>JAIOJX010000024.1:124565607-125815607 GCA_022376925.1 Tragulus kanchil
TTATTTTGGCGGGGGTGGGGAGGGAGGTGGGTGAGCGGGCCACTTCCACTGGTCTTTCATTTGTCTGGTTCCATCCATCTTTTGTTCTTTGGCCTTTCTGGGCCTCACATCGCAGTGGCCTCTGTTGTCGCAGAGCACCGGCTTTGGGCACATGTGCTCCAGAGCTCCAGCTCGGTGATTGGACATATCGGTCCAGCCGCTCCACGGCACATGGGATCTTCCCAGGCCAGGGATGGAACCGGAGCCCCTTGCACTGCAAGGCGGTGTCTTTACCCACTGGGCCACCAGGGAAGCCCTGTTTATTATATTGATAGATGATTTGGAATTGAAAAACTTTAAATTGCCTGTGGGCTTGTCAGGTGGTGCTAGTGGTAAAGAACCCACCTGCCTATGCAGTAGACATAAGAAATCCCCGAGTCAGAAAGATCCCCTTGGAGGAGGACTTGACAACTCCCTCCAGTATTCTTGCCTGGAGAATCCCATGGACAGAGAGGAGCCTGGTGGATACAGTTCATAGGGTTGCAAAGAGTCAGACACAACTGAAGCAACTTGCACACATACACACATGTTGTCTGTAATTTTAACAACCAAATGAAACCTTATGAAATCTTGGAGTATTCTGTCTCTCAACAGCTTGGAAGAAAGTAGCTCTCTTTTGTCTTCTTAAATGCTTAAAAATTTTTAGTTGCTGCTATGGGTTGCCATTTCCTTCTTCAGGGATTCGTCCCCACCCAGGGACTGGACCTGGGTCTCTTGCATTACAGGCAGATTCTTAACCATCTGAGCCAGCATGTAAACTAGCCACTGAGTATGGGTTGATTTAGGAGGAAGTGTAGCCCTGGGTGAAGCAGTTTCCTTCAGCCAAGCATGGTTCCTAAAGAAGAGTGCAGCCAGTATCCCTGGCAGCTGAAAAGTGAATGACTCAGCACTTTAGGGGGGTTCTATGGCGAATACCTCATATTCACTGCAAGGGATCCCTAGCATTAAAATGAACAAGCTAGATAAGGACTGTGTTAATATGAGAGCTTATGAGAGTTGATGTTTTGGGATATTTTTTACTTTATTATTTGTTGATTTATTAAAAAGCAGTGTCTGTTTATTATATATATTAAAAAAAAACATTAATTCATTTATTTATTTATTTTGGCGGGGGTGGGGAGGGAGGTGGGTGAGCGGGCCACTTCCACTGGTCTTTCATTTGTCTGGTTCCATCCATCTTTTGTTCTTTGGCTCCTGTGGGCCTCACATCGCAGTGGCCTCTGTTGTCGCAGAGCACCGGCTCTGGGCGCATGCGCCCCAGAGCTTCAGCTCGGTAATTGGACACATCGGTCCAGCCGCTCCACGGCACATGGGATCTTCCCAGGCCAGGGATGGAACCGGAGCCCCTTGCACTGCAAGGCGGTGTCTTTACCCACTGGGCCACCAGGGAAGCCCTGTTTATTATATTGATAGATGATTTGGAATTGAAAAACTTTAAATTGCCTGTGGGCTTGTCAGGTGGTGCTAGTGGTAAAGAACCCACCTGCCTATGCAGTAGACATAAGAAATCCCCGAGTCAGAAAGATCCCCTTGGAGGAGGACTTGACAACTCCCTCCAGTATTCTTGCCTGGAGAATCCCATGGACAGAGAGGAGCCTGGTGGATACAGTTCATAGGGTTGCAAAGAGTCAGACACAACTGAAGCAACTTGCACACATACACACATGTTGTCTGTAATTTTAACAACCAAATGAAACCTTATGAAATCTTGGAGTATTCTGTCTCTCAACAGCTTGGAAGAAAGTAGCTCTCTTTTTGTCTTCTAAAGCTTATATGATTGGCTGAGGTTAGCAATAATTTTTCTTGAAGTTTCATGATGAAGCTAAAAATACACTGAAAGGACCTACATTCTTATTCATTATGTGCAATGTTTCAGACTTTTGTATTTATGGCTTTTCATCAGCTTTCTGATTTATATCTTGGAAATACTAAAGATTGCATCTATTTTTTTTTCTTTTGAAAGATTTATTTATTTATTTATTTTGGTGGGGGTGGGGTGGTGAGGGAGGGGCCATATTGGCCTTTCATTTGTCCATTTTCATCCATCTTTGTTCTTTGGCCCGTGTGAGCCTCCCATCACAGTGGCCTCTGTTGTCACAGAGCACCGGCTCTGGGCACATGCGCTCTAGAGCTCCAGCTCGGTAGTTGGACACATCAGTCCAGCCGCTCCGCAGCACGTGGGATCTTCCCAGGCCAGGGGTGGAACCGGCACCTCTTGCACTGCAAGGCGGTGTCCTTACCCACTGGACTACCAAGGAAGCCCAAGATTGCATCTACTTTAGATTTTAGCAGTTTCAACCTGTCTTCTTAGAATTCATTGATCTGATTTGTCAGGCAGTACCTTATGCTCAAGCGAAGAGTCCAAATGTCTTTCTCTTTGCCACCTTAACATTGGATGTTCCCTCCACTCAGATTTGTATTTCACCTATTGCTAGGCGGTAGTGCTATTAGGCATTGCTATTAAGCACTCATTGCTCATTAAACAGAAAATTAAATTTCAAAATCAGATCATAAGTTGGAAGAATTACATAGTTTTAAAATCACGAACAGTGGAAATTTAACTTTTGAAATCAGTGTTACATAATTTGTAAAGTGACTGTGTGTTTATTTTTAAGAAACCTATTAGTAAGTTAGATTTGACTTTAGGGCAGCAGGACTTGACAACTCCCTCCAGTATTCTTGCCTGGAGAATCCCATGGACAGAGAGGAGCCTGGTGGATACAGTTCATAGGGTTGCAAAGAGTCAGACACAACTGAAGCAACTTGCACACATACACACATGTTGTCTGTAATTTTAACAACCAAATGAAACCTTATGAAATCTTGGAGTATTCTGTCTCTCAACAGCTTGGAAGAAAGTAGCTCTCTTTTTGTCTTCTAAAGCTTATATGATTGGCTGAGGTTAGCAATAATTTTTCTTGAAGTTTCATGATGAAGCTAAAAATACACTGAAAGGACCTACATTCTTATTCATTATGTGCAATGTTTCAGACTTTTGTATTTATGGCTTTTCATCAGCTTTCTGATTTATATCTTGGAAATACTAAAGATTGCATCTATTTTTTTTTCTTTTGAAAGATTTATTTATTTATTTATTTTGGTGGGGGTGGGGTGGTGAGGGAGGGGCCATATTGGCCTTTCATTTGTCCATTTTCATCCATCTTTGTTCTTTGGCCCGTGTGAGCCTCCCATCACAGTGGCCTCTGTTGTCACAGAGCACCGGCTCTGGGCACATGCGCTCTAGAGCTCCAGCTCGGTAGTTGGACACATCAGTCCAGCCGCTCCGCAGCACGTGGGATCTTCCCAGGCCAGGGGTGGAACCGGCACCTCTTGCACTGCAAGGCGGTGTCCTTACCCACTGGACTACCAAGGAAGCCCAAGATTGCATCTACTTTAGATTTTAGCAGTTTCAACCTGTCTTCTTAGAATTCATTGATCTGATTTGTCAGGCAGTACCTTATGCTCAAGCGAAGAGTCCAAATGTCTTTCTCTTTGCCACCTTAACATTGGATGTTCCCTCCACTCAGATTTGTATTTCACCTATTGCTAGGCGGTAGTGCTATTAGGCATTGCTATTAAGCACTCATTGCTCATTAAACAGAAAATTAAATTTCAAAATCAGATCATAAGTTGGAAGAATTACATAGTTTTAAAATCACGAACAGTGGAAATTTAACTTTTGAAATCAGTGTTACATAATTTGTAAAGTGACTGTGTGTTTATTTTTAAGAAACCTATTAGTAAGTTAGATTTGGTTGACTTGTGGGCAGCAGTGCCATCTGCAGGTCTCTGATATAGTTCTTTTTACTCTCTGGTGTTCTCTTTAAGAGATTTGACTGATGAATATTTATGGCTTTATAATGTCAGGTACAGAGTGGTTATTAATCACAGATTGAAGAAAGGTGAACTTTTAAGTAAGATTTTTAAACCACTGAGCTAATATCAACTGTCATATTGTATATCTATAATTCAAATGTCAAAGATAATGGGTGAGATCTAGAATATGTATGAAGTGAACATGGATATTGGAATAATGCTCTGGAAATGGGTTCTAATTGTGTATATATTACTTATCAGCTGCGTGACATTTAGAAAGTTACTTAGCTTCTCTGAAATGCAGGTTTTTTTAATTTATAAAATGGGGATAATATTTCATGACATCTTTGAGAGCTCAAAAGAAATTAAATATATAAAGTACCTAACACAGTGTGCATATAATATGCTACCAATCGATAATAGTTCCTTTCCCCTGGAATTAAAACAAAAATCTGAAGACATTTATTGCCTTTATACCTAGTGCATTTAAGAATTATAAAATGAATCATTACCTTTTTAGATAAAGTGAAATTTAGGATACTTATCCTGCCTGTATATCTTTTCATTTTAGTGTCTTTTATAAAATTTAAATGTAGATAGATATGTGGGTAGCTGCATAGAGTATTTCTGCAAGATACTAAATGGTAAGTGATAGCTGAGTTTAGGGGAGTATGAAGAAGTCTTATTTTTTAATTATGTATACCCCCTGAAACTGTTTAATTTCTATCATGTACAACATTACTTTTTCCAAAGTAGAATGCTAATAGACATAAACATTTGGAAAAGGAAAATATCTGAGATTATCCTTATATTAAAAATGAATGACAATTCCTTCTCCTCACCTTAGCCTCCAAAAATCTTTGCTTTTGAATGAAATAAGACAGAAAGGAGAAGGTTTACCTGAGTAATTTGGACTTAGAATAAACTTTCTCTGAAATCATAATATATACTTTCAAGGGAACCTATCACAGCTTTCTTCAAAATTGTTAAGAATAGAATAAACTGTCTCTCAGATCTGTGTTCTCAGGAACGAGAGGATGACATGATTGTTCAGCTGCTAGCTCTGTGATTACATGTAGACTGATTTCCATGGTCATTCATGCCCAGAGGAACACAATTTTTGAACCGGAATGTGTGTTTCCAGCTGAGGTTGTGTGAGACGAGACTCTACCACCTTCTTCCAGCTCTCGTGCTGTAAATAAGTAGCCTTTTTACAGTTTATGTAGTGCCATTTGTTTCTTATTTGGGGGCTTTTTGTAGGTGATTTCACTCTTTAAAATGAACCCCAAGCATGGTGCTAAAGTGCTGCCTAGGAGCATTGCAAGGTAGTGATGTACTTGAGGAGCACATGCATGTGTAGGTAAACTTCATTCAGGCACAAGTTATAGTGCTGTTGCCTGTCAGTTAAGTGTTAATGAATCAGTAATACATATTAAATAATGCATTTTTTTAAACAGAAACATACATAAAACAAGGTTCCAGGTTAGTCAGTTCATGAAAATGCTATGACAAAGGCTTGAGGGAACCTAACCCTATAATTCCCCTAGGAGAAAAGGTTCAGGATTTGCTATTTCAGTGTTTATGGTGACTTTGTAAAAATATCACTGCAAATAATGAGAATCAATTTTATTGCCATATGTTTACAAGAGTGGAGGAATCATGGCTGACTTTTTCCCCTATACTTTTCTGTTTTCCAAACTTATTCTCATGAACATGCACTAATTTTACTACAAGGAATAATTTTTTTCAAAATATTTACAATTTAAAGAGAGTATGATGAAAGTAGAATGCATTAATTTAGCAGCCATGTGAAATTTGAGTTACTACTCTTCCGTTTAATAACTGTATAACTTTGGGGAATTTGTTTAACTTTTCACAGCCTATATCCCCATCTATAAAACAGAATATGTGACTTGGGAAGTTATTTTGAGGATTAGGAACAATGTAATTTCTCTTGCTCAATTTCTGGTACATATGGAACTTTAAAAAAAAAAAAAAAAAGGGACTATTAATTCAGGCCTCAGAGGATCACAAGTCTTTGGAAAATCATGGTTTTCATCCCAGTTATTATCCCCATTCACAAGCACAAATTTTATAGATTCAGTCCTTTAGCTTCTCTTCACTTATTCTTATTCCATCAACTGTTGAGTATCCACAATGTGCAGAAAGTCTTCTGTTGGTGAATAAAATGGACAAAGTCTCTGCTTTGAGGTGTGTTAAATCACATAATGTAGGCCTTTGTAGAAGAATTATGGCTTCCCACATGACTCATTAGTGAAGAATTGCCTGCCAAGGAGGAATCGTGGGTTCATTCCCTGAATCTGGAAGATCCCCCTGGAGAAGGAAATGGCGACCCACTGCAGTATTCTTACCTGGGAAATCCCATGGACAGAGGAACCTAGTGGGCTACATTCCATGGGGTCACAAAGAGTCAAACACAACTTAGCAACTAAATAGCAACAGCAGCAGAAAAACTATGACTATCAACCTCCACTTACATATTCCATGGAATATCCAGAGGTTGGGGTGGAACAATTAACCCTAAAATACTGCATATTCTGGAATGTGCTTCGTTTTTCAGTCAAATCCATCAGAAATTGCTTAGACACTGCCCCAGATTTTTACCCCTAAACTGTTTAATATGTGTGGCATCCGTAGTACTTGATTTTCCTTCTCACGGTAACTCTCCAAACCTTGTTCCACCTGCACCTTTTTAATTTTTATTTTTTTCTGAGTCCGTACTATCCTTTCTGTACCAACCTGGGGAGGTTAAAGTTGTTGAATATTTACACTAGGTTTGTCTGAGATGGTCAACAGGATCTGACTTTTCCACAAATTTAGAAAATTTCTCAATGGAAGTTCTATTTCAAAAAGCATTTATTGAGAATAACTGAATCCACATTTCAAATTTAGTAAGGTGATTTTACTTGGACATAATTTAGAGTAGAAGGTATGCTTCTAAAAATAAGCAACACAGGTGAGAGTGCTGCTTGGTCTCCCATACACAGAGAAGTAGTCATATATTACTGTGTCTCTCTCCCCGACCCCCATCAAGATGTCCTTTTCCTGGGTATAAGTTGCTGGGATGTCACCATGTTCCCATGTGTTGTCCAAAAGGCTGGCAAAATCCTTCCATGTATGGCCTAGTGTTCCACCAAATCCATTACTAATTAAACATTTTAGCTGACTTCACCTATATATAGTGCCCTTTTGCATGTTTCTGTTTTATCTTGTCTCTGCTTCTTTTTTATTTTTTTGTCTCTGCTTTTATGTGGTATTCCACTTTTCTCTTGCACACTGCAATATTCTCTCTGTGCATCTTTTCTGCAGCATCAACTCTCAGCCACCTGGGAGAGACTATTTACCTTTGGGAAATGATTTTATTTTGCCACCAGATAAACCAGCTCCCTCCTCAAGTGCTTCTTTTCTAACACACTCTGGATATTGAGAACAGGAAACAGTAAGTAGTTTTTCTTCATTCCAGAACATCCTGGGCCATAGATACACAGCAGGGATCAAAGCAGGCACACATCAAAAGCACATCAACGGAGAGGAACAGCCCTGAAGTTTCTGCGCCTCTGGCTCTTGTTATCTTCACTGCCTGTGAGTCATGTGTATCTCACCTCATCTTTCCCCTGTCTGCTAGTCCATTTCTAGGTTCAGCAGAGAAAGTGGCTGTTTACTAAACTTTCTTAAAAACTCAAGATAAAACTTCAATTTTTGCTTCCCTCCATCCTCTCAAAATTACTGTAGTTAATTTCAGTGATACTCAATTGCCTGACATTTCTTAAGCTCTTACTGTATGCCAATTACTATGAGTGAGTGATGAGATATGAAAAAAATGAATGGTACACCCCCTACTCTCAAGGAGTCCTCAACTAATGGAGCAAGGCAACCATACCATCTCATCCTCTGCCTCCTTGTTCTCCTTTTCCCTTCAATTTTCCCCAGCATCAGAGTCTTTTCCAATGAGTTGGTTCTTTGCATCAGGTGGCCAGGGTATTGGAGCTTCAGCTTTAGCATTAGTCCTTCCAATGAAGATACAGGGTTGATTTCCTTTAGGTTTGACTGATTTGATCTCCTTGAAGCCCAAGGGATTCTCAAGAGTGTACTCCAGCACCACAGTTCAAAAACATTAGTTCTTTGGCACTCAGTCTTCTTTGGGCTTCCATTGTGGCTCAGACAGTAAAGAATCTGCCTGCAGTTTTGGAGATCTGGGTTCAATCCCTGGATTGGAAAGATCTGGAGAAGTAAATGGCTACCTACTCCAGTGTTCTTGTTTGGAGAATGCCATGGACAGAGGAACTTGGTAAACTACAGTCTGTGGCGGTCACAAAGAGTCACAACTGAGCAACTAACACTTTATCATCAGCAGCAGCTTGATCCTGTTATTGTTTCTTGACTTTAAGATAGAGGAAGAAGCCACAAGTCAATAAATATAGGTGGCAAGCTGAAAAACTCAAGGAAATATTCTTTCCTAGAGGCTTCAGAAGAAAAGTGACTTTTAACCTCCAAAATTTTAAGATCATAAATTTGTGCTGTTTTAGTTACTCATTGTGTGGTCTTTAACAGCAGGAAATTAAAATATTTCTTGAGAGCAGAGTTCTTGGTTTATTGCTACTCTTGAACAGTACCAGAATAACCATGCCCACATGTGCTGCTTTGAGCTAAAGACCAATAAAACCAGAACACCCAGGGAAAGCTCTAAAACCTGGGCACAAGATTCTTTTTAAAGGAAAATTACACTGATGAAAAATTTTTGTAAAAATGTCATCTTTCCTGTACAAGAAAGATAAGGACTCACTCTTATCAGCGGGGAAGACACCAAAGAAACTGGTTAACAAGCCTTATTAAGCAAAGCTTGTTTACCATACTTCAGATGTAGATTATCTTTTTGGCCACCTTTGTATAATTAGTCTGCTCAGAATCCCTTTATCCCTTTAACTTCCTAAGATGGTATAATGACCCAAATTCTAACCGTATTTTGGGTTGCTCATCTTTGAGTGCTCTCATATGTACATGCACAATGCACATGTTGATAAACTTTAGTTTTCATTTATTAGTCTTCCTTTGCCTTATCATACTCTTCATTGTGTTCTAGCAGGCTTAGAATTCAATATTCAAAAAAAAAACTATGATCATGGCATCTTGCCCCATCATTTCAGTCAAATAGAAGGGGGAAAAGTGGAAGCAGTGACCGATTTTATTTTCTTGCATTCCAAAATCACTGTGGATGATAACTGAAGCCATGAAATTAAAACATGCTTGCTCCTTGTGGCTCAGACAGTAAAGAATCTGCCTGCAGTTTTGGAGATTTTTCAATCCCTGGATTGGAAAGATCTGGAGAAGGAAATGGCTACCTACTCCAGTGTTCTTGTTTGGAGAATGCCATGGACAGAGGAACTTGGTAAACTACAGTCTGTGGCGGTCACAAAGAGTCACAACTGAGCAACTAACACTTTATCATCAGCAGCAGCTTGATCCTGTTATTGTTTCTTGACTTTAAGATAGAGGAAGAAGCCACAAGTCAATAAATATAGGTGGCAAGCTGAAAAACTCAAGGAAATATTCTTTCCTAGAGGCTTCAGAAGAAAAGTGACTTTTAACCTCCAAAATTTTAAGATCATAAATTTGTGCTGTTTTAGTTACTCATTGTGTGGTCTTTAACAGCAGGAAATTAAAATATTTCTTGAGAGCAGAGTTCTTGGTTTATTGCTACTCTTGAACAGTACCAGAATAACCATGCCCACATGTGCTGCTTTGAGCTAAAGACCAATAAAACCAGAACACCCAGGGAAAGCTCTAAAACCTGGGCACAAGATTCTTTTTAAAGGAAAATTACACTGATGAAAAATTTTTGTAAAAATGTCATCTTTCCTGTACAAGAAAGATAAGGACTCACTCTTATCAGCGGGGAAGACACCAAAGAAACTGGTTAACAAGCCTTATTAAGCAAAGCTTGTTTACCATACTTCAGATGTAGATTATCTTTTTGGCCACCTTTGTATAATTAGTCTGCTCAGAATCCCTTTATCCCTTTAACTTCCTAAGATGGTATAATGACCCAAATTCTAACCGTATTTTGGGTTGCTCATCTTTGAGTGCTCTCATATGTACATGCACAATGCACATGTTGATAAACTTTAGTTTTCATTTATTAGTCTTCCTTTGCCTTATCATACTCTTCATTGTGTTCTAGCAGGCTTAGAATTCAATATTCAAAAAAAAAACTATGATCATGGCATCTTGCCCCATCATTTCAGTCAAATAGAAGGGGGAAAAGTGGAAGCAGTGACCGATTTTATTTTCTTGCATTCCAAAATCACTGTGGATGATAACTGAAGCCATGAAATTAAAACATGCTTGCTCCTTGGAAGGAAAACTATTAAAACCTAGACAAAGTATTCAAAAACTAAGATATCACTTTGCTGACAAAGACCCTTATAGTCAAAGCTATGGTGATTCCACTTGTTTTGTATGGGTATGAGAGTTGGGCCATGAGGTTGAATGCTGAAGGATTGATGCTTTTGAACTATGGTGCTGGAGAAGACCTTTGAGAGTCCCTTGGACAAGAAGAAGATCGAGCCAAGAATGTTCACTGGAAGGAATGATACTGACGCTGAAGCTCTAATACTTTGGCCACCTCATGCAGAGATCTGACTCATTGGAAAGACCTTGATGCTGGGAAAGATTGAAGGCAAAAGGAGAAGAAGGCTGCAGAAGATGAGATGGCTGGGTGTCATCACTGACTCAGTGGACATGAATCTGAGAAAACTCTGGAAGATAGTGAAGGTCAGGGAAGCCTGGCATTCTGCAGTGCATGAGTCTGAAAGAGTCCGATGTGACCTAGCAACCAAACATAACGATCTACCTAGCAACCAAACACAACAATCTACCTTTGGCTAGACTATCAGGGCCCCATACAAAGAACTTAAAATAGATAGAAGACGACTTTTTCATCCGTAGACCTCTGGCAATGAGAATGGGCTAGCTGGGACATCCACTTGCTCTGTAGGCTGCAGCTGAAATCCGGGATACCTAACAGAGCTGACCAAAGGAAAAAGTTTTTACCAAAGTCAGCCTCCCAGATTTCTATCTGCAGGGCCCAATCAGATGAGAGTGGTCAATGTCTCTTTGTCTTATCTTTTGCCAATTTAGATTAACAAGAGAAAACACTTGTAAAAAGTTTGGTCAATTGTCTCTATTGTCTTAAAATCTCTCATGCACATGTTGATAAATTTACTTAAGTCTTCCTTTGCCTTATCATACTCTTCATTGTGTTCTAGGCTTAGAATTCAATATTCAAAAAAAACTATGATCATGGCATCTTGCCCCATCATTTCAGTCAAATAGAAGGGGGAAAAGTGGAAGCAGTGACCGATTTTATTTTCTTGCATTCCAAAATCACTGTGGATGATAACTGAAGCCATGAAATTAAAACATGCTTGCTCCTTGGAAGGAAAACTATTAAAACCTAGACAAAGTATTCAAAAACTAAGATATCACTTTGCTGACAAAGACCCTTATAGTCAAAGCTATGGTGATTCCACTTGTTTTGTATGGGTATGAGAGTTGGGCCATGAGGTTGAATGCTGAAGGATTGATGCTTTTGAACTATGGTGCTGGAGAAGACCTTTGAGAGTCCCTTGGACAAGAAGAAGATCGAGCCAAGAATGTTCACTGGAAGGAATGATACTGACGCTGAAGCTCTAATACTTTGGCCACCTCATGCAGAGATCTGACTCATTGGAAAGACCTTGATGCTGGGAAAGATTGAAGGCAAAAGGAGAAGAAGGCTGCAGAAGATGAGATGGCTGGGTGTCATCACTGACTCAGTGGACATGAATCTGAGAAAACTCTGGAAGATAGTGAAGGTCAGGGAAGCCTGGCATTCTGCAGTGCATGAGTCTGAAAGAGTCCGATGTGACCTAGCAACCAAACATAACGATCTACCTAGCAACCAAACACAACAATCTACCTTTGGCTAGACTATCAGGGCCCCATACAAAGAACTTAAAATAGATAGAGAAGACGACTTTTTTCCTCCGTAGACCTCTGGCAATGAGAATGGGCTAGCTGGGACATCCACTTGCTCTGTAGGCTGCAGCTGAAATCCGGGATACCTAACAGAGCTGACCAAAGGAAAAAGTTTTTACCAAAGTCAGCCTCCCAGATTTCTATCTGCAGGGCCCAATCAGATGAGAGTGGTCAATGTCTCTTTGTCTTATCTTTTGCCAATTTAGATTAACAAGAGAAAAACACTTGTAAAAATTAGTTATTTGGATTGTCACTCATGATTTTGGTTCTGAGGGAATCATTATTGATCCTTTACCTCCCAGAGACAGCTGTTGCTTTCTTGTCTGTCTGGTTCTGTGTGCTGAAGGTTTGGCTTTCCTCCTACCTGGGCATGCAAGTTCTCATACCTGCATTTGCAGGTGGCCATCTGTCGGGAAGGTGGGATGGGATCCAAGAGTATCTGGATGACAAGACAGAAATATGGGTTGCACCCCATTCACAGCAGGTATCTTACAACCCCTGCCAGTTCACAGGGTTTGTGTGTCTAAGTCTTACTTGCTTCCTTTGAAAGTGAACCAACATCATGAGAGCAGATTCTTCAACACTTTCTGTGGAGATGCCACTTGTGTCTGTGACTGTGCTTATAAGAAAGCTTTTTTGGTTTGAGCCACCATCGGAATGGTGCATCTTTGCTATAAAAAAAAATAATCTCCAAAACCTAGAACAGTATCTGGAACACAGAATGTGCTCAGTATTTATAGAGGGAGTAAGGTAGGACTTAATGATGAGGTACCCTAAAGAGACAGCTGGAGGCCTTGTGAATGTTTACCCTTTACTGTGTCAGCAGTGTAAAGAATTTTTTTTTTTCTGCTTGACAATCTAAAGGGCTTCTGCAACAGGATTCAAGGTTATATCAAGAGCATTAACTGAAAACTTTAGATAGATAGGATTCATCTTTCTGCAGTCTGTTTGTCACGAAATTTTGGAGGAGAAAAATACATACTTACGTAAACAATCTATGCTATATGATAGGGTACATGAATATTTTACAGACTTCAAGGAAATTTGGTCCCCCAAACCAGTAGCCTTAGGTTATGCCCACAAAGCCCTAAGGGGTGAGTTCATTCTTACTGAAAATTTATTAAGACAAATGTTTTTGAGCTCTGTAGGCTGCAGCTGAAATCCGGGATACCTAACAGGACCAAAGGAAAGTTTTTACCAAAGTCAGCCTCCCAGATTTCTATCTGCAGGGCCCAATCAGATGAGAGTGGTCAATGTCTCTTTGTCTTATCTTTTGCCAATTTAGATTAACAAGAGAAAAACACTTGTAAAAATTAGTTATTTGGATTGTCACTCATGATTTTGGTTCTGAGGGAATCATTATTGATCCTTTACCTCCCAGAGACAGCTGTTGCTTTCTTGTCTGTCTGGTTCTGTGTGCTGAAGGTTTGGCTTTCCTCCTACCTGGGCATGCAAGTTCTCATACCTGCATTTGCAGGTGGCCATCTGTCGGGAAGGTGGGATGGGATCCAAGAGTATCTGGATGACAAGACAGAAATATGGGTTGCACCCCATTCACAGCAGGTATCTTACAACCCCTGCCAGTTCACAGGGTTTGTGTGTCTAAGTCTTACTTGCTTCCTTTGAAAGTGAACCAACATCATGAGAGCAGATTCTTCAACACTTTCTGTGGAGATGCCACTTGTGTCTGTGACTGTGCTTATAAGAAAGCTTTTTTGGTTTGAGCCACCATCGGAATGGTGCATCTTTGCTATAAAAAAAAATAATCTCCAAAACCTAGAACAGTATCTGGAACACAGAATGTGCTCAGTATTTATAGAGGGAGTAAGGTAGGACTTAATGATGAGGTACCCTAAAGAGACAGCTGGAGGCCTTGTGAATGTTTACCCTTTACTGTGTCAGCAGTGTAAAGAATTTTTTTTTTTTTTTTCTGCTTGACAATCTAAAGGGCTTCTGCAACAGGATTCAAGGTTATATCAAGAGCATTAACTGAAAACTTTAGATAGATAGGATTCATCTTTCTGCAGTCTGTTTGTCACGAAATTTTGGAGGAGAAAAATACATACTTACGTAAACAATCTATGCTATATGATAGGGTACATGAATATTTTACAGACTTCAAGGAAATTTGGTCCCCCAAACCAGTAGCCTTAGGTTATGCCCACAAAGCCCTAAGGGGTGAGTTCATTCTTACTGAATATTAAGACTGTTTGGGTGGGGAGACTTGAGAGACAAATGTTTACTGGTAATGATGCAAAACACTTCACTCGTACAGAACAGCTCTCCTAAACTTTCCATGGTCAGATTCTTTTCTCTCTCAAAAGAAGTTCCTGAACACTTTGCTTCCAAAATCGATACGCATTTGTCATCCATCTTTTTTATTATTCTCCTAGCACTTTAAAATCTAGCTCTACATTTACCTGATGACCTTTTACAAATCACTTAACCTCTTTGAGTCTGTTTCTTCATTTGTAAACTAAGGAGTTTTTACCAAGACATCTTTTTTTTTTTTTTTTTAAGATTTATTTATTTATTTTTATTTTTGGGCGGGGGTCGGGTTGGGGAGGGAGGGGAGCGGGCGGGCCACTTCTATTGGTCTTTCATTTCTCCATTTTCATCTGTCTTTGTTCTTTGGCTCCTGTGGGCCTCCCATCGCGGTGGCGTCTGTTGTTGCAGAGCGCCGGCTCTGGGCGCATGCGCTCCAGAGCTCCAGCTCGGTAATTGGACACGTGGGTCCAGCCGCTCCGCGGTACGTGGGATCTTCCCAGGCCAGGGGTGGAACCGGCGCCCCTTGCACTGCAAGGCGGTGTCCTTACCCACTGGACCACCAGGGAAAGCCCTCTACCAAGACATCTTTAACGTCTATACCAAGTTTAAATTTATGGTTTTATCTGGCTGCTAGTAGTTGGCTTAGAGTAGCAAATAAGCAAATATTTATCCCTTCACATTTGTCCCTCATTTTTAGTTATAAAGTATCAAGTAGCTATTTTTGCATTAAGCAACCACCCCTCAAAATTTCAAAGCTTGAAAGACTGTTTATTGAGTTCACAGTTCTGCAGTTCAGCAGTTTCAACTGGGCTCAGAAGGATAGCTTTTCTGGTGTTACCTCATCTAGAATGGGCCTCAGCTAAGATGACTTATCTCCATCTCATGCAGCCTCGCACCTTCCAGCAGGTTGGGTTACGTAAACAATCTATGCTATATGATAGGGTACATGAATATTTTACAGACTTCAAGGAAATTTGGTCCCCCAAACCAGTAGCCTTAGGTTATGCCCACAAAGCCCTAAGGGGTGAGTTCATTCTTACTGAATATTAAGACTGTTTGGGTGGGGAGACTTGAGAGACAAATGTTTACTGGTAATGATGCAAAACACTTCACTCGTACAGAACAGCTCTCCTAAACTTTCCATGGTCAGATTCTTTTCTCTCTCAAAAGAAGTTCCTGAACACTTTGCTTCCAAAATCGATACGCATTTGTCATCCATCTTTTTTATTATTCTCCTAGCACTTTAAAATCTAGCTCTACATTTACCTGATGACCTTTTACAAATCACTTAACCTCTTTGAGTCTGTTTCTTCATTTGTAAACTAAGGAGTTTTTACCAAGACATCTTTTTTTTTTTTTTTTTTAAGATTTATTTATTTATTTTTATTTTTGGGCGGGGGTCGGGTTGGGGAGGGAGGGGAGCGGGCGGGCCACTTCAATTGGTCTTTCATTTCTCCATTTTCATCTGTCTTTGTTCTTTGGCTCCTGTGGGCCTCCCATCGCGGTGGCGTCTGTTGTTGCAGAGCGCCGGCTCTGGGCGCATGCGCTCCAGAGCTCCAGCTCGGTAATTGGACACGTGGGTCCAGCCGCTCCGCGGTACGTGGGATCTTCCCAGGCCAGGGGTGGAACCGGCGCCCCTTGCACTGCAAGGCGGTGTCCTTACCCACTGGACCACCAGGGAAAGCCCTCTACCAAGACATCTTTAACGTCTATACCAAGTTTAAATTTATGGTTTTATCTGGCTGCTAGTAGTTGGCTTAGAGTAGCAAATAAGCAAATATTTATCCCTTCACATTTGTCCCTCATTTTTAGTTATAAAGTATCAAGTAGCTATTTTTGCATTAAGCAACCACCCCTCAAAATTTCAAAGCTTGAAAGACTGTTTATTGAGTTCACAGTTCTGCAGTTCAGCAGTTTCAACTGGGCTCAGAAGGATAGCTTTTCTGGTGTTACCTCATCTAGAATGGGCCTCAGCTAAGATGACTTATCTCCATCTCATGCAGCCTCGCACCTTCCAGCAGGTTAGGTTAGCCTGGGCTTTTTATCATGGCAGAGTAAAAGCCCAAGGCACAGAGCAGAATTGCAGTGTTTCTAGAAGGTTAGGCCTGGACCTGGCACATCTTTCCTTCTACTGCGTTCTGTTGGTCTAAGGAAGTCATACACCAATCCAGAGCCAAGCAATGGGAAGACAGACTCCATCTCTTGTTAGGATTTGCAGAGACACGTTTCAGAGGGCATGGAAAAGGGAGAAAAATTGGGCTCACCATTGTTCTCAGTCTTCCACATAGTGCAGTGATTCTTTTCTTTCTTATCCCCAGCAGATCATAAATGCTTTCCTTCTAAAGTGACAGTAATAATAATAACTCACATTTATGAAGCCAGGCACTATTCTGAACATTTTACATTAACGATTCACTTTCTTCTCACAAGAACTTGCTGAAGTAGTTATTATTGGTATATCACACTGAGAAAACACTGGCACAAAGAGGAAAAATAATTTACAAGATCTTTCTACCAGGAAACAAAAGTTCTCAGAGGATGAGTCATGTAGCATTGATGAGAAGCCAGAATTGACCAACTCTCCAGGTCATCACCTTTCCATTCCTTTTCCACAGGATTGAGAGGCTAAAACACTGAGGAGAATGAAGTTGTCTCACCATTGTTGAAGAGACATTTGTACATTTACAGTATCAGCCAATGATTTTTAAAAGGCAGATTTTAAAATCATCTTTAATGGAAATAATTACTCCTTGTAAGAATTATTCTGTGTAAGTTTTGTCCATATCCCTTTGGAGTCTATTTTGTTTTACATTCCAGCAATCTTTATCAAGTGACAATGATGCCAGACAATGGACATCTCAAGAACATGGGGTCTTTTAATTTAACATAACAAAATAATAATGACCATGATGACCTCAACTTTTAAGCTAATCGATACAACCAAAGCCCTCTGCCTCTTCATCTCACCTGCCTCTGCTCTTGCCTTTTAAGTTTTTTTCTCTCCCCTGAAAGAGTCAATATAAGCTCCATTGTGCCTGCCTTGCCTCAACAAGCCCTATTCTAGTGTTTTGCAAGGCCGCTTAATCTATCGCATCAGACCTAAGGACTCTGAGTCTGCAGAGAAGGAATCTGTATTTCTAACAAGTACTGTGGGTTACTCTTATGACTATGTAGGTTTTGTAAATGCTGCCTTGCCTTTTATCCAATGTGATTTTAATTAGAATGATTAATTTGATCTAGCATGATGATAGTCTAATTCAAACTGACTTTACTTAATCCTAAAAGCAGGGTTCATGAAAATTGTTTTCCATGGCAAGAAGTAAACTTTGCCTGGGAACTCCATCTGATCACTCATGTTGGATATAGCCTATTTGGGACATCAGAAGCCCTCACTCATGGTAATTAAAAGTGATTAGAGAAGTACAGTACTATCAGTATCCATTTGGGCCATACATGGGTGGTTGGAAGTAAACATTCTCTGGTGGGAACACAAGATTACGACTGATAAATATGGGGCTTCCCTGGTGGTCCAGTGGGTAAGGACACTGCCTTGCAGTGCAAGGGGCGCCGGTTCGAGCCCTGGCCTGGGAAGATCCCGTGTGCCACGGAGCGGCTGGACCGATGTGTCCAATTACCGAGCCGGGGCTCTGGAGCGCATGCGCCCAGAGCCGGTGCTCTGCGACAACAGAGGCCACCGCGATGGAAGGCCCACACGGGCCAAAGAACAAAGATGGATGAAAAATAGATAAAGACCAAAAGAAGTGGCCCACCCGCCCCCTCCCTCCCCACCCCGCCCCCTCCAATAAATAAATAAATAAAATTAGAAAAAAAAAAGACTGATAAATATGGGGAAAATGTTCTTTAAGTTCTTTAATATATCTCAAATCTAGTTGCCATATCCTATCCCGAGGCCATTTTAATTCTGACCAAATTGAGAATAAAAGCAGTGAATCTGCGCTTCCCTGGTGGTCCAGTGGTTAAAGAGTCTACCTTGCAATGCAAGGGGCACTGATTCGATTCCTGGCCCAAGAAGATCCCATGTGCCACCAAGCAGCTAAACTGTTGTGTCCAATTATGAGCCAGCACTCTGGAGCACATGCTTCTAGAGCTGGTGCTCTGCCGTGAGAGAGCCCACTGCAGTGGGAGGCCCACACATGCCAAAAGAATAAAAGATGGATGAAAAATAAATATAAATAAAAAATAGGTATGATGGGGGGAAAAGGAGTGAATCCTTAAGTTTTTACTAATAGGTTAGATAACTCATCTTTTAGAGCTTTAATTTCTTAACATATAAAATGGGAAGTTTGAACTAGATACTCTCTAAGCTTCTTTTGGAGTCTTAAGAGTCAGTTTAGTCAAATAGAATATGACAAGTCATTAGATGACTGAAATGTGTATTGAATTTTTTATAGCTTTACTGATCTGATTGTTTAACTCAAAAGTGATCAATAAAGCTACTTGTTGCTATAAATCCAGTTGTTTTCCACATAATCCAAGTGTGGATAAGGGGAAGAAAGAAAGAAGGAACTCCTAGTCCCTCCCTTTTCTCGTTACCTCTTCTCTTCCAAGAACCTCTGTAAGGGTCCAGTGATCCAGTGATCAGGTGAAGTAGCTTTTAAATTCCCAAGTAGAGAAATTCATTTAAGGCCTTTCAGAGAAGAAATGGTGCTCATGTTTATTCTTCTCCATTTCAAATGTTAACTTTACTGATTCTTTGAAACCTAGAATCTGCTAGTTATGAGTATCACAGCCATATTAATCTAAGATAAATCCTTTGAATTTAAGTTAAAATTTAATTCCAGTGCAGTTGGAATCTTTCTAAATCCATTTGTTAAAAAATGTCCTTAAATAAAGCACTTCTAATGAAGGTATAAAACAATAAATTAGACACTAGAAAATGTATTCTCATGCAAAAAAATGAAACAGGAATTTGACTCTACAGAAGATAAAACTTATTTTTGAGACCACGATTGCTTGAAAAATTGAACCAACTGCATACAACCTGGACAGACATGATTAACTTAGCTAAGCAAAGATTATGAGGGATTTATGTGGAAAGAAATTACTAGGAAATCTTAACTGAATGTGAATTTCTGCATTCACAATTAGTGTCAGGAAAGACACTAGCAGTCTCACAGACTATCTCACAGCTCTAGTGCACATTTTTGTGCCTTTATCAGCAGTTGCAAACTGATTGACAAAGCTTGCATGGTAAGCTATTAGAATCTACTAATCTGCTTTTTCCCACTCAGCTTTTTTTTTTTTTGGTATGCAAGATAAGCAAAGCCTGCAAATAAATAATTCAGCAAGTCCGATTTCACATTTTAGGTATGATGGGGAAAAGGGTGAATCCTTAAGTTTTTACTAATAGGTTAGATAACTCATCTTTTAGAGCTTTAATTTCTTAACATATAAAATGGGAAGTTTGAACTAGATACTCTCTAAGCTTCTTTTGGAGTCTTAAGAGTCAGTTTAGTCAAATAGAATATGACAAGTCATTAGATGACTGAAATGTGTATTGAATTTTTTATAGCTTTACTGATCTGATTGTTTAACTCAAAAGTGATCAATAAAGCTACTTGTTGCTATAAATCCAGTTGTTTTCCACATAATCCAAGTGTGGATAAGGGGAAGAAAGAAAGAAGGAACTCCTAGTCCCTCCCTTTTCTCGTTACCTCTTCTCTTCCAAGAACCTCTGTAAGGGTCCAGTGATCCAGTGATCAGGTGAAGTAGCTTTTAAATTCCCAAGTAGAGAAATTCATTTAAGGCCTTTCAGAGAAGAAATGGTGCTCATGTTTATTCTTCTCCATTTCAAATGTTAACTTTACTGATTCTTTGAAACCTAGAATCTGCTAGTTATGAGTATCACAGCCATATTAATCTAAGATAAATCCTTTGAATTTAAGTTAAAATTTAATTCCAGTGCAGTTGGAATCTTTCTAAATCCATTTGTTAAAAAATGTCCTTAAATAAAGCACTTCTAATGAAGGTATAAAACAATAAATTAGACACTAGAAAATGTATTCTCATGCAAAAAAATGAAACAGGAATTTGACTCTACAGAAGATAAAACTTATTTTTGAGACCACGATTGCTTGAAAAATTGAACCAACTGCATACAACCTGGACAGACATGATTAACTTAGCTAAGCAAAGATTATGAGGGATTTATGTGGAAAGAAATTACTAGGAAATCTTAACTGAATGTGAATTTCTGCATTCACAATTAGTGTCAGGAAAGACACTAGCAGTCTCACAGACTATCTCACAGCTCTAGTGCACATTTTTGTGCCTTTATCAGCAGTTGCAAACTGATTGACAAAGCTTGCATGGTAAGCTATTAGAATCTACTAATCTGCTTTTTTCCCACTCAGCTTTTTTTTTTTTTTTTTTGGTATGCAAGATAAGCAAAGCCTGCAAATAAATAATTCAGCAAGTCCGATTTCAGCATTTTCAGTGGATCCTTTTCTTATATTTCACATTTCCATACCTGTATTTGGAATTTTATCACATATTTGACAAAAGTTTTAATTATAAAATATCATTAAAGCCCTGTAATGCATGCCCAACTTTACCACATTCTATTTGTGTTTGGCTTGTTTTTCTTCTCCTGTGTGACTTGTACTAGTCTGCTGATTACATAGAACGATATTCTGAGAAACAAGTTAACTCTGACAGAGATTTTCAATCTAACATTTTCTTTTACAAACTTGATTGGAATTCAGGGCATTGAATCATGGCTTGAATTGGTTGGCTTGAGCTGATGCCTTATATTCCATAGATATTCTAAAATGCCATCCGCTCACCCATTTGACTAGAAAATCTCTGCTATTTTCTAAGAGACAGGTTAAGAAGAAACGCTTTGAGAAATTAGAATTCTCTTCATAGACCATAATAGCATCCTCATCAGATATCAATATTATCAAAAATGAGGTCACATTTCTTTGTTTCAACTATGCACTGAGTCATCTTGCTGATGGTAAATTAGCCTTGAGAAGGATGAGGCGATGTTCATTCATCTCTTCACTGACTTCTAAGCATTGTTCTACATCCTAGAGGCAAGAGGATCCTGCTGCCATGGACCTGGGCCACAATTCTCTGCTGCCTCATTTTTTTTCTCATTTACATTGAAGAATAGTCTAGCCTTTGTCATATTGTGAAATAAGTTCTGAGTAACACCCAAGTGGATATGTAATTAGCTTCTTTCTTCTTTGAATTTACGAAGTACAGCAGTACTTCCTCATTTGTTTAAATTTAAAGACAGAAAGCTTGAAGTTGTCCTAAAAGTTTAGTATTAAAACTTTAGAAAGCATATACTGACCACTTAACTACTGTTACACACCAACCTCAGTTTTGCTTGAGTTGCGTTAGCCATTTTGACTGATGGCTGCTAGGGCAGTGGGCAGAAGACCATTTTATTCAAAATAACTTCCTTGACAATCAACTGTGGTACAGAGAAGTTGCACCATTCATTATTCCATTCATGCATTTGTGTATTCACTCACTATTACCTGTTATGTCCACTACATTGTGCTAGACAATGGAGTTAAAGACTGAAGAAGACACCCTAGTCCTGATACAGAGAAGCTCACAGGCTGGTTTTAGAAAGAGATGAATAAACTGCCAATTATAATGTAAAAAAGTACTATAATAAAGGAAATATAAGGCTATGTGGTGACCATATCACATGTTGTGTATTTTTGTATTATCTACCCTAGTTAAATAGAACATCTCAATTAATTAATACAAAAATAATACATTAAGTACTCAAAATTTGATCTCATGCAAACTGGGATGAAGTTTAATGAAAAAAGAGACCTGGTCTTTTTATTCACTGTCATATATACCTAGTGTATGACATAATTGTATCTTATAAGTCTTAACAGAAAAGTCTTTCTAAAATGTCTTGCCTCTTAGCGTTATCTTACTTCCAGTACCACCGTATCTTACCACCAGTACCACCTAATTTCTTCAGTCATGACGCTCCATAACCTCATTTTCCCACGTATAAAAATGTATAACAGAAGCTCCTCACACTGTTTGATATGAATCTCAGGCATTTCTCTAGAATTTATTTGACAAAAATGTATACTTACTGATTAGTGAACTTTTGTAGCCAACCAAAATTAAGTACTAAGGACTAGATTAATGAAATAACTTTTTAAAAGGCAGTACTATATAAGATGGTGGAATCTATAATTTACAAAAAACAATAACCACTAGACAAGATAAGGCACACAACTTTACCAGCTTAATGCTATGAAAGGATTCTAGGCTGTCAAGCCTAGAGTATGAGTCTAAATACAGCCTAGAAAATTGCAAGTTGAGGAGATGGAGTTAAGAATTGAGGGAAACAAGGTGACTAGAGTTCACAGGAGAGAGTCTTGTAAGTGTCTGTGAGGTATCCCCTTTGAGTATTCATCTGAAAATACTTACTGATGTCATTTAATAGCTCAGTCATATCCGACTCTTTGCGACCCCATGGGCTATAGCACGCCAAGTGCCACTATCCACGGAGTTTCCCGGCAAGAATACTGGAGGGGGTTGCCATTTCTTTCTCCAGGAAATACTTACTAGCACTGCAATATTGGGAAATTACCCAAGGTCAAGAGAATCACCTGAGTGGTTTGGAGGTCCCAGTGCTGGTCACCCACACAGAACTTAGAATATAGTACCTATTCCCACCACACAGACTAGAAAACCTCATGATTCATTGGAGAATTACTCCTTATAATGTAAAAAAGTACTATAATAAAGGAAATATAAGGCTATGTGGTGACCATATCACATGTTGTGTATTTTTGTATTATCTACCCTAGTTAAATAGAACATCTCAATTAATTAATACAAAAATAATACATTAAGTACTCAAAATTTGATCTCATGCAAACTGGGATGAAGTTTAATGAAAAAAGAGACCTGGTCTTTTTATTCACTGTCATATATACCTAGTGTATGACATAATTGTATCTTATAAGTCTTAACAGAAAAGTCTTTCTAAAATGTCTTGCCTCTTAGCGTTATCTTACTTCCAGTACCACCGTATCTTACCACCAGTACCACCTAATTTCTTCAGTCATGACGCTCCATAACCTCATTTTCCCACGTATAAAAATGTATAACAGAAGCTCCTCACACTGTTTGATATGAATCTCAGGCATTTCTCTAGAATTTATTTGACAAAAATGTATACTTACTGATTAGTGAACTTTTGTAGCCAACCAAAATTAAGTACTAAGGACTAGATTAATGAAATAACTTTTTAAAAGGCAGTACTATATAAGATGGTGGAATCTATAATTTAAAAACAACAATAACCACTAGACAAGATAAGGCACACAACTTTACCAGCTTAATGCTATGAAAGGATTCTAGGCTGTCAAGCCTAGAGTATGAGTCTAAATACAGCCTAGAAAATTGCAAGTTGAGGAGATGGAGTTAAGAATTGAGGGAAACAAGGTGACTAGAGTTCACAGGAGAGAGTCTTGTAAGTGTCTGTGAGGTATCCCCTTTGAGTATTCATCTGAAAATACTTACTGATGTCATTTAATAGCTCAGTCATATCCGACTCTTTGCGACCCCATGGGCTATAGCACGCCAAGTGCCACTATCCACGGGAGTTTCCAGGCAAGAATACTGGAGGGGGTTGCCATTTCTTTCTCCAGGAAATACTTACTAGCACTGCAATATTGGGAAATTACCCAAGGTCAAGAGAATCACCTGAGTGGTTTGGAGGTCCCAGTGCTGGTCACCCACACAGAACTTAGAATATAGTACCTATTCCCACCACACAGACTAGAAAACCTCATGATTCATGGAGAATTTGGTAGAACACTCAGGAAAGTCTTGACTCAGTATTGGGAAGTAATATTGTATAGTGCAGGATTAAGGAAAATTGGTTTTAGTACTGCTTCAATGTAACCTTAAAAAAGTCTTTAAAAAAAAAAAAAAAAACCTCAAAGGCCAAACTCTTTTCAGAAACAGTGAGTTAAAGAATAAGGCTCAATAATGTTTAAAAAAATACAAATAATCAATGAAATAAAATTTCAAATGTCTGGCATCCACAGTAGGGAGTGGCAAGATAAAATAATTTCTCAGACAAGCAAAAACTAAAAGAATATAGGAGTACTAAGTCTATCCCAAAGGAAATATTGAAAGGCCTTCTGTTAGTAGAAAAGAAGCAAGACCACAGGAAAGAGAAACTCACAAAAGTAAATCACTTAAATAAGCCAGTGTACAGACTTTTAAAAAAAGATAAGAACAATTTCTGTGAAAATGATGATAACAAAAATGAACAGCAAAAGGATAAACATGGGGCCTCCCTGGTGATCCAGTGGGTAAAGAGTCTGCCTTGTGGTGCAGGGGGCACCAGTTCAGCCCCTGGCCCGAGAGGAACCTGCATGCCGCAGAACAGCTGGATCCATTGGACCGGTGTGTGCAGTTGCGAGCCAGCGCTCTGGATTGCGTACACCCACAGCCAGAGCTCAGCAATGAGAAACGCCACCGCAGTGGGAGGTGTACACAGGCCAAAAAATAAACATGGATGAAAAAAAAAAATAACCGAGGCCAAGAAAAATTTTTTTTTTATTTTTTAAAAAAAGGATAAACATGAAAATGTAAAAGAGGGCATCAAAAGTATAAAATGAGGGGGGAAGACAGTAAGAAAATGTAGACTTTTTTAGAATATATTTGAGCCAATGTAACGATCAGTCTAAGCAAGTAGTAGATACAGATACAAATAGGTTGAAGATAAAGAAAGATATTTCTTTGAAAGGACCAATAAATTTGATAAACTTCTAACCAGACTTACTAGTTTAAAAAAGAAGAAAAAGGCACCATTACCGAATACAACTATACTAAAGAGATAAAAACATAACTATACTAAAGAGATAAAATGGAGTTATTATGAATTCACTAACCTGGGTGGAATGGGCAAATTCATTAAAGACACAAACAAATCTCATGAAATAAAAATCTCCAATAAAATAGATAACCTGTAGTCATATGTCTTTTAATTCTATTAAAAGAATTTTATAGTTAAAGCTGTTTCAAAAAACAAAGCTCTGACTCAAATTGCTTCACTAGTAAATCTACCAAACATTTAAAGAAGAAATAATAGTAAATATGTACAAAGTCTTCCAATAAAGTTAAGAGCAGATAACAATTTCCAGTTTATTCTTTGACTCCATCATTACCTTGATACCAATACCAGAAAAAGACATAAAACACTATAGACCAATATCCTACATGAACACATGACAAAACTCTCAAAATTTCAGCAAATAGAATCTAAAAGTTGATTTTAAAAAAAAATGGTGGTATATTTTTTCTGGTTTATCCCCAAATGCAAAATTAATTTAATCTATTATAAATAAGTCAGTGTGATTCACCATATTAAAAAACTAATAAACAATATTTGTATGATCATCTTAACAGATACAGAAGAGGCATTTGACATAATCTAATCTCCGCTCCTGATTTAAGGCCCTCAACAAGTAGGAAATTCTCTCAGCCTGGTGAAAGATGTTTGAAAAAGCCTACAGCTAATACCATACTTTGCAGTGAAAGACTCAATACTTTCTCCTTCAGATAAGAACAAGAAAAGACTACCCTTTCTCACCACTCCTATTTAGCATTGTCCTGAAGTCCTAGCAGTGCAATAAGGCAAGAAAATGAAATAAAGCATCTAGACTGGAAATGAAGAAATAAAACTCTTCATAGCAATATGATATTTATGTAGAAAACACGATGACATTTTAAAAAAAATGTTACTAGGACTCTTACTTAGAAAGATTTCAGGTTACAAAATCAATATACAAAAGTCCATTTTATTTCTATATACTTACAAGTAGAATAAATTCACATTAATAAAACTGTACCATTTACAATAACATTAAAATATTTACTGATTACTTTTTAAGTGCTGAGATTTAAGACATAGTAGCAAATAAACAAGGTCACTGTACTAAAGACACTAAGTAGGCAAACAAACATAAAAACATAATATACTCTGATAAGTAAAGGAATACAGTTAAGTGTGGGCATAAGGTTAAATATTACAACTTTCTCACGTTAGGAAAGCTGTTCTTCCATTGTCTGAGAATAACTCACAAGCAATCCAATAATTCCCTAAACTGGATCAGCACAACCAGAACTCCTAATGCTATTAGAACAGCTCTTTTTCTGGTGTTCATGTGCCTGAAGTAAAGAGGATAAATTTTCCTAATCCACATGTGAGGTTCTTTTGTCTAATAAACCCTCTCTGGCCCAAAGGGTGGGGGAAATCTGGTCTAAAAGATTCAGCAACCATCCTGCCCACCCAACCCGGTTTTTTTACATTTGTATCAACTGGCAGAACCTGTGAACTTAAAAGTCTACTGAGTCTTCAATAATCCAATCCAATACGGCTGGCCCACAACCTTCTTTAACTGTGCCTTTTTTTCTGTGAATTAAGAGCTGATTAATTAAAATGAGTATAATCAAGATTTTAATTAAAAGTAAAATATTTCAAATTCTTTTGAAAAAATAAACTCAAATCCTATAAATATAATTTTTAAATTATTCTTATGTTCCGTTCATTAAAGCAGTTCTTCTGGTGGCCTCTATTAACTTGATGAAGCAGACAAGTTTCATTTCCTTCTTATACTGATGCGCTGAGCATAACAATGCAAAAACGTTACTGTAGGCTGCTGCCAGGCTTTAAGTTTTTAAGTTATCGGATATCAAAGTATGCTACACTCTAACCAGAGAGCACAAACTAAATTATTACAGACACAGGCATATGCAAAGCAAGGGGCGTTCCCAGCGTGAGGGGCAGGACCCACCAACATGAGGGCATCTGATGTCCCTGGAGGAGAGTGAGAGGCAGAATGTGCCCGATGAGGAGGATGTCTATATATATATACCCTTTCCCTATGATCTTTTTGAATGGTGCCAGGCCAGACTAAGTTCTGGTGGTGGCAGGAGAGAAAAGAGGGGCAAGGTGGGTTCCCTTACATGTGATTTGTGAGATGCAGCAGAAGCAAGTGCAGAGCTTTTGCTAGTCTACTGGTTTTCACCCTGGGGAAGCAGCTGGGTTTCCATATGATTTAGCCAAATGTCATTGTGCCGGGGTGTATTAATTCTCACTGTACGATAATAAAGGGCTTCCCAGATGGTTCAGTGGGTAAAGAATCGACCTATGATGGAGGAGACACAGGAGAGGCCAGTTTGATCCCTAAGGCCGGAAGATTCCCTGGAGGAGGGCATGGCAACCCACTCCAGTATTCTTTTTTTTTTTTTTCTAAGATTTATTTATTTATTTATTTTGGGGGGTGGGGTGGGAAGAGAGGGAGGGAGGGAGGGAGGGCGGGGGGGACACTTCTTTTGGTCTTTCATTTATCTGTTTTCATCCATCTTTGTTCTTTGGCCCTTGTGGGCCTCCCATCGTGGTGGCCTCTGTTGTCGCAGAGCACTGGCTCTGGGCACATGCACTCCAGAGCTCTGGCTCCGTAATTGGACACATCGGTCCAGCCGCTCCGCGGCACGTGGGATCTTCCCAGGCCAGGGATCGAACCGGCACCCCTTGCACTGCAAGGTGGTGTCCTTACCCACTGGACCACCAGGGAAGCCCCCACTCCATTATTCTTACCTGGAGTATCCCATGGACAGAGGAGCCTGCGGGCTACAGTCCATAGAGTCACAAAGAATTGAAAGTGACTGAGTGTACATGCACAATAAGCAAGAAATTCACAATCAAAAGTTGAAGATATGCTAACAAACAACGTGAAGTGATATTTACAAAAATGGACTTATGCATGAGTTTCAGAAAAAGTACAAAAGAAAGTATCCTGTCTGAGGTGTCACAGGAAAGTCATGCTCTTTCAGGGTTGTGATGGAAACTGAATGTATCAGACAGAGAAAGGAAGGAAGTTCCAAGTAAAGGAGATAGCCTTTGTTTAGAAAGGGAAGCACAAAACAGTATGTGGCTGGCAAGAAGCTGTGAACAGCTTTGCAACTGGCAAAGGGAGGATGTCTATATATATACCCTTTCCTATGATCTTTTGAATGGTGCCAGGCCAGACTAAGTTCTGGTGGTGGCAGGAGAGAAAAGAGGGCAAGGTGGGTTCCTTACATGTGATTTGTGAGATGCAGCAGAAGCAAGTGCAGAGCTTTTGCTAGTCTACTGGTTTTCACCCTGGGGAAGCAGCTGGGTTTCCATATGATTTAGCCAAATGTCATTGTGCCGGGGTGTATTAATTCTCACTGTACGATAATAAAGGGCTTCCCAGATGGTTCAGTGGGTAAAGAATCGACCTATGATGGAGGAGACACAGGAGAGGCCAGTTTGATCCCTAAGGCCGGAAGATTCCCTGGAGGAGGGCATGGCAACCCACTCCAGTATTCTTTTTTTTTTTTTTCTAAGATTTATTTATTTATTTATTTTGGGGGGTGGGGTGGGAAGAGAGGGAGGGAGGGAGGGAGGCGGGTGGGACACTTCTTTTGGTCTTTCATTTATCTGTTTTCATCCATCTTTGTTCTTTGGCCCTTGTGGGCCTCCCATCGTGGTGGCCTCTGTTGTCGCAGAGCACTGGCTCTGGGCACATGCACTCCAGAGCTCTGGCTCCGTAATTGGACACATCGGTCCAGCCGCTCCGCGGCACGTGGGATCTTCCCAGGCCAGGGATCGAACCGGCACCCCTTGCACTGCAAGGTGGTGTCCTTACCCACTGGACCACCAGGGAAGCCCCCACTCCATTATTCTTACCTGGAGTATCCCATGGACAGAGGAGCCTGCGGGCTACAGTCCATAGAGTCACAAAGAATTGAAAGTGACTGAGTGTACATGCACAATAAGCAAGAAATTCACAATCAAAAGTTGAAGATATGCTAACAAACAACGTGAAGTGATATTTACAAAAATGGACTTATGCATGAGTTTCAGAAAAAGTACAAAAGAAAGTATCCTGTCTGAGGTGTCACAGGAAAGTCATGCTCTTTCAGGGTTGTGATGGAAACTGAATGTATCAGACAGAGAAAGGAAGGAAGTTCCAAGTAAAGGAGATAGCCTTTGTTTAGAAAGGGAAGCACAAAACAGTATGTGGCTGGCAAGAAGCTGTGAACAGCTTTGCAACTGCTAGAACACAGATGAAAGGGGAGAGTGGCAGATGTTGACACAGGAGTAGGCAGGGGTCAGGTGTGTGGGATCTTATTGCTGTGCTGAAGTGCTTGGACTTTATCCAATGGTAAAGCAGACCTCTGGAAAGGTTCTAAGTATAGAAGGGACATGATCTGATTTTCCTTTAAGAGGAATGATTCTGACAGTCTAGTTAGGGAATGATTGAAGGCACAGAGTAGAGACAAGTTAGCTGAGAAGCTTCCAGGACCACCTATCTGTTAGGAGCACTAAAATATCATTGGGTATGTAATTAAATCAAGAAAGTAACATTTACCATAACTTCCATTTGTGGATGAAAATAATATGAGAATACAGACCTTGGAATATGACTCCTTTGGTGTAAATCCTATTTTTACTGAACAAGTTCCTTCAGGGTAAGGAGGATCTGGTGCTGCTTCAAGAGGTAAGAATGATAGACAAGTAAGCCCTATGAAGAAGAGATGAAAATCTAACAGCATTTCAGATTTCACTGTGAACTGTTGATATATCCATTCCCACTCAACTATTCCTCTTTTAGTCTTAAAAGTGAACGAAATTGAAAGCCACTTAGTCATGTTCGACTCTTTGCTACCCATGGACAAGCCATGGAATTCTCCAGGCAAGAATATTAGAGTTGGTAGCCCCCTTCTCCAGTGGATCTTCCCAACCCAGGGATTGAACCCAGGTCTGCTGCATCACAGGCAGATTCTTTACCATCTGAACCACCAGGGAAGCCCTTTGGTCTTAAAGAAGAGTATGATATTCATTCAGATGCTCAAGGAACTAGAAACCCAACTTTGTTCTCAATGTTGTTCAGTCACTAAGTCATGTCTGACTTTTTGCAACCCCAGGCACTGCAACGTGCCAGGCTTCTCTGTCCTTTATTTCTTGGAGTGCAAGAAGAGCAAACCAGTCACTCCTAAAAGAAATCAACCAAATATTCACTGGAAAGACTGATACTGAAGCTCCAAAACTTTGGCCCCTGAGGCGAAGAGCTGACTCATTGCTAATGCCCCTAGAAAGGAACCCAAATGGGGGAAGCAAGCTTTGCAACTGCTAGAACACAGATGAAAGGGGAGAGTGGCAGATGTTGACACAGGAGTAGGCAGGGGTCAGGTGTGTGGGATCTTATTGCTGTGCTGAAGTGCTTGGACTTTATCCAATGGTAAAGCAGACCTCTGGAAAGGTTCTAAGTATAGAAGGGACATGATCTGATTTTCCTTTAAGAGGAATGATTCTGACAGTCTAGTTAGGGAATGATTGAAGGCACAGAGTAGAGACAAGTTAGCTGAGAAGCTTCCAGGACCACCTATCTGTTAGGAGCACTAAAATATCATTGGGTATGTAATTAAATCAAGAAAGTAACATTTACCATAACTTCCATTTGTGGATGAAAATAATATGAGAATACAGACCTTGGAATATGACTCCTTTGGTGTAAATCCTATTTTTACTGAACAAGTTCCTTCAGGGTAAGGAGGATCTGGTGCTGCTTCAAGAGGTAAGAATGATAGACAAGTAAGCCCTATGAAGAAGAGATGAAAATCTAACAGCATTTCAGATTTCACTGTGAACTGTTGATATATCCATTCCCACTCAACTATTCCTCTTTTAGTCTTAAAAGTGAACGAAATTGAAAGCCACTTAGTCATGTTCGACTCTTTGCTACCCATGGACAAGCCATGGAATTCTCCAGGCAAGAATATTAGAGTTGGTAGCCCCCTTCTCCAGTGGATCTTCCCAACCCAGGGATTGAACCCAGGTCTGCTGCATCACAGGCAGATTCTTTACCATCTGAACCACCAGGGAAGCCCTTTGGTCTTAAAGAAGAGTATGATATTCATTCAGATGCTCAAGGAACTAGAAACCCAACTTTGTTCTCAATGTTGTTCAGTCACTAAGTCATGTCTGACTTTTTGCAACCCCAGGCACTGCAACGTGCCAGGCTTCTCTGTCCTTTATTTCTTGGAGTGCAAGAAGAGCAAACCAGTCACTCCTAAAAGAAATCAACCAAATATTCACTGGAAAGACTGATACTGAAGCTCCAAAACTTTGGCCCCCTGAGGCGAAGAGCTGACTCATTGCTAAAGACTGAATGCAAAAGGAGAAGGAGACAGCAGAGGATGAAATGATTAGGTAGCATCACTGACTCAATGAGCATGAATTTGAGCAAACTTTAGGAGAAAGAGGAGGACAGAAGAGCCTGGTATACTGTAGTCCATGAGGTCGCAGAGTGGACAGAAGTTAGCAACTGAGCACCACCACCAAGATGTATCAAGGTGAAAAAATTCCTTTGGAAAGCACAGAAATAAAGCATGATTTGATTGATTTTATAAGATAGCAAAAATAAGGTGGAGAGTGAGAAGAGAAGATGCAATAAAATAACAATCCATTGGCGGTCCCATGTAGCACATTCAAATGACAGAAGGATACAGTTAGACCTGGTCTACATTTGGGGCTTTGCAGAGGATATAACCCAGCTGTTCTGTAACTTCACAGGGACAGGAGAACAGAGGAAATAAATTACCCTGGAGTAAGAGGTATTAGCTGGATGATTAGACATAAAATCATACTCCCTTAGCATCAGCATTGCATACTTAATATTTGCACAGAGTACTTCGCTAAAAAAATACTTCTGCCTATTTTTCTTGTTTTGTACCTGAAGAACTTAGAATCCGGTGAGGTTTAGTGCATAGTAATTAGTTTTCACTGTGACTTTAATAACATATGGTAACTGGACAATTCACATGATCCATGAATCAGTAAGCCTTCCTGGAATTGCCATTATTTGTATTTTTCAAACAGCCCTCAAGCAGCTGGCTTCTCAGATTGAAACAGTCTGAAAAATAAAGCCTACCAAAGATGCAAAGCAAAATACAAAAGTCACTAGAATCAAACCCTGTTTTTAAACAATGTGGCCACAGCCCCAGAATACCAAAGGCAGCACAGGAATACCTAACAAAGGCATTTGGTGCAGTTGTGGGTCCCAGTAAGATTGGTTTTCCTCTCCCTGGATTCAGTATAATATTCAGTTTGTCAGTGCCCCATCGCTTAGCCAGTATTGTGTAGTAGTGCAATGTAGTGTGATTTTCTGGCACTTGGCTGCCCCAAAGCCTTCTCTTCAGGCCCCTTGTAATGGGAAGTGAGGTGGGGCTTCCCAGGCGGCACTAGTGGGAAAGAACCCACCTACCAGTGCATGAGACTTAAAAGACATGGGTTTGATCCCTGGATCTGGAAGATCCCCTGAAGGAAGGCACAGCACCCCACTCCAGTATTCTTGCCTGAGAATTCCATGGACAGAGGAGCCTGGTTGGCTACAGTCCACAGGGTCACAAAGAGTTGGACATAACTGAAGTGACTTAGCATGCACACATGGGAGGTGATGATGAAAAAGAGCACTTGGGTCCTGATAGTCCTGGGATTTCTCTTCTCTGGATTGCCAGTGTACAGGTATCACAATATGCCACATGGTTCTACTTAAGGAGATGAGATTCTTTCTGAGAAAATGAAATCCAGAAGTGGTTCAGAAGTCAGAAAAGCCTTCTAACATGTGCCTTCCCAACCACCCTCACTTCCTCCCTTCACCAGGACTGTCCTCTCCATCTTCTCTACCTTCTCCACACCCTGCCTGTCCTTCAGATTCCAACTCATTACACTTCCCTGTACAGCTTCCAAACTATCACAACCCCCAGTGCTCTCTTTCTTTAATAAACATATATAAATCAGACTTTATTGTTTTTTGCATCACGAAAGCATCACACAAAGTGTATATTATCTCAATGAACTGTGCCATATTTCAAGTGAGAAACCTTCTAGTAAACCTTGTTCTGTCTTTTATTTCTCCATACATTCACCAGTAACAGAGTTTGATCACCCTTCCTCTGAAATAGCTCTTGAATCTGACCACTCATATCATTCCCCTACATCAACTACCATCAGTTATTTGGTCTCTTTCTAGTTTATCTTGCCCAAATCTCCCATTCAACATAATGGCCACAGTGTAATCAGAGTAATCTTAACAAAAGGCAAATCAGATCCTATCACTCTTCTGGGTAAGATATTTCAGTGATTCCCTCTGTTCTCATGGTATGGGTATCAATTTCTTTACATAGTTCACAGTGGTCCCATGGTTTTCCTCTCTGGATTCAGTGCCCCATCGCTTAGCCAGTATTGTGTAGTAGTGCAATGTAGTGTGATTTTCTGGCACTTGGCTGCCCCAAAGCCTTCTCTTCAGGCCCCTTGTAATGGGAAGTGAGGTGGGGCTTCCCAGGCGGCACTAGTGGGAAAGAACCCACCTACCAGTGCATGAGACTTAAAAGACATGGGTTTGATCCCTGGATCTGGAAGATCCCCTGAAGGAAGGCACAGCACCCCACTCCAGTATTCTTGCCTGAGAATTCCATGGACAGAGGAGCCTGGTTGGCTACAGTCCACAGGGTCACAAAGAGTTGGACATAACTGAAGTGACTTAGCATGCACACATGGGAGGTGATGATGAAAAAGAGCACTTGGGTCCTGATAGTCCTGGGATTTCTCTTCTCTGGATTGCCAGTGTACAGGTATCACAATATGCCACATGGTTCTACTTAAGGAGATGAGATTCTTTCTGAGAAAATGAAATCCAGAAGTGGTTCAGAAGTCAGAAAAGCCTTCTAACATGTGCCTTCCCAACCACCCTCACTTCCTCCCTTCACCAGGACTGTCCTCTCCATCTTCTCTACCTTCTCCACACCCTGCCTGTCCTTCAGATTCCAACTCATTACACTTCCCTGTACAGCTTCCAAACTATCACAACCCCCAGTGCTCTCTTTCTTTAATAAACATATATAAATCAGACTTTATTGTTTTTTGCATCACGAAAGCATCACACAAAGTGTATATTATCTCAATGAACTGTGCCATATTTCAAGTGAGAAACCTTCTAGTAAACCTTGTTCTGTCTTTTATTTCTCCATACATTCACCAGTAACAGAGTTTGATCACCCTTCCTCTGAAATAGCTCTTGAATCTGACCACTCATATCATTCCCCTACATCAACTACCATCAGTTATTTGGTCTCTTTCTAGTTTATCTTGCCCAAATCTCCCATTCAACATAATGGCCACAGTGTAATCAGAGTAATCTTAACAAAAGGCAAATCAGATCCTATCACTCTTCTGGGTAAGATATTTCAGTGATTCCCTCTGTTCTCATGGTATGGGTATCAATTTCTTTACATAGTTCACAGGACTCTGCAAAATCTGGCCTGACTCTAGTCTAACTTTGTCTCTTGGCATTCTCCTAGATCATGCTCACTTCCAAACTTTTGTAAATTCCTTCAAACTGTGCCTAAATGCTCTTTTCCCTATGCTTTAACTGGCTAACATTTATATTTTCTTCCTGTTTCATCTTAATATACATTCTCAAAAATCCTCCGTCCACCAATATAGATGTTCATTCTATGTGATAACCACAGAATACTATATTACCATCATTTTCATCGTTTTCTCTTAATTGTAAACAGTGAAACTACCTCTAGCCAATCAAAGCCTTACACAAAAATTTTAAATACTTGGTAGCTAATAGAATCTCTGGAATAGCTAAAGAATGAGACTTGGAGACTATCAGACCAGTGATAATGCTCCAGGCTCTACTGTAGAAAGGCTCCACACCATGACTGCCTTGGATGAGCAGAAGCATTCTTGATGCTGGGCACTGTCCTCTGTCCTTACCTTCGACTGATGGGACCCAGGTCACATGCCTGAATCCTTACTGCAAGGCATGCTGGGAAAATAAGGTTTGTCATCTCTCTTGGGAAGTACTCAGATTAATTGCTTTATAGGTTTGTTGAAGAACTTGAGGATGAATATGCTAACCACTTATTAATTTTTAAATGGTTAATGAGTTTCTAAACAATGTTAAAGTTGTCAGCTAGTATGCTATATATCTTGTATGTTTCTGGGGACCCCTTTGGATAGTACCATGTTTGTGCTAACAAATTATTGAGCCTTAATAAAATAGTGTAGAAATATGAATGAAATAGTGCTATTTTCTCTCTGAGTGCAGCACATGTACCAAGGAATAGGAAGGTAATGTGGAGTTAGTGACAAGCAAGGATATGAAAAGAGGTTCATCTGTAGCAACTCAAAAGAACATAGCTGAAGTCCTCAGCCTGGTTGGAAATGGGCCTTGGGGCTTCCCCTGGTGGTCCAGTGGATAAGGACACTGCCTTGCAGTGCAAGGGCCGCCGGTTCCATCCCTGGCCTGGGAAGATCCCACGTGCCGCGGAGCGGCTGGACTGATGTGTCCAATCAGCGGGCCGGAGCTCTGGAGCGCATGCGCCCAGAGCCTGCGCTCTGCGACAGCAGACGCCACCGCGATGGGAGGCCCGCAGGAGCCAAAGAACAAAGGCGGATGAAAACAGAAATGAAAGACCAATGGAAGTGGCCCGCCCGCTCCCCTCCCTCCCCAACCCGACCCCCGCCCAAAAATAAATAAATAAATAAATCTTTAAAAAAAAAAAAATTAAAAAATAAATAAATAAATAAAAGAAATGGGTCTTGAATGGGGTCAATAATGTGACCAGAAAGGGTAGGAGGTACTGCAATGTGCTTCCATAACACTTCGTACTTCTCCAGTTATAGCTACTTGAATAGCTTGTTAGTTTCTTGTTATTCTTACAGAGTGACAAGATCTGTGAAGACAGAGATAACTCGCCCATGCCTGCTCCAAATGAACTGCATAATATTTTCAAAAATAAGTAAATGAATGAAGAAATGAGTGAGGGTAGAGATAAGAGCATACAAGTAGAAGAAAGGAGGTAGGCACCAGAGAAGAATGCCAGGTTCCCGTGGGGTGACATGGATCAGCTCAGGCCACTCCCACATGACTCCTTTCTTTCTTCCTTTCTTTCTTTCTTTCTTTCTTTTTTTAAAATCCACTTCTTGTTCTCTTTGGGAAGGATTGAGGTCTCTGGAAAATGGCCAAAAAACAATTAAGGGAGCAGCCAGCCCAAATTAATGCTCAAGTATCAGGAATATCTGAGTGCTGAAACCAACTTCTGTTCCCCCTCTCTCAGCTGAGGGGGGTGGGAACAAGTTCCCAAAGCCATTGCTTCTTTTAGGGGGATTTAGAAGGCATATAAAGACCCTTAGCTGAGGACCGGCTTCCTCGCTCCACAGTTGGTGCCAGAACTCTCAATCCTCCACTGGGAGAAAATGTCCATCCAGTAAGTATCTCTGGGAGATTTCTTTTTTTTAATGCCTTAGTGTGTTGATGATAAATGAGCTATTTAAAGAGCTCTTGAAGACAACCGATGATCTGTTTAGGGAAGATATTGGGTCTTTGTGGGAGAGTTTATTCCTATACGCTTATTCCTATATTGAAGCAAATATCTAGAAGTCAGCCTGAATTACATTGGGATCTATGTGGCTTGGAATGGACCTTGGAAGCAGTAGTGAACATGAAGATGTTAATGAGGCAGACCTGAGTTCTGCTTCTTACCCAGTTTGAAGTCTAGGTTTTTCCATATATAGAATAAGTAGTATTTATCCCACTGTAGTGCTATGAGGTTTAAATGAATGAAAAGGATATAAATTCCTTTTTATGGTATGTGGAACATAGTAAGTGCTTAATAAAAGGTAGATGTCATAATTAAGCAGTCTTGTCAGCGCTCTCACTCTAAGAAGTTATAAAATTGAGCCAAAGTGAGAAGGAAGACAATAATAAAAATGACCTACATCTTCTTGTCTGAGTATTTTTACCTCTTGGATATTAGTGGTAAAATAAGACAATGGGAAGAGGTGATGGTATAATACATGTGAATAGCAAAGGATGAGGTACTGATTCTAAAACCTGTGGTCATTTCATAAGAGGGAGAGAAAGGAAACTGTCCGGGAGGTGAGAAAATGAATGAAGCAGTAAGCTGAGGGTAGGGACAGGGCATGGTAATTCTCTGGGAAGGACTTGGTCTGGAAGAGAAGTGACCATGATGATGGAATTTGTTGACTTGTCTTCAGAAATATGGGAAAACTACAGAAGGCAAGTCCATTGTGACATGAAAATGGAGGTCATTTTCCATATCATCAAAGGAAAAGCACTGACTTGGGGCTACTTGACCAACCTGATGCATTTCTGCCACCCCCACCCCAATTTCCACCACCTCCACCACCCCTCCTCCCAAAACACTGTGTACTCCCAGCCCAGGCTCGACTGACAGTACACACCGGCATTGAGCAGAGGACATCTTTTCTCCTGGAGTTCTGCCTCTGTCTCTGAGGACTTCCTGAGAGTCCACATGAGTTTATTCCTCCTTATTCTACCATTTCAGAGTCGAACATCCAGCTGGTGGTTACAAGAAACTGTTTGAAACTGTGGAGGAACTATCCTCACCGCTCACAGCTCATGTTACAGGTTGGTCTTACCTATCTTGAAGCCATCTTCTCTTTTTTGTTGAGGTCTCTCTTCTCTGTCTCCTATTCATTGACATCTCTTAGTACAGGTTCCTTGTGGACTACAGAGAGAGGAATCTAGAGATTTGGGCTTTTTATACTAAGAACCCATCTCTTCTTTTCTTTACTATTCTAATATGGAAAAAGTGCTAACTGAAATTCCGTAAGTACTGAGACTGTACCTTTGTCATCTTTAAACTGTCTCTTTCCTCCCAATTGCCTCTTCTTGAAAATAGAAGTGGTATGTGGAACATAGTAAGTGCTTAATAAAAGGTAGATGTCATAATTAAGCAGTCTTGTCAGCGCTCTCACTCTAAGAAGTTATAAAATTGAGCCAAAGTGAGAAGGAAGACAATAATAAAAATGACCTACATCTTCTTGTCTGAGTATTTTTACCTCTTGGATATTAGTGGTAAAATAAGACAATGGGAAGAGGTGATGGTATAATACATGTGAATAGCAAAGGATGAGGTACTGATTCTAAAACCTGTGGTCATTTCATAAGAGGGAGAGAAAGGAAACTGTCCGGGAGGTGAGAAAATGAATGAAGCAGTAAGCTGAGGGTAGGGACAGGGCATGGTAATTCTCTGGGAAGGACTTGGTCTGGAAGAGAAGTGACCATGATGATGGAATTTGTTGACTTGTCTTCAGAAATATGGGAAAACTACAGAAGGCAAGTCCATTGTGACATGAAAATGGAGGTCATTTTCCATATCATCAAAGGAAAAGCACTGACTTGGGGCTACTTGACCAACCTGATGCATTTCTGCCACCCCCACCCCAATTTCCACCACCTCCACCACCCCTCCTCCCAAAACACTGTGTACTCCCAGCCCAGGCTCGACTGACAGTACACACCGGCATTGAGCAGAGGACATCTTTTCTCCTGGAGTTCTGCCTCTGTCTCTGAGGACTTCCTGAGAGTCCACATGAGTTTATTCCTCCTTATTCTACCATTTCAGAGTCGAACATCCAGCTGGTGGTTACAAGAAACTGTTTGAAACTGTGGAGGAACTATCCTCACCGCTCACAGCTCATGTTACAGGTTGGTCTTACCTATCTTGAAGCCATCTTCTCTTTTTTGTTGAGGTCTCTCTTCTCTGTCTCCTATTCATTGACATCTCTTAGTACAGGTTCCTTGTGGACTACAGAGAGAGGAATCTAGAGATTTGGGCTTTTTATACTAAGAACCCATCTCTTCTTTTCTTTACTATTCTAATATGGAAAAAGTGCTAACTGAAATTCCGTAAGTACTGAGACTGTACCTTTGTCATCTTTAAACTGTCTCTTTCCTCCCAATTGCCTCTTCTTGAAAATAGAAGGGATGAGCTCAGTGCTGTTTCTCAACTAGATTCTGATGTTAACAGTCTAGGTTCTAGCAATCACATTAATGGTGTATCTTTTAGTTAAGCCATGCCTTCTTTTCAATAAATGTTTATAGAGTGGACTTCTGAAACTGAGCTGTATGAAATATTACATTTGGGTTGTGGTGGGGGGCTGGCAACGATTAAACAAACACTGCCAAATGCTGCACTTTCTAAAGGGCCAAAGGGCACAACCTGTTTAGATTAAACGACCTTAAGACCTTTCTGTGTGCCCCTCATTTGTCAGAGAAGGACACTGAGACCCAGAAATGGCACACAGCAAATCCTGAACCAGAATTCAGGCCTGTTGACAGCCCTTGGCACTTTTTGCTACAGCAGGTTGACCTTTATCTGGACAGTAGCCCATATTCTTAAATATAGCTCTATATTTTAAAAAGCCAGTATCCTGTTGTTTCACTGAAATGATTTGTTCTATAGACACATCTTTTTAGTATCTTGATCTCTGCTTCTAATCCATCTCTCCTACATATCAAGGAATCTGAAATTTTTCTTTAAAGTAGGACGGTAAAGAGGCAATGGTTTCTGGGAAAATCTGTTGCATGGAGAATTCCATTCCATTCCAGATATTTTTCCCTGGAGTTCTGCCTCTGTCTCTGAGGACTTCCTGAGAGTCCACATGAGTTTATTCCTCCTTATTCTACCATTTCAGAGTCGAACATCCAGCTGGTGGTTACAAGAAACTGTTTGAAACTGTGGAGGAACTATCCTCACCGCTCACAGCTCATGTTACAGGTTGGTCTTACCTATCTTGAAGCCATCTTCTCTTTTTTGTTGAGGTCTCTCTTCTCTGTCTCCTATTCATTGACATCTCTTAGTACAGGTTCCTTGTGGACTACAGAGAGAGGAATCTAGAGATTTGGGCTTTTTATACTAAGAACCCATCTCTTCTTTTCTTTACTATTCTAATATGGAAAAAGTGCTAACTGAAATTCCGTAAGTACTGAGACTGTACCTTTGTCATCTTTAAACTGTCTCTTTCCTCCCAATTGCCTCTTCTTGAAAATAGAAGGGATGAGCTCAGTGCTGTTTCTCAACTAGATTCTGATGTTAACAGTCTAGGTTCTAGCAATCACATTAATGGTGTATCTTTTAGTTAAGCCATGCCTTCTTTTCAATAAATGTTTATAGAGTGGACTTCTGAAACTGAGCTGTATGAAATATTACATTTGGGTTGTGGTGGGGGGCTGGCAACGATTAAACAAACACTGCCAAATGCTGCACTTTCTAAAGGGCCAAAGGGCACAACCTGTTTAGATTAAACGACCTTAAGACCTTTCTGTGTGCCCCTCATTTGTCAGAGAAGGACACTGAGACCCAGAAATGGCACACAGCAAATCCTGAACCAGAATTCAGGCCTGTTGACAGCCCTTGGCACTTTTTGCTACAGCAGGTTGACCTTTATCTGGACAGTAGCCCATATTCTTAAATATAGCTCTATATTTTAAAAAGCCAGTATCCTGTTGTTTCACTGAAATGATTTGTTCTATAGACACATCTTTTTTTAGTATCTTGATCTCTGCTTCTAATCCATCTCTCCTACATATCAAGGAATCTGAAATTTTTCTTTAAAGTAGGACGGTAAAGAGGCAATGGTTTCTGGGAAAATCTGTTGCATGGAGAATTCCATTCCATTCCAGATATTTTTCCCTGTCTCCTTCCTTTTATCTAAATTCTGAGATATTGCCTCATTTCCCACCACTTGGTCTCCTAGAGAAAGGCAAGTAAGCCAACAGGCATTTCCTGAGAGCTATCCCGCGTGAGAGCTGGGAGTAGAAATCACTGCCAGCTTTAGAAGTAAGAGGCTGCCCAACCCGACTGCTTATGTAATCATGGCTCCGAACCAGGGGTGAGAAAGGCAGGAATAAGAAACAAAGTTCTGTGTCTTGCCTTCATCACAGGCAGGATCCCACTCTGGCTGACTGGCAGTCTCCTTCGATGTGGGCCAGGACTCTTTGAAGTTGGATCAGAGCCATTTTACCACCTATTTGATGGGCAAGCCCTCCTGCACAAGTTTGACTTTAAAGAGGGACACGTCACATACCACAGAAGGTAAAGAACACTAGGTCCAACCACCTCCTAGTGTTTGGGCCTAGCTCAGATCTTCCCTGCATATACTTTTCAACCCCCTAAACCCAAGAGGAGACTTTATATTCACTTCCACTCAGAATCCTCCTGGGCCAAGAGTCTGCATAAACACCTGTGAGCTGTTACTAGGATAAAGAAACAGCTAAGAACTAAGGCTTTGGGGTCTGACATGCCTGGTTTCAAGTCCCGTATCCCCCAGACACCATTTGCCTGGATGAGTGCCATTTAGCAAAATGTTAATGCATAATTCTTTGTTTCATCAGCTATAAAAGTAGGAGGAAAAAAAAAAAGAATTTACTTCAGAGTTTGTTACAAGGATAAATTGAGAACACTGTGCCTAGTCCCTCGGGAGCATTTAATAATAATAATCGTCATTTTTATTATTATTAGACCATGGGTTTCTTGATTTCTTTCCTTTTTTGTAATCAGAAAGGCCAACAGGAAGGAGGGAAGGCACGTCACAAAGGAGACAAGGACCAAATTTTTCATAATAATACCAGAAAGAAGTTTCCGAGAAACAAGAGATGGTTACTAAAAGTCTTGAAGCCCTAAGCCATCACTACAGTTTCATTACAAAGACTCATTAACACCACAATAAATACTTTGTCTAATGCTTTAATATTCAGGACTGTTAGCAGTTTTGTTGATCACCACAGATTTCAGGCATTCTGAAGAGACAGCAAAAGGAAGAAAAAGAAAAGTCTTGAAGTAGTCAGGATAGCTTGGACTGTAACAGAAACAGATGAGGTCAAGCAAAAATTTAGCTATGATAGCATATTTTGGAGATCAGACAGAGCCTTTATATGCCTTCTATAGACCTTGGTACTTTTTCCTCTTCATAAAAGTGCAAAATAAGATTTTAATTTGACTCGCCACTGGAGAAATCTTAAGCAGCGTCTGTCATCTAGTGTGGGATATGGTTCAGGTCTGCCTATGCAAGAGATTACATTCAAGAATATCTACTTTTGGGCTCCCCTGGTGGTCCAGTGGGTAAAGAGCCTGCCTTGCAGTGCAGGGGGCACCAGTTCAGTCCCTGGCCCAGGAAGATCCCACATGCTGTGGAGTGGCTGGACCGATGTGTCCATTTAAGAGCCAGCGCTCTAGAGCGCATGTGCCCAGAGCTGGTGCTCTGCAACGAGAGAGGCCACTGCAATGGGAGGCCCACACAGGCCTAAGAATAAAGATGGATGAAAAATCAATCAATCAATCAATCAATAAAAGAGGCCAAAGTTTTTTTTTTTAAGTAGGAAAAAAAAGAATATCTACTTTTAAAAGTACCAAAATAAAATTTTAAATTAAACACACAAGAGGCCTATGAGGGAAATTGAAAGAAAACTAATTCCGTGTACCATGTTCTATACCTCCCCACTCAGTGTAGGCTGGTGAGTTAGACAGGGTTTCTTGACTTTCCTTATGTAATCAGAAAGGCCAAGTTTGTTACAAGGATAAATTGAGAACACTGTGCCTAGTCCCTCGGGAGCATTTAATAATAATAATCGTCATTTTTATTATTATTAGACCATGGGTTTCTTGATTTCTTTCCTTTTTTGTAATCAGAAAGGCCAACAGGAAGGAGGAAGGCACGTCACAAAGGAGACAAGGCCCAAAATTTTTTCATAATAATACCAGAAAGAAGTTTCCGAGAAACAAGAGATGGTTACTAAAAGTCTTGAAGCCCTAAGCCATCACTACAGTTTCATTACAAAGACTCATTAACACCACAATAAATACTTTGTCTAATGCTTTAATATTCAGGACTGTTAGCAGTTTTGTTGATCACCACAGATTTCAGGCATTCTGAAGAGACAGCAAAAGGAAGAAAAAGAAAAGTCTTGAAGTAGTCAGGATAGCTTGGACTGTAACAGAAACAGATGAGGTCAAGCAAAAATTTAGCTATGATAGCATATTTTGGAGATCAGACAGAGCCTTTATATGCCTTCTATAGACCTTGGTACTTTTTCCTCTTCATAAAAGTGCAAAATAAGATTTTAATTTGACTCGCCACTGGAGAAATCTTAAGCAGCGTCTGTCATCTAGTGTGGGATATGGTTCAGGTCTGCCTATGCAAGAGATTACATTCAAGAATATCTACTTTTGGGCCCCCCTGGTGGTCCAGTGGGTAAAGAGCCCGCCTTGCAGTGCAGGGGACACCAGTTCAGTCCCTGGCCCAGGAAGATCCCACATGCTGTGGAGTGGCTGGACCGATGTGTCCATTTAAGAGCCAGCTCTAGGCGCATGTGCCCAGCGCTGGTGCTCTGCAAGAGAGAGGCCACTGCAATGGGAGGCCCACACAGGCCTAAGAATAAAGATGGATGAAAAATCAATCAATCAATCAATCAATAAAAGAGGCCAAAGTTTTTTTTTTTAAGTAGGAAAAAAAAGAATATCTACTTTTAAAAGTACCAAAATAAAATTTTAAATTAAACACACAAGAGGCCTATGAGGGAAATTGAAAGAAAACTAATTCCGTGTACCATGTTCTATACCTCCCCACTCAGTGTAGGCTGGTGAGTTAGAGGCTACAGGAAATCAAAGGTCCAATGTGAACTCTCCATAGGGTTGTGTCATATTACATGGAAAAGGCATGTTTTCTGATTCTGGCTACACATGCCAATCATGTAGCTTCTCATTTCCTCATCTGTCACTGTGAAGTTTGTAAGATGTAAATTGAAGCTCGTGGTGGCATTTTGTCTCTTTCTCTCAGTCACCCCAAGAAAGCGACTTGACTCTATTCTTCATGTTGTGAATTTGTGATTCTGGCTTGATAAGGGCACATAGAATGACCATTCTAAGCTCCCATGGACTACACTAATCCCCCCTCTCTGTGACCTTTCCCGTGTCTCAATGTCCTTCAGGTTCATCCGCACTGATGCTTACGTACGGGCAATGACTGAGAAAAGGATCGTCGTAACAGAATTTGGCACCTGTGCTTTCCCAGACCCCTGCAAGAATATATTTTCCAGGTTACTGAAACCCAACTGCATACTATTAAAGACATTTTACATTAGGCCTTTTCTATCATGGTTTGAAAGTTACTGGATTGAAAAATCCATTTGCTTCTGCAGGTTTTTTTCTTACTTTCGAGGAGTGGAGGTTACTGACAATGCTCTTGTTAATATCTACCCAGTGGGGGAAGATTACTATGCCTGCACAGAGACCAACTTCATTACAAAGATTAATCCTGAAACCTTGGAAACAATTAAGCAGGTAGGACACAGTGCTCAGACAGTATCACTTAGGAATTTAGAATTTGCAACTTATAATTAAGTCAGCTGTGCATTTTGATCAGAAGAATATGGGAACCAGTCCCTGGCCCAGGAAGATCCCACATGCTGTGGAGTGGCTGGACCGATGTGTCCATTTAAGAGCCAGCGCTCTAGAGCGCATGTGCCCAGAGCTGGTGCTCTGCAACGAGAGAGGCCACTGCAATGGGAGGCCCACACAGGCCTAAGAATAAAGATGGATGAAAAATCAATCAATCAATCAATCAATAAAAGAGGCCAAAGTTTTTTTTTTTAAGTAGGAAAAAAAAGAATATCTACTTTTAAAAGTACCAAAATAAAATTTTAAATTAAACACACAAGAGGCCTATGAGGGAAATTGAAAGAAAACTAATTCCGTGTACCATGTTCTATACCTCCCCACTCAGTGTAGGCTGGTGAGTTAGAGGCTACAGGAAATCAAAGGTCCAATGTGAACTCTCCATAGGGTTGTGTCATATTACATGGAAAAGGCATGTTTTCTGATTCTGGCTACACATGCCAATCATGTAGCTTCTCATTTCCTCATCTGTCACTGTGAAGTTTGTAAGATGTAAATTGAAGCTCGTGGTGGCATTTTGTCTCTTTCTCTCAGTCACCCCAAGAAAGCGACTTGACTCTATTCTTCATGTTGTGAATTTGTGATTCTGGCTTGATAAGGGCACATAGAATGACCATTCTAAGCTCCCATGGACTACACTAATCCCCCCTCTCTGTGACCTTTCCCGTGTCTCAATGTCCTTCAGGTTCATCCGCACTGATGCTTACGTACGGGCAATGACTGAGAAAAGGATCGTCGTAACAGAATTTGGCACCTGTGCTTTCCCAGACCCCTGCAAGAATATATTTTCCAGGTTACTGAAACCCAACTGCATACTATTAAAGACATTTTACATTAGGCCTTTTTCTCTCATGGTTTGAAAGTTACTGGATTGAAAAATCCATTTGCTTCTGCAGGTTTTTTTCTTACTTTCGAGGAGTGGAGGTTACTGACAATGCTCTTGTTAATATCTACCCAGTGGGGGAAGATTACTATGCCTGCACAGAGACCAACTTCATTACAAAGATTAATCCTGAAACCTTGGAAACAATTAAGCAGGTAGGACACAGTGCTCAGACAGTATCACTTAGGAATTTAGAATTTGCAACTTATAATTAAGTCAGCTGTGCATTTTGATCAGAAGAATATGGGAACCAGATTAAGTTTCAAAAATCCCTGCCTTGTCATCAACTGGTAGCTATATGACATAGGGCAAACTTTATTTCTCATCTGTGAAAATTTTAACATTATTATGTGAATTGGAAGAAAACTGTATAAAATGCATAACATATTTATTTGTGACACAAGTATTAAGTCCCTTCCATGAACCAGAATGTATGCTAGATGCAAAAGATACACTAATGAGTAAGACAACATGGTCCCTGCTTTTCATGGATTTTATAGATTAACATGGAGCTAGCACATTTAATATTGAAAATGTTAGTCATAGTTCTATGAAAATCTGTTTCACCAGTTTGCCCCTTTTTATAGAACTTCTTGTTAGAAATAAAGCCATATCTTAAATGAAAAAGCAAAAGAAACATGAAAGCAATGTTAGAAGGTGACAAATTTTAGTGAGAACTTAGGCAATCTCAATGCAGCATTTGGTAAGACAGATCTACATTTTATACCAGTATTTATAAATGTAAAAGTTTGCAAGACATCTTTCTTGTTTTCAGAAAGCTTAACATCTAGGTGGAGAAATAAAATGTATTACTTAACCATAATAGAACACAGAATGTGATGAGTACTTTCACAAAAGGAAACCTATGGAAGCACATAGAAGGATTACTTCTGTCAGTATTTGGGGGATGTGACAAATCAAGAGGGATTTAAAAATCTTGTGTTTGAGTTAGAAGTCAAAGGGAAGGCAAAACTTCATTGAATCTGGAGAAAGAACATTTCAGATACAGGAAGTACCATGAAAAAGTGAATAGAGGTGGGAAATTGAAGGATAAGGAATAATTAATTGGGCTAGCTTTGCAGGCTTTCTCAATGAATGTGGCAGTAGCATTGGACAGGTGGCACTTCATCATTGGGACTGCCCACCTACTGCAGATGTTTGGCATCCTTGAAAAATCCATTTGCTTCTGCAGGTTTTTCTTACTTTCGAGGAGTGGAGGTTACTGACAATGCTCTTGTTAATATCTACCCAGTGGGGGAAGATTACTATGCCTGCACAGAGACCAACTTCATTACAAAGATTAATCCTGAAACCTTGGAAACAATTAAGCAGGTAGGACACAGTGCTCAGACAGTATCACTTAGGAATTTAGAATTTGCAACTTATAATTAAGTCAGCTGTGCATTTTGATCAGAAGAATATGGGAACCAGATTAAGTTTCAAAAATCCCTGCCTTGTCATCAACTGGTAGCTATATGACATAGGGCAAACTTTATTTCTCATCTGTGAAAATTTTAACATTATTATGTGAATTGGAAGAAAACTGTATAAAATGCATAACATATTTATTTGTGACACAAGTATTAAGTCCCTTCCATGAACCAGAATGTATGCTAGATGCAAAAGATACACTAATGAGTAAGACAACATGGTCCCTGCTTTTCATGGATTTTATAGATTAACATGGAGCTAGCACATTTAATATTGAAAATGTTAGTCATAGTTCTATGAAAATCTGTTTCACCAGTTTGCCCCTTTTTATAGAACTTCTTGTTAGAAATAAAGCCATATCTTAAATGAAAAAGCAAAAGAAACATGAAAGCAATGTTAGAAGGTGACAAATTTTAGTGAGAACTTAGGCAATCTCAATGCAGCATTTGGTAAGACAGATCTACATTTTATACCAGTATTTATAAATGTAAAAGTTTGCAAGACATCTTTCTTGTTTTCAGAAAGCTTAACATCTAGGTGGAGAAATAAAATGTATTACTTAACCATAATAGAACACAGAATGTGATGAGTACTTTCACAAAAGGAAACCTATGGAAGCACATAGAAGGATTACTTCTGTCAGTATTTGGGGGATGTGACAAATCAAGAGGGATTTAAAAATCTTGTGTTTGAGTTAGAAGTCAAAGGGAAGGCAAAACTTCATTGAATCTGGAGAAAGAACATTTCAGATACAGGAAGTACCATGAAAAAGTGAATAGAGGTGGGAAATTGAAGGATAAGGAATAATTAATTGGGCTAGCTTTGCAGGCTTTCTCAATGAATGTGGCAGTAGCATTGGACAGGTGGCACTTCATCATTGGGGGGACTGCCCCACCTACTGCAGATGTTTGGCATCCTTGGTCTCATCCACTAAACACTGGACATGTCCTCAGTCATCATACAAACCTCAAATGCTCCCCAACATTTCCAGCTCTCCCCCATAGGGGACAATAGCACTCCCAGGTGAGGACTAGTGATCTAGAGCATGCCATGTCAAGGGGCATGGTGAAACACAGGATAGGAGGAAACTAGTTTGAATAATGGACCAAAATTCGGAAAGAGTTGTTTGACTGATGGGAAAACCACTGAAAGTTTTTGTTCACGGAAGGGGTACAAGCAAAGCTTTAGGTTATTTAATCTGGAAGCCATGTGTAAATTGTCTGGGAAGGGGAAAAGGGGGGAAAGGATAACTAGACCAATTAGTAGAAATTCAGACCAGAAGAAGAAATTCAGTGCAATAGGAATACAAAGGAAAGTAGTCCCAACACTGGGTCTCAATACCACTGGCTGATTTATTTATTTATTTATTTTAATGTTAATTTATTTTTGATTGATGATTGCTTTACAGTATCAGTTTGATTTCTGTTATACATCAACATTAATTAGCCACAGATGTACACATATTCCCTTCCTCTTAAATCCCTCTTACACAGTCTGATAATCCCAACTGGCTATTTACTAAGGCTTAACAGATTCTCGGTAGTTCTTGTCGGTTTAGATGTATGTTTGTAACCACATATGAGTGTGTGTGTGTAGATCATTTAGAGAAGTTCTGAAGTTGAGTTTCTAAACTACTCATCTGACTTTGACAGTGAATCATTGCCATGGTAATTTAATTAGAAGTGTGAAGCTCAGGCTCCTGAATAGACTTTATTAGGAGTCAGGTTTCATTATGAGTAGCACTATACCCTAATTTCATTTTGAAAATGTAGTTTAACATTTTGAATTTTTTTAAAAATCTTGTGTTTAGTGAAGTAAGGCCATGAAAAAGTTGAAATAAAAAGGTGGGGAAATTGAAGGATAAGGAATAATTAATTGGGCTAGCTTTGCAGGCTTTCTCAATGAATGTGGCAGTAGCATTGGACAGGTGGCACTTCATCATTGGGGGGACTGCCCCACCTACTGCAGATGTTTGGCATCCTTGGTCTCATCCACTAAACACTGGACATGTCCTCAGTCATCATACAAACCTCAAATGCTCCCCAACATTTCCAGCTCTCCCCCATAGGGGACAATAGCACTCCCAGGTGAGGACTAGTGATCTAGAGCATGCCATGTCAAGGGGCATGGTGAAACACAGGATAGGAGGAAACTAGTTTGAATAATGGACCAAAATTCGGAAAGAGTTGTTTGACTGATGGGAAAACCACTGAAAGTTTTTGTTCACGGAAGGGGTACAAGCAAAGCTTTAGGTTATTTAATCTGGAAGCCATGTGTAAATTGTCTGGGAAGGGAAAGGAGGGAAAGGATAACTAGACCAATTAGTAGAAATTCAGACCAGAAGAAGAAATTCAGTGCAATAGGAATACAAAGGAAAGTAGTCCCAACACTGGGTCTCAATACCACTGGCTGATTTATTTATTTATTTATTTTAATGTTAATTTATTTTTGATTGATGATTGCTTTACAGTATCAGTTTGATTTCTGTTATACATCAACATTAATTAGCCACAGATGTACACATATTCCCTTCCTCTTAAATCCCTCTTACACAGTCTGATAATCCCAACTGGCTATTTACTAAGGCTTAACAGATTCTCGGTAGTTCTTGTCGGTTTAGATGTATGTTTGTAACCACATATGAGTGTGTGTGTGTAGATCATTTAGAGAAGTTCTGAAGTTGAGTTTCTAAACTACTCATCTGACTTTGACAGTGAATCATTGCCATGGTAATTTAATTAGAAGTGTGAAGCTCAGGCTCCTGAATAGACTTTATTAGGAGTCAGGTTTCATTATGAGTAGCACTATACCCTAATTTCATTTTGAAAATGTAGTTTAACATTTTTGAATTTTTTAAAAATTTACTAAGACTGAAATAGCTTCCTAACAAGTGCCTTTGCTTCCTGACTGATTCCCTTATATACAGCTTCATTAATTCAGCAGAAGCAACTTTTTCTAAAATATAAATATAAATGTGTTATTCCACCTAGTACATCCACAATTTCAAAGATAAAGTTAAAATCCAGACCTCTATGGCTGGTCCGGTTTTATTTCTCCTCTTCTACGTGTGCTCTTCACCACAGCCATACTGAATGACAAGAATTCCCCAAACAGCAGTCACTATTTACAGCTCTATATTAGGGTTTCTATTCCCTGGAACACACCATCATCCTTCTGCATTTGACTAACTTTTACTTATCTTTCGAGCAGAGTTGGAGTCATTGCCCTTGGGAAGCCCTGCCTAATCTCCCAGTTTGGATTAGATGGCCTTTCTTTATAGATATGTTTCGCACTTACTACACTTACACCAGCTTATCGGCCTAATACAATTGGGCTGTTAAGTGGAAGTTTCTACAACAGTGAAAATGTTCTGTATCTCCATTGTCCAAGTGCTGTTGTGCATTGGATGTGACTGAGAAACTGAATTTGAAGTTTTAATTATGATTAACTTGCTGCATGTGACTACTATGTTGGATAGTGCAAATCTATACTGAAATCTCAAAGGCAAGGACTATTTCTGTTTTCCTAGACCCTGACAGAGCATCTGGTATATACTAGAAGCTCAATGAGTACTTGACAAATGACTGAGTGGATGAATGTCTTGCCTATTATTTGAAAAAGAGTGCTAAAAACTCCCTGTCCTTTAAAACATATTCTCTTAATCAAATAGAAAGAACTTTGATTAGAAAAATGATAGATTCTCGGTAGTTCTTGTCGGTTTAGATGTATGTTTGTAACCACATATGAGTGTGTGTGTGTAGATCATTTAGAGAAGTTCTGAAGTTGAGTTTCTAAACTACTCATCTGACTTTGACAGTGAATCATTGCCATGGTAATTTAATTAGAAGTGTGAAGCTCAGGCTCCTGAATAGACTTTATTAGGAGTCAGGTTTCATTATGAGTAGCACTATACCCTAATTTCATTTTGAAAATGTAGTTTAACATTTTTGAATTTTTTAAAAATTTACTAAGACTGAAATAGCTTCCTAACAAGTGCCTTTGCTTCCTGACTGATTCCCTTATATACAGCTTCATTAATTCAGCAGAAGCAACTTTTTCTAAAATATAAATATAAATGTGTTATTCCACCTAGTACATCCACAATTTCAAAGATAAAGTTAAAATCCAGACCTCTATGGCTGGTCCGGTTTTATTTCTCCTCTTCTACGTGTGCTCTTCACCACAGCCATACTGAATGACAAGAATTCCCCAAACAGCAGTCACTATTTACAGCTCTATATTAGGGTTTCTATTCCCTGGAACACACCATCATCCTTCTGCATTTGACTAACTTTTACTTATCTTTCGAGCAGAGTTGGAGTCATTGCCCTTGGGAAGCCCTGCCTAATCTCCCAGTTTGGATTAGATGGCCTTTCTTTATAGATATGTTTCGCACTTACTACACTTACACCAGCTTATCGGCCTAATACAATTGGGCTGTTAAGTGGAAGTTTCTACAACAGTGAAAATGTTCTGTATCTCCATTGTCCAAGTGCTGTTGTGCATTGGATGTGACTGAGAAACTGAATTTGAAGTTTTAATTATGATTAACTTGCTGCATGTGACTACTATGTTGGATAGTGCAAATCTATACTGAAATCTCAAAGGCAAGGACTATTTCTGTTTTCCTAGACCCTGACAGAGCATCTGGTATATACTAGAAGCTCAATGAGTACTTGACAAATGACTGAGTGGATGAATGTCTTGCCTATTATTTGAAAAAGAGTGCTAAAAACTCCCTGTCCTTTAAAACATATTCTCTTAATCAAATAGAAAGAACTTTGATTAGAAAAATATATACTTGTGGATTATTTCTTCAATAAATCTTTATTGAGCAGGTCCCAAGTAAAAATTCTAATGTTCTGCATCCTTAGATAAGTGACTTGACCTCTCTGTGTCCTCAAGTTCTCCTTATGTAAACTGAGAGGTTTGCAGTGAATTTATGGTTTTGAATTTTTTATGAGAATCCAAATTCAGTTAAAGCACTGAGTACTGTCTGCAAAAAGTTTCCATTGATTCCAGGAATTCATGGTTTCCCTGAAGTCTGTTTAGGTTAAGATTTTCTAAACAAGTTGAATTCTGAGGTTCCTTTCAGTTCCAAATTCATCTATATGTAAAACACCAGATTTGGTATTTATGTTGCATCATAAAAAATTGTGGTTTTGTAAAATGAAAATTATTGACTATCAGCATGCAACTCAGTGTAATTCAATAAGGAAAATGTAAAGAATTTTCAGGATTAAAATTCATCACTGTTTGAGGACAATGCATATGTACAAAAGGAAACTGACCAACTAAGAGCAAGGCATGGTCTACTTCAGTACAAGACCACAATCAGGGAGACCTTGAAAATTTCAAAGGCATGAAGGGTCAGTGTAAGGGTCAGAGAAGAGCTCTCCACTAAAGACGGGACTTACACAGATTTGAAAAACGGTGTAGGTCCCAGAGAGATGGAGAAAGAGGAGATGCACTGAGGGTGAAGGTGCAAGTGGTAGCAGTGAGGTCAGACTGAAGGACCAAAGGAGTGATAGAGTCTTTCTCTTAGCATGTGACATCTCTTTTCCTTCTGCAGGTTGATCTTTGCAACTATGTCTCTGTCAATGGAGCCACTGCTCACCCCCACATTGAAAATGATGGGACTGTTTACAACATTGGTAATTGCTTTGGGAAAAATTTTTCAATTGCCTACAATATTGTAAAGATCCCTCCACTACAAGCAGGTCAGTTTACCACTTTGACACTTCTTCAAACAAGTATCTATAATGAGAGAAAGTTACTGGAAATACAGGATGTTAAATCAAAAATATCACAATAGCACTATGAACAGTTAAATTACTTTCAAATTTTCAGAAAACTGGCCTCACCCTCACCCTACCAGGGGACCCATACCCAAGAGCACCATAGTAGGAAATGACAACCTGAAAATACAAAAGCATGTGGCCATGTTCAGTTCTACAGTGTTTCACAGATATAGTGTATATGCGGCTTTGTAGTGTGTATGATCATATAAGATTCAGATTCGAATTCAGCAAATATTTATTGAGCACTTATCCATGTGCCAGACAAAATTAAAATTTCAAGCACATGTGTATGTATAAAAACGTGTACTTACTATTCAATTCCCCAACTACAAACAAAACCTTTTAACTCATATGTAGACTATAGAGAAAGAATGTAAAAAACAGAAGAGAGTATAATTCTCCATTCATCCTCCATTAATTGCCATAAATTTGATAATTATCTTGATAATATAATTATTTGTTTAGTATTGCTTAGTATAATTTGTGAAGTATAGACCCTGGACCAGCAGCATTACTGGAAACCTGTTAAAAATACAAATCTCAAGCCCCACCTAAGGAAAACTGAATGAGTAATTCTGAGGGTGGGCCGCCCATGGTCAGTATTTTCAGAAGTTCTTTATGTATTTCTGGTGCACACTAAGGTTTGAAGACACTGCCTTAGTAGTTAGCTAACAGTGTAAGGGTCAGAGGTAGAGAGCTCTCCACTAAAGACGGACTTACACAGATTTGAAAACGGTGTAGGTCCCAGAGAGATGGAGAAAGAGGAGATGCACTGAGGGTGAAGGTGCAAGTGGTAGCAGTGAGGTCAGACTGAAGGACCAAAGGAGTGATAGAGTCTTTCTCTTAGCATGTGACATCTCTTTTCCTTCTGCAGGTTGATCTTTGCAACTATGTCTCTGTCAATGGAGCCACTGCTCACCCCCACATTGAAAATGATGGGACTGTTTACAACATTGGTAATTGCTTTGGGAAAAATTTTCAATTGCCTACAATATTGTAAAGATCCCTCCACTACAAGCAGGTCAGTTTACCACTTTGACACTTCTTCAAACAAGTATCTATAATGAGAGAAAGTTACTGGAAATACAGGATGTTAAATCAAAAATATCACAATAGCACTATGAACAGTTAAATTACTTTCAAATTTTCAGAAAACTGGCCTCACCCTCACCCTACCAGGGGACCCATACCCAAGAGCACCATAGTAGGAAATGACAACCTGAAAATACAAAAGCATGTGGCCATGTTCAGTTCTACAGTGTTTCACAGATATAGTGTATATGCGGCTTTGTAGTGTGTATGATCATATAAGATTCAGATTCGAATTCAGCAAATATTTATTGAGCACTTATCCATGTGCCAGACAAAATTAAAATTTCAAGCACATGTGTATGTATAAAAACGTGTACTTACTATTCAATTCCCCAACTACAAACAAAACCTTTTAACTCATATGTAGACTATAGAGAAAGAATGTAAAAAACAGAAGAGAGTATAATTCTCCATTCATCCTCCATTAATTGCCATAAATTTGATAATTATCTTGATAATATAATTATTTGTTTAGTATTGCTTAGTATAATTTGTGAAGTATAGACCCTGGACCAGCAGCATTACTGGAAACCTGTTAAAAATACAAATCTCAAGCCCCACCTAAGGAAAACTGAATGAGTAATTCTGAGGGTGGGCCGCCCATGGTCAGTATTTTCAGAAGTTCTTTATGTATTTCTGGTGCACACTAAGGTTTGAAGACACTGCCTTAGTAGTTAGTAAATAAACTTTAACTTTTGTGCTTAGGAATTTTTGTACAGGGCTATTGACACAAAAGGAGCTTCCCAAGTGGTGCTAGTGGTAAAGAACCCACCTGCCAATGCAGGAGACATAAGAGATGTAGGTTCAATACCTGAGTCTGGAAGATCCCCTGGAGGAGGGCATGGCAACCCACTCCAGTATTCTTGCCTAGAGAATCCCCATGAACAGAGGAGCCTGGTGGGCTACTGTCCAGAGATTTCCATAGACTTGGACACAACTGAAACATCTTAGCACGCAGCATACACATTGACACAACAACATATCCTGTAACTTTACAGATAACTTACAAGATTGTAAAAGTCACTTCAACCGTACTAAAGTTTTGTCTTACTCCCTTGACTTAGAATCCACCTCCAGTTAGTAAGATATGACTCCACTGTACTCTATCTGCCACATACTGTTTGAGTGCACTTTCCAAATCTGCTGCTATTTGGATTTTCCTGGGTGATTGCAGCTCCGCATGAAATTTCTCTTAAGAAATGCCAGTGACTGAGAAAATGGAAATAAACTCTTCTAAAAACCAAGATCAGAAAATGTATTTCTTTGCTTGCATAAGCTGTTCTAAATGCTTTGTATTTAAAAAAGAGGCTGTTGCACAGCCTTTTAAAACCACTTTATTTCAGACAAGGAAGATCCAATAAGCAAGTCAGAGATCGTTAGACAAAATTAAATTTCAAGCACATGTGTATGAAAACGTGTACTTACTATTCAATTCCCCAACTACAAACAAAACCTTTTAACTCATATGTAGACTATAGAGAAAGAATGTAAAAAACAGAAGAGAGTATAATTCTCCATTCATCCTCCATTAATTGCCATAAATTTGATAATTATCTTGATAATATAATTATTTGTTTAGTATTGCTTAGTATAATTTGTGAAGTATAGACCCTGGACCAGCAGCATTACTGGAAACCTGTTAAAAATACAAATCTCAAGCCCCACCTAAGGAAAACTGAATGAGTAATTCTGAGGGTGGGCCGCCCATGGTCAGTATTTTCAGAAGTTCTTTATGTATTTCTGGTGCACACTAAGGTTTGAAGACACTGCCTTAGTAGTTAGTAAATAAACTTTAACTTTTGTGCTTAGGAATTTTTGTACAGGGCTATTGACACAAAAGGAGCTTCCCAAGTGGTGCTAGTGGTAAAGAACCCACCTGCCAATGCAGGAGACATAAGAGATGTAGGTTCAATACCTGAGTCTGGAAGATCCCCTGGAGGAGGGCATGGCAACCCACTCCAGTATTCTTGCCTAGAGAATCCCCATGAACAGAGGAGCCTGGTGGGCTACTGTCCAGAGATTTCCATAGACTTGGACACAACTGAAACATCTTAGCACGCAGCATACACATTGACACAACAACATATCCTGTAACTTTACAGATAACTTACAAGATTGTAAAAGTCACTTCAACCGTACTAAAGTTTTGTCTTACTCCCTTGACTTAGAATCCACCTCCAGTTAGTAAGATATGACTCCACTGTACTCTATCTGCCACATACTGTTTGAGTGCACTTTCCAAATCTGCTGCTATTTGGATTTTCCTGGGTGATTGCAGCTCCGCATGAAATTTCTCTTAAGAAATGCCAGTGACTGAGAAAATGGAAATAAACTCTTCTAAAAACCAAGATCAGAAAATGTATTTCTTTGCTTGCATAAGCTGTTCTAAATGCTTTGTATTTAAAAAAGAGGCTGTTGCACAGCCTTTTAAAACCACTTTATTTCAGACAAGGAAGATCCAATAAGCAAGTCAGAGATCGTTGTACAATTCCCCTGCAGTGACCGATTCAAGCCATCTTACGTCCATAGGTAACTTGAAGGCCTGCTATGAATCTTCAGGAAAACTCGAGTTTAAAGATCTACTTTGCCTACCTTTGATACCAATCCTGATCATGACATTTTCTTGCAGAAACCTAAATTTAAATGTAATTAATTTCACGTAGGCACTGTTGATTCATATAACTGAGCATACCTCATGTATACATATTTCTGTGTGGTTTGAACATCACCTCTTCCCATTCACAAGTTTATTTCTGTTTCTGAACAGTTTTGGTTTGACTCCCAACTATATTGTTTTTGTGGAGACACCAGTCAAAATCAACCTGTTCAAGTTCCTTTCTTCATGGAGTCTTTGGGGAGCCAACTACATGGATTGTTTTGAGTCAAATGAAACCATGGGGGTAAGTCTTACATTTATTTGTCACATATATGTTTCAGAAGAATATGAGTTTCATAGTACACACTTCTTTTCTTTTTAAATGCATCAAAATATTTTCACTTTTCAAGGTTTGGCTTCATATTGCTGACAAAAAAAGAAAAAAGTATATCAATAATAAATACAGGACCTCTCCTTTTAACCTCTTCCATCACATCAATACCTATGAAGACCATGAGTTTCTGATTGTGGATCTCTGTTGCTGGAAAGGGTAAGAGAGGACATTGGATCTATAGATGTTATATCTTCAGTTGCTTCTGGAAATTAGAGGGTTTTTTGGTGTTGCTGCTCTCAATATGTAATTTGAATTATGTCTTTAAAAATATGCTTAAGTCATAAAATATGTTAGAAAAAACTGTAGGGAGTTTAGGTAATCAGAAACACAAACTGAACCTCAAAACCATGGTTAGTGATTGAAAACTGCTCAGTTCCATGAAACAGACCTAAAAATAAAAGATTCTGTGACTCGATGAATGAACTTAAACTTGATTTCCTCAAATTTAACAAGATCCTTTGAGGGGCCTTAAACTACACCTACTCTGGGTTTGAGAAAAAAAAAAGAGAGACACATGCTTTATTCAGAACAGCAAGTCACTAAAAACGATAGTAGCCCCTGAAAACAGACAGAATGGTGAGACAGAAACAGAACAGAAAGTTTCAAAGGCTCCTGTTATTTAAACATATCCATGAAGCAGAACTCTTTTCTCTACCCAGGGTAAACAGGAGAAATGGCTTCAGTATACCTGAGTCTTTAGTAGTTTCTGAAGTAGAGACTAGAGAAGAGAAAGACACTTGTGCTTTTAAAAGGCATGAATCATGTCTCTAAAATTATTTGTAATTTCTGGTCCTGATGTTTGACTGCTTATTTTTGCAGATTTGAATTTGTTTATAATTATTTATATTTAGCCAATTTACGTGAGAACTGGGAAGAGGTGAAAAAAAATGCCAGAAAGGCTCCCCAGCCTGAAGTTAGGAGATACGTACTTCCTTTGAATATTGACAAGGTAACCACCCTCTAGATAGATTTCAGATATAACAAGAATGTTTCATCTTTCTCAGAATTTTTTCTCCTGCTGTGTGTTTATACATAAAGGCTCAAAATTTCAGAACTAGTAGGAACTTTAAAGATTAACAAATTCAACACCCCTCATTTTATAAATGAAACTGAAGCTCATGATTTAGCAGAATCCAATTGTGGCAGAGTTAAAGTGAAAACCGGGTTTTTACTCTAAACCAGTTTGTCCTTTTATTTACAAAATCCTTTAAAATGTGATTGCCAAAAAAAAAAAAAAACTGATTGCAATTCAACTGGTTAGAATATAAGCAAAAACAGTGGAGTAAGTAGGCCAAAAAAAAAAAAATTGATTGGTAATCTCTGAAGACTTTCAGAGTAGGCTAAAAGGTTTGTACTTTATTTGACAGGTGATGGAGTATTCAGGGTTTTGAACAGAAGAAATCCATCAGAGCTGGTGGGCTGGATATCAAGTGTACTGACTCTTCTAGGTGTCTCTACTACTCTATGTCTGGCTTCCCTGAGCAAGTCACTTAGTAAGCAGGTTACCCCAAAGTTCAGTTGCCTGCTCTAAGTAAATTGGACTAATTAATAACTAGGTCATTTGCTGTTTTGATTTTCTTTTTTTTTTTTAATAAATTTATTTATTTATTTTGGGCGGGGGTCGGGTTGGGGAGGGAGGGGAGCAGGCGGGCCACTTCTATTGGTCTTTCGTTTCTCTATGTTCATCCGTCTTTTGTTCTTTGGCTCCTGTGGGCCTCCCATCGCGGTGGCATCTGTTGTTGCAGAGCGCCGGCTCTGGGCGCATGCGCTCCAGAGCTCCGGCTCGGTGATTGGACACATCAGTCTAGCCGCTCCGTGGCACGTGGGATCTTCCCAGGCCAGGGCTCAAACCGGCACCCCTTGCACTGCAAGGTGGTGTCCTTACCCACTGGACCACCAGGGGAAGCCCTGTTTTGATTTTCTAAAATCAGGTTTTGTCATGTGCATGTAGTATTGGAAGTGAAGGATGAAGATAGTGGTAGTAGGAACAGACCAGCAGACAAAAGTGATGAGAGTTCCTACAGATAGAATTAAAAGGATCGTATGTTTGATTTGGAGAAGGAAATGGCAACCCACTCCAGTGTTCTTACTTGGAGAGTTCCACAGACAGAGGAACCTGGTGGGCTACAGTCCATGGGGTCACAGAGTTGGACACGACTGAGCGATTAACACATTTGATTGGACAGAAGAATGAATTAAGACTTAAGCATGCATTACTCTAAACCTGTTTGTCCTTTTATTTACAAAATCCTTTAAAATGTGATTGCCAAAAAAAAAAAAAAACTGATTGCAATTCAACTGGTTAGAATATAAGCAAAAACAGTGGAGTAAGTAGGCCAAAAAAAAAAAAATTGATTGGTAATCTCTGAAGACTTTCAGAGTAGGCTAAAAGGTTTGTACTTTATTTGACAGGTGATGGAGTATTCAGGGTTTTGAACAGAAGAAATCCATCAGAGCTGGTGGGCTGGATATCAAGTGTACTGACTCTTCTAGGTGTCTCTACTACTCTATGTCTGGCTTCCCTGAGCAAGTCACTTAGTAAGCAGGTTACCCCAAAGTTCAGTTGCCTGCTCTAAGTAAATTGGACTAATTAATAACTAGGTCATTTGCTGTTTTGATTTTCTTTTTTTTTTTTAATAAATTTATTTATTTATTTTGGGCGGGGGTCGGGTTGGGGAGGGAGGGGAGCAGGCGGGCCACTTCTATTGGTCTTTCGTTTCTCTATGTTCATCCGTCTTTTGTTCTTTGGCTCCTGTGGGCCTCCCATCGCGGTGGCATCTGTTGTTGCAGAGCGCCGGCTCTGGGCGCATGCGCTCCAGAGCTCCGGCTCGGTGATTGGACACATCAGTCTAGCCGCTCCGTGGCACGTGGGATCTTCCCAGGCCAGGGCTCAAACCGGCACCCCTTGCACTGCAAGGTGGTGTCCTTACCCACTGGACCACCAGGGGAAGCCCTGTTTTGATTTTCTAAAATCAGGTTTTGTCATGTGCATGTAGTATTGGAAGTGAAGGATGAAGATAGTGGTAGTAGGAACAGACCAGCAGACAAAAGTGATGAGAGTTCCTACAGATAGAATTAAAAGGATCGTATGTTTGATTTGGAGAAGGAAATGGCAACCCACTCCAGTGTTCTTACTTGGAGAGTTCCACAGACAGAGGAACCTGGTGGGCTACAGTCCATGGGGTCACAGAGTTGGACACGACTGAGCGATTAACACATTTGATTGGACAGAAGAATGAATTAAGACTTAAGCATGCATTACTCTATGTCTAGAGTGTTTATACCTTTGGAAATAGGAAATGGGACAGGCAGAGCAGATTTGGAGATAAACACGAATTGTAGAACTAGGAGAGGGGGAATAATGAGAAAAAGGGCTGACTTGAAGACAATCCCTGGTTGACCAGGGTTTCTAACTTTCTAGCTGTGTGATCTGAGGCAAGACATTTAATCTTTTTACATCCCCTTTTCTTTATCTGGGCTTCCCTGAAGGCTCAGACAGGAAAGAATCTGCCTGCAATGCAAGAGACCCTGGTTTAATCTCTGGATTGGAAAGATCCCTTGAAGAAGGAAATGGCTACCCACTCCAGTATTCTTGCCTGGAGAATCCCATGCACAGAGGAGCCTGCCCTCATTAAAATGAAAATCTGTTCATTTTAAAAATGAGAAACTTGATAGCCAGAAAATGTTGAAAGAAAAGATGAACAAGCACAAAAGTTCAGGAAACACCCATGTGCAGAAAGTGATAGTAAAAGAGGAGTCAGAAAGAAAGAAAAAAAAAAAATTCTCAAAGGGTCTTAGGTGTAGCTAAGAGGATAATGCTAATTTGACAATGCAAGGAAAGGTTTCATTGATGCCTATTGCTATGTATAGACAAGCTGAAGAGAATGAAAACAAAGAGCCAAACACCAGATTTAGTGTCCTCCAGGAGAGTAGGAAAAGAGGCAGAAATCAGGTTTCAAGGTACGGTGAGCAATTACTATAGACTGCACTTTTTAAAGTTTGGCAGTGAAGAAAAAACTAGGTAATAAATTAGGGAAAGAAGAGATAAACAAATTGAAGGAAGGGCTAATGAAGGGAAAGAGTATAAGATAACTGAAGCTTCAGGTTTAGTGACTGAGATAATGGTGATATTTTTAATGTATATCTTTATTATTTTTGAATAGGCAGTGCATTTAAGTGGTCAGAAGATCAAAATGATCTAAAAAGGTATACACTGAAAGTGCCACTCCAGCCTCTATCTGCATCCATCCCATACTATTCCCCTTCGCTTCTATGTATGACTTTTAATGTCTTTCCTTTTCCTTTGTTTACGAAGATATAAAAAAATACAAACATAGAGTTATTATTCCCACTACGAAGATATAAAAAAATACAAACATAGAGTTATTATTCCCACTTTTTACACAAAAATAACTTTCTATATCCACATTTCTGTTCCTAGTTTTTTTTCATTTTAAAATATATGCTGAAGATCTTACTTTCTTCAATCGCACAGTGTTCTTTTTTACAGATATACTGAAGTCCCTCACTAATGAGCAACAGAGACTCGTTTTTTGACTGTTACAGATAATGTCACAAAGAATAACTTTGTATATATGTTATCTTATGCATATGCAGATAGAAAAACAGGGTAGAACCTCAAAAGTGAGATTATTGGGTCAGAGGATGAACACACCTGTTAAAAAAAAATAGTGAGAAGGACAGTGAAAAGGAGGATTTGGTTTGGAAAGCAAAGATGATGTTACATATATCTTACTTTAAAAAAAAAGTGAATTTGGGGCTTCCCTTGTGGCTCATTGGGTAAGAACCCATCTGCCATTGCAGGAGACACAGGTTTGATCCCTGATCCGGGAAGATCCCGCATACTGTGGAGCAGCCAAACCCACACATCAATGAAGACTAAGCAAAGCCAAAAATATATAAATAAAAGTTTTTTTTTTTTAAAGTGAATTTGATAATATAAAAAATAAGATACCCAAATAAAATCATTAGTTATGGTCCCATAAGTAATGTGTTTGACATCAACATTTGAACTTCCTATATATTTTTTTAATTCATACAATGCTTGCAAATCATAAGGACTCACTATGTTGGACCAATTGCTATTTCCAGGTCTTCTGTATGGAGAGAGAGAAAGACATATATTAATATATGTATATACGTACATGCCGCCACTCTCTTCTTCCCAGCATCACCATGAAGAGCCTTGAGGCCCCACTTCACAGAATCTCACAAGGTCCTTTTCTCACCTCTTATCTCTTCCCAATTCTGAAAATCTTTCATTTTTAGTTCATTATGCATCACCAGAAAAATTCCATCTATCCTCTGCTCAGAAGGTTTCTTCCATCTTCTTTCTTTTATCAAAAAAATCTGACACTCTCTGTAAGACACTGGTCTCTTCAGCAGCAGTTTCCAGGGGCAGCGGTTTCTCCTCCAGCCTTTGTACCACTGAGCCTGGGGTTGGAGTATACTTGCTCCACTTCATTGCTTCCAAAGGAATAATGGTTCCTTGGACTTACCCTTAAAATCTTTCAGTTTCCAGTCTCTCTTCAACTAATTATATAGCCAAATGCTATGTGTACATTTACATATATAACCCATCATTATTGTTCTCACGTACTAATCACCACTCCTTCTTCTGGCTCAATGTCACTCCCCTGATCTACTTCCGACTCTCAGTGATTTCCGTGTACACATTATGTGATTATTCCAACAATCTGGCCTCAGTTCCTTGATATCGTCCACTGATTCTGTCTTCCATTCTGTCTCAGCCAGACACCACCCCTAGTCACACAACTGATCTTGCTATTATCTTTGACTGTGCTTTTTACCCTAACCTTGGTTCATACAGGACACATTCTGACTACTGCCTCTTATCTAATCTACCAGAGTTTAACTTCCGTCCTTATTCAATTAACATTTCACGGTCATTATAATCACCCCCTTGAGTAGATCTTCATTTCTACATTTCTCTTGCCTCTTTCTAACTTTATAAAACTTATTTATCAAAATCATAAATCCTAGTTAAATTAACTTCTACACCCACTCCATGCTTATACCTCTGAGGCTCAAATTAAGTGCTAAAAACACACAATTGTGTTAATTGGCCCATTTTAAAATACATGAACACAAACTTTACTGCAACATTTCCCAACTTCATTTTGCTAATTAAATATTTCACACCATTCTCTTTCAAACTTCTAACACCTCCCACCTCCACACTCATACTCAACTAATGACTCTGCTTCCTCTTTTACTGAAACAAATGAAAGAGATCAGGAAAGAACGTAATTCCTGCCATCACATCTACCCACCCACCAGCATCTGTACACATACTGAATTATCCATCATCCTATTCAGAACCAGTCTTTCCCATCCTTCTTTACCCAGCATTATTACCCAGGATTATTCAGGACATTATTCTACAACCCTCCCACTCTCTCATATATCTCACTGTCTTCCTAGTTATATTAATTCACATGTATCATGCTAATAATTTGCCACCTTATAAGATCCTTCTCTTGACTCCCGTTGCCCCCACCAGCTATCCCTTCATTCCTCGCTTGTGGCCCCTTTAATGTTGGAGGACACCAAGTCTCAGCCCTTTGTTCTGCTTCTATTTGTACTTTCTCTCCATTTGTAAAGACTCATGCTTTAAAGCAGCCTACATTTATACTTTCTACTTCCCTTTTAGCTAAAGATTCTTGTATGCTATGCCAATGCCAAGTTTTTATTTTGATGTCCAATAAATATATCAAGTTTAATAAGATAAAACCCAAACTTCTCTTCCCCTACTAAAATGTTTATCCCACCTTCAGTAATCCCTATATTTATTGTGACAACTCCAATTTTTAATTATTCAGGCCAAAAGCCTTGGAGCCATCCTTAACTCCTCTCTATTTCATACCTCTTCTAGTAGTTCTTCAGTTTGTTAACAGTATGTTTTGTTTTTTTTTTCAAATAAAATCAAAATATAGCCTAACTTTAAGGGAGATAAACACTGTATAGATGCCTAGAGGTTGAAGTCTTTGTTGTTGTGCAACAAAATACTTCATTTCTCAGAACCATGTACTCAGGACCCAAAATGTTCTTTGAGGCCAAGTCTCATTTCACAGATGAGAAGACTGAGAGCCTATGCAGTTATGTGACTTTCCCAGTGATACACAGCCAGTGACTGACATGGACACAGGCCACTGTCCCAGTCATGTTCCAAGGCTCCCCCTTCTAGAGTTTTCTGCATTGCCTCTCCTACATGTTGACTTTAGAAATGAGGAACTCAGGAAACTAAACTTGAAGATTGTAATCATGGCTGCTTGATTTTTCTTTCCTGCTCACTGAGGTTTCTGTTAACCTCTTTCTTAGGCTGACACAGGCAAGAATTTAGTCACACTCCCCAATACAACTGCCTCTGTACACATACTGAATTATCCATCATCCTATTCAGAACCAGTCTTTCCCATCCTTCTTTACCCAGCATTATTACCCAGGATTATTCAGGACATTATTCTACAACCCTCCCACTCTCTCATATATCTCACTGTCTTCCTAGTTATATTAATTCACATGTATCATGCTAATAATTTGCCACCTTATAAGATCCTTCTCTTGACTCCCGTTGCCCCCACCAGCTATCCCTTCATTCCTCGCTTGTGGCCCCTTTAATGTTGGAGGACACCAAGTCTCAGCCCTTTGTTCTGCTTCTATTTGTACTTTCTCTCCATTTGTAAAGACTCATGCTTTAAAGCAGCCTACATTTATACTTTCTACTTCCCTTTTAGCTAAAGATTCTTGTATGCTATGCCAATGCCAAGTTTTTATTTTGATGTCCAATAAATATATCAAGTTTAATAAGATAAAACCCAAACTTCTCTTCCCCTACTAAAATGTTTATCCCACCTTCAGTAATCCCTATATTTATTGTGACAACTCCAATTTTTAATTATTCAGGCCAAAAGCCTTGGAGCCATCCTTAACTCCTCTCTATTTCATACCTCTTCTAGTAGTTCTTCAGTTTGTTAACAGTATGTTTTGTTTTTTTTTTCAAATAAAATCAAAATATAGCCTAACTTTAAGGGAGATAAACACTGTATAGATGCCTAGAGGTTGAAGTCTTTGTTGTTGTGCAACAAAATACTTCATTTCTCAGAACCATGTACTCAGGACCCAAAATGTTCTTTGAGGCCAAGTCTCATTTCACAGATGAGAAGACTGAGAGCCTATGCAGTTATGTGACTTTCCCAGTGATACACAGCCAGTGACTGACATGGACACAGGCCACTGTCCCAGTCATGTTCCAAGGCTCCCCCTTCTAGAGTTTTCTGCATTGCCTCTCCTACATGTTGACTTTAGAAATGAGGAACTCAGGAAACTAAACTTGAAGATTGTAATCATGGCTGCTTGATTTTTCTTTCCTGCTCACTGAGGTTTCTGTTAACCTCTTTCTTAGGCTGACACAGGCAAGAATTTAGTCACACTCCCCAATACAACTGCCACTGCAATTCTGTGCAGTGATGAGACCATCTGGCTGGAACCTGAGGTTCTTTTTTCTGGGCCTCGCCAAGGTGAGATGATTTAGGAAAAATGTTCACACGAGAGAATATAATGTTCCAAAGAGATGAACTGAGTTACTCTAAGCATGTGTTTTATTTTTCAGCATTTGAGTTTCCTCAAATCAATTACCAGAAGTATGGTGGGAAACCTTACACATATGCATATGGACTTGGCTTGAATCACTTTGTTCCAGACAGGGTAATTAATCCACCTTCCTAATATTTGAATGGTACTTTGAATCATATACTAATCAAGTAAAGCATATTGACTAGCCAATTGATTAATTTTTCTTTCTTATAAGCAGCTCTGTAAACTGAATGTCAAAACTAAAGAGACCTGGGTGTGGCAGGAGCCTGATTCATACCCCTCAGAACCCATCTTTGTTTCTCATCCAGATGCGTTGGAGGAAGATGACGGTAATGAGAGTAATAGATGTGTCTGAACACTCTCTTCTTGTAGGAGTTCATATAGTTGGTTCACTAAGACAAGAGTTATGTTGACTATTCCCAGACATTTAGAAATAATCCTTTATACTATTGAATGTGACAGCACTAAAGCATTTAAACGTGTTTGAAAATAAGTTTTGTCTTATGGTCAAGTTTCATTCCATTCTGTTGAAAAAATGCTAAAGCACCATCAGGTGTCACAATGGAACATCAGTGTCTGCTCTAGATGAGCCTGAAAAGGAGGAAGGAGCAGCATGCAGCCTAGGTTTTGATTGTCACATTTTTTCACAGTAGGTAGAGCAGGTGTTCAATCTTACGGTACAGATAAAAACACAGGAACATTCGTTAAATAAGAATTTAATGAATATTTACCGTGTTCTAACTATTGTGGTAGGCTGCTGGGATACAACAATGGGCAAGACAGACACAGTCACTCCCTTCCTAGAACTTACAGTCTAGGGGACTTGAAAAATTTAATCTCTCTCTCATGGTTGCCCCGGGCTTCCCTGGTGGCTCAGATGGTAAAGAATCTGCCTTCAATGCAAAAGAGTATTCTTGCCTGGAGAATTCCATGAATAGCAGCCGGGCAGGCCTCAGTTCTTGGGGGTCACAAAGAGTCAGACATGGCTGAGGGACTAACATTTTCACTTATGGTTGCCACATAGCCGGCTGGTGGAAGAGTCAAAACAGTATCACATCATCCAGTTTTCTTTATTTGTCAGTATAATGTCTTATTGAAATGACACTTAATCTATGCCTCTGGGCTTTTTTTTTTTTTTTTAATTCAACATTACCTTATTAACTTCTCATCAACAGGTGTAGTTCTGAGTGTGGTGGTGAGCCCTGGGCCAGGACAAAAGCCTGCTTATCTCCTGATTCTGAATGCCAAGGACTTGAGTGAAGTTGCCAGGGCTGAAGTGGAGATTAACATCCCCGTCACCTTTCATGGACTGTTCAAAAAATCCTGAGCACATTCTAGTGTGGCATGTGTCTAGTGACAAAACCCAGAAAAACATAGCCAGGTCCACAATTAAATTCTGTTCAGCTTTAGCCTGCCGTATGTAGGGGTTTTAACTTGCAAATGCAGACAGTTTTTCCGTGTTTAACAGAAAGCACGGCGTTGAGCAAGCAATTACTTTTAAAGAAAAAAGTACATATTTAGATAATCATACTTTCTCTGTGAGACAGACACATCATAACTAAAAACTCTATATATTTACAATCAAATAGAAAATGAATGTGGATTTATTAAACTGTTTTTCATTCCTATTATAAAAGTGTATTTTAGACACCCATCCGCTCCTATTACTTTTTAACATTTAAAAGCGAAAGTCCTCTGTACCTGATTTGTATGCTGCTTTGCCACGTCAAGGCCACATCTGGCAAAAGACTTAGTGACTAAATGTCAAACCAAACTTCTTCTCAAGCCAGGGGCTATCATCTAAGACAATCGGTGTGATTGTGTTCATATATGTATTGTTGTTCAAAGATTCTCATGTTTTAAACTTTAACATTTCCATTCAATATAAGCAATTTTACTATTTCCGATTTCACAGTAAGGAAGCCTATCTGTAATACACTGAGGATTCTCAACCGAATAACTTCTCAGAGAATAAGTTATGTATTAAAAGCTTATATAACATGAAAGCAATTATATATAGTAGTGACTAAGTTTTTTTGAAAAGCAGCATAAAACACTTACAAATATAATTTCTGTTTAAAATAAGATTATGGGATAATAATGTAGGGGGTTATACTTTGTTGTCTTTTCTGCTTAATTCTGTTTAAGTACTGTGCAGTCACATGACTGAAGAGAAAGTGAAAAAAGAGAAAATGCTGTCATTAACATTAAGATATGAATATTTTTTAAACACTTCTGCTTTAAAAATTATTCTTTTCTAAGTACAAGTTGTAAAAAAAGTGAAGATTGACAAACATTTTTATTCTTTATCTTCATCCTCTTTGACTAAGTAAAAACAGCTTGAAGGAACAGATTGGTTAGGGTACTTGATGCATCTATTTGATATCTTTATTTAGATAAAATACAAACTATTTTTAAGATTATAAGTACTCATTAAAATATACTTTTTAAAGAAAATCTATAATTATAAAAAAAGTGGAAGTTATAAAGTAAAATCATGCAGAGCTCATGTAAGCTCAATTATTGGTCTTTTCCATTATTTCCCACCTGTGTCTTTTTAATGTAATTATTATTTCTTTGGGGGTAATTCCTAGGTAGACCTAGATATCTCAAAAAATAAAAAGAAAAATGCCAGAATATAACCTGGGATATGTGTCTATAGATAAACATCAGTCTGCTGGGTTTTGTCTCTAGATATGGCACATGAACGTAATTCCACAGAGAAGGCTATTCATGCATTTCTTTTAAAAATGCAGAAAATAAATTACTGAATAATTACTAAGCTTTGTACTAAGTCTCTAAATTTAAGAGGATTCCTAAAACTGTCACTTCTCACACTTGCCAGTCAGCCTCATCTTTTTCCCGTTCCTTTTTCACAAGCAAGTCTAGCAGTTGGGTGTGCCCGCTTCTCTGGCTGGATGATCCCATGTGGAACTCAGTGCTCTGTGAAGATCACCACACTGAAAGGAGAGAGGCATATCTGACTAAACTAACATTCAATACCATCTCTCCAGTTGGAACTGTCTGTATAACCATTGCTAATTTTATACCAAGAAGGCTTAGGAGCTGCTTTTCAAGTACAAGGATAGAATATGAACCTGAAAAACTTAAATAAGAATAAGGAAGCTTTAAGTTAGGCAAGAAGGATTAACTTGGAAATTCAGATTGAAAAATTAAGTATTCTGGTTTCTAAGAATCAGAGGTATTGGTCTGGAGGAATCTAGAAAATCATATCCCATCCATAAACAAATAAATCTGTTTTAAGGGGAAAATTCAAAGTGAATTAAAATAATCAAACCTGTTAATAAGTAGCTATTTTTAAAAGTAAGCTGCTTGAAGTCAGAGCCGTATTAAGATATGAATATTTTTTAAACACTTCTGCTTTAAAAATTATTCTTTTCTAAGTACAAGTTGTAAAAAAAGTGAAGATTGACAAACATTTTTATTCTTTATCTTCATCCTCTTTGACTAAGTAAAAACAGCTTGAAGGAACAGATTGGTTAGGGTACTTGATGCATCCATTTGATTTCTTTATTTAGATAAAATGCAAACTCATTTTTTAAGATTATAAGTACTCATTAAAATATACTTTTCAAAGAAAATCTAAAATTGCAAAAAAGCAGAAATTATAAAGTAAAATCATGCAGAGCTCATGTAAGCTCAATTATTGGTCTTTTCCATTATTTCCCACCTGTGTCTTTTTAATGTAATTATTATTTCTTTGGGGGTAATTCCTAGGTAGACCTAGATATCTCAAAAAATAAAAAGAAAAATGCCAGAATATAACCTGGGATATGTGTCTATAGATAAACATCAGTCTGCTGGGTTTTGTCTCTAGATATGGCACATGAACGTAATTCCACAGAGAAGGCTATTCATGCATTTCTTTTAAAAATGCAGAAAATAAATTACTGAATAATTACTAAGCTTTGTACTAAGTCTCTAAATTTAAGAGGATTCCTAAAACTGTCACTTCTCACACTTGCCAGTCAGCCTCATCTTTTTCCCGTTCCTTTTTCACAAGCAAGTCTAGCAGTTGGGTGTGCCCGCTTCTCTGGCTGGATGATCCCATGTGGAACTCAGTGCTCTGTGAAGATCACCACACTGAAAGGAGAGAGGCATATCTGACTAAACTAACATTCAATACCATCTCTCCAGTTGGAACTGTCTGTATAACCATTGCTAATTTTATACCAAGAAGGCTTAGGAGCTGCTTTTCAAGTACAAGGATAGAATATGAACCTGAAAAACTTAAATAAGAATAAGGAAGCTTTAAGTTAGGCAAGAAGGATTAACTTGGAAATTCAGATTGAAAAATTAAGTATTCTGGTTTCTAAGAATCAGAGGTATTGGTCTGGAGGAATCTAGAAAATCATATCCCATCCATAAACAAATAAATCTGTTTTAAGGGGAAAATTCAAAGTGAATTAAAATAATCAAACCTGTTAATAAGTAGCTATTTTTAAAAGTAAGCTGCTTGAAGTCAGCTTTCTTCCATTTCAGCACCTTATATTTGTCATAGCCAAGGAGAAAGGATAAGAATATCTTTGAAAATATGAAATAGTAATAACTAATGACTGCCTCATGACAATCTAGATAGAGTTCCTATACTCTATTCTAAGCCAGAAAATATCAACAGACAGCAAAGCCAGCCTACCTTTCAATAATTTTGTGCAAGTTTTGTTCCATCATATACAGTCTGGCTGAAGAATAAAACGCAGTGCTTTCTTGTGTAAATAAATGAGAGTGATCAATGATTAGATTAAGGGAAAACTATCTCCTAAAGGATCCCCTAGGGAATACCAAATCTGGTATAATTCAGTCTCAATAGGAAAACAATCTCTGAAAGACAGGAAAAAAAGAAACTTACACTCATTGAGTGCCTTCTACTTTTACAGAAAAGTGAAATTTACTCTTAATACTATGCCACCATAATACTATCTTCACTGTTTTAAAGATGAGTGAAGAAATGGAGGTTACTATTAGAAAAGAAGTTACTTTTCTAGTAATAGCAAAACTTAAACTGAAATCTAAACCTATCAGTTCTGCCACTAGAAGTTTGGTTTTGATACTTTCTAAAATATTTCTACTAATGTAAAATGTATTTCAAATACAACTGCTATCATACTACTCAGTCATTAAGGCTGGAATCAAATGCTCTTATTGATTAGTGCGGCAAATGCTCCTTGAATTATAGTGACCAAGTAACAAGTATGTATTATGCCAGGGATTCCACTAATTAACCTTTGTATATAGATTTGATTATTCTATTGTGCAGGCAAAGAAAGTGAATCTAAATAAAGTTAGATAATGTGGTCAGCTTTCCACACAGAATAAAAATCTGATTCCAAATATCATCTGTATCTGTTGGGCACCGTTAACTACTACCTTCAGGTCGTTCACAATCCAACATTAAATCACTACATTCCTTATGATGACATTTTTAAAACGAGTTTTACATTGATTGCTGTGAAAAATATAAATTACATGTGAAAATTAACGTGGGACACAAAGTGATAATAACTGTGTCCAGTCTGATTCCAAAGTTTGAGAATTCTTCATCGTCCAAAGGTACAAGATTATTAGAACAAAGTATATATAGTCATGGTACTATGTAATAAGCAAAAGTTTTCAAGGAGAAAGGATAAGAATATCTTTGAAAATATGAAATAGTAATAACTAATGACTGCCTCATGACAATCTAGATAGAGTTCCTATACTCTATTCTAAGCCAGAAAATATCAACAGACAGCAAAGCCAGCCTACCTTTCAATAATTTTGTGCAAGTTTTGTTCCATCATATACAGTCTGGCTGAAGAATAAAACGCAGTGCTTTCTTGTGTAAATAAATGAGAGTGATCAATGATTAGATTAAGGGAAAACTATCTCCTAAAGGATCCCCTAGGGAATACCAAATCTGGTATAATTCAGTCTCAATAGGAAAACAATCTCTGAAAGACAGGAAAAAAAGAAACTTACACTCATTGAGTGCCTTCTACTTTTACAGAAAAGTGAAATTTACTCTTAATACTATGCCACCATAATACTATCTTCACTGTTTTAAAGATGAGTGAAGAAATGGAGGTTACTATTAGAAAAGAAGTTACTTTTCTAGTAATAGCAAAACTTAAACTGAAATCTAAACCTATCAGTTCTGCCACTAGAAGTTTGGTTTTGATACTTTCTAAAATATTTCTACTAATGTAAAATGTATTTCAAATACAACTGCTATCATACTACTCAGTCATTAAGGCTGGAATCAAATGCTCTTATTGATTAGTGCGGCAAATGCTCCTTGAATTATAGTGACCAAGTAACAAGTATGTATTATGCCAGGGATTCCACTAATTAACCTTTGTATATAGATTTGATTATTCTATTGTGCAGGCAAAGAAAGTGAATCTAAATAAAGTTAGATAATGTGGTCAGCTTTCCACACAGAATAAAAATCTGATTCCAAATATCATCTGTATCTGTTGGGCACCGTTAACTACTACCTTCAGGTAGTTCACAATTCAACATTAAATCACTACATTCCTTATGATGACATTTTTAAAAACGAGTTTTACATTGATTGCTGTGAAAAATATAAATTACATGTGAAAATTAACGTGGGACACAAAGTGATAATAACTGTGTCCAGTCTGATTCCAAAGTTTGAGAATTCTTCATCGTCCAAAGGTACAAGATTATTAGAACAAAGATATATAGTATGTCACTTGGGCTTAACTATGTAATAAGCAAAAGTTTTATGTATTTAGAGTGCCATTAAAAGTAACTCAGGCACTAAAGGCTTGTGAAGTAAGAAAGAGAATTTCTGATTAAGACTCTTGTTTTTAACTTAGTAGGTAAAGCTGTAACATCATAGGATGTAGTCTAGAGGATTGTGATTTAAATAAGTTTATAATCCTCAAAATATGTCATTTTATATGTTATTATATTAAATTTACATTAAAGAGCTTTACTTATTTAAGAAAAAAGAAAGATGAAAGAAATATGCCAATGTTTCTGAGTCTGTGGATATTTTGTATTCTAATATGTTGATAATATACTAGATGGGAGATAAAATATGTTTAAGATGCTACAACAAAAATCTCAAAACTCACTGTTTCTCAAGTTCCTTTAACTTGGATTCATCTCTCTGTCTCTCTCTGTATATATATAATCTTATATAGAAAGATACATACCTTAATCTCTTTCCAAAGGTGAACAAAGAGTTATCTCCCATTTATAATAGTACATTTGTAATAGAATTATTAATGAATAACCAATCCAAGAAGCAAAAAATATACATTATGGCTGAAGCTATTAGAATGTAGAAGTCGAGATATGATGACTAAGATGATGTGAAATGTAGAAGAGACTTAAATATTCTTTATAGTCATGATACTAATAATAACTGGCTATGAGTTATTATTTCAGTGGTATAATAGGAAGTAGTCCTAGATAGTACCAGGTCTGCCTTTGAATGGTGTGGGAGAGATATTATGTACCTATTATAGTGCCTAATACTCAGTAGCTACTCAACAAATGGTAACTAATATTTTTAACATGGGGCTTCAACAAACTTAACAGCTTTCTTTGCTAAATGGTTTGTCTTTAATATTTGAAGTATTTTATGATAGCTTACATGGGAAAGAGTATAAAACAATTCTCAGTCTTATAAAGGGTAGAACATTTTTTATTGACACATATCATGAGACATTTCAAAAACAAACTAGAATGCTGATAAATATCCAATGCTTTTAAATTTAAGTCTGATTCAAAGTTTGAGAATTCTTCATAGTCCAAAGGTACAAGATTATTAGAACAAAGATATATAGTATGTCACTTGGGCTTAACTATGTAATAAGCAAAAGTTTTATGTATTTAGAGTGCCATTAAAAGTAACTCAGGCACTAAAGGCTTGTGAAGTAAGAAAGAGAATTTCTGATTAAGACTCTTGTTTTTAACTTAGTAGGTAAAGCTGTAACATCATAGGATGTAGTCTAGAGGATTGTGATTTAAATAAGTTTATAATCCTCAAAATATGTCATTTTATATGTTATTATATTAAATTTACATTAAAGAGCTTTACTTATTTAAGAAAAAAGAAAGATGAAAGAAATATGCCAATGTTTCTGAGTCTGTGGATATTTTGTATTCTAATATGTTGATAATATACTAGATGGGAGATAAAATATGTTTAAGATGCTACAACAAAAATCTCAAAACTCACTGTTTCTCAAGTTCCTTTAACTTGGATTCATCTCTCTGTCTCTCTCTGTATATATATAATCTTATATAGAAAGATACATACCTTAATCTCTTTCCAAAGGTGAACAAAGAGTTATCTCCCATTTATAATAGTACATTTGTAATAGAATTATTAATGAATAACCAATCCAAGAAGCAAAAAATATACATTATGGCTGAAGCTATTAGAATGTAGAAGTCGAGATATGATGACTAAGATGATGTGAAATGTAGAAGAGACTTAAATATTCTTTATAGTCATGATACTAATAATAACTGGCTATGAGTTATTATTTCAGTGGTATAATAGGAAGTAGTCCTAGATAGTACCAGGTCTGCCTTTGAATGGTGTGGGAGAGATATTATGTACCTATTATAGTGCCTAATACTCAGTAGCTACTCAACAAATGGTAACTAATATTTTTAACATGGGGCTTCAACAAACTTAACAGCTTTCTTTGCTAAATGGTTTGTCTTTAATATTTGAAGTATTTTATGATAGCTTACATGGGAAAGAGTATAAAACAATTCTCAGTCTTATAAAGGGTAGAACATTTTTTATTGACACATATCATGAGACATTTCAAAAACAAACTAGAATGCTGATAAATATCCAATGCTTTTAAATTTAAGATGTCAATTGTAATCACCGGGGCAACCACTAAAAAGATAACTTAAAATGTGTTAAATATTAAAATATACACTAGAAATATTTAACAAAAAAGAGCACAGGAGAGGAAGAAGAAAGGAACAAAGAAGACAAAACATACCGAAAAGAAATAGCAAAATGTCAGGCAAAAATCATATCAGCCATTAAATATAAATGGATTAAGTGCTCCAATCATAAGGCAGGAGTTGACAAGATTTTTTTTTTTTTTTTGGATGATCTAGTGATAGCTTGTGTACAAGCAACACTCTTTAGGCACAAACAGATTTTTTTTAAGAATGGAAAAAGATATACTCTGCAAAAAGTAACCAGAAGTAAACTGAAATGGCTATACTAACATCAGATGAAGTAGATTTTAATAAGACAAAAACTGTTACCAAAAATAAAGGCATTTGTAATGATAAAAGGGTAAATTTATAACATATAAAGGGAATACTATGAACATTTCTGTGCCAACAAATTAAGCAACCTAGTTGGAATAGACAAATTTCTAGAAAGAAAAAGCAAAAATTGACTGAAAAACAAATAGAAAATCTGAATATATCAATACGAAGTAAAGAGATTGAATTGGTAATTTTATAACTTCCCAAAAGAAATATCCAGGCTCACATGGCTTCATTCATCAACTGTACCAAACATTTAGAGAAGAATTAATACCAATTACTTGCAGAGTTTTTCCAAAGCTGGACATAGAGGAAATACTTCCCGACTCAGGCTATGAGACAGAATTTACTGTGATAACAGTATCAGACAAAAAAGTCCGAAGACAAGAAAACCGCAAAACAATATTACTTGTGAATTTACATGAAAAACCCTCAATAAAATGCTAACAATCCAAATTCAATACATAAAAAAGACTTAGCATGACCAAGTGGGATTTCTCTTAGGAATTCAACGTTGCTTAATATCCACAAACTTAACAGCTTTCTTTGCTAAATGGTTTGTCTTTAATATTTGAAGTATTTTATGATAGCTTACATGGGAAAGAGTATAAAACAATTCTCAGTCTTATAAAGGGTAGAACATTTTTTATTGACACATATCATGAGACATTTCAAAAACAAACTAGAATGCTGATAAATATCCAATGCTTTTAAATTTAAGATGTCAATTGTAATCACCGGGGCAACCACTAAAAAGATAACTTAAAATGTGTTAAATATTAAAATATACACTAGAAATATTTAACAAAAAAGAGCACAGGAGAGGAAGAAGAAAGGAACAAAGAAGACAAAACATACCGAAAAGAAATAGCAAAATGTCAGGCAAAAATCATATCAGCCATTAAATATAAATGGATTAAGTGCTCCAATCATAAGGCAGGAGTTGACAAGATTTTTTTTTTTTTTTTGGATGATCTAGTGATAGCTTGTGTACAAGCAACACTCTTTAGGCACAAACAGATTTTTTTTAAGAATGGAAAAAGATATACTCTGCAAAAAGTAACCAGAAGTAAACTGAAATGGCTATACTAACATCAGATGAAGTAGATTTTAATAAGACAAAAACTGTTACCAAAAATAAAGGCATTTGTAATGATAAAAGGGTAAATTTATAACATATAAAGGGAATACTATGAACATTTCTGTGCCAACAAATTAAGCAACCTAGTTGGAATAGACAAATTTCTAGAAAGAAAAAGCAAAAATTGACTGAAAAACAAATAGAAAATCTGAATATATCAATACGAAGTAAAGAGATTGAATTGGTAATTTTATAACTTCCCAAAAGAAATATCCAGGCTCACATGGCTTCATTCATCAACTGTACCAAACATTTAGAGAAGAATTAATACCAATTACTTGCAGAGTTTTTCCAAAGCTGGACATAGAGGAAATACTTCCCGACTCAGGCTATGAGACAGAATTTACTGTGATAACAGTATCAGACAAAAAAGTCCGAAGACAAGAAAACCGCAAAACAATATTACTTGTGAATTTACATGAAAAACCCTCAATAAAATGCTAACAATCCAAATTCAATACATAAAAAAGACTTAGCATGACCAAGTGGGATTTCTCTTAGGAATTCAACGTTGCTTAATATCCACAAATTAATCACTGTGATTCACCATATTAATAGAACAGCAGGGGCTTCCGTGGTGGTCCAGTGGGTAAAGAGTCCACCTTGCAGTTCAGGGGGCACTGGTTCAGTCCCTGGCCCAGGACAATCCCACATGCCGAAGAGCGACTGGGCTGCTGTGTCCAGTTGTGGAGCCGGCACTCTGGAGCGCGTGTGCCCAGAGCCAGTGCTCATCAACAAGGGAGGCCCCTGTGATGGGAGGCCCACACATGCCAAAGATTAAAAAAAAGATGGGTGAAAAATAAACGGTGACTTGTAGACAAAAAAGAAATTAAATTAATTAATGGACCAGCAAAGTCATATGATTGTATTAGTAGATGTGGACGAAGCATTTGAAAACTTTCAACAATCATTCATTTTTTAAATGAAATCAAATCAGAAATAAAAGGGAACTTCTTCACCCTTATAAAAATATCTTTGAAAAATCCACAGTTAACACTATACTTTATAATGAAAGATTACATTTAATCCCCAAAAGAAGAAACAGGTTGTATGCTCTCCCCACTACGAGTCAACATTTTACTGAAAGTTCCAGCCACAGAAATTAGGCAAAAAAAATAAATAGAATGCATAAAATTGGAAAGAAGGAAAGCAATTTAGAGATGACATATTTGTGTGTAGAAAATTCTAAGGAATTAACTTTAAAAAGTATTGAAACTAATAAGTTCAGCAGAATTGCAAGATACAAAATCAATACACCAAAATTAGTTGTATTTCTATATACTAACAATGAGCAATCTGAAAATAAAATTAAGATAGCAGTTTCATTTATGGTAGTATCAAAGAATAAGATATTTAGAAACAAACTTGATAAAATGTTTCAAGACTCATACACTCTAACTACAAAACACAATTGAAGAAGTCTTAAATAAATGGGAAAATATCCCATGTTCTTGGATCAGAAGATTTAATACTGTTAAGACAATATTACTACCCAAAATGACATACGTACTCAATGTAATTTGCTATTTTTAAGCAGAAGTTGATATGCTGATCTTAAAATTTATATGGACATGGAAGAGACCCAAAGTAGCCAAAATAATCTTGAAAAGAACAGAATTGAAGGATTTACATATTTCCATTTCAAAACCCACTACAAAGCTGTTGTAATTAAGGCAGTATAGTATCACTGTAAGGATAGAGGCATAGATCAAATTAACTGGGCTGAGAGTCCAGAAAATAACCCTCACATTTGGTCAAATGAATTTCAACTAAGGTGCCAAGATAATTCAATAAGGAGAGAATAGCATTTTCAACAAATGATGCTGGGGAAAACTGGATATACTCATGCCAAAGAATGAAGCTAGACCTTTATATATGTGAAAGTTCTGAAAATTGATTACAGAATTAAATTTAACTGCTAAAACTTCAGAGCTTCTAGAAGAGATATATTAAGGGTAAATTCCTATAACCCTATAAGACATGTAATGAAAGAGCATTGGCAGGGTTCTGTTGTTATTCATAGCATTATGAATGTCTCCATATCTCTGTTCTCCAGTGTTCTCAAAAGAGGCACTGGAGCATATTATCTTTATGGTTCACTCTAGCTTTGATAATTCTGTATAGGATACATACATTAAGAGAACATAGAGGTTATTAGTTCTTTTTTTATTTAATTTTTTTGGTGGGGGGGGGGCGGGTTGGAGAGGGAGGGGAGTGAGCAGGCCACTTCTATTGGTCTTTCATTTATCTATTTTCATCTATCTTTGTTCTTTGGCCTGTGTGGGCCTCCCATCGCAGTGGCCTCTGTTGTCACAGAGCACGAGCTCTGCACTCATGCGCTCCAGAGCTCCAGCTCAGTAATTGGACACAAAAGTCCAGCCGCTCCGTGGCACGTGGGATCTTCCCAGGCCAGGGATCGAACTGGCACCCCTTGCACTGCAAGGTGGTGTCCTTACCCACTGGACCACCAGGGAAGCCCGAAGTTATTAGTTCTATATTGATTTAGAGTTAAATAATATCTTCAGTATTTACTAATAATCAACTGTGTGCCAAACTCTCTGTTCCAAGCACAATAGTGAAGCAAAACAGGCAAATATCCCTGACTTCATGGGGATTACAGTCTACTGAGTTGAGCAGAAGTGAACAATTTATGTAAAAATATGTGTTTTCAATAGTGTTAAGAATAATGAAGTTAGAAGGGGGTTTATGAAATATTGGGAGGGGACTAAAATTTTAAGTGGGACCCACTACAAAGCTGTTGTAATTAAGGCAGTATAGTATCACTGTAAGGATAGAGGCATAGATCAAATTAACTGGGCTGAGAGTCCAGAAAATAACCCTCACATTTGGTCAAATGAATTTCAACTAAGGTGCCAAGATAATTCAATAAGGAGAGAATAGCATTTTCAACAAATGATGCTGGGGAAAACTGGATATACTCATGCCAAAGAATGAAGCTAGACCTTTATATATGTGAAAGTTCTGAAAATTGATTACAGAATTAAATTTAACTGCTAAAACTTCAGAGCTTCTAGAAGAGATATATTAAGGGTAAATTCCTATAACCCTATAAGACATGTAATGAAAGAGCATTGGCAGGGTTCTGTTGTTATTCATAGCATTATGAATGTCTCCATATCTCTGTTCTCCAGTGTTCTCAAAAGAGGCACTGGAGCATATTATCTTTATGGTTCACTCTAGCTTTGATAATTCTGTATAGGATACATACATTAAGAGAACATAGAGGTTATTAGTTCTTTTTTTATTTAATTTTTTTGAGGGGCAGGCCACTTCTATTGGTCTTTCATTTATCTATTTTCATCTATCTTTGTTCTTTGGCCTGTGTGGGCCTCCCATCGCAGTGGCCTCTGTTGTCACAGAGCACGAGCTCTGCACTCATGCGCTCCAGAGCTCCAGCTCAGTAATTGGACACAAAAGTCCAGCCGCTCCGTGGCACGTGGGATCTTCCCAGGCCAGGGATCGAACTGGCACCCCTTGCACTGCAAGGTGGTGTCCTTACCCACTGGACCACCAGGGAAGCCCGAAGTTATTAGTTCTATATTGATTTAGAGTTAAATAATATCTTCAGTATTTACTAATAATCAACTGTGTGCCAAACTCTCTGTTCCAAGCACAATAGTGAAGCAAAACAGGCAAATATCCCTGACTTCATGGGGATTACAGTCTACTGAGTTGAGCAGAAGTGAACAATTTATGTAAAAATATGTGTTTTCAATAGTGTTAAGAATAATGAAGTTAGAAGGGGGTTTATGAAATATTGGGAGGGGACTAAAATTTTAAGTGGGATGGCTGTGTAATGTCTTAATTAGGTGAAATTTCAGTCATTCCTGATGCAGAGATCTACAATGGAGTGAACTAATGAAATATGAATGCAAGTCTTGGGAATTGGGAGGTCAGTGAGGTCACATGGGCTTTCAGATTGCAAGCCATTGGAATGGTAAAGAGAGGCATGAGGTGATCTGGTTTACAGTTTAATAGTATCTTTCAGGTAGCTATTCAGAGACTATATGGCAATGGAACAAGCCAGAGATAAGCAGGCTGTTAAGAAGCTACTGCAATAATCCAAGTGAGTGAGGATGAAAGTTTGAACTAAAGAAGTGATGATGAGGTAATGAGAAGCAGAATTCTGGATATATTGTGAGGATAGAGTCAACATAATTTGCTGACAGATTAGACTGAGGGGAGACAGTGAAAAGTGAATAATAGCACCAGAATTTTTGTCCTGAGCACCTGGAAAGTTAGAATTACCATTAATGGAAAAGTCAGTTTGAGGAACTGGTTTAGTGACAAATATCAGGAACTGTTTTCAACATGCTGTTTGAGATGTCTATAGAAATGCACATGACATTCAAGTAAGCTGCTGGTTATAAGTTTCTGGAGATGAGAAGCCAGGCCTGCAGACATATATTTGCGAGTCATTACCACATATACTGCCATGAGATTAAATAAGACCAAAAATGAAAAGATAGCAAAAGGGAAATAAAGAGATTCAGAGATTAGTTCTGGGACACTCCAACAATTAGAAGTCAAGAGATGAGAAGAAACTAACAATGAAAAATTTAAAGGGTAGACAGAAATATACAAGAAATGAAGAAGACAAGATGTGTCAAAGTGTTTTAAGAACAAGTAGATGGTCATCTGTGTTAAATGCTGCAATAGATCAAGTTAGAGAAGGACTGAGAATTAACCTCATCATATTTAACTCAGTAATGTGAAAGTCATTGACTGACATTGTTAAGAGTAGTCTTTGCAGAGTTCTGGGGAAAGATATTTGACTGGTATAAGTGCAAGAAAAATGAAAGGGGGAAACTTGGAAATATAGAGCATAGGCAACACCTTCAACAAGTTTTTCCATAAAGGGAAGGAGAGAAGAGAAATGATAGTGGGGATAACTGGGAGAAATTGAGATCCAAAAAGCTTTTCTCTTTTTTATATTTTGGCCTCTTTTATTGGCTTTTTACTTATTTGCTTTCATTTATCTTTATTCTTTGGCCTGTGTGGGCCTCCCATTGCAGTGGCCTCTCTCGTTGCAGAGCACCGGCTCTGGGTGCTTGCTCCTAATTGAACACACCGGTTCAGCCACTCCCTGGCACGTGGGATCTTCCCAGTCCCGGGATCGAACCAGTGCCCCCTGCACTGCAAGGCGGACTCTATACCCACTGGACCACCAGGGAAGCCCCAAAAAGCTTTTTTAATTGAAGAAATCATAGCTTATTTGTATGCTGTTAAGAATGATCTGGTAAGAGGGGAACATGATGGTTTGGTAAAAACAGAGGAAATTTTCTGGGGCAATGTCCTTGAACAGACAAGAAAAATAAATGGAATCTGAGGTATGTATACTTTGAATGAGTTGAGGTAGTATCATACAAAAAAGTTATTAGGATGAATAGACACCTGGAAAGTTAGAATTACCATTAATGGAAAAGTCAGTTTGAGGAACTGGTTTAGTGACAAATATCAGGAACTGTTTTCAACATGCTGTTTGAGATGTCTATAGAAATGCACATGACATTCAAGTAAGCTGCTGGTTATAAGTTTCTGGAGATGAGAAGCCAGGCCTGCAGACATATATTTGCGAGTCATTACCACATATACTGCCATGAGATTAAATAAGACCAAAAATGAAAAGATAGCAAAAGGGAAATAAAGAGATTCAGAGATTAGTTCTGGGACACTCCAACAATTAGAAGTCAAGAGATGAGAAGAAACTAACAATGAAAAATTTAAAGGGTAGACAGAAATATACAAGAAATGAAGAAGACAAGATGTGTCAAAGTGTTTTAAGAACAAGTAGATGGTCATCTGTGTTAAATGCTGCAATAGATCAAGTTAGAGAAGGACTGAGAATTAACCTCATCATATTTAACTCAGTAATGTGAAAGTCATTGACTGACATTGTTAAGAGTAGTCTTTGCAGAGTTCTGGGGAAAGATATTTGACTGGTATAAGTGCAAGAAAAATGAAAGGGGGAAACTTGGAAATATAGAGCATAGGCAACACCTTCAACAAGTTTTTCCATAAAGGGAAGGAGAGAAGAGAAATGATAGTGGGGATAACTGGGAGAAATTGAGATCCAAAAAGCTTTTCTCTTTTTTATATTTTGGCCTCTTTTATTGGCTTTTTACTTATTTGCTTTCATTTATCTTTATTCTTTGGCCTGTGTGGGCCTCCCATTGCAGTGGCCTCTCTCGTTGCAGAGCACCGGCTCTGGGTGCTTGCTCCTAATTGAACACACCGGTTCAGCCACTCCCTGGCACGTGGGATCTTCCCAGTCCCGGGATCGAACCAGTGCCCCCTGCACTGCAAGGCGGACTCTATACCCACTGGACCACCAGGGAAGCCCCAAAAAGCTTTTTTAATTGAAGAAATCATAGCTTATTTGTATGCTGTTAAGAATGATCTGGTAAGAGGGGAACATGATGGTTTGGTAAAAACAGAGGAAATTTTCTGGGGCAATGTCCTTGAACAGACAAGAAAAATAAATGGAATCTGAGGTATGTATACTTTGAATGAGTTGAGGTAGTATCATACAAAAAAGTTATTATGATGAATAGACATGAAACTTAAGCAAAGAGAGACAGGAAGATAAAAGATTATTAGGGTAGGTCAGTTGTCATGTTCAGTCAAACTAGTTTGGAATAGGAAAAAGTAAATGACAGTGGTTGCAAAATAGAATGTGTGAAATTGAGATTATAGAGGGTTTGTAGTCAGATCTATGACAAGATTAAGAACAGGATATGAGAGGGACTTCACTTGTGGTCCAGTGTTTAAGACTTTTATCTTACGTGTGAGGCTACATCTTATCATTTCTCATGCCATTCTTAACATACTGCTTATTTAAGTTCTCAACAACAGTATTTGTTCACTGATTGATAGACTGTACTCAGAGCCTCAAAGAACAGAAACACAAATTATGCATCCTGAGGAGCCTTGCATGGCACATTTTGAGGCACACAGTAGATACTTACATTAATCAATTGGCATTTTGAGAACATGTGGGCCACCTAAACTTTATCTGAGATCTGTCATTGACTATGTAGTTCTAAAAGGGAGAGAATGACTGCTGCATTTATAAACAGCTTGTTAAAGCATAGTAGACTGGTAAGGGAACTGCTCTTCCTGATTTGTTAACTTCCTTGTTTGCTTATTTTCTAATGAGCAAACCAAAGTTCAGAAAATGTAAGTAACTTTCCTACATGTACTCATCTAGTCAGAGGACTCATCTAGTCAGAACTTAAACTGTCTGATTTCAAAGTCCATCCTTTCCTACCATTTTTTTGTTGTACGCAAGTTAAGCAAAGATAAACGAACGGGAAAAACACAACCCAGTTTAAAGGATGTTTAGAGGAAACCAAAATAGGCTCAAGTTAGTGTCTATGCTACTACCTACTCCTAGGTTCAACCCCCTTCAAAGTAAATTAGGCTGCAGAGTACAAAGGAGTTTGTATCAGAAACCCTAGGTCCTAGCCCTATTTTCCTTTTCATAAGCTATGTAACCTGAACCAAAACACTCAAAATGCTCTAACGTTTGCCACAAGAATTCTGTCTTATCAGCCCTCTGAAACTCTTCTACTACAAGTGAGATGACATATAAACATTTTAATAAACTGAGGAGACAGATTCAAGTGTAAGGCACTGATTCAAAGAACATAACTGTTCATTTTGAGAGTAACAAATAGATCAATTAGCAGTGAACATTTAAAAACATAATAAACAAAAGCACAAAGAAGTCAGGTCACTTTTACTCCTATCATTGAAAACAGCGTTTTTGTCATTCACAGAGGTTGCTTGGGAAACCACTGCAAATGGATTACAAATCCTTTCACTGCCAGCTCTGCTCACGACCAACACACAGACAAACACACACACTTTACATTGTTTCCCTAACACAGACTCATTTCACCAAATATTCCAAGGAGTGATTCCAAAACAGTTCTTGACAGAATCAAGTGGTTGAAGGGAAAAGGGAAGAACAAACAAGGTCACATAACTGTCAAATTCACCGTTTCTTATAATCAAAACCCAAAGTTTGTTTAACTGCAGGAACATAGGAAACACAATTTTTAAAACAAAGCTAACAGTAAAAAATTTTTGTGTAATCATCAAACAAAAGGTCCTCAAGTGAAGTATTTGCTGTTTGGAAGCCATCGTGAAAATAAAGGTTCTTCAATATGCCCAGATCCCTCACCATCTAAAAAGAACTTTTGATTTTCAAAATAACTTTGTGAAGTAGGCAAGGCAATATTCTTTGTTTATTCAGCCCTTTCACTCAGCTAATATGAATAACCCCTATGGTCCGAGCACTGTCCAGATCAATGATGGTGGAAACGTTCTTCACACTGTGTTGTCTGATGCTGTAATTACTGGCCACATATGACTACTGATCATTTTAAAGGTGGCCAGCATTGAAACCTGCCCTCCCACGTTGAGCCCAGACAAGAATTCTGTAGGGCGTTGTGTGAGCCACAAGAATGAGATCAAGTTTGGTTCAAAAGGAAAATTTTCTTCTTCTTTCAAAGAATGGAAATCTGGGCTCTGGAGCACACACGCTCCTGACAGGACAGGGGTGGAGCTGCTTTACAGACGGCTCCACCGCAGAGCAAGGGTGGAGTTCTCGCGAGGCTTGTGGGCTGTTCTCGCGAGGCTCGTGGACTGTTCTCGCGAGGCTTGTGTGCTCACGGCACTCACTCCAGATAACAGAGGCTTGGTGCAGCGTCTCTGCACACGGCTTGCTGCCGCCATCTTTGATTTCAGTATCCTCTGTCTGCAGCGTCTCTTCAGCAGCGTCTTCAGGACCCTGGAGCTGAGGTATTGTTAGCACAACCATTTAGCACTGGGAACGCTGGTCTGAAGTACAGGGGAAGACCTCAGCATGTGGCACCCTATGAGGAGTTAAAACTATTACTGTAATTCTATTTTTTAATCACTGGACATTGTTAATGAGTTTTGCTGGTGATAGCATGACTGAGGAACTGAATTTCTTCTAAAACTGGAACTGCATTTTTCATTGGCTTTTTTATAATAAAAAGCCCAGTCTCAACAATAGCTTTTTGTCAGTATCTCTTCTTTCTATCTCCACTCTTCTATCAAAGCACAGCCCTAAAGCCACTCTCTTTGCCTGAACCTTGCCATGACTTTCATAGCTGTTCATTGGACGGCCAGCTGGTTCTAACCAGTTGAGAGAACATCCCCTTCATACCCAAAAGGTGAGTCTGCTTGCCCCCTCATCTGTTCCAAATTGCTTCAGTAGTGTCTGACTCTGTGAACCTTTAAACTGTGTAGCCCACTGGGCTCCTCTGTCCATGGGGTTTTCCAGGCAAGAATACTGGAGTGTGTCGCTATTTCCTTCTCCAGGGAATCTTAATGGCCCAGGGATCAAATCCACATCTCTTATGTCTCCTGCATTGGTAGGTGGTTTCTTTACCACTAGCATCACCTGGGAAGCCTGTCCAGATCAATGATGGTGGAAACGTTCTTCACACTGTGTTGTCTGATGCTGTAATTACTGGCCACATATGACTACTGATCATTTTAAAGGTGGCCAGCATTGAAACCTGCCCTCCCACGTTGAGCCCAGACAAGAATTCTGTAGGGCGTTGTGTGAGCCACAAGAATGAGATCAAGTTTGGTTCAAAAGGAAAATTTTCTTCTTCTTTCAAAGAATGGAAATCTGGGCTCTGGAGCACACACGCTCCTGACAGGACAGGGGTGGAGCTGCTTTACAGACGGCTCCACCGCAGAGCAAGGGTGGAGTTCTCGCGAGGCTTGTGGGCTGTTCTCGCGAGGCTCGTGGACTGTTCTCGCGAGGCTTGTGTGCTCACGGCACTCACTCCAGATAACAGAGGCTTGGTGCAGCGTCTCTGCACACGGCTTGCTGCCGCCATCTTTGATTTCAGTATCCTCTGTCTGCAGCGTCTCTTCAGCAGCGTCTTCAGGACCCTGGAGCTGAGGTATTGTTAGCACAACCATTTAGCACTGGGAACGCTGGTCTGAAGTACAGGGGAAGACCTCAGCATGTGGCACCCTATGAGGAGTTAAAACTATTACTGTAATTCTATTTTTTAATCACTGGACATTGTTAATGAGTTTTGCTGGTGATAGCATGACTGAGGAACTGAATTTCTTCTAAAACTGGAACTGCATTTTTCATTGGCTTTTTTATAATAAAAAGCCCAGTCTCAACAATAGCTTTTTGTCAGTATCTCTTCTTTCTATCTCCACTCTTCTATCAAAGCACAGCCCTAAAGCCACTCTCTTTGCCTGAACCTTGCCATGACTTTCATAGCTGTTCATTGGACGGCCAGCTGGTTCTAACCAGTTGAGAGAACATCCCCTTCATACCCAAAAGGTGAGTCTGCTTGCCCCCTCATCTGTTCCAAATTGCTTCAGTAGTGTCTGACTCTGTGAACCTTTAAACTGTGTAGCCCACTGGGCTCCTCTGTCCATGGGGTTTTCCAGGCAAGAATACTGGAGTGTGTCGCTATTTCCTTCTCCAGGGAATCTTAATGGCCCAGGGATCAAATCCACATCTCTTATGTCTCCTGCATTGGTAGGTGGTTTCTTTACCACTAGCATCACCTGGGAAGCCTGTTTTAAGGGCATTTGATTCAATTATTTCCTAGAATGGCTGATCAAGGAAAACTCTTAATTCCTGATCCAGCATTCTCTAATGTCATCCCAAAATTATAAAACTAGTAAAACATTTTTTTCATCAAAGTATTGTATTTTATTTTTACACAAAAAACATTTTTATGGGAGTATAGCCAATTAAAAATTTTGCAGTAAAAACTAATAAAGCATTTAGATAATAAAACTAGATGTATTAAACAAATTGTTCTCACACCTCTCTAGAAACTTAAAATTCATCATGTGTCCAACACATTTAAACATACCCAGTAGATATTCATTAAATATCTGTGATGATGATGCGTTATCTGTATAATTTGCTTCTTAACTATCATGAGAAATTTTAACTCAAGCATTGAGCAATGAGCTTCCCTAGAGAAAATAAATTTGCCTGACATAAAGTATTTTTCAAATACTTTGAACAGTTTTTTGTCTGTTTTGTAAATACTTATCAGATTAAGGAATGTTATCTTGTACTTCATATTTCCTTAGAATTCGTTTTTTTAATTGTGATGAATGTTGACTATTAAAGTGATTTTTTGGTATTTATCAACATATGATGTGCCTTCTATATTTTGTTGATATGAAAAAATTAATTTTCTAAATTTGCATTATTAAGAATAAGCCCGAGTTGGTTATACATTATTATTCTGTTATATACCCCAGTATTTAGTACCTTGTGTTTTATTTTGGATTTTTGTATCTAGGTTTATTTAAAACAATTAGTTTGAGTTTTCTTAAGTTCTCATCAGGTTTAATTATCTTACATTTAAGTCTTTAATCCATTTTGACTTTGTCTTTGTATATGGTGCTTGGATTTTCTTTGAGAAGGTCAAGAGAATATTCCTAAACCAAGATAAGTGCCTGGTTAAGATAGTGTGATCCTTCTTAATAATGATCAAATTATAATTACTTAGTATCTGTGAAACTAGCCCACAGTTTACCTGTGTTTTTAATAATACTTTTTTTTTAATTTTTTGACTATTCTGAGTTTTCACTGCTACCACAGGCTCTTCTCTAGTTGCAGGGATTAGGGCTATTCTCTCTCTCTTTTTTTTTTTTTTTAATTTTTATTTTGCTTTTAACTTTTACAGAGTTTTGTTGTTTACAGATATGTATGTTCCCAGATTAGTCATATGTATATCCCCCAATCCCACCCCTCCAGACCGTCACACAGTACCCTTGCAAGATCCCCTTTTCTCAAAGCGCAATGACTATAACTATTTTCTTCACATATAATAGTACAGGTTTTCATGCTACTTCCTTTATGCCTCCCACCCACTGTTCATTCCACACAATGTCTACATGTCTACTGTCCGTGTCTGTTTTTCCATCACTTCACTGCATGTGTTATCATTGCCTTCCTACTAGATTTCATATAAATGTGTTAGTATATTGTACTTGTCCTTCTCTTTTTGACTGACTTCACTTTTTATGATAGGTTCTAGATCCAGCCACCTCATTAAGACTGATTCTTCTGCATTTCTTTTTACAGCTGTGTAGTATTCCATTGTATATATGTACCAGAGCTTTTGTGTCCATCCGTTTGTCGTTGGGCATCTAGGTTGCTTCCATGTTCTAGCTATTGTATAGAGAGCTTCAGTGAACATTGGGGTACAAGTGCCTCTTTCAGTTTTGATTTCATCAGGGTATAAGCCTAAGAGTGGGATTGCTGGGTCATAGGGTACTTCTGTTTTTAGTCTTTTAAGAAATCTCCATACTGTCTTCCATAGAGGCTGTATCAATTTACATTCCCACCAGCAATGCAAGAGAGTTCCCTTTTCTCCGCACCTTCTCCAGCATTTATTGTCTGTTGATTTGTTGATGATGGCCATTCTGATAGGTGCGAGGTGATACCTCATTGTAGTTTTGATTTGCATTTCTCTAATAATAAGTGAGGTTGAGCACCATTTCATGTGTTTTTTGGCCATCTGTATGTCTTCTTTGGAGAGGTGTCTGTTTAGGTCCTTTTCCCATTTTTTGATGGAGTTGTTCATTTTTCCGATGTTGAGTTGTCTGAGTTGCTTGTAGATTTTAGAGATTAATTCTTTGTCTGTTGTTTAATTTGCTATGATTTTCTCCCATTCTGTGGGCTGTCTGTTCAGCTTTCTTGTAGTTTCTTTTGCTGTACAAAAGTTTTTCAGTTTCATTAGGTCCCACATGTTCATTTTTCTTTTTAGTTCTGCTATTCTAGTAGATGGGTCAGAGAAAATCCTGTTTTGATTTATGTCCTGGAGAGTTTTGCCTATATTCTCCTCTAAGAGTTTGATGGTTTCTGGTCTTACATTTAGGTCTTTAATCCATTTACATTTAGGTCTTTAATCCATTTTGAGTTTGTATGTGGTGTCAGGGAATGTTCCAACTTCATTTTTTTGCATGTAGCTGTCCAGTGCTTCTAGCACCATTTGATGAAGAGGTTGTCTTTGGTCCATTTTAGATTTTCGCCTCCTTTGTCAAAAATAAGGTACCCATAGGTGCATGGGTTTATCTCTGGGTTCTCGATCTTGTTCCATTGGTCTGCAGTTCTCTTTTTGTGCCAGTACCATACTGTCTTGATGACTGTTGCTTTGTAGTAGAGTCTGAAGTTGGGGAGGCTGATCCCTCCAGCTCCATTCTTCTTCCTCAGGATTGTTTTGGCTATTCAAGGTCATTTGTGTTTCTATATGAACTGTGTTATTCTTTGGTCTAGTTCTGTGAAGAATGTTATTGTAAGTTTGATAGGGATCACACTGAATCTGTAGATGACATTTGGTAATATGGTCATTTTCACAATATTGATTCTTCCAACCCAGGAACATGGAATATCTCTCCATCTGTTTAAGTCTTCTTTAATTTCTCTCATGAGTGCCTTGTAATTTTCTATGTACAGTTCTTTTGTTTCTTTGGGTAGGTTTATTCCTAGATATTTGATTCTTTTGGTTGCGATGGTGAAGGGGATTGCCTCTTTGATTTGCATTTCTCTAATAATAAGTGAGGTTGAGCACCATTTCATGTGTTTTTTGGCCATCTGTATGTCTTCTTTGGAGAGGTGTCTGTTTAGGTCCTTTTCCCATTTTTTGATGGAGTTGTTCATTTTTCCGATGTTGAGTTGTCTGAGTTGCTTGTAGATTTTAGAGATTAATTCTTTGTCTGTTGTTTAATTTGCTATGATTTTCTCCCATTCTGTGGGCTGTCTGTTCAGCTTTCTTGTAGTTTCTTTTGCTGTACAAAAGTTTTTCAGTTTCATTAGGTCCCACATGTTCATTTTTCTTTTTAGTTCTGCTATTCTAGTAGATGGGTCAGAGAAAATCCTGTTTTGATTTATGTCCTGGAGAGTTTTGCCTATATTCTCCTCTAAGAGTTTGATGGTTTCTGGTCTTACATTTAGGTCTTTAATCCATTTACATTTAGGTCTTTAATCCATTTTGAGTTTGTATGTGGTGTCAGGGAATGTTCCAACTTCATTTTTTTGCATGTAGCTGTCCAGTGCTTCTAGCACCATTTGATGAAGAGGTTGTCTTTGGTCCATTTTAGATTTTCGCCTCCTTTGTCAAAAATAAGGTACCCATAGGTGCATGGGTTTATCTCTGGGTTCTCGATCTTGTTCCATTGGTCTGCAGTTCTCTTTTTGTGCCAGTACCATACTGTCTTGATGACTGTTGCTTTGTAGTAGAGTCTGAAGTTGGGGAGGCTGATCCCTCCAGCTCCATTCTTCTTCCTCAGGATTGTTTTGGCTATTCAAGGTCATTTGTGTTTCTATATGAACTGTGTTATTCTTTGGTCTAGTTCTGTGAAGAATGTTATTGTAAGTTTGATAGGGATCACACTGAATCTGTAGATGACATTTGGTAATATGGTCATTTTCACAATATTGATTCTTCCAACCCAGGAACATGGAATATCTCTCCATCTGTTTAAGTCTTCTTTAATTTCTCTCATGAGTGCCTTGTAATTTTCTATGTACAGTTCTTTTGTTTCTTTGGGTAGGTTTATTCCTAGATATTTTCTTCTTTTGGTTGCAGTGGTGAAGGGGATTGCCTCTTTGATTTCGTTTCCTGATGTTTCATTGTTTGTGTATAGGAATGCCAGTGATTTCTGTGTATTGATTTGTATCCCGCAACTTTGCTGAATTTGTTGATTAGCTCTAGTAGCTTTGTAATAGTGTCTTTGGGATTTTCTATGTATCATATCATGTCATCCGCGAATAGAAAGAGTTTGACTACTTCTTTTCCAATCTGGATTCCTTTGATTTGTTTTTCTTCTGTTATTGCTGTTGCTAGAACTTCCAGGACTATGTTGAATAGTAGTGGTGAAAGTGGACTCCCTTGTCTTGTTCCTGATCTTAGAGGGAATGCTTTCAGTTTTTCACCATTGAGGATAATGTTCGCTGTGGGCTTCTCATATATGACTTTCACTATGTTGAGATAGGTTCTTTCTATGCCCATTTTCTGAAGAGTTTTTGTCATAAATGGATGTTGTACTTTGTTGAAGGCTTTTCCTGCATCTATTGAGATGATCATGTGATTTTGTCCCTCAATTTGTTGATATGGTGTATCACATTGATTGATTTGCGGATATTGAAGAATCCTTGCATGCCTGGGATAAACCCAACTTGATCATGATGTGTGAACTTTTTGATGTGTTGTTGAATTCTGTTTGCTAGGATTTTGTTGAGGATTTTGGCATCCAAGTTCATCAGTGAAATTGGCCTATAATTTTCTTTTTTTGTGGTGTCTTTGCCTGACTTTGGTATCAGGGTGATCGTGGTCTCCTAGAATGTGTTTGGAAGTGTCCCTTCCTGTGTAATTTTTTGGAAGAGTTTTAGAAGGACAGGCATTAGTTCTTCTTTAAATGTTTGGTAGAATTCAGCTGTGAAGCCATCTGGCCCTGGACATTTATTTTTGGGTAGATTCTTAATCACAAATTTGATTTCTGAGCTTGTGATTGGATCGTTCATAGTTTCTGTTTCTTCCTGGCTCAGTCTTGGGAGATTGATCTTCCCCAAGAAACTGTCTATTTCTTCCAGGTTGTCCAGTTTGTTGCCATAGAGTTATTCATAATAGTCTCTTATAATCCTTTGGATTTCTGCATCATCTGTTGTAATCTCTCCATTTTCATTTTTGATTTTGTTGATCTAGTTCTTCTCTCTTTTTTTCTTGATGAATCTGGCCAGCAGTTTGTCAAATTTATTTACTTTTTCAAAGAACCAGCTTTTTTTTATTATTTATCTTTACTATTGTTTCTTTCATTTCTTACTTATTTCTGCTCTGATATTCATGATTTCTCTTCTTCTGCTAACTTTGGTGTGTTTTTGTTCTTCTTTCTCCAATTCTTTTAAGCATAAGGTTAGGTCTGTTTGATATTTTTCTAGTTTCACGAGGTAGGATTGAATTGCTATAAACTTCCCTCTTAGAACTGTTTTAGTGGTATCCCATAGGTTTTACACTGTTATGTGTTCATTATAGTTTTCCTCTATAATTTTTTTTTTCTCCTTTGAGTTGTTCGGTAATCAGTTTGTTTTTTGTGCATGTGTTGTTTAATCTCCATGTGTTTGTGTTTTTAGTGGTTTTTGCCCTGTAGTTGATCTCTAGTCTCATTGCATTGTAGTCAGAGAAGATGGCTGATATCATTTCAATTTTCTTGAATTGACTGAGGTTTGATTTATGGCCCAAGATGTGGTCTATCCTGGAGAATGTTCCATGAGCACTTGAGAAGAAAGTATTCTACTGCTTTTGGATGGAAGGTCCTAAAGATATCCATGAGGTCCATCTCTGTCATTTAAGGCTTGTGTTTCTTTATTAAGTGTCTGTTTTGATGATCTGTCTATTGGTGTGAGAGGAGTGTTCAAGTCTCTTACTATTATTGAAACAACATGATTTTAAAAAGGACAAACCTGAATAGATATTTTTCTGAAGAGAAAATGCATGTGGCCAACAGGTACTTGAAAATATGTTCAACATTTCTAATTATCAAGGAAGAGCAAATCAGCACCAAAATGAGATGTCACCTCATACCTATCAAAATGACTGTCATCAAAAAGAACCCAAATACAAATGTTGGCCAGAATATGAAGAAAAGGAAAGCTTCATACACTGTTGGTGGGAATGTTAGTTGGTGCAGCTAAAATAGGGCTACTGTATGACCCAGCAATTCCACTCCTGGGTATATCTATAAGGAAAATCTGAAAATGCTAATGTGAAAAGATACATACACCCCAATGTTTATGCATCATCTGTTGTAATCTCTCCATTTTCATTTTTGATTTTGTTGATCTAGTTCTTCTCTCTTTTTTTCTTGATGAATCTGGCCAGCAGTTTGTCAAATTTATTTACTTTTTCAAAGAACCAGCTTTTTTTTATTATTTATCTTTACTATTGTTTCTTTCATTTCTTACTTATTTCTGCTCTGATATTCATGATTTCTCTTCTTCTGCTAACTTTGGTGTGTTTTTGTTCTTCTTTCTCCAATTCTTTTAAGCATAAGGTTAGGTCGTCTGATATTTTTCTTGTTTCTTGAGGTAGGATTGTATTGCTATAAACTTCCCTCTTAGAACTGTTTTAGTGGTATCCCATAGGTTTTACACTGTTATGTGTTCATTATAGTTTTCCTCTATAATTTTTTTTTTCTCCTTTGAGTTGTTCGGTAATCAGTTTGTTTTTTGTGCATGTGTTGTTTAATCTCCATGTGTTTGTGTTTTTAGTGGTTTTTGCCCTGTAGTTGATCTCTAGTCTCATTGCATTGTAGTCAGAGAAGATGGCTGATATCATTTCAATTTTCTTGAATTGACTGAGGTTTGATTTATGGCCCAAGATGTGGTCTATCCTGGAGAATGTTCCATGAGCACTTGAGAAGAAAGTATTCTACTGCTTTTGGATGGAAGGTCCTAAAGATATCCATGAGGTCCATCTCTGTCATTTAAGGCTTGTGTTTCTTTATTAAGTGTCTGTTTTGATGATCTGTCTATTGGTGTGAGAGGAGTGTTCAAGTCTCTTACTATTATTGAAACAACATGATTTTAAAAAGGACAAACCTGAATAGATATTTTTCTGAAGAGAAAATGCATGTGGCCAACAGGTACTTGAAAATATGTTCAACATTTCTAATTATCAAGGAAGAGCAAATCAGCACCAAAATGAGATGTCACCTCATACCTATCAAAATGACTGTCATCAAAAAGAACCCAAATACAAATGTTGGCCAGAATATGAAGAAAAGGAAAGCTTCATACACTGTTGGTGGGAATGTTAGTTGGTGCAGCTAAAATAGGGCTACTGTATGACCCAGCAATTCCACTCCTGGGTATATCTATAAGGAAAATCTGAAAATGCTAATGTGAAAAGATACATACACCCCAATGTTTATAAAGGGCTCAGAGGGTGAAGAATTTGCCTGCAATACAGGAGACCCAGGTTTGATCCCTGTGTTAGGAAGATCACCTGCAGCATGGCAACTCACTCCAGTATTCTTGCCTGGATAAGTACATTGACAGAGGAGCCCGTCAGGCTACAGTCCATGAGATCCAAAAGAGTAGGACATGACTGAGCGATTTTTACTTCACTTCACTTCAGGATGTGGAAACAACTTAAGTGTCCATCAATAGATGAATGGATAAAGAGGATGTGGTGATATATATGTGGAGTACAATGGAATACTATGCAGCCATAAACAGAATGAAATTTTGCCATTTGAAGCAACATAGGTAGGCCTGGAGTGCATTTTTCTTAGTGAAATAAGTCAGACAGAAAAGTACTGTATGATATCACTTATATGTGGAAAATAAAAAATATAACAGACTAGTGAATATAACAAAAAACAAGCAGACTCATAAATACAGTGAACAAGCTGGTGGTAACCAATAAGGAGAGGAAAGATGGGAGGGGTAATATAGGAGTACGAGAGTAAAAGGTACAAAATACTGGGCATAATATAAGCTACAATGATATATTGTACAACATGGGAGACAGCCAATATTTTATGATAACTATACATGGAGTTTGGGGCTTCCCAGGTAGCGCTAGTGGTAAAGAACCCACCTGCCAATGCAGGAGACATAAGAGACTCAGTTTGATCCCTGGGTCAGGAAGGTCCCCTGGAGGAGGAAATGGCAATGTACTCTAGTTATTCTTTTATTATTATTATTATTAAAAGAAATTTCCATTTTATTTTATTTTTTCCTTTTTCTCCATCATACCTCTTTCATTTGCATTTATTTACATCCATCTTCCATCCCTTGGCCTGTGTGGGCCCCCCATTGCGGTGGCTTCTCTGAGTGCTGGCTCGTAATTAGACATACTGGTCCAGCCACTCCACAGCACGTGGGATCTTCCCAGGCCGGGGACTGAACCAGTGCCTTTTGCACTGCAAGGTGGACTCCTTACCCACTTGACCACCAGGGAAGTCCCACTCCAGTATTCTTTCTTGGAGATTCTCATGGACAGGAGAGCCTGGAGGCTATAGTCTATTGGGATGCAAGTAGTTGGACACAACTGAAGTGACCTAACATGCTTGCACGCATACATTGAGTCTAACCTTCAAAGTTTGTGAATTACTATATTGTATACCTATAACTTAAATAATATGATACATCAACTATACTTCAGAAATCGCCTGTGAATTAATTTTAGAGTAAAAGTGTACACATACACACTTCTTAAACAACTGTGATAAGAACTAGTGAAGTAAGAATAAGAATAAATGGGGGCTTCCCTGGTGGTCCAGTGGGTAAGGACACCGCCTTGCAGTGCAAGGGGCGCTGGTTCGATCCCTGGCCTGGGAAGATCCCACGTGCGGCAGAGCGGCTGGACTTTTGTGTCCAATTACAAGGCAGTGCTCCAGAGTGCATGCGCCCAGAGTCAGAACTCTGCAACAACAGAGGCCACTGTGATGGGAGGCCCACACGGGCCAAAGAACAAAGACAGATGAAAAATAGATAAATGAAAGACCAATAGAAGTGTCACCCCCTTTCCCAACCTGTCCCTCCCAACAAAAAAAGAATAAATGGAAGCATCTTTAATAAAATTCATCCATTACAAACTAATATTTATATATTTGTTTCATATATAAATATTATACTCTTTATATATGATTTCACTCAAATTACAGAAACATTCTATTAAAATCTAAGAATCTAAGATAGGAACACTATTGCCTTTAGTAGTTAATATTGTCTGGCTGTGTTAGAAAATACAGTAAACTAGAAAAAAGAAATAAATAGCATCAAATATTACAAAGTGAAGGAATTTTTAGCTCTATATATAGGTAACAGGAAGGTTTACCTAGAAACTTCAAAAACACTGAGAATTTTAGACCAAATAATAAGATTTGGGATACAGATTGAGAAAGAGATCTTTTTCTTGTATAGAAACAAAGTTCATTTTTTAAAAGTTCATTTTTAAAATGCCTTGAAAATGATCCCATTGAAGAAAAAATTTAAATAGCTCAGAGTAAAGTTAAAAAGAAAACCCCAACACCTCTCCAAAGTCAACTCTAAAGCTCTTTTTATGAAAGACATAAGAACTAAGTAGAGAAGTACATTACATTCTGAGTAAGAGTACTTACCTTGAAAAATTGATTCCAAGGTTCACATGAGAGAAGAAATGTCAAAGAGCAGCCTAGTATTGCAGAGAAGAGTAAAAGGAAGAAGGAAGAGGAGAAGGAGAAAAGAAGAGAGGTAATCAAATCCACACCTCCTGCATCTCCTATATCTCCTGCATCCCCTGCGTTGGCAGGCAGATTCTTTACCACTGAGCCACCTGGAAATCCCCTTCTATCTAACGAAAGGTTGTAGATTTGCATAGTGTTTGGAAGACAGGTTTACACTCTCTAGTAAAATGTATTATCTTTTCCTTTTAATTAATTTTCCTTTGCTTTTTATGGAGATGTGCTATCTATGCTAAAGCACATAAAGTGCACTGCATTAGTTACACAATTTGGAGTTTTTTACACATGTAAAATATCATGTAACCATCACCAGGATTAAGACATCATAACTGCTGTCATTACAGGTTAGTTTTGCCTCTTGGGTTTCATGTAAAGGAAATCATACAGCTAATTTTCTGTCTGATCTCTTTCAATAACGTGTTTGTGAGTTCATTCACATAGCTTACGTGTCTCAGTAGATCAAAATTCTTTGTCAGTTTCCTATTGATAAACATTTAGATTATTTTCAATTTGGTCCTGTTAGAAATAAAGCTACTGTGAAATTCTTATAGATTCTTTTGATGAGCATATATTGTTCATCTGTCTTGGGATTACTGAGCCATAGAATGTCTTTAGCTTTAATAGATATTTCCAAGTAGTCTTCTAAAGTGATGTATTAGTTTATACTCCCACAAACAATGTATCAGCATTCCAGTTGTGCCATATTGTTCCTAAGTCTGATTATTCAACCTTTTTTAATTTTAGGCATTCTCATGGGGGTTTGATGGTATCTCCTTGTGTCTTTAATTTTCATTTGCCTGATGAATAATAATATTAAACACCTGGTTTTCATATACATATTTGGTCATTTGTATATCCCCTTTTATGAAGCAATGATTTATAATAAGATTTAAAATTCACATATACCTTAACTTAGCACTTCCACTTAAGGGCATTATTCCAAAAAGATGCTCAACTTATTTCTACAAGAAACATGTACACTGGAGCATTGTTTTTAATACCAAAGCATGTGGACTGAAAACAATCCACATGTTTTGTTTAGGGAAATATGAGTAACTAGGCAACTACCTGTATAATGAAGCAAATTCATGAAAAACAGGGTCTGAACACTTTTCTTGCCCTTGGGGATGTACAGAACACAGAAATTGTTTATACTTCTTGAGGTCTACATTTTCTGTATATACATGACAATTGCCAAAAAAGATAGTTCTTTTCCTACAAAATCTCAGTGATTTTTTTGAACATTCTGGCCACGCCAGACCCTCCAACCTCGTTGTCCATCATTTTCCTTTCTTTCTCTGTTCCAGCAACACTGCACTGCCCTCAGTTTGCCAAATATTTGTGCTCTCTTGTACCTACAGGTCTGTCCACAGACATTTTCATCTATTTGTAAAGCTCATCTCTGCTCCTTACATCTTTTATCCTCATCTCCACCCAGTTAACTCTTATCCATCTTTCAGTTTTAGTTTTAGTAAGACTTCTTCAGGAAGTCATCTGATTCTTAGATAAAGTTAGATTTCCTGGTATATGCTCCCATCGCTGATTTAACTGAAATATCTAACATATTTATAAATAATTAACCTATGTCTTAGTATATGTTCCCATAACTGATTTAACTGAAATATCTAACACATTTATAATTAATTAACCTATGTCTTAGTATATGCTCCCTTAGCTGATTTAACTGAAATATCTAACATATTTATAATTAATTAACGTATGTCTTTCCTACCAAAATAGGGGCTCCAAACATGTGTACCTTAAATTTATCACTGTATCTCCAGCTCCTGGCACAATGCCTATCCCGAATCAAGTACTCAGAAAATATTTGTTGAATGAATGAAATTGATTGCAGAACTCCATATAGGTAAAATGTTACCACAGTATCATTAGTTGGTTCAATGATATCATTGAAAGGAAAAGACTTCAGCTTAAAGAAAATAGTCCCCTGAATTTCATAACTAGGAATTAGCATAGCTAAGAGATAATATCATCAATATTCCAGAAATCAACCTTCTACCAGGAGTGAAGATCATCAACACTGTTCGTTGATAATAACTGATATCAATCTATAAAGAAGCCAAATAACTAATAATTCATCATTTTGATTATCATTTATATAGCAGCAAGACTGCTCATCTACTATTAACGAGGTAATAGTGCATCTTGTTTTCAGAGTTGTTTCTTCACTGCAATTGTGAATAGTGACACACCTTTCACTGTTGTATCGTTAGCTATTAACATATACCAGACTCCATATATCTTTCCAATTCCTAATTAACTGGATCTTAAAACAAGAAAACTGTTGGTGTTCACAAATTCTGTCTTCTCTTCTCTCTCTCTGCCTCTCTATGTTCACATTTTCTCCCTTAAAGTAATATAAAGTTCACTGAGAAAAACTGCAACAGAAAAAAAAAGCCTACAACAGAAAAGCTCCTGGGCTAACAGTGATATTTCAAGCAGCCTGAATCAGTTCTTTCTAGTCTAAATTATGCATGTTTTTATACTATACTCTTAAAAGAGAGTTTTAGTTTTAGTAAGACTTCTTCAGGAAGTCATCTGATTCTTAGATAAAGTTAGATTTCCTGGTATATGCTCCCATCGCTGATTTAACTGAAATATCTAACATATTTATAAATAATTAACCTATGTCTTAGTATATGTTCCCATAACTGATTTAACTGAAATATCTAACACATTTATAATTAATTAACCTATGTCTTAGTATATGCTCCCTTAGCTGATTTAACTGAAATATCTAACATATTTATAATTAATTAACGTATGTCTTTCCTACCAAAATAGGGGCTCCAAACATGTGTACCTTAAATTTATCACTGTATCTCCAGCTCCTGGCACAATGCCTATCCCGAATCAAGTACTCAGAAAATATTTGTTGAATGAATGAAATTGATTGCAGAACTCCATATAGGTAAAATGTTACCACAGTATCATTAGTTGGTTCAATGATATCATTGAAAGGAAAAGACTTCAGCTTAAAGAAAATAGTCCCCTGAATTTCATAACTAGGAATTAGCATAGCTAAGAGATAATATCATCAATATTCCAGAAATCAACCTTCTACCAGGAGTGAAGATCATCAACACTGTTCGTTGATAATAACTGATATCAATCTATAAAGAAGCCAAATAACTAATAATTCATCATTTTGATTATCATTTATATAGCAGCAAGACTGCTCATCTACTATTAACGAGGTAATAGTGCATCTTGTTTTCAGAGTTGTTTCTTCACTGCAATTGTGAATAGTGACACACCTTTCACTGTTGTATCGTTAGCTATTAACATATACCAGACTCCATATATCTTTCCAATTCCTAATTAACTGGATCTTAAAACAAGAAAACTGTTGGTGTTCACAAATTCTGTCTTCTCTTCTCTCTCTCTGCCTCTCTATGTTCACATTTTCTCCCTTAAAGTAATATAAAGTTCACTGAGAAAAACTGCAACAGAAAAAAAAAGCCTACAACAGAAAAGCTCCTGGGCTAACAGTGATATTTCAAGCAGCCTGAATCAGTTCTTTCTAGTCTAAATTATGCATGTTTTTATACTATACTCTTAAAAAAGAGAGAGACTGTTTACTGGTTGTGTTAGATGTGTGATAAATATTGACAGTAAATTCTGCCTTTCCCCTTATCACACCCTTTTGCAAAGAAATATGCAGCCCTTCCCAGTGAGGTGGAGTATCTTACCACCCTCTAAATCTCTTGGTCATGTGACTTCCTGTGATCAATGAGATGTTAGTCAACATGGTACAGCTAGAGGCCTAAAAATTGCTTGGGGTTGGGGGCTTGCTGTCTCTTGCTGCTTTTAGGAACCCTATCACCAGAACTATGTGAATAAGGCTGGTAACCTTCATTGCCCTGAAGATAGCCAACTGCCAAACAACTAAGTGAGGTTACATATGATTGTTAGCTGATAACCCATGTGAATGAGACCAAATTGCCAGCATACAGAAGAGTAAGCAAATAATTATTGCTTTAAGCCACCAAGTTTGGGATGATTTGATGCACAATAGAAGCTAACTGATATAAGATAATGTAAAAAGAAACAGAATGAGATACATGTAAGTCTGTTTCCCCAGTCCTGGCCCTGGGGTGAAATTGCCCGTGGACCTGTGGGATAGATGGTATCACTGACTCAATGGACATGAATCTGAGTAAATTCCAGGGATAGGAAGGACAGGAAGCCTGGTGTGCTGCGGTCCATGGGGATGTAAAGAATTGGACACAACTTAGCGACTGAATAAAAACAAGGGTATTATTCCCCTTAGAGTGGTGTAGTATTCACAGTCTGACAACACAATGCCTTTGTTGTTTGTGAGCATCTTTCTGTGCCCAGCAGGACAAGAAATGTGGGGTTGGTTTACAAACATAATGGCAAAACATATTTTTGGTGATATCAGTGATACCAGTCTCTCCAATGATATATCAGAAAGTGGGAAGAAGGATTGTTTTTCATTTCCTAATGAAGGGTAACAGGATATACTACCCCAAAATATGCCACTTGGCCTGTTGAGTATTTTTAGCTGTAAGTAATATAAAGTTCACTGAGAAAAACTGCAACAGAAAAAAGCCTACAACAGAAAAGCTCCTGGGCTAACAGTGATATTTCAAGCAGCCTGAATCAGTTCTTTCTAGTCTAAATTATGCATGTTTTTATACTATACTCTTAAAAAAGAGAGAGACTGTTTACTGGTTGTGTTAGATGTGTGATAAATATTGACAGTAAATTCTGCCTTTCCCCTTATCACACCCTTTTGCAAAGAAATATGCAGCCCTTCCCAGTGAGGTGGAGTATCTTACCACCCTCTAAATCTCTTGGTCATGTGACTTCCTGTGATCAATGAGATGTTAGTCAACATGGTACAGCTAGAGGCCTAAAAATTGCTTGGGGTTGGGGGCTTGCTGTCTCTTGCTGCTTTTAGGAACCCTATCACCAGAACTATGTGAATAAGGCTGGTAACCTTCATTGCCCTGAAGATAGCCAACTGCCAAACAACTAAGTGAGGTTACATATGATTGTTAGCTGATAACCCATGTGAATGAGACCAAATTGCCAGCATACAGAAGAGTAAGCAAATAATTATTGCTTTAAGCCACCAAGTTTGGGATGATTTGATGCACAATAGAAGCTAACTGATATAAGATAATGTAAAAAGAAACAGAATGAGATACATGTAAGTCTGTTTCCCCAGTCCTGGCCCTGGGGTGAAATTGCCCGTGGACCTGTGGGATAGATGGTATCACTGACTCAATGGACATGAATCTGAGTAAATTCCAGGGATAGGAAGGACAGGAAGCCTGGTGTGCTGCGGTCCATGGGGATGTAAAGAATTGGACACAACTTAGCGACTGAATAAAAACAAGGGTATTATTCCCCTTAGAGTGGTGTAGTATTCACAGTCTGACAACACAATGCCTTTGTTGTTTGTGAGCATCTTTCTGTGCCCAGCAGGACAAGAAATGTGGGGTTGGTTTACAAACATAATGGCAAAACATATTTTTGGTGATATCAGTGATACCAGTCTCTCTCCAATGATATATCAGAAAGTGGGAAGAAGGATTGTTTTTCATTTCCTAATGAAGGGTAACAGGATATACTACCCCCAAAATATGCCACTTGGCCTGTTGAGTATTTTTAGCTGTAAGTATTTAAAAAACAGCAAGTGCAGGAAGAGTTTATCTTTGAACTGCTCTTGTCTGCCTAAGGACAGATCTTCCAAAGGAAGGAATTGTCCGTCTTCATGCCCCTCCCATGGAGTTTCATCAGTCAAGGAAGATGAACCCTCATCACAGGATAGGAAACCAGAGGTCAACACCACATCAAGACAGGTGGTGTTAGTGGTGAAGAAGCCACCTGCCAATGCACAAGACATAAGAGACTAGGGTTTTATCCCTGGGTCAGGAAGACCCCTGGAGGAGGGTATAGCAGCCCACTCCAGTACTCTTGCCTGGAGAATCCCATGGACAGAGGAGCCTGAAGGGCTACAGTACCTAGGGAGAAAAAGAATTGAGCACAACTTAGTGACTAAACAACAACAATTTAAAAATTGTTCTAACTGGCTTGTGTTGACTAGAAGAATAAAGCTAACTCTAAATCAGAAATTATTTCAAAGCATTAGTATGTCAGGATACTCTTTGCTTCTGTTTTAAAGGGGGAAAATCCACTCTAATATTGAGTAGGAAAATTTGTTATACGTGCTTTGAATTTTTATTCCTTATCACTAGTACTCTTTCTGAGAATGGTTCCCCTCAGCATCCCTTCCCCACCGTAACACTCTACTTCCCATGGTCTTTACTCTTACCATAACACTTCATTGCTCTCTCCCACTCATACAGTATACTTTGGTGGATGGATATAAGCACTAATTATTCTTCGTATCATATCCCTCACCACTTAACACAGTGCCTAGATAGGCATACAGTACATATCTATTGAATAGAAATTGATCTGATCATAACAAGTAACAAAGGCCTGGACAAGTAGCCAGTGTTCAAAATTACTGGTTTTTTGATTGCTATTGCTTGGAACTATAGGTCATTTTGTAATTAATTTAATTGTCACATGGTTGACTAGCTTCAGTTGTTTTTTTTTTTAATTTTTTATTGGAGTATAGTTGATTTACACTGTTGTGTTAGTTTCTGCTCTACAACAATGTGAATCAGACACACACACACACACACACACACACACACATCTACTCTTTTTAAGATTCTTTTCCCATATAGATCATTACAGAGTATTGAGCAGTATATCATTTTAAGTTACTTATTTGATATGTAGTAGTGTATATATGTCAATCCCAATGTTGCAATTTATTCCCCACCTTCAGTTATTCTAAGACAGTTTTTAATCCTCCTGCCCTCCTTCCCTTGCTGCTTGCTCCTTCCCTTCAAGATTGCATATATGACCCAAACCGGAGACAACCAGTAGAGTGGTCCTATGGCCATTGTGATAGGACATACGACAGCTTTCTCAGAGCAAAGCTTAGGGCCCTTCTGGAAAAGAGTCCCTCTCTGTTCCTGGCGGGAACAGAGAAGTATGTAGCCTTGTTGCTGAGGGTGGAAATCAAGCAAACATGAAGGGAAACAGTCTGAAGATATAGAAGATGAGAGCCGAGATAATTGAAGAGAAATATAACCAGATCTCTGATCAAACTGTGTTTGATGCCTGCATTACTAGTAGAATTTTTAGTTTTGTTAGCTAATATATTTCCTTTATCATTAAAGCTCCTTTGGGTTATATTTTCCATTAGTTGCAACCAGAATGATTTGAAAAAATACAAACTGTAAAAGGATTATTTCAATATAAAAATATCTGTCTATGGCCTTTCTTCTGAGATACTTCAGACTATCTCAAGATTCATCTCCATCATAAAGGATTCTCAGATAATTCCAGGAGACAGTATCGTCTCCATCCAGTGACTCAGAGAGTCTCTTGTTTATGATCTTTGTTGTAGTCTGTTCTGTAATATATACTATGTTGTTATATTGTATGAGTGTTTTCTTATTATTTTAATATATTGTAATCTCAATAACATGATAATTTCATTGATCTTATGACCATCTTTGTATCTTGTACAACATTTTGCAGTCAGTGGACTACTGATTTAAATTTAATTGAATTTATTAAAGGTTAAACAATTCTTTCCATTTTCTTTATCAGTAGGAAAGACATAGCTATGGTAGTGAAGGAAGATGTCAAAGCTAACCTATTAAAAATGTGTATCTGACAACAGCACCTGAAAACACAATAAATGCTTGTCCTAAGGACTTCACCCAATGCCACATTTGACATGAAACACTTTTCCATGTTATAAAATATAACAGAGTACTAAAACTTTACCAAGAACTAACTTTTATAGAACACTATGTATTACTGTACCAGACAGTTCCTCTTTGCCTCAATGACTTTTCCCTTGTCTACTCTTATAATCTTATGTATCATTACTCATACTTTAGGATTGAGTTTCCCTGAGTCTCTAGGTTAAGGGAAGCCCCTTTATTATAAATTCTCACTGTGTTCTACTTATGCCCTTCATTGGATCTGTTATGTTTGTCATTACATAAATATCTGTTTAAATCCACCTGTTCTGCTACACTATAACATCCACTAGAAAAAGGGCAAGAGCCATTTTACTCTCCTGTGTATTAACATTGACTAGAACACAGCTGTCAAGTCCTCAATAAATACCTGTAGGATGAATTAACACTTTACAGGGAGATAGTTGCACATTAAGAATGTTCCCTTTCTCAAAAATGATGCTTCTGTGCGCCTGATCTCTTCCTTCTTTAGTAATTGGCCAAAATGCAAGTTTTATAATCCATTATTCCTTTCTATACAACCCTATAGTTCTTCCTTGGGCTTCCCTGGTGTCTCAGATGCAAAAGAATCCACCTGCAATGTAGAAGATGCAGGAATGGCTGCCCACTCCAGAATTCTTTTTTTTTTTTTTTTTTTAAAGATTTATTTATTCATTTTATTTTGGGCGGGGGTCGGGTTGGGGAGGGAGGGGAGCGGCGGGCCACTTCTCTTGGTCTTTCATTTCTCCATTTTCATCCATCTTTGCTCTCCGGCCCATGTGGGCCTCCCATCGCGGTGGCGTCTGTCGTCGCAGAGCGCCGGCTCTGGGCGCATGCGCTCCAGAGCTCTGGCGCGGTCATTGGACACATTGGTCCAGCCGCTCCGTGGCACGTGGGATCTTCCCAGGCCAGGGATCGAACCGGCGCCCCTTGCACTGCAAGGCGGTGTCCTTACCCACTGGACCACCAGGGGAAGCCCCACTCCAGAATTCTTGTCTGGAGAATTCCATGGACAGAGGAGCCTGGTGGGCTACAATCCATGGGGTCACAAAGAATTAGACATGACTGATTGAATCACACTTTCACTTTCATACTTCTTCCTCACCTCTGTTCTTTCCATAGCTGTCCTATTTCCCAGTGCTCTACAAAACTCTTGATTCCGTTGCAATAATTCTTTTTATACTCATAGAACGTTCCTTTACCTTCTTAGTTTTACCAGAAACCTGAATCATCCATGAGAATTTGTCCTCTCCTAAGCCCTTTCAAGGCTTCCTGTTTTCTCACTCTGACTACCATAGAGTCCAGATTCTTCTATATTCTTTTGTACCTTGTTGTTTTCCCATACTCAGGCTAAATCATTTACTACTTTGATACCCATTTATACCACTCTCTATCCCATATTATTGCTATCTTCTGTACACATCCTGATTTCTCTCTCACAATCACCACTTCTTTGACTTTTAGTCCAGATCCCTTTTTATTTCACTTCTACCTTCTTGGCAGGTAACTTAAAAGTTCACATATAAGAACTTCTCTGGTGGTTCAGTGGCTAACACTTCACATTCCCCTTGCAGGGGACCTGGGTTCAATCACTGCGGTCAGGGAACTAGATCCCACATGCTGCAACTAAAGATTCCAAATGTCACAGCTGAAAGCCAGCAAAGGTCTTCCCTGGTGGATAAAGAGTTAGCCTTTCAGTGCAAGGGGCACCGGTTTGATCCCTGGCCCAGGAAGATCCCACATGATGCGGAACAGCTGGACTGGTGTGTCCAATTGTAAACCAGCGCTCTGGAGCACATGCGCCCAGAGCCAGTGCTCTGCAGTGGGAGGGCCCACTGCAGTGGGAGGTCCACATAGGCCAAAGAATAAAGATGGATGAAAAATAAATAAATTAAAAACCAAAATGAATAAATAAATAAATATAAGCCAGCACAGCCAAATAGATAAACAAATACTTTTTAAAATTTTTTATAAAATTAACCCCCAAAGCCACTGGCAATTTTGGTGACCATCACAACACAATCTTTCTTTATTTACCTCTGATACAGTGAACCACTTCTGTTTCCATGTATGAGAATGCCTCCTAGACACCTCCATTTGGATATCCATATATTCATTCAACAAATGTTCATTTAGTTTTAGGTGCTGGAGATGCAGTGATAAATGAGAAATGTAAAGTCCCTGCCTTCAAAAAGCTTACAGTCTAGAGGAGAAAACAACAACCAACAAGAACTAGACTTGCTTCTTTTCTTAGTGAAATAAGAATTGGAGTAAGAGATATTTTCCCAGTGAAGACGTCTGCATTCTAGGCAGTGTCATAGGTTAAGTCATGGCTTACAGCTCCCAAAAGTGTTCATCATCCAGGAGTGACCTGAGTTGCTCTTGCATGAGTAATTTGTAATTGGTGCCCTTGTGTCTCAGATGTCCTTCCTCTTTCTTTGTCTTGATGCTATCGATAATTCCGAGTATCTATAAAAAAAAAGATGCATGAGAACTAATAATAGCTTTTTTTTCTTTAGCCACTTCTATTGATCTTTCATTTATTTATCTTTGTTCTTTGGCCTGTGTGGGCCTCTCATCGCAGTGGCCTGCAGAACACCAGTTCTGAGCACATGCACCACAGAGCACTGGCTCGGTAGTCAGACACATTGGTCCAGCCGCTCTGCCGTACGTGGGATCTTCCCAGGCCAGGGATCGAACCGGCGTCCCTTGCACTGCAAGGCGGTGTCCTTACCCACTGGATCACCAAGGAAGCCCTAATAATAGCTTTTTAAATTACATTGATACCTTATCCATTAATTGGTATATTCCATTAATAAAGGATGATTTTTGTTTGGTTGATTGTGCTTGTTTTACATTTATATTTCACTGTCAAAGAGAGATTGAAGACACCCCCACTTATATTTCCAGAATTATTTTTGTTTACTTTATAGCTCTAGGGTACCCTGACTGCTTGTAATTACTCTAAACAGTGTCTATTTGTTTCACACCACCAAATCTTTCTGCATCTTGTTTCTTTTCATTGGAAGGCCCTTTTTACCTATCCTAAGCCTAAGTAATTCCTACTGTTTGGTCAAGACTTAACTCAGCACCATTCTCTCCAGAAATACTTAGGGAATCCCTCTTCTGTGCACTCATAAACATTTTCATGTTTCATTAAAATTTTATGTGTTTCATCTGTAAGACTGAATGTGATTATTCACTCAATAAATTTTATATCTATTACTAGACAGGCATTTATTCAACAAATACCTATTGAATGCCTACTAGAAACCAGGTGCTTCTTGGTGTTCAAGATACAGTAGTGTATAAGACCGCCACCATAAGAGTATCATTATTGTGTGACATTTTGGATACCGATTAAGTGCTGTAAAGTAGAATAAGAGCAAGTCAAAGACTGGGAGTGGACTGTAATAGGTAGGCTGTTCAGAAAAGGCACCACAGAGAAGATGATATTTCAGAAGAGATTCCAATGAAGCAAAAGGAATGCTGGGGAAAGAGTCCCACTGGCAGAGAGACAAGTAATTTTCTGGTTCCTAAGGCAGGAAGGAATTGCTGTGTTAGAGGGGCAGCAAGAATGATGTAGATGGATGGGCACGAATAAGGCAGGAAATGGTAAAGATCAGTCTGTGTAGTCAGTAGCCAGATTGCATCAGACCTCACAGGAGTTTGGGTTTTATTCTAAGTGAGATGGAGTGTCACTGAGGGTTTTGACAAGGATAGTAATTTGATGTAATGGTTTTTAAGTATTACTCTGGAAGCTGCTTAAAGAATAGATCAAAGGGGAGCAAACAAGAAAGCTGAGTGGCCAGATGTAATACCCAGTACTAGGGATGCAGGGCTTCCCAGGTGGCGCCAGTGGTAAAAAAATCCTGCCTGCCAATGCAGGAGACCTAAAGGATGTGGATTCAATCCCTGGGTCAGGAAGATCCCCTGGAGGAGAGCACAGCAACCCACTCTAGTATTCTTGCCTGGAGAATCCCATGGACAGAGGAGCCTGGAAGGCTACACTGGATAGGGTTGCAAAGAGTCAGACATAACTAGAGCTACTTAACACACACTAGGGATTAAATGATTGGCAAGAAAGTGACTTAACAGAGAGCCACACAGGAGAGTGATGAAGAATATAGGCTCCAAAGTCTACCTGAGTTGGAATGCTGGCTCCTCCATCTTATGCTGTGTGACCTTGGGCAATTGACCTAATGTGTCTGTGCTTCAGTTACTTTGTATATAAATATAAGGATAATGATAATAATAAGTACTTATCTCCTAGAGTTGCTGTAATGATTAAATATGTTAATACATGTTTAGTGCTTACATCCAGAACCTACCACAAAATAAATTCAGTCTAAATATTAGCTATAAGCATTACAGACTGTGAGGAGGCACTGAAATTGATAATTTCTAAAAGCCAGCAGTGTTATTAATAGTATAAGGTGCTAGGGAGGGACTTCCCTGGTGGGCCAGTGGTTAAGACTCTGTGTTTCCAATGCAGGGGGCCTGGATTTGATCCCTGGTCAGGGAACTAGATCCCACATCTGCAACTAAGATCCCGTGGAGCTAAATAAATAAATATTTTTTAAAAAGAAAAGGATGATATTTCAGAAGAGATTCCAATGAAGCAAAAGGAATGCTGGGGAAAGAGTCCCACTGGCAGAGAGACAAGTAATTTTCTGGTTCCTAAGGCAGGAAGGAATTGCTGTGTTAGAGGGGCAGCAAGAATGATGTAGATGGATGGGCACGAATAAGGCAGGAAATGGTAAAGATCAGTCTGTGTAGTCAGTAGCCAGATTGCATCAGACCTCACAGGAGTTTGGGTTTTATTCTAAGTGAGATGGAGTGTCACTGAGGGTTTTGACAAGGATAGTAATTTGATGTAATGGTTTTTAAGTATTACTCTGGAAGCTGCTTAAAGAATAGATCAAAGGGGAGCAAACAAGAAAGCTGAGTGGCCAGATGTAATACCCAGTACTAGGGATGCAGGGCTTCCCAGGTGGCGCCAGTGGTAAAAAAATCCTGCCTGCCAATGCAGGAGACCTAAAGGATGTGGATTCAATCCCTGGGTCAGGAAGATCCCCTGGAGGAGAGCACAGCAACCCACTCTAGTATTCTTGCCTGGAGAATCCCATGGACAGAGGAGCCTGGAAGGCTACACTGGATAGGGTTGCAAAGAGTCAGACATAACTAGAGCTACTTAACACACACTAGGGATTAAATGATTGGCAAGAAAGTGACTTAACAGAGAGCCACACAGGAGAGTGATGAAGAATATAGGCTCCAAAGTCTACCTGAGTTGGAATGCTGGCTCCTCCATCTTATGCTGTGTGACCTTGGGCAATTGACCTAATGTGTCTGTGCTTCAGTTACTTTGTATATAAATATAAGGATAATGATAATAATAAGTACTTATCTCCTAGAGTTGCTGTAATGATTAAATATGTTAATACATGTTTAGTGCTTACATCCAGAACCTACCACAAAATAAATTCAGTCTAAATATTAGCTATAAGCATTACAGACTGTGAGGAGGCACTGAAATTGATAATTTCTAAAAGCCAGCAGTGTTATTAATAGTATAAGGTGCTAGGGAGGGACTTCCCTGGTGGGCCAGTGGTTAAGACTCTGTGTTTCCAATGCAGGGGGCCTGGATTTGATCCCTGGTCAGGGAACTAGATCCCACATCTGCAACTAAGATCCCGTGGAGCTAAATAAATAAATATTTTTTAAAAAGAAAGAAAGAAAAACAAAGGTGCTAGGGAAGCTCATAGGAAGAGTTCCTGCCTAGACCTGGGTAGTCAACACAGTAGTTGGGCACATAGAAAGTGCAAAAATAAATACTTATTGTAGTCAGGCTATAGGGTATTTCATTTTCAGATGGATATTTGGGGTGTCTGTTTTAATTCTATACTATTACTAGTATGCGAGGCATCACTATCTATGTTCATTTGCCTCAGAAGTCATTTCCACTTTTATTTTTAGTTAGTATTTCCTCTTAGGATCTTATTAATTCATTTAGACTTACTTATTCTTCTATGAAAAAATGTTACTCCTTGATATCAAATAGATAACTGAGAAAGATACAATAACTCTACAGTTTACAAAGTTAAAATCTGCACCAATGGTTTTCTAAATATATACCCACCTGAATGGTGCCTGAAAGCGCCATTGCTTTCCCTAATTTATTAGCAGTGAGTCATTGCAGCACAAAGGTAGCTTAAGATTATAGATGGAAGAAAATGAACTAAAGAAAACGGCCATGTCAGAAAACCTAGTGAATGACTCTGTGTAATTACTAAAATACCACCACAGGGGGGCCCAGAGTCTTCCCTTGAGTGTGGTGTGTTCTTTGGAAGCAAGGCCTCTAAGCCTCCTGACTCCCAAGGACAAGCAAACAAAGGAGATGAATCACTTTCCAGTTTTCATCAGTGAATCATGGTTGAGATCACCACCACTTAATTTGAGCTCTGCAAATGTATGAGTCACCACACAAGTCCCTGCATTCGAAATTAGAATGAGAACAGATTTCGTGATGTTCGGTCAAGTAGCTCTTACAGGGTCTTTCTTCCTGGAACCAGGGCAGTTTGCCTGCACTGGAGGAAAGGGGACAGCACATCATATGTATTCCAAACAGCTGGTTCAGGCCCCAGTACTCTATCCCAGCAGTTCTGTGGTTACTGGTTCAGTAGAAGTTAGAGGCTAAAGAAAACTCTGCCAACGGTATAAGTAGTACACATAATAGCTCTGCTAAAACCATAGGATCCAAAGACAGTCTCAGGCATGGGAATCCTACCAACCAACGTTCATGTATTTCCTTCTTTTATTAAAGATCTTTAACGCTTGTCTTCTCTAATCTAAGTTATGCTTTCATCCATCCTAGGAGTCTTGTAGTCACATGGATGACTGCCTATAGTCCTCAGTCTCTGACTTCATTGACCTCCTTAGTGCTAATGACCTTCACCTTACATCTTCCTCCCCAGACTCTCATCTCACATTTCTCACTCCCACGTCCATCCCAGGGTTGCTAGATGTGGTCCTGTTCCATCTCTTAAGGCTTACTTTCAAACTCCCCACTCACTGCAGCCTTCCTTCCATCTCTCTCATTCAGTTATTTCTTCAATCTCATCATGACTTTCAGATACCAACATACTCCTCCTGATATCATTCCTCTGGTCTTCACTTCTTCAATAATATCAATAGTTGCGATAACACTAGCAATTGCAATAACAAGTAAATAATAACAGTTAACAACAGTGACTTACATTTACAGAGTTCTTAGTTTATTCCAAGCACTGTATTAAGCATTTTTATGCCTTATGTGATATAATTCTCAGGCCTTGTCTGTGGACTAGAGCCTTCCATTCTGAGACCTTTCTAGGTCTCCAATTGAATATGTATACACTGCTCACTGTTAAAATGTAACTACACACAAGAGATGCATAGCCATTACCCTAAACCCTAAGACAATGTAGCAGGATGATATTGTGGTTTAGGAAGAAATTAAACCTGGAACCAACCTATGCGGTTTAGATATAAGTAATGGAACTTGCCAAAGGAAGGGGTTTTTTTTAGCCTTATAAAGTAATTATACTGAAGTTTGAGGTATTATATATTATGGACTGAAAGAGACTTGGTCCTGCAGCTTGGTAGAACTCTATCCTACACAGGTAAAGCACCATCACTAACTAAATAAGCAGCTGTTCTGTAAAGAGCTAGGGAAACTTGAGAAATTATACTTACCTCACATAGATCAGGTGAGATATCTGGGCATCCTTTGCTTAGAATGTATCCTTTGCTCTTATAACACCCATACACTTAGTTTGTCAAAACTCCAGCCTGAATATCTGCAGTATTACTACAGATTAGTTATTATCCCCATTTTAAAGATAAATAGCCTAGATTGTATTGCTTCAACCTTTCTCTTGCCAACAGTTTCAACTCCCTTTTCCAACAGTAATTTCATTACACCTACTTATGCAAACCTCTGTTCTAACCTAGAGTTTTCCCCTGACTTGTAGAACAATATTAGCAACTTTCTACTTGACATTTTTCCTTGGTATCACCTAACACTCAACATGTCCAAAACTGAGCTCAGCTCACCCTCAGAACTGCTCTTCCTCTCGGTTCCCATCTGTTTTGACTGATTCAGCTAGTTACCTAGACTCACAAGCTGAAGAGGTGGACGTTAACCTTTATTTTTCTCTTTCCTCACTGTCTAGGTACAAAAGTAGGCTGCTTTTATGCCTGTTATCACTCAAGTCCATATAGTCCTCTTTATTCCCACCATCACCCAGCTCAGGGATCTCCAACCTGGAAGAATTTGATCTGATGTCCCTGCAATTTTATCTTTTCCCTACAATTCATCACTGCACTGCAAATAGTTTTCCTGATGGGAAAGTTTGATAATATCCCTGCTCTGCATTATACTTCTAATGATTTTTCCCATTGTCCTTAGGATAAAGTTCAAAGTACCACATAATACCTTTTATAACCAGCCTATATTTACTTCATCATCTCCCTGTGGCTACTTGCCCCATGCATTCGAGTTCTAGATACATTCAAATACTTGTATATCAATCAAATGTTCTCACAGCTTAGGGCATGCTTTATATGCATTTCGTGTGCGTAAAACATTCTCCCCCCTCCCCCAACGAGCACACACATACCTCACTCCTCCACACATGTACCTGCATGCACAACATACTCTCAGCTTGGTTGTTAACTCCTTGCTCCTCGGGTCTTTAATCTTCCCCCCATCACAATCCCTCTCTTAAGTTTGGGTTAGGTCATCTATATATTTGCTCCTGTATTACCCAATTATAGTAGTTAACACACAATATTATATTGACTTTACTGTTAGCCCCATCAAAGCCCCTAGAATGTATCCTTTGCTCTTATAACACCCATACACTTAGTTTGTCAAAACTCCAGCCTGAATATCTGCAGTATTACTACAGATTAGTTATTATCCCCATTTTAAAGATAAATAGCCTAGATTGTATTGCTTCAACCTTTCTCTTGCCAACAGTTTCAACTCCCTTTTCCAACAGTAATTTCATTACACCTACTTATGCAAACCTCTGTTCTAACCTAGAGTTTTCCCCTGACTTGTAGAACAATATTAGCAACTTTCTACTTGACATTTTTCCTTGGTATCACCTAACACTCAACATGTCCAAAACTGAGCTCAGCTCACCCTCAGAACTGCTCTTCCTCTCGGTTCCCATCTGTTTTGACTGATTCAGCTAGTTACCTAGACTCACAAGCTGAAGAGGTGGACGTTAACCTTTATTTTTCTCTTTCCTCACTGTCTAGGTACAAAAGTAGGCTGCTTTTATGCCTGTTATCACTCAAGTCCATATAGTCCTCTTTATTCCCACCATCACCCAGCTCAGGGATCTCCAACCTGGAAGAATTTGATCTGATGTCCCTGCAATTTTATCTTTTCCCTACAATTCATCACTGCACTGCAAATAGTTTTCCTGATGGGAAAGTTTGATAATATCCCTGCTCTGCATTATACTTCTAATGATTTTTCCCATTGTCCTTAGGATAAAGTTCAAAGTACCACATAATACCTTTTATAACCAGCCTATATTTACTTCATCATCTCCCTGTGGCTACTTGCCCCATGCATTCGAGTTCTAGATACATTCAAATACTTGTATATCAATCAAATGTTCTCACAGCTTAGGGCATGCTTTATATGCATTTCGTGTGCGTAAAACATTCTCCCCCCTCCCCCAACGAGCACACACATACCTCACTCCTCCACACATGTACCTGCATGCACAACATACTCTCAGCTTGGTTGTTAACTCCTTGCTCCTCGGGTCTTTAATCTTCCCCCCATCACAATCCCTCTCTTAAGTTTGGGTTAGGTCATCTATATATTTGCTCCTGTATTACCCAATTATAGTAGTTAACACACAATATTATATTGACTTTACTGTTAGCCCCATCAAAGCCCCTGGAGGGCAAGAAGTCCTATCATTATTACACTTATCACTCAATCCCTAATGCTAAGCCTAGTGTCCAGTGGCGATGCAAGTTTCTCAATAATTTATTGAAATGTTTTGCTTTGATTGGGATCTCAACTGTCTGAGAGTGCTTACTATCCAGGTATATTCCTCACAGAATCTCTGAGGAGCATAAAGCAGTAAGAGGCTTAGACCTAGAGCTACCTCTTTCTAGTAAGTGCAGTTAAAAATCATTAGAATCGTGTGTGCCATAAAATTTATTTCATCACTGATCTACAAGATTGTTCTATAAAGCTCTGGCTAGACAGATTTTATGTGGTTTAGCTGAAAGGTGATATCTTTTGCTTAAGAGAATATAATGAGACATGCACATTAGTGTTCTATTGCTGCATAACAAATTACCACAAACTTCCACCTGTAAATAGCATAAATTTATTACCTCACAGTCTCCAGGGGCAAGGTGTCCAAAGTACTTTACCTGAGCCTTCTGTTGAGAGCCTCAAAGGTTGAATAAGATCAAGATATCAGCTGAACTGACTTCTCCACAGGAGGTTCGGGGGGAAGAATCTGCTTCCAAGCTCATTCTGGTTGCTGGTAGAATCCAGGTCTTGTGGTTGTGGGGCCAAGTCTCCATTGTCTCACTGGGGGCTGCTGACCAGGATTCACTCTTGCTCACATTCCTCAGCTTATGGCTCCCTCTATCTTAAAGCTAGTAATTACACATTGAATTCTATCATGCTTTGAATCTCTGACTTCTGCTTTTCTAACCAGAGAAAAACTCTTGAGTCAAAAGGTTCATATAATTAGCCTTATTCTTAAAGTCCAGACTTCTAAAAGCAGTCTGTCCATGGTGATTTAGGCTTTCTCAAGGAAAATTTAAGTTTTCTCTGTAATGCTTCTCGTTTCTTTCTAAGCTTTCACCAGCTGAATCTTTAATGTCCATATTTATGCAAGCAGTCTGTTCAAGTTATTTGGGTTTCTTTTATCATGTTCCTCAAAATTCTTCTAGCTTCTAGCCACTGCCTAATTCCAAACCTGCTGTCATACATTAGGTGTTTGTTACTGTGGGGCAGTACCCCACTTTTCAATACCAAAATCAGTGTTAACCTTTCATAGGTATATAACAAATTACCACAAACTTAGCAACTGTAAACAACCCATACTTATCACAGATACATCTTGTTTTATTGTGCTTTGCTTTACTGCATTTTATAAGTATTGTGTTTTTGACAAAATGAAGATTTGAGACAGCCATGCTTTAAGCAACCCTAACGGTGCCATTTTTTCAACAGCATTATTTTTTGGGTAAGATATGTACATTTATTTTTAGATATGTTAACCACTCAACTCAGTGGACCACAGTATAGTATCACAGAACTTTTATATGCATTGGGAAGCAAATCTGTGTGACTTGTTTTGTTGTAATATCCACCTTACTGCAGTGGTCTGGAACCAAATCTGTAATATCTCTTGAGGAAAGCCTGTATCTGACAGATTCTTTTGAGTCAGGAGTCTGGTATGTCTTAGCTAGGTAGGTCCTCTGCTTAGGATTTCAAACCTCAAGGTAGGGCAAGGTGTCCAAAGTACTTTACCTGAGCCTTCTGTTGAGAGCCTCAAAGGTTGAATAAGATCAAGATATCAGCTGAACTGACTTCTCCACAGGAGGTTCGGGGGGAAGAATCTGCTTCCAAGCTCATTCTGGTTGCTGGTAGAATCCAGGTCTTGTGGTTGTGGGGCCAAGTCTCCATTGTCTCACTGGGGGCTGCTGACCAGGATTCACTCTTGCTCACATTCCTCAGCTTATGGCTCCCTCTATCTTAAAGCTAGTAATTACACATTGAATTCTATCATGCTTTGAATCTCTGACTTCTGCTTTTCTAACCAGAGAAAAACTCTTGAGTCAAAAGGTTCATATAATTAGCCTTATTCTTAAAGTCCAGACTTCTAAAAGCAGTCTGTCCATGGTGATTTAGGCTTTCTCAAGGAAAATTTAAGTTTTCTCTGTAATGCTTCTCGTTTCTTTCTAAGCTTTCACCAGCTGAATCTTTAATGTCCATATTTATGCAAGCAGTCTGTTCAAGTTATTTGGGTTTCTTTTATCATGTTCCTCAAAATTCTTCTAGCTTCTAGCCACTGCCTAATTCCAAACCTGCTGTCATACATTAGGTGTTTGTTACTGTGGGGCAGTACCCCACTTTTCAATACCAAAATCAGTGTTAACCTTTCATAGGTATATAACAAATTACCACAAACTTAGCAACTGTAAACAACCCATACTTATCACAGATACATCTTGTTTTATTGTGCTTTGCTTTACTGCATTTTATAAGTATTGTGTTTTTGACAAAATGAAGATTTGAGACAGCCATGCTTTAAGCAACCCTAACGGTGCCATTTTTTCAACAGCATTATTTTTTGGGTAAGATATGTACATTTATTTTTAGATATGTTAACCACTCAACTCAGTGGACCACAGTATAGTATCACAGAACTTTTATATGCATTGGGAAGCAAATCTGTGTGACTTGTTTTGTTGTAATATCCACCTTACTGCAGTGGTCTGGAACCAAATCTGTAATATCTCTTGAGGAAAGCCTGTATCTGACAGATTCTTTTGAGTCAGGAGTCTGGTATGTCTTAGCTAGGTAGGTCCTCTGCTTAGGATTTCAAACCTGAAATCAAGGCATTGGCCAAACTGGAGGCTTTCAATCAGAATTTTCTTCCAAGGTTATTCGGGTTGCTGGCAGAATTCAGTTCTTTCTGACTGAGAAAGGGCTGAGGTCTCCATTGATTTGCTGGCTGCTGGCTGGGACTCACTGTCAACTTTGAGGGGTCACACATTCTTCAGCTCAAGGTTTCCTCCATTTTCAAGTTTTAGCAATGTTCTGTTGAATTCTTGTACTTTGAATCTCTGATTTCTGCTTTTCCAACTAGCCAGAGAAAAATTTGCTTTCAAAGGATTCAGATGATTAGGTTAGTCTACCTGAATAATCTTATCTTAAAGTCAGCTGATTAGTAACTTAAATACCTCTGTAAAATCTCTTTTGCCATGTTTTATAATCTAATCATAGGCATAACCTCAGAGGGTGGAAATCCAGGGGGTAATCCAGGGAGTTTTGCCTTTTATACATCCTCCCACTGAAAATACTCGAGAATCATATTCATAATGGCAGCTCTTGAGTTTTCATTTCTTTCCACTTTTTCATTTTGTGCAGTAAAAAAAGTATCAGGAAAACTATAAAATGATACCATTATTAATTTATTTCAAATCATTGTAACCTTACAGAATCTTGGAGCTATTCGTTTGTCCATTTGCAATAATTACAACTGCATGAATTAAGATTACAAAGGATAGAAGGACCAATTTTTAGAAAACTGCTTTTGTTTCATTGATAGGTCTTTCTGCAAACACACACATATAGGCACATATAAATATTTCTAAAAAGAAACAGATTTATTATTAATAACAAGCCTATTAGAATAGGTAGTTTAAAATAAAAATACGCCTAACACTTGTATTAGGTCTTTACCTCTTTTTTAAAAAATATTTATTTGTGTTTTTATTTTTGGCTGCACTGGGTCTTCACTACCCTGGCTGGGCTTTCTGAAGTCATGGTTCACAGCTCCTTATTTCATTGACTTCTCTTGTGGTAGAGCACAGGCTCAAGGATGCAAGAGTTTCAGTAGTTGCAACTTATGGGCTCCAGAGTGTGGTTTTAGTAGTCACGGTGCACAGGCCTAGTTGCTCTGCAAAAAATTTTAATCTTCCTGGATCAGGGGTTGAACCCATGTCCCCTGCATTGTCATGTGGATTCTTAACTACTGGGCCATGAGGGAAGACCTACTTTACCTACTTTTACAAAAGAAATACAAATGCTGACTTCCAATTAGGTATAATCAACCAGTTGCTCTCAAATTAAACAGCAGAACAAGGTTGCATAATACAGTTGGCTTTCAGTCTCTCTACTTAGGCACCAAATGTTTATGAACTCCCACTATATGCCAGGCACTTGGGTACAGAAATACAGATGGTATCACCATGAGCCCAAGTGAAGAGCTCAACATTTTTTATTTTTCACAGCATTTCACTATTTCACTTTAACATGTATACTCTAAATATTAGTTGCTAGATTCTGGAGGGCCTTTGAGAGATTCTAAAAATGTTTTTCATAGTTAAACAAAAATACACTTGCATTACAGTTAGTGTTTATTCACTGCTTCTTAAGAAACTGATGCTTTAAAAAAAAATTGGCAAGTAATAAAGTTTTTAAAACATGACCCTTGACCAAACATTTTCTTGACTATTTTGACAAATGAGAAAGAGGCAAAAGGCCAAGGTCACCTGTCTTTAGGGTCACGCACCTTTAAGGTCATATCTCTTTGTCAGTATCATCTGTTTTTTGGGAACATACAGTAATTGGCTCCAACTGCCACTTACTTTGGAAAGATCTTCTTGGCTTAACCTTAGCCTAACCCAGCCAACCCCCTGAATCAACACAGCAGCAACCCTGGCAGACATTGGAAAAGTGGAACACCAGCCTCCTCATGAGCGGTTTTCCATTTTAAATACAAAAGCCTATTAGAATAGGTAGTTTAAAATAAAAATACGCCTAACACTTGTATTAGGTCTTTACCTCTTTTTTAAAAAATATTTATTTGTGTTTTTATTTTTGGCTGCACTGGGTCTTCACTACCCTGGCTGGGCTTTCTGAAGTCATGGTTCACAGCTCCTTATTTCATTGACTTCTCTTGTGGTAGAGCACAGGCTCAAGGATGCAAGAGTTTCAGTAGTTGCAACTTATGGGCTCCAGAGTGTGGTTTTAGTAGTCACGGTGCACAGGCCTAGTTGCTCTGCAAAAATTTGAATCTTCCTGGATCAGGGGTTGAACCCATGTCCCCTGCATTGTCATGTGGATTCTTAACTACTGGGCCATGAGGGAAGACCTACTTTACCTACTTTTACAAAAGAAATACAAATGCTGACTTCCAATTAGGTATAATCAACCAGTTGCTCTCAAATTAAACAGCAGAACAAGGTTGCATAATACAGTTGGCTTTCAGTCTCTCTACTTAGGCACCAAATGTTTATGAACTCCCACTATATGCCAGGCACTTGGGTACAGAAATACAGATGGTATCACCATGAGCCCAAGTGAAGAGCTCAACATTTTTTATTTTTCACAGCATTTCACTATTTCACTTTAACATGTATACTCTAAATATTAGTTGCTAGATTCTGGAGGGCCTTTGAGAGATTCTAAAAATGTTTTTCATAGTTAAACAAAAATACACTTGCATTACAGTTAGTGTTTATTCACTGCTTCTTAAGAAACTGATGCTTTAAAAAAAAATTGGCAAGTAATAAAGTTTTTAAAACATGACCCTTGACCAAACATTTTCTTGACTATTTTGACAAATGAGAAAGAGGCAAAAGGCCAAGGTCACCTGTCTTTAGGGTCACGCACCTTTAAGGTCATATCTCTTTGTCAGTATCATCTGTTTTTTGGGAACATACAGTAATTGGCTCCAACTGCCACTTACTTTGGAAAGATCTTCTTGGCTTAACCTTAGCCTAACCCAGCCAACCCCCTGAATCAACACAGCAGCAACCCTGGCAGACATTGGAAAAGTGGAACACCAGCCTCCTCATGAGCGGTTTTCCATTTTATATCCATAAAATGCAAAGATGATTCGTCATTTAGAAAGTCCCTGAGGACGTTTTAATGCGGCCTGACATTAAACACAACTTTAAACTGCTTGGCTAAATGAATTCCTAACCATTACATTTAGATGCTGGGGGATTTTTTTCTTAAATTTTTAAAAATTTTGACCTCTTATTAGTTTTTCATTTATTCATCTTCATCCATCTTCGTTCTTTGGCCTATGTGGGCCTCCCATTGCAGTGGCCTCTCTCGCTGCGGAGCACCGGCTCTGGGGCATGCGCTCCAGAGCATTGGCTCATAATTGAACACACCAGTCCGGCCGCTCCCCAGCACGTGGGTTCTTCCTGGGCCAGGGATCAAACCAGTGCCCCTTGCACTGCAAGACGGACTCTTTACCCACTGGACCAGCAGGGAAGCCCCTTAGTTGCTGTTTTTCACCTGCTTACCATTCCTCATCCTGAACTGCAGTTCTTCTGACCAGAAATGGAGCAATTGGGGATGGACTGCAAAGGTAAGCTCAAAAGTGTTCAGTGGGTCTCGGAGCTGAGAGGAGGGAAGAAAGGAGAACGGAGTTTGACCCATGGGGGTTATTTTACTATTCCTCTTTTCTATTCTCCTGCCCCATATAACTGTCTTCTACTTTCTTCTATCCCTTTCTCTTTTCCTTGCCACCAAAAATTCACAAACACTACCCAAACATCCCCAGTTTCTTATCTTTCTACTAATACTGGTTTTACAGGTGCTAACATAGCCATGTTGTCATTTAGAAAGTCCCTGAGGACGTTCTCCAGTGGTAGAAGTTGAAAGTTACAGCTTCCCATTAACTTACTGTTAACCTGTTTATCCATTCAGTCAAGGGCTGTTTGCCGAGTGCCTTCAAGGTGTCAGGCCCAGGGCTAGGTTCTAGGGATAAGGAGGGGAAAACCCGACCTGGACTCTGCCTTCAAGGAACTGTATGGTATAGTCGTATACACAAGCGTCTATTATACACTACATTAAGTTTTTAAGCAAGAGCATGGAGGAAGAGTAAGCTCATCCAAAACTGATGCACCAAGGGAGGCCAAATTTTAGCACTGCTCCCCGCTCAGTAAAATCCTGTATACTAAAACAGACAAACCCAGTCCAGCTTAATTAGGTGCAAGATAGTAAGAATTTTCCAAGGGTATTTAGGCACTGGGTTGAGTTTGGAGCATAATGATTTCCAGGGAACAGTTACAGGTTAAATAAGCATATTTCTAGGGAAAGGTTTGTGTCCCATGAAAAAGGATGGTCAAATTTGTGAAAGTGGTACATTGCAGGAGGATTCAGGATACACCCTCCATTTATTTATGTTGGTAACTTTTTCACTCAGAAGAAAGTATGAAATGAGCTTTAGTTCACAAGTATGGGAGGTAGGGTATGCATCAATGCATTTTTTAAAGAGCTAATCTTGGCTAAGAACAATGTGGTGTGGCTTCTTTCATAAGTAGAACCATAGAGACAGAATTGGTGCTACTTAAAGGCCACCCTCCTCCCAGCCTCCTTAAAGAAAAACAGTGTGATAGTTTTCACGCGATTAGTTGCTGTTTTCACCTGCTTACCATTCCTCATCCTGAACTGCAGTTCTTCTGACCAGAAATGGAGCAATTGGGGATGGACTGCAAAGGTAAGCTCAAAAGTGTTCAGTGGGTCTCGGAGCTGAGAGGAGGGAAGAAAGGAGAACGGAGTTTGACCCATGGGGGTTATTTTACTATTCCTCTTTTCTATTCTCCTGCCCCATATAACTGTCTTCTACTTTCTTCTATCCCTTTCTCTTTTCCTTGCCACCAAAAATTCACAAACACTACCCAAACATCCCCAGTTTCTTATCTTTCTACTAATACTGGTTTTACAGGTGCTAACATAGCCATGTTGTCATTTAGAAAGTCCCTGAGGACGTTCTCCAGTGGTAGAAGTTGAAAGTTACAGCTTCCCATTAACTTACTGTTAACCTGTTTATCCATTCAGTCAAGGGCTGTTTGCCGAGTGCCTTCAAGGTGTCAGGCCCAGGGCTAGGTTCTAGGGATAAGGAGGGAAACCAGACCTGGACTCTGCCTTCAAGGAACTGTATGGTATAGTCGTATACACAAGCGTCTATTATACACTACATTAAGTTTTTAAGCAAGAGCATGGAGGAAGAGTAAGCTCATCCAAAACTGATGCACCAAGGGAGGCCAAATTTTAGCACTGCTCCCCGCTCAGTAAAATCCTGTATACTAAAACAGACAAACCCAGTCCAGCTTAATTAGGTGCAAGATAGTAAGAATTTTCCAAGGGTATTTAGGCACTGGGTTGAGTTTGGAGCATAATGATTTCCAGGGAACAGTTACAGGTTAAATAAGCATATTTCTAGGGAAAGGTTTGTGTCCCATGAAAAAGGATGGTCAAATTTGTGAAAGTGGTACATTGCAGGAGGATTCAGGATACACCCTCCATTTATTTATGTTGGTAACTTTTTCACTCAGAAGAAAGTATGAAATGAGCTTTAGTTCACAAGTATGGGAGGTAGGGTATGCATCAATGCATTTTTTAAAGAGCTAATCTTGGCTAAGAACAATGTGGTGTGGCTTCTTTCATAAGTAGAACCATAGAGACAGAATTGGTGCTACTTAAAGGCCACCCTCCTCCCCAGCCTCCTTAAAGAAAAATTTGAAAAAGTTTGAATTCCCTTGCAATGTTTAAAGACTGTTCTTTGTAACAATCAAATGTCCTTTCCATGGACAAATGTCCTCCCCATTCAACCTTTCATTCATTGCTAACAACCAAAGACACATATTTGAAACTTAATTCTAGGCCTGAAGGCCATGATCTTGAAAGATCACTTTCAACACTGCAAGTTTCAACTTACAATAAAAAAAGTTTTAAGTGGGCTAAAAACAGCACATATCCCACAAAGGGTTTGGCAACCCAGACCACCAGGGGCACATAGGCATGAGGTAAGGGAAAACTTCAAAGTTTTCTCTGGCAGCTGGTCTCTCTTCATTCTTCTTTCAGACATTCCTTGTTCATTGATGAAATATTTATTAAAAGCTCTGTCTATGCCAGCCACTGTACATGGTACTAGTAGTGTAGAGATGAATCACCAATTCAGCTCTGCCCCTCAAGATATTCCTCATGTAAGGCTGAAGACAGTGAGGTGTATCATCATAATACCGTATGTGGAACACAAAAACCAAAATGGGTGGCAAGCCCCAAGATGTGTAAAGGAGAGTGTTTTGCATTAAGGCTAAAGGGGTCAAGGAAAGCTTCTGGGAGGAGGGGACATTGGCGTTGAATCTTGAAAGTGATTAAGGATTTCCCCAGGTGAAAGACAGGACAGAAAAGGGAAGTGAATGCAAAGGTCTGAAGACAGGACACCTCACAAAGTGCTGGGAAAAAGAAAGAATTACTTGGAATAGCTCCTTTCTTTCCCACCATTCTCACTTCACTAATGATGATGGTGATGATTTTAACTTTCTCATCACTGAATTCAGGCTGGTGTGAACTCATTGATCTCACTGGGGGAATTTACCACCCACCACAGAATCATCCCTGTGTGTGAAGTTACTTCTTTTACACAGGCTTCTCTGTTCTTAAGCTTTGCTTCTCTGATGAATCTGTGGTCTGGCTGATGGATCCAGCACGGGGAAGGACCCACTGACATTGGGATTGCCCTTAGGAAAGCCAAAAGGTACAGCATCCAAGAGGTTGTCTAGCTGCTAGGTACCTTTCCCAGGTTCTCAGCAAAGACCAATAAGGCTGGTAAGGAAGAACCTAGAACCCAGATCTTCCCTTGAGACGTTCTTATGGCAATAGCAGAAACACAAGATGGTAAGTTCAACCTTATAATCACATGTTAAGCCCCATTGGCCTCAGCAAATCACAAAGCCAAGCCCAAGGTCAGGAGTTTAGAAGTACATTCTGTACAGCTGAGGCCAAAGCAAATCGTTGAGGATCAAACTCACCATGAACTGAGTTGGGGAAGAGAACTCTTCCCATGAGATTGTAGGGAAGAAGCAGATATTCTCTGAGAGCAATAATTTTATCCTTAAAGAACAAACAATCTGAATGGAAAGTCAGGAAATAAATTTATTTAAATTGAGCACTCTCGTCGTGCTTTTTTGGAAGTAGTTTGCCTTTTCTGTAAAATGTTTATATTAAGCTATCTTATCATTGGAGATGTATGTTTTTAAAAATCATTAAGGTATTTGTTTACTGAGAGTGTTATTAATCATTAAATTTTCTAGGAAGTAAAATTTTTTAATGCTTTAAAGAATTATTCGACATATATTTCACAATGAAAAAATTCACTTCCCTCCAAATTTGCCCATATTAAATGTACAATTCAGTGATTTTCCATAAATGTAAATTTGCAGAGCCATCATCACAGTCCTATTTTAGAATATTTTCCTCTATCCTAAAAGAATCCTCATGCCTATTTGCAGCCAGGACACTTTCTTACTTCCAGCTCTAGGCCAGCACTAATCTGTTTATTTTCTCTACAGATTTGCCTTTTCCGGATGCTACATATAAATAATGTAGTATTTGAAGAGGTGTTTTACATCTAGCTTTTTCACCTAGCATGCTTTTGAGGTTCATCCACATTGTAGCAGGTATCAGTAGTTCATATCTTTTATTGTTTAATAAAATTCCGTTCGGACTTTATGGACATATCACAGTTTTTTAAAATCTTTTAATTGTTTACATGAAAACTGCTACATCTTTTAAGTTTTCTTTTGGTCTGGCGGGGATGGATCCAGCACGGGAAGGACCCACTGACATTGGGATTGCCCTTAGGAAAGCCAAAAGGTACAGCATCCAAGAGGTTGTCTAGCTGCTAGGTACCTTTCCCAGGTTCTCAGCAAAGACCAATAAGGCTGGTAAGGAAGAACCTAGAACCCAGATCTTCCCTTGAGACGTTCTTATGGCAATAGCAGAAACACAAGATGGTAAGTTCAACCTTATAATCACATGTTAAGCCCCATTGGCCTCAGCAAATCACAAAGCCAAGCCCAAGGTCAGGAGTTTAGAAGTACATTCTGTACAGCTGAGGCCAAAGCAAATCGTTGAGGATCAAACTCACCATGAACTGAGTTGGGGAAGAGAACTCTTCCCATGAGATTGTAGGGAAGAAGCAGATATTCTCTGAGAGCAATAATTTTATCCTTAAAGAACAAACAATCTGAATGGAAAGTCAGGAAATAAATTTATTTAAATTGAGCACTCTCGTCGTGCTTTTTTGGAAGTAGTTTGCCTTTTCTGTAAAATGTTTATATTAAGCTATCTTATCATTGGAGATGTATGTTTTTAAAAATCATTAAGGTATTTGTTTACTGAGAGTGTTATTAATCATTAAATTTTCTAGGAAGTAAAATTTTTTAATGCTTTAAAGAATTATTCGACATATATTTCACAATGAAAAAATTCACTTCCCTCCAAATTTGCCCATATTAAATGTACAATTCAGTGATTTTCCATAAATGTAAATTTGCAGAGCCATCATCACAGTCCTATTTTAGAATATTTTCCTCTATCCTAAAAGAATCCTCATGCCTATTTGCAGCCAGGACACTTTCTTACTTCCAGCTCTAGGCCAGCACTAATCTGTTTATTTTCTCTACAGATTTGCCTTTTCCGGATGCTACATATAAATAATGTAGTATTTGAAGAGGTGTTTTACATCTAGCTTTTTTCACCTAGCATGCTTTTGAGGTTCATCCACATTGTAGCAGGTATCAGTAGTTCATATCTTTTATTGTTTAATAAAATTCCGTTCTGTGGACTTTATGGACATATCACAGTTTATCTATTACAAATATTCTTGTCTTAAATTCTGTTTTACATGACATTATTATAGCTGCTACATCTTTTTAAGTTTACTGCTTATGTAACACTCACATAGGCACATATATAAATGCATTTTTAAATACATTATTTTTAATGGTTTCAGTTTATAGAAGTTATTTAGATAGTATAGTTTCCCTGTAATTCACATCTGTTTTTCCTCTATTATTGACATCCTGCAATAGTAAGGTACATTTTTAAAAATTAAAGAACCAACATTGATACATTATTATTAATAAAGTCCAGTCATTAGTCAGATTTCCTCAGTTTTTCTCCTATGTCTTTTTTTTTTTCTTTTTTATTTTTGGGGAGTGGCGGGTTGTGGGGGGAGTCAGGCGGGCCTTTTCTATTGGTCTTTCATTTATCTACTTTCATCCATCTTTGTTCTTTGGCCCGCATGGGCCTCACATTGTGGTGGCCTCTGTTGTCGCAGAGCACCAGCTCTGGGTGCATGCGCTCCAGAGCTCCGGCTCAGTAATTGGACACAGAAGTCCAGCCACTCTGCCGCACGTGGGATCTTCCCAGGCCAGGGATCGAACCAGTGCCCCTTGCACTGCAAGGCGGTGTCCTTACCCACTGGACCACCAGGGAAGCCCTCCTATCTTTCTTACAACACAGGATCCCATCCAGGATGCAACATTATATTCATCCATCATGTTTACTTAGACTCCTCTTGACTGTGACAGTTTCATAGATTTGCCTTGTTTGTGATAACCTTGACATTATTTGAAGAGTACTGGTCAAGTATTTTGCATAATGTCCTTCTATTGGGATTTGACCTATGTTTTTCTTATGATTAGACTGGGATTATGGGTTTTTCAGAGAAAACCCATCAAGATAAAGTGTGATTTTTACGTTTTATTAAAGATACACACTATCAACCTGACTTACTAAAGTTGTTGTACTAAAGTTGTTGTTGACCTTGATCAGCTGATCAAGGTAATATTTGCCAACCCTCTCCACTGTAAAGGTGCTCCTTTTTTTTTTCTCCTTTCCCTACTGTGCTCTTTAGAAGGAAGTCATTATACATAGCCCAAACCTAATGGGTAGGGAATTATGCTCCACCTTTTTGAGGGAAGAGTATCTACATAAATTATTTAAAATATTGTACATGGGAGATTTGTCTGTTTTCTCCCATTTATTACTCAGTTATTTATTTATATCATTATGATTTCATGGATACTTTTTTTATGATTTGAGTTATGACCCAGTAGAGTACTTTATTAATTTTCATCCTCAAACTGTTCCAGTTTTAGCCATTGGAAGTTCTTTCATTTGCTTCCTATATCCCAGACACTTCCTCAACACTGTAGGCATAGGTTGGTTTTGTTGTTCAGTCTTTCAGTCTTGTCCATCTCTTTGTGACCCCATGTACTGAGGTGAGACCGGCTATCCTGTCTCTTACTGTCTCCCAGAATTTTATTCAAACTCATGTCCATTGAGTCAATGATACCATCCAATATTCACAGCCTCTGTCACTCCCTTCTCCTCCTGCCCTCAATCTGTCCCAGCATCAGGGTCTTTTCCAATGAGTCACCTCGTCATATCAGGTGACCAAAATATTGGAGCTTCAGCATCAGTCCTACCAGTGAATATTGAGTGTTGATTTCCTTTAGAATTGACTGCTTTGATCTTCTTGCTGTCCAAGGGATTCTCCAAGAGTCTTCTCCAACACCATAGTTCAAAAGCATCAATTCTTCAGTGTTCAACCTTCTTTATAGTCCAGCTCTCACATTCATATATGACTATTTGAAAAACCACAGCTTTGACTGTACGGACCTTTGTCAGCAAAGTGATGTCTCTGCTTTTGAATATGCTGTCTAGGTTTGTCACCGCTTTTCCAAGGAGCAAGGCTTTTTGAATTTTGTGGCTGCAGTCACTATTCACAATGATTTTGGAGCCTGAGAAAATAAAGTCTGTCACTTTCCATTTTTTCCCCATCTATTTGCCATGAAGTGATGGGACTGTATGCCATGAGCTTCGTTTTTTGAATATTGGATTATTTTTCTTTTACCCATCATGCCTCTTATTTATATTTATTTTCATTCATCTTTTTATTCTTTGGCATGTGTGGGTCTCCCATGGCAGTGGCCTCTCTCCTTGTAGAGCACCAGCTCTGGGCGCATGTGCTCCAGAGTGCTGGCTCACAATTGGACACACCAGTCTAGCCACTCAGCGGCACGTGGGATCTTCCCTTGCCAGGGATCGAGCCGGTGCCCCTTGCACTGTAAGGCACACTCTCTACCTACTGGACCACCAGGGAAGCCTTGAATGCTGAATTTTAATTAAGCCAGCCCTTTCACTCTCCTCTTTCACCTTCATCTAGAGGCTCTATTTTCTAGTACACTATTTAAATTCATCTGTAGGATGCTGTGTTGTACTGAATGTCTTCCCACCAGTCTTCCCACCACATTCATCTTTTGAACCTCTAACCCTCAAGATGATGGCATTTGGAGGCAGGGGCCTTAGTGAGATAATTAGGTTTAGATGAGATCATGGGTATGGGCCCTCCTTGATGGAATGTGTGTTCTTAGAAGAAGAGGAAAAAGATGAGAGCTCTTCTTCTCTCTGCCACATGAAAACACAGAAAGAACACTACCATCTATAAAGCAGAAAAGGAACTTTCGCTAGGAACTGAATTTGCCAGCACCTTGATCTTGCACTTGTCATTTTCCAAAATTGTGAGAAAGAAACGTCTGCTGATTAAGCCACGTAGTCTATGATATTTTGTGATGGCAGCTTGAGAAGAGTTATACAGATGCCTCTGACTATACATATTTTAGTTATTATCAGACACAATTTCTTGAATATTTTTTATTCCCTTTTTTTAATCTCTCTTACACTTCTGGGACATTTATGTTGGATCACCTGATGATGTTCCTCGGGTTTTTTAAACTGTTCATTTTTCTTTCTGTAATTTCTAACATTTAATATATCTTCTATTGACTCATTCATTTGATTCTGCCAGCAGAAATCTATTACTGAGCCCTTCTAATAATTTTTTCAACTTAGTTATTATACTTACAACTCTGTAATTCCTACTTGATTTTTTAAATTTACTTATTTTTATTTGAAGTATAATTGCTTTCCAGTACTATGTTGGTTTCTACTATCTGTCAGCATGAGTCAGGCATAGGTATACCTGTGTCCCCTCCCATTTGAATCTCCCTCCGACCATCACTCCATCCAACCTCTCTAGGTTGTTACAGAGCCCTAGTTTGGCTTCCGTGACCATACAACAAATTCCCATTGACTGTTTTACACATGGTGGTGTATATGTTTCCATGCTACTCTCTCCATTAGTCCCACCCTCCTCTTCCTCTCCCCATCCGCATGTCTGTGCCTCAGTTCTCTATGTCTGCATCTCGACTGCTGCCCTGCAGATAGGTTCATCAGTACTGTCTTTCTACATTCCATATGTATATAGTGTATTGGTTTCTGCCATACATCAACTTGAATCAGCTATAGATATGCATATGTTCCCTCCTTCTTGAGCCTCCCTCCCAGTTCCTACCCCTTCCCACCCCTCTAGGCTGTTACAGAGTCCCAGTTTCCTATTTGACTTTTTATTTATCTCTTTATTGATAGTCGTACTTCATGAGTGATTGTCATGCCTCCTTTCCTTCTTTAACTATTGTTTATTTTATTTAAACATATTTATAATAATTGCTTTGAAGCTTTCCTTTGCTAAGTCCAATATCTGACCCCACCTCCGAGATGCTTTCTGTTGATTGCTTTTGTAGGAAAGTCAAAAACTTTACCTCTACTCTCTTAGTCTCTGGCTTCCCCTGAAAATTTAATTGACAAAAAAAGATATATTAACAGGAGAAAAGCATATACGTTTATTTAAGGTTAGTTTTATGTGACATGGAAGCCATCATAAGGAACTGAAGAACCAAACAAGTGGCAAAACCTGAATCCTTATATACTGAATTGAATAAAGAGTGGCAGTTGTGGAAACATCACAAAAATAAATGAAGAGGCTATAAGAAGTTAGGGCTTCCCTGGTGGCTTAGGTAATAAAGAATGTGCTGATAATTCAGGAGACCTGGGTTCAATCCCTGGGTTAGGAAGATCCCCTGGAGAAGGGCATGGATACCCACTCCAGTATTCTTACCTGGAGATTCCATGGACAGAGGAGCCTGGTAGGCTACAGTCCATAGGGCCCCAGAGAGTCAGACATGACTGAGTGACTAACATACACACACAAAGGAAAGTAAGAGTTACTTTCAAGGTATGTTGGTATAGGATTCTCCTGGCCTTGACTCCTCTTTCTGGTGATAAAAATATTCCTTTCCTCCTGGCATAGAAATGGCAGTTCTCACATGATAATTTAAATTTCTGCTTTCAGCAGTAAAAAGGAGAATCAGAGTGCCTTTCTCGCACCCACTCTTCAAGTGCCTTTCGTTCAAAATTATCACTATTAAGCATATACCCTGAGGAAATAAAACTTGAAAAAGATACATGTACCTCATTGTTCATTGTAACACTATTTACAATAACTAGAACATGAAACAACCTAGATGTGCATCAACAAATGAATGGATAAAGACGCTGTAGTACATATATACAGTAGAATATTTCTGTCATAAAAAAAATGCATTTGAGTCAGTCCTAATGAGGGTGGATGAACCTAGAACCTGTTATACAGAGTGAAGTAAGTCAGAAAGAAAAGATAAATATAGTATACTAACACATATATGGAGTCTAGAAAGATGGTATTGATAAATATACATGCAGAGCAGCAATGAAGAAACAGACATAGAGAATAGACTTAAAGACATTGGGAGAGGAATGGGCAAGATAAATGAAAAGAGTAAACATGAAAATGGGCATTACCGTAAGTGAAAGTGACAACCAATGTGAATATGCTGTAAGACTAAGGGAACTTGCACAGGGGTGTATAACAACCTAGAGGGCTGGGATAGGAAAGGAGATGGAAGGGAAGATCAAGTGGGAGCAATCATGTGTATACCTATGGCTGATGCAGGCTTGTGTATAGTAGTAAACAACAAAACTCTGTAAAGATAAAATAAAAATAAATGATAAAAAATTATCACTAGTATCAAGACAGGTTATTTTGGGTAGCATGTCCTCAACTCACTCATCTTCCCAATTTGAAAACTCCCTCGAGGTTTCACATATAAAAACCTGAGTTGGAGGTTGAAGAGAGAAGAAACAGGTTACTAGCTGATTGGCAAAAGACCTTTAAAGGGAGAGAAGAATATAGATAAAACAAGAATAAATAAGCAGTAAAAAGCTAAGAATGTTTCCCCCAAATCCCATTAAACCAGTCTCCTATAGCTGGGAAGAGTATTTTTCTTGTTCTTTAAATGGACGATAATATGGACTGAATATTATTTGTATAAAGTGATTTACATATAATAGATACATCATTCTCCACAAATGATTACACAAGCTCCTCCTTATTGGGTTGCCCATGTGTCCAGAACACACAGATTTGGGAGTTAAACAGAAGCTAACGTACTAATTTCCAATTGAAGTGCTTCCAGTATTTGCACACGAATGTTGAACTCTTGTTCTGTTACTATTTAAAAATTTCAAACTGCCTTTTCCAAAGCCTGGGCAAAGAGATATCAGTACCGAAAAGAATTTAGAATGTGATACACAGGCAGGTTTTCTATGACTTCCTGATTAAGGACATTTAGTATAAGTGTTTGGCATTCCTTTATGAACAGAGGTACCCAAGTCTGTAATATGGCTAGCATTTATGGTGAAGTACCTGGTGATAGATGGCATCAGCTCTCCAAATCCCACCTTGTCCTCACCATCTAGGTGGGAATCCTTCAAATATTAATAGTTTTTCATTGCATAAGACCAAAAGACCAGCGTTGCTCATGGATAAGATCAGAGTGGAACTTCGATCCACTCAGGTGAAGCTGTGTGTTCTGTCATTTTTGCTTAATCCACTCCCAACCAATGTGAATATGCTGTAAGACTAAGGGAACTTGCACAGGGGTGTATAACAACCTAGAGGGCTGGGATAGGAAAGGAGATGGAAGGGAAGATCAAGTGGGAGCAATCATGTGTATACCTATGGCTGATGCAGGCTTGTGTATAGTAGTAAACAACAAAACTCTGTAAAGATAAAATAAAAATAAATGATAAAAAATTATCACTAGTATCAAGACAGGTTATTTTGGGTAGCATGTCCTCAACTCACTCATCTTCCCAATTTGAAAACTCCCTCGAGGTTTCACATATAAAAACCTGAGTTGGAGGTTGAAGAGAGAAGAAACAGGTTACTAGCTGATTGGCAAAAGACCTTTAAAGGGAGAGAAGAATATAGATAAAACAAGAATAAATAAGCAGTAAAAAGCTAAGAATGTTTCCCCCAAATCCCATTAAACCAGTCTCCTATAGCTGGGAAGAGTATTTTTCTTGTTCTTTAAATGGACGATAATATGGACTGAATATTATTTGTATAAAGTGATTTACATATAATAGATACATCATTCTCCACAAATGATTACACAAGCTCCTCCTTATTGGGTTGCCCATGTGTCCAGAACACACAGATTTGGGAGTTAAACAGAAGCTAACGTACTAATTTCCAATTGAAGTGCTTCCAGTATTTGCACACGAATGTTGAACTCTTGTTCTGTTACTATTTAAAAATTTCAAACTGCCTTTTCCAAAGCCTGGGCAAAGAGATATCAGTACCGAAAAGAATTTAGAATGTGATACACAGGCAGGTTTTCTATGACTTCCTGATTAAGGACATTTAGTATAAGTGTTTGGCATTCCTTTATGAACAGAGGTACCCAAGTCTGTAATATGGCTAGCATTTATGGTGAAGTACCTGGTGATAGATGGCATCAGCTCTCCAAATCCCACCTTGTCCTCACCATCTAGGTGGGAATCCTTCAAATATTAATAGTTTTTCATTGCATAAGACCAAAAGACCAGCGTTGCTCATGGATAAGATCAGAGTGGAACTTTCGATCCACTCAGGTGAAGCTGGGTGTGTTCTGTCATCTGTCGTATTGGCATCTGCAGGACTCCATCTTCCATGTGTCCCTGACAGTATTTAGGGGTGCAACAGGATGCAAATGCTTAATATAGGAGAAATGTAGTTATGAGGCTTTGTTTTGTCATGTCCAGAGTTTTGGTCTACTTTGCTCTACAAAGATTACCCATATGTAATCTTTAGCATTAAGCAGCCTCATTAGGGTGGCCGCTGAGCTACCAGATTGCAAAAGAGTGTGTTGTGACCTAGCTGCAATATCTGATGATTTGGCAAGTATTTGTGCCATAAGAGTCAGTGTCAGGACCATCTGTAACCTTTGAGAGAGGCTTCAGCATGTCACCTTTGGAATCAAACCTCAAAGCAGTCCTTAATATGTCACCTCAGAAGGGCACAGCACCATGCCTGTTTTCAGCGCAAAGAAAAATTCCCTTCTAAGGACTTCATCTGAGCCAATGATGGTCCTTGAGATTCTATAGAGGGTTTTTTCCTTCATGTCCAATAAACTCAGCAGAAGGAGAAGTAGGTGATACTGTTTACTTGATTGTGGATACCATACATACCTTGTCGTACATCCATTTTTTAGAACTGCTCCACCAGATGCTCACGTTGACAGGAACAAATTAAGCTAGTTTCTTTTGCATGATTTAGATGTTGACATAACCAGTTAGACTGGTTAGTTAATGTGGATAAGGTATGGAAAACAAATGTAAAGGAATGTCAAGTCTGTGTGTGCCTTATTGAGAAAATAGCCATGGTTAACAAGAATGAGATACAGTTGAAAGAAAGGCCCTAGTGGAAGATCAGATGGAGAATAGGACAGGTCAAGAAAAGTAATCTCAGTCAGTTTTAATATAAATAGCCTAAGAAAGGGGAAGCCTCATTAAAAACAAGAAGTTTTTGTGTGTGTGTATGAAACTGGGAACTTAGTAAGGGAAGAATATAGGTGGAAACAAAGTTTTTTTAGTCCACATTCTTGGGAAAAGCTAATTCATGATGTCATCTCATTCCAGCACTTGGGAATTGATGCTAGAAAACCTTACTTAAAGGTCATTTGTGGGAATGGCCCTCTACTTGTTCTGGGAGTACTGATCAGAGTGGAACTTTCGATCCACTCAGGTGAAGCTGGGTGTGTTCTGTCATCTGTCGTATTGGCATCTGCAGGACTCCATCTTCCATGTGTCCCTGACAGTATTTAGGGGTGCAACAGGATGCAAATGCTTAATATAGGAGAAATGTAGTTATGAGGCTTTGTTTTGTCATGTCCAGAGTTTTGGTCTACTTTGCTCTACAAAGATTACCCATATGTAATCTTTAGCATTAAGCAGCCTCATTAGGGTGGCCGCTGAGCTACCAGATTGCAAAAGAGTGTGTTGTGACCTAGCTGCAATATCTGATGATTTGGCAAGTATTTGTGCCATAAGAGTCAGTGTCAGGACCATCTGTAACCTTTGAGAGAGGCTTCAGCATGTCACCTTTGGAATCAAACCTCAAAGCAGTCCTTAATATGTCACCTCAGAAGGGCACAGCACCATGCCTGTTTTCAGCGCAAAAGAAAAATTCCCTTCTAAGGACTTCATCTGAGCCAATGATGGTCCTTGAGATTCTATAGAGGGTTTTTTCCTTCATGTCCAATAAACTCAGCAGAAGGAGAAGTAGGTGATACTGTTTACTTGATTGTGGATACCATACATACCTTGTCGTACATCCATTTTTTAGAACTGCTCCACCAGATGCTCACGTTGACAGGAACAAATTAAGCTAGTTTCTTTTGCATGATTTAGATGTTGACATAACCAGTTAGACTGGTTAGTTAATGTGGATAAGGTATGGAAAACAAATGTAAAGGAATGTCAAGTCTGTGTGTGCCTTATTGAGAAAATAGCCATGGTTAACAAGAATGAGATACAGTTGAAAGAAAGGCCCTAGTGGAAGATCAGATGGAGAATAGGACAGGTCAAGAAAAGTAATCTCAGTCAGTTTTTAATATAAATAGCCTAAGAAAGGGGAAGCCTCATTAAAAACAAGAAGTTTTTGTGTGTGTGTATGAAACTGGGAACTTAGTAAGGGAAGAATATAGGTGGAAACAAAGTTTTTTTAGTCCACATTCTTGGGAAAAGCTAATTCATGATGTCATCTCATTCCAGCACTTGGGAATTGATGCTAGAAAACCTTACTTAAAGGTCATTTGTGGGAATGGCCCTCTACTTGTTCTGGGAGTACTGATCTGGATCTACTTTGGTGTGGCTCATGTGAAGTCATCAAATTCTTTTGTTTTGATGGCAGTGTAAGTGGTTAGCAATACTTCATAAAGTCCTTTTCAGTGAGGTGACAGTGTATGTTTTCTTCTAGAAGCCTTGGTATATCCCAGATATCCTGGTGGAAAGGATTGCAAGACTTGTTTGTTAGTGGAAGCCATAGTTTCTTACCTGTTGGTGGTATGTTCCAAATACACGACTTGATTCTTATACTTAGCTAGTCTTTTTATTTTAATATTTAATTATTTATTTGGCTGTGCAAATAAATAAAGTTATTTTGTCTTAAAGCTGCAGTGTGTGGGATCTTTAGTTACCACATGCTAACTCTTAGTTGTGGCAGATAGGATCTAGGTCTCTAACTGGGGAACAAACCTGGGACCCCTGCATTAGGAGAATGGAGTCTTTAGCCACTGGACCACCAGGAAAGTCCCTACATGGCTAGTCTCAATATCAAATTGTTCTTTTAAGTCCCCATAATGAATGCCAGAACAGAAACAAGTATCATTTAGTTCCTTGACTAGCCCCTATCTGCATGTGTGTCCCATCTAATGGGAGATCTGTGCACACCAGAAGAATGGAGGCCACACCAAGTCTGTTTGGCCCAGTGTAAAATCTGTTTAATAATTGTTTGGTGCGTTTTGTATTCATTTGTCATTCTTTAGACCAAGAAGAACTTGTCTGATAATCAGTAATATCAGTCAGGGATAAATGCGGGTTTATAAATTGGGTGGAAAAAGGATGGGGATTTATTTGGGGCTATGTATTTAGCAGGTTTCTCAGCCCTATCATTTCCTAGAGTATCAGTCTCCTTAATACAGGCTGAACAGTGGAAATGAATTACCTCTTATGGGGCAGCCACTATAGGCCCATTGGCAGTAGGAGTACCAGAACGGTTTAAGAATCTAAGGGATTTCTTTTTTTTTTTTTTTTAAAGTTTTATTTATTTATTTATTTATTTATTTTGGGCGGGGTCGGGTTGGGGAGGGAGGGGAGCAGGCGGGCCACTTCTATTAGTCTTTCATTTCTCTATTTTCATCTGTCTTTGTTCTTTGGCTCCTGTGGGCCTCCCATCGCGGTGGCGTCTGTTGTTTCAGAGCGCCAGCTCTGGGCGCATGTGCTCCAGAGCTCCAACTAGGTAATTGGACACATTGGTCCAGCCACTCCGCGGCACATGGGATCTTCCCAGGCCAGGGCTCGAACCGGCACCCCTTGCCCTGCAAGGCGGTATCCTTACCCACTGGACCACCAGGGGAAACCCCTCTAAGGGATTTCTAAATTGTGCCAACGACGTGACAGACTTGAAAATCCTGTCTGAAAAAAATAAAAAGAAGAAAAACCTATCTGGGGTCAGTGTAAAGAGGAGTAGTTTTTCCTTTGTCAGCATGCAAGTTCTGGTAGGACCTGTAAGCAGCCCAGGTTGATTTTACAGTAGGTAAAGAGTATTTCATGTGGGGAAAGAGTAATTATGTGTTCACAGTAATTTCATCTGCAAGAGCCATCACAAAATAGACTTAAGTCTGGGTTGTCTAGAGGGGGTGTCAAGAGGCCTTCTTGTGGTTTTGAGACCATCTATATGTGTAGTTGAAAGGCGATCACATGGAATAGGCTGAGGCTTTCCATCAGCCAGGAGGGATGGTAGCGAAACCATATTTAAAGTTACAGCAGGTCGGGGGAGGCTAGTAAGTAGGGCTTATTTCTAGGTGGTCGGCCTCCATATAGAGAGATGCTGTGTCTTACGAACATGTAAGAGAGCACAGGGCATATGCTCATTCTTACATTAGGCCTATAATGTAAGAGTACTGACTCTGTCATTTAGGGTGGCAGCTGAGGCCACAACATGTAGGTATGGGGCATGCCCACTGCCAAAGGATCCAACTGACACGAAAAACATGCTTTAGAAACTATAAGAGGTAAAAGTTGATCCTGCAGCAATCCCAATATTTTTTCATGGCAACATGGGGAAATAGTTTTGCAAAATTAGTTAAGCCAAGAGCTGGAGTGTGGAAAGTGTTAATTTTAAGGCTTCAAAGGAAGTGAATGCCTCTAGAGGCCAGGAATGGGCTCTGAGGTAGTATCTGGAGGAGGGCATATAAGAATTTACCAAGGACAGCAAACTGATGAACCCACTGGTGGCAGCAGTCAACTGCCCTTGGAAATATATGCAGCCGTTTTTTTGGGTTTTGGGGTAAAGGATGAACAAAATTGACTCAAGCCATTTTGGAGTTTTTGAGTGCCCTGAGACATCTCCTGTCCTAAGTTATTGTTGTTTAGACACTAAATTGTGTCTGACTCTTTGCCACCCCAAGACTGTAACGCATCAGGTTCCTCTGTCCATGGGATTTTCTGGGTGAAAATACTGGAGTGGGTTGCCATTTCCTTCTCCAGGGGATCTTCCTGACCCAGGGATTAAACCTGTATCTCCTAGGTGACAGCAGATTCTTTACCACTGAGTCAAAAGGGAAGCCGCTCCATCGTAAGTGGTGGTGCTTGTTTAATCACTAAACCATTAGCTTGCTCAAACCCATGTCCAGTGATATCATCCAACCATCTCATCTTCTGTCACCCACTTCTCCATTTGCCTTCTCTTTTTCTCAAAATCAGGGTCTTTTCCAGTGAGTCATCTCTTCGCATCAGGTGCCAAAGTATTAGAGCTTCAGCGTCAGTCGTTCCAATGAACATTCAGGGTTGATTTCCTTTAGGATTGACTGGTTAAAGCTTGCAGCCTGAGAGACTCTTTAGGGTCTCCTCCAACACCACAGCTTGAAGGCATCAGTTCTTCAGCACTCAGCCTTCTTTTTTTTTTTTGCTGGGCCGGGGGTGGGTTGGGGAGGGAGAAGGGTGGACGGGCGACTTCTTACATTAGGCCTATAATGTAAGAGTACTGACTCTGTCATTTAGGGTGGCAGCTGAGGCCACAACATGTAGGTATGGGGCATGCCCACTGCCAAAGGATCCAACTGACACGAAAAACATGCTTTAGAAACTATAAGAGGTAAAAGTTGATCCTGCAGCAATCCCAATATTTTTTCATGGCAACATGGGGAAATAGTTTTGCAAAATTAGTTAAGCCAAGAGCTGGAGTGTGGAAAGTGTTAATTTTAAGGCTTCAAAGGAAGTGAATGCCTCTAGAGGCCAGGAATGGGCTCTGAGGTAGTATCTGGAGGAGGGCATATAAGAATTTACCAAGGACAGCAAACTGATGAACCCACTGGTGGCAGCAGTCAACTGCCCTTGGAAATATATGCAGCCGTTTTTTTGGGTTTTGGGGTAAAGGATGAACAAAATTGACTCAAGCCATTTTGGAGTTTTTGAGTGCCCTGAGACATCTCCTGTCCTAAGTTATTGTTGTTTAGACACTAAATTGTGTCTGACTCTTTGCCACCCCAAGACTGTAACGCATCAGGTTCCTCTGTCCATGGGATTTTCTGGGTGAAAATACTGGAGTGGGTTGCCATTTCCTTCTCCAGGGGATCTTCCTGACCCAGGGATTAAACCTGTATCTCCTAGGTGACAGCAGATTCTTTACCACTGAGTCAAAAGGGAAGCCGCTCCATCGTAAGTGGTGGTGCTTGTTTAATCACTAAACCATTAGCTTGCTCAAACCCATGTCCAGTGATATCATCCAACCATCTCATCTTCTGTCACCCACTTCTCCATTTGCCTTCTCTTTTTCTCAAAATCAGGGTCTTTTCCAGTGAGTCATCTCTTCGCATCAGGTGCCAAAGTATTAGAGCTTCAGCGTCAGTCGTTCCAATGAACATTCAGGGTTGATTTCCTTTAGGATTGACTGGTTAAAGCTTGCAGCCTGAGAGACTCTTTAGGGTCTCCTCCAACACCACAGCTTGAAGGCATCAGTTCTTCAGCACTCAGCCTTCTTTTTTTTTTTTGCTGGGCCGGGGGTGGGTTGGGGAGGGAGAAGGGTGGACGGGCGACTTCTATTGGTCTTTCATTTATCTACTTTCATCCATCTTTTGTTCTTTGGCCTGTGTGGGCCTCCCATCGCAGTGGCCTCTGTTGTCGCAGAGCACCGGCTCTGGGCGCATAAGCTCCAGAGCTCTGGCTCGGTAATTGGACACATCAGTCCAGCCGCTCTGCTGCACATGGGATCTTCCCAGGCCAGGGATCCAACCAGCACCCCTTGCACTGCAAGGCGGTGTCCTTACCCACTGGACCACCAGGGAAGCCCGCACTCAGCCTTCTTTATGGTCCAACTCTCACATCTGTACATGACTACTGGAAAAACAATAGCTTTGACTATATAGACTTCTATCAGCAAAATGATGTCTCTGTTTTGAATACACTGGCTAGGATTGTCATAGCTTTTCTTCCAAGAAGCAAGTGTCTTTTAATTTCATGTCTTCAGTCATCATTGGCAGTGATTTTGGAGTCCAAGAAAATTAAGTCTATCACTGTTTGCATTGTTTGCCCCTCTATTTGCCATGAAGTGATGGAACTGGATGTCATGATCTTCATTTTTTGAATACTGAGTTTTAAGCCAACTTTTTCACACTCTTTCACCATCATCAGGAGTTTCTTTAGTTCTTCCTTGCTTTCTGCCATAAGATTGGTATCATCTGCATACATGAGATTATGGATATTTTTCTTAGTAGTCTTGACTCCAGCTTGTGCTTCATCCAGACTGCTATTTCACATGGTGTACTCTACATATAAGTTAAATAGGCAGGATGACAATATACAGCCTTGGTGTACTCTTTTCCCAATTTAGAACCAGTCCATTGTTCCATGTCCAGATCTTCAGAGGATTTAAATTAGATGAGAATTCCTTAGGGAAAGTAGGAAGCTTGAGATTTTAATCTAGGGGTGGTGGTGTGGAAAGGGAGAACCTGTCTTTCTTATTGCATTCTATGGTGGCATTAAAAATCTCTACCTACAAATTGGCATTTGCCAAGAGCATTTGCCAGCGACTGAACAAGGTCATTTGCCATCTGCAGAGACTGAACCCTGTGCTGCTACAGCTGTTGACCTTCAGTACCTCCTGAGGGAATTCAGGGTGGAATGAAGCTGTCTGTGATCAAGGGAATTTGGTGGAACAGGTCTTAAATTTTTAGGAACTGATTTCATGATCCCAGTCCTTGCATCTCTTCATATCTAAAAAAGCACTAAATCCTTTCATGATGACATCAGCTCCTCGAGACTAGCAAAAAGTCTGTTATAAAGTAATCACTTGATTGCATTGAACTCCTCCTTCACCAAAATTGTATATGCATTGACTTTCCCCCACTGCTTCTCTGAAGCAGTCTGTCAGAGCTATCTGAAGTGCTGTTTCCTGGGCTGAAGTTCTCATTTTGCCTCAGATAAAACTCAACTTGCAACTCTCAAGTTGTGCATCTTTTTAGTCAATCTTATTAATAAAAGATTTGCTGGTGAGGAATCAGAAATTAGAAAAGCATATTGGGGGTTGAGAGCCTAAGAATATTGGGGTGGCTTGAGATGTGAGCAACAGAACAGGTTGTCCAGAGACTCTAAGACCTCGAGTAGAATCCGAGGAGACAGGTAGCATTAAATCCTCTGAGAAGATGAAAGAGAGACTCTCATGAGGGTCAGTTAAGAAGTCCAGTTTCCAGTCTTCTGTTTTAAGTTTAATAGTGGTTTCTGCAGTGTGACTGAGGATTGGCTGACCCTGTCAATCGGTAGAGTATTGTCCCAGAGAAGGAGAGAAATGAACCAACTTTTTTTTTTTTGCTTAGTAGTCTTGACTCCAGCTTGTGCTTCATCCAGACTGCTATTTCACATGGTGTACTCTACATATAAGTTAAATAGGCAGGATGACAATATACAGCCTTGGTGTACTCTTTTCCCAATTTAGAACCAGTCCATTGTTCCATGTCCAGATCTTCAGAGGATTTAAATTAGATGAGAATTCCTTAGGGAAAGTAGGAAGCTTGAGATTTTAATCTAGGGGTGGTGGTGTGGAAAGGGAGAACCTGTCTTTCTTATTGCATTCTATGGTGGCATTAAAAATCTCTACCTACAAATTGGCATTTGCCAAGAGCATTTGCCAGCGACTGAACAAGGTCATTTGCCATCTGCAGAGACTGAACCCTGTGCTGCTACAGCTGTTGACCTTCAGTACCTCCTGAGGGAATTCAGGGTGGAATGAAGCTGTCTGTGATCAAGGGAATTTGGTGGAACAGGTCTTAAATTTTTAGGAACTGATTTCATGATCCCAGTCCTTGCATCTCTTCATATCTAAAAAAGCACTAAATCCTTTCATGATGACATCAGCTCCTCGAGACTAGCAAAAAGTCTGTTATAAAGTAATCACTTGATTGCATTGAACTCCTCCTTCACCAAAATTGTATATGCATTGACTTTCCCCCACTGCTTCTCTGAAGCAGTCTGTCAGAGCTATCTGAAGTGCTGTTTCCTGGGCTGAAGTTCTCATTTTGCCTCAGATAAAACTCAACTTGCAACTCTCAAGTTGTGCATCTTTTTAGTCAATCTTATTAATAAAAGATTTGCTGGTGAGGAATCAGAAATTAGAAAAGCATATTGGGGGTTGAGAGCCTAAGAATATTGGGGTGGCTTGAGATGTGAGCAACAGAACAGGTTGTCCAGAGACTCTAAGACCTCGAGTAGAATCCGAGGAGACAGGTAGCATTAAATCCTCTGAGAAGATGAAAGAGAGACTCTCATGAGGGTCAGTTAAGAAGTCCAGTTTCCAGTCTTCTGTTTTAAGTTTAATAGTGGTTTCTGCAGTGTGACTGAGGATTGGCTGACCCTGTCAATCGGTAGAGTATTGTCCCAGAGAAGGAGAGAAATGAAACTTCTGACAGTGCTAGGGCTTAGGGAAAGGTTATTTGAGCTTTATTTCTTTTAAGTTAAGGATAGTTGTCCTTCTAGTGTCCTAGCTTTTCATAAAATCTTCAAATGTCTGGAGAGAAGGCTGTGCAATTGGTGAAAAAAATGAGTGGACTTTGAGTTACCCTAAGAGCCATTATTTTTGTTTTTATAAAGACTCAGTATGCACATAAAGATCTGTTCATTTTAATTTATTTTTTGTCTTGTTTTCCTCTGTGCAGTTCTCAAAGAACTATATTGTTCCTTCTCTAATAATGTTAAGAGACAGACCTGCCTAGACAATGACACTATTTTGGATTTCTCTCTCTGTATCAGAGAGATTTTGAACCAAGGCAGAAATTTTTTAAATTCTGGACTCCAGGGTTTATAGCAGTGTGCCTTTGCAAAGTCTATGTAAAGGAGTCTACCAAAGTCTTAGGATATTTTCCTTCCTCTGAGCATATAATTCAGTCTGAGACCAATTTACCCTAGTGGGAAAGGCCTCCATTATCCCCATATTAGGCCCTGAAAGTTGGGCCTGGCTGAGCCATTTCCAGTTACTTACAGGAGTGTGGGAAATTCTGGTCACCTATCTCCTCTGCGGTTAGTGGAGGATTGGGGCTGAATTTTCCCCTGAGGCCATCTAAACTGTCTGACAACTGCAGTATAACTAAGTGTGGGTGGGAAGAATATAATTTAATAGCCAACCCAAGTCCCTAGAGGGAGATTGTAAAAGGCTACTAATCTTTCTTACTCTTCTCTAAATTTGGTAGAATCTTTCAAAATGGTCAGGCTTCCCTGGTGGCTCAACCGTAAAGAATCTGCCTACAGTGCACAAGTCCTGGGTTCAGTCCCTGGGTCAGGAAAATCCCCTGGAGAATGGAATGGCTACCTACTCCAGTATTCTTGCCTGGGGAATCCCATGGACAGAGGAACCTGGCAGGCTACAGTTCATGGGGTCGCAAAGAGTCAGACATCACTAAAGTGACTAACACTTGAAAATGGCAGGGTACTTCCCTGGCAGTAGAGCAGTTAAGACTTTGCCTTCTAATGTAAGAGTTACTGGTTCAGTCCCTGACTGGGGAGCTAAGATCCCACATGTCTGTGGCCAAAAAGAAAAAGAAAACATAAATATAGGAGAAATGTTGTAACAAATTCAACGATGACTTTACAAATGGCCCATATGAAAAAAATATATTAAAACAATATTTTTAAAAACCCAACAAAGTGGCAGCAAAAATGCTTTGGAATTTAAAACACCTGGTTTTACTATCTGTATAAAACAGATAACTAATGAGAACCTATGGTATACCTTAGGGAATTCTACTTAATGCTCTGTGGTAATGTACATGGGAATGAAATTTTAAAAAGAATGGATATATGTATGTGTGTGTGTCCTCAGTCAGTTGTGTTCCACTCTTTGTGAAATTATGGACTGTAGCCCACCATGTTTCTCTGTCCATGGGATTCTCCAGGCAAGAATACTGGAGTGGGTTGCCATTTCCTTCACCAAGGGATCTTTCTCACCAGGATTCTGGACTCCAGGGTTTATAGCAGTGTGCCTTTGCAAAATCTATGTAAAGGAGTCTACCAAAGTCTTAGGATATTTTCCTTCCTCTGAGCATATAATTCAGTCTGAGACCAATTTACCCTAGTGGGAAAGGCCTCCATTATCCCCATATTAGGCCCTGAAAGTTGGGCCTGGCTGAGCCATTTCCAGTTACTTACAGGAGTGTGGGAAATTCTGGTCACCTATCTCCTCTGCGGTTAGTGGAGGATTGGGGCTGAATTTTCCCCTGAGGCCATCTAAACTGTCTGACAACTGCAGTATAACTAAGTGTGGGTGGGAAGAATATAATTTAATAGCCAACCCAAGTCCCTAGAGGGAGATTGTAAAAGGCTACTAATCTTTCTTACTCTTCTCTAAATTTGGTAGAATCTTTCAAAATGGTCAGGCTTCCCTGGTGGCTCAACCGTAAAGAATCTGCCTACAGTGCACAAGTCCTGGGTTCAGTCCCTGGGTCAGGAAAATCCCCTGGAGAATGGAATGGCTACCTACTCCAGTATTCTTGCCTGGGGAATCCCATGGACAGAGGAACCTGGCAGGCTACAGTTCATGGGGTCGCAAAGAGTCAGACATCACTAAAGTGACTAACACTTGAAAATGGCAGGGTACTTCCCTGGCAGTAGAGCAGTTAAGACTTTGCCTTCTAATGTAAGAGTTACTGGTTCAGTCCCTGACAGGGGAGCTAAGATCCCACATGTCTGTGGCCAAAAAGAAAAAGAAAACATAAATATAGGAGAAATGTTGTAACAAATTCAACGATGACTTTACAAATGGCCCATATGAAAAAAATATATTAAAACAATATTTTTAAAAACCCAACAAAGTGGCAGCAAAAATGCTTTGGAATTTAAAACACCTGGTTTTACTATCTGTATAAAACAGATAACTAATGAGAACCTATGGTATACCTTAGGGAATTCTACTTAATGCTCTGTGGTAATGTACATGGGAATGAAATTTTAAAAAGAATGGATATATGTATGTGTGTGTGTCCTCAGTCAGTTGTGTTCCACTCTTTGTGAAATTATGGACTGTAGCCCACCATGTTTCTCTGTCCATGGGATTCTCCAGGCAAGAATACTGGAGTGGGTTGCCATTTCCTTCACCAAGGGATCTTCTCAAACCAGGAATTGAACCCATATCTCTTGTATCTCCTGGATTGGAAGGTGGATTCTCAGGATTCACTGAGCCACCTGAGAAGCCTTGATATATAATACATATGACTGATCTGCTTTTCTGTACAGCAGAAGCGAAAACAATATTGCAAAGCAACTTGTTCAGTTGCTAGGTCATGTCTGAGTCTTTGCAACCCCATGGACTTGCAGCGCATCAGGCTTCCCTGTCCTTCACTGTCTCTTGAAGTTTGCTCAAATTCATATCCGTTGAGTCTGTGATGCCATTCAACTATTTCATCCTCTGTTGTCCCCTTTTCCTTCTATCCTCAGTCTTTCCCGGCATCAGAGTCTTTTCCAATGAGGTGGCTCCTTGCATCACACAGCCGAAGTATTGGAGCTTCAGCTTCATTATCAGTCATTCCAATGAATATTCGGGATTGGTTTCCTTTAGGATTGCCTCCTTTGATCTCCTTGCAGTGCAAGAGACTCTCGAGAGTCTTCTCCAGCACCACAGTTTGAATGTATCAGTTCTTTGTTGCTCAGCTTTCTTTGTGATCCAGCTCTCACATTGATATATGACTATTTGAAAAAACATAGCTTTGACTATATGGACCTTTGTTGGCAAAGTGATATCTCTGCCTTTGAATACTCTGTCTAGGTTTGTCATAGCTTTCCTTCCAAAGAGCAAATGTCTTTTAATTATATGGCTGCAATCACTATCCACAGTGATTTGAGGGCCCAAGAAAAGAAAATTTGTCACTGCCTCCACTTTTCCCCCTTCTGTTTGCCAGGAAGTGATGACACCAGATGCCATGATCTTAGTTTTTTGGATATTGAGTTGAGTATTGGAGTGGGTTGCCATATCCTTCCCCAGGAGATCTTTCTGACCCAGAGATCAAACTCAAGTCTCTCATGTCTCCTGTATTGGCAGGTGGATTTGTTACCACTGAGCCACCTGGGAAGATCATTATTTCAATAGCAACCTAATCCAATAAAACTTTTTATGAAAAGACCCAGAGGTAACTTCCCAGACATGAACACACGATGCATACCCACCACAGGTCTAGAGGATGTGATCACATGATCCAGAAATTTCACTCCCAGAGTTAGTTTAAGAAAGCAGTGATCTTCATTGTCACAGTAGGTAAGAATAGTGTCAGTGTAAATCGTGACTCCAGTCTCCCACAAGAATTTGAGATTCTTCCAGTCACAGGCCTACTAGTTTGTGATATAAGGTAGATAATACTAGGAAGGGAGTTTCCCAGCACTCATGAAACAAAGGCCCTTAAAGGACTGGGATCTTTTATTAAGACAGACTACCCTAAAAGCTGTAGTGGTTGGACAGAGAGACTGATGCTTGTCACTTCTTGTTTTGGGTTCCCAGACTGTGGGGAGGTCACCTGAGGCAAACTCAACAACCTGTGACCCCACAGCTGGCAGAGACCAGAGAGAATATTCTCACTGGTCACAAAGCCAAGTTCTCAAGACGTGAAACAAGATGAAGAGAGAATTTGATCCACTTGTTGTTTTTGTTTGTGACCCACAGAAAAGTCTTAACAGATGTTGATCTGGTGAGAACTTTTAACTACGCAGACTGTGAGGTCAGCTCAGACCTTGTCAGACCTATGCCTCTGTTTTACCCTGTGAATCTCCTCTTTATGTCCAATGACACAGAAACAGAGACAAAGGAAAATAATGACTATCTCTGGGAGGTAGGGGAGCAACAGAAAACAAGAATGCTCAGAACAGAAAGCACTGGAGTTGCTATTCCCAAAACTACTGCAAAGAAATGGTTTTCCCTGCCATACTGAACTAGGATAAGGAAAAAGACAAGGGGAGACTTTAATCACTTTCACCCGAACCAGATCCTATAGGCAGAGATCTGGGAAAGAGTGACAGCATAAGAACTTTTGCCAACTTACAGCTTTTGTCAGATGTCCCAGGATCTCTCAGCTGCAGCCCCCAGAGTAATTAGCAGTGACCCATTCAGTACAACCCCATTGTCACTACCAGAAACGGAGGAAAGCAAACACTTTACCCTTTCAGGAGCTCTGGCTGGGCCTGAAAATTAACTGGCATCACTAACAGGAGAAAAGTACACAAATGTATTTATTAGTAGTTTTACATGACATGGAAGCATTGATTTCAACCCTATCAAAAAATGAAAAGCCGGGTCTAGAGGATGGAATGTGATCACATGATCCAGAAATTTCACTCCCAGAGTTAGTTTAAGAAAGCAGTGATCTTCATTGTCACAGTAGGTAAGAATAGTGTCAGTGTAAATCGTGACTCCAGTCTCCCACAAGAATTTGAGATTCTTCCAGTCACAGGCCTACTAGTTTGTGATATAAGGTAGATAATACTAGGAAGGGAGTTTCCCAGCACTCATGAAACAAAGGCCCTTAAAGGACTGGGATCTTTTATTAAGACAGACTACCCTAAAAGCTGTAGTGGTTGGACAGAGAGACTGATGCTTGTCACTTCTTGTTTTGGGTTCCCAGACTGTGGGGAGGTCACCTGAGGCAAACTCAACAACCTGTGACCCCACAGCTGGCAGAGACCAGAGAGAATATTCTCACTGGTCACAAAGCCAAGTTCTCAAGACGTGAAACAAGATGAAGAGAGAATTTGATCCACTTGTTGTTTTTGTTTGTGACCCACAGAAAAGTCTTAACAGATGTTGATCTGGTGAGAACTTTTAACTACGCAGACTGTGAGGTCAGCTCAGACCTTGTCAGACCTATGCCTCTGTTTTACCCTGTGAATCTCCTCTTTATGTCCAATGACACAGAAACAGAGACAAAGGAAAATAATGACTATCTCTGGGAGGTAGGGGAGCAACAGAAAACAAGAATGCTCAGAACAGAAAGCACTGGAGTTGCTATTCCCAAAACTACTGCAAAGAAATGGTTTTCCCTGCCATACTGAACTAGGATAAGGAAAAAGACAAGGGGAGACTTTAATCACTTTCACCCGAACCAGATCCTATAGGCAGAGATCTGGGAAAGAGTGACAGCATAAGAACTTTTGCCAACTTACAGCTTTTGTCAGATGTCCCAGGATCTCTCAGCTGCAGCCCCCAGAGTAATTAGCAGTGACCCATTCAGTACAACCCCATTGTCACTACCAGAAACGGAGGAAAGCAAACACTTTACCCTTTCAGGAGCTCTGGCTGGGCCTGAAAATTAACTGGCATCAGGCACATTAACAGGAGAAAAGTACACAAATGTATTTATTAGTAGTTTTACATGACATGGAAGCTCTTCTAAGGGAATAAAGATCCAAAGAAGAGGAAAAATCAAATGCTTATATACTGGATTAAACAAAGAGTGCTAATTATGGAAACATAACTAAAATAAAGAGACCAGGAGAAGATAATTTAATTTAACAGGATCTGTTAGCACAGCATTCTCCTGGCCTCAACTCCCATTTCTGGTGATAAGAATGTTTCTTTCCTCCTGGTACAGGGAGGGCAGCTCTCACATGAGAATTTTAACTTCTGCTTTCAAGAGTAAAAGGGTTTCCTTGTGTCTCAGACAGTAGAGAATTTGTCTGTAGTACATGGGACCTGGGTTTGATTCCTGGGTTGGGAAGATACCCTGGAGAAGGAAATGGCAACCCACTCCAGTATTCTTGCCTGGGAAATTCCATGGCCAGAGGAGGCTGGTGGCCTACAGTCCATGGGGTCACAAAGGGTTGGACACAACTGAGCAACTAACACTTTAAGTAATAAAAAAGAGGAACCAAGTACCTTTCTTTCACTTTCTGCTTTTTAAGTGCATTTGACTCAAAATAATCAGTATGTCAAGGTGGCATGTTTTGGGTGGCTTGTCCTGAAATCCCTTTACTTTTCTTCCTGTGTTTGTATGGTCATACTTTCCCAAGCTATTTTTGCATGTAAGTTTTAAATTGGAGATTTTAAGATCATATATTATAGCAGCTCTAGATTCTTATCCTTCAGGAGAGTTGTTGTTGCAGTTTTTGTTTCCTTAATGACTTGCCTGGATTAACTCTGTAGATGTCCCAGGATCTACCCTCAAGGGCTGCAGCCAAGGGAGACTTTAATCACTTTCACCCGAACCAGATCCTATAGGCAGAGATCTGGGAAAGAGTGACAGCATAAGAACTTTTGCCAACTTACAGCTTTTGTCAGATGTCCCAGGATCTCTCAGCTGCAGCCCCCAGAGTAATTAGCAGTGACCCATTCAGTACAACCCCATTGTCACTACCAGAAACGGAGGAAAGCAAACACTTTACCCTTTCAGGAGCTCTGGCTGGGCCTGAAAATTAACTGGCATCAGGCACATTAACAGGAGAAAAGTACACAAATGTATTTATTAGTAGTTTTACATGACATGGAAGCTCTTCTAAGGGAATAAAGATCCAAAGAAGAGGAAAAATCAAATGCTTATATACTGGATTAAACAAAGAGTGCTAATTATGGAAACATAACTAAAATAAAGAGACCAGGAGAAGATAATTTAATTTAACAGGATCTGTTAGCACAGCATTCTCCTGGCCTCAACTCCCATTTCTGGTGATAAGAATGTTTCTTTCCTCCTGGTACAGGGAGGGCAGCTCTCACATGAGAATTTTAACTTCTGCTTTCAAGAGTAAAAGGGTTTCCTTGTGTCTCAGACAGTAGAGAATTTGTCTGTAGTACATGGGACCTGGGTTTGATTCCTGGGTTGGGAAGATACCCTGGAGAAGGAAATGGCAACCCACTCCAGTATTCTTGCCTGGGAAATTCCATGGCCAGAGGAGGCTGGTGGCCTACAGTCCATGGGGTCACAAAGGGTTGGACACAACTGAGCAACTAACACTTTAAGTAATAAAAAAGAGGAACCAAGTACCTTTCTTTCACTTTCTGCTTTTTAAGTGCATTTGACTCAAAATAATCAGTATGTCAAGGTGGCATGTTTTGGGTGGCTTGTCCTGAAATCCCTTTACTTTTCTTCCTGTGTTTGTATGGTCATACTTTCCCAAGCTATTTTTTTGCATGTAAGTTTTTAAATTGGAGATTTTAAGATCATATATTATAGCAGCTCTAGATTCTTATCCCCTTCAGGGAGAGTTGTTGTTGCAGTTTTTTGTTTCCTTAATGACTTGCCTGGATTAACTCTGTAGAGTCTGTCTTCCTGGCACTGTGAAGACACTGATGTCTTTGCTCAGGTTTTGTTTTGTTTAATATATTTTTGTTTTACTTTAAAACCTGACTCCCTAAGGTACAGCATAACTTAATGGTCAGCCAGTAACTGATTAGAGCTTGTACACAAACATCTTGAACCAGTAAGATGGTTCTTTTGCCATGGAGCTGTGTGTGTTTAATGAATGTCATCAAAACTTCAGGAATTTGCACTCTGCTCTAGCTTACTCTTGCTGCATATTCAAACCTTCACATTCATCAGGGATGAGGAGATAGCTAAGGCCCTATCTGATCTTTCCTCTGTGAGTACACATCCTTGAGCACGCATATACCTGCTTCTAAATCACCAGGGCTAAGTGGCAACTTATGAACTCTGCTATCACTCTCTATCTCTGGATTTCCCTTTTACTTTTCTAGCTGGTCTGTCAATCTCTTGCTGGCCCAAGTAGCATTGTGACCTCAGGCAGCCTTCTTGAGATGTTTGCTATTATTTCTGGCTTTTCCTGTTATCATTTTTTGCCATGCCCTTGTGTATGTGTGCTTTACTCCAGAGCGAATCAGCTCCCTCTAGTAAGGAGACTGCGATTCCTCACAGCTTGACCTGCCCTAATAAAATTACTGAACAACAGTTCTGGGTGAGGAATGGCAGAAGCCACAGGATAAAGTGCCGCAGACTCTCACTGTTCTTACTGATGCTTAGTTTTTATTGAATAAATATTTTTCAATTAGATGGATGCCTTTGGTCAATTTCTAAAGTCCTGGAGTAGCTGTTTTTAACAGCTTTGTCTAGTTTTATATTTGCTTTTAAGGAAGAGGGTTTGCTTACCTCCTCAGTCAACCCTTCCAAAAGTCCCACCTCACATTCAAATTTTTTGCTCTGGGCTACAGGTCACTGTAACATTTTATCATGACATGTGAAAAAGGAAAAAATATGCAAGACTTAGGAGCAAACTTATGAATGTGGAGATGCATCTCATTTTTAAATATAAAGATTCTATACCAAAAACATTAAACTATAGATTCATTGAAATTCCAATTAAAATATCAGTGGGATTCTTGATGAAACATGATTAGACAGTGTAGACACAGGAATATGCCAATGGTAGAGGTTACAGAGGCTGCAAACAGATTGTGTAGACAGAAGTCTATAATGGACTTGCAGTGACCCTTGTCCTTCTGTACTACCCTCCCCTTTGACTGAGGTAGAATACAATGAAATGTCCTTCCCATGAAATGTTACATTATATGAAAAAGTGACCATTACATATGTAGGTAATCCTGGTCTTATCCAATGAGCCCTTTACAAGTGAAAAATATTCTCTGGTTGGTGAAAGAAGAGAAACTCAGAGACTTGGAAGGTAGAGAAGCATCTGACATGGAATTGCTGACTTTGAAGATGGCGGGGGACACAGGTTAAGGAATGTGGGTGGGCTTGGGCTGCTGAGAGTGGCCCCAGGCTAACAGTAAATGGGGACCTCATTCTTAAAACCTCAAGGCACTGAATTCTGCCAACAATCTGAATGAGTCTGAAAGCAGATTATTTTCCAGAACCTCCAGATAAGAGCCCAGTGTAGTCAACATCTTGATTTCAGCTGTGAACTTGACTGAGTCTACCTGGACTTCTGATCTACAGAAATATGAAATAATAAGTGGTATTGTTTTAACCTGAATGTTTTATGGTAATTTATTATGTGGCAATAGATAACTAATAACAGCCCTATATTTATATAAGAGTTTGAAAGATGATAGAGCTGACTTTGCAGATTTTTGAAAGGAGGATCTATTCAATGAGTAATTCTGGGACAAATGTTCATAGATACAGAATAAATATTTTTCAATTAGATGGATGCCTTTGGTCAATTTCTAAAGTCCTGGAGTAGCTGTTTTTAACAGCTTTGTCTAGTTTTATATTTGCTTTTAAGGAAGAGGGTTTGCTTACCTCCTCAGTCAACCCTTCCAAAAGTCCCACCTCACATTCAAATTTTTTGCTCTGGGCTACAGGTCACTGTAACATTTTATCATGACATGTGAAAAAGGAAAAAATATGCAAGACTTAGGAGCAAACTTATGAATGTGGAGATGCATCTCATTTTTAAATATAAAGATTCTATACCAAAAACATTAAACTATAGATTCATTGAAATTCCAATTAAAATATCAGTGGGATTCTTGATGAAACATGATTAGACAGTGTAGACACAGGAATATGCCAATGGTAGAGGTTACAGAGGCTGCAAACAGATTGTGTAGACAGAAGTCTATAATGGACTTGCAGTGACCCTTGTCCTTCTGTACTACCCTCCCCTTTGACTGAGGTAGAATACAATGAAATGTCCTTCCCATGAAATGTTACATTATATGAAAAAGTGACCATTACATATGTAGGTAATCCTGGTCTTATCCAATGAGCCCTTTACAAGTGAAAAATATTCTCTGGTTGGTGAAAGAAGAGAAACTCAGAGACTTGGAAGGTAGAGAAGCATCTGACATGGAATTGCTGACTTTGAAGATGGCGGGGGACACAGGTTAAGGAATGTGGGTGGGCTTGGGCTGCTGAGAGTGGCCCCAGGCTAACAGTAAATGGGGACCTCATTCTTAAAACCTCAAGGCACTGAATTCTGCCAACAATCTGAATGAGTCTGAAAGCAGATTATTTTCCAGAACCTCCAGATAAGAGCCCAGTGTAGTCAACATCTTGATTTCAGCTGTGAACTTGACTGAGTCTACCTGGACTTCTGATCTACAGAAATATGAAATAATAAGTGGTATTGTTTTAACCTGAATGTTTTATGGTAATTTATTATGTGGCAATAGATAACTAATAACAGCCCTATATTTATATAAGAGTTTGAAAGATGATAGAGCTGACTTTGCAGATTTTTGGTGAAAGGAGGATCTATTCAATGAGTAATTCTGGGACAAATGTTCATAGATACAGAATTCAAAAAGGTTGGGTCTCTACCTCAAAATATGACAAGCAAATAGAAATTTTCAACATTTACAGCAAGAAATTCCTCAATGAAAGATGTAAAATAAATACACAGGAGGACTGAAAATCCAAGTATGTAAAAAATTTACAATTCAACTATCAAAGATGAGCACTGAACAAATAAAAACAAATAAAAAAGAAGGAAAGAACAAGAAGTCTGAAAAGTTGTAGTGTACAATGTCTCATTGAAGAGCCAACTCACTGGAAAAGATCCTGATGCTGGAAAAGATTGAGGGCAGGAGGAGAAGCGGGCAGCAGAGGATGATAATAAGTGGCATCACCGACTCAATGAACATGAGTTTGAGAAAACTCCTGTAGATAGTCTAGGACAGGGAAGCCTAGCTAGCTGCATTCCAGGAGTTGCAAAGAGTTAGACATAACTTAGCAATTGAACAATAACAACAGCAACAGTGTCTCAAGAGTACCAAAAGAAGCATGTCTGTAGAAAGGAAATTAGCATCTGTGTTGAATTCTACTAAGGGGGAATTCAAGGAAGACAGAAAAGTGTTCACTGGATTTGAAGTCACAAAGAACACTGATGACCAGAACAAGAGCATCAGAATGGAATAGGAGGAAACCCAGGGTAGTACATACATAGCTGTATTTCTAGTTTATCACCCTTCCAGAAAATGCCACACTTTCCTACATGCCTAATAGGCTCTATCACTTGCACATCCACAACTCTCCTAAAATACCAAACATGGTAGTGGTAGGTGTCTATTTGGCTTTTATTTTGTACAGAGTAAGTAGAATTATGATCTGTTTCATGATTTACTTAGCTGATTTCACATGCTTTTGAGAATTCTATCATTTGTCTGGCATTTCTTCCTCTCTAGGAAGATGAGAAACAGAGAAACCACAACAGAATTGTGGCAATCTTTAAGTCAAAATGTTTTAGTAATTTATTATGTGGCAATAGATAACTAATAACAGCCCTATATTTATATAAGAGTTTGAAAGATGATAGAGCTGACTTTGCAGATTTTTGGTGAAAGGAGGATCTATTCAATGAGTAATTCTGGGACAAATGTTCATAGATACAGAATTCAAAAAGGTTGGGTCTCTACCTCAAAATATGACAAGCAAATAGAAATTTTCAACATTTACAGCAAGAAATTCCTCAATGAAAGATGTAAAATAAATACACAGGAGGACTGAAAATCCAAGTATGTAAAAAATTTACAATTCAACTATCAAAGATGAGCACTGAACAAATAAAAACAAATAAAAAAGAAGGAAAGAACAAGAAGTCTGAAAAGTTGTAGTGTACAATGTCTCATTGAAGAGCCAACTCACTGGAAAAGATCCTGATGCTGGAAAAGATTGAGGGCAGGAGGAGAAGCGGGCAGCAGAGGATGATAATAAGTGGCATCACCGACTCAATGAACATGAGTTTGAGAAAACTCCTGTAGATAGTCTAGGACAGGGAAGCCTAGCTAGCTGCATTCCAGGAGTTGCAAAGAGTTAGACATAACTTAGCAATTGAACAATAACAACAGCAACAGTGTCTCAAGAGTACCAAAAGAAGCATGTCTGTAGAAAGGAAATTAGCATCTGTGTTGAATTCTACTAAGGGGGAATTCAAGGAAGACAGAAAAGTGTTCACTGGATTTGAAGTCACAAAGAACACTGATGACCAGAACAAGAGCATCAGAATGGAATAGGAGGAAACCCAGGGTAGTACATACATAGCTGTATTTCTAGTTTATCACCCTTCCAGAAAATGCCACACTTTCCTACATGCCTAATAGGCTCTATCACTTGCACATCCACAACTCTCCTAAAATACCAAACATGGTAGTGGTAGGTGTCTATTTGGCTTTTATTTTGTACAGAGTAAGTAGAATTATGATCTGTTTCATGATTTACTTAGCTGATTTCACATGCTTTTGAGAATTCTATCATTTGTCTGGCATTTCTTCCTCTCTAGGAAGATGAGAAACAGAGAAACCACAACAGAATTGTGGCAATCTTTAAGTCAAAATAGGTCTTAGTTATTTCTAGTCAAGCCAAACTTTCTGGAGAGTCAAGGGATGGAAGTCCGAGGTGCTTTTACAGTGCTAAAATCTTAACATTATATATACACGTGTATGTGTACACATCTCAAGAGTCATATATATATATGTATGTGTACATACATAAACAGGTAGATAGTAAAAACAGTATTAACCGTGAAATTAATCTCCCCCTCTTTTCCTTTCATCATCCCTTGCAAGGTTGATTTCACTGGTCATTTTGACCCCAGAGTAAGGAGGTGCAGGAGGCCCACTCCTGTACTCCCTCGGGACTGGTTATATCTCAACCCAAGGAATGCTGAAAACATTCCCCTTCCTCAAAAGTATTTTCCTCCAACAAAAATAGCTCCTAAACCATAGAAGCTCTGGTTGTGCTAAAGGATTTCAAGATTTCACTAATGAAGATTATAATTAAAATATTTAAATAGGTTTTTAATTTTCTTTCTGGGCTGTGCTATTTCTTAGTCCTCTCGAGGAGCTGCTATTGTTCAGTCCTGACAGAATTCTCTGTTAGAAATTATAGCCTGCTGCCTTTCAGCATCTTCATTAAAATGCAGTGCTGCCAGATATATCTGCATGCATATGAATGAAGCATCTATAGAATAATTAAGTCATGAATAACACATTGCTGAGCATGGCTTTTCCTGAATAGGGAAAGACTACTATTTATGAACCCAGAGATTTTATATTATATGAAAAAATAATTGGTCATAACAAGTATTAAATTATGATTATCCTTTTATAGACTCCATTTTTAATAAAATGGCATTTACATTAGAAAATAAATGTGAATTTAAGTGCCTCTTTATTTTGCTTCAAAAGGCCACCTGAAAGCTGTTTGCAGTGGGGATGGCAATCTTGAGATCTTTTACAAACAAAAGGTGATTAGCATCACAGCAACTTCACAGGCTTGGGTTCAGACTAGTAGCTACATATCAGTGGAAAAACACAGATTCTGTTCACAGGCAGTACTCAGGCTTTTTCAAGGAATACTGTGGAAGCAAAAGCTGAATTTCCCTGAGCCCATCCCTCCCCCATGCAGTATGTTTGAATCAAGAAGCAGTTCTTTTCCAAAAGCAATGATCACATTCTAGAGCTAAACTGTGCTGTATTTTCAGCACTGTTTAATGTTTAGTTTGGGGCTCTCCTGAGACCTTTAGCCACAGTGTACTGTGTACTGAAGTCCAGAGGCAGAGGAAGAGTAAGTGAGAAGGCATGAGACAGAAAAAGGACAGAAGGCTCAAGGTGAAAAGAAAAAAGTAACACCTCTTCCTTCTTGACCTCCCTCAGGTCCCTTGCTTGAGTCTCTTTCTTGGTCATAGCTCTTTGTGATTCATTTCACATTTGGTTTTTCTTATGTTTCTTTTTCAAAACACATCTCATCCAGCAAATTCTCAGTAAAGGCTCCTTGAGGAAGGGTCAGAGTCAAATGTCAGCAGAGCAAAGAAGCCTATCATCTAGTTAGTCCCCATGACAGTCAAAGGACCTGTCTCCAATCCAGAGAACCCATTTCCTCCTTTCCACTTTCCCTGCCAGGGGCCTCAGTCCACTCTTTGTACCTGGACACCGGAAATTTCGCCTCTGATGCCCTGCTCACAGTCTCTCATCCCTCCACCCAAAGCACCCTGCCTTCCTATCCTTTCCAACGCACCCAGATACAAGTACGCTCACTAAACCATCTCTAATTAAGTCATTTCTCTGATAAAAATTCCTCAGCAGTTTCTCACACTTCTCAGGATCAGTTCCAAACCACTTAACATGATTCAAACACGCTGCAGGACCTGGCCCTAGACTGCCTCTCCAGCTCCTACAGAGCCTTGAGTGGTCCCCTCTCTCCAGCCTAAATGAATTACTCACCACTTTTTGAGTTCATCTGTTTCTTGTCCTCAGATGTCCTGTTTCCCTAACTGACATCTAGTCCTCCTTAAATATTCACCTCAAAGACCCGCTAGAGGTGCAAGCATTCCCTGACCATCCTTACCTCCACTTGTTTTAATGTCCCCCGTGGCAATCTGAGTATCACATTTATACCTCAAGGAAAACACTTTTACTCTTTTCCATAATTGTTGATTTACTTGTCTATTTTCTCCACTAGAATGTAGTCTCCTTAGAAGCAGAAAATATTTCCTTGGACATGCAGTATGTTTGAATCAAGAAGCAGTTCTTTTCCAAAAGCAATGATCACATTCTAGAGCTAAACTGTGCTGTATTTTCAGCACTGTTTAATGTTTAGTTTGGGGCTCTCCTGAGACCTTTAGCCACAGTGTACTGTGTACTGAAGTCCAGAGGCAGAGGAAGAGTAAGTGAGAAGGCATGAGACAGAAAAAGGACAGAAGGCTCAAGGTGAAAAGAAAAAAGTAACACCTCTTCCTTCTTGACCTCCCTCAGGTCCCTTGCTTGAGTCTCTTTCTTGGTCATAGCTCTTTGTGATTCATTTCACATTTGGTTTTTCTTATGTTTCTTTTTCAAAACACATCTCATCCAGCAAATTCTCAGTAAAGGCTCCTTGAGGAAGGGTCAGAGTCAAATGTCAGCAGAGCAAAGAAGCCTATCATCTAGTTAGTCCCCATGACAGTCAAAGGACCTGTCTCCAATCCAGAGAACCCATTTCCTCCTTTCCACTTTCCCTGCCAGGGGCCTCAGTCCACTCTTTGTACCTGGACACCGGAAATTTCGCCTCTGATGCCCTGCTCACAGTCTCTCATCCCTCCACCCAAAGCACCCTGCCTTCCTATCCTTTCCAACGCACCCAGATACAAGTACGCTCACTAAACCATCTCTAATTAAGTCATTTCTCTGATAAAAATTCCTCAGCAGTTTCTCACACTTCTCAGGATCAGTTCCAAACCACTTAACATGATTCAAACACGCTGCAGGACCTGGCCCTAGACTGCCTCTCCAGCTCCTACAGAGCCTTGAGTGGTCCCCTCTCTCCAGCCTAAATGAATTACTCACCACTTTTTGAGTTCATCTGTTTCTTGTCCTCAGATGTCCTGTTTCCCTAACTGACATCTAGTCCTCCTTAAATATTCACCTCAAAGACCCGCTAGAGGTGCAAGCATTCCCTGACCATCCTTACCTCCACTTGTTTTAATGTCCCCCGTGGCAATCTGAGTATCACATTTATACCTCAAGGAAAACACTTTTACTCTTTTCCATAATTGTTGATTTACTTGTCTATTTTCTCCACTAGAATGTAGTCTCCTTAGAAGCAGAAAAATATTTCCTTGGACTTTGTGTGCCTACCACCTGTCTGTCCCAGGGTATAACAAAAAAGCCCCTTAAACAGAAGAACTACATATAGCATAAGGCAGAACAAGGTAGGTGTTGTCACTTTATATAGTGTTTAAGTATATATATATAAGTATATAGAAGTATATTATATAGTATATTTCACCTCATATATACTAAATGTATATATACTATATGTATACATACATATATATATATAGTATATGTTGCCTTATGTAGTAGTGAGTAAAAGCATAGGTTCTTGGAGACCAGAATGCTTGGGTTTACATGTCGTCTCTACTATGTGTTGAGTGATGAGAAATTATCCTATCCATCTGGTCATCTGTTTCTTAATCTGTAAAGTAGAAATAGACATTTGTTTTTTCACATAGTTGTTTTGAAGATTAAATCAAATAAGAGAAAAATCAGTATTTAGTGGGAGACCTGGCACATAATATGCAATCAGTAATGGTAGTTACTAGTATTGTTACTGTTATTACTATCAAAGCACAATAAATAACATCTTAAAAGGCTATTTGGGGTAGGGTGGGATATGTTCCCAGGTGGCACTAGTGGTAAATAATCTGCCTGCCAATGCAGGAGATTCAGGAGACACAGGTTTAATCCCTGGGTTGGCAAGAGCCCCTGGAGTAGGAAATGGCAGCCCACTATTCTTGCCTGGAGAATTCCATGGACAGAGGAGCCTAGCGGGCTATAGTCCATGGAGCCACAAAGAGTCAGACATTGCTGAGCGCACACAGCACACAGAAATATATTCCCCTTCATTTTAAGGATTTATTGTATCATTAAAACAGAATACAAGACCCCCAGATAATTAAATAGCATAAGCAGACTGGCAAACCAATCTTATTTTGCCATTCTGTTCAGTTGCTCTCTCATTGTATGGTGGGGAAAAGGATCCTCTACTGTAGTTGTAATCACTAAGTCACATCATTTTTTATTTGTTCCCACATTCACCCAATACAGATCTTTCAAGAGGCATTGCACTTAGCACTGAGTGAGGAGTTAAAACAACATTGAATACTAGAAGATATCCTGACCTGTGGATGGAAGGTCTGGCTTCGGCCAGCAGTGTGATCAAGGGCAAGTCACACCTATTCAGGCATCAGTTGTTTCCTCACCTATATAGTTAGAAAAGTGGACTTCATCCAAGTCACAATTGCAAGTGGAAACATAGTGCCTACCCTACAAAAAAGTTGTGTTGGGACTAGACTAGTAAAGTATAAGTGACCTGGTTTTGCTCGTTTGTCCCCTCTCTCCACTGTTCTCATGATACTGCCAGAACTAATACTCAGGATTTCATGTCATAGAATCCTCAGAATGTGGAAGGTGACAAAAAACAAAAGTTGACTGGGTGGTTATCTGGAGGAGAGCAGTAAGAGCTGCAAACAGTGTGGAGAGGAAGGTGAGGAGCAAGAAGAGTTGGGAGAGGAGACTGAGAAAGTTCGGGGTGGGATGACAAGGATTAGGGAAAAATTATTGAGCACTACAGGAGGTAGCAGGGGATTTTCATGAGTTTCCATAAAATATAAGCTCCATTCCCTTTATACCCTTCAAGAGAGACAAGTAAAACAGAGACCTTCCCTAAATGTAGCGTTTCTTGAACGATAGGATCAAGTGAGTCTAAGTGTTAGTGAACTTACACCAATTAATGAGACAGCATAAAGATACACATACACCCACATGTGTATTCTGAATGTGTTTAATTTTCATGGTAAAGAAGATGAATGAATATGATTCGAGATACCTTCAGAATACTTTTGAAAAATTAAAAGGTTGACATTTTAGAGATGAGGAAAAGTGATGAACTTCCTTGTAATCTGGTGATAAGCCAGTCAGGCCTACTGAAATCCATGTGAAATAACCTAATTGACAAAAGTAAAGAAAGTATTCCAATACTGTGGATAGAAAATTATTTCACAAGCATGTGATGATTAGTCGGGTTTAACATTTTTTCCTCTTTTTTTAACATACGGTAATAAGGTGAGTAAAATATGTTTTTTAAAAGATATAAATTACCTTCTACTTGATAGTGCTGAAGTTTTGTTGTTTTTTTAGAAAATATTTATTTATTTGGCTGAGCCAACTCACAGGATCTTTGATCTTTGTTGCAGCATATGGGTCTTTACTTGCAACATGTGGGACCTTTAGTTTCAGCATATGGGATAAAGTTCCCTTATTTGAACCCAAGCCTCCTGCATTAGGAGCATGGAGTCTTAGCTACTAAATCACCAGGGAAGTCCCAAGAGGGCCGAATTTTTAAGGAGAATAAATGTCAGTTAGGGAAACAATATGTTGAGGACATGGAACTTGCTGGATTCAAGGAATCATAAATCATTTAGTTAGACTAATCAGGATACTAATGATTACAATATAACAAACCTTACCCTAGTTGCAGAGTAGAGGAGGCATGAAAAGAAGTCTAGTTAGGCAGTCGAGGCACTAGTTCAGCTGAGAAACAATGGGAACCTGGACCAAATAATGTAAGTGAGGATGAGAGGATTTGAAGAGTTGGGTTGGAGTCCCAAGAATCTCACACTTTATACATGCAATCTTGAACAAATTATTTACTTCTCTACATCTTAATTTCACAAATTAGAATATGAGAATAAGAGTACATAGGACTGCTGAAAGATTTTTAAAAAGATAAGGCATGCAAAGCATTCAGCACAGTACCTGGACTAGAAAACATATATGGAAGTAATCAGCAAATATGTGGGGATTAAGCTATGATACTGCCCAAGCACCAAGTATGGAGTAGGAAAGGAGAAGATCAAGGTTGCCTAGATTAACAGTGTGAGTTTCTGACTCCTTAAATTTTAACCCTACTGCTGTTCTGGAATTCGGCTGCTGCTTTGTGGATAATAAAGTGTATATATATATATATATAAAGTATGTATATATATATATATATTTACCATTTAAATGATACTGTCACTACCAACCAGCTATTTGCTGCTAGGTGGCCATGCATGGTGACTCATGTTTAGAACAGGCAGCAAAAAAGAAGGGACACATATATACCTATGAGTGATCCATGTTGATATTTGAGAGAAAACAATATAATTCTGTAATGCAATTATCCTTCAATTAAAATAATTAATTTTTTAGGAAAAGGAGCAATAGGAAGAAAGCATGAGTGAATGTGGCTGATTGGCCTTCTTGATAAATCCCAGTCCCCATTTAGTCTGATAAAGCTGTATGATTTTTCTTAGTGTTTTAGATAGGATGGAAAAATGAGGTCTGCTTTTTAAAGCTGTTTTGATTTTGAGGTTTAATTAGTGTTGTTTCTGGGGAATTCATTGCTTTAATTAATTATGTGCCCTGAATTTTGTAAGAATGTCATTGAAAACATGAATATGTAATGAGTACAACTTTCTTTATCCTAGCTGAGGAGGGTGGCTAAGACTTGATTCTCACCTGTCAGCATAAGTACAAGGACCTCAGGTACGAAAAGGAGCTGGGCTGCAAGGTTTTATTTGCATAATCAGGAACTTGAACAAATTATTTAAACGGGTCTAGTTAGGCAGTCGAGGCACTAGTTCAGCTGAGAAACAATGGGAACCTGGACCAAATAATGTAAGTGAGGATGAGAGGATTTGAAGAGTTGGGTTGGAGTCCCAAGAATCTCACACTTTATACATGCAATCTTGAACAAATTATTTACTTCTCTACATCTTAATTTCACAAATTAGAATATGAGAATAAGAGTACATAGGACTGCTGAAAGATTTTTAAAAAGATAAGGCATGCAAAGCATTCAGCACAGTACCTGGACTAGAAAACATATATGGAAGTAATCAGCAAATATGTGGGGATTAAGCTATGATACTGCCCAAGCACCAAGTATGGAGTAGGAAAGGAGAAGATCAAGGTTGCCTAGATTAACAGTGTGAGTTTCTGACTCCTTAAATTTTAACCCTACTGCTGTTCTGGAATTCGGCTGCTGCTTTGTGGATAATAAAGTGTATATATATATATATATAAAGTATGTATATATATATATATATTTACCATTTAAATGATACTGTCACTACCAACCAGCTATTTGCTGCTAGGTGGCCATGCATGGTGACTCATGTTTAGAACAGGCAGCAAAAAAGAAGGGACACATATATACCTATGAGTGATCCATGTTGATATTTGAGAGAAAACAATATAATTCTGTAATGCAATTATCCTTCAATTAAAATAATTAATTTTTTAGGAAAAGGAGCAATAGGAAGAAAGCATGAGTGAATGTGGCTGATTGGCCTTCTTGATAAATCCCAGTCCCCATTTAGTCTGATAAAGCTGTATGATTTTTCTTAGTGTTTTAGATAGGATGGAAAAATGAGGTCTGCTTTTTAAAGCTGTTTTGATTTTGAGGTTTAATTAGTGTTGTTTCTGGGGAATTCATTGCTTTAATTAATTATGTGCCCTGAATTTTGTAAGAATGTCATTGAAAACATGAATATGTAATGAGTACAACTTTCTTTATCCTAGCTGAGGAGGGTGGCTAAGACTTGATTCTCACCTGTCAGCATAAGTACAAGGACCTCAGGTACGAAAAGGAGCTGGGCTGCAAGGTTTTATTTGCATATCTGGGGTTTGGGTTTTTTTTTTTTTTTTTTAAGCTCAAGAGTTTTTTGTTTTACTTAAAAGCTGGGTCCATTAACTAGGAAACCAGAGAGAAAAAAACAATCAGCTTGCTTTGGTGCCCTTTCAGACCTTCTCTCAACTACTTATAAATCCATAAGCTAAATTCTAAATCAGAGTTTCTTAATCTCACCACATTTTAGACCAGATAATTCTTTGTCATAGGAGACTGGTATATGTTCTGTAGGATACTTAGCAGTATCCCTGGCCTCTACCCACCAGATGCTAATACTAACTCTCATTTATGACAATCGAAAAATGTTTCAAAGGGAGGCAAGAATATATAAAATTCTCTCAATATGAGATATGAGGCCCTATATAAGTTACAGTCCTTTATCTCTTGCCTCATCTACTACTCTCCTTTTTGCTCATCTGCTTATACACTGAGTTTCCCAATCTGGTATTTGTGCTATGATGTGCGTTTTTGGACTCCAATGTATGACTTTACATTGTCTATATGCAAATACCTTTTCCTTAGATTGGATTTTCAGTATCATTTTCAGTTCTGGTGCTCTTATTCAGCTAATGGCCAATCCAAGTACATGTTGTAAACACATTTGATCCACATGTCAATTATGCCCTTATTCACATAAGATATTAATGAAATGTTCAGCAGATCAGATTAGCAAACAAAGACCTTGGGTTCTTTACTAGAGACCCTTAGATAAAGACTGCTAGGACTGGGGCTTCCCGGGTGGCCCAGTGGGTAAAGAGTTAGCGTTGCAGTGCGAGGGCACCGATTCGATACCTGGCGAGGAAGAGCCCACGTGCTGCAGAGCAGCTGGACTAGTGTGACCAATTAAGAGTCAGTGCTATGGAGTGCATGCACCCAGAGCCGGTCTGCTTTTTAAAGCTGTTTTGATTTTGAGGTTTAATTAGTGTTGTTTCTGGGGAATTCATTGCTTTAATTAATTATGTGCCCTGAATTTTGTAAGAATGTCATTGAAAACATGAATATGTAATGAGTACAACTTTCTTTATCCTAGCTGAGGAGGGTGGCTAAGACTTGATTCTCACCTGTCAGCATAAGTACAAGGACCTCAGGTACGAAAAGGAGCTGGGCTGCAAGGTTTTATTTGCATATCTGGGGTTTGGGTTTTTTTTTTTTTTTTTTAAGCTCAAGAGTTTTTTGTTTTACTTAAAAGCTGGGTCCATTAACTAGGAAACCAGAGAGAAAAAAACAATCAGCTTGCTTTGGTGCCCTTTCAGACCTTCTCTCAACTACTTATAAATCCATAAGCTAAATTCTAAATCAGAGTTTCTTAATCTCACCACATTTTAGACCAGATAATTCTTTGTCATAGGAGACTGGTATATGTTCTGTAGGATACTTAGCAGTATCCCTGGCCTCTACCCACCAGATGCTAATACTAACTCTCATTTATGACAATCGAAAAATGTTTCAAAGGGAGGCAAGAATATATAAAATTCTCTCAATATGAGATATGAGGCCCTATATAAGTTACAGTCCTTTATCTCTTGCCTCATCTACTACTCTCCTTTTTGCTCATCTGCTTATACACTGAGTTTCCCAATCTGGTATTTGTGCTATGATGTGCGTTTTTGGACTCCAATGTATGACTTTACATTGTCTATATGCAAATACCTTTTCCTTAGATTGGATTTTCAGTATCATTTTCAGTTCTGGTGCTCTTATTCAGCTAATGGCCAATCCAAGTACATGTTGTAAACACATTTGATCCACATGTCAATTATGCCCTTATTCACATAAGATATTAATGAAATGTTCAGCAGATCAGATTAGCAAACAAAGACCTTGGGTTCTTTACTAGAGACCCTTAGATAAAGACTGCTAGGACTGGGGCTTCCCTGGTGGCCCAGTGGGTAAAGAGTTAGCGTTGCAGTGCGAGGGGCACCGATTCGATACCTGGCGCAGGAAGAGCCCACGTGCTGCAGAGCAGCTGGACTAGTGTGACCAATTAAGAGTCAGTGCTATGGAGTGCATGCACCCAGAGCCGGTGCTCTGCAGGGAGAGAGGCTACTGCAATGGTAGGACCACACAGGCCAAAGAATAAAAATGGAAGAAAAATAAATAATTAATTAATTTAAAAAAGACTGCTAGAACTATTCATCCAGTTGCAGATACATGTATTTCTGTATTCTATATTATGGAAACTTGTACCTTAGTAGGATGAAGAAACTTGGAAAGGCTATGTGAATTCCTCAAAGACACATGGCTAGTAAGCAGCAGATGTGGATCTAGACTGCTGGGCCAATATTCCATAATCTTTAGCATTTTTGTATTTCCTGCAACACCAAGTCAGTGTTTTTCAAATCCTCAATCAGCATATGTTTATTGCTGATTAATATGCCTTGTCTTGAGTGTCCTATAAAGTAAGTCCTTCATTTAGACCTGTAGTTCCCAACCCAGGACAATTTTGCCTGCAAGGGCCACTTGCAAATGCTTAAGAGACATTTTTTTTAATTGAGGTATAGCTGACTTACAATGTTGTGTTAGTTTCTCTTGTGATTAGCAAGTGATATATAGATATAGATATAGATATATCACTACTGATATATATACCACACACACACACATAGTAAAATAACAATCCCTCTGTCCATGTAAGAGGGGGCTTCCCAGGTGGCACTAGTGGTAAAGACCCCACCTGCCAATGTAGGAGACATAAGAGATATGGGTTCGATCCATGGGTTGGGAAGATCCCCCTGGAGGAGGGTATGACAACCCACTCCAGTACTCTTGCCTGGAGAATCCTCATGGACAGAGGAGCCTGGTGGGGTCCTACAGTCCATGGGGTCACCCACACTATATGCAAATACCTTTTCCTTAGATTGGATTTTCAGTATCATTTTCAGTTCTGGTGCTCTTATTCAGCTAATGGCCAATCCAAGTACATGTTGTAAACACATTTGATCCACATGTCAATTATGCCCTTATTCACATAAGATATTAATGAAATGTTCAGCAGATCAGATTAGCAAACAAAGACCTTGGGTTCTTTACTAGAGACCCTTAGATAAAGACTGCTAGGACTGGGGCTTCCCTGGTGGCCCAGTGGGTAAAGAGTTAGCGTTGCAGTGCGAGGGCACCGATTCGATACCTGGCGAGGAAGAGCCCACGTGCTGCAGAGCAGCTGGACTAGTGTGACCAATTAAGAGTCAGTGCTATGGAGTGCATGCACCCAGAGCCGGTGCTCTGCAGGGAGAGAGGCTACTGCAATGGTAGGACCACACAGGCCAAAGAATAAAAATGGAAGAAAAATAAAGAATTTAAATTTAATTTAAAAAAGACTGCTAGAACTATTCATCCAGTTGCAGATACATGTATTTCTGTATTCTATATTATGGAAACTTGTACCTTAGTAGGATGAAGAAACTTGGAAAGGCTATGTGAATTCCTCAAAGACACATGGCTAGTAAGCAGCAGATGTGGATCTAGACTGCTGGGCCAATATTCCATAATCTTTAGCATTTTTGTATTTCCTGCAACACCAAGTCAGTGTTTTTCAAATCCTCAATCAGCATATGTTTATTGCTGATTAATATGCCTTGTCTTGAGTGTCCTATAAAGTAAGTCCTTCATTTAGACCTGTAGTTCCCAACCCAGGACAATTTTGCCTGCAAGGGCCACTTGCAAATGCTTAAGAGACATTTTTTTTAATTGAGGTATAGCTGACTTACAATGTTGTGTTAGTTTCTCTTGTGATTAGCAAGTGATATATAGATATAGATATAGATATATCACTACTGATATATATACCACACACACACACATAGTAAAAATAACAATCCCTCTGTCCATGTAAGAGGGGGCTTCCCAGGTGGCACTAGTGGTAAAGACCCCACCTGCCAATGTAGGAGACATAAGAGATATGGGTTCGATCCATGGGTTGGGAAGATCCCCCTGGAGGAGGGTATGACAACCCACTCCAGTACTCTTGCCTGGAGAATCCTCATGGACAGAGGAGCCTGGTGGGGTCCTACAGTCCATGGGGTCACAAAGGGTCATACATGACTGAGTGACTGAGCATACACACATTGGCTTTCCTTGTGGCTCTGTGGTAAAGAATCCTCCTGCCAGTGCAGGAGACAGGATCCACTAGTTCTATCCCTGGGTCAGGAAGATCCCCTGGAGAAGGGAATGGCAACCCACTCCAGTGTTCTTGCCTGGAAAGTTTCATGGACAGAGAAACCTGGCAGGCTACGGTACATGGGGTTGCAAAAAGAGTTGGATATGACTAGGGAGTAAAAAACTGAATACAACAACTCTGTTGTGTCTTGAACTATAGCCCATCAGGCTCCTCTCTTCACGGGATTTTTTTGGCAAGAATACTGGAGTGGGTTGCCATTTCCTCCTTCACACATCTTCCTGACCCAGGGATCGACTGATATCTTCTGTGTCTCCTGCATTGGATAGAATGTGACTATTGAACTTGAAACCTTCTTAAAAAAATTATTTATGCACTGAGCCATCAGAGAAGCCCCATAGAGATACACACATATATATACCACATATTTTTTATCCATTCATCTGTCAGTAGAGATTTAGGTTACTGACATGTATTTGCTATTGTAAATAGTGCTGCAGTGAACATTGGGGTACATGTATCTTTTCAAAGTAGAGTTTCCTCCAGATATATGCCCAAGAGTGAGATTGCTAGATCTACTTTTAGTTTCTTAAGGAAATTCTATACTATTTTCCATAATTGGTGTACCAGTTACATTCACACCAGTAGTATAGGAGGACTCCCTGTTCACCACACCCTCTCCAGCATTTGATATTTCTAGGCCTTTTAACGATGGCCACTCTGACCAATGTGATGTACCTCATTGTAGTTTTGATTTGCATTTGTCTGATAATTAGTGACATTTAATGTCTTCTTGTGTACCTGTTGACCATCAGTATTTCCTCTTTGGAGAAGTGTCTGTTTAGATCTTCTGCCTGTTTTTTGGATTGGCTTCTTGTTGTTGTTGTTGTTGTTTTTCCCATGTTCGTTTTTGTGTTGGATGAGCTGTGTATATGCATTTTGGACATTAAGCCCTTGTCAGTCGCATTAGTTGCAAATATTTTCTCCCATTCCATAGGTTATCTTTTTGTTTTATTCATGGTTTCCTTTGCTGTGCAAGAACTTTATAAGTCCAGTTAGTTAGTTTCTATTTGTTTAATTTGGCCTTTATTTTTGTTACCTTGGGTGACTGACCTAAGAAAGCAATACTATGGTTTATGTCAGAGAATATTTTGCCTGTAATCTCTTCTAGGAATTTTATGGTATTATGTCTTGTGTTTAAGTCTTTAAGCCATTTTCAGTTTATTTTTTGCACATAGTGTGAGGGAGTGTTCTGGCTTCACTGTGGACATATGGCTGTCCAATTTTGCCAACAACACTTACCACTGGCAGTGAACAAGAATCATAGTTAGAAGCCTAAGCAAAGTGGGAAGTTGGATCAAAGACCCATGCCATAAAGTCAGGATGATCATGGGCAATATTCTTAATGGGTGAGCTGGAAACAACCTCTCTCTAAAAGACAGTCATGAGATACAACCTTTATCTGCTTTAGTTTTGTGCCAAAAGAGAAAAATATAAATGAAAAAAAAACCCACAAAAATAAATGTCTCCAATGAAATTACTCACACAGATCTACATTCTTATAGTCTGGTCACCCAAAGCCACAGTGTCCATGTATTTAAAATCTAAACCAAATATAATTTAAGTGATCTTTGGTTGACAGTATTCTCAGAAACCTGGCAGAAAAATAATTTCTAGAGAAATTAATCTTGGGCACAGACTCAAAAAAATAATCTCAGAGATAAAGTTCTAAGATATATATTATATTCACAATCAAAATTATTAAACTTGAAAAGGAAGAAAATCATGATGAGTGAAAGCTGACAGAACAAGCAGACTAAGACAATATAGAATAGATACTGGGGCTTCCCTGGTGGTCCAGTGGGTAAGAAGTCTGCCTTGCAGTACAGGGGGCATGGGTTCAATTCCTGGCCCAGGAAGATGCCACGTGCTGCAGAGTGGCTGGGCCGGTGTGTCCAATTACAAGCCAGCGCTCTGGAATGCAAGTTCCCTGAGCCAGTGCTCTGCAAAGAGAGAGGCCCCTGCAATGGGAGGCCCACACATGCCAAAGAATAAAGATGGATGAAAATAAATGATGACTTAGAGGCAAAAAAAAAAAAAAAACCTTAAAATAAAATTAGAAAGAACAGATACTGAAATAATTAGACCCAATGTTAAATAAGTATGTTTAATATGTTTCCAAAAATAAGAGTACTGAAAAATATTGAAAGGCACGAGGGACTATTAGAATTGGCTATAATCTGAATATAAAATAGAACCAAATTAGAAATGAAAAAAAAATAAAAAGCAACAGATTAGATTCAGGAGTGGAGAGATTTGGTGAACTGGAAAGTAAAGATTAAATTTAAAAAAAAGGGACAAAACACTGCCCAGGAAAGACAAAAGTAAATGTATGAAGTAGAAGATAAGACACATGAAGAAGACAGTGAGAAAGATTGCTGTATTCAGTCAATTGGTAAAGAAACTTTGAAAGAATTATCAACAGTAGCAACTGCAAAATTCAGGTAAGCTTCAAAAGCTGCCCCCTGCTATGTAGATTATTAATATTAAAGGAGCATGGATACTTGTTGAGTCCTAAGGCTGAGAAGAAAGATTGCCAACTTGAGGTAAAATATAGATAAAAGGGAAAAATCTGACCCACTGTTCTCTTTCTTCCCACTCAAATTGATAGTGACACATTAATATAACCCCAAAAGAAGGGTAATGCTGGGTCTTAAAGGCCGCATGCCTAAGCATGAACCTGCAATGGGACTGTTTTACAGGGGATAGTAGATTCTCTAGCAGGAGCATTGATTGTTGCTCATTCTCTCTGCTTATATAGCACAATTAGAGTAATGTAGAAAATAATTATATCCCCCCTCCATCCTCTTCAAGAGCCATCAAATATTTGTGTCTAAGAAAGAAAAGATTTGAGAATCCATGTCCATAGTAGGCATGGATATTCTTGTACAGAAATAATCACATTGAAGACAGAAGTGGACAAGCTTTTTAAAGGACCAGATAGGAAATATCTGTGGTTTGAGGGTCATATGGTTGTTATTACAACTACTAAACACTGCCATTATAGTACAAAAGCACCCATGGGCAATGCACAGTGTCAGTGCACAGACAACAAGCCTAGATGTGTTCCGATAAAACTTTATTTATAAAAGCAGGTGGTAGGGGGCTTCCTTGGTGACTCAGTGGTAAAAGACTCCACCTGCCAATGCAGGGACACCGGTTCAATCCCTGATCCTGGAAGATCCCACATGCCACTGAGCAGTCAAGCCCATGTGCCACAACTATTGAGCCTGTGCTCTGCAGCCCAGGAGCTACAACTACTGAGCACATGTGCTGCAAATAGTGAAGCCTGAGCACCCTAGAGCCCTGGTTCTACAACAAGAGAAACCACAGCAATGAGAAGTTAAAGCAATGAAATGACAGAGTAGCCCCCGCTTGCCACAATTAGACAAAAGCCCTCACAGCAATGAAGACAAAATAAATAGAATTATTTAAAAAAAAAAAAAAAAGTGGCAGACTGTAGTTTGCTAACCCCTGCTGTAAAAGATTATTATCTAAAAGTACAAATATTGGCAGCATTCAATAAATAAAACTGTTATAAAATGATTTTTAATGATCACTCATTTTAAAATTCACATTATTATGGTAATTGAGAAAAATGTGCTCTAGCATTTGGGCTTAGTCATAGTATAAAGGGCTTGGAAGCATAACCCATTGAGTCCCAGTGGCCCAATGAGGTAGTCGAGTAGTTAAGACAACAACAGACTGCTGAATAACTTATACATAGTGATACTGATCATAACAGACAATAAAAATGACTTCAGAGGGTATTATGTGTGGTCAAAACTTCATTGTTTTCACATAGTGAAAGTTATTTACATCTGAGCTAGAGATACTTCAGTGTGCTAGCTGAGGAGACATTCCAAGGGGAAGCATAGCCTTAAAAAGCAGGTGACATTGAAACAAGTTGACCCCAGGGCCCTCTTCTCTGGATTCTGTCCCTGCTGTTGTAAAAGATCATGCACGTCATTTTATCCACCTGTAGCTTCAAGAGGGTGATTCTATTTTAAAACACTGAAGCTGGACAAGCTTTTTAAAGGACCAGATAGGAAATATCTGTGGTTTGAGGGTCATATGGTTGTTATTACAACTACTAAACACTGCCATTATAGTACAAAAGCACCCATGGGCAATGCACAGTGTCAGTGCACAGACAACAAGCCTAGATGTGTTCCGATAAAACTTTATTTATAAAAGCAGGTGGTAGGGGGCTTCCTTGGTGACTCAGTGGTAAAAGACTCCACCTGCCAATGCAGGGACACCGGTTCAATCCCTGATCCTGGAAGATCCCACATGCCACTGAGCAGTCAAGCCCATGTGCCACAACTATTGAGCCTGTGCTCTGCAGCCCAGGAGCTACAACTACTGAGCACATGTGCTGCAAATAGTGAAGCCTGAGCACCCTAGAGCCCTGGTTCTACAACAAGAGAAACCACAGCAATGAGAAGTTAAAGCAATGAAATGACAGAGTAGCCCCCGCTTGCCACAATTAGACAAAAGCCCTCACAGCAATGAAGACAAAATAAATAGAATTATTTAAAAAAAAAAAAAAAAGTGGCAGACTGTAGTTTGCTAACCCCTGCTGTAAAAGATTATTATCTAAAAGTACAAATATTGGCAGCATTCAATAAATAAAACTGTTATAAAATGATTTTTAATGATCACTCATTTTAAAATTCACATTATTATGGTAATTGAGAAAAATGTGCTCTAGCATTTGGGCTTAGTCATAGTATAAAGGGCTTGGAAGCATAACCCATTGAGTCCCAGTGGCCCAATGAGGTAGTCGAGTAGTTAAGACAACAACAGACTGCTGAATAACTTATACATAGTGATACTGATCATAACAGACAATAAAAATGACTTCAGAGGGTATTATGTGTGGTCAAAACTTCATTGTTTTCACATAGTGAAAGTTATTTACATCTGAGCTAGAGATACTTCAGTGTGCTAGCTGAGGAGACATTCCAAGGGGAAGCATAGCCTTAAAAAGCAGGTGACATTGAAACAAGTTGACCCCAGGGCCCTCTTCTCTGGATTCTGTCCCTGCTGTTGTAAAAGATCATGCACGTCATTTTATCCACCTGTAGCTACAAATAAACAAGGATTGCCCAGTAAATCAGAATTTTAGAATAGAATGCTTTCTTTTGTTATTTTGCTTACAAATTCTCATGTTTTTCCTGAGCAGATAAAAAAAAACTATAATTTATATGCAGAATACATCATGCAGAATGCTGGGCTGGATGTATCACAAACTGGAATTAAGATTGCCAGGAAAAATATCAACAACCTTAGATATGCAGATGATTCCATGCTAATGGCAAGCGAAAAGGAACTAAAGAGCTTCTTGATGAGGGTGAAAGAAGAGAGTGAAAAAAAAACTGGCTTAAAACTCAACATTCAAAAACTAAGATCATGGCAGCTGGTTCCATCACTTCATAACTGAACAACAACAATAATCATAGTAAGATTTTTACATAATAAAATTGTTTTCTATTTTCACTTGAATTTTTTTTTCACTTGAATTTTTAATTAGTATAGAATAATAGCTAATAGTATTGATTGTTTAATATGTCCAGGGACCATTCTAAATACTCTACATGAATTATCTTATTCAATTCTTACAACTCAATGAGGTTGCCACTGTAACTGATTTGTGAGTAACCCGTGATAACCACTTCAGATACCATTTTAACTTTTCTTTTCTGTTCTCATACCCACTTCATAATGCCTTAGATTAAGTTAAGTGAAGAACTTACCATGTGAGACCAAAAAAAAAAAAATCTAAACAAACTAGAATGGCTCAGCTTTCCAAATTTTATCCCCTTGCTAGGGGAAGACACATAAAAATAAAAATAAGCTTAAGAATAGGAAGAGTTTCAGGGGGTCTGATCCAAGCCCTGAGTCCCTGAGTTTGTTGCATGAACCCTCAGTCCCTCAGTCCTTTTGGGGTTCATGAAACAGTTGGTACAGCCCATGAACTGATTTTTCAAATAACAAGTGAAAGTTATTTACATCTGAGCTAGAGATACTTCAGTGTGCTAGCTGAGGAGACATTCCAAGGGGAAGCATAGCCTTAAAAAGCAGGTGACATTGAAACAAGTTGACCCCAGGGCCCTCTTCTCTGGATTCTGTCCCTGCTGTTGTAAAAGATCATGCACGTCATTTTATCCACCTGTAGCTACAAATAAACAAGGATTGCCCAGTAAATCAGAATTTTAGAATAGAATGCTTTCTTTTGTTATTTTGCTTACAAATTCTCATGTTTTTCCTGAGCAGATAAAAAAAAACTATAATTTATATGCAGAATACATCATGCAGAATGCTGGGCTGGATGTATCACAAACTGGAATTAAGATTGCCAGGAAAAATATCAACAACCTTAGATATGCAGATGATTCCATGCTAATGGCAAGCGAAAAGGAACTAAAGAGCTTCTTGATGAGGGTGAAAGAAGAGAGTGAAAAAAAAACTGGCTTAAAACTCAACATTCAAAAACTAAGATCATGGCAGCTGGTTCCATCACTTCATAACTGAACAACAACAATAATCATAGTAAGATTTTTACATAATAAAATTGTTTTCTATTTTCACTTGAATTTTTTTTTCACTTGAATTTTTAATTAGTATAGAATAATAGCTAATAGTATTGATTGTTTAATATGTCCAGGGACCATTCTAAATACTCTACATGAATTATCTTATTCAATTCTTACAACTCAATGAGGTTGCCACTGTAACTGATTTGTGAGTAACCCGTGATAACCACTTCAGATACCATTTTAACTTTTCTTTTCTGTTCTCATACCCACTTCATAATGCCTTAGATTAAGTTAAGTGAAGAACTTACCATGTGAGACCAAAAAAAAAAAAAATCTAAACAAACTAGAATGGCTCAGCTTTCCAAATTTTATCCCCTTGCTAGGGGAAGACACATAAAAATAAAAATAAGCTTAAGAATAGGAAGAGTTTCAGGGGGTCTGATCCAAGCCCTGAGTCCCTGAGTTTGTTGCATGAACCCTCAGTCCCTCAGTCCTAGTTTATGGGGCATTCCATGAAACAGCTGTGGTACAATGAGGATACAGGAAGAAGAGACTGGCACCTTGCTTGCCAGTTGCTTACCTGCTGAACCTTGCAGCCAGAGACCAATGAAAGAAATTTTAGGAAGAAGGGATAGGTGTTGCCAAAGTAAGGCAAAAGAGAGCAAGACTCAGGCCCCAGAGCTACACATACACACACACACACACACACACACACACACCCCTCTTGTTTCTTGAGAAGCCTAAACAATAGGATAACAACCATACCCACAAATCTCAAGATCAGGAATACAAGGATATTAAAAGATAAATAGGAAGGGAAGAAAAGGCACCTGCCAAATGGACCACATTCATCACAACTGTAGGTAAGATGGCCGTCAGGTGGAAAATGCAGCCAGATACTTCACAGAAACCATACATGCCTAAACAGCTGCTCAGAGACAACTCCATCCCTGTCCAGGTCTGTAAGTCTCTCTCATCGGGATATTTGGAATAAACTCGATTGAAGGTGCTGATTGACTCAGGAGTGTACAGCCATCACTGAGTCCTAGGGGTTGAGAAAAGGTCTCCTCCTCCAACTATGTCTTCTATTTCTTTTCCTCCAGGTGTGACCAAAGGAGAGAGGAAAACACTCCAACCCTTTTCTTACCCAATAATTTCCCCAACTAAATGTGTGTATCATTTCAGAACCTTCAGGGAGCAAATGCCCAGATAGAATTAGATATACAAATAATTAATTGGAGGAAATAATGATAAAGAATAAAGAAGAAGGAGTGAGAGTGGACTGGAAGAATCTTCAGACCATGAGGCATACCTGACACTTGTGACATGAGTGAAAGAATGAGGATTGGGTAAGACTGCAGTGTAGAGCTCAGAAAGCCTTGACCAGGCCAATGGGGCATACTAGAGCAAAGTTTGTCCATTAGAGGAGCCGCTTGTTGGGCAGGAATGTCCTGGCTCTAGTATATCTGTCATGCTTAGTTACTGGATTTGAGAAGCCCAGGGAACTTTTAACCCCCTTATTATGAACACATCACAGGATCCCAGAGTTTCAGCATCTGCAGGTTGTCAGCAAGTTATTTTCTTTGCAACTTGTTCTCACTTCAAGGCGGATGTGGACAACACACTTCATGAGCTGTGACAAGATCCATTAAATCTCTTCTGGGATGATGATGTGGGCTTCACACTTGGACATTAGAGTGAAATTATAAAGACTTTTCTCTAAGCCAGAGTTAGTTATGCCAGTCACAACCTCTTCCTATAGAGCAGGTTATAAAAAAAGAATTAGGACACCTGGTGCATCTTCTGTACATCAGTTGTTTTTCATATACCTCCTCCCACTTCACTGCCTCTTCTCACAATTCAGCTTACATGTCTCTCCTATCAATACCTACTCTGGGGTCAGAATCACTTTCAGACAAAAAAAAAAAAAATTACCTTTAGTGCAGATAATAGTGAAGTATAGTTTGGTCACTGCTTTTGATAGTTGACAAAATGAGGTATGAATATTTTTGACTGGTTTCTGTATTAGCATCTTCATTCTTGCTAAAAATAAAAATGTGGTCCAGAAAGATAAATCATTCTTAATTTGGAATAAACCTCAAATTAAGCACATATTGGTATGAGAGTCTAAAATAGTATTATTGAACTTAATCAAAGAGGTCAGGGGTCTATTTGAGAAAATGGCTCAGTTAAGATCTGAAAAGGGGAGGGAAGAATATTCCAGGCAGAAGAGTCGCCATAGACAGTGGATCTTAGTGACTGGATAAGGGATTTAAGATGGACTAGACCAGGTAGGTAAGAGCTAGACCTTCCAACATGAGTTTTCACTATCCTAAAAGTAACAATAAGGCTTTAGTCAGAGAATTGAGACAGAAGGAGGATGATATGTTAGGATTTGAAGGGGATTTGAAGGATTGAAGGAGGATGATATGTTAGGATCCTTTGAAAATAATTCCTCTGAAAGAAGAATGGAGAACAGATTGAAGGATGCATAGAGAGATATTAAGAGATACTTAGGAGTTTTGTTTTATAAGTCCAAGTGAAAGATGAAGCTATCTTGGGCAAAGATATGTAGATAGGTTAAAAAATATATTTAAATGGCAAAATATCCAAAACTCTTTGGTATATTTGATATGGGGCTTGGAGAAGAGAATGGTATCAAGATGACACCTAGGTTTTTAGCTAGCACATTGGATAAATAATAAGAGCATTTATTAAAATAATAAGTACTAAAAGAGAATCAGGTAGAAGGCCAAAGCTGTGACTTCAATAATTAAACAATTTACCAATTAGGAATATTTTAGTCACAAGTAATTAAGAAGCCCAATTGAATTTAACTTAAATAAAGAATTGATACTACTTCACCTAATGTAAAATCTATTAGAGAGTCTGGCTTTACCAGGAGCCTCATTCAAGAATCAGGTGATATCACTAGGACTTAAGTCTCAATTCTATTTCCTCCTGATTGGCTACATTCTCAGACTCGCCATGGTAGCTCCTAGACATATACCTCCTCCCACTTCACTGCCTCTTCTCACAATTCAGATTACATGTCTCTCCTATCAATACCTACTCTGGGGTCAGAATCACTTTCAGACAAAAAAAAATTACCTTTAGTGCAGATAATAGTGAAGTATAGTTTGGTCACTGCTTTTGATAGTTGACAAAATGAGGTATGAATATTTTTGACTGGTTTCTGTATTAGCATCTTCATTCTTGCTAAAAATAAAAATGTGGTCCAGAAAGATAAATCATTCTTAATTTGGAATAAACCTCAAATTAAGCACATATTGGTATGAGAGTCTAAAATAGTATTATTGAACTTAATCAAAGAGGTCAGGGGTCTATTTGAGAAAATGGCTCAGTTAAGATCTGAAAAGGGGAGGGAAGAATATTCCAGGCAGAAGAGTCGCCATAGACAGTGGATCTTAGTGACTGGATAAGGGATTTAAGATGGACTAGACCAGGTAGGTAAGAGCTAGACCTTCCAACATGAGTTTTCACTATCCTAAAAGTAACAATAAGGCTTTAGTCAGAGAATTGAGACAGAAGGAGGATGATATGTTAGGATTTGAAGGGGATTTGAAGGATTGAAGGAGGATGATATGTTAGGATCCTTTGAAAATAATTCCTCTGAAAGAAGAATGGAGAACAGATTGAAGGATGCATAGAGAGATATTAAGAGATACTTAGGAGTTTTGTTTTATAAGTCCAAGTGAAAGATGAAGCTATCTTGGGCAAAGATATGTAGATAGGTTAAAAAATATATTTAAATGGCAAAATATCCAAAACTCTTTGGTATATTTGATATGGGGCTTGGAGAAGAGAATGGTATCAAGATGACACCTAGGTTTTTAGCTAGCACATTGGATAAATAATAAGAGCATTTATTAAAATAATAAGTACTAAAAGAGAATCAGGTAGAAGGCCAAAGCTGTGACTTCAATAATTAAACAATTTACCAATTAGGAATATTTTAGTCACAAGTAATTAAGAAGCCCAATTGAATTTAACTTAAATAAAGAATTGATACTACTTCACCTAATGTAAAATCTATTAGAGAGTCTGGCTTTACCAGGAGCCTCATTCAAGAATCAGGTGATATCACTAGGACTTAAGTCTCAATTCTATTTCCTCCTGATTGGCTACATTCTCAGACTTGCCATGGTAGCTCCTAGACAAATTTTAGGTTTATACTATCATAAGAGTAATTTAGTGTAAGAGGAAAGAAATGCTCTTCCCAAAAAGTTGAATAAAATTCAAAATTAAATCTCTTTAACTTTTATGGTCTTGATTTGGACCTATGTCCAACCTTGAACCAATTGCTATTGCTTTAGGGTGATTAAGGAGGACATGGTTGGATGGAATAACTGAGTCAGTGGACATGAGTTTGAGCGAACTCCAGGAGATGGTGAAGGACAGGGAAACCTGGTGTGCCGCAGTCCATGGGATCACAGAGTCAAACACGATTGAGAGACTGAACTAAACTGAGGGTGACTGAATATGCTAATTGGATCCTGTAGCCTGAGACTTAAGTCATCTTCAAAAAAAAGATGTTCATAAGTGAAAATGGAAGAGATTTATATATCCCAAAGCAAGATTAGGTAACATTATGCCACAAAAGACAAAAGGGAACAAGGTAGTGAAAATAAAATATAAATATCTCTTTTAGGTGAACCTGATTTAAGAGATTAACTACAAGCAGGTTGCAGTGTACATTTGAGAAAAATCAAAGCTTCACTGATTAAAAAAAGGTGTACTTAAAATCATGTTTAAGCATTGGCAATAACAGCTGGCTCGATACAAGAACGTAGACCACATAGGACAAAAGCAACATAAGACACATCCAAGAAAATCTGTCTTTGGTGAAGAGTCTCTGGAAGGTTTATCATATGCCTTGCTGTAAAATAATCAAATTTATTTTTTCTGTTTATGTTTAATGCACATTGTGTGATGTGGGTTCAGTCAGTCTTATTTTTTCCATTATACAAGTACTCCTCCACATAATAAGTACAATGAAATAAAGCAGGTAGAAGGCCAAAGCTGTGACTTCAATAATTAAACAATTTACCAATTAGGAATATTTTAGTCACAAGTAATTAAGAAGCCCAATTGAATTTAACTTAAATAAAGAATTGATACTACTTCACCTAATGTAAAATCTATTAGAGAGTCTGGCTTTACCAGGAGCCTCATTCAAGAATCAGGTGATATCACTAGGACTTAAGTCTCAATTCTATTTCCTCCTGATTGGCTACATTCTCAGACTTGCCATGGTAGCTCCTAGACAAATTTTAGGTTTATACTATCATAAGAGTAATTTAGTGTAAGAGGAAAGAAATGCTCTTCCCAAAAAGTTGAATAAAATTCAAAATTAAATCTCTTTAACTTTTATGGTCTTGATTTGGACCTATGTCCAACCTTGAACCAATTGCTATTGCTTTAGGGTGATTAAGGAGGACATGGTTGGATGGAATAACTGAGTCAGTGGACATGAGTTTGAGCGAACTCCAGGAGATGGTGAAGGACAGGGAAACCTGGTGTGCCGCAGTCCATGGGATCACAGAGTCAAACACGATTGAGAGACTGAACTAAACTGAGGGTGACTGAATATGCTAATTGGATCCTGTAGCCTGAGACTTAAGTCATCTTCAAAAAAAAGATGTTCATAAGTGAAAATGGAAGAGATTTATATATCCCAAAGCAAGATTAGGTAACATTATGCCACAAAAGACAAAAGGGAACAAGGTAGTGAAAATAAAATATAAATATCTCTTTTAGGTGAACCTGATTTAAGAGATTAACTACAAGCAGGTTGCAGTGTACATTTGAGAAAAATCAAAGCTTCACTGATTAAAAAAAGGTGTACTTAAAATCATGTTTAAGCATTGGCAATAACAGCTGGCTCGATACAAGAACGTAGACCACATAGGACAAAAGCAACATAAGACACATCCAAGAAAATCTGTCTTTGGTGAAGAGTCTCTGGAAGGTTTATCATATGCCTTGCTGTAAAATAATCAAATTTATTTTTTCTGTTTATGTTTAATGCACATTGTGTGATGTGGGTTCAGTCAGTCTTATTTTTTCCATTATAGAAGTACTCCTCCAGATATCAGTAGATATATGTTATCTCTGGCACCTATAATGGACACAAGCAGGACGGCCACTCTATTTCCTGTTGCATTGGCCAGATCAATTTCTGCCTGCTGAAAAACAGCACACACATGAGAAAACTTTTGGGTGCTGTCTTGGTAAGAGTAAATGTGAAAAATAGTTTCCACTAGAGGGTGCTAAACCTCAAAATAAAAATGCAAACAAAGTACTTTGAGTTTACTCATACTTTCCAATATTCATTGAGCAACTAGTCACTATTAACCTAGACTCCCCGAAAAGCAAAGCCTGAGGCAAATCTTATGCATTGCTACTTCGTTATAGAATGTAATCCCAGGGAGCAAGAATGAGGGAAAAAGAAAAGCAAGCAGGGAAAAGTGAGAGTCAATCCAATAATTAATATTACTGGAAAAGTCACCTTGTTATTAAACACAACTGACTCCTAGATCTTATAATGCATGTGTGTGTGCTCAGTCACTCGGTCGTGTCCAGTTCTTTGAAACCCACAGACTATAGCCTGCCAGGCTCTGGTGTCCATGGGATTATCCTGACAAAAATACTGAAGTTGAGTTGCCATCTCCTCCTCCAGGGAAATCTTCCTGATTCAGGGATCAAACTTGTGTCTCCTGTGGCTCCAGCACTGGCAGGCAGATTCTTTACCACTGAGCCAGCTAGGAAGTACCTTCTTCCAAGAAGACATATAAAAATCTGTTTCATAGAACAGTGCATCCAGACTGGCTAAGTCTTCCATTCTCAAAGTTTTACCAAATGGGTATTAATTCTCTCCTTACAACTGAGTTACGTGTTTGTGGATACAAAGCATGTCTTCAATGTCTCATGCCAATGTCTACAGAATAGAAGGTGAGGGCAGAAGGCAACGTCACGTGATGTCAGGTTGTTCTGAGGAATTGGTCCTTACAACTGAGGGGTTACGTGTTCACTTTGGTGAAGAGTCTCTGGAAGGTTTATCATATGCCTTGCTGCAAAATAATCAAATTTATTTTTTCTGTTTATGTTTAATGCACATTGTGTGATGTGGGTTCAGTCAGTCTTATTTTTTCCATTATAGAAGTACTCCTCCAGATATCAGTAGATATATGTTATCTCTGGCACCTATAATGGACACAAGCAGGACGGCCACTCTATTTCCTGTTGCATTGGCCAGATCAATTTCTGCCTGCTGAAAAACAGCACACACATGAGAAAACTTTTGGGTGCTGTCTTGGTAAGAGTAAATGTGAAAAATAGTTTCCACTAGAGGGTGCTAAACCTCAAAATAAAATGCAAACAAAGTACTTTGAGTTTACTCATACTTTCCAATATTCATTGAGCAACTAGTCACTATTAACCTAGACTCCCCGAAAAGCAAAGCCTGAGGCAAATCTTATGCATTGCTACTTCGTTATAGAATGTAATCCCAGGGAGCAAGAATGAGGGAAAAAGAAAAGCAAGCAGGGAAAAGTGAGAGTCAATCCAATAATTAATATTACTGGAAAAGTCACCTTGTTATTAAACACAACTGACTCCTAGATCTTATAATGCATGTGTGTGTGCTCAGTCACTCGGTCGTGTCCAGTTCTTTGAAACCCACAGACTATAGCCTGCCAGGCTCTGGTGTCCATGGGATTATCCTGACAAAAATACTGAAGTTGAGTTGCCATCTCCTCCTCCAGGGAAATCTTCCTGATTCAGGGATCAAACTTGTGTCTCCTGTGGCTCCAGCACTGGCAGGCAGATTCTTTACCACTGAGCCAGCTAGGAAGTACCTTCTTCCAAGAAGACATATAAAAATCTGTTTCATAGAACAGTGCATCCAGACTGGCTAAGTCTTCCATTCTCAAAGTTTTACCAAATGGGTATTAATTCTCTCCTTACAACTGAGTTACGTGTTTGTGGATACAAAGCATGTCTTCAATGTCTCATGCCAATGTCTACAGAATAGAAGGTGAGGGCAGAAGGCAACGTCAACGTGATGTCAGGTTGTTCTGAGGAATTGGTCCCAATTCATGCACAGCTGGTTGCTTAGTGCCTGGGGTTGAAACAAGTGGTCAGAGACCTCAGAGAAGAGTAAGAAGTACACAAAAGGTATCTGATATGATGAATAATTGCTCAAAATAAAAAATGCACAACTGAAAGGATAAAAAAATTCCTTGTCAAAGATATAATACCATCCAAACAGCAGTTGAAGGTTGCTTGTCCTTTGACACTAAACATTAATTATCATTCCAATTTAATAAGACAACTAGCTGTAGTCTTCTTAGATATTTCTTGGGTGGGAATAATTTCCATTAGATTTGCTAGTCATCTAAGAAATTAGCTTTGTTGTTTATCTTTGAATTAATCTTGTTTACCTTTGCCAAATGAATGCTACATTATAACTGATTGAATAAGAAATGCTATTTAAGAATGAGAACTTTTAATTTGTTTTTCTAAAGTTGATTTATTTTGAAATATTTATAGCTTTTCCTGTGGCATCAGAAACAGATGAACTAGGAAGAAAAGACATTTACGTTGCCTTTGAACAACTGCTGTATAACACTACAAGCTTGTTTTCTGCATTTCTACTCAGTAAATCAAGGAAATGTTTTCTAGAGGGCTTTGTCTAACTACGGTAATAATTAGCATCCATTTGTCCCACCTACTAAATAATAATATGCTTTGGATCCTCATCGGTTGTTCTCAACATTCTCATAAAATGTGCCATTTTTACGTTGAATTTTTATTTGGAAATAATTTCAAACTTATAAAAAGTTGAAAAAATAAAAATAGTACAAATGGGGCTTCCCCTGGTGGTCCAGTGGGTAAGGACACCGCCTTGCAGTGCAAGGGGCGCCGGTTCGATCCCTGGCCTGGGAAGATCCCACGTGCGGCGGAGCGGCTGGACTGATGTGTCCAATCATCAAGCCGGAGCTCTGGGGCGCATGCGCCCAGAGCAGGCGCTCTGCAACGACAGAGGCCACCGCGATGGGAGGCCCACAGGAGCCAAAGAACAAAGACGAAAGACCAATAGAAGTGGCCCACCCGCTCCCCTCCCTCCCCAACCTGACCCCCGCCCAAAATAAATAAATAAATAAATAAATCTTTTTAAAAAAAATAGTACAAATGAATACTCATACACCATATGAGTTACCAAGATCTATCCAATTTTTAACATTTTACTCCATTATATAGTTGTCCATCACAGCCCTTTACTCTGAAATACTTCTATGTGTTACTTGCTTAAAGTAGGGATAGTCTCTCAAATAATCAATTATATAATCTACTTCCATATTCCAATATTATCAGTATTCTTAGGGTGGTCCCATTTCAACTGAATAAATATGCTAGTGACTGCATAAATAGGTTTAATAAAATCTGTAGACAGTAAATACATGTTACCAGAGGTCAACTGGGTCGAATAAGTGTTGAAATTGAGACTAATGGAGAAGAGAGAAGCAAAAATTGTTGACAAGTATGCAGTTGACCTTCCAGGAACTTGGAATACTAAGTCCATGAATCAAGGTAAATTGGACAGTCAAGGAGGAGATGCCAAGAATGAACATCAGTATTTTAGGAATCAGTGAACAGACGGGAATGGTGAATTTAGTTAAGATGACTATTGTATCTATTACTGTAGGTAAGAATCCCTTACAAGAAATGGAGTAGCCCTAATACTCAACAAGGGAGTGCAAAATGCAGTACTTGGATGCAGTAGCAAAAACGAAAGGCTGATCTTGGTTTGTTCCTAAGACAAACCATTCAATATGACAGTAATCCAAGTTTATGCCCCAAACACTGATGCCTAAGAAACTAAAGTTGAATGGTTCTATGAAGACCTACAAGACCTTCTAGAACTAACACCAAAAAAATATTCTTTTCATCATAGGGGACTAGAATGCAAAAGTAGGAAGTTAAGAGATACTTGGAGTAACACGTTTGGCCTTGGAGTACAAAATAAAGCAGGGCAAAGGCTAACAGAGTTTTGCCAAGAGAACACACTGGTCATAGCAAATACCCCTTCCAACAACACAAGAGATGACTCTACACATGGACATCATCAGGTGGTTAGTACCAAAATCAGATTGATTATATTCTTTGCAGCCAAAGATGGAGAAACTCTATATAGTCAGCAAAATAAGACTGGGAGCTGACTGTGGCTCAAATCACTAACTCCTTATTGCAAAACTCAGACTCAAAGTGAAGAAAGTAGGGAAAACCACGAGGCCATTCAAGTATGACCTACATCAAATCTCATATGATTATACAGTAAGAGGTGACAAATAGATTCAAGGGATTATATCTGACAGACAGGGTCCCTGAAAAACTTTGGACAGAGATTTCTAACATCAGCTGATCAAGGTGTTTTTTGGTTTTATTTTTTGATTTTTTTTTTTTTAATTTACTTTCACCCATCTTTATTCTTCAGCCTGTGTGAGCCTCCCATTGCAGTGGCCCCTCTCCTTGCAGAGCACCATCTCTAGGCACATGCACTCCAGAGCACTGGCTCGTAATTGGACACACCAGTCCAGCCACTCCATGGCATGTGGGATCTTCCCAGGCGAGGAGTTGAACTGATGCCCCTTGCACTGCGAGACGGACTCTACCCACTGGACCACCAGGGAAGCCTCAGCTGGTCAAGGTGTTGTCTGACTTTACTATCTATTTATTGTTGTTTTATTCATCCTGGCCACTAATAAACAATCTGTGAGAAGACCCTACAAGACCATATAAATACCCTGTTACGAAGCAAAAGTTTTCTTTAGATTTATGGAAGATACTTCGCTAATCCAGTCTTCACTATGATGGTTGCAAAATTTCTGACTTTTCTCACTCTAGAACAGTTGATCTTTGTCATTCTTTTATATGCAAGAGCTCTTCCTCCTTCTCCATTTATCTGTTATCAGTATGGACTCATGAATTACTATGGTTTCAGTGGTTTCATTTTTAACTTAATTACTTTGCTGGTTAGATTGTCCCAGATTTGGCCAGTAGGAGACCTTAAAAAGCTGGTCCCCACATCCTTTTGACATCTTTTTTCCCCAGCATTTCTTACTTCCATATAGAAGAATGACAAAGACCAACAAGTTTAAAAAATAAACTTAATTATTAAGAAGGAAGAGGATAAACCTAGAGTATTAAAGTGTTTTCAGGGGGCCTTCCCCCTGGGGGGGTTTCCTGGGAAGAGTCGGGTAAGGCACCACTGTACCAAAATCAGATTGATTATATTCTTTGCAGCCAAAGATGGAGAAACTCTATATAGTCAGCAAAATAAGACTGGGAGCTGACTGTGGCTCAAATCACTAACTCCTTATTGCAAAACTCAGACTCAAAGTGAAGAAAGTAGGGAAAACCACGAGGCCATTCAAGTATGACCTACATCAAATCTCATATGATTATACAGTAAGAGGTGACAAATAGATTCAAGGGATTATATCTGACAGACAGGGTCCCTGAAAAACTTTGGACAGAGATTTCTAACATCAGCTGATCAAGGTGTTTTTTGGTTTTATTTTTTGATTTTTTTTTTTTTAATTTACTTTCACCCATCTTTATTCTTCAGCCTGTGTGAGCCTCCCATTGCAGTGGCCCCTCTCCTTGCAGAGCACCATCTCTAGGCACATGCACTCCAGAGCACTGGCTCGTAATTGGACACACCAGTCCAGCCACTCCATGGCATGTGGGATCTTCCCAGGCGAGGAGTTGAACTGATGCCCCTTGCACTGCGAGCGGACTCTACCCACTTGACCACCAGGGAAGCCTCAGCTGGTCAAGGTGTTGTCTGACTTTACTATCTATTTATTGTTGTTTTATTCATCCTGGCCACTAATAAACAATCTGTGAGAAGACCCTACAAGACCATATAAATACCCTGTTACGAAGCAAAAGTTTTCTTTAGATTTATGGAAGATACTTCGCTAATCCAGTCTTCACTATGATGGTTGCAAAATTTCTGACTTTTCTCACTCTAGAACAGTTGATCTTTGTCATTCTTTTATATGCAAGAGCTCTTCCTCCTTCTCCATTTATCTGTTATCAGTATGGACTCATGAATTACTATGGTTTCAGTGGTTTCATTTTTAACTTAATTACTTTGCTGGTTAGATTGTCCCAGATTTGGCCAGTAGGAGACCTTAAAAAGCTGGTCCCCACATCCTTTTGACATCTTTTTTCCCCAGCATTTCTTACTTCCATATAGAAGAATGACAAAGACCAACAAGTTTAAAAAATAAACTTAATTATTAAGAAGGAAGAGGGATAAACCTAGAGTATTAAAGTGTTTTCAGGGCTTCTCTGGTGGTCCAGTGGGTAAGGACACCACCTTGCAGTGCAAGGGGTGCCAGTTCGATCTCTGGGCCTGGGAAGATCGGCTGGACCGATGTGTCCAATTACCGAGCCGGAGCTCTGGAGCGCATGCACCCAGAGCCGGTGCTCTGCAACAACAGGGGCCACCGCGATGGGAGGCCCACAGGAGCCAAAGAACAAAGACGGATGAAAATAGAGAAATGAAAGACCAATAGAAGTGGCCTGCCCATCTCCCTCCCTCCCACCCCACCCCCTAAAAAAAGTAAATAAATAAATAAATGTTTAAAAAAATAAAAATAAAGTGTTTTCAGAAGTCAAAACCATACAAAAGGTATACTCAGAGAAGGGCAACTCACTGCTATAGTTCTTTTAATCCATAGGCCCATAACCTCACAATCCCATGTAAGTAACTGGTCTGTTATTTTCTGATTCATTCTTTCTATTTCTTATTGACACAGCAGATAAGCATATATTTTCCCTTCCATCTTACATGAACAGTAGCACACTAGAGATGCTTTCTTGCACTTTGGCATCTTCTTAGGAGTCACTACATATCTGTACTTAGAGAGGCCATTCTCATTCTTTGTTACAGCTCTATAGTCCTCCATTGCCTGTAGGTATAATAGTTTATTCAACTTCAAAGCATGGACATATAGGTAGTTTCCAATATTTCGTAATTATAGACAGTGCTGCAGTGAATAACCTTGTGTATATGTATGTTGAAAGATAATATCTAGAAGTGGAATTGCTGGTTTGAAAGATATGTAGTTTTGTTAATGTCAGTTTATTAAAAGTCATAAAGTCCCTTATGACTTACACAGTTTCTAATTCCCACAAGCAATGTGGGAGGGTATGTTTCCTCATAGTCTTGTTGAGGGTGAATTTCAAAGCTTTGGAATTTTGGCCAATACAATTGGTGAAAAACAACACCTCATTACAGTTTTTATTTGCATTTCTCAGTTCACACTTAAATTGAACATGATTTTATCCTTTTGTGTGTCAGTTATCTTTGCATGTCTTTTGTCTATTTTTTTCTATTTATATTTAGGATTTTTCCCTTAACTTAAAAAATATTCTTTATAAAATAGAGATTTTAACCCTTTATCACTGACATATTTTGAAAACACCTTATTTCAGTTTATCATTTTTCTTCTGATTTTGCTTATAGTAAATTTTTGTCATGCAAAAGTTTTGTTTCTTTTTTAGTTCATCAATATTTTCTTTTATTGCATTGGATCTTTAGTTATAGAAATTTTTTCTCTATACTCAGGTAAAGTTCATCCATATTTATTCTTTATTATATATTTTGGTTTTGGTTTTATGTTGAAAACTCTAATCAATTTGGGGCTTATTCTTTTGTATGTTGTGAGGAATGGTTCTAATTTTATCTTTTTTCCAAAGCTACCTAATTGTCCCAATTATAGCTATTTATTTAAAAAACTCTATTTGCCTCAGTATTTTGAGATAGTACCTTTATCATTGTCATACAGTGGATATTTTTAAATAGTTGGATCTATTTTTGGAACTTCTTTTCTATTATCTGTCTATTCATAGGCCAGTTCTATACTGTTTTAATTACAGAGACTTTCTCATATTTTTAATAACTGATAAGCCTAGGCTCTACTAAAGCATCCCTTTATACTCTTTTCCTATTTTCCCATGTGAATTTTAGGAACAATTTGTCCAATTCCATAAGAAGCTTATTGGGATTTTTACTGGGATTACATGAATAATGCTGAAGTACCCCCTCAACAACAAAAAACATTTTCCTATTTGTTGTGGATTGAATTTCCCCCCGACACACAGATTCACATATTTAAGTCCTAACCCCACCCCTGCTACTGCCCATGCAACTTTAATTGGAGATAGTGCCTTTAAAGACCTAATTAAGGTTGAATGAGATAAGAGTGGAACCCTAACCTAGTAGGAATGGTGTCCTTAAAGGAAGAGAGAGAAACACCACAAATACTCAAGCACAGAGAAAGGCCAGGTGAGGACACCATAAGATGACCATCTGCCAAATAAAGACAGAGGCCTCAGAGGAATCCACTTCTACTGGCACCTTGATCTTGAACTTTCAGCCTACAGAGCTGTGGAGAAAAGTAATTTCTGTTGTTCAAGCCACGTAATCTGTCATATTTTATTATGGCAGCCATAGCACACTAAGACACCATTCATTTGAATCTTTTTCTTAATATTTATTTGCTTATTTATTTATTGGCTGTGCCCGGTCTTAGTGTGGCATGTGGAATCTTAGATCTTCATTGTGGCATACGGGATCTTTAGTTGCAGCATGAAAACCCTTTTTTTTGTTTTGTTTTGTTAACCTTAAAAAAAAAAAAACAGATTTATTGAAGTATAGTTAACATACAATAAACTGCTCGTATTTTAAATATGCCATTTGATAAGTTTTAATATATGATTATATTGATGCCAGTGAAACCATCATCATTATCAAAATAATAAGCATATTCAGCACACCTCAAAAACCCTCCTACTGCTTAGAAACCTCACTTTGACAGTCACCCCTGACACTCCCTTATGTCCACAGACATGACCTAGAATATGACTAGAATGAAATCACACAGAATATATCCTTTTCTCCAGCCTCTTTTATTTAGCATAATTACTTTGCTACTTATCATAGCATATTCTATTTGAATGATGACTCTCTGCTATGGACTAAATGTTTGTGTATCCCCCATCCACCAATTCAAATGTCGAAGTTCTAATGTGACCGTAATGGTTATGTAGAGGTGAGGCATTTGGAAGGTTACTGCACTGTGATGTTGGAGCCTGTGTGATCAGATTAGCAGCTTTGTAAGACTATGAAGGGAGGCACCCCTCTCTCCTTCCACCCAGTGAGAATACAATAAGAAGATAGCTGTCTGAAAACCAGGTATTGGACCTTCACCAAGGGCATAGCTATGTGGGTCTCCTGGCGGCCTCCATATCTGCGACAAACAAATGTTTATTAAAGCCACCCAGTGGTAAATAACCAGTTTTGCAAAGCAGGAGATGTAAGAGAGAGACATGGGTTCCATCCCTTGGTTGGGAAGGTTCCCTGGAGGAGGGCATGGCAACCCACTCCAATATTCTTTTTTTTTTTTTGAGAGGAAAGTAAAATTTATTAGCGTGGGGGAAGGGAGAGTCGCTGCCAGTAGAGTGGGCGGTTTAAGGGAGAGAGTGGGAGACTCCGTGAGAAAAGCGGACCTCACAGCGGGCAGCTCAAGGGAGAACCAACCCACTCCGGTATTCTTGCCTTAAAAATCCCATGGACAGAGGAGCCTAGCAGGTTACAGTCCACAGAGTCACAAAGAGTCACAGCTGAAATGAGTGAGCAGTATGAAAACTCTTAGTTACGGCATGCGGGATCTAGTTCCCTGACTAGGGATCAAACCTGAGTTCTTTTCACTGAGAGCACAGAGTCAGTCAGTGAACCACCAGGGAAGTCCTCATTCATCTGAATCTTACTAGGTATCTATAAACAGTGTTTTCTGTTTTTCACCACACAGGTTTTCAAAAACTCCTGTTAAGCATATTCCCATATATTTTATATTCTTAAGAGATAGTTCATTATTTAAAGGGAAATTCATATCCCGTTCCACTTTTAACAGAGTATTTTCTTCACATTTAAAAAACCTTTTTTTTTCTTTTCTCCATCATGACTTTTTTATTTGTATTTATTTTTTCATCCATCTTTTATTCTTTGACATATATGGTCTTCCCATTGCAGTGGCCTCTCTCACTGCAGAGCACCAGCTTTGGGCGCATCCACTCCAGAGCACTGGCTCATACTTGGACACACCCATCCAGCCACTCTGCAGCATGTGGGATCTTCCCAGGCCAGGGGTCGATCTGGCATCCCTTGCACTGCGAGGTGGACTCTACCCACTGGACCACCAGGGAAGCCCTATTTTCTTCACATTTTATCTTAAGTCCTTATAAAAAGTTATTTCCTCTATATCTTCATACTCCTTTTTTTAATACTTCTTTTCTTCCAAAAGTATATTCAGGTCTCTTCCATCATGAAAATGCAAAAACCAAGCACAGTCAAAATCTTCAGTGTAATATTTCCAAAATTCTTTGGTATAGAACACTCTAGTTCCTTTGAAAGTGGATAGTTGGAACTTCCCTTGTGGGCCAGTGGTAAAGAATCGGCTTTCCAGTTCAGGAGACATGGTTTTGATCCCTGATCCAGGAAGATCTCATATGCCATGGAGCAACTAAGACTATGTGTGATACAATTATTGAGTCTGTGCTCTAGGGCCCATGCTCCATAAGAAGAGAAGCCACTGCAGTGAGAAGCCCTCACAGTGTAACTAGAGAGTAGCCCCCCTCTCCACAACTAGAGAAGAACCCTGCAGCAATGAAGACCTATCACAGCCCAAAAAAAAAAAAACACTGTAAAAAACTCTATAAAAAAAGTAGATAGCTATTCAGAATTATTTCCACAGAGCAGTATACATTTGCAAACTAAAAGTTCAGACAAATAATGGACACTTAATTTAATCAAATATTGTTCAGCACACAACCACAGAACCATTTTTTTTCAGAACACTTGCTAACAGGACGTGGAATAAGTACACCTTGGAACATTTCTTTACTCATCATTCACTTGAATCAACTCTTTTTAAGACTATGACTGATGCTTTATTACTAAATGCTTTCTTCAGGTCTTGTGCTCTTTACCTTATTCCCAGGATTACATATTGTTAATGAAATCTTTGGTTTTAAAACTCTGCTTGCTTGAATTTGTTGACATGTCTGCTACTGTATGCTTCTCTTTCTACCTCATGGACCTCATCTTCTCTCTATCTTTTTCTGGACTAATGTATTCATCTCAACTCCAAATCATGGGTGTTTCCCAAATTTATTAGTTCTTTTTTTGTCTTTTGTCTCTGTCAGTGGTGAGAATTTTAAAAAAAAGTACAGATGCTGGGGCCACACTCAAGACCTACTCAGTCAGAATTTTTGTAATCTTTTCTCTCCGCATTTTGGCCCACATCCTAAAGGATGAGACTCATCAAATACCAGGAAACCAGTAGATCACGGTTCTGGAGCAAGGAGATTTCAAAGGGTTGAATACTGACTTTCCTTATAGGTGGTCAGTTACAGTCAGTGGTAGTTTCAACAGGTAGCTTGGAGTGAAGGCCCTTCATTTTTTCTGTCGTGTCCATCACCACTCCCACCACACCTGAATTTTTTTTTAATAATAATTTTATATGGATAATTGATATTTTTGTTAATTTTATATATGCTATCCAAAAAAGGCACTTAAAAAATTTAAACAGGAGAGCCTATGTTCTAGCCCTTTCCTTTCCTAGACATGCATATATATCAGCATGCATGAGTGCTCAGTAGTTTCAGTGGGGTTCAACTCTTTTTGTAACCCCATGGACCATAGTCCACCAGGTTCCTCTGTCCATGGGATTCTCAGGCAAGAATACTGGAGTGGGTTACCATGCCCTCTTCCAGGGGGTCATCCTGATTCAGGAATCGAGCCTGCATCTCCTGTTTCTCCTGCATTGGGAGGAGAATTCTTTACCACTGGGCCACCAGGGAAGTCCAGAACCCCTCTTCATATGACAGATTACCCACCCATCCCATTCCTTTTGTACTGTGCGCTTTTATAATCCAGCCCATACGCAACTTCCAAAAAAACTTCCTAAGATGTAGATTCACACATGCCATGCTCCTGTTCACCAGGACTTTCCATCACTCCCAACTGCTCATGAAAAAGAAACAAGTTCCTCTTCCAAGCCTTTGGCAATAGGGTCTCAAACTAGCTCATATCACCTAGCTCCCCAAATTACAGTCTGTATCTGATTCTGGCCAAGACCTGATCTGCTGTTTCCCAAACTGTCCCCATACTTTTTCTCATGCAGTTCCCGCTTCTTGGATGCCTCTTATTATCAGATCACTTGCCTTTTGAAACCCTATTAGTCCTTCAAGTTTCATCCCCAATACCAGTTCCCCCATGATGGCTTTTATTTTTTTCAATTCACACTGATTTTAATTATAGTCAGAACAATTTATTTGTGTATATATTATCAAAATAATTTATTTTGTATCTAATAGTTGGAAGACACTGTGACAGAGACTAAAATAATCTGTATCAACTAATATATTGTGAGGCCTTTATGATTTGACCTTGGAGAATCCTTTAATTTCATTACCAAATAACTGTGCAATCTTGGGCGAGTATCTCTAGCCTTAAGATTATAATAAATAAGGGCTTCCCCTGGTGGTCCAGTGGGTAAGGACACTGCCTTGCAGTGCAAGGGGCGCCGGTTTGATCCCTGGCCTGGGAAGATCCCACGTGCCGCAGAGCGGCTGGACTGATGTGTCTAATCACCGAGCTGGAGCTCTGGGGTGCATGCACCCAGAGCCAGTGCTCTGGGACGACAGAGGCCACCGCGATGGGAGGCCCACAGGAGCCAAAGAACAAAGACGGATGAAAATAGAGAAATGGAAGATGAATACAAGTGGCCCGACCGTCCCCCTCCACCCCCAACCCACTCCCCAAAAAGATAAATAAATTTAAAAAATAATAAAAAAAAAGATTATAATAAATAAAATAGACATTATAAGGTATCTTCATTGGAGAACTACTGTGAAAAACAGAAATAATCTTGCACATAGTAAGTATTCCTTTTGTCTGTATTGCTGAATGTGCTTAATAAATGTCTCTGATGAGCTGGGATCCAAGAGAGACTGAATTCTAATCCCAACTCTGTCAACACCTTGGACATACCGCTTCCTCTCTCTAGGCCTCCTTATCTCCCATCTTGCATACACCAAGTGGTGAAACCAATGCCCTCTTTCTGAGTCAACCTGAGTCCCCAGGTGGCAGTGTCTTGGGTTGAGGCCCATACTCTGTGTGGCCACTAGCTGGCAGGATTGCCACATGGCTGCCTGGTTACCCCCCATTTCCACCTCCAGGAAGACTCTGCCTCAAGGACTCTGGACCAAAACAAACAGAACAGTCCAACCTAGCAAGAGCCAAGACTTCAGAGTGGAGTCTTAAAGAGGTTTTCTAGAGAAGAGGAAGTGAAAGTCTCCACCACTCTTGAACAAGCCTAGAGGAGGACCTAGGATTCCCGGATCAGCCCAAGGATTGCATGGCAGATGCCCGTGAAGTGCTGCCGGTGACCCAGGCCAACACCGGGGTGCTCTTAGGTGATGAGATGTGCTTCTCTTGGCAACCGATCAACTAATATATTGTGAGGCCTTTATGATTTGACCTTGGAGAATCCTTTAATTTCATTACCAAATAACTGTGCAATCTTGGGCGAGTATCTCTAGCCTTAAGATTATAATAAATAAGGGCTTCCCCTGGTGGTCCAGTGGGTAAGGACACTGCCTTGCAGTGCAAGGGGCGCCGGTTTGATCCCTGGCCTGGGAAGATCCCACGTGCCGCAGAGCGGCTGGACTGATGTGTCTAATCACCGAGCTGGAGCTCTGGGGTGCATGCACCCAGAGCCAGTGCTCTGGGACGACAGAGGCCACCGCGCTGGGAGGCCCACAGGAGCCAAAGAACAAAGACGGATGAAAATAGAGAAATGGAAGATGAATACAAGTGGCCCGACCGTCCCCCTCCACCCCCAACCCACTCCCCAAAAAGATAAATAAATTTAAAAAATAATAAAAAAAAAGATTATAATAAATAAAATAGACATTATAAGGTATCTTCATTGGAGAACTACTGTGAAAAACAGAAATAATCTTGCACATAGTAAGTATTCCTTTTGTCTGTATTGCTGAATGTGCTTAATAAATGTCTCTGATGAGCTGGGATCCAAGAGAGACTGAATTCTAATCCCAACTCTGTCAACACCTTGGACATACCGCTTCCTCTCTCTAGGCCTCCTTATCTCCCATCTTGCATACACCAAGTGGTGAAACCAATGCCCTCTTTCTGAGTCAACCTGAGTCCCCAGGTGGCAGTGTCTTGGGTTGAGGCCCATACTCTGTGTGGCCACTAGCTGGCAGGATTGCCACATGGCTGCCTGGTTACCCCCCATTTCCACCTCCAGGAAGACTCTGCCTCAAGGACTCTGGACCAAAACAAACAGAACAGTCCAACCTAGCAAGAGCCAAGACTTCAGAGTGGAGTCTTAAAGAGGTTTTCTAGAGAAGAGGAAGTGAAAGTCTCCACCACTCTTGAACAAGCCTAGAGGAGGACCTAGGATTCCCGGATCAGCCCAAGGATTGCATGGCAGATGCCCGTGAAGTGCTGCCGGTGACCCAGGCCAACACCGGGGTGCTCTTAGGTGATGAGATGTGCTTCTCTTGAAAACCACATCTCATGCCTCCCGAAATACTTGTGAACATTTGGGACTTGGATTTGTAGTGTTCAAATGTATGAGCAAGTCACTTTGATTTCTTGACTCCTCAGTTTCCTTTGTTATAAAATGAGTATAAACCGAATCTCTGAACACTTTGTTCTGCTTCCCAGTACCACAGGCAGTGTAGAATCCTGGTAAGCATATGGTTTTGTGAACATACAGACTTGCTTTAAATCCTGTTCTTTCCTTTTCCATGAGCCAGAGGAACTTTTCTAAGTTTCCTCATCTACAGAATGGAGATATAAAACCTATTTATTTCACACTTTTTTTTGGATGAATGAAATGAAGTAAAGGAAGTGAAAGTAGGACACAGTTACTCAATAATGTTAATTCCCGTCCCTGATTATAAAAATACAAAGCAACATGTTTCTATAGTCATAAATTTGTACACAGGCACAGAAATGACAAACCAACATGTAATGAACTCTTAGCATTTATCTCTAGGGATAAAAATTCAAGAAATTAGTATTTTTTTCTTTACATCCCTCTGTAGTTTCTAAATTTTCTAAAATGAATCTTTATCAATGTTTTTCCTTTTTTTTTTTTTTAAAGACTTATTTATTTATTTATTTTGGGCGGGGGTCGGGTTGGGGATGGAGAGGAGCGGGCGGGCCACTTCTATTGGTCTTTCATTTCTCTGTTTTCATCCGTCTTTGTTCTTTGGCTCCTGTGGGCCTCCCATCGCGGTGGCGTCTGTTGTCGCAGAGCACCGGCTCTGGGCGCATGCGCTCCAGAGCTCCAGCTCGGTGATTAGACCCATCAGTCCAGCCGCTCCGCGGCACGTGGGATCTTCCCAGGCCAGGGATCGAACCGGCACCCCTTGCACTGCAAGGCGGTGTCCTTACCCACTGGACCACCAGGGGAAGCCCTATTTTTCCTTTTTTATTGTGGTAAAATACATAGCATAAAGCTGACCGTTGGAGCCATTTTTCAGTGAACAGTTCTGAGGTACGTTCACAATGTTGTGTAACTACCGCCCACTGCCGTCCATCTCCAGACCCTTCTCACCAACCCAGGCTGAAACTGTACCCATTAAACCATAACCAAACCCATAACCTACCCACACCTCCTTCCCCCTGTGCTTAGGAACCACCATTCTACCTTCTATCTACATGAATTTTACTATTTTAAACACTTCGTATAAGTGGAATCTTGTAATATTTGTCCTTTTGTATCGACATTTTTATTTTGCTTAGCATAATGTTGTCAATGCTTATCCATGTTGTAGGATGAATCAGGATTTCCTTTAAGACTGAGAAATATTCCATTGTGTGTGTATATATATTATATTTTTATTTATTTATCCATCAGTGGATATTTGGATTGTTTGTATATTTTTGGATCTTTGAACAATAGTGTACAAATATCTATCTGAGTCCCTGCTTTCAATTATTTGGGGTATGTACCCAGCAGTGGAATTTCTAGGTCATGTTGTAATTCTACATTTAATTTTTAAAGCAACTGCTATGCTGTCTTCTATATCAGCTGCAGCATTTTACTTTTTAAGTATATAAATGTCATCTAATGGATATGAAGTGATATCTCATGTGGTTGTTGTATTTACCTAATATGCTGATTTGCATCTCCCTAGTGATTAGTGATATTTACCATCTTTTCATATAGTTAAGTAACTAAAAAAAACAATCCTTCCTTCTAAACAAATGAATATATTATGTAGCAGAATAAAATATTTGTACAAATTTTCAAGTTAAAATATGAGACTTCAAAGGAATTTTCCATATGTGTTGGACAGCTTAGATCTATGCCCCTAGATTCTGCAGGTGTCCTCATTCATTCTTCTTCACCAGGAGGATGGGTCAGGATAAGAAGCCTGATGATGCCTGAGTCACAGGAGGAGAAAGGGGTGTAGGAGGTCAAGAAGGCTACATATGAAAGAGAAAGTTTCCAAAGGAAAGTCAGCCCTAAATTAAAATGAAATCCATTCAGTAAACATTTAAGGCACCTGAAAGTTACTCTGCATGTGACACTGATCCAGTTACTCCTCATGAAGTGAGTGAAATGACATTAGACATTTGTTTCCAGTTTAACAGGTACTACTGTGTACTCCTGGTAGTTCAGCAGTAGAGAATCTGCCTACATGCAGGAGACACAGGTTAGATCCCTGGGTCAGAAAGGTCCCCTGGAGGAGGGCATGGCAACCCTCTCAAGTATTCTTGCCTTGAGAATCCCCTGGACGGAGGAGCCTGGCAGACTGTAGTCCAGAGGGTCACTAAAGAGTTGGACACGACGAAGTGACTTGGCTCACACAGATGTGAAGGTACCATACCACAGGAGGGTGCAGTAGGGGGACAGGAAGCACAGAGCCAGACCCTAAGCTGATTTGTTAGGCACTCCAGAGGTAGACGGAGCAGGAGCTAAAAGGAACACATAGGCCAGTTCTTCCCAGACATCAGTCTGTAGGCAAAATAGTAGCTGATCAACAGTAAAAAGGAAAGAAATGAAGATACTCTCATGAGTTTTTCATAACGCTATATCAACCCCTTATGGGAACTATCGCTAGGGATTAAATGTCCTTTTTTTAATTAAAAATTAAAATACTCTTAATAAAAGGGGCAAACACACATCATTGCTTAAATCTTGTTGTGACCTCTAACTGGTTTGTGACATTTCAGGAATCTTAGCACTCCAGGAATTTCTGCCTAGGAGCAAGGAGTAGGTGTCTGACAGGCTGAGGGCCAGCCAATCAGGATGCATGGAAAACCACAGAAGACTTGGCTGAGGAAGAAGCTCATTCTAAGCTCTTCCAGAAAAGCTACTTGAAGGTCCCGACACATGCAGCCCCCTCACCCACTGCCATCATTCCTAGCCAGGGACAGGGATTTAAAGAGGCAGAATCTGCTGATGTCTTTTGAACTTGTCTGTCCCAGCATTGAAAGAGGAGTTGGTACAGTTTTTCTGCAAAAGACAGAGAGTGAGTATGTTAGACATTGTAAGTTATCTGATCTTTGTCATGGCTACCCAATGTAGGAGTTTACCTCAAAAGCAGCCACAGACAATACATAAACAAACTGCCATAACTATGTTTCACCGAAACTTTATCCTCAAAACACAGGCTGTGGCCCAGATCTGGCACATGGATCATCATTTACCTAGGACTACTCTAAAGAGCAGAGAGGAGAGCCTCATAAATCCCAGAGATCAGACTTAGCAGTAAAAATAGATCCATTTTGTAGACGTAAAACTTGTGGCACAGCGGATGCCTGGTTTTGAGTTCAGCTTAAATGGATGTCTGCTGAGCACCAATGTTATTGCTAGAATTTTATATCTATTGGATATGCCAAGCAATATTCGAGACACATCATATGGATTAATTTACTTAATCTGCACAACCACACTATAAATAGCTGTGACAGGAGGGTGCAGTAGGGGGACAGGAAGCACAGAGCCAGACCCTAAGCTGATTTGTTAGGCACTCCAGAGGTAGACGGAGCAGGAGCTAAAAGGAACACATAGGCCAGTTCTTCCCAGACATCAGTCTGTAGGCAAAATAGTAGCTGATCAACAGTAAAAGGAAAGAAATGAAGATACTCTCATGAGTTTTTCATAACGCTATATCAACCCCTTATGGGAACTATCGCTAGGGATTAAATGTCCTTTTTTTAATTAAAAATTAAAATACTCTTAATAAAAGGGGCAAACACACATCATTGCTTAAATCTTGTTGTGACCTCTAACTGGTTTGTGACATTTCAGGAATCTTAGCACTCCAGGAATTTCTGCCTAGGAGCAAGGAGTAGGTGTCTGACAGGCTGAGGGCCAGCCAATCAGGATGCATGGAAAACCACAGAAGACTTGGCTGAGGAAGAAGCTCATTCTAAGCTCTTCCAGAAAAGCTACTTGAAGGTCCCGACACATGCAGCCCCCTCACCCACTGCCATCATTCCTAGCCAGGGACAGGGATTTAAAGAGGCAGAATCTGCTGATGTCTTTTGAACTTGTCTGTCCCAGCATTGAAAGAGGAGTTGGTACAGTTTTTCTGCAAAAGACAGAGAGTGAGTATGTTAGACATTGTAAGTTATCTGATCTTTGTCATGGCTACCCAATGTAGGAGTTTACCTCAAAAGCAGCCACAGACAATACATAAACAAACTGCCATAACTATGTTTCACCGAAACTTTATCCTCAAAACACAGGCTGTGGCCCAGATCTGGCACATGGATCATCATTTACCTAGGACTACTCTAAAGAGCAGAGAGGAGAGCCTCATAAATCCCAGAGATCAGACTTAGCAGTAAAAATAGATCCATTTTGTAGACGTAAAACTTGTGGCACAGCGGGATGCCTGGTTTTGAGTTCAGCTTAAATGGATGTCTGCTGAGCACCAATGTTATTGCTAGAATTTTATATCTATTGGATATGCCAAGCAATATTCGAGACACATCATATGGATTAATTTACTTAATCTGCACAACCACACTATAAATAGCTGTGACTACCATTTCCCCTTTACAGTTGAAGGAATTAAAGATGGAGAGGTTATATAAGTTGCTTAGGCCCACACAGCTGGCAAGCAGTGGAGCTGTGGTTCATAAAGCAGGAGACGTGGACTTCTGCTTCCAGCCATGGTGGACTAGCAGGAACTGCATGCACCTTTCCACCTTAAACAGCTAAGAAATTGAACAAAATCTGTGAAAAGATTGTTTTCAGATGTTCAGGAAGAGGCAGGACAGTGATTCCTACAAAAAAAGAGAGAAGCCCTGACTACATAATGCCCCAACTCACTGTCTGCCTAAAGTTTCCAGACTAATACCTAAGGGAGCAGGACCTCACAGAACCTAGCTCTTTAAGGGCACAATGCCTGGAGTCTGGGAAGCCAAAGCAACTGAAGTTTCTGGGGCAGAGTGCTGGAGAAGAAAGTGTCACACAGAAGGGAGCTCCAGAGGCATGCAGAAGATTCCCTTCACATCTTTACATGAGAACTAATCGGCATCTGTATGCTAGACACACCAACTCAAGGAGAGGACCATCAGAAAGGAGCATTTCCAGAGCTCACCCAGGGTTGGAAATATTTAAATTCCTGTAGCCAGAGTAAAGAGATCTCCTGATATATACCTATTCAAAAGGTATCCTGTTAGCAGTGAGACTAAACCAGGCCCACACTAAAGGATGCTCTCAACCTGCCTAACAAAAATTAAAACCAGGGGCTTCCCTGGTGGTCCAGTGGATAAAGACACTTCCTCGCAGTGCAAGGGGCACTGGTTCGATCAGTGGCCTGGGAAGATCCCATGTGCCGCAGAGCAACTGGACTGATGTGTTCAACTATTGAGCCGGAGCTCTGGAGCACATGTGCCCAGAGCCGGTGCTCTTTGCAATGAGAGAGGCCACTGTGATGGGAAGCCCACACAGGCCAAAAGAGTAAAGATGGATGAAAACAGATAAATGAAACCAATAGAAGTGGCCAAAAAAAAAAAATTAAAACCAAGTCAGAAGAATCGATTGTTTCCAGTTAGCTTAACTGTTTCCCCCAAGTGTTAGTTGCTTAGTTATGTTCAACTCTTTGTGACCCCATGGACTGTAGCCTGCCAGGCGCCTCTGTCCATGGAATTCTCCAGGAAAGAATACAGGAATTTTAAGTAGGCCATGGGTCTCCTGCATTACAGGCAGAGCTGTGGTTCATAAAGCAGGAGACGTGGACTTCTGCTTCCAGCCATGGTGGACTAGCAGGAACTGCATGCACCTTTCCACCTTAAACAGCTAAGAAATTGAACAAAATCTGTGAAAAGATTGTTTTCAGATGTTCAGGAAGAGGCAGGACAGTGATTCCTACAAAAAAAGAGAGAAGCCCTGACTACATAATGCCCCAACTCACTGTCTGCCTAAAGTTTCCAGACTAATACCTAAGGGAGCAGGACCTCACAGAACCTAGCTCTTTAAGGGCACAATGCCTGGAGTCTGGGAAGCCAAAGCAACTGAAGTTTCTGGGGCAGAGTGCTGGAGAAGAAAGTGTCACACAGAAGGGAGCTCCAGAGGCATGCAGAAGATTCCCTTCACATCTTTACATGAGAACTAATCGGCATCTGTATGCTAGACACACCAACTCAAGGAGAGGACCATCAGAAAGGAGCATTTCCAGAGCTCACCCAGGGTTGGAAATATTTAAATTCCTGTAGCCAGAGTAAAGAGATCTCCTGATATATACCTATTCAAAAGGTATCCTGTTAGCAGTGAGACTAAACCAGGCCCACACTAAAGGATGCTCTCAACCTGCCTAACAAAAATTAAAACCAGGGGCTTCCCTGGTGGTCCAGTGGATAAAGACACTTCCTCGCAGTGCAAGGGGCACTGGTTCGATCAGTGGCCTGGGAAGATCCCATGTGCCGCAGAGCAACTGGACTGATGTGTTCAACTATTGAGCCGGAGCTCTGGAGCACATGTGCCCAGAGCCGGTGCTCTTTGCAATGAGAGAGGCCACTGTGATGGGAAGCCCACACAGGCCAAAAGAGTAAAGATGGATGAAAACAGATAAATGAAACCAATAGAAGTGGCCAAAAAAAAAAAATTAAAACCAAGTCAGAAGAATCGATTGTTTCCAGTTAGCTTAACTGTTTCCCCCAAGTGTTAGTTGCTTAGTTATGTTCAACTCTTTGTGACCCCATGGACTGTAGCCTGCCAGGCGCCTCTGTCCATGGAATTCTCCAGGAAAGAATACAGGAATAAGTAGCCATTTCCTTCTCTAGGGAATCTTCCTGCTCCAGGGATCGAACATGGGTCTCCTGCATTACAGGCAGAGTCTTTATTGTTTGAACCACCAGGGAAGCCCTCGAAAGAAGACCTAAACATATTTAAAGGGTTAGAGAGAAAAAATCTGTGCCTCATCACATGAAATTCACAATATCTCCTACCCAACAAAGAGTTAACAGGCATTCAAAGAAACAGGAAAATATGCCCTAAAACCTAGGAAGGGGACTGGGAGAATCAGTCAATAGAAACAGATACAGAAATGCAACAGATTACAATTAAGACAAGGATGTTAAAACCACTTCTATAAATATGCTCCATATGTTCAAGAAAGTAGAGAAAAGCAAAAGCTTGATGAGAAATGAAGACTATAAACAAAGATCCATATAAAACTCCTAGAGATGGAAAACAAACAACAGCGTCAGAGCTGAAAGGTCACACAACTAGCAAGTGACAAACCTGAGAGTTCAACCCTGGACTGACTCCAAGTTGGGTTTGCTGCACTTCTGTATCAGTTTTGTAGCAGAGATGACTGATAGAGAAGGATAATCATTACCATATTCTTAATGAAGCCAATCGATTCACACATATAAGTAGCTTTTTAAAAATTTCCCTGGGGCTTCCCTGGTAGCTCAGTGGTAAAAAGTTCACCTACCAATGCAGGAGACACCAGTTTGATCCCTAATTTAGGAATTATTAGATGCTTTAGATGCTGCGGAGCAACTAAGCCTATGCTTATTAGATGCTGCGGAGCAACTAATTAATTAGATGCTGCGGAGCAACTAAGTCCATAAGTCACAATTGTTGAGCCTGTGCTCTGGAGCCTTGGAGTCACAACTATTGAGCCCATGTGCTGCAAGTACTGAAGCCGTGTGCCGTAGAGCCAGAGTTCCACAACGAGAAGTCACCACAACAAGAAGCCTGCTCACCTCAACTAGAGAGTAGCCCCTACTTCCTGCAACTAGAGAAGTGCCTGTGGCAGCAATGAAAGCCCAGAATAGCCAAAAATAAATAAATAAATAAAATTTTAAAATTTCCCTGAATGTATTTAAATTGTCTTCTGCTTACACAGCATATGAGGATGGAGATTAAATAGAATAGTCATGCATTATCTCTGACAATCCAAGTAGTACCAGGAAAAGAAACAAAAACCAGCCATTGCCACACGGTGTTAAATCTAACCAAGCCTGATGCATTTTCTTAGTTCAGTTTCCTGTTGAGAGTATTCATAGCTCTTTTTTTGCTGTTGTTGAAGCAAGCATATATGTGCTGAAACAATAAAAGCTCATTTATTGTTTTTCAGCTTGAGGACTACTCAGATGCTATAGAGACCATCCCTGATCCATCAAATACATAAGAGACATCAAGGAAAGAAAGGACATGATTTTTTATGAGGAAAGAGCCTGCATATACCCAGGGTAAGTCAGTCTACCCACATTCCATATACCCAGGGTAAGTCTAGTACCCACATTCCACCATAGTGGAGATGGAGTTCATCTTTTGGATTTTTAGGGTATTTTCAAGACCAATGTTTAAACAGTAAAAAGGAATAGAGAGTTTTCAAGTCACTTTGCCACATGTATCTGCATGCTATACCTTGCTAATTATATCTGAGTTTATCTACTCAGGAAGAGTAAACTGAGAAAGACTGTAATTCCATATATAATATAATAACATCTTAAAATCAGACATAATCTCAAAGATCATTGAATTCTTCTATGTCATTTTACAGATGAAGAAACCAAGGCCCCCCCCACAGGTAACGGCAGAACTTTGACTAATACCTCTGTTTTACTTCTCAAAAAACTGGAGTACATATGAAAAGAAACGGATCTGCCTTTCAGATGCTATGGGTTGTTGGACCAGACCCTTAGCCTTCCAAAAGGGCCTAATGCCTTGTGTTTATTAGATGAAATCATCTAAGTGTGTTGTATTTTTACATTTATTTTAGTTGTTGCCACATAGAGAGGGCTTACTAAATGGATTTAATGTTCCTAGAATCTGTTGACTAATAACCCTCTAAAGGACTTCTCTCATGGCTCAGTGGTAAAGAATCTTCCTGCAATGCAGGAGATGTGGGTTAGATCCCTGGGTCAGAACGATCCCCTGGAGAAGAAAACAGAAACCCACTCCAGTATTCTTGCCTGGAAAATCCCATGGTCAGAGAAGCTTGACAGCCACAAGAGTCAAACACAATTTAGTGACTAAACTCCTACCTCCAGTAACCCTCTAAGAGAAGGAAACCAATTGAATCTACGTAAAATTGGAAAAACTTCACCATCCTAAGAGCCTAATAAACCTGGATATTTTCAAGGTCTAGTCAAACTATCTAGGAGGAATAACTCAGTAAGGTGTCACTAGAATACAGTTTATGAGAGCAAAAACACTAATGAATTTTAATTCAATCTTCCTAAAGAAAGATGACAATGGAAGAGAAAACCTAGCTTGCATGGGAACTAGAAGAGGGCAATGAGAGAACATAAACTGTCCATGTTGTTTCCGTCTCTGTCCAAGAGAGGTGATGCCATGAACTGGATGATAGTGACTGTTATTTTCATTCAGGGAACTCTTTGCTTTCTGTTTCTGTGTTTCCTCTTCTCTCGTCTCTTCTCCCCTCCTTTTATCCTCCTCTACCTTCTCTTTGTCCCATTCAGTACTGCATCATGTAATATGCAAATATAAAGGCAATACATCCATATTGCTACCACAAGAGAAACCAGCTTTAGAATGAATATGGCATTGTAGGAGGCATCTGCACGTATATATACATGTGTAGACACAATAAACAGACAACTAAAACCAGAACTTGATTATATGGCTGAGTGCTTAAATCAGTTCAACTCCAGGTCTCCTTCTACTTTGGATTTCCTGTTTTGTTTATTTTATATTGAAGTACAGTTGAATTACAATGTTGTATAGACTTCCCAGGTGGCACAGTGGTAGAGAATCCATTTGCCAGTGCAGGAGATGCAGGAGACATGGGTTCAGTCCCTGGGTCCAGAAGATCCCCTGGAAGAGAGCATGGCAATTCATTCCAGTATTCTTGCCTGGAAAATCCCATGGTCAGAGAAGCTTGACAGCCACAAGAGTCAAACACAATTTAGTGACTAAACTCCTACCTCCAGTAACCCTCTAAGAGAAGGAAACCAATTGAATCTACGTAAAATTGGAAAAACTTCACCATCCTAAGAGCCTAATAAACCTGGATATTTTCAAGGTCTAGTCAAACTATCTAGGAGGAATAACTCAGTAAGGTGTCACTAGAATACAGTTTATGAGAGCAAAAACACTAATGAATTTTAATTCAATCTTCCTAAAGAAAGATGACAATGGAAGAGAAAACCTAGCTTGCATGGGAACTAGAAGAGGGCAATGAGAGAACATAAACTGTCCATGTTGTTTCCGTCTCTGTCCAAGAGAGGTGATGCCATGAACTGGATGATAGTGACTGTTATTTTCATTCAGGGAACTCTTTGCTTTCTGTTTCTGTGTTTCCTCTTCTCTGTCTCTTCTCCCCTCCTTTTATCCTCCTCTACCTTCTCTTTGTCCCATTCAGTACTGCATCATGTAATATGCAAATATAAAGGCAATACATCCATATTGCTACCACAAGAGAAACCAGCTTTAGAATGAATATGGCATTGTAGGAGGCATCTGCACGTATATATACATGTGTAGACACAATAAACAGACAACTAAAACCAGAACTTGATTATATGGCTGAGTGCTTAAATCAGTTCAACTCCAGGTCTCCTTCTACTTTGGATTTCCTGTTTTGTTTATTTTATATTGAAGTACAGTTGAATTACAATGTTGTATAGACTTCCCAGGTGGCACAGTGGTAGAGAATCCATTTGCCAGTGCAGGAGATGCAGGAGACATGGGTTCAGTCCCTGGGTCCAGAAGATCCCCTGGAAGAGAGCATGGCAATTCATTCCAGTATTTTTGCCTGGGAAATACCATGGATGGAGGAATCTGGCAGGCTACGGTTCATGCAATCACAAAGAGTCGGACATGACTAAGCAACAGCACAGCACAGTATATGCACATTACCTATTTTGAACATTGTGTGCTGCTACTTGGAACAGAATACAACATAATGAATCAAAACTGGTTTATCATGAAGTATCTTCTACATGAGATATAATGTTCTAATCAGTCAGTGTATATATTTGTTTGGTCCACCTGAAAGATGATTTTCAAGTAAAAGTAACAAATCAACATTAAGTTTTATGTTTAGGTCACATATGATTTTGTTTAGCATGATTCATTTACTCGTCATGTGGCATGTGTCTTCTGTCCTTGTTGAGTGAATCATTTCTAGCAATACTAGCATTTTCACATTTCTAGACCTATAAATCTATGAGCCAGACCCTGAAATATGGTCACCATGCCCCAGCGTTGTATCTTGCATGACCTAGACTTTGTGTCTGCTCTGTTCATCTCATCTCTCTATTTAATGACTCCCATTACAGTGCTCTTTCCACCATGCAGCATGTTCATTAGGTGGTTAATTACCTCATGAGCTTGAAGTAATAAAACAGTATTTCTTACTTTTTGTTAATTCAGATAGGCCTTCCCTCCAATTAGTGTAAATTATTAAGGTTATACATATGTGTTTGTGTTCGTAAAGTTTCATTGATGAATAATGACTGTGCAGCCACCCACAGACCAGATGGAAATGATTGGAGATCATTAAATAAAACATTGTTAGGTCATTTCCAGCATGTAATCAGCAACAATAGTTGTGGTTAGACTTGTTTTATAAACAGATGGAGGAAAGGATGACTCACAGAGGACAAGAATTACTGAGGCCTTAGGTATCCCAAACATAGGCCTTCGAAGAAATAAGCTCAGGGACTGCTGAGCCTGGTTTAAGTGGTACCCTAGGTTGAAGGGAAGGTGAACAGCACAGAATCTTTGTTCTCTGCATATAGTTTGAAGTCCTAAAAACAAACTCTCCATCTTCCCTCCTAACTTTTGTTCTTTGTTTTACTTTCTCCTTTCCTAGAAACACTTATGAATGTCAAATATGTGCCACCTACTGGGCTGGGCATTAAAAAAGACATAATTCTAATTACCTGCCCTTACTATTTCTCGGTTTTGTGGTTTTGGTCAAGTCAGTTAACTTCTAGAAGCTCAATTTCAGCATTTAAACCTGAAGATAAAATTGCCTCTCATGTCTCTACTTTATAGATTTGCTTTGAAGATCCAATAACATTAGTGAGGTTAAAAAAAAAAAAAAAAAAAGGGAAACCCCTGTATGGATTGTTACTGCCATTCCATGCCCAGCGCTACCACAGCCCTCTAACAGATAATGTCATCTTTGTGCTTTGCTTCTAAACATATTTTCACTAAGTTATGTAGTACTTGAAAGTAGAAAGCATGTGGCATTTATTATCAGAAGAATCAGTCTTAAGTCCCAGCTTCACCACTTAATAGCTCTGTGACATTAGGCAAGTTCCTTTAAGTCTTCAAGAAATTTTTGTAAGGAACAAATTAAGTTTAAAAAAAAATGTGCTTAGAAATCAGTTAGACTCTATGTGTTTGTTTTGGTTGCAAGGACCACCTTTAAAAAGGGAGTTTCTTTTCAGGATTTATATTAACCGGAACAAGAACAAGAGACCATTACGACTTGAGACTCTCTGGGAACCAGACAAGTCCTTCAGATTGTCTCACTACATCTCTCTTTCTCTCCACCTGTCTGGTTTATACTCACTGCACGATCTAGACGGAATCCTAAAGTGAACGAATCTTGAGTGATTTAGCAATCCATCATGTCTCTGTGACACAGAAGCCTCCACATAAGATTATCTCCAAACAAGCCAAGGACTAGCTTGGGGCGGCCCAATCAGTGGCTAGCTCAAGTATGCGAATGATACCACGCTCATGGCAGAAAATGAAGAGGAACTAAAGAGCCTTTCTATGAAGGTGAAAGAGAAGAGTGAAAAGGCTGGCTTAAAACTCAACATTCAGAAAACAAAGATATGCCTTCTGGTCCCATCACTATACGGCCAATAGATGGGCAAACAATGGAAACAGTTCTTTTCTTGGGCTCCAAAATCCCCGGAACCCCAAACTGTTAAAATCTGTGCTTCCACTGCAAAAATTGATCCTGGAACTCCTTTCCTGCCCTTAACCTATGAATGTCAAATATGTCCCCTGGGCTGGGCATTAAAAGACATAATTCTAATTACCTGCCCTTACTATTTCTCGGTTTTGTGGTTTTGGTCAAGTCAGTTAACTTCTAGAAGCTCAATTTCAGCATTTAAACCTGAAGATAAAATTGCCTCTCATGTCTCTACTTTATAGATTTGCTTTGAAGATCCAATAACATTAGTGAGGTTAAAAAAAAAAAAGGGAAACCCCTGTATGGATTGTTACTGCCATTCCATGCCCAGCGCTACCACAGCCCTCTAACAGATAATGTCATCTTTGTGCTTTGCTTCTAAACATATTTTCACTAAGTTATGTAGTACTTGAAAGTAGAAAGCATGTGGCATTTATTATCAGAAGAATCAGTCTTAAGTCCCAGCTTCACCACTTAATAGCTCTGTGACATTAGGCAAGTTCCTTTAAGTCTTCAAGAAATTTTTGTAAGGAACAAATTAAGTTTAAAAAAAAATGTGCTTAGAAATCAGTTAGACTCTATGTGTTTGTTTTGGTTGCAAGGACCACCTTTAAAAAGGGAGTTTCTTTTCAGGATTTATATTAACCGGAACAAGAACAAGAGACCATTACGACTTGAGACTCTCTGGGAACCAGACAAGTCCTTCAGATTGTCTCACTACATCTCTCTTCTCTCCACCTGTCTGGTTTATACTCACTGCACGATCTAGACGGAATCCTAAAGTGAACGAATCTTGAGTGATTTAGCAATCCATCATGTCTCTGTGACACAGAAGCCTCCACATAAGATTATCTCCAAACAAGCCAAGGACTAGCTTGGGGCGGCCCAATCAGTGGCTAGCTCAAGTATGCGAATGATACCACGCTCATGGCAGAAAATGAAGAGGAACTAAAGAGCCTTTCTATGAAGGTGAAAGAGAAGAGTGAAAAGGCTGGCTTAAAACTCAACATTCAGAAAACAAAGATATGCCTTCTGGTCCCATCACTATACGGCCAATAGATGGGCAAACAATGGAAACAGTTCTTTTCTTGGGCTCCAAAATCACAGCAAAACAACACAAGGAAATCCCTGGCAGTCTAGCTGTTAAGATTCTGTGCTTCCACTGCAGAGGAAATGGATTTGATCCCTGGTCAGAGAACTAATCCTGCATGCTGTCAGGCATAGCCAAAAAAAAAAAAAAAGTTACACAGAGATGTGCGCTTAGAGAGAAAAGGATTACAGTCTAGTTAGAAAATAACTTTCTTTAAAAGTTTCCCTTCACTGCAGTAAATACAGAAAAAAGAAAGTACACATATGTGTAAGGAATGGGAAGCAGAGTAGAGGAGGCATCCAACGTGTTGAGATGAAATGAGGGAAGCAAAGATGAAATACACTGCAACCATTCCCATGGTGAAAAGTAAATCAGGCAACTAGCATTTTGCAGCAGATTTTGGAGAATCTTGTCTCCTCATCAATATTGATGACAAATTTTGAATACTTAGTATGAATTCTGAGTAATAACATGTGAAGGTAAAAGTGTTTGTCACTTCAGTCATGTTCTACTCTTTGAGACCCCATGCAATGTAGCCCGCCAGTCTCCTCTGTCCATGGGATTTCCCAGGCAAGATTCTAGAGTGGGTTGCCATTTCCTTCTCCAGGGGATCTTCCCAACTCAGGGTTCAAACCCCAGTCTTCTGCATTCAGGCAGATTCTTTACTCTTGGAGCCACCAAGGAAGCCCTGACATAAGTAATCACTAATAACCTGACAAACTATTGGAGTAACTTGGGAAGAGGAGAGTGTGGGACACAGAGGAAAATCAAAGGAAGCTGGAAGATGGTAAATCTGAACTGTGTTAAAAGCAACAGCTTCTCCTCAGTAATACTTACATGTTATCGGTTGAATTGTGCTTTAAAATTTTTCCCTCTATCATGAGAATATAATCTTATTTGCAACTCACAGATACCACGCTCATGGCAGAAAATGAAGAGGAACTAAAGAGCCTTTCTATGAAGGTGAAAGAGAAGAGTGAAAAGGCTGGCTTAAAACTCAACATTCAGAAAACAAAGATATGCCTTCTGGTCCCATCACTATACGGCCAATAGATGGGCAAACAATGGAAACAGTTCTTTTCTTGGGCTCCAAAATCACAGCAAAACAACACAAGGAAATCCCTGGCAGTCTAGCTGTTAAGATTCTGTGCTTCCACTGCAGAGGAAATGGATTTGATCCCTGGTCAGAGAACTAATCCTGCATGCTGTCAGGCATAGCCAAAAAAAAAAAAAAAGTTACACAGAGATGTGCGCTTAGAGAGAAAAGGATTACAGTCTAGTTAGAAAATAACTTTCTTTAAAAGTTTCCCTTCACTGCAGTAAATACAGAAAAAAGAAAGTACACATATGTGTAAGGAATGGGAAGCAGAGTAGAGGAGGCATCCAACGTGTTGAGATGAAATGAGGGAAGCAAAGATGAAATACACTGCAACCATTCCCATGGTGAAAAGTAAATCAGGCAACTAGCATTTTGCAGCAGATTTTGGAGAATCTTGTCTCCTCATCAATATTGATGACAAATTTTGAATACTTAGTATGAATTCTGAGTAATAACATGTGAAGGTAAAAGTGTTTGTCACTTCAGTCATGTTCTACTCTTTGAGACCCCATGCAATGTAGCCCGCCAGTCTCCTCTGTCCATGGGATTTCCCAGGCAAGATTCTAGAGTGGGTTGCCATTTCCTTCTCCAGGGGATCTTCCCAACTCAGGGTTCAAACCCCAGTCTTCTGCATTCAGGCAGATTCTTTACTCTTGGAGCCACCAAGGAAGCCCTGACATAAGTAATCACTAATAACCTGACAAACTATTGGAGTAACTTGGGAAGAGGGAGAGTGTGGGACACAGAGGAAAATCAAAGGAAGCTGGAAGATGGTAAATCTGAACTGTGTTAAAAGCAACAGCTTCTCCTCAGTAATACTTACATGTTATCGGTTGAATTGTGTCCCCTCTCTCCTCACACGCAAATGATGTGTTGGTTCTAACCCTCAGTATCTCAGTACCTGAGAATATAATCTTATTTGCAATAAGGTCTTCACAGAAGTAATCAAGTTAACATGAGGTCATTAGAGTGTCCTTGCATGATTCCAAGTGTCCTCATTAAAGAGGGAAAATTTGGACACAGAGACAAGCATGTATAGAAGGAAGGAGACATAAAGACATAGTGAGCATCACATCTATAAGCTAAAGATTTTCAGCAAATGTCCAAGAGCTAAGAGGTTCGGACTTCTCTCATAACCTTCAGAAGAAACCAACTCTACCAAGTTCTTGGTTCTTGGCTTTTAATCTAAGTTTCTGTTGTTGAAGCCATGAGGTTTAATGTACTTCGTTATGGTAGCCCAAGAAACTAATACACCATCTGTGGGTTGTTTACCAGTTCCTTAGGGAGAAGGAAAAAAGAAAGTGACAGTCAGAACCCCACTGATAAGCACACACATTTTTATTGCTTATAAACAGTCTTACCTTACATATTCTACCTATATGTATGTTTCACTTAGCATAGTGTCTTCAGGGTCCATCCAGGTTGATACAAATAGAATTTCTCCATTTTTTAAATGGCAAAATAATGTATCTCACAATATCTCACAACCTCTTTATCCATTCATCCATCAACAGACATATAGGTTGTTTCCGTGTCTTTATTATTGCAAATAATGCAGCTGTGAACATGGGGATGCAGATGTCTTTTGAGTTAAGGTTTTCATTTCCTTTGGATATATTCCCATGATATAGTTCTATTTTTAATTTTTGAAAATGTGCCATTCCTCTCCAGGGATCCTTCCCATTTCCCAACTCCAAGGGTTCAAACCCCAGTCTTCTGCATTCAGGCAGATTCTTTACTCTTGGAGCCACCAAGGAAGCCCTGACATAAGTAATCACTAATAACCTGACAAACTATTGGAGTAACTTGGGAAGAGGGAGAGTGTGGGACACAGAGGAAAATCAAAGGAAGCTGGAAGATGGTAAATCTGAACTGTGTTAAAAGCAACAGCTTCTCCTCAGTAATACTTACATGTTATCGGTTGAATTGTGTCCCCTCTCTCCTCACACGCAAATGATGTGTTGGTTCTAACCCTCAGTATCTCAGTACCTGAGAATATAATCTTATTTGCAATAAGGTCTTCACAGAAGTAATCAAGTTAACATGAGGTCATTAGAGTGTCCTTGCATGATTCCAAGTGTCCTCATTAAAGAGGGAAAATTTGGACACAGAGACAAGCATGTATAGAAGGAAGGAGACATAAAGACATAGTGAGCATCACATCTATAAGCTAAAGATTTTCAGCAAATGTCCAAGAGCTAAGAGGTTCGGACTTCTCTCATAACCTTCAGAAGAAACCAACTCTACCAAGTTCTTGGTTCTTGGCTTTTAATCTAAGTTTCTGTTGTTGAAGCCATGAGGTTTAATGTACTTGTTATGGTAGCCCAAGAAACTAATACACCATCTGTGGGTTGTTTACCAGTTCCTTAGGGAGAAGGAAAAAGAAAGTGACAGTCAGAACCCCACTGATAAGCACACACATTTTTATTGCTTATAAACAGTCTTACCTTACATATTCTACCTATATGTATGTTTCACTTAGCATAGTGTCTTCAGGGTCCATCCAGGTTGATACAAATAGAATTTCTCCATTTTTTAAATGGCAAAATAATGTATCTCACAATATCTCACAACCTCTTTATCCATTCATCCATCAACAGACATATAGGTTGTTTCCGTGTCTTTATTATTGCAAATAATGCAGCTGTGAACATGGGGATGCAGATGTCTTTTTGAGTTAAGGTTTTCATTTCCTTTGGATATATTCCCAGAAGTGGAATTTCTAGAGTGCATGATAGTTCTATTTTTAATTTTTTGAAAATCCTCCACATTGTTCTCCTTGGTGGCTGTACCAATTTACAACCCCTCCAACAGTGCACAAGGGGTTCCTTTTCTTCACATCCATGCCTGCACTTGCTGTCTCTCATGTTTGATGGCAGTTCTGACAGGCATGAGGTGATGGCTCATTGTGGTTTCAGTTTGCATTTCCCTTGTAACTAGTGATGTTGAGCATCTTGTGCCTGGTAACCTATCACATTTCTTTGAAGAAATGTCTATTCAGGTCCTTTGCCCGTTTTTAAGTTGGATTATTTAGGGTTCTGTTTTGTTTTCAATGTTGAGTTGTCTTATATATTTCTTTATGTATTTTGGATATTAATCTTTTATCAGATATATGGTTTGCAAATATTCTTTCATGTTCTGTAGGTTGTCTCTTCACTTTGTTGATGGTTCCTTTTGCTGTTAAAAATCTGTAGAATAATATGGCTACGTATTATTCTTCAATATGGGTTTTTTTTTTTTTCATCCAGGTGGGCTATGGTACTGAAGCATTTTACAGACTGTGAAATATTATGAAATAACAAGAACATATATCCCACTGATTGTAGTATTCTGTTTCACGTCTCATCCTTCTCAACAAGGATAGCTACAAAAAAACTGTATAAAACTCCAGGAAGGTCAAATTATACTTGGGCAAGAATACTTATTGTTCCAGCAGGAAACTGACTATATGTCAGAAACCATGGCAAAAGTCCAGTCACACCACAGTCATCCTCACAGTAGCCCAGAAAATCCCCTTCAGAATCCCTATCCCCTCCACTTCCACCACCCCTCATACAAGTGCATCGTCACCTAGACAAACTTGGTGGAGACTCGTAAGCATTCATCAACATCCCTGCTCCTCTTCTTTAGCAGTAAGCCCCCAGATAGTTTCTGGAAGGACAGCCATCCAAATGGCAAATGAAAAAAAATTTTTTGACATATAGGTTGTTTCCGTGTCTTTATTATTGCAAATAATGCAGCTGTGAACATGGGGATGCAGATGTCTTTTTGAGTTAAGGTTTTCATTTCCTTTGGATATATTCCCAGAAGTGGAATTTCTAGAGTGCATGATAGTTCTATTTTTAATTTTTTGAAAATCCTCCACATTGTTCTCCTTGGTGGCTGTACCAATTTACAACCCCTCCAACAGTGCACAAGGGGTTCCTTTTCTTCACATCCATGCCTGCACTTGCTGTCTCTCATGTTTGATGGCAGTTCTGACAGGCATGAGGTGATGGCTCATTGTGGTTTCAGTTTGCATTTCCCTTGTAACTAGTGATGTTGAGCATCTTGTGCCTGGTAACCTATCACATTTCTTTGAAGAAATGTCTATTCAGGTCCTTTGCCCGTTTTTAAGTTGGATTATTTAGGGTTCTGTTTTGTTTTCAATGTTGAGTTGTCTTATATATTTCTTTATGTATTTTGGATATTAATCTTTTATCAGATATATGGTTTGCAAATATTCTTTCATGTTCTGTAGGTTGTCTCTTCACTTTGTTGATGGTTCCTTTTGCTGTTAAAAATCTGTAGAATAATATGGCTACGTATTATTCTTCAATATGGGTTTTTTTTTTTTTCATCCAGGTGGGCTATGGTACTGAAGCATTTTACAGACTGTGAAATATTATGAAATAACAAGAACATATATCCCACTGATTGTAGTATTCTGTTTCACGTCTCATCCTTCTCAACAAGGATAGCTACAAAAAAACTGTATAAAACTCCAGGAAGGTCAAATTATACTTGGGCAAGAATACTTATTGTTCCAGCAGGAAACTGACTATATGTCAGAAACCATGGCAAAAGTCCAGTCACACCACAGTCATCCTCACAGTAGCCCAGAAAATCCCCTTCAGAATCCCTATCCCCTCCACTTCCACCACCCCTCATACAAGTGCATCGTCACCTAGACAAACTTGGTGGAGACTCGTAAGCATTCATCAACATCCCTGCTCCTCTTCTTTAGCAGTAAGCCCCCAGATAGTTTCTGGAAGGACAGCCATCCAAAGTGAAGTCAATGTTTTCATGCATCCACATGCCGTGCTCCCATGTAAGTTCTGACCAATGGCACACAAAGAAAAATGTTGAATGTGGTTTCTATGCCTGTAAAAGGGGAAGATAAGTGATCTATATCCTCCTGTCTTCCTGGTTGGAATAGCAGCGTGATAGCTTGTCACATGATTGCTCCAGTCATTTATTTACAATGGCGATAAGGGAAACACGGGCATTTGCCACTATGGAGAACCTATTGATGTTGCCAATGTTAGTATGTTTTCGAGAAAATTACAGTTCTGTATTGTTTAAATCATGATTATTTTAGGATTTTGTAAAATGTAGCAAAAATAAGTCAGTGTCTTTAAAAACAAAACAGAGAAAATGTATCACGGTAGTGCAAAGAATATGGAGGCATTTCACATAAAGAGAAATCCAGAGGTCAGGCAGCAACAGGGCTGGTTTATTCAGCAATTCAGGAAAGTCAAACATCCAGATTTTTGCATTTTTCTGGTCTGTTTCTCACTGTTTACTGACAAATACAATACTTTCAGGCATGATGAGTTACTATTGATTCCCCAAATATGCCGTGCTCTTTTAATTCTCCTATCAATAAAATATACTGTTGCTTCTCCTTGGAATATTCTTCCTTTCCCTTTAGCTGGCTTATTCAGCTCAGGCTGCCATAACAAAATACCGTGGACTAGGTAGTTTAAACAACACATTTATTTTCTCACAGTTTCTGTAAGCCCCAAATCAAGGTTTTAGCTGATTTTGGTTTCTAGTGAGGGCTCTATTCCTGGCTTGCAAAAGGCTGCTTTCTTGTTGGTCCTTTTTTTTACGTGGTCAACAAGGTCTACACTGTATAAACTCCAGGAAGGTCAAATTATACTTGGGCAAGAATACTTATTGTTCCAGCAGGAAACTGACTATATGTCAGAAACCATGGCAAAAGTCCAGTCACACCACAGTCATCCTCACAGTAGCCCAGAAAATCCCCTTCAGAATCCCTATCCCCTCCACTTCCACCACCCCTCATACAAGTGCATCGTCACCTAGACAAACTTGGTGGAGACTCGTAAGCATTCATCAACATCCCTGCTCCTCTTCTTTAGCAGTAAGCCCCCAGATAGTTTCTGGAAGGACAGCCATCCAAAGTGAAGTCAATGTTTTCATGCATCCACATGCCGTGCTCCCATGTAAGTTCTGACCAATGGCACACAAAGAAAAATGTTGAATGTGGTTTCTATGCCTGTAAAAGGGGAAGATAAGTGATCTATATCCTCCTGTCTTCCTGGTTGGAATAGCAGCGTGATAGCTTGTCACATGATTGCTCCAGTCATTTATTTACAATGGCGATAAGGGAAACACGGGCATTTGCCACTATGGAGAACCTATTGATGTTGCCAATGTTAGTATGTTTTCGAGAAAATTACAGTTCTGTATTGTTTAAATCATGATTATTTTAGGATTTTGTAAAATGTAGCAAAAATAAGTCAGTGTCTTTAAAAACAAAACAGAGAAAATGTATCACGGTAGTGCAAAGAATATGGAGGCATTTCACATAAAGAGAAATCCAGAGGTCAGGCAGCAACAGGGCTGGTTTATTCAGCAATTCAGGAAAGTCAAACATCCAGATTTTTGCATTTTTCTGGTCTGTTTCTCACTGTTTACTGACAAATACAATACTTTCAGGCATGATGAGTTACTATTGATTCCCCAAATATGCCGTGCTCTTTTAATTCTCCTATCAATAAAATATACTGTTGCTTCTCCTTGGAATATTCTTCCTTTCCCTTTAGCTGGCTTATTCAGCTCAGGCTGCCATAACAAAATACCGTGGACTAGGTAGTTTAAACAACACATTTATTTTCTCACAGTTTCTGTAAGCCCCAAATCAAGGTTTTAGCTGATTTTGGTTTCTAGTGAGGGCTCTATTCCTGGCTTGCAAAAGGCTGCTTTCTTGTTGGTCCTCACGTGGCTATTTCTTGGTTTGTTGGGTTGGGAAGTGGGAGGAGGAGGGTGAAGGAGCTGGTCCTCTGGTGTCTCTTCTCATGAGGACACTAATGCTTTCAGACCAGAGCCCCACCCTTATGACCTCATCTAACCTCAGTTATTTTAGTAGTAAAAGTCCTATCTTCAAACATAGTCACATTAGGGTTAGGACTTCAACATAGAAATTATTGATGGGAAAGGCACAAAAATTCAGTCTATAATATCTGATAAGCTCCTCCTAATCCTCTAAGATACAATCAAACCTTTCCTCCTTTAAAAAGCCTTCCCAGACCCCTAAGGTAGGAGTTTCTTCCTGTTTGCATGTTAGTTCTAATCATTCAGTGCTAATCACACTGAACAGTAATTAACAGATGTTTGACCCTCCTTTCTAGCCCATAAAACCCTTAAAAGTAGGGAGAGTAGTTTATTCATTTTGTATTCCTAACACCTAGATAATGCCCAGCACAAAGTTGGTGTTGAAAATTGTTAAAGGAAGGAAGGAAAGAAACATTGTATCTTTGGAAGACAATGTGATCTGTATACCAAATAACTGAATTACAAATGATCATCAGAAGAGTCATCATCTACTGGATTTGTCTCAATGATACATAAATTCAATTACCAGACTGCTAAACTTGGCATAGTGGTAAGATTGTCTGAGTAACGCTGTCTCCAACCTACTGGCTTATGACTTGATTGATTATTTACAGTAGCATATTTAAAATGATTCTCAGTTCTTTGCTGTTTCTCCTATTACTTTTTCCTTGAACTGTGGCTAATCTTAGTGGTAGGAGTTACCTTCTGGGGGTTCTGAGGGTAAGCCATAAGAAGTCTTGCAGCTTCAGCTCAGTCCTTTTGAAACACTTGCTCTTGGAGCCCTGGGACACCATGGAAGAAGCCAACTACCCTGAGGCCACGATGCAATGAGGAAACTCCATTGGTAGTGGTCTATGGAGAGGCCACAAAAAAAGTAGAGATGCCTTACCAGGCCCCATACATTTGGGTCACCCCAGCTGTAGTTTCAGACACCTTGAAGCAAAGCAGAGCTGATTCTGCTATGCCCTGTCTAATTTCCTGACCCCAAAGAGCATGAGTCAAGTATTATAATAGTGTCAGAATAGTTTTTTAAGTGGTAGAAGATGATGAAATACTTACTCCACTGGGCCTCAGTGTTCTTAATTGAAAATAGAGCTATAGGGACTTCACTGGTTGTCCACAGACTGGAACTCCACACTCCAAATGAAGAGGACCTGGGTTCGATCCTTGCTCAGAGAGGTAGATCCCACATACCAAAACTAAGAGTTTCCATGTTGCTATAAAAGATTCCTCTTGCCACGACTTAGATCCTATGCAGCCAAATAAATAAATAAATATTAAAAGAAGGTGGAGAAAATGGAGCTATTTCTACTTCTTGGCACTACTGCAAAAGCTAAAGGGTTAGAGTTTGTAAAACACATCTACCTGGTCCAAAGTAAATGCTTATAAATATTAGATATTAGTTAATTTTACCTTTATTGCTGTATTTATGAACTTTTTATTTCTGTACATCAAGACTATTTTGTTTTGGTGAAATTACTGATTGATCAGAGCTGGGATACATTGCAGTTTTGATGACTGTTTATAACTTTGTAGTTAGTGGGACTTGATTTAGGCCCCATGTAAGTAAGGCCAACTCCTGTTAAGAGCCTGCAGGTATGGAGGGTGAGGAAACAAACCTATACCTCGATTGTTGTTGTTCAGATGCTAAATTGTGTCCAACTCTTTTGCAACCCAGTGGATTGTAGCCCACCAGTTCCTCTGCTTATGGGATTTCCCAGGCAAGAATGTTGGAGTGGGTTGCTTTTCCTTCTCCAAGAGGATCTTCCTGATCCAGGGATCAAACCTGAGTTTCCTGCATTGGCAGGTATATTCTTTACCTCTGAGCCACCAGGGAACTAACTCCTCTGCCCCAATTATCAACTTCTAATAATCTTCCTAAGAGGTCAGAACTATGGCTTGGGCAGAGAAAGAGGGTCCCTAGCAAACCTCCAGATCCCTTTAGCAAACCTTCCTAGACTCTCGCAATGCTCCATTGGTAGTGGTCTATGGAGGCCACAAAAAAAGTAGAGATGCCTTACCAGGCCCCATACATTTGGGTCACCCCAGCTGTAGTTTCAGACACCTTGAAGCAAAGCAGAGCTGATTCTGCTATGCCCTGTCTAATTTCCTGACCCCAAAGAGCATGAGTCAAGTATTATAATAGTGTCAGAATAGTTTTTTAAGTGGTAGAAGATGATGAAATACTTACTCCACTGGGCCTCAGTGTTCTTAATTGAAAATAGAGCTATAGGGACTTCACTGGTTGTCCACAGACTGGAACTCCACACTCCAAATGAAGAGGACCTGGGTTCGATCCTTGCTCAGAGAGGTAGATCCCACATACCAAAACTAAGAGTTTCCATGTTGCTATAAAAGATTCCTCTTGCCACGACTTAGATCCTATGCAGCCAAATAAATAAATAAATATTAAAAGAAGGTGGAGAAAATGGAGCTATTTCTACTTCTTGGCACTACTGCAAAAGCTAAAGGGTTAGAGTTTGTAAAACACATCTACCTGGTCCAAAGTAAATGCTTATAAATATTAGATATTAGTTAATTTTACCTTTATTGCTGTATTTATGAACTTTTTATTTCTGTACATCAAGACTATTTTGTTTTGGTGAAATTACTGATTGATCAGAGCTGGGATACATTGCAGTTTTGATGACTGTTTATAACTTTGTAGTTAGTGGGACTTGATTTAGGCCCCATGTAAGTAAGGCCAACTCCTGTTAAGAGCCTGCAGGTATGGAGGGTGAGGAAACAAACCTATACCTCGATTGTTGTTGTTCAGATGCTAAATTGTGTCCAACTCTTTTGCAACCCAGTGGATTGTAGCCCACCAGTTCCTCTGCTTATGGGATTTCCCAGGCAAGAATGTTGGAGTGGGTTGCTTTTCCTTCTCCAAGAGGATCTTCCTGATCCAGGGATCAAACCTGAGTTTCCTGCATTGGCAGGTATATTCTTTACCTCTGAGCCACCAGGGAACTAACTCCTCTGCCCCAATTATCAACTTCTAATAATCTTCCTAAGAGGTCAGAACTATGGCTTGGGCAGAGAAAAGAGGGTCCCTAGCAAACCTCCAGATCCTCTGTTTACACTGCTGTGTTATTTTTTACCCTGCATTCTCCCTCCAAGATAATATGACACTAATGGACGGAGCTCTCGAGAATGGAAATCGTTGGTCATTTCTCCCTGTAAGCCTAAAATCCACCTTCAGAAGAGGAGAAATACAAACATGACGCTAATGGACTTCCCTTGTTCTCAGTTCTTCTCATTTCAAGACAGCAGTCCCCTTGGCATCCAGGCTCCTCATTTCAGATACATTAGCGCCGGTGTGGTTTCTCTCATCTCCTGCCCAGAAACCACCGCACGTACCTCTCTCCTGGCCCCTCCCTTTAGTTAACATTGTTTGACAGAGTCAAGGACACAGTTGTGGTTCTTTTATTCCTAGAAGAGCAAACTATGCTAATGCTTCCTGAACTGGCCACCTGGTTTGGTGGTAACTCAAAGCCAAGGGCTGAGCTGTTTAATGCTTTCTATTTTAGGGTGTTATTGATAGCTGTTACTGAGGACAATGAAAAGGGCCCCAGGAGCCCATGACACTCTCGTATTTCTCACTGATTTACCAGGCAGGGCCTCGTCATCTGCTCTCCTGACTTCCCAGCAGGGCTCTGGTTTTGCTGGCCTCCTTTAGGGCAGCATCAGGGCCCGAGCACCTGGGAGGAGGAGCTGAGATACAGAAGAGGAACCGAGGAAAACTTACACAACTAGTACCCTCGGTCAGCTAACGTGTGAGGAAAAGGGAAGGATTTACAGGCTCAACAGGATATTTAACCAGCACCTAAAGGATCAACTAGTATGGTAAACCTAACTGATTGTTGTTGTTCAGATGCTAAATTGTGTCCAACTCTTTTGCAACCCAGTGGATTGTAGCCCACCAGTTCCTCTGCTTATGGGATTTCCCAGGCAAGAATGTTGGAGTGGGTTGCTTTTCCTTCTCCAAGAGGATCTTCCTGATCCAGGGATCAAACCTGAGTTTCCTGCATTGGCAGGTATATTCTTTACCTCTGAGCCACCAGGGAACTAACTCCTCTGCCCCAATTATCAACTTCTAATAATCTTCCTAAGAGGTCAGAACTATGGCTTGGGCAGAGAAAAGAGGGTCCCTAGCAAACCTCCAGATCCTCTGTTTACACTGCTGTGTTATTTTTTACCCTGCATTCTCCCTCCAAGATAATATGACACTAATGGACGGAGCTCTCGAGAATGGAAATCGTTGGTCATTTCTCCCTGTCAGCCTAAAATCCACCTTCAGAAGAGGAGAAATACAAACATGACGCTAATGGACTTCCCTTGTTCTCAGTTCTTCTCATTTCAAGACAGCAGTCCCCTTGGCATCCAGGCTCCTCATTTCAGATACATTAGCGCCGGTGTGGTTTCTCTCATCTCCTGCCCAGAAACCACCGCACGTACCTCTCTCCTGGCCCCTCCCTTTAGTTAACATTGTTTGACAGAGTCAAGGACACAGTTGTGGTTCTTTTATTCCTAGAAGAGCAAACTATGCTAATGCTTCCTGAACTGGCCACCTGGTTTGGTGGTAACTCAAAGCCAAGGGCTGAGCTGTTTAATGCTTTCTATTTTAGGGTGTTATTGATAGCTGTTACTGAGGACAATGAAAAGGGCCCCAGGAGCCCATGACACTCTCGTATTTCTCACTGATTTACCAGGCAGGGCCTCGTCATCTGCTCTCCTGACTTCCCAGCAGGGCTCTGGTTTTGCTGGCCTCCTTTAGGGCAGCATCAGGGCCCGAGCACCTGGGAGGAGGAGCTGAGATACAGAAGAGGAACCGAGGAAAACTTACACAACTAGTACCCTCGGTCAGCTAACGTGTGAGGAAAAGGGAAGGATTTACAGGCTCAACAGGATATTTAACCAGCACCTAGGGTAAGAGAAAGTGTATTAGCTTCAAAACTTCAGTCTGGGGTCTCAGGCTGTCTCTAGGTACTAATTCTCTAGCATTAGGTAAACTAGATCTCAGCCTACTTATTTGTATAAACAGGAATATAATATTTATCTCAGAGTCTAATTTTGTCAGTGAAATAAAGTACTGCCTTTATGGAATACAACACTTGGGAGGACATGCGGATATCAGACATAACCACAAAGAGGCCAGTTTTCTTGTAGCTGGGTCACAAACACATCTGGCAGCCAGAGGACTTTGCAAACGGTTTTGCTGGTTTTCCCAACAAGTCATATTTCAGTCAACACAGAGTTTGCTCTATTTCCTCTTTACTTATTTTCTCTTTCGTATCCTCTGCTCTCGGACCCAGCCAAGGTTAGAGTCTGTCCCTCCTCCCTGAGTCTGGGATGAGCCCTATTCCAGCTGTTTTCTGAGTGGCCTCCTGAAATGAAACAGGACTCTCTTGTGGATTCTGACCGCCTTTCTTAGAATAGCTTTGATGTACCAATATAATAATGTTGAAAAGTCCGACTCTACCATGGATGAGAACAAGACCAAGTTAAAGGGACAGAGAAGTAAACCCTGACAAATGGTAGAAAATGCCTAGCAAAGCAAGTATTCAATAGTGACGTTGTTTCCTTTAATGTTTAACTAAATCTTTATCCTAACTCTTCAGCCTACCAATTGTGTGATCTGGGGAAAATTGCTTAACCTCTCATGCCTCAGTTTTCTTATCTGTAAAATAGGGATAATAATAGAATCCAGCTCATAATGTTGTTATGGAAATTAACCTAGCAAATAATAAATAACATAGAAGTGTATGCTGATATTACTATCACTTTTAACTATTTTGATTGTCTCATTTTGAAATAGGTTTTTATCCAGGTTAATGCAATTTAAAATTGGAGGTTCAAACAATATAGCCTCCTCCTCCCCTCTCCTTATTCATTTATAGATTTAAAAAGTTGTTTCATACTGTTCAAATTTTCTTTGTTAAGGTGTAGGAAGTCATTCTGAGCGCATAGGAGTCTGAGGTCTCCAGGCTTGGCCACTGTGTGACCTGGGGCCAAGCACCTGGCCACCTGCGCATCCTTCTCTCTTCTCCTTGAAAAAGGACAGCACTCTCAGACCAGAAGACCTGTGGAGTGAATTCCGCCTCAGGCCAGGAGAAGAGCAGGGCCCCTTTGATAGGCATCCCTGTATTTCTCCTTCCCCCTGGATTCTAGGCAAGGCTGAAGACAGCCTGTTTTCAAACTGTTTAACTCCCAGGAGAGGAGGAAAGCCTGCCTTCAAGCATAGCTCACTGCTTTTCCCCAAGATAAGCACTCCCCTGCCGGGACTCCCTGATTATCAAACATGTCAGCGTATTCTAAGAATTCTGTATAAAATAAGCAAACCAGTCCTCCGGGAAGACCTGAGGGACTGCTTTGAACAAAGTGAATGAGCCTTAATGCATACATGGATACATCCTCATTAAGCTGCCTAGAATCACTGGGCTGGTGACCTCTATGCAAAAGGTGCTGCGCCTCTGTGGAGGGGCGTCACCAGAGAGCTTAATTCTCTACCCTCAGCAGAATATTTGTCTCCAACATCTTTACAGTCTCATGATGATACTTGTAGAATCAAGATTTTTTTCTTTCCTTTAATCTCTCTTTCCAAGGTAGTCTTGAATACAGCTCTGCTATGCACTAGATACTCTGCCTACTGATAGTTACATAAAGAAAATTAAGACATGCTTCTTACTTTCAAACACTTTATCTATCAGTAAGAAAAACAAATTAAAGAAAATTAAGAAAAATGCCTTCTTACTTTTCAAACATTTTTAAATGGGATAATAATAGAATCCAGCTCATAATGTTGTTATGGAAATTAACCTAGCAAATAATAAATAACATAGAAGTGTATGCTGATATTACTATCACTTTTAACTATTTTGATTGTCTCATTTTGAAATAGGTTTTTATCCAGGTTAATGCAATTTAAAATTGGAGGTTCAAACAATATAGCCTCCTCCTCCCCTCTCCTTATTCATTTATAGATTTAAAAAGTTGTTTCATACTGTTCAAATTTTCTTTGTTAAGGTGTAGGAAGTCATTCTGAGCGCATAGGAGTCTGAGGTCTCCAGGCTTGGCCACTGTGTGACCTGGGGCCAAGCACCTGGCCACCTGCGCATCCTTCTCTCTTCTCCTTGAAAAAGGACAGCACTCTCAGACCAGAAGACCTGTGGAGTGAATTCCGCCTCAGGCCAGGAGAAGAGCAGGGCCCCTTTGATAGGCATCCCTGTATTTCTCCTTCCCCCTGGATTCTAGGCAAGGCTGAAGACAGCCTGTTTTCAAACTGTTTAACTCCCAGGAGAGGAGGAAAGCCTGCCTTCAAGCATAGCTCACTGCTTTTCCCCAAGATAAGCACTCCCCTGCCGGGACTCCCTGATTATCAAACATGTCAGCGTATTCTAAGAATTCTGTATAAAATAAGCAAACCAGTCCTCCGGGAAGACCTGAGGGACTGCTTTGAACAAAGTGAATGAGCCTTAATGCATACATGGATACATCCTCATTAAGCTGCCTAGAATCACTGGGCTGGTGACCTCTATGCAAAAGGTGCTGCGCCTCTGTGGAGGGGCGTCACCAGAGAGCTTAATTCTCTACCCTCAGCAGAATATTTGTCTCCAACATCTTTACAGTCTCATGATGATACTTGTAGAATCAAGATTTTTTTCTTTCCTTTAATCTCTCTTTCCAAGGTAGTCTTGAATACAGCTCTGCTATGCACTAGATACTCTGCCTACTGATAGTTACATAAAGAAAATTAAGACATGCTTCTTACTTTCAAACAATTTATCTATCAGTAAGAAAAACTAAAATGTAAAGAATTCTGTAATTCTGATACATTACCAGGCTAAATCTGGTTCTTCTATTAACACTTTAATAGCACTTGGTACTTTTCCTTCAGGTATCATAAGCTAGAAAATGTATTTGTGCTTTCTGTTAATTACTATCCATCCTCCCTCCCACCCCTCCACAATGCAGGCTGTGATGCTTAGAGCTAAAATATACTAGTACTTATTATGTACAAGACACTGCTTTAAATGTCTTGCATAGATCAACTTTCAGTCTTCACAACTACTTCAAGATGAATGTACTAAATATGATTCTTATTTTACAAATGAGGAAACTAAGACAGAGAAATGAAGAATTAAGTAACGTGCCTCCAGTCACACAGCTGATAAGAGTCAGAGCCAGGTCTTAAACCTAAGCAGTCTGGCTCCAGACCACTGCTCTCAACTACTAACCTCTGTATTAAAGGGAAGACACTAAGGTTCTTTTTAAGATAATAGATAAGTACATGACAGTTTAGATAGATTTCCCTGTAAAATTATTAAATCTTGATAATGAAGATAAACTTCATTTAGGTATAAAATTCATTCTTATGGAATCCTAGTGTCAAATGCAAGTAAGCGAGGTATAGGGTTGTATTCTTGGATACAAGAGGAAAGAAATAGCAGCACTTAGATCACACTAAGGAAAGGAAGATATGCTGCAAAGCAAGTCTATTTGTAGAACTGAGAAATGATGCTATCCTAGAAACAAAGGGCTATCCATGGTCTGATTTCTGATTTGATTTAAATGTGTAACTGTGAAAAGCAGAAAAATGGCCTACTATTTCTTACAGAAAGAGCCCCACCTAACTGTTATAACAACTCAGCTCATTTAGCTGTGTGTGGGCAGCAGGCACTTCTCTGGTAGACTCTTATCATCTCATCAATTAAAAGAGCAAAATATTTATCAAAAATAAAAGTTTCCTTTATGCAACTGTGTAATTTAAAGACTTACTAGATTTAAAAACTGTTTAATTATTCTGTGCCTTTTGAAAGTATAACATAAAGACTTATTATCTTGATGCGTTAAATTCCTGTTGGTAATTTAAAGCGTGAGATCACACCAATTAGGTTTCAATCCCAGGTTAATAATTATATACAGAGATTTGGACACATAATTTAGCCTCTCTTGGTCTCATTTTACTTAGCTACAAAATTAAGAGACTGAATTAGATGGTTTTTAACACTCTTTCGCTCTCCTCTAACACTTTGAGATTTGGTGATATATTTTTACGTCAGTCTGTTAATGCCTTTGTATAATGTTTTACGTCCTTTTTTTATTTGCAAAAAAAATTGTGTTAAATCTTCAGTCTTCACAACTACTTCAAGATGAATGTACTAAATATGATTCTTATTTTACAAATGAGGAAACTAAGACAGAGAAATGAAGAATTAAGTAACGTGCCTCCAGTCACACAGCTGATAAGAGTCAGAGCCAGGTCTTAAACCTAAGCAGTCTGGCTCCAGACCACTGCTCTCAACTACTAACCTCTGTATTAAAGGGAAGACACTAAGGTTCTTTTTAAGATAATAGATAAGTACATGACAGTTTAGATAGATTTCCCTGTAAAATTATTAAATCTTGATAATGAAGATAAACTTCATTTAGGTATAAAATTCATTCTTATGGAATCCTAGTGTCAAATGCAAGTAAGCGAGGTATAGGGTTGTATTCTTGGATACAAGAGGAAAGAAATAGCAGCACTTAGATCACACTAAGGAAAGGAAGATATGCTGCAAAGCAAGTCTATTTGTAGAACTGAGAAATGATGCTATCCTAGAAACAAAGGGCTATCCATGGTCTGATTTCTGATTTGATTTAAATGTGTAACTGTGAAAAGCAGAAAAATGGCCTACTATTTCTTACAGAAAGAGCCCCACCTAACTGTTATAACAACTCAGCTCATTTAGCTGTGTGTGGGCAGCAGGCACTTCTCTGGTAGACTCTTATCATCTCATCAATTAAAAGAGCAAAATATTTATCAAAAATAAAAGTTTCCTTTATGCAACTGTGTAATTTAAAGACTTACTAGATTTAAAAACTGTTTAATTATTCTGTGCCTTTTGAAAGTATAACATAAAGACTTATTATCTTGATGCGTTAAATTCCTGTTGGTAATTTAAAGCGTGAGATCACACCAATTAGGTTTCAATCCCAGGTTAATAATTATATACAGAGATTTGGACACATAATTTAGCCTCTCTTGGTCTCATTTTACTTAGCTACAAAATTAAGAGACTGAATTAGATGGTTTTTAACACTCTTTCGCTCTCCTCTAACACTTTGAGATTTGGTGATATATTTTTACGTCAGTCTGTTAATGCCTTTGTATAATGTTTTACGTCTATTCAATGATGTTAGAAAATACTGATGTTTGACTCCAGTTCAAATTCTTTCCATAAGAATTTACTATAATAAAAACACTAAATTCATTTAGAAAATATATTGGAAGTTAGGGCCAGTGTTTAACAGAGTAAAGCAGTTCTCAGAGCCTCAATAAATAGATGGGACGAGACATCTGTTGTAGAGATTGCTAATGTTTACAAGTACCATTTCTCTGCTTTTCCTCTGGGCAATGGCTGAACCACATCCTGCAGTTAGAAGGCCATGTGTCTACATATCTACCAAGAGAATGTGAACCTCTGTGACATGAGCCACTTCCGGGCCTGAAATGTAAAAACCTCCTTCATGCATTCCTGGTTCTTCTCCCCCATCCATTAGCTAAATAGACAGAATTAGGAAAGTGGAAAAAGGAGCACAAACTCAAGACAAAAGCAGTCACTGTTCCTGAATGACCACATATAGCAGAACGCAATTGGGTTGTTACATGAAAGAAACATGTTTACTGTGTTACACCACTAAATTTTCAGCAACAGCCTCTTCTAACCGATACATCATCCTTTTAGATTTTTATCCAGGTGAAACTGGATTATGATGAGCATCTGGTTCAACCTTGATGGGTGGCAGTCCAACAAAATGGCTAGTCTGAGGAGTGTTTGTGGCAATGAGAGATGAGTATTTTTGCTGCATATCTTGCGTCTATCTCCCTTGCTTGCCCTAAGCCACTGTGGTTTAAATACCCTTTCCTGCCGTCTTATGCAAAGGTCACCCTGGTTCTGCCAATGCTTCTACTGCACTTCCAGACATCACTACAAGACCCCACTTCTGCTGCTCCCTTCCAAGTCACTCCATTATCCAGCTTTCTGTCTGGTGAATGAGATTAGCCACTCTTTTTTTTGTTGCTTCGTTTTTGGTTTGTTATTTTTTATAGCATTACTTCTAAAATATTTTCCATTTTCCAATCTGTCACATTATTGAGTAATCTTTCATCCCAGTCAAAACTGAAAGCTGTTGAAAAGAAACCTGTCTGTGGATTTATCTGTTTCTCCTTGGCATTCCAACAGTTTTTGCTTCATGTATTTCGAAGCTCTGTCATGATGTGCAGAGGTGTTAAGATTGCTCTGTTCTTTTATTGAATGACCCCTTTATTATTATGAAATGACATTCATTGTTCCTGGTAGTATTCTTTGTTCTGGAGTTTACTTTTCTTCCACTGCCTGGAAACTCTTTAAAGGCTGTAAGCTGGGACAGCTGCAGAGTTTGCCTCATTTGTTTCCTGCCAGAAATTATTGTCCTTTTCTGTGTGTTGCCCAGTGTCTTAAAAACTGTTGCCTCATATTTTAGCCAGATTGGTGTGCCTCGTATTTTAGTCAGTTTGGGGTTGTTTGAGCCAGGAGTGTAAATCTGGTCCCTGTTAACTCAATGTTTCCCTGAAGGAAAATCACTAATGTTTTTATACATTATCTCATTTTGATCCTCATAGAATCCTATGAAGTGAATCTTACTATCTTTTTTATCGTATTTAAAAAAAAAAAAAAAACCTGAGTCTCAGTGAGGTTATATAAATGGTCTAAAGTTACACAGTTAGCAAAGCTAGTTGAAATACATGGAATAGGTCGAAATTTGGGTGATAAGGGTATATACTTGGAAAACTAAAATTAGGAACATGCCGTAAGATTTTCTTTCAATTATTTGAGGGTTTACTTACATGATAAATCTCACAAAGATTTACAAAATCAAAATCCATTTAAGTTTATATGTAGTAATTTGCCTTATCTGATAACAACTGCAGTATATAAAATGAGGTCTATTTCAGAAAATCTGGGCTACAACTTCAAAGTATTAGTATTTGATGGGAAGGATGATGCAACATTATAGCCACTGGGATTGGACAAAGTATAAAAGTGAATAACATTATTTCAGGTAAGAATTGGACCTGCCGTATTTAAAAAATATTCTTCAAACTAGGAATCCTGAAGGAAATGTCTTTAGTATTCATGGAAGAGCTTAAAAGAAACAAAAGACTGGAGTGTTTTTCTATGGCTTGTTTTCTTTTGTCTGTTGGAATGAAATGGAAGTAAATGGAAGTCAGGAATGGCTTGGGGAAGGGCCACCCAAAACAGATGATCCAATTTATATCACAAACATAGTCTTAGGGCTCAAATGCTTCAATTTAGCAATGTTCTCTAGTGGGCTAAGAGAGAGCAGTGGGAAATCCTAGTTCAAAGGTTCCTTCTTCTTTTAAAGTACCTATCACAGTGGCTGGCACATCGAATGCCCTTTAGCAAATCAAATGTGCATTCCATCCTTTCTCTCCAGTCAGAATAGATCACACCAAACACTATCTCTGTCACAATGGAAACAGCAACACAAGGAGGCAAGGCTGGATAAGGAGAGTTAATTTGTATTTATCTTGGAGATCCTTCCATTGACACCAATTAATCTCTTCCCCCATCTTGGAGGGCTAGCAAACCTCTTTTAAAGTAGTAGCAACATAAGGCTCCCTAAATGGGATTTCAACAAATGCATAATAATTACTCGTATCATAACAGCATCTCTTTACCGTATTCGGAAGAGGACCCTGCCTGTCTTCCATAAGTGGTGTTATTAGAAGGAAGAGAATGTTTTTCCTGTCCATTCATGCTCCAGCTGTCATTTAGCTTCATTCTGTGAGGACAATGATCCTCGCCTTCCATAGAGTAGATAGAAATGCAGAACTGCAGCATTCAGAGAATCTGCTGTCTGCCACAGAATTCTTGTCAACCCTATTTCTTTGAAAATGTGTAATATTTCTGAACTGAATGAAAACTTTAAAGAGAAAACTGCTTTCAGAGTCTACTGTAGCCCAGAAAGAGAGAGCAGATATGGAGAGATGCCACCACAGGCCTGGCCTTTAGATAAAAATACCTTTTTCATTTGTTGCCTGTTTCATTTCATTTGTTGAATGCAAAGAGAATTTTTGCATGAACCAAAACTTAGTTGCACAAAAATCTAATTGGAGAACTCATGTTGCCTTTAAACACAATACCAGGAAAGCCTCCACTTAGATCCAGACCCTCTGCAGTTTGCTAAAGTAGAAATATCATGGTCTTTAGTGCCAGATAGGCCTATGTTCAAATTTTAACCTGCCCTGGAGGAACATAGCCTTAAAGGCAGTGGTGTCCACTAGAACTTTCTGCCATCATATTCAGTTCAGTTCAGTTCAGTCACTCAGTCATGTCCGACTCTTTGCAACCCCATGGACTACATTACACTAGGCTTCCCTGTCCTTCACCATCTTACGGAGCTTGCTCAAACTCATGTCCATTGACTCAGGGATGCCATCCAACCATCTTGTCCTCTGTGTCTCCTTCTCCTTCTGCCTTCTGTTTTTTCCCAGCATCAGGGTCTTTTTCAGTGAGTCATCTCTTTGCATCAGGTGGCCAAAGTATTAGAGCTTCAGCTTCAGCATTAGTCCTCCCAGTGAATATTCAGGGTTGATTTCTTTGACTGGTTTGATCTCTTTGCAGTTTAAGGGACTCTCAGGAGTTTTCTCCCACACCATAGTTTGAAGGCATCAATTCTTTGGCTCTCAGCCTTTTTTATGGTCCAGCTCTCACATCCATACATGACTCCTGGGAAAACCTTAGCTTTGACTGTATAAACCTTTATTGGCAAAGTGATGTCTCTGTTTTTGAATATGCTTTCTATGTTTGTCAAAGCTTTCTTCCAAGGAGCAAACGTCTTTTAATATCATGGCTGCGGTCATCATCTGCAGTGATTTTGGAGCCCAAGAAAATAAAATCTGTCACTATTTCCATTGTTTGCCCATCTATTGGCCATGAAGTGATGGGACCAGATGCCATGATCTTCATTTTTTGAATGTTGAGTTTTAAGCCAGCTTTTTCACTCTTCCCTTTCACCCTCATCAAGAGACTCTTTAGTTCCTCTTCATTTTCTGCCATAAAGATGGTGTCATCTGCCTACCCGAGGTTATTGATATTTCTCCAGCAGTCTTGACTCCAGTTTGTGCTTCATTGAGGCCATCATATTAGGTTGGTGAAAAAATAATTGGAGTTTCAGACTATGAATTTTAAATCATTATAACTAGGCTCAAACACATCTTTATTAACCAAAATAGGAACCATTACAATCAACACATTTTTGTCAACAAAAAATATTTATTTGTGTAGCGTTAAAGTTCTTGCTTTGGAATTCCATGAAATCTTGGAAAACATCTGCCTCCTGCTGGTTGTGGAAGCATTTTTCCTGCAAAGTGTTGTCAAGATGCTTAAAGGAGTTGTAGTTAGTTGGTGAGAGGTCAGGTGAATAGGGCAGATGAGACAAAACCTCATAGCCCAATTTGTTTAATTTTTGAGGCATTGGTTGTGCAACATGTGGTAGGATGTTGTCCTGGAGAATTGGACTCATTCTTTTAACCAGTGCTGACTGCAGGTGTTGCAGTTTTGGGTGCATTTCATCAATTTGCTGAGCATACTTCTCAGATGTAATGATTTCACTGGGATTCAGAAAGTTGTTGTGAGTCAGACAGGCAGCAGACCAACAAACAGTGACCACGACCTTTTTTTGGCACAAGTTTGGCTTTGAAGCTTCTTCTTGGTCCAGTCAGTGTGCTGTTATTCCGGTTGTCATACAGAATCTACTTTTCTTCTCATGTCACAATCCATTTGAGAAATAGTTCACAGTTGTTGCATAGCATAAAAGAAGAATATACTTCAAAACAATGATTTTTTTGATTTGTGGTCAGTTCATGAGGCACCCACTTATTGAGCTTTTTCAACTCTCCAATATTGTTTCAAATGCTGAAAGACTGTAGAACGGTCAACCTTGAGTTCTTCAGCAACTTCTCGTGTAGTTGTAAGAGGATCAGCCTTGATGATTATTCTCAATTGGTTGAACTTTCTGAACCACCATTGCACTGTACATTGATAGCAGCTCCTGGGCCAGATGAGTTGTTGATGTTGCGAGTTGTCTGTACTGCTTTATGACCCATTTTGAACTTGAATAAGAAAATCACTTGAATTTGTTTTTTGTCTAACATCATTTCTCTAGTGTAAAATAAATATAGAATAAACAGTAAGTATTGTCCTTAGCAAAAAAAAAATAAAGTGAGGAATGTGCATTAAAATAATGTATAGCATAACCACATTTATTTATGAATGTATTCCAATATCAAATAGCAAAGTTCAGCAATGCAAAACTGTAATTATTTTTGCACCAACCTATCAGAAATGTTCCATATCTGTAGTGCTCAACAGAATAGCCACTAGCTACATGTAACTACGGAACACTTGACGTCTGGTTAGAGAAACTGTGAAACTGAATTTTTATATTTTCTTAAATGTTTAATCCAGTTAAATTAAAATAGTCACATGAGGTTAAGTGACTACTCTTCTGGAAAGCACATCTCTAAGATAAGGACAAACTGTTGCATCTTGCACCTCCTATCATTAAGAGCTATATCTCACAGCACTAAGTTGCCCTCTTTGGGTTTTGGAGGCAGCATACACTACACTCAAGAACATTGTTCCATCCCATTTATCAGGTTACTTATAAACAATTTCACATAGAACCCAGAGCAACAGTGGGGGTTCACAGCAAGTTGAGGCTGTGAGCCCATCTGTCCATTCAGCTATAAACTAAAGTTAACAGTGACGGATCAGACTGCTTAGTGGAGGACCAAACATATCTCACAATAGGAAACTTGCTACACTGTCTCCTAGAGCTTGAAAGTAAGGTTATGCATGACTTTTGCAACAGAGAGCAACTTTCTGTTTGAAAGTCAGCAGCTGGGATCCTGCTGGACCCGGGAGGGCTTGAGTACTGATATCAAGGACTGTATGACCAGAGTTGCCCATTACATTCTGGATATTGTTTAATTCACTGTGTCATAAATTCAAGCAGATGCAACACAATCCATTATTCACTATAAATGATACAATGGAGGTTGGGCTTAAGTGATTTGAAAAGGCACAAGTACATTGCATAAAGAGCTCAAACTTTCCCATCATCTATCCCCATCGTATCAAGGCCTCTCCTACAGCTCAAACCTGTAGCTCATAGGAGAATAGTCTAGAATGAATTGTGATAAAAGGGGAGATCTTGGGCTTAGTTCACAGATGGATTGGCTAATATGTTGGCACTGACTGAAAATGGACAGCTGTCATTATAGTTCCACTTAGGGGCATTTCTAGAGGACACTGGTAAAGAGAAATTCTCCCAGTGGGCAGATCTGCTAGTACAATACATATCCAGTGCTAATGGAGGGAGATGTAGCTTGAGGTACCTAGACTCCTGGTAAGTGGTTGCATGACTTGACTAGTTGTTGAGAAGCCTAGAACAAATTATACTGGATGGTTTAGGACAAATAGTTCTGAGGAAGAGGCATGTAAAAGTAGTTACAAACTGTGTAGATCTTTGTGTCTTACAGTAATGCTCATTAGAAAGTATTCTCTGCAGAGGGAGCTTTCAATAAATAAGGGAACAGACATCCTAAAGATGTCATTCTTCCCTTTTCCTTAGCAACCTAAAACTTCATGAAATGGGCCAATCGACAGAATGGCCATATGGAGGAATGAAGACACTGAATGGGTCTAACAGCATATACTTCTTCTAATCTAGACTAACGTAGTTGCTGCCATGGTGAATTCCGCCCAGTTTCTCAGAAAAAGAGACCAATTCTGAGCCATCAACATGGTACCATCCCTTGAGGCAACCTCAGTTTTAGCAGTGGGTCCATTATAATGGGACACTTCTCGCATGAAAGGGGCAGTGATTTTTTTTTTCACACTGGAATAGAAATCTACTAAGGATGCTAGTTTTTCATCCCTTGTACTTTTCTCAGCACTACCATTTAGCTAGCTCACAGAATGTCTGATCTAATGTACCATACCATTTCCTTAGGGCAAGATGACTTTCTATGCCAAAGGAGGTACTACAATAAATGTGCAACTGCAAGAACCCCTGGTCTTCAGTGTATATCCCTCATCAAGAGTAGTTGTCTAAAAGAACACTGGAAAGCTTTGTTGAAGGTTCAGCTAAAGTACCAACTCAGGATTGACTGCTCTCCTCTAAGATGCAGGGTATATGTTTCTAAACAGTAGATACATGGTGATGCTTTATCCTAAATAATAAGAACAAATGGGTCTGAGAAGCACACAGTCAAAATAGAGCTTGGTTCTTTCACCATAAATCCTAAAACTCACAGAATTTGTATTTTCTGATCTTAGGTTCTACAAGATTAGAGATAATGTTTCCTAGGGATCAGAAAGGTAGAGTGGAACAGAAAGATGCTCCTATCAAATGACACAGAAAAGTTCATGTTGAACTTGAAGGTATGACCTACCTGTTCACTTTGAACTCTTTATACCAAGAAACATCAGGCAATGGAAGCTGTAAAAGGTTGGGTTAAAAACTCCCAGTGGGCAGATCTGCTAGTACAATACATATCCAGTGCTAATGGAGGGAGATGTAGCTTGAGGTACCTAGACTCCTGGTAAGTGGTTGCATGACTTGACTAGTTGTTGAGAAGCCTAGAACAAATTATACTGGATGGTTTAGGACAAATAGTTCTGAGGAAGAGGCATGTAAAAGTAGTTACAAACTGTGTAGATCTTTGTGTCTTACAGTAATGCTCATTAGAAAGTATTCTCTGCAGAGGGAGCTTTCAATAAATAAGGGAACAGACATCCTAAAGATGTCATTCTTCCCTTTTCCTTAGCAACCTAAAACTTCATGAAATGGGCCAATCGACAGAATGGCCATATGGAGGAATGAAGACACTGAATGGGTCTAACAGCATATACTTCTTCTAATCTAGACTAACGTAGTTGCTGCCATGGTGAATTCCGCCCAGTTTCTCAGAAAAAGAGACCAATTCTGAGCCATCAACATGGTACCATCCCTTGAGGCAACCTCAGTTTTAGCAGTGGGTCCATTATAATGGGACACTTCTCGCATGAAAGGGGCAGTGATTTTTTTTTTCACACTGGAATAGAAATCTACTAAGGATGCTAGTTTTTCATCCCTTGTACTTTTCTCAGCACTACCATTTAGCTAGCTCACAGAATGTCTGATCTAATGTACCATACCATTTCCTTAGGGCAAGATGACTTTCTATGCCAAAGGAGGTACTACAATAAATGTGCAACTGCAAGAACCCCTGGTCTTCAGTGTATATCCCTCATCAAGAGTAGTTGTCTAAAAGAACACTGGAAAGCTTTGTTGAAGGTTCAGCTAAAGTACCAACTCAGGATTGACTGCTCTCCTCTAAGATGCAGGGTATATGTTTCTAAACAGTAGATACATGGTGATGCTTTATCCTAAATAATAAGAACAAATGGGTCTGAGAAGCACACAGTCAAAATAGAGCTTGGTTCTTTCACCATAAATCCTAAAACTCACAGAATTTGTATTTTCTGATCTTAGGTTCTACAAGATTAGAGATAATGTTTCCTAGGGATCAGAAAGGTAGAGTGGAACAGAAAGATGCTCCTATCAAATGACACAGAAAAGTTCATGTTGAACTTGAAGGTATGACCTACCTGTTCACTTTGAACTCTTTATACCAAGAAACATCAGGCAAAGAAAGGTATTAATGCCTTGTCAGCAGTAACTGATCCTCATTATCATGTGAAGAAATCCAGAATTGCTGCTATATCAATAGGGATCAAAACGGATGTTTCAGCAACTCAGAACTCACTAGGGTATCTTTTGGCTGTTACGCACCTGGCAAATGGTCAATTGTAGCAACCACAACCTGTAGCCACTGTTGATACATACCTTGAGAAATGAGGTCACTCTAGCAGGCAAGCAACTGAAAGGGAGGGAATTCTGGGACAGAGGGTGAAGAAGGGAGATTATATTTTATTATACACTTGGGATTAGTTGAAGCTGACAGCATATTGTTCCTACCAAAACAAGAAAGTAAAAGAAAAGAGAGAAGAGGTCTCTTATTTCAGAATGGTAGCCAGGTATAATGAGAGCACATTAGTTGAACTGAATAGTGCAAGAGGATGCACTATTCATATAGTACTTTTGGTTGCTTCAGACTCTCTTAATGTATCATTGCCACACTTGTACATTTGAAAGTGGGCCTTGGTGAAGGGCACTGGATGAAAACCATAACTCTACCACTTCCAGTTTAGGCACCAACTCCGTCTACCTCATATTGATCCCAATTAAATAGGAAAATATTACCTACCTTACAAGAGAGTTATGAGAACGATATTGCGTATAGGGTCCAGCTCTTAGATGGTACTCAATAAATGTTAACTTCCTTGCCCTGACTCAGTTAAATTCAATGTCTTCTTTAATCCTGACAACTTTAAGGAATACAGTTAGGTACCATCCACATGTAATAGACTGAAGAAACTAAGTCTGTCAATGTGCCTAAAGGCTGATGCCCAGTAAATGACAGAATTCAAGGGTTATCCCCACATCTTTTAAAAATCCCTAATATCTTTGCTCCTTTTGTTCTAAGTCACAAGTTTTGATTCATTTATTCATTCATTCAACAAACGTTTATTCAATGCCTAACATATGCCGTATTTAGAAATTAAGAATTGAAAATCCAACAAATCTCTTTCATTGTATGCCTCATACTCTAGTAAATGGGGAAAGGTAATAAATATGAAACATGCATAAAGGTGACAGTGCTAGAAGGAAATAGAGTGAAGTAGAGGACTGAAGGACTTCTACTGAAGTATGTGTCTGCTAATTAAAGAGGCTGATCAGGAAGGTGGTCTGATAAGCTGACCATGGAATAGACTTGAAGGAGTAAGGAGTGAGTCATACAAATATCTGAGGGGAGAGTATTCCTAGAAGCAGAATGACCAAGTATGAAGGTCCTGAGGTAGCAGTATGCTGCTTTTGAAAACAAGGGACTGTCAGAGATACTGTGGCTGGAATGGAGTGAGGGAAGCAGCGGGCAGTGGTGGGATGGGAGATGTGAAGTGAAAGAAGCACGGGGGAGGTAGGCTTACACAGAATTTCCTAGGTGATAGTTAGCTCTTTCAATTTTACTCTTGAGTAGGCTGGGAAGCCAGTGAATGTTGAACAAAGAGATAACGTGATCTTAGGTTTTTACAGAAATCACTCTGGTGGGGAACAATTCACTAATTCAGGAAAGAAATGAGGATGGTTTGCCTGGAATAGTAATGGTTTAGGTGATGAGAGGTGGTCAGGTTCTGTAAATATTCTCACATAGGTTCAGAAGTTATTTATGGATGAGTTTGAATGTGAGAGACAGAAGGGGAGACGTCAAAGATAAAGTGGCAAAGATACCGTACCATAGTATCAGTCTTTATAGGTAACCATGAATTAGTCATTTACCTCTCTAGCTTTAGTTTCTTCATTACCAAATGTCTCATGGGTCTTATGATTGGTCCAGAGGCAACATCCCTTCCCTCCAACACCCCTTCTTTCCAGCATCTTTTCATAATCACAAATTTAATTTCAGAATGGTGTTTCCCCTTCCAAATTCTAAGAGTTTCTCTTCCTTTCTTTCCCCATGTATAATGCTATTTCCCTCTTGTTTTCTACTTCCTAGGGCTTCTTTGGTGGCTCAGATGGTAAAGAATCTGTCTGCAAAGTAGGAGACCCACTTTCAATCCCTGGGTCAGGAAGAACCCCTGGAGAAGGAAATGGCAACCCACTCCAGTATTCTTGCCTGGAGAATCCCATGGACAGAGGAGCCTGGCAGTCTATAGTCCACTGGATTGAAATGAGTGATTAACACTTTTTTCACTTTTTCTTCTTCCTGACTTCCCTTTTGCCTGGGGAAACGTGGTCACAACTTGGAAGAGAAACATTCCCCTTCCTATTCATTATGCTGGCTAAGCATTCTCAATCTACCAATGGCTAAATTTTTAACATCTACTGTAGATTAGGTATCCTGGGATGATAGCCCATATCCTCAGGAATCAGTTGCTTTTCCTTGTATTAGTATCTTGATACATGCAGATCCCTTTGAAAGAAAGTAAGGGAGGGCTTCCCTGGTGGTCCAGTGGGTAAGGACACCGCCTTGCAGTACAAGGGGCTCCGGTTTGATCCCTGGCCTGGGAAGATTCCATGTGCCACGGAGCAGCTGGACCGATGTGTCCAATTACCGAGCCGGAGCTCTGGAGCGCATGCGCCCAGAGCCGGTGCTCTGCGACAACAGAGGCCACTGCGATGGGAGGCCCACACGGGCCAAAAAACAAAGATGGATGAAAATAGAGAAATGAAAGACCAATAGAAGTGGCCAGCCCACCCCCTCCCTCCCCAACTCTACCCCCCCACCACCAAAAAAAAAAAAGAAAGTAAGGGAAACAGAGTGTTGCAGAGCTGAACTTTAAATCTGATAAGTTGGTTCTATCTAAAAAACTTCATTTTCCAGCTTTGTCACTTGCTTCCCTTAAGCCTATTTCCAGCACTACTGTAGTGTAGACACTTGAATGATTTGAAAGCCAGACAGATAGAAATTCTACTGGACAAAGGGAGATTCCTTGTATCTCCTAAGCACTGAATGATTTATAGATTCTTCTAATATTTCCTATGCCATTTAATCCTTTGGACAGCCCTATGAGAAAGAAGAACAGGACAGAAATTATTTTCCCACTATTGAAAAACTCCTTCCAAATTCTAAGAGTTTCTCTTCCTTTCTTTCCCCATGTATAATGCTATTTCCTCTTGTTTTCTACTTCCTAGGTCTTCTTTGGTGGCTCAGATGGTAAAGAATCTGTCTGCAAAGTAGGAGACCCACTTTCAATCCCTGGGTCAGGAAGAACCCCTGGAGAAGGAAATGGCAACCCACTCCAGTATTCTTGCCTGGAGAATCCCATGGACAGAGGAGCCTGGCAGTCTATAGTCCACTGGATTGAAATGAGTGATTAACACTTTTTTCACTTTTTCTTCTTCCTGACTTCCCTTTTGCCTGGGGAAACGTGGTCACAACTTGGAAGAGAAACATTCCCCTTCCTATTCATTATGCTGGCTAAGCATTCTCAATCTACCAATGGCTAAATTTTTAACATCTACTGTAGATTAGGTATCCTGGGATGATAGCCCATATCCTCAGGAATCAGTTGCTTTTCCTTGTATTAGTATCTTGATACATGCAGATCCCTTTGAAAGAAAGTAAGGGAGGGCTTCCCTGGTGGTCCAGTGGGTAAGGACACCGCCTTGCAGTACAAGGGGCTCCGGTTTGATCCCTGGCCTGGGAAGATTCCATGTGCCACGGAGCAGCTGGACCGATGTGTCCAATTACCGAGCCGGAGCTCTGGAGCGCATGCGCCCAGAGCCGGTGCTCTGCGACAACAGAGGCCACTGCGATGGGAGGCCCACACGGGCCAAAAAACAAAGATGGATGAAAATAGAGAAATGAAAGACCAATAGAAGTGGCCAGCCCACCCCCCTCCCTCCCCAACCCCCCCCCACCACCAAAAAAAAAGAAAGTAAGGGAAACAGAGTGTTGCAGAGCTGAACTTTAAATCTGATAAGTTGGTTCTATCTAAAAAACTTCATTTTCCAGCTTTGTCACTTGCTTCCCTTAAGCCTATTTCCAGCACTACTGTAGTGTAGACACTTGAATGATTTGAAAGCCAGACAGATAGAAATTCTACTGGACAAAGGGAGATTCCTTGTATCTCCTAAGCACTGAATGATTTATAGATTCTTCTAATATTTCCTATGCCATTTAATCCTTTGGACAGCCCTATGAGAAAGAAGAACAGGACAGAAATTATTTTCCCACTTTACTGGTGAGAAAATTGATACTCAAATAGCTACTGTTGCCCAAGAAAGCAATTACTAAATGCAGGATCTATATTAAAATCACCAGAATGTGTACTAAGCTCTAAACTTTCCTCCACATCCAGCTGACATTTCGGCATATCTGCTTGCCTGTCTTGCCGACATCCCAAACATAGGGTTCCAAAGGAGAACATGTGATTCCCTCTTTACCAAACTCCTAAACCAATCATGTTGAAATCTTCCTTTTCTCTGAAAATCAAAGAACCACTGGAATGGTTCTTAAAGCCAGTAACTGTGGTTCTTCTCTTTCCTCACTCTTCACAATCTATCAGAAAGTTCTGTCAGCTCTGCTTCCCAAATATATCCTGAGAGTCTCTAGTCCTCTGTTTTAGGCCACCGTTTATTTTCATCTGTGCCGCCTCAGAGCTGCTCCACTGCGCCCACTGTGGCCCCTACCATCTGTTCTCTCTACAGTAAATTTTTTTGGGAAATGTAAACCAGTTCCTGTCACTCCCCTATTTCAAAGTCCTCAACGACTTCCCACAGACTTAAGAAATCTTCAGACACCTTAAAGGTTTGCGTGATGTGGTTCATGCCTTTATCTCTCCTCTTTCCTTCATTACACACCAGTCATGCTGATATTCTACAAGCTCTAAAAATGACTTTTCAGAAGTCCTTAAAAGTTTTCCAGCTCTGTCACACAATTGCACTCTTATTATTGCTTTTGTCTGGAAAGCTTCTCTCTTGATCCTTAACTTGGCTGCTTTTTGGTCTCATCTTGAACACTGTTTCCTATGAGAAGCCTTCTCTAACTACTTAGTCACTATCATAGCACCATGTTTACTTACGTCATCATAATTATCACAACCTATAATTATTTACTTGTATATTTATTTATTATCTGATTCTGCTTGAGGGCAGATTTTGTCTTTCTTGTCATGGTCACAGTACAGTGTCTGCACTTACGTCAAAAACTCAGGAAATATTTATTGAGTGAAAGAAAGAATGGGTGAAACCTATAGAGGACAGAAATTATTTTCCCACTTTACTGGTGAGAAAATTGATACTCAAATAGCTACTGTTGCCCAAGAAAGCAATTACTAAATGCAGGATCTATATTAAAATCACCAGAATGTGTACTAAGCTCTAAACTTTCCTCCACATCCAGCTGACATTTCGGCATATCTGCTTGCCTGTCTTGCCGACATCCCAAACATAGGGTTCCAAAGGAGAACATGTGATTCCCTCTTTACCAAACTCCTAAACCAATCATGTTGAAATCTTCCTTTTCTCTGAAAATCAAAGAACCACTGGAATGGTTCTTAAAGCCAGTAACTGTGGTTCTTCTCTTTCCTCACTCTTCACAATCTATCAGAAAGTTCTGTCAGCTCTGCTTCCCAAATATATCCTGAGAGTCTCTAGTCCTCTGTTTTAGGCCACCGTTTATTTTCATCTGTGCCGCCTCAGAGCTGCTCCACTGCGCCCACTGTGGCCCCCTACCATCTGTTCTCTCTACAGTAAATTTTTTTGGGAAATGTAAACCAGTTCCTGTCACTCCCCTATTTCAAAGTCCTCAACGACTTCCCACAGACTTAAGAAATCTTCAGACACCTTAAAGGTTTGCGTGATGTGGTTCATGCCTTTATCTCTCCTCTTTCCTTCATTACACACCAGTCATGCTGATATTCTACAAGCTCTAAAAATGACTTTTCAGAAGTCCTTAAAAGTTTTCCAGCTCTGTCACACAATTGCACTCTTATTATTGCTTTTGTCTGGAAAGCTTCTCTCTTGATCCTTAACTTGGCTGCTTTTTGGTCTCATCTTGAACACTGTTTCCTATGAGAAGCCTTCTCTAACTACTTAGTCACTATCATAGCACCATGTTTACTTACGTCATCATAATTATCACAACCTATAATTATTTACTTGTATATTTATTTATTATCTGATTCTGCTTGAGGGCAGATTTTGTCTTTCTTGTCATGGTCACAGTACAGTGTCTGCACTTACGTACAAAAAACTCAGGAAATATTTATTGAGTGAAAGAAAGAATGGGTGAAACCTAATTTTAATTATGCAGGCTCCCATTTTCATGAATATGATGTCTTAGTTATGTTTATCCTCTGTGTTCTTTGCTCTGAAAACTCAAGGAGGCATCCCAGTGATGAAGTAATTAATGGAAATGAGCTGTGGTCAGGACCTAACTTCTATTAAATAAGAACATAGAGGACAAACTATATTGGCCCAAAAGAGTCCAGGCCGTTAGGCCAGGTGCCAGAAGTTTTTGGCTTTTTCATCTCCTTAGGTACGTAACCGACTCAAATTTCTGAGAAGTCATCCAAAGTATGACCATATATCACAAAACCCATTTCACTTAGCCCTTAAACACATGTCATGCTCTAGTTCAATATTAGCCAGGCCTCTTATCAGCATTTACGGGGTTAGAGGCCATATCTAACCCGGGCCTTAATCTCTGTCACTGAAAGTAGGTAAATGCATAATCATAATGACCAGGACTCTTATTTTAAGAGCCTACTTATAGTATGGCAAGTATGCCCCATTACTAAATGCTCTCTGTGTTATTTCTACTTAATCTTTTCCACAAAGAAGGAAAAATTTTTGTGCAACTAATAAATGAAGACTCAGGCTCAACGAAGTGACATTACTTGCTCTTATACCTGGCTTACAACTGGTAAGAGACTGCACAGAAATTAAACTCAAGTTTACTGATTGCAAAGTAAACGTTATTTAAACAACATTGCATTTTGGGGAAAAAAAAAAAAGGCATACCAATATCTTCTCTGCTGCACACTTTCTTCTTTGTTTTTGGCCGTGCCATGTGGCATGTGGGATCTTAGTTCCCCAGCCAAAGCTTGAACCCATACCCCCTGCCGTGGAAGCAGAGTCTTGTACACCACTCATTGTTAAAAACAAACAGCTCTTGAAGTAATCCTTGCTTCCTATCCCCTCTTCACATTTCACATCCAATGTTTAGGTTTACTGCCAAATTTTATAGTATTTGTTCACTTTTCTCAGAATCTTCTGCTACTGCTCTGGTTCAAGCCAACATCATTTCTCATCTAGATGAAATACAACAGCTTCCTAACTGGTTCCCCTGCTGCTTCTCTCATACTCTCATACAGTTCTCTTCACCTTCGTACAGTTTGCTGTCTCAACAGCAGTCAAAGTCAGTTTTTCAAAATGTGAATTAAATCATGTTACTCATCTGCTTACAATTTTTCAGAGGTTTCCACTTACACCAAGAATAAAATCCAAGCTCCTTACTATAACTAAGAGTTTTCCAAAGCAAACCATTATTAAATCGTGAAACCAATCTACAGGGTAAGGATTAGCATTTTAAAATAAAATAGAAAAAACATAGAAGTTTGTTGAAAGGACTTATCTTTCAACATCTGTGGTGTGTGTGTTTAGTGGACTGTAACATAAAATGTGTTTCTTACTGTGGATCCCATTAAAAGAGTTTGAAAGCCATTGGTCTACAAAATCTTAAAGATCTGTTTGCTCACATCTCCTGCATAAAACCTTGCCCCATTCCTTGCTCATCAAAATACCTCAGCCCTTCTAGCATCCTTATTGTGACTTCAGAGAAAGCAAGTTTCTCCCACCTCTGTCCCTGACACTTTTCTGAATGCTCTACTTCTAATTATTCGTATAGATGGATTCTTACCATTCAGGTCTCAGCTCAAATGTCACTGGCTTAGAAGCTTTTCCTCTAATTAATCTAAAACAGTCCCTTCCACTTCTCTATCACATCATCCTGTTTATTTTCTTATGTTGCTAACCATGCTCTTGCATATTTGTTTGTTTGTACATTGTCTTCCTCAGCATTAAATGCATGGCTCTTAACTGTTCTATCTACTACATTTCCCTCAACACTTATAACAGCCTCTCAATAAGTATTAGTTGATAATGATGATTATTTCAATTTTATCTGTGTTTTTATAAAATAGGATACCTTATAATGAAATCTTTAAATAACTATAATAACACTGCTAGAAAAACAGATGCTGCTGCTAAAACTGAACAGTGATTGGCAGGCAGGGCCCATGGGAGAGCCTGATGGTTCATTGATGGAGGAAAATTCATATGTAGTGTATAAAAGGTAATTTCTGGGCATGCAAGGTCTAAAATATAGATTGGTTGACATTGAGCATAGAATAGTTAGGGATGTTGTCATAGTTTTTGTCTAGTACCCATGGTACCTGGCAACGAAGACCCTTAAAATTGAAATGTTCAGTTTGAATTCCCCTCAGTAATGGAACCAGGGGCAAAAACTTGCATCCAATGCCTTCAGTCCTGAATGACAGAAGAGGGACTGAGGAAGGCAAGTTAAGATTGGCAATTGCTAAGAATGACAAGATGAGGGAGGGGTCAGAGTGGGAAATGCCTCAGAGAACTAGACCCACAAGTAGACCGCAGGGTCAGAGGAAAAGAGGCCCTCACTTCCTTCACAGCCTCCCCAAAGAGGTGATTAGGATCATTGCCTCCATTTTTATTTAATTTTTTCCAGGTGCCCAAACATAAAGGTTGGAAAGGGGAATGGCAGTCCATTCCAGTGTTCTTGCCTGGAGAATTCCATGGACAGAGGAGCCCGGAGGCTACATTCCATGGAGTTGCAAAGAGTCGGAAACCACTGAGTATCTAAGCAGATCATAAAGTGGCTTGTATGCTAAGCTAAAGACTTTAGACTTTCTTCTAGATACTTGGGGAATCTTGAGGAGTTTAAGCAGGAGAGTGGCCCATTGGCGTGTCTCAGAGAGATCCCCTGGCTGCAGTATGGAGGTCACAGACAGTCTGCACACATGAGAACAGGAAGCTCTGTGGCATATGCAAATGATGAAAAGCAATGAGCATCTAAACAAAGGCAAAGGATATGGGACATTTATGCAGAAGGAATCTGACTCCATCTGCTTACGAGTTAGTATACCCAATCTGTGGCCCCAAGCCAGTTAGGAAGTCCAAAGCCCTTTTTCGTCCCTCTAAAATAAAGCAGAGCGTGGCATCTCTTTCAGAAACTGCTTTGAGGACTGAAATATGATAATGCATGTAAACTATAAGTGCCTGACACATAGGAAGTGCTCAATAAATGTTCAGTTCAGTCACTCAGTCGTGTCTAATTCTGTGACTCCATGGACTATAGCATGCCAGGCTTCCATGTCCTTCACCGAAATCTGAGTTCAGATGGGTATATATTTCCTTCTCCCCTTTGCCTCTTGCATCTCTTCTTTTCTCAACTATTTGTAGGGCATCCTCTGACAACCATTTTGCCTTTTTGCATTTTTTTTTTTTGGGGATGGATTTGATCACTGTGTCCTGTACAGTGTTAGGAACCTGTGTCCGTAGTTCTTCAGGCATTCTGTTTATCAAATCTAATCTTCTTTCTTCTCAAAGCTATTTGTAGGGCATCCTCTGGACAGGAAGTTAAGATTGGCAATTGCTAAGAATGACAAGATGAGGGAGGGGTCAGAGTGGGAAATCCTCAGAGAACTAGACCCACAAGTAGACCGAGGGTCAGAGGAAAAGAGGCCCTCACTTCCTTCACAGCCTCCCCAAAGAGGTGATTAGGATCATTGCCTCCATTTTTATTTAATTTTTTCCAGGTGCCCAAACATAAAGGTTGGAAAGGGGAATGGCAGTCCATTCCAGTGTTCTTGCCTGGAGAATTCCATGGACAGAGGAGCCCGGAGGCTACATTCCATGGAGTTGCAAAGAGTCGGAAACCACTGAGTATCTAAGCAGATCATAAAGTGGCTTGTATGCTAAGCTAAAGACTTTAGACTTTCTTCTAGATACTTGGGGAATCTTGAGGAGTTTAAGCAGGAGAGTGGCCCATTGGCGTGTCTCAGAGAGATCCCCTGGCTGCAGTATGGAGGTCACAGACAGTCTGCACACATGAGAACAGGAAGCTCTGTGGCATATGCAAATGATGAAAAGCAATGAGCATCTAAACAAAGGCAAAGGATATGGGACATTTATGCAGAAGGAATCTGACTCCATCTGCTTACGAGTTAGTATACCCAATCTGTGGCCCCAAGCCAGTTAGGAAGTCCAAAGCCCTTTTTCGTCCCTCTAAAATAAAGCAGAGCGTGGCATCTCTTTCAGAAACTGCTTTGAGGACTGAAATATGATAATGCATGTAAACTATAAGTGCCTGACACATAGGAAGTGCTCAATAAATGTTCAGTTCAGTCACTCAGTCGTGTCTAATTCTGTGACTCCATGGACTATAGCATGCCAGGCTTCCATGTCCTTCACCGAAATCTGAGTTCAGATGGGTATATATTTCCTTCTCCCCTTTGCCTCTTGCATCTCTTCTTTTCTCAACTATTTGTAGGGCATCCTCTGACAACCATTTTGCCTTTTTGCATTTTTTTTTCTTGGGGATGGATTTGATCACTGTGTCCTGTACAGTGTTAGGAACCTGTGTCCGTAGTTCTTCAGGCATTCTGTTTATCAAATCTAATCCCTTAAATCTATTTGTAACTTCAACTGTATAATCTTAAGGGATTTGATTTAGGCCATACCTGAATGGCCTAGGGGTTTTTCCTACTTTCTTCAAATTTAAGTCTTTATTTTGATCTTCCCAGCCTGGGTATCAAACCTAGGTCTATCGCACTGCAGATAGGTAGATTCTTTACTGTCTGAGCCATCAGGGAAGCCTTTAATAACTGTTAGTTATTACTTTTTCAGGCAGGCACTAGTACTAATTTTTTAGTACTGTAGGGGACAGTGAGGCAGAGAGAGACAGATCCCACTTCCTGCAAATCAGAATTCACATTGGATGGTGGCAGTGCTTTGAAAACACGCTCTTGCCAGTGGGGATGGTCTCACAGAAATGAACCTGGCGCTACAGGGTGAAAAATAGCAGCATTGTAAGAGGCAGTGGGCTTAAGACTGAAAATTGGAATTCAATAGAAGGAAAACAGCGTTAAACTAATCTTGATTGGGGTGAGTGTGTGACTGAGGTAGGCTGGGCAGGCCAGACTAGGTCAGAATCAGGGCTTTGGCTCCTCCTCTCTGAGATAAGGCTCCTGTTTTAAGCAAGTGGGGGAGGCCGCAGCCATCCAGGCCCACAAAAGGTCTGGGGTTGAGGGCCCCTCAGAACAGGTTTTGTCTGCAAACCCAGTTTCCGAGGTGCCTAAAAGTGTACAAATAGTGAAGCCAGGCCCAGCCGAGCCAATTCATTACCTCGCCTCAGCGCTGCATGCTGATTATCTGCTCTCCATATCACCTCTCTTCAGGGGGCTCAAAGGAATCAGCAAATCCCCCGGCATCAGAGCCACGAATCCCCAGCACAACCTATTCACACGCAGCAGGGCGGCTGGGGATTAATTGGAGGGGGAATGTTGTGAATTCCAGAGCGTTCTTTCTCTTTGCCTCACAGTCGGTGGCTGGGGATATTGCTACATGAAAGCTTCCCTGTCAGTATCGATCATCATTGCCCTGGCTGCTACATTCTGTTTTTAGGGGATGGATTTGATCACTGTGTCCTGTACAGTGTTAGGAACCTGTGTCCGTAGTTCTTCAGGCATTCTGTTTATCAAATCTAATCCCTTAAATCTATTTGTAACTTCAACTGTATAATCTTAAGGGATTTGATTTAGGCCATACCTGAATGGCCTAGGGGTTTTTCCTACTTTCTTCAAATTTAAGTCTTTATTTTGATCTTCCCAGCCTGGGTATCAAACCTAGGTCTATCGCACTGCAGATAGGTAGATTCTTTACTGTCTGAGCCATCAGGGAAGCCTTTAATAACTGTTAGTTATTACTTTTTCAGGCAGGCACTAGTACTAATTTTTTAGTACTGTAGGGGACAGTGAGGCAGAGAGAGACAGATCCCACTTCCTGCAAATCAGAATTCACATTGGATGGTGGCAGTGCTTTGAAAACACGCTCTTGCCAGTGGGGATGGTCTCACAGAAATGAACCTGGCGCTACAGGGTGAAAAATAGCAGCATTGTAAGAGGCAGTGGGCTTAAGACTGAAAATTGGAATTCAATAGAAGGAAAACAGCGTTAAACTAATCTTGATTGGGGTGAGTGTGTGACTGAGGTAGGCTGGGCAGGCCAGACTAGGTCAGAATCAGGGCTTTGGCTCCTCCTCTCTGAGATAAGGCTCCTGTTTTAAGCAAGTGGGGGAGGCCGCAGCCATCCAGGCCCACAAAAGGTCTGGGGTTGAGGGCCCCTCAGAACAGGTTTTGTCTGCAAACCCAGTTTCCGAGGTGCCTAAAAGTGTACAAATAGTGAAGCCAGGCCCAGCCGAGCCAATTCATTACCTCGCCTCAGCGCTGCATGCTGATTATCTGCTCTCCATATCACCTCTCTTCAGGGGGCTCAAAGGAATCAGCAAATCCCCCGGCATCAGAGCCACGAATCCCCAGCACAACCTATTCACACGCAGCAGGGCGGCTGGGGATTAATTGGAGGGGGAATGTTGTGAATTCCAGAGCGTTCTTTCTCTTTGCCTCACAGTCGGTGGCTGGGGATATTGCTACATGAAAGCTTCCCTGTCAGTATCGATCATCATTGCCCTGGCTGCTACATTCCAGAGAATGAATTGGCCTCATTTGGTAACTCAACTGGAGTGGGGGTTGTGGGGGTGGTCTTTCCTGATGGGTCCACATTTGTGCGCCCCACTTCTTGCTCCTTAAGTGGTTTCCAAAGACAAACAGAAATCCACAGGGCCCAGCTTTCTTTTTCTGGTTCCCGACTTTAGGGATGCTTGGTACAGAGTGAAACAGGGAAGGGTGGGAAAGGGCGGGACCTGGGTTAGGGCCCGGGCAGGAAATTAGTTGAGGCAAAGCCGCGCCTGGGAAGACAAGCAGGCCAATAGCACCCCGGGGGTTCTCTGATTCCTTTGATGTGAGGCCGACTTCCCCCTCACAGCCGGGACTTCTCAGCAGGAGGCCCGCGGGCTCTCCCCCTCTTTGCGCCAAACGGCGCCAGGCCTGGAAGTCAAGTGAGCCCAAATCCCGCCGCACCCAGGTGAAGGGGTGCCCCAGCTAGGCAGATAACCTGAAAGGCAAGCGTCAGACATCTTACGAAGCAGTTGCTGGAAGCCCCGAGAAAGGACAAAAGGCGACCCTTCCTGAGATCTCATTTCTGAGGTCTGCAGACTGAAACCTTTCCCTGACTCTTACCTTTTTAAATGCAAGACTGACAAGACTGCCTTCCCCTCTTCCTCCTCACCGTCTGAGCTTTGCTCACGCATCCTCCTAGACCCTCCCCCTATCTTTTTGCGGTATTTCCTGAAACTCCCATCAAGTGGAGAGTTCAGAGCATGTACCTGAGGGAATCCTGGAGTCTGGGCCTCTTCATGCTGCTGGGAGAGGTGCTGGCTGAAACCGTCCCAGGGCCCTGCTCAGCTGCTCTACGTTGCGCCAGGCATTACCTCGCCTCAGCGCTGCATGCTGATTATCTGCCCATATCACCTCTCTTCAGGGGCTCAAAGGAATCAGCAAATCCCCGGCATCAGAGCCACGAATCCCCAGCACAACCTATTCACACGCAGCAGGGCGGCTGGGGATTAATTGGGGAATGTTGTGAATTCCAGAGCGTTCTTTCTCTTTGCCTCACAGTCGGTGGCTGGGGATATTGCTACATGAAAGCTTCCCTGTCAGTATCGATCATCATTGCCCTGGCTGCTACATTCCAGAGAATGAATTGGCCTCATTTGGTAACTCAACTGGAGTGGGGGTTGTGGGGGTGGTCTTTCCTGATGGGTCCACATTTGTGCGCCCCACTTCTTGCTCCTTAAGTGGTTTCCAAAGACAAACAGAAATCCACAGGGCCCAGCTTTCTTTTTCTGGTTCCCGACTTTAGGGATGCTTGGTACAGAGTGAAACAGGGAAGGGTGGGAAAGGGCGGGACCTGGGTTAGGGCCCGGGCAGGAAATTAGTTGAGGCAAAGCCGCGCCTGGGAAGACAAGCAGGCCAATAGCACCCCGGGGGTTCTCTGATTCCTTTGATGTGAGGCCGACTTCCCCCTCACAGCCGGGACTTCTCAGCAGGAGGCCCGCGGGCTCTCCCCCTCTTTGCGCCAAACGGCGCCAGGCCTGGAAGTCAAGTGAGCCCAAATCCCGCCGCACCCAGGTGAAGGGGTGCCCCAGCTAGGCAGATAACCTGAAAGGCAAGCGTCAGACATCTTACGAAGCAGTTGCTGGAAGCCCCGAGAAAGGACAAAAGGCGACCCTTCCTGAGATCTCATTTCTGAGGTCTGCAGACTGAAACCTTTCCCTGACTCTTACCTTTTTAAATGCAAGACTGACAAGACTGCCTTCCCCTCTTCCTCCTCACCGTCTGAGCTTTGCTCACGCATCCTCCTAGACCCTCCCCCTATCTTTTTGCGGTATTTCCTGAAACTCCCATCAAGTGGAGAGTTCAGAGCATGTACCTGAGGGAATCCTGGAGTCTGGGCCTCTTCATGCTGCTGGGAGAGGTGCTGGCTGAAACCGTCCCAGGGCCCTGCTCAGCTGCTCTACGTTGCGCCAGGCAACTTGATGGGCTACCCCCTCGTCACTTTCTGCATCCATAATACAGATGATGATAACTGTTCTACCTCCCTCATATGACCGTATAGGGATTAATGGAAGAGGAGTGATTTATAAAATGCCCAACAGAAGGTATGATGTTTATTAAATTCTCTCATTCGGCACAGATTTGGATGTAGTGTGATCTTTTTAAAAAACTTCATTCTTCATTTACCTCCCTCTATCTAAAAGAGCCCTGTGAAGCATGCCCAGGGAGGGACAGAGATAAAAAGATAAGCCAATATACACAAAGGAAAACAAAAAGCATGATCGTTATAATTTTCAAAAATAAAAGCAAAATGATACCCCTGCAGCCTTTCAAATTATGGATGCCCAGAAGGTGACTCCACGTGGCATTATTCTAGTCTAATAGTCTACGCACTGCAGATTCTTTGGCATGGCAGCAGACAAGCATTGACCTGCAAAGCAGAAGACACTGTATAGTACTGAGCAAGTCATTTCCTCTCTCCAGGCTTTGGTTTCCCCATCTCTAAAATATGTGAGTAGGACTGGACTTCTTAAAAACTTTTCCGATCCATCTGTTTTATGGTTCTGTGGATGCCTTGATTAGGATTTACCAACATATGGGGCTCCAAGGTATTTCATACTTGATACAATATCGAAGAGGTTTTTTTTTTTTTAACTAATCTTCATCCTGGGATAAAGGACTAAGTGAGCAAGCAATCCAAAATCATGGTGGCCACTTAGGGACCCTTAATTCTGCCTTCCAAAGGTTTTGGGTGTCATTAAAATTGCATATCAATATCGAAGAGGTTTAACTCCTGAGATCTCATTTCTGAGGTCTGCAGACTGAAACCTTTCCTGACTCTTACCTTTTTAAATGCAAGACTGACAAGACTGCCTTCCCCTCTTCCTCCTCACCGTCTGAGCTTTGCTCACGCATCCTCCTAGACCCTCCCCCTATCTTTTTGCGGTATTTCCTGAAACTCCCATCAAGTGGAGAGTTCAGAGCATGTACCTGAGGGAATCCTGGAGTCTGGGCCTCTTCATGCTGCTGGGAGAGGTGCTGGCTGAAACCGTCCCAGGGCCCTGCTCAGCTGCTCTACGTTGCGCCAGGCAACTTGATGGGCTACCCCCTCGTCACTTTCTGCATCCATAATACAGATGATGATAACTGTTCTACCTCCCTCATATGACCGTATAGGGATTAATGGAAGAGGAGTGATTTATAAAATGCCCAACAGAAGGTATGATGTTTATTAAATTCTCTCATTCGGCACAGATTTGGATGTAGTGTGATCTTTTTAAAAAACTTCATTCTTCATTTACCTCCCTCTATCTAAAAGAGCCCTGTGAAGCATGCCCAGGGAGGGACAGAGATAAAAAGATAAGCCAATATACACAAAGGAAAACAAAAAGCATGATCGTTATAATTTTCAAAAATAAAAGCAAAATGATACCCCTGCAGCCTTTCAAATTATGGATGCCCAGAAGGTGACTCCACGTGGCATTATTCTAGTCTAATAGTCTACGCACTGCAGATTCTTTGGCATGGCAGCAGACAAGCATTGACCTGCAAAGCAGAAGACACTGTATAGTACTGAGCAAGTCATTTCCTCTCTCCAGGCTTTGGTTTCCCCATCTCTAAAATATGTGAGTAGGACTGGACTTCTTAAAAACTTTTCCGATCCATCTGTTTTATGGTTCTGTGGATGCCTTGATTAGGATTTACCAACATATGGGGCTCCAAGGTATTTCATACTTGATACAATATCGAAGAGGTTTTTTTTTTTTTAACTAATCTTCATCCTGGGATAAAGGACTAAGTGAGCAAGCAATCCAAAATCATGGTGGCCACTTAGGGACCCTTAATTCTGCTTAATCATAATGAGACTTTTTCAACATTTGGAAATTAATATGGCAAGAAGCATGACATCATGCCTTAGAACACTCCAGTGCAGTTGGCACAGGATCTCATTGCAGTTAGCATGGTTTTCCCACCCCGAAAAGCTAAACACTAAATACTAAAAGTGCCTGTTTCACTTAGTAACTCCACTGTAAAAACTGACACCTGGAAACCGCAGCCTTGGTGTTGCAAGAATCCTAAAGACCATAAGGTCGGCATTTCATTTCACCATTCGTTCTGCCAAATCTGAGCTCTCATCTAGAGTTCCCCACCTAGGGTCTTTATCTCTCAGCTGCGCTCCTCTGCCTTAGAAAAATGTATTCTTTTTCTGCCTTCCCAGCTGCCGTCAGCTAGTTTGTCTGTCCTCAGTGAGAGACTTCAGTTTCAAGGGTCTGTCTGGGGAGGTCGTATACAGCCTTGACTATTATTCTGATGGATCGTTTTAATTCTCCCCACTTTGATCATGTCAGTTTCCACAACAAACAAGGCTTACCAGAAGCATTCCAGGGCTTTCAAAGGCAAACATGCTTGGCTTTGCATCACATGCCAGAGGCCAGAATTCTTTGGTTTTAGCTTCAAGGCTATTTTAACCCTTGGTTGCATAAGTTTCCCAGTTAACAAGTTTAACCTTCATTTCCTGCACCCAAAGACATGTTAGTCTCCTCCGGAGAAATGCAATGATTTCCAGCCTTTAATTAAGTAAGAATCCAAGTGGCAGATGCAGTTCACACACAGAGGAGCCAAGTCCTGGCTATGAAGATTCTTTTGCTCCAAATGCTCTGCAGTTCACCAAAAGTAACTTCAGCTAATATAAATAACTCCATCTACTGAGTGCCAGGAACCGTTTTAAATCCCTTAAAATATTATCACATCTAATATGGGCATATGTTAAGGTGAAATAAGGATTATGTCAACTTCTTAAGAAACCGAGGCGATAGAAGCTAAGAGGTCTATATAAAATTACACAGCTAACCTGGAATGGGGAAGAGGTTTTAACCTGGATTTGCCTAACTTGATGGGCAGTCTCTAATACTGTTAGACATCAGTACTCATGGTCCTATAGTATAGTAGAAAGAGCTCTTGATTGAGAGTGTCGACTAAAAATAGATGCAAAACTTGAGAGTTGCGAATTAAGATTTATTTGGGGCAAAATGAGAACTGCAGCCCAGGAGGCAGCACCTCAGGTAACTCTGAGAGACTGCTCCAAAGAGGAAAGGGGAAAGTCAATATATAAGATTTTGGTGAAGATAGTGTTCAGTACTATTAAGCACTCATTTTACAAAAGGTTTTCTGATAGTCACGAGAATCTGATGTCATCATGAAGGGATCTAGTGATTTTCTAGATATGAATGGATGCAAGGATTTGTTTTTCAGTCACTCAGTAATGTCCGATTCTTTGCAACCTCATGGACTTCAGCATTCAAGACTCCCCTGTCCTTTACCATCTTTTAGAATTTGCTCAGACTCATGTCCATTCATTAAGTGATGCCATCCAACCATCTCGTCCTTAGAATCTGTTCCTGAAAATCCCCAACTATCTAAAGACCTGTCCTTTTCATACTGTTCATGGAATTCTCAATACTAAAGAATGTTCAAGCTACTGCATCACTGCCCTCACTTCACACACTAGCAAAGTAATGCTCAAAATCCTCCAAGAGGGCTTCCCCTGGTGGTCCAGTGGGTAAGGACACCGCCTTGCAGTGCAAGGGGCGCCAGTTCAATCCCTGGCCTGGGAAGATCCCACGTGCCACGGAGCAGCTGGACCGATGTGTCCAATTACCGAGCCGGAGCTCTGGAGTGCATGCGCCCAGAGCCGGTGCTCTGCGACAACAGAGGCCACTGCGATGGGAGGCCCACACGGGCCAAAAGAACAAAGATGGATGAAAATAGATAAATGAAAGACCAATAGAAGTAGCCCACCCGCTCCCTTCCCTCCCCAACCTGCTCCCCACCCAAAATAAATAAAATAAGTCTTAAAAAAAAAAAAAAAATCCTCCAAGATGGCTTCTACAGTATGTGAACCAAGAACTTTCAGATGTACAAGCTAGATTTAGAAAAGGCAGAGAAACCAGAGATCAAATTGCCAAAATTCATTGGATCATAGAAAGAGCAAGGGCATTCCAGAAAAACATCTGTTTCTATTCATTGACTATGCTGAAGCCTTTGCCTGTGTGGATCACAACAAACTGGAAAATTCTTAAAGAAATGGGAATACCAGACTATTTTACCTGCCTCCTGCAAAACCTGTATGCAAGACAAGAAGCAACAGTTAGAACTGGGCATGGAACAGTGGATTGGTTCATATTGGAAAAGAAGTACATTGAGGCTATATATTGTCACCCTGCTTATTTAATTTATATGTTGAATACATCATGCGAATTGCCAGCCTGGATGAAGCACAAGCTGGAGTCACGTTTGCAGGAGCAATATCAATAACCTCAGGTATGCAGATGACACCACCCTTATGGTAGAAAGTGAAGAGGAATTAAAAAGCCTCTTGATGAAGGTGAAAGAGGAGAGTGAAAAAGCTGGCCTAAAACTCAGCATTCAGAAAACAAGTATCATGATATCCAGTTCCATCACTTCATGGCAAATAGATGAGCAAATAATGGAAACAGTGACAGACTTTATTTTCTTGGGCTCCGAAATCACTGAAGATGGTGACTGCAGGCACAAAATTTAAAAGAGGCTCACTCCTCGGAAGAAAAACTATGACACACCTAGATAGTATATTCAAAGGCAGAGACATCACTTTGCCAACAAAAGTCTGTATAATCAAAGCTATGGTTTTCTCAGTATTCATGTATGGATGTGAGAGTTGGACCATAAAGAAGGCTGAAAAATTGATACCTTTGAACTGTAGTGTTAGAGAAGTCTCTTGAGAGTCCCTTGGACAGCAAGATCAAACCAGCCAGTCCCAAAGGAAATCAATGCCAAATATCCATTGGAAGGACTGATGCTGAAGCTGAAGCTCCAGTACTTTGGCCATCTGATGTGAAGAGACAACCTATTGGAAAAGCCCCTGATGTTAGGAAAAATAGAAGGCAAAAGGAGAAGGTGATGACAGAAGATGAGATGGTTGGATGGCATTATCAACCCAATGGACATGAGTTTGAGTGAACTCCAGGAGATGGTGAAGGACATGGAAGCCTGGCATGCTGCATTCCATGGAGTCAGAATGAGTCAGACGACTGAGCACCTGAACTGAACTGAGCTGAAGTGTAAGACTTGTCCCACCAGATTTCCTGGAGGATTGAGTGCCTTACTCCCTCAGGGATATTGAAGGTCAATAACTGCAGCAGCACAGGGTTCATTCTGCCCAGAGGCAGATGGCAAATGCCCTTATTGTTCAGTCATTGGCAGTGCTCTTGGCAAGTGCCAATTTGTGGGTGATAAGAGTAAGGAGGCCGGAGTTGACGTCTGACTGTGGCCATCTTGGGAACGCTATATATTGTCACCCTGCTTATTTAATTTATATGTTGAATACATCATGCGAATTGCCAGCCTGGATGAAGCACAAGCTGGAGTCACGTTTGCAGGAGCAATATCAATAACCTCAGGTATGCAGATGACACCACCCTTATGGTAGAAAGTGAAGAGGAATTAAAAAGCCTCTTGATGAAGGTGAAAGAGGAGAGTGAAAAAGCTGGCCTAAAACTCAGCATTCAGAAAACAAGTATCATGATATCCAGTTCCATCACTTCATGGCAAATAGATGAGCAAATAATGGAAACAGTGACAGACTTTATTTTCTTGGGCTCCGAAATCACTGAAGATGGTGACTGCAGGCACAAAATTTAAAAGAGGCTCACTCCTCGGAAGAAAAACTATGACACACCTAGATAGTATATTCAAAGGCAGAGACATCACTTTGCCAACAAAAGTCTGTATAATCAAAGCTATGGTTTTCTCAGTATTCATGTATGGATGTGAGAGTTGGACCATAAAGAAGGCTGAAAAATTGATACCTTTGAACTGTAGTGTTAGAGAAGTCTCTTGAGAGTCCCTTGGACAGCAAGATCAAACCAGCCAGTCCCAAAGGAAATCAATGCCAAATATCCATTGGAAGGACTGATGCTGAAGCTGAAGCTCCAGTACTTTGGCCATCTGATGTGAAGAGACAACCTATTGGAAAAGCCCCTGATGTTAGGAAAAATAGAAGGCAAAAGGAGAAGGTGATGACAGAAGATGAGATGGTTGGATGGCATTATCAACCCAATGGACATGAGTTTGAGTGAACTCCAGGAGATGGTGAAGGACATGGAAGCCTGGCATGCTGCATTCCATGGAGTCAGAATGAGTCAGACGACTGAGCACCTGAACTGAACTGAGCTGAAGTGTAAGACTTGTCCCACCAGATTTCCTGGAGGATTGAGTGCCTTACTCCCTCAGGGATATTGAAGGTCAATAACTGCAGCAGCACAGGGTTCATTCTGCCCAGAGGCAGATGGCAAATGCCCTTATTGTTCAGTCATTGGCAGTGCTCTTGGCAAGTGCCAATTTGTGGGTGATAAGAGTAAGGAGGCCGGAGTTGAAGTCTGACTGTGGCCATCTTGGGAACGTCACTTTTCTCCATGCTCTGATTTCCTCACAGTACATTGAGGATAGACTTAAATCAGTTTTTTTCCCAAACCTCAGTCATTCACTTTATTACTCATTCCTTTCATAATATTTTTTAATAATTTATTCTTTAACTCAATACACTTTTTAAAGCAAAATGTTTTAAAATTAAATGTTACTAAATTAAAAACCAAAATAACTTGCTTGAAGTAGATAGTAATAAAAATAAGATGATAAGCACAGTAGCATTAAATTCTAGCTAGATACTCTAGGCTCTAAGGCTTAGGCTAACCTTATGTTAACCTTATGTTAAATTGGAAAATATGCAAGCTAATTAAAGACAGGGCAAGTTAGTTAAATTATATGGAGGACATACTAACAAGCAAGCTAAGATTTTGCCACAATATAACCACATGGGAAAAGAATCCAACAAGCAACAACTTTCTTATTGGGCACTTCATTACTTCATGGTTGGCTCTGTACTACCTGAAGTTATCCCATCTAAATTTTTATGTATACAACCAGTGATCCTCATCTTATATTTGACCAGATGACGTTGTTGGTTTCTCTCTCATCATTTCTAGCTCTAAAATACTTCGATGTCAATGAGGAAAGTTAATATTAATTACTATTAAACTTGAAACTTAATCCACTAGCACCTAGAGAGTATTTCCTGAACTGAGGAGAAGTGTTAAATGGAAAAATAGAAGGCAAAAGGAGAAGGTGATGACAGAAGATGAGATGGTTGGATGGCATTATCAACCCAATGGACATGAGTTTGAGTGAACTCCAGGAGATGGTGAAGGACATGGAAGCCTGGCATGCTGCATTCCATGGAGTCAGAATGAGTCAGACGACTGAGCACCTGAACTGAACTGAGCTGAAGTGTAAGACTTGTCCCACCAGATTTCCTGGAGGATTGAGTGCCTTACTCCCTCAGGGATATTGAAGGTCAATAACTGCAGCAGCACAGGGTTCATTCTGCCCAGAGGCAGATGGCAAATGCCCTTATTGTTCAGTCATTGGCAGTGCTCTTGGCAAGTGCCAATTTGTGGGTGATAAGAGTAAGGAGGCCGGAGTTGAAGTCTGACTGTGGCCATCTTGGGAACGTCACTTTTCTCCATGCTCTGATTTCCTCACAGTACATTGAGGATAGACTTAAATCAGTTTTTTTCCCAAACCTCAGTCATTCACTTTATTACTCATTCCTTTCATAATATTTTTTAATAATTTATTCTTTAACTCAATACACTTTTTAAAGCAAAATGTTTTAAAATTAAATGTTACTAAATTAAAAACCAAAATAACTTGCTTGAAGTAGATAGTAATAAAAATAAGATGATAAGCACAGTAGCATTAAATTCTAGCTAGATACTCTAGGCTCTAAGGCTTAGGCTAACCTTATGTTAACCTTATGTTAAATTGGAAAATATGCAAGCTAATTAAAGACAGGGCAAGTTAGTTAAATTATATGGAGGACATACTAACAAGCAAGCTAAGATTTTGCCACAATATAACCACATGGGAAAAGAATCCAACAAGCAACAACTTTCTTATTGGGCACTTCATTACTTCATGGTTGGCTCTGTACTACCTGAAGTTATCCCATCTAAATTTTTATGTATACAACCAGTGATCCTCATCTTATATTTGACCAGATGACGTTGTTGGTTTCTCTCTCATCATTTCTAGCTCTAAAATACTTCGATGTCAATGAGGAAAGTTAATATTAATTACTATTAAACTTGAAACTTAATCCACTAGCACCTAGAGAGTATTTCCTGAACTGAGGAGAAGGTAAAATAGGAAGGGACCTTGATAGTAAAAAAAAAAAAAAAAAATCACTGTTACCAATTTCTTTGAAAAAATAAATAAAGACTTCTCTGGGAAGGACTTCAAATCCTTTAGCCATGTAATGATTTTGCATATTTACCATGGTGTGCACAGTGGGTTTTCAAAGTGTGGTTGAAGCCCCTGGGAATAACCAATACCCATTCAGGTCAAAACTGTTTCGTGGTAATGCTAAGATGTTCACGCATTTTGTTGCTCAGTTTTCCAGAGGCTACATGAAGTCAGATACTGGAACAAATGGAATTTAGAAGTAGATATGAGAATCCAGCTGCCTTCCATTGACACAAGACATTAAGGAGATTTATAAAATATTAAACAATGTCACTCTTCTCACTAACTTTTTTGTAACTTGAGAAATATGGTTGTTTTTTCCATAAAATTAGGTAACTGATGTGACCATATAGTGAATTTTAAAGTAAATATTTAAAAATATCTCAGTTTACCTTCTCATATGATAAATATTGAAGTCAAAAGTAGTTCACCACAGAAATACCTGTAACAGGGAAGAGTAGGAAAAACTACAGTTAGCAATAATGAGTTATTATTGTTGTTTTGTCACTAAGTTGTGTCTGACTGTTTTGCAACCATGGACTGTAATCCACCAGGCTCCTCTGTCAATGGGATTTCCCAAGTAACAGTACTGAAGTGGATTGCCATTTCCTTTTCTGGAAGATCTTCCCAGCTCAGGGATTGAACCCACATCTCCCGCTTGGCAGGCGGGTTCTTTAGCACTGAGCCACCTGGGAAGCCCATAATGAATTTTTATGGTTAGTAATAATAGAGTTAGCTTTTCTGAATGATCAGCTCAATGACATCATTTGTGATTATGACAAAGGAAAATTAAGACATGTAACCTGAAAATGTTTATATTTTATATATTTAAAAACAGAAGCAGAACTTTGAATTCTAAATGCTGAGACTACAGCAACATAAACCATGTCTGATCACATAGAGGCCTAGAATAAAACAGGGAAAATATAGAATTTTTTGGGGACGCTAGCATAGGAAAATTTATTCTTTCCCAAATTATTTTTAGTCATGTCCCCAATTAGCATATATAATCTCTACACAGCGATAGTTAAAGTTTAATTTCTTGTGTAGTCAAGAGACTGCTGAAAGGTTGGGATACTACAGCTGTGGTTCTCTGATCACCCATTTGATTAAATCAACAAGTTGTGTCAATGTAGCTTAGCTATTTTATGAGCTGAATCCCATGAACTATATGGCCATAAATTGATTGTGACTATCAGCTGAAACCACGGCCCAAAACATATAATTGTCAATTAGTGTGTTTCACATAGATAAGGCCAAAGTGTATTTGCACCTGCACTAAATGCCTTACTCTCATTTTGATTCTGGGAGTTCAATTTACAAAGAGAATTAACATTTCTCTTTATTTTAAGTGGTTTCTATGGATACCTTGTATGAAGCATTTCATTCACATCTATCCAATTTAAGCTTCTCATTTTAATTTAAATACATTTTTCATTCCTTTAGAATCTGTATATGATATCCACAGTTCATTTTCTGAAAATAACCTATGAAAACCGTTTATGTGCACAAAATTTTTAATTAATAAGTTTGAATTAAAAATGAGAAACTCCTGCAATATAGAAATTCATAATCTCAGAATTGGAAGTCTATTTTTATTTGCCTCATACTCACTGAAAACCTGAACTGTAATCTAAAGAATCATGTTTTCCAGGGAGTTATTTTGAGAGTTCTCCAGGGAGTTATTTTGATCATTACTGCGTGCTTTTTTTGTCCCCTTTTTAATCTTATTTATTGTTACAGTTTTTTCACTTAGCAGAATTGGGGTTACAACTTTTTAGGCTCTATTACCATTAAATCGGTAAGGTTTTTACTTAGAGTAGAAAACTGAACAACAACCAAAGAAAGGGCTTAAAAGACTACAATCTCCACTATATGATATTGCCAGTATTCACTAACCAAATAAGCACTTTTGTAACCTTGAAAAAAATTGTTTAAAAAATTTATTTTATATATTTAAAAACAGAAGCAGAACTTTGAATTCTAAATGCTGAGACTACAGCAACATAAACCATGTCTGATCACATAGAGGCCTAGAATAAAACAGGGAAAATATAGAATTTTTTGGGGACGCTAGCATAGGAAAATTTATTCTTTCCCAAATTATTTTTAGTCATGTCCCCAATTAGCATATATAATCTCTACACAGCGATAGTTAAAGTTTAATTTCTTGTGTAGTCAAGAGACTGCTGAAAGGTTGGGATACTACAGCTGTGGTTCTCTGATCACCCATTTGATTAAATCAACAAGTTGTGTCAATGTAGCTTAGCTATTTTATGAGCTGAATCCCATGAACTATATGGCCATAAATTGATTGTGACTATCAGCTGAAACCACGGCCCAAAACATATAATTGTCAATTAGTGTGTTTCACATAGATAAGGCCAAAGTGTATTTGCACCTGCACTAAATGCCTTACTCTCATTTTGATTCTGGGAGTTCAATTTACAAAGAGAATTAACATTTCTCTTTATTTTAAGTGGTTTCTATGGATACCTTGTATGAAGCATTTCATTCACATCTATCCAATTTAAGCTTCTCATTTTAATTTAAATACATTTTTCATTCCTTTAGAATCTGTATATGATATCCACAGTTCATTTTCTGAAAATAACCTATGAAAACCGTTTATGTGCACAAAATTTTTAATTAATAAGTTTGAATTAAAAATGAGAAACTCCTGCAATATAGAAATTCATAATCTCAGAATTGGAAGTCTATTTTTATTTGCCTCATACTCACTGAAAACCTGAACTGTAATCTAAAGAATCATGTTTTCCAGGGAGTTATTTTGAGAGTTCTCCAGGGAGTTATTTTGATCATTACTGCGTGCTTTTTTTGTCCCCTTTTTAATCTTATTTATTGTTACAGTTTTTTCACTTAGCAGAATTGGGGTTACAACTTTTTAGGCTCTATTACCATTAAAAATCGGTAAGGTTTTTACTTAGAGTAGAAAAACTGAACAACAACCAAAGAAAGGGCTTAAAAGACTACAATCTCCACTATATGATATTGCCAGTATTCACTAACCAAATAAGCACTTTTGTTACTTTTTGTTTTCCAAAAAAAACCTATTATATATAAACTCTTGTTGGAGGAGAGATCTGATATAATCTCCAGCTACAAATCTTTCTTTTTATGTCTACTGTACAAAGTTTACATGCTTCAACCAGAAACCGAGGTCTTCTATATTTTGACTCCAGACTTCTGCCACCTCTATCTGCCACCCCTCCCTGTGCTGACCCACTATGCCATGAACAGGCCACTGAGTTCTCCAGGGAGTCAGCCCCCTTGCCAACCTCTGGGCTTTGTTCTCACCATCCTCCTTCCTGTGAAATGCTTCCTTCAGGGCCCTCACTTTCTGTTAAATGAAATTTATTCAGACCCCCAAGAGAGATGATCAACAATACTTCCCTTAGAAAGCCTTTCCTGATCCTCTCAGACAGAGGTGACCACTTTACTGTTAATGCCAAAGCACTCTTATCACTCTACACAATACCTGTGTTTCACTCATTTGTGTTTTGCTTTATTCCTCTACTTCAAAATAAGAAGTCCTTTGATATTTTTATTTTGCTTTTAGTAACTAATGCATGCATACAAAAGTATGCTAGTCAGAAACCATTAAAAGGCATTCATGGAAGCATGCCTGTTTTCTTAGCCACATCCAGTTCTCCTCACTAGAGGCATCCAGTGTTACAAATCCCATGTATATCTTCTCAGAGATAGTCTATGTACGTGTGTGTGTGTCCACAAATGGCAATATATACACAAATGGTGTTTTCATGTTATTCTGCAATGTGGGCATATGATACTGGGCAATTTACAGCTTATACAGGGGGCTTCTGTGGTAGCTCAGCTGGTAAAGAATCCACCTGCAATGCAGGAGACCCCAGTTCACCTCCTGGATCGAGAAGATCCCCTGGAGAAGGGATAGGCTGCCCACTCCAGTATTCTTGGGCTTCCCTGGTGGCTCAGACAGTAAAAAATTCACCTGCATTGTGGAAGACCTGGGCTTGGTCTCTGGGTTGGGAAGATTCCTTGAAGGAGGGGATGGCATTCACTCTAGTATTCTTGGCTGGAGAATCCCCATGGACAGAGGAGCCTGGCAGGCTACAGTCCATAGCATCACAGAGTCTATATGACCAACTAAAAGCACTTTTGTTACTTTTTGTTTTCCAAAAAAAACCTATTATATATAAACTCTTGTTGGAGGAGAGATCTGATATAATCTCCAGCTACAAATCTTTCTTTTTATGTCTACTGTACAAAGTTTACATGCTTCAACCAGAAACCGAGGTCTTCTATATTTTGACTCCAGACTTCTGCCACCTCTATCTGCCACCCCTCCCTGTGCTGACCCACTATGCCATGAACAGGCCACTGAGTTCTCCAGGGAGTCAGCCCCCTTGCCAACCTCTGGGCTTTGTTCTCACCATCCTCCTTCCTGTGAAATGCTTCCTTCAGGGCCCTCACTTTCTGTTAAATGAAATTTATTCAGACCCCCAAGAGAGATGATCAACAATACTTCCCTTAGAAAGCCTTTCCTGATCCTCTCAGACAGAGGTGACCACTTTACTGTTAATGCCAAAGCACTCTTATCACTCTACACAATACCTGTGTTTCACTCATTTGTGTTTTGCTTTATTCCTCTACTTCAAAATAAGAAGTCCTTTGATATTTTTATTTTGCTTTTAGTAACTAATGCATGCATACAAAAGTATGCTAGTCAGAAACCATTAAAAGGCATTCATGGAAGCATGCCTGTTTTCTTAGCCACATCCAGTTCTCCTCACTAGAGGCATCCAGTGTTACAAATCCCATGTATATCTTCTCAGAGATAGTCTATGTACGTGTGTGTGTGTGTCCACAAATGGCAATATATACACAAATGGTGTTTTCATGTTATTCTGCAATGTGGGCATATGATACTGGGCAATTTACAGCTTATACAGGGGGCTTCTGTGGTAGCTCAGCTGGTAAAGAATCCACCTGCAATGCAGGAGACCCCAGTTCACCTCCTGGATCGAGAAGATCCCCTGGAGAAGGGATAGGCTGCCCACTCCAGTATTCTTGGGCTTCCCTGGTGGCTCAGACAGTAAAAAATTCACCTGCATTGTGGAAGACCTGGGCTTGGTCTCTGGGTTGGGAAGATTCCTTGAAGGAGGGGATGGCATTCACTCTAGTATTCTTGGCTGGAGAATCCCCATGGACAGAGGAGCCTGGCAGGCTACAGTCCATAGCATCACAGAGTCGGACACAGCTGAAACGACTGAGTACAGCACATGCGTTATACAAGGGCCCCCAGTGGAAATGCAATTCTTGGACCATGAAATACAGCCCAGGTTTCTCCTGCCAAGCTGTTGTGCTCTGTGGCCTTGCCAAAAGTAGATTCTTAAGAAAGAGGGCTATCTTCCAATTGCCATGAATGGTCCTTAGAGGCTACCAGTGATCCTATTGTTTATTTTTATTTCATTTTTAATTTTCACTTTATTGTGAAATACCTTTGTTGCTTTCTTCACTTTGCACTCTTACAAGAAAGGACTTGCATTACAAGTTAGTATTTAAACACTGTCATCAGGAAAATGATTAATTTGCAAAACATGTTTTTAGCATTGGCCTATTTCTTTCAAGACTTGCTGGTTTACAAATCATCAGTGAAAATACTAAGTTGATATTATTGTTTTCAAATGAGATATCCATGAAAAGGCTTTCAGAAATCATGAAAATATCATTTGTCACACTTAACAATGGTTATTCTTTTTTGAAGGAAGAATTTTAAGAATGTTTACTAGGTTAGCTTTACTTGGAGTTTATTAAATCTAAAGCATGTTTTAAAAATTAATAATTATATCTTTTTCTTTACTCCAAATTAGTCTAAGATATCTTTTTAAAAAGGTTTCATATCCTGCTTTCATACCCTGAGGGTTCATTGGGTGTCATTTGCAAAACATGTCAAAATCCAAGGCTCTTATAGTTCCAGAAAAAAAATTTAGCTTTAATGCTTCTCATTCCAGGGGGTCCTCTTTTGATGTGTTGCTGCCCTCATTTTCCAATAGTTAAATCTAAACCTGTATTTCTTCTTACAAAATGTATCATTCCACTTTGGAGCCAGAGATTTGCAAGCCAGGACTATGTCTGCTTCCTGGATGTGAAAATGCAGAAATGCATTCTTATATTCAACCATCTAGTTATATTTTATGAACTAGATTATAAGCCTTAGATACATCCCTTTCAGAATTTTATTTTAAGTGGCTCTGTTATTCTGCTTGGACATGTTACATTTAAGTCAGAATCTCTGGAAGACAAAAAGACATTCTCCTACAACATAAAAGACAATAAATATCAATAATGCCATGGACATCTAGTATTTGTTCCTATTTATTTACTTGGCTATGCAAAGTCTTAGTTACGGCAGGTGGGATCTTTTAGTTGCAGCATGCGAGCTCTTAGCTGTGGTATGTGGGATCTAGTTCACTGGTCAGGGATGGAACCCAAGACCCCTGCATTTAGGCCTCAGACTCTTAGCCACTGGACCACCAGGGAAGTCCCTTACTCCTTCTGACCTAAAAAAAATACATTAAACTTTTAGATTTTTAACATAAAAATCAAATGATGTGCCATTCATCATTTGCAAACCCAAGGACCTTTCATCTATTCTTTACCTCAGTTCACCTCTGACCTCGAATTCAGGGAAGAGTGAGCAAGATGATGATGATGAAGCAGTGAACAGAAGGAGAAAAAGAAACTATGAAATTTATGATCAGCCTTTTCAGGTCTCCCAATGCCAAGTGAGTCAAAAAGTACTGTGAAAATACCTGGATTCTTTTAATGTAAGATAATTCCAGGCAGATTTTTCACAAGGCAGTAGTAAGTATTAAGACATTATCACCTTTCTGTGCATTGAAGGCCCAGGAAACTCTACTGTAGCATAAAAAATTATGTTGAGCTAATGGCATTTGAGAAGTCTTTTTTCTTTAACTCTTTTGTCTGCCTAGGAGCAGAGCCTCCCAAAAGAACTCAAGAGAACTCACTTGTCACAAATTCCCTTTCTGGGAGCAACCAGGAAAGTCTGACTCATTACTAGCAGGTAGAAATCAGTACCACACCTAAACAGACTGTCATATCTCCTATCTATTCTCCTAAGGGCTTACTTATTTTTCCTTAAATCATTTGTTTTCCAGAAAGTGCTCTACTACCCCCTCCCTTTCCCCTGTTAAAATAGTATATGCATGCATGCTAAGTCGCTTCAGTCATGTTGAACTCTTTGTGACCATATGGACTGTAGGCTGCAAGTCTCCTCTGTCCGTGGGATTCTCCAGGCAAGAATACTGGAGCGGGTTGCCATGCCTTCCTCTAGGGAATCTTCCCAACCCAGGATTCCCACATTTAAGTCAGAATCTCTGGAAGACAAAAGACATTCTGCCTTTTACAACATAAAAGACAATAAATATCAATAATGCCATGGACATCTAGTATTTGTTCCTATTTATTTACTTGGCTATGCAAAGTCTTAGTTACGGCAGGTGGGATCTTTTAGTTGCAGCATGCGAGCTCTTAGCTGTGGTATGTGGGATCTAGTTCACTGGTCAGGGATGGAACCCAAGACCCCTGCATTTAGGCCTCAGACTCTTAGCCACTGGACCACCAGGGAAGTCCCTTACTCCTTCTGACCTAAAAAAAATACATTAAACTTTTAGATTTTTAACATAAAAATCAAATGATGTGCCATTCATCATTTGCAAACCCAAGGACCTTTCATCTATTCTTTACCTCAGTTCACCTCTGACCTCGAATTCAGGGAAGAGTGAGCAAGATGATGATGATGAAGCAGTGAACAGAAGGAGAAAAAGAAACTATGAAATTTATGATCAGCCTTTTCAGGTCTCCCAATGCCAAGTGAGTCAAAAAGTACTGTGAAAATACCTGGATTCTTTTAATGTAAGATAATTCCAGGCAGATTTTTCACAAGGCAGTAGTAAGTATTAAGACATTATCACCTTTCTGTGCATTGAAGGGGCCCAGGAAACTCTACTGTAGCATAAAAAATTATGTTGAGCTAATGGCATTTGAGAAGTCTTTTTTCTTTAACTCTTTTGTCTGCCTAGGAGCAGAGCCTCCCAAAAGAACTCAAGAGAACTCACTTGTCACAAATTCCCTTTCTGGGAGCAACCAGGAAAGTCTGACTCATTACTAGCAGGTAGAAATCAGTACCACACCTAAACAGACTGTCATATCTCCTATCTATTCTCCTAAGGGCTTACTTATTTTTCCTTAAATCATTTGTTTTCCAGAAAGTGCTCTACTACCCCCTCCCTTTCCCCTGTTAAAATAGTATATGCATGCATGCTAAGTCGCTTCAGTCATGTTGAACTCTTTGTGACCATATGGACTGTAGGCTGCAAGTCTCCTCTGTCCGTGGGATTCTCCAGGCAAGAATACTGGAGCGGGTTGCCATGCCTTCCTCTAGGGAATCTTCCCAACCCAGGGATCAATCCCACATCTCTTATGTCTGCCGCATTGGCAGGCAGGTCTTTACTAGTATACATAAGCCTAAAATTTTAACCATTTCCTTGTGTTATAATACATTTGTGTGTGTGTGTGTGTGTGTGTGTGTGTGTGTGTGTGTGTGTGTGAACTCCTTCGCGCATTGTACTTAGGTGTACCTGCCTTTTTCTCTTGAAAAATCTCTTTTGTCAGTTTAATTTTTGTGTTCTCGATTGAAGACAAGTTTTCCTCCCTGACAGTTTGGCCAGGAGAATGGGATGGTTGGGACTTCCAGCTTGCTCCGGAAACTGAAGCCGAGACCCCAGGACCTCCGGTGAAGCTGGCAAGGGTAAGCTTTCCTTCCTAATCTTGTGTCCTGGATTTCTGCTTGGAGTCCAGTTGAGCAAGGGTGATAAGAGTTTTCTCTTTGTTTTTTTCTTTCTAACTTTAGGCTGATAGAACAAAGGACTTGCAGAAGCTGATTTGGGGGCATTATGACTCTTGGGTGACTTGCAATTTGAAAACTGCTTTCCTTCACAGGGTCACCACTATGTCCTATTTGTCTCATTTTGTGTCCAGAGAGCTTGGCTTGTATTTAGTGAGAGTGTGCTTGCTCTCAGAGTTTCTACCTACCAAGAGGTATAGATTGTTGGACTTAGGCTGCCAACCATTATGTTGGGGGCCCTGAGAGTTTGTAGTCAGCTGAACAGACATTTGGGAATCAGAGCGCAACTGGCACATTACTGACCATTGCCAGCTCTCAGGGGTCTATGGGACTTTTCCTTATTGCCTTTCTAGTGCTGAGATTGCCTGGGGCAAAATGAGGGGGTTTTAACTTTTCTCTTTAGGGCTTCCCTTAAATCATTTGTTTTCCAGAAAGTGCTCTACTACCCCCTCCCTTTCCCCTGTTAAAATAGTATATGCATGCATGCTAAGTCGCTTCAGTCATGTTGAACTCTTTGTGACCATATGGACTGTAGGCTGCAAGTCTCCTCTGTCCGTGGGATTCTCCAGGCAAGAATACTGGAGCGGGTTGCCATGCCTTCCTCTAGGGAATCTTCCCAACCCAGGGATCAATCCCACATCTCTTATGTCTGCCGCATTGGCAGGCAGGTCTTACTTGTATACATAAGCCTAAAATTTTAACCATTTCCTTGTGTTATAATACATTTGTGTGTGTGTGTGTGTGTGTGTGTGTGTGTGTGTGTGTGTGTGAACTCCTTCGCGCATTGTACTTAGGTGTACCTGCCTTTTTCTCTTGAAAAATCTCTTTTGTCAGTTTAATTTTTGTGTTCTCGATTGAAGACAAGTTTTCCTCCCTGACAGTTTGGCCAGGAGAATGGGATGGTTGGGACTTCCAGCTTGCTCCGGAAACTGAAGCCGAGACCCCAGGACCTCCGGTGAAGCTGGCAAGGGTAAGCTTTCCTTCCTAATCTTGTGTCCTGGATTTCTGCTTGGAGTCCAGTTGAGCAAGGGTGATAAGAGTTTTCTCTTTGTTTTTTTCTTTCTAACTTTAGGCTGATAGAACAAAGGACTTGCAGAAGCTGATTTGGGGGCATTATGACTCTTGGGTGACTTGCAATTTGAAAACTGCTTTCCTTCACAGGGTCACCACTATGTCCTATTTGTCTCATTTTGTGTCCAGAGAGCTTGGCTTGTATTTAGTGAGAGTGTGCTTGCTCTCAGAGTTTCTACCTACCAAGAGGTATAGATTGTTGGACTTAGGCTGCCAACCATTATGTTGGGGGCCCTGAGAGTTTGTAGTCAGCTGAACAGACATTTGGGAATCAGAGGCGCAACTGGCACATTACTGACCATTGCCAGCTCTCAGGGGGTCTATGGGACTTTTCCTTATTGCCTTTCTAGTGCTGAGATTGCCTGGGGCAGTGAGAGTTTTAACTTTCTCTTTGACTATCTTTGGGGATGAATTTAAATGATGGGATCTGCATTTTCTATACTCTTTAAGGGTGGGGCACCTTTTGCATCCATGATTAAGCCATACAAGGACTTACTGGACTCACTTGAGTCTGTGAACTCTCATATATACCTATGCCAGTGAAAACCTGTCCTTTCTCCTGCTAATCTTTCTTCTTATCAGTTTAATTCACAGTCCTCCTATTACTGAACATAAAATGATAGAAGAAAAGGTTTTCTTCCCTGACAGATCATCTCTTCCTGGTGAAATAATACTCATCCTTTAAGATGCAGCTCAGATGCTGCATTTTAAGACATATTTTCTCTTTCTAACTTTTCAAGAAATTTTCTCATTCTTCTTTCAGGGCATTTCTGCAGATACTATAATCATATATGCACTTGTATTACTCTCTCATGTTCTCATCTATGAGTTTTAAAAACAAAGACTGGATTTGCCCTATCTTTGAATTTCTAGTACCACCAAGCACAGTATCTTGTGTAAGTTATGAATATGAGTAGGAAGGAAAAAACTTATTTAATGATCCCAACATTATGAATCTCAATAGTTCTTCAGATGATCAGTTCTTAACTATTATTCTTGAGCAAGTTCCATTCCATTCTCAGGCTTAGCTTCCTCATTAGCAGAATGAGAATCCTAGCACCTATGTGGCAACATTCATTTTCATGATGAGTGGATGAGCTCTCTCATTGAAGCATCTAGGACAATGTCTAGGACATCGAGACACTCTGCAGAGTTAGCTGCTCTGCTCTCTCACACCTGTCTGAGCACTGAGGAGCACAACAGTCTTTATATGGATCCTATCTGAGCCTCTGTTTCAGGAGCCTACTCCCTCTCTCCCACCCAGCTGAAAATTTCCAGAGAGTTTGGGGAGAGTGTGCTTGCTCTCAGAGTTTCTACCTACCAAGAGGTATAGATTGTTGGACTTAGGCTGCCAACCATTATGTTGGGGGCCCTGAGAGTTTGTAGTCAGCTGAACAGACATTTGGGAATCAGGGCAACTGGCACATTACTGACCATTGCCAGCTCTCAGGGGGTCTATGGGACTTTTCCTTATTGCCTTTCTAGTGCTGAGATTGCCTGGGGCAGTGAGAGTTTTAACTTTCTCTTTGACTATCTTTGGGGATGAATTTAAATGATGGGATCTGCATTTTCTATACTCTTTAAGGGTGGGGCACCTTTTGCATCCATGATTAAGCCATACAAGGACTTACTGGACTCACTTGAGTCTGTGAACTCTCATATATACCTATGCCAGTGAAAACCTGTCCTTTCTCCTGCTAATCTTTCTTCTTATCAGTTTAATTCACAGTCCTCCTATTACTGAACATAAAATGATAGAAGAAAAGGTTTTCTTCCCTGACAGATCATCTCTTCCTGGTGAAATAATACTCATCCTTTAAGATGCAGCTCAGATGCTGCATTTTAAGACATATTTTCTCTTTCTAACTTTTCAAGAAATTTTCTCATTCTTCTTTCAGGGCATTTCTGCAGATACTATAATCATATATGCACTTGTATTACTCTCTCATGTTCTCATCTATGAGTTTTAAAAACAAAGACTGGATTTGCCCTATCTTTGAATTTCTAGTACCACCAAGCACAGTATCTTGTGTAAGTTATGAATATGAGTAGGAAGGAAAAAACTTATTTAATGATCCCAACATTATGAATCTCAATAGTTCTTCAGATGATCAGTTCTTAACTATTATTCTTGAGCAAGTTCCATTCCATTCTCAGGCTTAGCTTCCTCATTAGCAGAATGAGAATCCTAGCACCTATGTGGCAACATTCATTTTCATGATGAGTGGATGAGCTCTCTCATTGAAGCATCTAGGACAATGTCTAGGACATCGAGACACTCTGCAGAGTTAGCTGCTCTGCTCTCTCACACCTGTCTGAGCACTGAGGAGCACAACAGTCTTTATATGCGGATCCTATCTGAGCCTCTGTTTCAGGAGCCTACTCCCCTCTCTCCCACCCAGCTGAAAATTTCCCGAAATAGGAGTGTCCCTTAAAAGACAACAATTGCTGGACAAAATTCCTTCTAGGGTCATAGAGAGTCAAAACACCAGGACTTCTGAAAGCTGCTGAAGTCTTGTTCTAAGGCATACTGTTATCTTGTCAGGTAATTCACTATCAGTGGGAGGGGATTGAGTTTATAGAACTGACCTGGAAAGACGAATGGTGACAGAAGAGGTGGCCCATCAGATGGCTGGGCCAGCAAAGGGAGGACTTCAGTGGTGAGAACAGTGTCTTCATCTCTCTGGGAATATATGTGAATATTTGTGGGTTTTGTCCTCTGTATACATCTCTGTGTTCATACTTAGGTACACAGGAGAATCACCCAAGAGATACCCATGCATCCATTCATTCATGCGCCTGTTCATTTTAATCAAATTAAGTGACTGTTAAATGTGCTCCATGTACTGGGGGGAGAAAGATAAATACGATACCCTATGCCAATAAGGAGCCTGACTACAATTTATTTAGTCTATTGGAGACAGATAGGTAAGCACTTTACAAGTGCAGTTCCAGGATAGGTGAGCACCTGGCACTAGGTCAGCTACCAGGGAAAAATTCCTGGAGAAGATGGAAGAAGCCCTAAACTGGGGTTTTCTTCTTCTTAGCAGGTTCTCAATTTAGTTTCATTTATTTTCCATCCCTTTCCCTTTCCATCCCATGATTTATTTGAAAGTAGAAACAGATTTTTCTTTTGATATGTGCTGAAAGTGCAGCACTGAACAGCATTTCCTCCCTGGTTTAGGGATCGTCCTTTCCTCTACCAACTGTAAGGGCACAAATTAAAATAGAACTTTTAGTTATTGTGTTTCCCCTTAGTTGTGGTAGATGATGAATTCTTCAAGGCACCAGCACAGGGCCTACCACATGCAAAAGGCTCAGAAACTATCCTCAGGTTGGTGAGGTAGTAAGTGAATGAATGAAACCAGGCCTGCCTAGTAAGGTGGAGACACCTCCTCCTGACTGTCCTCCTCTGGTACTGTTGTGATAGTAGCCTGATGCTGGATCTAAACTTCAAGATGCATATTGTTATTATTATTAATGTTAATAATTACAGCTTAGTAGATTATACCCAAACATTTTAAATGTTTATTTTCACTTTTAAGTAAAGAGAGAGAAAGAAAGAAAAGTTGGGGTCATAACTAAAGCTGTGTGAGACCCTCCACTGCTCAATTTTCCAGTGTTCTACATGAGAACAGCATAATGTTCCCTCCTCTTAGCCAAATTCCAAGTCCAAGAGTTATTGCCAGGAGAGAACTTGCCATTCTGGGCATGGCCATTATCTTGCAACCCATGTTATCTGAACAGATTGTCTCCTTGGCTCTCCTGGATGAGTAAGATAAGCCCTATGTGAATATTTGTGGGTTTTGTCCTCTGTATACATCTCTGTGTTCATACTTAGGTACACAGGAGAATCACCCAAGAGATACCCATGCATCCATTCATTCATGCGCCTGTTCATTTTAATCAAATTAAGTGACTGTTAAATGTGCTCCATGTACTGGGGGGAGAAAGATAAATACGATACCCTATGCCAATAAGGAGCCTGACTACAATTTATTTAGTCTATTGGAGACAGATAGGTAAGCACTTTACAAGTGCAGTTCCAGGATAGGTGAGCACCTGGCACTAGGTCAGCTACCAGGGAAAAATTCCTGGAGAAGATGGAAGAAGCCCTAAACTGGGGTTTTCTTCTTCTTAGCAGGTTCTCAATTTAGTTTCATTTATTTTCCATCCCTTTCCCTTTCCATCCCATGATTTATTTGAAAGTAGAAACAGATTTTTCTTTTGATATGTGCTGAAAGTGCAGCACTGAACAGCATTTCCTCCCTGGTTTAGGGATCGTCCTTTCCTCTACCAACTGTAAGGGCACAAATTAAAATAGAACTTTTAGTTATTGTGTTTCCCCTTAGTTGTGGTAGATGATGAATTCTTCAAGGCACCAGCACAGGGCCTACCACATGCAAAAGGCTCAGAAACTATCCTCAGGTTGGTGAGGTAGTAAGTGAATGAATGAAACCAGGCCTGCCTAGTAAGGTGGAGACACCTCCTCCTGACTGTCCTCCTCTGGTACTGTTGTGATAGTAGCCTGATGCTGGATCTAAACTTCAAGATGCATATTGTTATTATTATTAATGTTAATAATTACAGCTTAGTAGATTATACCCAAACATTTTAAATGTTTATTTTCACTTTTAAGTAAAGAGAGAGAAAGAAAGAAAAGTTGGGGTCATAACTAAAGCTGTGTGAGACCCTCCACTGCTCAATTTTCCAGTGTTCTACATGAGAACAGCATAATGTTCCCTCCTCTTAGCCAAATTCCAAGTCCAAGAGTTATTGCCAGGAGAGAACTTGCCATTCTGGGCATGGCCATTATCTTGCAACCCATGTTATCTGAACAGATTGTCTCCTTGGCTCTCCTGGATGAGTAAGATAAGCACAAGTGAAAACAGTCATTGCTCTGCCATCTCCTTAAGATTCCAGCCCCTTGAATCACAGCCTAGTAGTGTCCAAGGAACCCAGGTGATGCCAGCTTCCTCACTCAGGATGCAAGACTTTCACTCCTTTTCTTCCTAGGCACTTGTGAGGGCAGAATTCACCACTGCCAGGACACTGGGCCAGAGTGCACACCAGTGTGGTTCCCAGGTCTACTCCTAACCCAGCAGCTCACGTCTTCCTTTGCTGAGATTTACATACTAAAGACAACAGGACTGAGTCATCTACAAATGCCACCGCTTGATCTGTTGTTAATAGGGAAAAGAGTTATTCATTACCATCTGTGAGAAACATCTGGATGCCACCTCAAGCATGGAGGCCAATTTAATCTACTCGTTCCAACCACCCAGATTTTCAGTTTTGAAAAGTTGCCTTTTGGACCTGATGCTACAGTTCTGCTCTCAAATCAAAAGCATCTTCCACAGAGTAGGTGCCAAGGGAATATTGTTTCCATTCATCATTTGTGTCTTAACCTGAATGAAGACATTCACCTTGTCTAAGGAGAAAATTACGCTTTGCAGGATGGCTAGTCTTTACCCATTCAGAGTGGCTACCCATTCAGAAAGAATACCTCAGACTTCCCTGGTGGCACATTGGACTAGAATCCACCTGCCATTGCAGGGGACATTGGTTCGATCCCTGGTCTGGGAAGAGTCCACATGCTGCAGAGCAACTAAGCCCATGTGCTACAACTACCGAGTCTGTGCTCTGGAGCCTGTGAGCCGCAACCATTGAGCCCACATGCCAAACTACTGAAACCCGTGCACCCAGAACGGGACTCTGCAACAAGAGAAGGCACTGCAATGAGAAGCCCATACACTGCAACTAGAGTGTAGCTCCTACTAACCACAACCAGATAAAAGCCTGCACAGCCACAAAGACCCAGCACAGTCAAAAATAAATAAATAAGTAAGAATACGTCTGAGGACATCACGGGCTTCCTTGGCGGCTCAGACAGTAAAGAATCTGCCTGCAGTGTGGGAAACCCAGGTTTGATTCCTGGGTCAGGAAGATTCTCTGGAGAAGAGAATGGCAGCCCAGTTAATTATACCTTGCAGGCAGTAGGCATTTATAGAAATTTTGCTTCACAATAGTAGGCCTGGAGATATAATAGACAGAGTGGAGTATGTATATATGTGCTACTTGTGTAATTGAAAATTTCATGAATAAAAAAGTATTCAAGCAAACATAATAAAACATTAACATAAATTAACCTTTCATTTGTGGAAATACATATTACAGCTCTTCAATATTTTATTTCCATATATTTTATATTTTTCAAATTCCTCAAAGTTAAAAAATGTATTGTATGTTGCCTGGATTTGGCTACCTAGAAGATATGGATTGAAGGGCACAGAGGCAGGAATGGCTTCTGCTGACTCTTCATAGACTATTGTAAGCTGGGTCTTGTATCCCTCCTGCAATCCTAAGCATCAAGTATTACAATACTCATGTTAAAATAAAAAAAAAGAGAGAGACACATACACACACACACACACAGCGATAAGTTAATTAATTAGCTTAGGATCACACAGTTATAAATGGTTGAACTCTGCTTCAAACCAAACAGCCTGCCTCAGAGCCCTTCTCTTTAACTACCATCATGATGAACTGGAACCCCTGACATTGTCATCATAGAATGGAGCACCAAGAATAGTCCGTTCTCCTGTCTTCTTCCTAGAATGAAAATCTGAGCTAGAGACCTTTGTGGTTTTCTCTTACGGGAGCATTTCTCAATAATTTTTCCCCCTAAATGCTCCCTCCCCATAAACTTTTAATATTACAGTTACACAGTCCAGTATTCTTGACAAGAAAGGCTCATGAACAGAGGAGCTTGACAGGCAACATTCCACGGGATCACAGAGTCAGACATGACTGAGCAACTAAGCTCAGTATATCTATATACACATACAGTATACCTATTAATGTACAGAGAAGGACCACAAACCATTGTAGTATCTGTTTCTCTCACCTTCTAAGAACCAGTTTTCACCTCCTTGCCTCTAACGCTGGTCACTGTTAAGAATGCATACTCTAAGGAAAGTCTGTAAGACCTTTTGTACTGCCATTGTTTATCCACATGTTACAAAACTACCGTGTGAAACAAAAGCCTCCATGTAGGCTGACTTCACAGGACACGTAATAATAGAAGAATTTTGGTTCTTTCTCCTCAGCTTCTGAGTTGTGTGTTTGAGGGGTGGCTTCTGGTGTGTTTTGACAGAATGGAGAATGATTAACACCAAAGTAACTGCCTGTGAGCTGGAGGTTCCAGTTGTCCTTATTATATACGAGACAGTTTTCAATTACGTGTGCTAATGAGGTTCAGCAAGACGATGGGTAATTGAAATCCACAAAGAATTCCCAAACCTCATCTAGAAAACTATTTCAAGCTCCTTCTTGAGCCTGTGAGCATGTAAGAACCAGACTGGGATAACTATTGTTTCTATTGTTTCCAGCCTCAGAGAGACTGGAAAGAACAATCATGCCATATTCATCTTGTATTCATCCACTGGCGCCTTCTCTTTATCATTCCCATTGACGAATCTTATTTAAGACCAGAGGGCCCGTACGAGGCAGGTATCATCTTTCAATTTTTAAGAAAGTAAACTGACTTGTTCTCAGTACTGCCAGTAGGAAATGGCAGAATCCAGGTTCAAACCCTGATATTTTTAATTTCTAGTAAGTTCCTTATCATCAAAGCCTTATGCAAAAGTCAGAAAGACCTGGAAAATATTCCATTCAATAGGATTCTTTGCATTTTGAATTGTGAATCTTTTTTTTTTAACTGTATAAACTATTAACAGCACCTACACATTTATTTCTTCTCAAACACACCCACAGTGTGACCACAGCAGCCTGTGGTCTTGGTGTGCTTGCCTTGACACTTCTGGTGTCCCCAGAAGTGGCATAGCCCTCCGTGGGCCTGAGTCTTCTTCAGTCGTTCCAGGTCTTCATGGAACTTGTTGTCTAGACTCTTGGCCAGGACCTGGCAGTATTTTCCATCCTTCATGTCCTTCTGTCTCTTTAAGAACCAGTCAGGGATCTTGTATTGGTGTGAATTCTGCATAATGGTGATCACACATTCTACCTCATCCTCAGTGAGCTCTCCTGCCCTCTTGGTGAGGTCGATGTCTGCACCACATAAGCATTTCTTTGCCCTACACCCTTAATTGCAGTGATAGCAAAGGCAATTTTCTGCCATTGAAATTGGTGTTGAGTACTCACAAACTGTGCTGGAAGTTCTCAGGGATTACTAGAGACATGACGGTGGTCCAGTGGCAGTGTGTAGGCCTCCAGTGGAAGAGAGAATAAGTTTTTGATATTAATTATTTGAGCTTTAAAATTGGATAAACTAGATTTAGTTCTTTCTAATCATGTGTCCATAAGCAAGTTTCTTAACTACTCTTACTCTGCTGTCAGCATTCTACTCTGTAAAACTGTGTCATAAGGAAGATTAAATGAGACAATATTTTCAAATACCTAGTACATTATCAGCATCAAAACATCCTGTTTCCTGCCCCATCCATCAGGTTAGTCCTCATATCACGTATTTGACTTTTGCTTTGTGCCTCCGTGCATTGTTAGATGCAATTTTACAGTATCTGTCTGACCTTTTTTGCTAACTTTTAAGAACTTGGGATCTTGAGCTCTTCTCATAAAGATTGTTCTCATATTTTCACATTTATGTCTTTTCAATGTCTGAAGTTATATGCACTGCACATGGGCATTCCTAAAATGACAGTTCTGAGCTAATTTTATATGAGAATTTAAACTTTCAAATGGCGGTACCACCAGGGTGGTAACATTTTTTTTTTCCTTCTGTTATGTGAAAAGTTTATTGCATTTGCCCTTCTAATTTTATAATGAGTGAAAAACGGTGATAAATACAATTGTGAGATGATATGAGATATCCCCTAAGTGGCAGATGTATGGCCTTAAATGGATGTTGATTGAACTTCAGCCTGTATCTGTGTCCAACTCTGAAGGGTAGGAATAAAATGAAAGGTCATCCATGAAACATTGGAATCTGTTTTCTCAAACTGCCTAAAAGGAGAGGAGTAGGAGAAATGAAGAAATCTCTAGGTTATAAATTGTATATCTTTGTAAAAATTATTGCTATAATTTGAATGCCCAGAGGAGTTCAAGGCTAAGAGAGAGAGATTGCCAGAGGTGATCCTCACGCAGATTCCTCCCTCAAGAAGTGAATGCCAGAGTTAATTCCTTTTGACAAAAACTTCAAAAAGAAAAAAAGTTGCTACCTTAAAATCATCATTATAAATTCCTACTCAATCTCCTGAACAATCTCATTTTGCAAATCTTTTTTCCTCACAGTGAAATGATTATTTTTTTCTCTTTACAAGATGCCATTTTTAGAAAGTGTTCCTTACAGGCAGGAATATATTTTATTCACCCAGATTTATTTTATTTTATTTTATTTATGCATCCAGATTACTATGTAGCATAGAATAATCACTTCATAAGTATTTACTGAATTTAATCCAAGTAAACTCAAGTTGAAATAAGGTAATACTTTAGAAAACTATTTGCTGTGTTTAATTTTCTCTTTGTTTAATAATCATGTGTGCCTGGTATAACCCAGGAGTTTAAGAAACCCTAAAATGGAGAATACAATTAAGATTTTTTTTTTTAAGATTTAGGACTTTATTATTTTAATTCTCTTAGGTCCAGAAAAGTCAAGAACCAAGTTAGGTTCTGTCTTGCATTAAACATATAATATTGATCAAGTCACTAAACCTCCATGAACCAGATTTAGGATAAATAAATAATAACATTTATTTATCTATCTATGTATCTGCCATATTGACCTATTTATATATCCATGAACTGTTTATCTATATATCCACTTCACAGAATCTCAGAACACCTTATAAGAATATGCATAAAGCAAATTAGATAAATTGAATAAACAAATACATAAACATATGTGTAAATTTCAAATAAACCAGAGGCTAAAAGAGAAGATATGACAAAGAAAAAGCTTCAGTTTTTTCAGTTTTATGTTAATAAAGGCACCAACCTTGCAGGCTGATGTATTGAATGATTTTATGTGATAACTTGTAACTTGGCAGGCTCCCCTTGTGACTCAGACAGTAAAGAATATGCCTGCACTGCAGGAGACCTGGGTTCGATCCTTGGGTCAGGGAGATCCCCTGGAGGAGGAAATGGCTACCACTCCAGTATTCTTGCCTGGAGAATCGCATCAACAGAGGAACTTGTTGGGCTACATGGGTCCATGGGGTTGCAAACAGTTGGACATGACGGAGCAACTAACACTAACACAAGTTGTTAAGATTAACACATTTTATACATTTTATTTGTAGTAGTTTAAATTGTAATCTTAAGGATGCACAGGATAACTTCATGTTTCCTACCTTCATACCATTTGTGGCATTAATCTCCCCTCTGCACTGTAATCTTTTTGATAGTCGTGGATACTCAGTGGGTATTACTGAGGGTGACACAGAGTTTGTGGTGGATTATATGCAAAGATAGTCGCCAGCAACCCCTCCTATTCCTACAAGAGTGCTGGCCCATTCTCTAGAATTGTAGTTTATTTCCCTTTCCCCTGGAATGAACTTGTGACTTGCTTTCTCTGAAAGAACGGAACAAAAGTAATATAGCACTAAACTTTGTGAAACATTGCAGCTTGTATTTTCATTCTTTTCAGAGCCATCTGAGACACCATGTAAAAAGGTGCATCTACCCTGCTGGACAGAGAGGCCAAAAGGAGAGAAACAGGCCCAGACGTCCCAGGCCATTTTAGTCACCCCAAGCTGGGGTGTCAATCAGGTAGGTGAAACCATATGAGAACCTCCCGCCCAGGTAAGATCCTCCAGCCCAAGTAAGCCACCCCAGCCAAGACCACACAGGACAACAATGAGCTGTCTGCCCAAACCCTGGCTGGTTTGGAGAACCGTGGACAAAAATGTGACTGTTGTTGTTAGCCACTCACTTTTGAGACAGTTCCTTATGCAATAATAGATCTACAGCATGATATTCCCTGAGCAAAACCCCAACCTCACAAGTGCCCTATTCCTTTGTCTCACCTTTTATCTTCTGTCCTAAGCAACTTCCTCTTTATTTCTTCAGTTATGATTTCTTTATCTGATCTATCCACTATCCATACATCAAGGAAGATCAGTGATGTTGTGAAAAAAGTCTTGATATTTGATTGGTACCCTCAGAGAAGACTACCAGATGTGAGTACTAAACAAAGATAATATTTAAAACTCAGAGATGTTTGGCAATAGTACCTTTGTAGGTCAAATACCAGAAAGTAGATGTCAGAGTGGCTAGTTTGCATGAGGCAAAAAAGGAAAGAAAATGACATTAGTCAATGCCAGTGGGCCCTAATAAGATACTGGTATTGTACAGGAAATGCAACCTCACTTCCTTTACAAAATGAAAAAGAAGATCAACATATACACAATTTTGTTTTCAGTTTTAATGTATTGTACAATTGATATTTTAATGACAAAGAAAAGACTAAAATAAGCCACAATCTTATCACCAAATGCAGCTATTTTCATCTTGCCAACTTCCTTTCCAGTCATCTTCCATGTGCATTAACTGTGAACCCTTATTTTTAGATGGTTAATTATCCAACTCCTCTTGCACAGGCATAAAGACCAGTAGGAACCCGGAGCAATGAGAGAGACAGGAAGTAGGGAACTGTGCCCCTTGTCTCCATGGAGGCTCTGGAGAGAAGGTGTTAATGGTTAATTTATTTCTTCATTTATTCAGTCAGTGAACATTATTGCAAGTATTTTAAGTGCTTTCATTTCTTAACATTCTTCTACTATGTAGTTGGCTTGTCCATTGGTCTTCTGCCCAATTAGACTGTGAGCTGTACATGGCCAGATCTGTTTTATCTTATTCACAACTATTTTTTCTAGTATTTAATATAATGCGGAGCACTTTGAAGGCACTGAATAAATATTTGTTGGATTAATTCATAGGAATTGCAAGTCTGGAGAATACATTTATCAAACTAGAGGTGGAAGGAAGAAAGTAAGGAGAAATGGTTGTTGTTAAATTAAATAGTGGACAAGAGTCTATATATTAAAAGGAAAACATACATGCCCTAATGGACTTTAAAATAAATGTGGTCTATTTGATTAATGCTGTTAGTTAGGACTTGGGTCTTCTGGGGGGGAGAAAAAACGATGAAACCATCTCCGGAGACACTGTCTGCACGGTTCATTTAATATTTATATGGAGCTTCTTAACTCAGCATTCTCAAGGGGACCAAAAATGGTCATTGGAAAGTGCAGTGATGCTCAGGAGAATGAGATAGAGAGCACTCCCCACTCTTCCAGTCCAGATAAATCAACACGGACTGAGTTAAATTTAGGCACTCTCCTGAAGGGTGGAGGGAGTACTCTAGAATATTCAGGAAGGAACTATCCTTTCTCATCTCTTTCTGCACAAATTTCTGGCAGAGGTTTAAAAAGTTGATTTGCTGTTACAAGCAATAGTAAGATGTAAGTTAGAGTAGAAGTCAAAAAAGACCAAACTCAATGGCTTGCATCTGTGCATGCTCAGTTGTGTCCAACTCTTTGAGACCCAATGGACTGTAGTCGGCCAGGCTCCTGTCCATGAGATTTTTCCAGGCAAGAATACTAGAGTGAGTTGTCAGTGGTTTAAAGATGATAAAAAAAAAAAATTTTTTTTAAAGATTTATTTACTTATTTATGGAGGGGGTGGGGTGCAGAGGGAGGTGAGCAGGCGGGCCACTTCTGTTGGTCTTTCATTTGTCTATTTTCATCCATCTTTGTTCTTTGGCCCATGTGGGCCTCCCATCGCGGTGGCCTCTGTTGTCACAGAGCGCCGGCTCTGGGCTCATGCGCTCCAGAGCTCCGGCTCGGTCATTGGACACATCGGTCCAGCTGCTCCGCGGCACGTGGGATCTTCCCAGGCCAGGGATCGAACCGGCGCCCCTTGCACTGCAAGGCGGTGTCCTTACCCACTGGACCACCAGGGAAGCCCTAAAGATGATAAAATTTTATTGTGCTCTCTCATAATAGTTTACAGGTGGGCAGACCAGGCCAGTAGAAAGATTTGCTCAACAAAATATTGAGATTTAGAGGTTTTTCCATCCTATTGATCCATTATCCACTACTGATGCAGTACTTCTTAAATGTTCATGTTCATTCGAACTACCTGAGGACCTTGCTAAGATGCAGATTTTGGTTCAGTGGGGCAAGAGTCTATATATTAAAAGGAAAACATACATGCCCTAATGGACTTTAAAATAAATGTGGTCTATTTGATTAATGCTGTTAGTTAGGACTTGGGTCTTCTGGGGGAGAAAACGATGAAACCATCTCCGGAGACACTGTCTGCACGGTTCATTTAATATTTATATGGAGCTTCTTAACTCAGCATTCTCAAGGGGACCAAAAATGGTCATTGGAAAGTGCAGTGATGCTCAGGAGAATGAGATAGAGAGCACTCCCCACTCTTCCAGTCCAGATAAATCAACACGGACTGAGTTAAATTTAGGCACTCTCCTGAAGGGTGGAGGGAGTACTCTAGAATATTCAGGAAGGAACTATCCTTTCTCATCTCTTTCTGCACAAATTTCTGGCAGAGGTTTAAAAAGTTGATTTGCTGTTACAAGCAATAGTAAGATGTAAGTTAGAGTAGAAGTCAAAAAAGACCAAACTCAATGGCTTGCATCTGTGCATGCTCAGTTGTGTCCAACTCTTTGAGACCCAATGGACTGTAGTCGGCCAGGCTCCTGTCCATGAGATTTTTCCAGGCAAGAATACTAGAGTGAGTTGTCAGTGGTTTAAAGATGATAAAAAAAAAAAATTTTTTTTAAAGATTTATTTACTTATTTATGGAGGGGGTGGGGTGCAGAGGGAGGTGAGCAGGCGGGCCACTTCTGTTGGTCTTTCATTTGTCTATTTTCATCCATCTTTGTTCTTTGGCCCATGTGGGCCTCCCATCGCGGTGGCCTCTGTTGTCACAGAGCGCCGGCTCTGGGCTCATGCGCTCCAGAGCTCCGGCTCGGTCATTGGACACATCGGTCCAGCTGCTCCGCGGCACGTGGGATCTTCCCAGGCCAGGGATCGAACCGGCGCCCCTTGCACAGCAAGGCGGTGTCCTTACCCACTGGACCACCAGGGAAGCCCTAAAGATGATAAAATTTTATTGTGCTCTCTCATAATAGTTTACAGGTGGGCAGACCAGGCCAGTAGAAAGATTTGCTCAACAAAATATTGAGATTTAGAGGTTTTTCCATCCTATTGATCCATTATCCACTACTGATGCAGTACTTCTTAAATGTTCATGTTCATTCGAACTACCTGAGGACCTTGCTAAGATGCAGATTTTGGTTCAGTGGGGCTAGAATGGGGCCCAAGATTATCAACATCCAGGTGATGCTGATTCTGCTCATTCAGAGACCACACTAGGGATAGCAAGGCCCTGGAGTGGCACTGTCATTATCTGAATTGTCAAAGCCAGGTGACTGGCAGGTTTTGTTTCCAGTTTTCAAGAAGGAAAAAGATAGGAAGTCCAGGATCAGAAGTTTCCTTATAGTGAACAAAGTAGAAATTATATGCATACCTTCTGCTTATATTCAAAACTCAAAGGTTTAGTATGACAACCATGCCTAGTTTCCAGAGGCTGGCAAATATGCTTAGTCTCTAGCTGGTAACCATGGTGCCAGCAAAAATGTGGAATACAGGAGGAAAGCACTATTATCCTAGAAAAATAGAGAATGACTATTGGGGGACTGACACCAGTCTACACACAAAAACTACCATTAAGCAAGAGACATGAAATAAAACACCAAAAAATAAATGTATGGGCTAGATCCTGAAATCTGTGAAGACAGCTTTAGCAAAACCTATTTCATTGATAGCATTTCATTTTCAGTATTCAACCTCTGGCATGCTTTGCTTGCATGTCCTCTATGACTTGGTTCTTGGGGAGTTGCTGACAATAAGACAGATAGTCATGAATGACTCAGAGACCATTTTACAGACACTGAGTATACTCTGACATCTGCCTAGGGTTTGAGAAAATAGATGTAAACAAAAATGAAGAACATAGCTAAAGATGTCATTAAAGACATTCGGCTAAATATTAAGAAAATCCAAGCATAAATTAGAATCTTCTAGTCATATTTAACATGATTTTTTTTATTGCTATGACCATAAGTTTACTCAGGATATATTTTGGAATTTGTTTCTCACAGCATGAGAAGCAAAATTCATTGTCTAGCCCTTTGATATGACACATTTCCTCATAAAATTTTATTGTGCTCTCTCATAATAGTTTACAGGTGGGCAGACCAGGCCAGTAGAAAGATTTGCTCAACAAAATATTGAGATTTAGAGGTTTTTCCATCCTATTGATCCATTATCCACTACTGATGCAGTACTTCTTAAATGTTCATGTTCATTCGAACTACCTGAGGACCTTGCTAAGATGCAGATTTTGGTTCAGTGGGGCTAGAATGGGGCCCAAGATTATCAACATCCAGGTGATGCTGATTCTGCTCATTCAGAGACCACACTAGGGATAGCAAGGCCCTGGAGTGGCACTGTCATTATCTGAATTGTCAAAGCCAGGTGACTGGCAGGTTTTGTTTCCAGTTTTCAAGAAGGAAAAAGATAGGAAGTCCAGGATCAGAAGTTTCCTTATAGTGAACAAAGTAGAAATTATATGCATACCTTCTGCTTATATTCAAAACTCAAAGGTTTAGTATGACAACCATGCCTAGTTTCCAGAGGCTGGCAAATATGCTTAGTCTCTAGCTGGTAACCATGGTGCCAGCAAAAATGTGGAATACAGGAGGAAAGCACTATTATCCTAGAAAAATAGAGAATGACTATTGGGGGACTGACACCAGTCTACACACAAAAACTACCATTAAGCAAGAGACATGAAATAAAACACCAAAAAATAAATGTATGGGCTAGATCCTGAAATCTGTGAAGACAGCTTTAGCAAAACCTATTTCATTGATAGCATTTCATTTTCAGTATTCAACCTCTGGCATGCTTTGCTTGCATGTCCTCTATGACTTGGTTCTTGGGGAGTTGCTGACAATAAGACAGATAGTCATGAATGACTCAGAGACCATTTTACAGACACTGAGTATACTCTGACATCTGCCTAGGGTTTGAGAAAATAGATGTAAACAAAAATGAAGAACATAGCTAAAGATGTCATTAAAGACATTCGGCTAAATATTAAGAAAATCCAAGCATAAATTAGAATCTTCTAGTCATATTTAACATGATTTTTTTTATTGCTATGACCATAAGTTTACTCAGGATATATTTTGGAATTTGTTTCTCACAGCATGAGAAGCAAAATTCATTGTCTAGCCCTTTGATATGACACATTTCCTCAGAACGTTCAATTGCATAACAATTTGAAAACCTTCCAGTAAAGAAAATTGCATAACCTTTTCTGACATTCTCACCTCATTTCAACATCTAATTATCCTCTGCCTTACATAAGATCCCTTTTGGATCTAATATAGTTAGAGTAACAATACTGGAACACTTCTGAAATTGAAATGGGCATTGTTAACAATTATGCCAAAGCAATAGGTATGCACCAGGAATATCTTAGGCAACCCAAGTGATATATAACTTAATCTAGGTAGTACCTGTCATATCTTCTTTCTTTATATATATAACTAAATAACATACATACATATATATATACATAAATTACTTTATATATATATATTATTTCATTGGTAGAAATAGGGAGCCTTAATTGTATTAGTAAGGTTCTTTAAAATTGTAATCAGTAGTCAATTTTAGATTATCTTTGGCAAAAAGAGTTTGTTCCAATAAAAATAACATACGGGGGAGATTTGACTTGGGAGATATGGAGTCACCGTTGACTCTCATCTTATTCTTTCAAGAATGGGGTGTTCAACACCATTCAGGTTATTGTGTAAGTTCCCTGTCTCCTGTCTTTGTGCCTTTGTTGGACAGAGATATTGCCAAGTCCCCTCAAAGCACATGGCCTCCTTCACATCAAGCCCATTCACATTTGCCTTGTTCAGTCATCAGTGCCCAGGAACAAAGATGGTTTACCTAATGAAAATGCTGTGAATTTTACATAGGCTTTTTTTCCCCCAATTTATTTATTTATTTATTTATTTTTGGCTATTCTGGGTTTTCACTGTTGCCTCAGGCTCTTCTCTAGTTGCAAGGAGTAGGGGCTACTCTCTAGTTGAGGTGAGCAGGCTTCTTGTTGCAGTGACTTCTCTTGTTGTGGAACTCGGGCTCTGGCACACATGGGCTTCAGTAATTACGGCACATGGACTTGATAGTTGCAGCTCCAAGGCTCTAGAGCACAGGCTCCATTATTGTGGCTCATGGGCTTAGTTGCTCCGCAGCATGTGGGATCTTCCCAGATCAGGGATCGAACCCGTGTCTCCTGCATTGGCAGGTGAACTCTTTACCACTGAGCTACCAGGGAAGACCATACATAGGGTTTTTATAGGGAAAACAAATTGTTGAGGAGGGCTTCCCCGGTGGTCCAGTGAGTAAGGACTCAACGTTGCAGTGCAAGAGGCGCCAGTTCGATCCCTTGCCTGGGAAGATCCTGCATGCTGTGGAGTGACTGGACCAATGTGTCCAGTTACTGAGACAGTGCTCTGGAGTGCATGCGCACAGAGCTGGTGATCTGCAACGAGAGAGGCCATTGTGATGGGAGGCACACACAGACCAAAGAACAAAGATGGATGAAAATAAATAAATGAAAGACCAATTAAAATAGCCAAAAAATTTTTAAAAAATAAAAATTGTTGAGGATAATTTGTTCTGGAGTCAAAGCATACACAAATAGGGAGCCTTAATTGTATTAGTAAGGTTCTTTAAAATTGTAATCAGTAGTCAATTTTAGATTATCTTTGGCAAAAAGAGTTTGTTCCAATAAAAATAACATACGGGGGAGATTTGACTTGGGAGATATGGAGTCACCGTTGACTCTCATCTTATTCTTTCAAGAATGGGGTGTTCAACACCATTCAGGTTATTGTGTAAGTTCCCTGTCTCCTGTCTTTGTGCCTTTGTTGGACAGAGATATTGCCAAGTCCCCTCAAAGCACATGGCCTCCTTCACATCAAGCCCATTCACATTTGCCTTGTTCAGTCATCAGTGCCCAGGGAACAAAGATGGTTTACCTAATGAAAATGCTGTGAATTTTACATAGGCTTTTTTTCCCCCAATTTATTTATTTATTTATTTATTTTTGGCTATTCTGGGTTTTCACTGTTGCCTCAGGCTCTTCTCTAGTTGCAAGGAGTAGGGGCTACTCTCTAGTTGAGGTGAGCAGGCTTCTTGTTGCAGTGACTTCTCTTGTTGTGGAACTCGGGCTCTGGCACACATGGGCTTCAGTAATTACGGCACATGGACTTGATAGTTGCAGCTCCAAGGCTCTAGAGCACAGGCTCCATTATTGTGGCTCATGGGCTTAGTTGCTCCGCAGCATGTGGGATCTTCCCAGATCAGGGATCGAACCCGTGTCTCCTGCATTGGCAGGTGAACTCTTTACCACTGAGCTACCAGGGAAGACCATACATAGGGTTTTTATAGGGAAAACAAATTGTTGAGGAGGGCTTCCCCGGTGGTCCAGTGAGTAAGGACTCAACGTTGCAGTGCAAGAGGCGCCAGTTCGATCCCTTGCCTGGGAAGATCCTGCATGCTGTGGAGTGACTGGACCAATGTGTCCAGTTACTGAGACAGTGCTCTGGAGTGCATGCGCACAGAGCTGGTGATCTGCAACGAGAGAGGCCATTGTGATGGGAGGCACACACAGACCAAAGAACAAAGATGGATGAAAATAAATAAATGAAAGACCAATTAAAATAGCCAAAAAATTTTAAAAAATAAAAATTGTTGAGGATAATTTGTTCTGGAGTCAAAGCATACACATAGAATACTGTGAATGTTTCTCCAGCAAAACAAATCTGCTGTGTTATACACTTTCACTTATATTTTTTTGCTTTTAGTGAAGGACGCATACAACTGATTGGGATACTCGGAAAGGAAATAACATCCTTTTCTATCTCTTTTCTTTTTTTTTAAGATTTATTTATTTTTGGGCGGGGGTTGAGGAGGGAGGGGAGCTTGGTCTTTCGTTTCTCTCTGTTTATCCGTCTTTGTTCTTTGGCTCCTGTGGGCCTCCCATCGCGGTGGCGCCTGTCGTTGCAGAGTGCCAGCTCTGGGCGTATGCGCTCCAGAGCTCCAACTCGGTAATTGGACACATCAGTCCAGCCACTCCACGGCACATGGGATCTTCCCAGGCCAGGTCTCGAACCGGTGCCCCTTGCACTGCAAGGCGGTGTCCTTACCCACTGGACCACCAGGGGAAACCCTCTATCTCTTTTCTATGTGACATTGCAGAGGTTAAAAAAAGTAAATTGTGGACTGTTGTCCATTATGACCATAAGGCTTACTTGGTAGGATCCTATGTAGGATTTTGTTACCAGAAGTAGGGAGAGTGATGTGATAGGCAGGTGAAAATACAAATACCATCATGCTGGACAAGTGATAAAAGCTGAGAAAGTGAAGTAGAAAATGTGTAGAATTTACTCCAGTGATACCAGCAATGAGAGCAGGAGCTGCCCTCCAAGATGAGAGTTTAGTTTGTGTCTGGAGAGGAATGCTATGTAGACGGTGTGAACTCAGAATCACATAGCCTGGAGAAGGTTTCATAATGAAAGAAAGCATTATGCAGGAAAGGGAGCTAAGGTTATAACCTGGAAAAAAATCAAATGCTGCCTTGAGCCACAGAGACTCAATTGGAAGTATAAATATGGTAATGCATAAGATAAAGACAGAAAAGTAAAGAATGAGGGGATGAGGAGTCAAGGTCAGGGATTTTTGTACATGACTTCTTGAATTTTGTACATCTGGTAGAGAATTTTTCTTTAAAATGTGGGTGCTAGCTTGTTTCACAATAGTGAAAGATAATTCTTAAACAAGTTGAAAGGAAGCAAATTAGATAAATTTCTAGCTTCAAGAAAGTACACACCACTGAGACAGAAAGTCCCTTCTATAGATACCTCACAGCCTGAGTGACAAGCATGAAGCCAGCAAGGAGGCCACAAGTGAGCAAGTGTGATGGTATTTTGAAGGCGAGAAACCCTTGAACATTCGTTCTTTCCTTGTTGTACCAAATTCCAACACTATTCATAGTCTTTATTTATTTATTTTTTAAAAATAATTTCCACAGCATCTTCAATCTTCATTGCAGCACGTGGGATCTAGTTCTCTGATGAGAGATGAAACCCCAGCCCCCTGCATTGGGAGCGCACAGTCTTAGCCACTGGAACACCAGAGAAGTCCCTATTCATAGTCTTTAGCTGTGCTGCTACCTGGCAGAATGGAGACATGCAATAAAGCCTTATTGCATGAATGTATGATTGGCATGGGCTTCCAAAGTGGCGCTAGTGATAAAGAACCCACCTGCTAATGCCAGAAACATAAGAGATGTGGATTTGATCCCTGGGTAGGGATGATCCCCTGGAGAAGGAAATGGCAACCCACTCCAGTGTTCTTTCCTGGAGAATTCCTGGGGCAGAGGGGCCTGACAGGCTACAGACCATGAGATCGCAAAGAGTCCAACATGACTGAAGTGACTGAGCACACATGGTTCGGTTCAGATTCTCAGTCATCTCTGACTCTTTGCAACCCTACAGACTGCAGCACTCCAGGCTTCTCTGTCCTTCACCATCTCCCAGAGACTGCTCAAACTCATGTCCATTGACTCAGGGATGCCATCCAACCATCCCGTCCCCTTTCCTTTTGCCTTCTATTTTTCCCAACTTCAGGCTCTTTTCCAGTGAGTCATCTCTTCCTTCTCCCCCTTCAAATGCAAACAAAGACTGAAACTCCAAGCTTCCCTCTCTCTAACCACTATGCAGGAACCAACCCTAGAAGTGGAATCAAACTTAAGATGCTCCTTTTAGTATTTTCCACAAACTAAGTAAACTTTAACCTATTCTACTTGTTAGTATCTAGACCCAATGAGGTCTCTTAATTATACTTCTTTCCAAGGCCAAAAGAAGAAGTCAGTAGGATATAAGAAGGAGCATGTATAGTTAACGAACTTGATTCAAAGAACCTTAAGGAAAATTAAATTTCTAGCTTCAAGAAAGTACACACCACTGAGACAGAAAGTCCCTTCTATAGATACCTCACAGCCTGAGTGACAAGCATGAAGCCAGCAAGGAGGCCACAAGTGAGCAAGTGTGATGGTATTTTGAAGGCGAGAAACCCTTGAACATTCGTTCTTTCCTTGTTGTACCAAATTCCAACACTATTCATAGTCTTTATTTATTTATTTTTTAAAAATAATTTCCACAGCATCTTCAATCTTCATTGCAGCACGTGGGATCTAGTTCTCTGATGAGAGATGAAACCCCAGCCCCCTGCATTGGGAGCGCACAGTCTTAGCCACTGGAACACCAGAGAAGTCCCTATTCATAGTCTTTAGCTGTGCTGCTACCTGGCAGAATGGAGACATGCAATAAAGCCTTATTGCATGAATGTATGATTGGCATGGGCTTCCAAAGTGGCGCTAGTGATAAAGAACCCACCTGCTAATGCCAGAAACATAAGAGATGTGGATTTGATCCCTGGGTAGGGATGATCCCCTGGAGAAGGAAATGGCAACCCACTCCAGTGTTCTTTCCTGGAGAATTCCTGGGGCAGAGGGGCCTGACAGGCTACAGACCATGAGATCGCAAAGAGTCCAACATGACTGAAGTGACTGAGCACACATGGTTCGGTTCAGATTCTCAGTCATCTCTGACTCTTTGCAACCCTACAGACTGCAGCACTCCAGGCTTCTCTGTCCTTCACCATCTCCCAGAGACTGCTCAAACTCATGTCCATTGACTCAGGGATGCCATCCAACCATCCCGTCCCCTTTTCCTTTTGCCTTCTATTTTTCCCAACTTCAGGCTCTTTTCCAGTGAGTCATCTCTTCCTTCTCCCCCTTCAAATGCAAACAAAGACTGAAACTCCAAGCTTCCCTCTCTCTAACCACTATGCAGGAACCAACCCTAGAAGTGGAATCAAACTTAAGATGCTCCTTTTAGTATTTTCCACAAACTAAGTAAACTTTAACCTATTCTACTTGTTAGTATCTAGACCCAATGAGGTCTCTTAATTATACTTCTTTCCAAGGCCAAAAGAAGAAGTCAGTAGGATATAAGAAGGAGCATGTATAGTTAACGAACTTGAATCAAAGACAGGGATACAGAACCCAGCTACTAAGCATGGGTCAAGGGCTTATTGTGACAGAGAGTCAGTTGATATTCACCAAATCTACTTTTTCTTCTCCCTGAAACATTTTACAGTCTTGTTTGCAGGTAAATATGATTGTGTTTTAGCTAACAGAATATGAACAACAGTGGTACATGCTAATTTTAGACCTGCTCAATAACTTCCTCTCTCCATGGCATGCAATCTTTGTTTTCTTTTCTGTTCCACTAGCTGAGTGATAATAAGCATTGTGACCTGGGATGCCATAGTTTGAAGACAGCAGAATCACAAGATAAAAAGAAGTCCCAAACCTTCACTTGGAGAAGAGCTACCTGCCACTCAGATACCTGTTTTGGACTTAATATAAGTAAGAAATAGACATCTTTTTTAATTATGCCGTTGAGATACTGGTGTATATCTGCTATAGCAAGTAACACTACCCTGATTCCTGTACACATAAAGAAAGAACCATGGAAACGAGAGCTGAAAAGGTCCTTAGAAATCATCAAATGCAATTCTCTCAATATTGAGAGGTACAATGTTTCTCCAAGACTAATGATCTAGTACTAGAGTCCATGTGTTATGTACTAGTCAGGGTGAACTGAAACTGTACTAAACAAAATAGAGTAATGTATTGGCTCATATAACTGAAAGATTCATGGGTAAGGCTTCATACAGAGGCTGAGACAACATCATCGGATTTGGCTCTGCCCTTTGTCTCTGCCCCTTTTCTCTCATGGGACCATCTCCCAGAGACTGCTCAAACTCATGTCCATTGACTCAGGACCATCCCCGTCCCTTTCCTTTTGCCTTCTATTTTTCCCAACTTCAGGCTCTTTTCCAGTGAGTCATCTCTTCCTTCTCCCCCTTCAAATGCAAACAAAGACTGAAACTCCAAGCTTCCCTCTCTCTAACCACTATGCAGGAACCAACCCTAGAAGTGGAATCAAACTTAAGATGCTCCTTTTAGTATTTTCCACAAACTAAGTAAACTTTAACCTATTCTACTTGTTAGTATCTAGACCCAATGAGGTCTCTTAATTATACTTCTTTCCAAGGCCAAAAGAAGAAGTCAGTAGGATATAAGAAGGAGCATGTATAGTTAACGAACTTGAATCAAAGACAGGGATACAGAACCCAGCTACTAAGCATGGGTCAAGGGCTTATTGTGACAGAGAGTCAGTTGATATTCACCAAATCTACTTTTTCTTCTCCCTGAAACATTTTACAGTCTTGTTTGCAGGTAAATATGATTGTGTTTTAGCTAACAGAATATGAACAACAGTGGTACATGCTAATTTTAGACCTGCTCAATAACTTCCTCTCTCCATGGCATGCAATCTTTGTTTTCTTTTCTGTTCCACTAGCTGAGTGATAATAAGCATTGTGACCTGGGATGCCATAGTTTGAAGACAGCAGAATCACAAGATAAAAAGAAGTCCCAAACCTTCACTTGGAGAAGAGCTACCTGCCACTCAGATACCTGTTTTGGACTTAATATAAGTAAGAAATAGACATCTTTTTTAATTATGCCGTTGAGATACTGGTGTATATCTGCTATAGCAAGTAACACTACCCTGATTCCTGTACACATAAAGAAAGAACCATGGAAACGAGAGCTGAAAAGGTCCTTAGAAATCATCAAATGCAATTCTCTCAATATTGAGAGGTACAATGTTTCTCCAAGACTAATGATCTAGTACTAGAGTCCATGTGTTATGTACTAGTCAGGGTGAACTGAAACTGTACTAAACAAAATAGAGTAATGTATTGGCTCATATAACTGAAAGATTCATGGGTAAGGCTTCATACAGAGGCTGAGACAACATCATCGGATTTGGCTCTGCCCTTTGTCTCTGCCTTTCCTTCTACTCAGTGGGCCGTGGTTCTCAGAAAGGCTCCCCACTTCTCGGAGCAAAATGTCTGCTGGAAGCTCCAAGTTACAACCACAATAAAATAAACATTTCTCTTTAATATACTTTAAACAAAAATCCTGGAGTAATTGCTTCTGACTGACCTGGCCTGACCTGGCCTTGACATATGCCCATCTCTGAACCAAATACTACATCAACCACCCTAGATGACTTGCTGGGTGGCATTAACCATGCTCAGAAGATCTAGAAAAGCCAGAAGTCAGGTTTTTTATTTAACTTAGATGCACCGTCTCTTCCTCACAAGAGCACTGACCATGAATTCATTCACTGTGCATTTGCAGTGTGCCAAGCCCTATGAAGGATGGCATAATGAATAAAAAACAAGTAACAAGACACAAGTTCTAGTGTTTTTGATAAAATGTGTACACAAATAATTACCTGGCCACTAAGCAACCATATGAGCAAGCTATCAGTCATAACTAGGAGATGCTTAGAATTTATGATTGCAATTTCCTACCATAGTACAACGTGTTTGTTAAAACCCATAGACTATCAGTCCCACTAAAAAGAAGAGAAACTGTTGAACTAGGAAATTAAAGAAAGGCCCATTGAAACATAGTTGGGGAAAATAGAATAAATCTGGTTTCTCCTTGTAATTCCAACTTTAATTACTAAAGCAAAAGCCAGCTTATCAAAAGTAGATTAAATGAAATAGAAGTATATTTTTCTCTTATCAAACATTTTAACAATAAATGATAATAAGGCAGCTTCGTAGTGTGAAAATTCTAGCTTCCTTCTATCTCCATCATTCCTAAAATTGTTATTCTTGCCTCGTGGTGGAAGATGGATTGCCAATAAAAGAGCTAAAAGGTCCTTAGAAATCATCAAATGAAAGATTTTCCCAAATGGTGTTTTTATGTACTAGTCAGGGTGAACTGAAACTGTACTAAACAAAATAGAGTAATGTATTGGCTCATATAACTGAAAGATTCATGGGTAAGGCTTCATACAGAGGCTGAGACAACATCATCGGATTTGGCTCTGCCCTTTGTCTCTGCCTTTCCTTCTACTCAGTGGGCCGTGGTTCTCAGAAAGGCTCCCCACTTCTCGGAGCAAAATGTCTGCTGGAAGCTCCAAGTTACAACCACAATAAAATAAACATTTCTCTTTAATATACTTTAAACAAAAATCCTGGAGTAATTGCTTCTGACTGACCTGGCCTGACCTGGCCTTGACATATGCCCATCTCTGAACCAAATACTACATCAACCACCCTAGATGACTTGCTGGGTGGCATTAACCATGCTCAGAAGATCTAGAAAAGCCAGAAGTCAGGTTTTTTATTTAACTTAGATGCACCGTCTCTTCCTCACAAGAGCACTGACCATGAATTCATTCACTGTGCATTTGCAGTGTGCCAAGCCCTATGAAGGATGGCATAATGAATAAAAAACAAGTAACAAGACACAAGTTCTAGTGTTTTTGATAAAATGTGTACACAAATAATTACCTGGCCACTAAGCAACCATATGAGCAAGCTATCAGTCATAACTAGGAGATGCTTAGAATTTATGATTGCAATTTCCTACCATAGTACAACGTGTTTGTTAAAACCCATAGACTATCAGTCCCACTAAAAAGAAGAGAAACTGTTGAACTAGGAAATTAAAGAAAGGCCCATTGAAACATAGTTGGGGAAAATAGAATAAATCTGGTTTCTCCTTGTAATTCCAACTTTAATTACTAAAGCAAAAGCCAGCTTATCAAAAGTAGATTAAATGAAATAGAAGTATATTTTTCTCTTATCAAACATTTTAACAATAAATGATAATAAGGCAGCTTCGTAGTGTGAAAATTCTAGCTTCCTTCTATCTCCATCATTCCTAAAATTGTTATTCTTGCCTCGTGGTGGAAGATGGATTGCCAATACATATACTCAATCAACTTTCAGCAAAAGGGGAAAGGTTCAAAGAAAAGACTTGGTTTTTCCTTCTAAAGGTGCAGCTCAAAAAGTTGCAAACATTACTTCTGCTCATATCCTATTGACTACAAGGAAGACTGCAAAAGAGCTTTTCGAGCCGAGTTCTAATAAAGGGCAAAGGGAAGGGACTACTAGCAACCATGCAACACAGTAGAAATGATAGTTCTAGCTGTCCATGAGTGATGATGAGGGAGAATCTGTGAGCTTTATTTAGTTGACTTCTATTATAGGAAGCCTAGGTTCAGAGAGGTTGAATGATTTATCTAAGGTCTCACAGCAAATTATTGAGGTGGCCAGGACACAAACTGGTGTCAGTTGGCTCCCGATGGTAAGACTATTACTACCACCCTGTGCTGTCTTTAGAAGTGCTCTATCACATAACATTGTAAAGGGAAAGTAATAGTACAAGACGTCGATGAAAGCTTTTATACGAAATGTCAAAAGGCGGGTTTTTTCCTTTGCATAGTTGATAGAGCATATGTAGATTTTAAAATATTTGGTTGTATTATTTAATTTAATGCAAGTGAATTTCTGGTCATAAAAATTATAATACCACAAAAGTGGTAAAAGTGAAAATCTTCCCGGCACAAGTACTTTAACAATTTTGCAGAGGTTTTCAAAGATTCTTGTGTCTATTGCATAGTGATGGGGCTCCCAGCAATTTTTCTTTCTTTCTTTCTTTTTTTTTTTCTCATAGAACCAAAAGGAAAGGAAAGGGAAATAGATCAGCAGAACCATTTAGAGTAATCACAGCTCGGGGTGGGGAGTAATTCTTTAGGAAACTTTGGACGGACCTGGGTCAGGTTGCAGAGAATTATAGAGCCAGTATAAGATAAGAGGTGGGCACACCTATACTTGTCACCTTGCCAACCTCAGAACTGTTTGCTTGGCACCAGTTCATCCCCCCACCTCCAGAACCCAGCCCCTCCAACCCAAGATGATACTATATCTAAGGACACTGCCTTATTTCCACCCCAAAGACAGGCTTCCACAGCTACATTCACTTGGTGGAAAATATTAAATGGGGGGAGGGGGCGCAGCAAGGGGAGAATGTGAGTTTTTTGTGTAATTTTCTGATCATTCAGAACTGACAGCCCAGAACTCTATTACCAGTTCATTCTGTCTTTTGAAGAGACAGCATGTGCTGAAAGGCAGAAGAGTTGAGTTCAAGACCTTGTGCCACTGTTCACCAAACATACGCCTTGTGACAAGTCACCTGGTTCTCTGAGCCTAATTTTCTTCAGTGGTGACTGGAGGCAATCTTACCATGTTGAGAAAATGAGTAACATGCTGTGTATGAACACTGTTGTAACTGTAAGTCTTTGTGGAAGAGAGGTTTCAGGCCCTGATTTCAGTGGGCTACTCTTTCTAAAATAATTTTTGATGTTAAAAACAGTGAGCATAGTCATACACCATTGGAACTTGTGCTGAAAAAAACCCACAAGTTCTAATCTATAAAAAAAGAAATTAGAGGGCTTCTTTGGTGGTCCAGTGGGTAAAGAGTTCACCTTGCAGTTCAAGGGGCACCAGTTCGTTCCCTGGCCCAGGAAGATCCCATGTGCTGTGGAGCAACTGGACCAGTATGTCCACTCACAAGCCAGTGCTCTGGAGAGCATGTGCCCAGAGCTGGATCTCAGCAATGAGAGAGGCCACTGTGATGGAAAGCCCACACAGGCCAAAGAATAAAGATGGATGGAAATACATGGATAAAAAATCAATAAAAGAGGCCAGAATTAAAGAAAAAAAAAAAGAATTGAAATTTGATTCCTTAAAAAAAAAATTAGGTCAAAAAGGAGCCCAAAGTGACTGTTTTCCTTGACGGTCGCCGTTCATTTTGCTGTGACTGATCTGCAACATTTCAGGAAAAGACAGTTCCCATTGCCATTCGCCAGGTACAGCCAGAGACCATTATTAGAACTGACATGTTTTCAGAGGCCACCAAAAATGTCCCACTGATGGGGTCTTTGATGCAGTAGGGTTTTAGAGAAGCAGCTTGCAGAAGCTGAGAACCGGCATGGAGGAGTGGATAGGGATGAGTTATGCTTGTACTGGGGATACATGCTTTAGATGGTGGTGATGCTTTGGGTTATTGCCATGAAATGCTCAGTACTAAAACCAAAGGAGTCAAAAACCTGTTCTGAAAACCAGATGAGGGGAACAATTAAGTCATTCAGGACAATGCTGTTGTCATTTTAGCTGTGGAAATAAAGATTCCAGGATGATTGAAGTTGACCTTTCTGGTGAGGACTTGACAGTGATTGAACATGACAGCCTCAGGACCTGGTTGTCGCCACGTTTTACTGGCAGTGCTGAAGTAACTGGAAATACCAACTTAGTGCTGGCGCGAGCTTTAGAATAAGGTGTGTTACCAGTAAAGCTATCTTCATCTATGTGGATCTACAGAGTTGGGAGAGAAGCACTACAGTAAAAGGCAAATGAGACAAGGAGGGACTCTTTTGGGTGGAAACACCTGTTTTATTTTCACTGCTGCTACTAATAAAAAGACTCATGGATGAAAAAAAAGAAATAGAGCAGAATCTAATACTCGTAGTTTTTTAGGGATTTAGAAAGTCTCAGGTTATAGGTTTGAAGGTTCCTGGATATTTTTAGGATTATTAAAAGGATTCTCCTTAATGAATAGGCAGTAATTCTATGACATTATTCTTCATCTCAGAATTAAATCAGAAAATAAAAATCCTTTTTTTCTTCTGTTTTTATTGTGACTTCTATTATTACTTCTGTTTTTATTCTCAACTTCATATAAAGATTCTTTGGGTCATGATTATATTAGCAACCAGTGAAATGAATTGAGGAAGCCTAACAGGTTGGACGGATAGCTAGCAGGTACCATTAATTTGGGTTTCCCTGGTGTCTCAGTAGTAAAGAATCCACCTGCCAATATAGGAGACATAGGAGACAGGTGTTTGATCCCTGGGTTGGGAAGATCCTCTGGAGAAGGAAATGACAATTCAGTCTAGTATTCTTGTCTGGAAAATCCCATGGGCAGATGAGTCCATGGGGGTCACAAAAGAGTTGAACCCAACTTAGTGACTGAACGACAGTCATTAATTCAGCCTAAAGGTGATAGTTTAAGACTGGCTTCTCTTCTGATCAATTAGTGCCTGTACCAGTGCCAGCAACGACCTTTGCATTAGAAAAGCAAATGTCAGTTTGAAAACCAACTTATTCTTGAGGAAGGTAGAGTAAACTTAAAACATCTTCATCTTGTTATGACAGAAAGTTTTAAATCAAAGGCAGACTATGTTTTCAATTCCCCCAAACAAATGTCATTTACAAGTTGACTAAATTGCACAGACTTGCCCTTGAATTTTGGTGCTGTTTTAAACAAATGAATCAAACTCCTCCACTGCTCCCCTCCTTGCAAAGAAACCCAACAAACAAAGCCAGTGGTGTCAGGAAAGTACTTACTTTTTTTCCCTCACAGACATAGCAGCATGTGTGTCTTTCTTCCCAAGATCCATTTTCAACCAAGAATACAAGCAGATGCATACTCCTAGTCCCCACTATTTCCCTCGAGATACTCCTCAATCTGTACTTTCTGCTTAAATTTGAAAAGTTCTAAACAGAGATTTTATATGTATACATATGTGTGTGTGTGTGTGTGTGTGTGTGTATATATATATATATATATATATAGCTCAACTCCAAAGTGTTTTTGAAGACAGCAATTTGTGAATTGGTATATCTGTTTTCTTTCTTTCTTTCTTTTCTTTTTGAAATATTTTAAGCTAGTGACTAATAAAACTAAGATTTTCTGGCCTTTCAACCAAAGATTAGAAACCCTGCCCATTTCTTGACCTCTGAGAACTGTGCTTCCATTTATAGGACACAAAAAAAGACACCACGGGGAAATTATTTAATTCAGAAATCACTTCTCTGACAGTTGTACATATTGAAATATGTATAGACATATATAAACAAAATTATGAGGAAAAGAAAAATGTAGGCAACTCAATAATTTCTAAATGACCAAATAAAACAATTATTTAAGCTACTATATCTTCCAAGTCTAAGCATAGCTTATATAAATTTAGAGAAGAATAAAGTTTGAATTACTCCAGACTGTCAGGTTATTCTGTTGATACTTTTCTACAATACATTGAAATAGTCACTTGCCATATTTTAGATTTGAGATTGTGGATGCTTAATTGCTTTCTTTTTTTTTTTTTTCAAAAAATGTTTGACTCTCACTTATACTACCAAAATTGACATTGCAATTTAAATTAGAAAAATGAATAAAATATTATAGTCAGTTTTTTTCAATAGAATGCTCTTTTTTGGGGAGGGGGGAAGGAGGATGGGGAGGGTAGGGGGGGGGCAGGCCACTTCTACTGGTCTTTTCATTTATCTATTTTTTTCATTCATCTTTGTAGAATGCTCTTTTAGGATGTTCTGAAATTTTTTCAATTCGGGAAAAAAAACATTGTTAGACCCTACTGTTTAATTAATCTTAGAATTTTATGGAGCATACTCCTGCCAGGTGGTGTCAGGAAAGTACTTACTTTTCCCTCACAGACATAGCAGCATGTGTGTCTTTCTTCCCAAGATCCATTTTCAACCAAGAATACAAGCAGATGCATACTCCTAGTCCCCACTATTTCCCTCGAGATACTCCTCAATCTGTACTTTCTGCTTAAATTTGAAAAGTTCTAAACAGAGATTTTATATGTATACATATGTGTGTGTGTGTGTGTGTGTGTGTGTATATATATATATATATATATATAGCTCAACTCCAAAGTGTTTTTGAAGACAGCAATTTGTGAATTGGTATATCTGTTTTCTTTCTTTCTTTCTTTTCTTTTTGAAATATTTTAAGCTAGTGACTAATAAAACTAAGATTTTCTGGCCTTTCAACCAAAGATTAGAAACCCTGCCCATTTCTTGACCTCTGAGAACTGTGCTTCCATTTATAGGACACAAAAAAAGACACCACGGGGAAATTATTTAATTCAGAAATCACTTCTCTGACAGTTGTACATATTGAAATATGTATAGACATATATAAACAAAATTATGAGGAAAAGAAAAATGTAGGCAACTCAATAATTTCTAAATGACCAAATAAAACAATTATTTAAGCTACTATATCTTCCAAGTCTAAGCATAGCTTATATAAATTTAGAGAAGAATAAAGTTTGAATTACTCCAGACTGTCAGGTTATTCTGTTGATACTTTTCTACAATACATTGAAATAGTCACTTGCCATATTTTAGATTTGAGATTGTGGATGCTTAATTGCTTTCTTTTTTTTTTTCAAAAAATGTTTGACTCTCACTTATACTACCAAAATTGACATTGCAATTTAAATTAGAAAAATGAATAAAATATTATAGTCAGTTTTTTTCAATAGAATGCTCTTTTTTGGGGAGGGGGGAAGGAGGATGGGGAGGGTAGGGGGTGGGCAGGCCACTTCTACTGGTCTTTTCATTTATCTATTTTTTTCATTCATCTTTGTAGAATGCTCTTTTAAGATGTTCTGAAATATTGATTCAATGTTTTTCAAAGTTTCAAAGAAACGTGAAAAGTAAGAATTAATCATTGTTGACTTTGCTACTGTCCTCTACTGTTTAATTAATCTTAGAATTTTATGGAGTCTTTGTTGGCAAGATGCCACAGTTCTGAAGTCAGTGTACTTTTATAAATTGAGTATTTCTTTTATGTAGTAAGTCTCAGGGAGGTAACAAGAGCCAAATTATTCAACCTAGAAAGAGCCTGAATCACCTCTAGTAGAAGCTAAAGTTGATAATTTTGTTTAATTTTGCTTATTTTATGAACTTTGGTTCTACCTAAAGAGATAACTGATTTTGACCAGGAAATGAAACAAAGACTTCAGTACATTTGCCTTAAACAGAAATATGTCCATTAATATAATTTGTTATATTTAATGTTTACCAACCAGATTATTTCTAAAAAAGATTAACTAATGACTAGCATTAGTCAGAAGAACTTTATTAGTCAATGAGAATTCCTCAAAAGTAAATATGACAGTCTTCCTCAGCTTAATTTATGAAATCAGTTAATACCCTGAAATCAAAATTTGCTTCCATGACAAAGATGAGTGGTTTTCTGTGAACTCTGTCAGTAGTCAATCTACAGCAATATTAGAAAAGGAACAGGTAAAACATGTTCGCTTTAAGTGATTTAATTTATTCCCACCATTAAAATGCTTGTTTCAAACCAGTATTCTTTTAATATCTCAATGCCTTAGGGGGAGAAAAGCTTCCAACAAATGCAAAATATTTATGATTTTTTTTCCAATTGAATTGAGGTTAGAAGTTATTAGAAATTTTTAACAGTAAGGATAATAGATATGACTGCAGATAAGTCTCTTTTTTTGTATATGTGTTATCTTTTCTTTTTTTCACTAGAAATGAATACCATCTATTCATGCAATGAAAAGCAGGATGGCCTGAAGTTTAAGAATACAGTTCTGTGTCAGAATCTGAGTCAGATCTTGTCTCTGCCATTACTAGTGGTAAAACTTTCAACAAGTTATATAACCCACCTGAAACTCAATTTCCTCATCTGTAAAATGGGAGTATCTCATTGGAATGTTGTAATGATTATATATAATGCAAAACTATAGTTTCTTATCCAAAACCCTAAGAATGAATGTGTTTCAGAATTTAGATAGTATGTTGACAAAGGAAATATAGTGAACATATTGTGTACTATGCAGTATTCCCACTAGAGTCTGAGGTAGCACTGCACAATAAAATGTAATAATTATCTCCTGGCCCAATAATTCCTTATAGCAAAACACTCCAAAATTAATGACTTATAAAAGCAATTGTATGAACATAAGTATTTTGTGTGTATAGGTCTGTGCATTGATAGGCATGACTACTTTATGCTGCAGGTCACCTGAGCTCATCTAAGAGTGGATGGGTTCACCCCAAAAGATAGCTTGGGGAGAGTCTTCTGCATTTCTTGTCATTCTTCTTGGATTAGTAATTTCCTGAGGCAGGCTTGCTCATGGTAAATCATAGGAAGGCCAGAGGCAAACCAAATTCAAACCTCACAAACAGAGTCAGCCCCCCTGGCCTCTCATCGCCTTCACTCGACTCCACTGGCCAAGACAAGCCGCACAGCTAAATCCAGAGCTGGGGAAATATATTTCGGGAGATAGGAAGTGAATTACTTCTGTAAAATCCTCAAGTATATAACATATATTCACATTTCTTCAATAAAGTATATGAAAATACTCATATTAAATGGATAAACATGAATTATAAATAATCTCATGGTTTGGTTTTCAGAACGTTTCGAATTTCACTTTTGGAGCTAAGACGTGGATCAGGAATGCAGGCAGAGAAAGCACTTTCAGAGTGCCTGTTAATGGCCTTCTTCTGTGCTCACAGATGTTATGTAATCTTTATGGTACCTAGAGACTTAGTTATTAGAAATTTAACAGTAAGGATCAATAGAGTATGATGGCCTGCAGATAAGTCTCTTTTTTTGTATATGTGTTATCTTTTCTTTTTTTCACTAGAAATGAATACCATCTATTCATGCAATGAAAAGCAGGATGGCCTGAAGTTTAAGAATACAGTTCTGTGTCAGAATCTGAGTCAGATCTTGTCTCTGCCATTACTAGTGGTAAAACTTTCAACAAGTTATATAACCCACCTGAAACTCAATTTCCTCATCTGTAAAATGGGAGTATCTCATTGGAATGTTGTAATGATTATATATAATGCAAAACTATAGTTTCTTATCCAAAACCCTAAGAATGAATGTGTTTCAGAATTTAGATAGTATGTTGACAAAGGAAATATAGTGAACATATTGTGTACTATGCAGTATTCCCACTAGAGTCTGAGGTAGCACTGCACAATAAAATGTAATAATTATCTCCTGGCCCAATAATTCCTTATAGCAAAACACTCCAAAATTAATGACTTATAAAAGCAATTGTATGAACATAAGTATTTTGTGTGTATAGGTCTGTGCATTGATAGGCATGACTACTTTATGCTGCAGGTCACCTGAGCTCATCTAAGAGTGGATGGGTTCACCCCAAAAGATAGCTTGGGGAGAGTCTTCTGCATTTCTTGTCATTCTTCTTGGATTAGTAATTTCCTGAGGCAGGCTTGCTCATGGTAAATCATAGGAAGGCCAGAGGCAAACCAAATTCAAACCTCACAAACAGAGTCAGCCCCTGGCCTCTCATCGCCTTCACTCGACTCCACTGGCCAAGACAAGCCGCACAGCTAAATCCAGAGCTGGGGAAATATATTTCGGGAGATAGGAAGTGAATTACTTCTGTAAAATCCTCAAGTATATAACATATATTCACATTTCTTCAATAAAGTATATGAAAATACTCATATTAAATGGATAAACATGAATTATAAATAATCTCATGGTTTGGTTTTCAGAACGTTTCGAATTTCACTTTTGGAGCTAAGACGTGGATCAGGAATGCAGGCAGAGAAAGCACTTTCAGAGTGCCTGTTAATGGCCTTCTTCTGTGCTCACAGATGTTATGTAATCTTTATGGTACCTAGAGACTTAACTATTGGAAACTTTTCCCCATTTCATGCCAAACATATTAAAATGCATTTCTACTCCCTCTTGTGTATATGAGTAAAATCGAACTGTAACTGGTTAGGTGACATAATTCTATATTGTAACAATGCCTAAACATTTATCTAATGTAATGAATTCATTTTAGTTGTCTTCTTGAATGTTGAAGTGGGGAATGTGTCTTTAAATCTAAAATACCTAAATATAGACTCAAAATTGAGCTTACTATGAGCTAGGCACTATTAGACTTCACATGTACGGCTAATTCAATCCTTATTTATAACCACTCTGTGACGTAAGCACTATCTTTATCCTCAGTCTGATATTCCCAGATAAAGAAGCTGAAACATAGATGCTCAAAAATTTTAATCAACATCATGTACTTAGGAAGCTGCAGAATTGGGATTCACAGGTGGAGGGGTACTCTCTTCTTTCTGCTTAACCTTGTGCTAACCTTTTCATAAATACAAAGAATCCAAGTCTTCTAACAATGGACCAAGAATTCAAGTTCCTGTTTGCAGATGAAACAAGGACATCTCTAGCTATTTTTTAAGATTTGGGAGATCTAGGCATGCTTTGATTTTGTCAATACCATTTATCTGTGAGCTCCTGAAAGTCAGGAGGACCATGTGCTGTACCATTGTATTCCCAGTGTCTGGCAAAATGCCTGGCAACCCGTAGGTACCAAATATATATTTGTTGAACAAAATGAATGACAAGTGAGCAATCAGCAAGCAATACATAATTAAGGCATTTTAAATATGGACCTTTAAGGAAGTAGTTTGTTCAATTTTCATCCAGTCACGTAATACTTCCTGTCTTGTTCTTTTACTCTGCAGTTCCTACTCCTGAGACTAGGGGCTGAAGTAAGGATAACTTCCCCTCTGCTTAAGTCAGGCAAAAGCTACTGCTGATACATGATTCTTAATGTTCTACATAGTGCCTTGGTTGTTTCAGATTTCATTTTTTTTTTTTTTTCAACCTTCCGAGACTGAACCAAGAAGAAACAGAAATTCTGCACAATCCAGTTACAAGCACTGTAATCTAATCTGTGATCAAAAATCTCCCAGAGGGCTTCCCTGGTAGCTCAATAGCAGGAGACACAGGTTCAATCCCTGACCCAGGAAGATCCCATATGCTATGGAGCAACTAAGCCCATGAGCCACAACTGTTGACCCTGTGCTCTAGAGCCTTGGAGTCACAACTATGGAGCCCGTATGCTGCAACTACTGAAGTCTGTGTGCCCTGGAGCGTGAGTTCCACAACAAGAGAAGTCACCACAACAAGAGAAGTCACCACAACAAGAGAAGTCACCACAGCAAGAAGCCTGCTCACCTCAACTAAAGAGTACTCCCCACTCCCTACAACTAGAGAAGATTCTGCAGCAGCAATGAAAACCCAGAATAGCCAAAAATAAATAAATGAAAACAAAGAAACAAACAACAACAATAGATATTCTTTAAAAAGAAAAAAAGGATCTCCCTGAAAATAAAAGCCCAGGATCAGATGACTTCAGAGGTGAATTCTATCATTTAGAGAAGAGCTAATGCCTATCCTTCTAAAACTCTTTCAAAAAATTGCACAGGAAAGAATACTTCCAAACTCATTCTATGAGGCCTGATACCAAAACCAGGCAAAGACAACATAAAAGAAGAAAATTACAGGCCAATATCACTGATGAACATAGATGCAAAAATCCTCAACAAAATTCTAGCAACACTTTTGCTTCTTTTGTTACCCTTACAGGAACTCACAAAAGTTTCACACTCATAGGAGGCCCGTAAATAATGGTTATTCAACTGGATTATAACATCAGTGAAGGCTATAGATGGTGTCAGCCAAGTGTAAGAAAGCTTGGAAAATTAAGCCCCAGGAAGCTCCTGCCATTTGCCTAGACTATCTTATCTATTCCTACTCTAATCACTCTGCCTCTAACAGGGGCTGAAGTAAGGATAACTTCCCTCTGCTTAAGTCAGGCAAAAGCTACAATGATTCTTAATGTTCTACATAGTGCCTTGGTTGTTTCAGATTTCATTTTTTTTTTTTTTTCAACCTTCCGAGACTGAACCAAGAAGAAACAGAAATTCTGCACAATCCAGTTACAAGCACTGTAATCTAATCTGTGATCAAAAATCTCCCAGAGGGCTTCCCTGGTAGCTCAATAGCAGGAGACACAGGTTCAATCCCTGACCCAGGAAGATCCCATATGCTATGGAGCAACTAAGCCCATGAGCCACAACTGTTGACCCTGTGCTCTAGAGCCTTGGAGTCACAACTATGGAGCCCGTATGCTGCAACTACTGAAGTCTGTGTGCCCTGGAGCGTGAGTTCCACAACAAGAGAAGTCACCACAACAAGAGAAGTCACCACAACAAGAGAAGTCACCACAGCAAGAAGCCTGCTCACCTCAACTAAAGAGTACTCCCCACTCCCTACAACTAGAGAAGATTCTGCAGCAGCAATGAAAACCCAGAATAGCCAAAAATAAATAAATGAAAACAAAGAAACAAACAACAACAATAGATATTCTTTAAAAAGAAAAAAAGGATCTCCCTGAAAATAAAAGCCCAGGATCAGATGACTTCAGAGGTGAATTCTATCATTTAGAGAAGAGCTAATGCCTATCCTTCTAAAACTCTTTCAAAAAATTGCACAGGAAAGAATACTTCCAAACTCATTCTATGAGGCCTGATACCAAAACCAGGCAAAGACAACATAAAAGAAGAAAATTACAGGCCAATATCACTGATGAACATAGATGCAAAAATCCTCAACAAAATTCTAGCAACACTTTTGCTTCTTTTGTTACCCTTACAGGAACTCACAAAAGTTTCACACTCATAGGAGGCCCGTAAATAATGGTTATTCAACTGGATTATAACATCAGTGAAGGCTATAGATGGTGTCAGCCAAGTGTAAGAAAGCTTGGAAAATTAAGCCCCAGGAAGCTCCTGCCATTTGCCTAGACTATCTTATCTATTCCTACTCTAATCACTCTGCTTAAAGAACATCTGAACAGTTTTAAGGTGGGTTAAGTAAACTTCACATTTTCTATTTATTTACTAATTCATCACGCTACCATGTTTTTCACTTGAGTGAGATAGTTACATAGACTTCAATTATATTCTCTTAAAACAAATGTTGGCAATAAGGTTATATTAACATTTAAGGACAACTAATAATTAGTGATTATGCCATTTTTTGTATTCTCTTCGTTATCTGAGAATCATGTTTCTAAGGAGATTTTAAGTAGAGCTGTAGACTTGTGTTTAAAGTGGAATATTGCCCAATAACAGTGCTACCTACCATATATTTATCCCTAACCCTTTTGGCCTAGATTGTAATTAAAAGAGAGGGTTATTACAACAGCATGGTTATTACTTGTTTCATGTTACAGTAGATTGGTTCATGTCTTCTTGAAAAATATAGAACTCAACTTTAAGCTGAGGGATTTTTCTAAATGCCCTGATGCAAGTCTTGAGTGCACTCAAGAATTACGATTTCTCAAGTTTTGAAAGAAGGTAAAATAAATCCAAAGATTCATAAAACTAAAACAGTAGAAAATAATACTTCTGAATTACTAGCAATTGAACCACACAAATGAGTCAAAATGAATTACATTTCAAAACTAGATCATGAAGAAATGGAAAATCAAAATAAATAAGACAAGAGAAACGTTTTATGCTCACAAAGGAGATTTCTGGGCATTTTTCTAATACTTTAAATATTGACACACAGAGACAATAAAAATTTTCCATTGCATTTTAAGATTATTTTATTACAGCAGCAAAATAGGTTCAATATTTTAAATACTAACAGAATAAGGAAGTATAAGATAAAACTAAATTTATCTATCTTCTATCCTTTCTACTGTAATCCCATTTTTTGGAGATAACTGTTGGTGACATTTTCTTTGTTTTACAGCCATTGAGAATGTTTCACTTTTACTGTTTGTGCTAGTTTCCTGGAGTCGCCATTGCACAATGCTGCAGACTGGGGGGCTTAAACAACAGACATTTATCTGGAGGCCATATTTCCAAGATTAAGGTTGTCTGAAGAGTTGACTTCTTCTGAGGTCTCTCTTCTCAGTTTATACATGGCTGTTTTCATCCTCTGTCTTCTTGTGGCTTCTCTGTGCATCTCTTTGTGTCCTAATCTCCTCTTATGGGGACCCCTCTTATCCGATTAGAGTAGGGGCCACACTAATGGCCTCATCTTCACTTAGTCACCTCTTTAAAAGTCCTGTTTTCAAATACAGTCACGTTCAGGGATTCTGGTGGTTAGAGTTTCTACATGTGAATTTTGGGGAAATACAACTCAGCCTATAACACTATTAAAAGCAATACTACATCAAAATTATGAAATACCTATTGATAAATTTCCTATAAAGGATTTCCAATCATTTATGTTATCAGCAGTATATAGTAATATCGATTTCCCTTCAACCTTGAACTTATCTAATCTTTTAATTGAATAGAAAAAAAAAGACAATTTATTCTTGTTTTCTTTTGTATAATTAAAAATATGAATATGATTGGGTGTCTTTTCTTTTTTTTTTATTTATCTTTTGGGTGGTGGGGTGGGGAGAGAGGGGGACGGGTGGGCCACTTCTATTGGTCTTTCATTTTTCTATTTTCATCCGTCTTTGTTCTTTGGCTCCTGTGGGCCTCCCATTGTGGTGGCCTCTGTCACAGCACAGCGCTGGCTCTGGGCGCATGCGCGTCAGAGCTCCAGCTTGGTAATTGGACACCTAAGTCCAGCCGCTCCGCGGCACGTGGGATCTTCCCAGGCCAGGGATTGAACTGGCACCCCTTGCACTGCAAGGTGGTGTCCTTACCCACTGGACCACCAGGGGAAACCCTGGCTATCTTTTCATGTGCTAATTTTCTATTAAGAATTTTTCCCCATGGATTATTTTGCCCAATTTTTTATTGGTTGTTTGTCTTTTATTTATTTGTGATAATTTCTTGTATTTAAGGATGCTTTGTCATACATACAGCAAATGTTTTTTCCAGTCTGTTCTTGTCTTTCTTTTTGCTCTTTTTGTTGTATATTTAACATTGATAAAAATTTAATGCATTAAGACAAAAATTTGGAAATTAAATGTTCTTGAATAGCTTAAGAAGTTTGAAAAGTGCTTTAGAAAAAACTTTCCCATGTCAAAATTTTTTATGAATTAAAAGGTATCTCAAGTTCTCTTCTAGATATTTTATGGTTTATTTTTTCACATTTTAATTTAGAAGGAGAAAGAGAAATTTTAGCTTTATGTTCTTTAAATGTTCAGCCATTCTTATCAACATTATTTATTCAACAGTTCTTATTTTCATCATTTATTAAAATTGATTTATAACATTAAATTCTGAAAATTATTATTTATGGATTCTCTCATCTGTCTCATTGATCTGCTTGTCTAACCTAAGCTCAGGGAAATATAAATACTTCATGTATTGCTCTTCTCATGATTTTTCTCTTTTAGGAATTTTTCTTACATGTACATTTTTCACATGAATTTCAGCCTCATGAAGTTCAAATTTCTAAAAAAAAACAAACAAAAAAGTTTATCATATTTTTAATGTGTTTTTAAATAGTGTCTTATATCTGAATTGAAGATGTCTTTTCATTTATATAACTCTTGTTTCATGAGCCTCAGTGGAATTTTAAATTGTTAAATTGTTATGTTAGTTCCTAGAATTTTAGCATTTCGTAGTAATTGTGAGACATTTCATTTCATTTTACTTTTTGACAGTTAATCATTCAAGAAAAGTAATTGTCCTTTATACTAAATTTGTGATTAGCCATATAATAACTTATTTCTCTAAATAATTTGTATTTAAATTGTTCATATTTTTAGATTTACATCAATTACAAATTATTATTTCCTTATCACTTCTTTTTTATTCTCTTGTCCAGTTACACCAGCTAGCATTTCCAAAATAAATGCCAAAAATAGTAATGACTTCTCAATTTTACATTGTACTGGAGGAATTGGTCATAACAATAAGGACTTTTATTAAACAGAAATTGTCATGTTTGGACAGGAAGAAGTAAGATTTTTCATTATTTGTATATGATGTGATTGTTCATGTAAAAATTCAAAAGATGTTACCAACAAGTCATAAAAATGAATTAATTTTGCAAGGTCACTGAAAAGAAGGTCAATATAGAAAAACATACATGTAACAATCTAGAAAATAATTTTTTAAAAAAAAGTTTTTTGCCTGTATAATCTTTTTTTTTAATTTTTACTTGTTTATTTAGTTTTCCCTATTCTGGGTTTTCACTGCTACCATAGGCTTTTCTCTAGTTGCAGGGAGTGGCAGCTACTCTCTAGTTGAGGTGAGCAGGCTTCTTGTTGTGGTGGCTTTTCTTGTTGTGGAACTCAGGTTCTAGGGCTTATGGGCTTCAGTAGTTGCGGCACATGGGCTCAATATTTGTGGCTCTGAGGCTCTTGAGCACAGGCTCAATAGTTTTGGCTCATGGGCTTAACATCTTTGCAGCATGTGGTATCTTGTCGGGTCGGGGATCGAACCTGTGTCTCCTGCATTGGCAGGTGAACTCTTCACCACTGAGCTATCAGGGAAGCCCAAAAATAATGTTTTTAAAGTTACTATTTATAATAGCACCAAAAATACAATACCTAGGAATAGATCTGACAAAAGAAGTACAGTTGACAAGATGAATAAAATTTATTTGAAATTCATAGAACTTAGAAGATCCAAGGCAATTTTGAAGAAGAAAAAATCTGATAGACTTACTATATCAAGTCTTAGCATGAAGCCTCAATATTTAAAATAGTTTGATATACAAGAAGTTAAGGTAGATAGACAACGGAAAAAAATACAGATCCCAGAAGACCGCATGAATGTGGTCACCTAATTGATATATATGGGGCTTCCCAGGTGGCTCAGTTACTAAATTTGTGATTAGCCATATAATAACTTATTTCTCTAAATAATTTGTATTTAAATTGTTCATATTTTTAGATTTACATCAATTACAAATTATTATTTCCTTATCACTTCTTTTTTATTCTCTTGTCCAGTTACACCAGCTAGCATTTCCAAAATAAATGCCAAAAATAGTAATGACTTCTCAATTTTACATTGTACTGGAGGAATTGGTCATAACAATAAGGACTTTTATTAAACAGAAATTGTCATGTTTGGACAGGAAGAAGTAAGATTTTTCATTATTTGTATATGATGTGATTGTTCATGTAAAAATTCAAAAGATGTTACCAACAAGTCATAAAAATGAATTAATTTTGCAAGGTCACTGAAAAGAAGGTCAATATAGAAAAACATACATGTAACAATCTAGAAAATAATTTTTTAAAAAAAAGTTTTTTGCCTGTATAATCTTTTTTTTTAATTTTTACTTGTTTATTTAGTTTTCCCTATTCTGGGTTTTCACTGCTACCATAGGCTTTTCTCTAGTTGCAGGGAGTGGCAGCTACTCTCTAGTTGAGGTGAGCAGGCTTCTTGTTGTGGTGGCTTTTCTTGTTGTGGAACTCAGGTTCTAGGGCTTATGGGCTTCAGTAGTTGCGGCACATGGGCTCAATATTTGTGGCTCTGAGGCTCTTGAGCACAGGCTCAATAGTTTTGGCTCATGGGCTTAACATCTTTGCAGCATGTGGTATCTTGTCGGGTCGGGGATCGAACCTGTGTCTCCTGCATTGGCAGGTGAACTCTTCACCACTGAGCTATCAGGGAAGCCCAAAAATAATGTTTTTAAAGTTACTATTTATAATAGCACCAAAAATACAATACCTAGGAATAGATCTGACAAAAGAAGTACAGTTGACAAGATGAATAAAATTTATTTGAAATTCATAGAACTTAGAAGATCCAAGGCAATTTTGAAGAAGAAAAAATCTGATAGACTTACTATATCAAGTCTTAGCATGAAGCCTCAATATTTAAAATAGTTTGATATACAAGAAGTTAAGGTAGATAGACAACGGGAAAAAAAATACAGATCCCAGAAGACCCGCATGAATGTGGTCACCTAATTGATATATATGGGGCTTCCCAGGTGGCTCAGTGGTAAAGAACCTGCCTGCTAGTGCAGGAGATGCAAAAGACACAGGTTCAAGCCCTGGGTTAGGAAGATCCCCTGAGGAGGAAATGGCAACCCATTCCTGTATTCTTGCTTGAAAAATCTCATGGACAGAGAAGCCTGGACTACAGTCCATGGATTCGCACAGAGTTGGGCACAGCTGAGTGACTATCCGTGTGGACGTGATTAGCTACATAACCTCTACTACAATTCAGTGGGAAAGAAATGATGCTGAATCAAATGGACAGACATACGGAAAGAACTAATTTGAGATGAATCATAATCTTTTACATTAAACAAAGCAATTAAGCTTCTAGAAGAAAAGACAGGAGAATGTTTTCATGACCTGGGAGTTAAGAGATGATTTCTTAAAATGGAACATCAAGGGACTTCCCTGGTAATCCAGTGGGTAAGGACGCCGCCTTGCAGCTCAAGGGGCACCGGTTCAATCCCTGGCCTGGGAAGATCCCGTGTGCCGCGGAACGGCTGGACTGATGTGTCCAACTACTGAGCCAGAGTTCTGGTGCTCATGTGCCCAGAGCTGGTGCTCTGCAGCGACAGAGGCCACTGAGATGGGAGGCCCACATAGGCCAAAGAACAAAAGAGATAAATAGATGAAAGACCAATAGAAGTGGCAAAAAAAAAAAGGAACATCAAGACAATTGGTAAAAGGAAGATTGAAACATTGAACTTAATTACCATTAAGAATGCATATTCAAAAAAAAAAAAAAAAAGAATGCATATTCATTAAAAGACGCCATTTATAAAGAGGAAAGAGAAGTCATAGACCAGGGGATGATATTTGCAATACAAATCCTGAAAAATGGCCTATATCCAGAATATACAAAGAACTACAAATTAAGAAAAGATGCCAACCAATTTAAAAATGGAAAGAAGGCTTAAAAAACAGTTCACAAAAGAACATGTCAAGTGACCAAAAGTCAACAGCATTAGTCATCAGGGAAATACAAATTAAAACTTCAGTGTTATACTCAGACATTCCACCAGAATGACTAAAATTAGAGACTGATAATGCTAAGTGTTGCTGAAGATGTTCAACAACTAGAGCTTACATTGCTGGTATGGTATGGGGTTGGCAGGCCTCCTTTGGAAAATTATACAGGAATGGTTGCAGCAACTTTATCATAAGCCAAAAACTGGAAGCAACTCAAATATTATATAAATTATAATATACTTACACAATAAAATGAAATAAAATACTGCTGCATGCAATAACATGGGTAAAATCTCACAGGCACCATTTTGGAGGAAAAAACAGTAGTTGATAACAAATGTAAAAATTATGAAGTTCTGAACCAGAGAAAAAATATCAGTGGTGATAAAGATGAAAAGTGATCAGCACTACAGTATTGTTGACTGGAAGAGAACACAGAAGAGCCTTTTGAGATCAAGGAAATGTTCTATATCTTAGCCTAGGCTGTATCTTTTTTTTTTTTTTTTAATTTTGGCCTCTTTTATTGGTCTTTATTTATTTTCATCCATCTTTGCTCCTTGGCCTGTGTGGGCCTCCCATTGCAGTGGCCTCTCTCGTTGCAGAGCACTGGCTCTGGGCACATGCATTCCGGCGCTGGCTCGTAATGGACACACCGGCCTCATGTGGATATTAACGCTGGACTGATGTGTCCAACTACTGAGCCAGAGTTCTGGTGCTCATGTGCCCAGAGCTGGTGCTCTGCAGCGACAGAGGCCACTGAGATGGGAGGCCCACATAGGCCAAAGAACAAAAGAGATAAATAGATGAAAGACCAATAGAAGTGGCAAAAAAAAAAAGGAACATCAAGACAATTGGTAAAAGGAAGATTGAAACATTGAACTTAATTACCATTAAGAATGCATATTCAAAAAAAAAAAAAAAAAGAATGCATATTCATTAAAAGACGCCATTTATAAAGAGGAAAGAGAAGTCATAGACCAGGGGATGATATTTGCAATACAAATCCTGAAAAATGGCCTATATCCAGAATATACAAAGAACTACAAATTAAGAAAAGATGCCAACCAATTTAAAAATGGAAAGAAGGCTTAAAAAACAGTTCACAAAAGAACATGTCAAGTGACCAAAAGTCAACAGCATTAGTCATCAGGGAAATACAAATTAAAACTTCAGTGTTATACTCAGACATTCCACCAGAATGACTAAAATTAGAGACTGATAATGCTAAGTGTTGCTGAAGATGTTCAACAACTAGAGCTTACATTGCTGGTATGGTATGGGGTTGGCAGGCCTCCTTTGGAAAATTATACAGGAATGGTTGCAGCAACTTTATCATAAGCCAAAAACTGGAAGCAACTCAAATATTATATAAATTATAATATACTTACACAATAAAATGAAATAAAATACTGCTGCATGCAATAACATGGGTAAAATCTCACAGGCACCATTTTGGAGGAAAAAACAGTAGTTGATAACAAATGTAAAAATTATGAAGTTCTGAACCAGAGAAAAAATATCAGTGGTGATAAAGATGAAAAGTGATCAGCACTACAGTATTGTTGACTGGAAGAGAACACAGAAGAGCCTTTTGAGATCAAGGAAATGTTCTATATCTTAGCCTAGGCTGTATCTTTTTTTTTTTTTTTTAATTTTGGCCTCTTTTATTGGTCTTTATTTATTTTCATCCATCTTTGCTCCTTGGCCTGTGTGGGCCTCCCATTGCAGTGGCCTCTCTCGTTGCAGAGCACTGGCTCTGGGCACATGCATTCCGGAGCGCTGGCTCGTAATTGGACACACCGGTCCAGTCATTCCATGGCATGTGGATATTCCCAGCCCAGGAATCAAACCGGTGCCCCTTGCACTGCAAGGCAGACTCTTTACTCACTGGACCACCAGGCAAGCCATAGGCTGTATCTTATATATATTTTTTCTATGGTTGAATTATGTCCTCCTCCAAATTCATATGTTAAACTTCCACCCTCTCACCCTCACCCCCAGTATCTAAGAATGTAACTTTATTTGAAGATAAGGTCTTTAAAGAGATGATTAAGTTAAAAGAGGCCATTTGGGAAAGGCCCTAATACAGTATGACTGATGTCTTTAGAAAAAGAGGAGGAGACCTCAGGGATACAAGCATACAGAGTAAAGATGTGAAGAGAGAGTAGGAGTGGCCATCTGCAAGCCAGGAGAGAAGTCTTAGAGGAATGCAACTCTGCCAGCACTTTAATGTGATATTTACAGCCTTCAGAACTGTGAAAAAATAAATGTCTGTTACTTAAGTCGCCCAGTCTGTGGTATTTTGCTATGTATGGTATGTCTAGCAAACAAATGAAATATTCATTTGCAGAAATTTATCAATGTGTACACCTATGATTTATATAGTTTACTGTAAGTTATATTTATATCAATTTAAATTTAAACAAAGCAACAAAAGTTCCTTCAGGCAGAAAACCTAACTTATCCCAAACATAGCAGTCCTACTCATCATGACAAATCTGTATCATACTCCATCCAACACTCTGCAGACCTCATCATGATATCTGATTGTCTTTGGCTGCACTTTAGCCTCTTCAGCTATAACATTTCACTCTATTTTTACATGACAAGGAGAGAAATGGGTGGAGAGTGCGGAATTAACATGGTCTTATTATTTTGGACACTTCAGTGAGTCCCAATTCTAGGTCCATCAGTAACTTTTTGAGTAACCCTGAATTTCTGCCTTCCCTACCTTGTACTTCTGCTTTCTTGTATGGAAAATGGTGATAATTACAATTGGTCAGACCTCCAAGGCTGTGAAGATTGCTAAGATAGTATCTTAAAGTTGTATAGAATTGGTGTTATACAGAGAAGTACTATTATTCCTAATCCAATAATAAATGTGGCTTCAAATGATAGCTTTTAAAGATCTATAATCAAAAGGAGAGCATCACTCCTCCACCCTTGTTATGTTTCTGTTTCTCATGGTTATAGTGCTTAGAGTCTCTCTTTTTTTAAAACCTCTCTATAATCTACCTGTTATATTTCATTGTACTTGTTGGCTTTAATGTCCTTTTCATTTTCTAGATTTTTATTTTCTGAAGAGAAGAAACATTCCCTGGAGTATTTAATGTCTTTCACCCAGTAGTGTTCAGTAAATGTTTGCCTAATAGGTAGATGGTTGAATGAATAAAAGAGATCTTCAGTCTTATACTGGAAAGGTACCTAGAAGTTTGTGCTAAATGATCTGAGAAATAGAAAATTTGAAAGAATTTTGAAACAAGCCTTTAAAAGAGTACAACTGCTCTTTTGAACTGAATATTCATTTCCAGGTTTTTATGGCCTTCCAGTATGAATTTTTATTCAGCTTTCTTTAAATGTATCTATGTTGGTAATCAAGGAGGAGAATAGCACCTGTCACACAAGGTGTTGTAGGACTGAATGAAGTAATACATGCAGTATATGCAGAGCAGTGCCTGGTGCATAGAAAGCCTTAAGGGATGCAACTATTACTGATATTTGAATCAAAAGCAAAAAAGAGCAACTATTAAGAGCAAGGACTTTGGTGCTACATTGATTAGGTTCACAGCCCAGCTCCAGCGGTTAGTAACTGTGTGATCCTGAGTAACTTGCTAATCCTTTCTAAATGAAAGTTTCCCTAGTGTCTCAGACAAAATAAGAGCACGTATCTCAAATGGTTGTTGTGAGGATAAACTGTACTAAGTGATATGTATAAGAGTACATTCAGAATACTTAATACTACAACTGTATGAGATCTATATTAATTTTTATACTCAGGGTTTTTTTTTTAGTTTTATTTATGTATTTATCCATTTATTCTGGGTCTTTGTTGCTGCTGCTACAGGCTCTTCTCTAGTTGCAGGGAGTCGGGGCTACTCTCTAGTTGAGGTGAGCAGGCTTCCTGTTGCGGTGACTTCTCTTGTTGTAGAATGCAGGCTCTACGGCACACAGGCTTCTGTAGTTGTGACTCCGAGGCTCTAGAGCACAGGCTCAATAGTTGTGACTCACAAGCTTAGTTGCTCTGAAGCATGTGGGATCCTCCCGGATCAAGGATCAAACCCATGTCTCCTGCATTGGCAGGCGGACTCTTTACCACTGAGCTACCAGGGATGCCCTATACTCTTAGTTTTAAGTGTTATGCATTTATGCATTGTATCTGTATCTATCTATCTGTATCTATCTATCTCACTTTAAACAGGGTCTGTCATATAGTAAGTATGATCTAAATATTTGGTGTTACTATGAAGATGCATTATTTATTATGCCTGGCAGGTAATGTCAGTATTTGCTGACTACATATGCAGATGAGAAGTCTAGAACAATTTCTACATTTCTATTTGGGTCTCTGGATAGCCAGAACTTTTAAGCAGGTAATACAATAGGAGAGATAATCATGAAATCATAGCTCAGTGACATCACTTTAGGGGTCAACTAGTCTATCCCAATGATTATGTCACAAGGAGAGAGATATATGCTAGACTGTGGATTATGCACAGTAAGGTACAAAGACATGCCTTGGTTAGTCTGGGAACAAAAGGTAGTATGAAGAAACTAGATGTTAGAGTGCTCAGTAGAATTTTGCTACATTGATTAGGTTCACAGCCCAGCTCCAGCGGTTAGTAACTGTGTGATCCTGAGTAACTTGCTAATCCTTTCTAAATGAAAGTTTCCCTAGTGTCTCAGACAAAATAAGAGCACGTATCTCAAATGGTTGTTGTGAGGATAAACTGTACTAAGTGATATGTATAAGAGTACATTCAGAATACTTAATACTACAACTGTATGAGATCTATATTAATTTTTATACTCAGGGTTTTTTTTTTTAGTTTTATTTATGTATTTATCCATTTATTCTGGGTCTTTGTTGCTGCTGCTACAGGCTCTTCTCTAGTTGCAGGGAGTCGGGGCTACTCTCTAGTTGAGGTGAGCAGGCTTCCTGTTGCGGTGACTTCTCTTGTTGTAGAATGCAGGCTCTACGGCACACAGGCTTCTGTAGTTGTGACTCCGAGGCTCTAGAGCACAGGCTCAATAGTTGTGACTCACAAGCTTAGTTGCTCTGAAGCATGTGGGATCCTCCCGGATCAAGGATCAAACCCATGTCTCCTGCATTGGCAGGCGGACTCTTTACCACTGAGCTACCAGGGATGCCCTATACTCTTAGTTTTAAGTGTTATGCATTTATGCATTGTATCTGTATCTATCTATCTGTATCTATCTATCTCACTTTAAACAGGGTCTGTCATATAGTAAGTATGATCTAAATATTTGGTGTTACTATGAAGATGCATTATTTATTATGCCTGGCAGGTAATGTCAGTATTTGCTGACTACATATGCAGATGAGAAGTCTAGAACAATTTCTACATTTCTATTTGGGTCTCTGGATAGCCAGAACTTTTAAGCAGGTAATACAATAGGAGAGATAATCATGAAATCATAGCTCAGTGACATCACTTTAGGGGTCAACTAGTCTATCCCAATGATTATGTCACAAGGAGAGAGATATATGCTAGACTGTGGATTATGCACAGTAAGGTACAAAGACATGCCTTGGTTAGTCTGGGAACAAAAGGTAGTATGAAGAAACTAGATGTTAGAGTGCTCAGTAGAATTTTGCTAGAGAAGGGTTTAAAAATAGGCTTCATTTGTAGGCAGTGGAAAGGTACTACAGAATTATATTCAGAAAGTGAGGAAAATAGATGTGTTTAATAATGACCATACTTGGAAACTGTGTGCAAACTGGATTATCTATGGTAGAAACCAAAGATTGGAAAATTGATAAGGACGATCTTTAGCAGGCCCAAGTTAGTGAGATAATGAGGGCCTGGTCTTGCAGAGTGTGGGGAGAATGGAGAGGAAAAGGTAACTCATTGTGAATAAGGGAGACAGAATCTGGTCTAGATAACTGATTGGATGCCGGGACAATAATTGCCTTGAGGGTTGCCTTGAGACATGTAACTTGGCGAACTGGTTGGTAGGCTATTAAGGGAGATAGGGGAGACATCTTGTTTGTTTGAAGCTGCGTGTGGATTATCTAGGCAGAGATGTCTAAGAAGTGATTAGCTCTATGAGTCTATAGTTCCATCAAGAGGTCAGGGCTATAGATACAGATTTGCTCACATATTCCATGAGAAGAAATAAGGTAAAGGATACTCGGGTATATTGACAATCAAGGAGTGAACAGAGGAAATGGAGCTGGTAAAAGAGAGTGAGGGGGATGTTGGAGATATAGGAGGAGAATTGAGAAAGTAAATAATGTTAAAGCTGAGGTAGGGGGAGCTTTTCCAAAAGGTGTATTCAATTTCAGAAACATCAAGTAGGATGAAGACTAAAGAGATCACTGGTATTTTTGTCAGAATAGTCAGTGGAGTATTGGATCTGGAGTCTAGATTGTATGCAGTAAATCAGGAAAGAAACAGGAAATGAAGTTATAAAGCCAGTGAATATGAACTATTCTTTCCAGAAAGTTTATTCACAACCAAAAGAAAGAAGCCAGTGAATATGATAGATTAAGGAGAATGCACAATTAGAAGGATACTTTTTAGAATGGAGATTTGAGAGTAAGATTGAAGAAAGCTATGAAAGAAGATTATCAAAGAAGCAAGTTGTAGAAGACAATGGAAGGTAATTCATAATAATAGTTAACAATAACTGGGGGCTTCCTCAGTAGCTCAGAGGTAAAAAAAAAAAAATCCACATGCAATGCAGAAGACCCAGGTTCAATCTTTGGATTGGGAAGATCCATTGGAGGATCTTCCAGTTGGGTACTGGCAACCTACTCCAATAGCCTAGCCTGGAGAACCCCACAGACAGAGGAACCTTGAGGGCTACAGTCCACAGGGTCACATAGAGTCGGACACAACTGAAGCATCTTAGCGCACATGGGCGCAGCAATTACTGATCATATATCATGTGCTGAGTATCTAGTATTCTCACCCTGGAGGCAGGGGCTAAACAGAACACACACTGTTAACCCTTAAGCTATGCTGGTCAAATTCTAAAATATGTCTAAACGCATAAGTAAAGATGGATATACATCAGTAAAATTGTATGCTTTGCCCAAGAGGGGTTCATTGCTTCTATGGAAGTCAGGCATCAGAAAATACAGATGAGTTTAGAGACAGTGTTTATACTTGATGGCTCCTTTCCCCAACTTTCCTAGTAAATAGTATAGCTGTTTCAAGAGGGAAGTGAAGCACCAACGATCAGGAAGAAAGATCTGGAAGAATCATTACAGAGGCTGGGGGTAAACGTTGTTTAGTTGGTAAGTTGTATCTGACTCTTTGCAATCCCATGGACTGTAGTTCGCCAGCCTCCTCTGTCCATGGAATTTCCCAGGCAAGAATACTGGAGTGTGTAGCCATTTCCTTTTCTGGAGGATCTTCCTGACCCAGGGATCCAACCTGCATCTCCTGCACTGGCAAGTGGATTCTTTATTGCTGGGTCTTCTATTATCTTTTAAAAAAAAGTATGACAGGTTACAGTGTAGATAAAATGTACCTAAATAACTACCATATCAGGTAGCATATGTGAAAGGACATTATAGACATAGCTACATAAGGGTTCACCCAAAAGAGGTATTGTATCTACTTATGAGGCAGGAGGAGCAAAAAAAATCTCCAAGTATCTGTGATACCAGAAAAATACAGTTTCAACAAGCGGTCCTAGAGGCTTAGTATCTAATTCTTTCCAATGGACAGCTCCACAGCTCAATAAGAGCAGGGTTGTTCAGTGAGAGAGACAGTTTTCAACAAGAATTACAGGAAACTGGAGTTGATGGGAACACAGCATGGGGTGAGGAAGAGTCCCTCAACTGGGATGAATGGGAAGATAGAGGTTGAGAACATTGAGCCTCACTTTTCTAACTAAAAAAAGTCAGCCACCTCTTAGATTGTCCTCCTTTTCTTTCTCCCTCTCTTCCTCTAGTTCTTCATTATTGAATGTTCATCAAATGCCTGATGCTTTGCTAAGCTCTTTATGTATTGAATGTATTCAATCCTTTCCATAGCTATTTTGAAGATGCCATATGTTCAGGTGTGAAGATATCGCATTTTCAGGTAGCTTTAGCTGAGGTTCTTAGAGGTCAAGTTATTTGCCCAAGGGATACCACTCAGATCCAATTGGTTTTTATCCTTGCTTCTCACACTGCCTCTAATAATTATACAAATAATTGCACAAATAGCACCTGGCATATAGACGCTATCCCATAAATTAGTAACAATAATTTACTATTGATAATAATAGTAATAATAGTTATTAATGAATATATACCCAGCAACGTGTGGTGCTTTTGTGGATTTACCAAGATGTTAAAGTGAATGGAATCCAAGATACCTTTGTGGGAGTGATAGAAAAGGAACATTTTCATTTTCTTCTTTTTTTTTTAAGCAAGTCCATTGACCTTAGGCAGTTTTAAATACTTCACACAAATTATTCCATTTTATTCCCATTTTACAGATGAGGGTACTGAGTGAAAAAATTTAAAGATGTAATTTCTTTCAATTTGACCCAGGGATCCAACCTGCATCTCCTGCATGGCAAGTGGATTCTTTATTGCTGGGTCTTCTATTATCTTTTAAAAAAAAGTATGACAGGTTACAGTGTAGATAAAATGTACCTAAATAACTACCATATCAGGTAGCATATGTGAAAGGACATTATAGACATAGCTACATAAGGGTTCACCCAAAAGAGGTATTGTATCTACTTATGAGGCAGGAGGAGCAAAAAAAATCTCCAAGTATCTGTGATACCAAAAAAATACAGTTTCAACAAGCGGTCCTAGAGGCTTAGTATCTAATTCTTTCCAATGGACAGCTCCACAGCTCAATAAGAGCAGGGTTGTTCAGTGAGAGAGACAGTTTTCAACAAGAATTACAGGAAACTGGAGTTGATGGGAACACAGCATGGGGTGAGGAAGAGTCCCTCAACTGGGATGAATGGGAAGATAGAGGTTGAGAACATTGAGCCTCACTTTTCTAACTAAAAAAAGTCAGCCACCTCTTAGATTGTCCTCCTTTTCTTTCTCCCTCTCTTCCTCTAGTTCTTCATTATTGAATGTTCATCAAATGCCTGATGCTTTGCTAAGCTCTTTATGTATTGAATGTATTCAATCCTTTCCATAGCTATTTTGAAGATGCCATATGTTCAGGTGTGAAGATATCGCATTTTCAGGTAGCTTTAGCTGAGGTTCTTAGAGGTCAAGTTATTTGCCCAAGGGATACCACTCAGATCCAATTGGTTTTTATCCTTGCTTCTCACACTGCCTCTAATAATTATACAAATAATTGCACAAATAGCACCTGGCATATAGACGCTATCCCATAAATTAGTAACAATAATTTACTATTGATAATAATAGTAATAATAGTTATTAATGAATATATACCCAGCAACGTGTGGTGCTTTTGTGGATTTACCAAGATGTTAAAGTGAATGGAATCCAAGATACCTTTGTGGGAGTGATAGAAAAGGAACATTTTTTCATTTTTCTTCTTTTTTTTTTTTTTTAAGCAAGTCCATTGACCTTAGGCAGTTTTAAATACTTCACACAAATTATTCCATTTTTATTCCCATTTTACAGATGAGGGTACTGAGTGACAAAACAATTACCCTAACTAGCCCAAGCACACAACCAGTAAGTGGCAAAGCAAGGATTCCGACTCCAGGTAATCTGGCTCCAAAGCACATGCTCTTCACTGCTGCAGAATACTGACTCTGTGAAAGTCTAATAGGGTCAGATTGTGGAGGACCTTGTACATCCAGCCAAGGAGAGCACACCGTCTTTCCTTTCCCTGTCTCAGATCAGAAGTGTCCTCAATGTCTCTTACATCAGTGACTCTTGGGGACCTACTCTCTTGGCTAATAGAGCCATTGCATCACCAAGACCCTTGGACTTACCTGAGATAAGCATTATGAGAGTAAGAGCATGTCTGTGTTTTTTGTATTCCAGCTCTTACCAGACATTTGGCTGATAATAAATATAGAATAAATCTTTATGAAATAAATGAAAAAGGTATCATTGAATCAGTCAGGTGTTGGGGATCAGATTTCTTGGAAAGGTAAGACATATCAGGACTAAGAATTTTTACCCATATAAATGATATAGTAAGATGAATAATATTTATAAAGAAACTTCAAATTTTGAGTCAAGACAACAAAATATCAAACAAAAATATTTGGGACTCAGTTTGCAGCTTAGCTAAGCCAAACTTAATTTCATGTGTTGAATATCTTTTGCTAATGTGTACTCTTAAAGGATGTCCTCTAAACACTGTGAAATCATGCTTAACAATTCCTTTAATGAGTCATTTGACTTGAAAATTGATCTTCAACTTGGAAAAACCTTAGTGGCAGATGCAAGCAAGGAAAGAATTGCAAAGATTTAAGGCTTTGTTGGATGGAATCTGATCTGAACAAGAGGAAGGTACTGAGAGAAAAAAACAAAACAAAACAGAGTTGAGTCTATGAGCAAAGTCCTAGCTGGAAAACGCTAGAAAAGTATCTGAGAGGGCTTCCCCTGGTGGTCCAGTGGGTAGGGACACAGTCTTGCAGTGCAAGGGGCGCTGGTTCAATCCCTGGCCTGGGAAGATCCCACCTGCCGCGGAGTGGCTGGACCGATGTGTCCAATGACCGAGCCGGAGCTCTGGAGCGCATGCGCCCAGAGCCGGTGCTCTGCGACAAGAGAGGCTACCGCGATGGGAGGCCCACGGGAGCCAAAGAACAAAAGACGGATGAAAATAGAGAAATGAAAGACCAGTAGAAGTGGCCTGCCCACTCCCCTCCCTCCCCAACCCGACCCCCGCCCAAAATAAATAAATTAAAAAAAAAAAAAAAAAAGAATTGTCAGGGAAAGGGGTTTATGAATGACTGTCTCCTGAAGGTAACAGTCCTTCATAACAGTCCTGGGAAGGCGGGAGTTAGGCCTCTCAGCCCAATGACAACAGGATTTCTACGCACTTCTGCAGCCTTAGGGGGTTCTTTGATGAGTTCAAAAGGTATGACACTAAGGAGGTAAGAACTGAAGCTCTGGGATGGGCTTTCTAATGTGAGCTGCGTGAGGGAGGGCAAGGCCTGCGTTAGGCTCACTGGTCTTCCCCAGGGTCTCAGTCAGCTCCTGTCCCTCACAGGTGTTCAGTGCATTTTGGGTGATTGAATGAATAGTGTATTGCATCTGGTTCTTATTCTTGTTGCCATTATAATTGTTGGTGTTATTATTAAGGGCTATTTGCTGCCACATATCTGCATTGGGGGAATTACTTACTCTCCCTGACCACAAGTCATTCCAGTTTCCTTTAACTAGTGGGAAGTAATAGAAATATGAAGGTCCTGACTTTCATGTATTTTATCCTCATACAACCTTTACTTTCCCACATTACACATAGATGCCCGAAGCTGTTTTTATTGGAAATTGTCCTTCATGCTGAGCTACTTAGTGATGAGTCTGAGCTAATTTACAATTAGCATGGGGTAAGGATTGGGCTTTCGTCCAAGTCAGGGCCTATTCTCACCCCAGATGGTCTAGGGCTGCCATTAAGTCTGCGCCCTCTTCCTGCCATTGGCCACCTGTGTGTTTGTGGGGGTGGGCTTCTTGAACCCCTGGATAGCCAGGGACTGGAACATGTTCATCTGTCATTCATTCATTCAGCAACATTTCTGTATTGACTCTGTGCCATGGTGTTGAGTGCGGTCCACACATCATAGGATCACTGTCTAGGCTCTCCTTTCGTGGCTGCTCGAGGTAGGGAGGAGCAGATGGAGAGGCGTTTGTGAGTATGGCGGAGTACCAGGTGAGACAGGGAGAGAGAGCAGTCTTGATGGAAAGGGGGTGGGGTGGTGGAAGCAGTCAGCTCAGACCCTGTTAGGCTTACACTATGAAAACAGGCTGAGAGGTAAAGCCCTTTCCCCACTGCTCCAGGAACCCAGCACCTGTGACCTCAGCGGTTTAAACACTGGAGGCGTATCTGCTGAAGCTTCTTTCAAGTCTGGGAAACAGCAGGGGGCTAGCTAGCTACTTCAGGTTGTCAGCTGCCTCCCACCAGAGGCCTCTGGAAACCTATAAAGTTTCTTACCTGCCCTTCCTGGTTGCAATTTCAAAGAGACAATTTTATGAGACAATAATTAGGTGTTTCATAGTTCTTTGGAGTTTTCTTATTTGTTTGCTTTTTTCCTATCTGGGAAAAGAAATCTCCTTAACTACATGTAAAATGTTGGTTGAATGACCACTTTGTGCCAGGCTCTGTCCTAGGCACTTTGTAACATTATTTTTTCTAATGATTACCACAACCTATGAGGTTGATCTTATCATCTTTTTTTTAAAGAAATAAACATCAAAATGGTAGGCAATTTTCTCAAGTTTATTTACACAATTAGTAAGACTTAAAGATGAGCATAAATAAATCTAATGTCTGAAATGTATGAGGAAGATAAAATAAGAGGGAACTGGAGACCTGACCACAAGTCATTCCAGTTTCCTTTAACTAGTGGGAAGTAATAGAAATATGAAGGTCCTGACTTTCATGTATTTTATCCTCATACAACCTTTACTTTCCCACATTACACATAGATGCCCGAAGCTGTTTTTATTGGAAATTGTCCTTCATGCTGAGCTACTTAGTGATGAGTCTGAGCTAATTTACAATTAGCATGGGGTAAGGATTGGGCTTTCGTCCAAGTCAGGGCCTATTCTCACCCCAGATGGTCTAGGGCTGCCATTAAGTCTGCGCCCCTCTTCCTGCCATTGGCCACCTGTGTGTTTGTGGGGGTGGGCTTCTTGAACCCCTGGATAGCCAGGGACTGGAACATGTTCATCTGTCATTCATTCATTCAGCAACATTTCTGTATTGACTCTGTGCCATGGTGTTGAGTGCGGTCCACACATCATAGGATCACTGTCTAGGCTCTCCTTTCGTGGCTGCTCGAGGTAGGGAGGAGCAGATGGAGAGGCGTTTGTGAGTATGGCGGAGTACCAGGTGAGACAGGGAGAGAGAGCAGTCTTGATGGAAAGGGGGTGGGGTGGTGGAAGCAGTCAGCTCAGACCCTGTTAGGCTTACACTATGAAAACAGGCTGAGAGGTAAAGCCCTTTCCCCACTGCTCCAGGAACCCAGCACCTGTGACCTCAGCGGTTTAAACACTGAGGCGTATCTGCTGAAGCTTCTTTCAAGTCTGGGAAACAGCAGGGGGCTAGCTAGCTACTTCAGGTTGTCAGCTGCCTCCCACCAGAGGCCTCTGGAAACCTATAAAGTTTCTTACCTGCCCTTCCTGGTTGCAATTTCAAAGAGACAATTTTATGAGACAATAATTAGGTGTTTCATAGTTCTTTGGAGTTTTCTTATTTGTTTGCTTTTTTCCTATCTGGGAAAAGAAATCTCCTTAACTACATGTAAAATGTTGGTTGAATGACCACTTTGTGCCAGGCTCTGTCCTAGGCACTTTGTAACATTATTTTTTCTAATGATTACCACAACCTATGAGGTTGATCTTATCATCTTTTTTTTAAAGAAATAAACATCAAAATGGTAGGCAATTTTCTCAAGTTTATTTACACAATTAGTAAGACTTAAAGATGAGCATAAATAAATCTAATGTCTGAAATGTATGAGGAAGATAAAATAAGAGGGGAACTGGAGACCTGTAGGGCGGGTGCTGATGTGTCCAGAGGAAGGGGTGGTGGGGTATCTGTTAATTAAACAAATTCATCTAAAGATCAGGATGAAATACTGGTCTTCCAAGCTCTGAGTCCTAATAGTTCCTGCCCAAGATTACTGTGTGAAGGGAGGGACTGGAAAAAAGTCTTGTATGTATGCATAAGACAAGACAATGGGACTCAGAGAAAGAAGGGAAGGGTGGTTCCATGTGGGAAAAAAAAAATAAGCATTTTAAGAGAAACTGAAAATATATATTCAGAGAGAGAGAGAGAGAAATGACACTGAATAATAGAGTGTGAACCCAAAATGCCTGCTCACATTCACAGGCACTAACTATGAGAAAATACCACAGCGGAGGAGCCACGGGGATGCCATTTATGGATACAAGCTCTTTATGAGAATGAGAAGCCTCAGAGTGGGCCTATTACTCTTGTTAGGTCCCTCTGAGAAGTAAATTAGGTGTTTGAGTAGGTAGATGCAATTCTTTTATATTTCTGTGCTACATTTACTGCAATGACAAGGATACGCCACCCTTGGCTTCCGAAGGGGGCTTACTCCACTGGAGGAGCTGAGCCCTCCTCTGTGTGAGCTGCTGTGAGACACAAAGACTCAGGGCACACTCTCCTTGTTTCTAAGACGCTTGTTAGCCAGGGGTGACAACACAGCAAATATATAGATAGGTGTGCAAACATCGGTGCAGGAAAAATGTGCCTGATAGGTAATTCACCAGTAAATGCCATATAGGGATGGGATTGAGGGAGGGGGAAGGTGTTGCAGTGAGTCCACTTTCAGATAGATATTCATTTGTTCATATGTTCATTCATTCATTCACTCATCCATTTAAAAAACGTCTATTGCCCATCTTTATGACCTTCCCCATATGCCAAACCCTTCAAATAAACCAATGGCTAAATCAGGCTCCCTAATTTAAAGTCTACTGTCAAGAAATTGGAATGATCAGTTTCAACTGGCAGAGTTGGACTGTACGTCTTTTGGACAGTCTACCTAATGACCCCGCAAAAGTGTTTTCTGGTGATTGGGAGCAGTTTTTACAATAGAAAGTTTTTATGTTTAAAGTTCACTGAGAGTTGCTCAGAGTTCAACACTAGATGCTGGCCTTATTCGCACTTTGTCAGAGTTAATCACTCAGTATTAAGCATAAACTATGCTTCCAAAAATAATTGTAACAGATAAAATTTTTAAATGATAAAATTTAAAAATAATGATAAAAATTTAAAGCTGAGATAGAACCAGGTAGTGATCAGTTTTACAAGTCTTTTAATACAAGGTTTTTGTTTTTACTTAAGGACCCCCAAATATAGTTATTGTTATCATCAGCATAATCACCAGCAGCAGCATCACATCATCACATACCATGAGGCAGGTATTCCTATCTCCACTTTACAGATAGATACCTGAGCCTCAGAATGGGTAAGTGACTGTATAAGGACTTATAGTGCTCACACAAAGCAAGTGGGTAGAGCTGGGATCTAGGCGCCACCCTGGATCCAGCAACTCAAACACTCAAGCTCCTTTCTACCCATCTGTGTTATTCCCTAAGGAAATATGGATCCAACAGTCACCTTTAATATTCATAAAGACATAACATACCATGTGAATTCTTTAAAGCAGTTCAGGGTGCTGAATATTGCTTGTCTCTTCCCTACACTCTGTTTGGCAATATTGGTAATCTCAGGCAAGTTAGAAGTATTGATTAACAATTAGAAGTATCTCTTTTTAATTAAATTGGTTGTATAAGTACCTGTTCACAGTAGGGGGTAATCTTTGTTAGGAACCACTATTTTATGCCAAGCTTCTAGTTTCCAGATGTGGACACTGGAACCTAGGGAGTTAGGTCAGTTACTCTGAAGAGATGCATTTGGGAGCTAAGGGGATCTGCTGTGTTGTAGCAGTTAACAACAAAAAAAAAATGAATTGAGAACTCAGCAGTCTTAAACAAATAAACCAGTACAATTAGCCAAGAATATCTTATGGATTTCAGTTCATATTTGAAGTTCATGGGACACCGTTTTTTCTTCTTAAACAGTGAAACATGGTATCACGTGGAGAGTAAATCTTGATACTGAATCCTCTCAACCTCACTTTAGAAATGTCCCTGGGTATTAAAAAAGAACTTCTAACCCTAAGGCAGTATTGTTTAAACATGTGGAAGTTGGCAGCTTGCTGAGACAGAACATAGAACGTGGAGTTAACTACGGATGGAGGTGAGAGGACATTCTTATTTCTTTTTATGATGCTCTGGAATCTATTCCTGACAGGGAAAAAAAAAAAAAGATGTAAAAACTTCTGAAAAGGTAAAGAAGAAACACAAATAACCCATGGCTGGTCTGTCTATGTTTGGGTACTAGTGAAGCTGTTAACCACAATTCTATTTCTGCCCATTTGCCATTTGATCTGGTGTTTCTTAAAGATTATTAATCACTATTCAGAGAATAATAGCTAGACTAGGGCTCCTCCAGGACAAGGGTGAGTGTCTTCATATCTTGGTACCCTGAAGTACTTAGAAAAGAAAGCTTAGGACAAGTCAAATATGTGCCTATACTATTAAAAGCTGTTAGACTTCAAGGAGATGAAGTTTTATATATATATAGTTTGGCACCTGCCCTTAAGGAGCGTCTAATCTAGCTGGAGTCTAGGAATGAACACTTCTGTTAAGTGTAACCTGCACATTAGATTCTATAAGGTCAATGAAAAACCAGGAACAGAGGAGAGGAGAGGACTTTGGACATTTCCTTGGCATGAGGAGGGTGTAGCTGGAGGGGAGGGTCCAAAATCTAGATGTGTGAGGGGTGATGGATGGTAGACACAGTGTATGTGTGGGAATAGGGTGTCACCAAACCAAGGTCTACTGGGCAATGTGAGTTATACTGACCAAGTGGCCAGTTTATGAAATCTGGAACAACCAGGCCCAGGAATTTAGGCTTGATGCAACAGGAAATCCCTAGGGTCCCACTTCTCTTTCCAAAACCTGGAAGTTAAGCATAAATATAAATATATCTTTACCAAAAAAAAAAAAGACAAACATTGTGAAATAATATGTGTTCCCTCTAAATCAAACAAGGTCTCTCTCAAGCTTTTGAAATGCACACCGTGGGCTTGCTTTCACATTCACTTATTTATTAATTCCACAAAAGTTTACCGAGGACCTACTAGAGCTAGAATTTTGTTAAGCACCACAGGGGGTACAAAGATGAATAGCACTCGGTCCCTATCCCCCAGGAATTTACAGCTCAATGGTGGAGACAAACGTGTACAACCAAGTCCTTGCAACCTGAGGTAAGAACGTAAACACAGGAATTGTAAGGGCTTCGTGCCTTAAGATACTAAAAGAAGGTGGTTAAGAAAATATGCAAGATCTTTCAGGCGAGTTGGTTTTTAAAGGAGGTTTAAAACTTAGATGGGGTAAAATACATTCTCTTAGGGCAAAAGCCAAGGTTAAGGCTCAGGAAAACTATAGAGTGGGAGAGGGAGGCAGGGAGCGTCGGATAATGCGGTAATGAACAGTGGCCTGATTTGGCTGGAGCGCCCGGTTCATCAAGGAGTGCAGCGGGGTATTTTGCTGAGTATTTGCCCAATAACGAGGCTGGGATCAGGCAGAAGGAAGCCCAGCTGAGACTTCATTCCTCATCTCCGTGCACTGACTTAAGCATCTATTGGGTCCCTTTAAAAACAGTTATTCTTCTCGTCGTTTCCTAAAGAGAGTTTTAGCAGTTGGGGGTGGGGACCTTTTCCTGAAGTCAACGCGTAAGTTAAAGGTCTGCAGATCTGCCCACGGGTGATTTAAATCTCGCACGAGAAGCGGAAATGTGTGGGAAGAGGAGTAGAGGGAACCCACTAAACAACAACATCAGTCCCCCAACGATAGCAGCCCCTGGCGGGACAGGCTGCTTGCCAGACCCGGGAGTGGGACACCAGCACTCGCCAGAGCTCAGAGCCCCGCACGGGCGCGCGAGGGGGAGAGGAAGAGAGGGAGGGAAGCAGAGAGGGAGGAAGCGCGAGAGGGAGGGAGGAAGAAAGGGAGGGAGGCGGCGTCATGTGATCCGTTTCCCTGCTCCTTTAAGCGTCCACAGGCGGCGGAGCGGCCACAATCACAGCTCCGGGCAGTGGGGGAGCCCGAGCCGGCTGCGCCGGGGGAATCCGTGCGGGCGCCTTCCGTCCCGGTCCCATCCTCGCCGCGCTCCTGTACCCCTGAAGTTTTGCAGCGCCTGGAAAGAAGGCGAGGGAAAACGGAGCGTGAGAGGAGAGGAGCAAAAGCATACCTTAAAACATTTATTTACCCATGAAAAGGGTCTCTGTCAGAACGCCCCGATGGTGGAGACAACGTGTACAACCAAGTCCTTGCAACCTGAGGTAAGAACGTAAACACAGGAATTGTAAGGGCTTCGTGCCTTAAGATACTAAAAGAAGGTGGTTAAGAAAATATGCAAGATCTTTCAGGCGAGTTGGTTTTTAAAGGAGGTTTAAAACTTAGATGGGGTAAAATACATTCTCTTAGGGCAAAAGCCAAGGTTAAGGCTCAGGAAAACTATAGAGTGGGAGAGGGAGGCAGGGAGCGTCGGATAATGCGGTAATGAACAGTGGCCTGATTTGGCTGGAGCGCCCGGTTCATCAAGGAGTGCAGCGGGGTATTTTGCTGAGTATTTGCCCAATAACGAGGCTGGGATCAGGCAGAAGGAAGCCCAGCTGAGACTTCATTCCTCATCTCCGTGCACTGACTTAAGCATCTATTGGGTCCCTTTAAAAACAGTTATTCTTCTCGTCGTTTCCTAAAGAGAGTTTTAGCAGTTGGGGGTGGGGACCTTTTCCTGAAGTCAACGCGTAAGTTAAAGGTCTGCAGATCTGCCCACGGGTGATTTAAATCTCGCACGAGAAGCGGAAATGTGTGGGAAGAGGAGTAGAGGGAACCCACTAAACAACAACATCAGTCCCCCAACGATAGCAGCCCCTGGCGGGACAGGCTGCTTGCCAGACCCGGGAGTGGGACACCAGCACTCGCCAGAGCTCAGAGCCCCGCACGGGCGCGCGAGGGGGAGAGGAAGAGAGGGAGGGAAGCAGAGAGGGAGGAAGCGCGAGAGGGAGGGAGGAAGAAAGGGAGGGAGGCGGCGTCATGTGATCCGTTTCCCTGCTCCTTTAAGCGTCCACAGGCGGCGGAGCGGCCACAATCACAGCTCCGGGCAGTGGGGGAGCCCGAGCCGGCTGCGCCGGGGGAATCCGTGCGGGCGCCTTCCGTCCCGGTCCCATCCTCGCCGCGCTCCTGTACCCCTGAAGTTTTGCAGCGCCTGGAAAGAAGGCGAGGGAAAACGGAGCGTGAGAGGAGAGGGAGCAAAAAGCATACCTTAAAACATTTATTTCAAGGAGAAAAGAAAAAGGGGGGCGCAAAAATGGCTGGGGCAATTATAGAAAACATGAGCACCAAGAAGCTGTGCATTGTTGGTGGGATTCTGCTCCTGTTCCAGATCATCGCCTTTCTGGTGGGAGGCTTGATTGGTAAGTGCGAGAGCTGCAAACTTTTCCCCCTTTCTGTCTTTTCGGGCCCCTTCCCTCTTTGCCTCTCGGGCTACTTGTTACAGTATCACTGCCTTGCTTCTATGATCTAATTAGTCCAGCTATTGTGCTTAAGAAAGCAGAGCTCCATGGGGCTCCGTGGGGCACAATCCAGTCTAGTGGCTAAGAGAAAAGGAGGGGAAAAAGTTTTGGCCTAGTTTCAGTATCCACTTGAAAGGAAAGCCGGGGAGGGGGGCGGTGGCGGGGGTGGGAATCTTAAGCATGGCGACGGATCGCGCGAGGAAGCGCTGGGTTACAAAGTTGATTGTTGCCCCCTCTCCCCGTCTTTTTCCCGCGTTCCCCCCTTTTCCTCTCGGTTCCCTCCCAATCAGCTCCCGGAGGGCAACGTAATCGACTTTATTAGGAACAACTGAAGGAAGAGTCGGAGAACTGCGCCTGGCACAACCCTGAGCCCTGTTACTGGGCTGTGATCTTTGCATACGTAAACGCTTCTGATTGTCTCAGCTGGGGGCTGAGAGTTTGCATTTTGGGTCCTGACCTAGGTGCCCTCGGCGTCCTCGTCTCGCCGTCAAGCCACCCCCCGCCGTGGCCGTTGGCGAAGTCCGAGCTTGGGCTGAGAGCTTAGACGGGGTAAGATTCGGTAGGAGAAAGTCCTCGGCCAGTGCCGCGGAAAGTTGAAGAGGTCGGAGTGAAAACGCGTATCAGAAAGGTGTTGCTTTTGGCCTCCCGCCCGCCTGCGAATCTCCCCTCCCCCATTTCTTAGAGCCCCGAGAGCTTGCGAGTCTGGAGCCCCAGGTCCAGCCCTGGCGCCTGGGAGGCGGGCCCCGCCACAGCCCCCGCAGGTGACAGGTCCCATCCTCGCCGCGTTTGGAAGGGGGAAGGCGAGGGAAAACGGAGCGTGAGAGGAGAGGGAGCAAAAAGCATACCTTAAAACATTTATTTCAAGGAGAAAAGAAAAAGGGGGGCGCAAAAATGGCTGGGGCAATTATAGAAAACATGAGCACCAAGAAGCTGTGCATTGTTGGTGGGATTCTGCTCCTGTTCCAGATCATCGCCTTTCTGGTGGGAGGCTTGATTGGTAAGTGCGAGAGCTGCAAACTTTTCCCCCTTTCTGTCTTTTCGGGCCCCTTCCCTCTTTGCCTCTCGGGCTACTTGTTACAGTATCACTGCCTTGCTTCTATGATCTAATTAGTCCAGCTATTGTGCTTAAGAAAGCAGAGCTCCATGGGGCTCCGTGGGGCACAATCCAGTCTAGTGGCTAAGAGAAAAGGAGGGGAAAAAGTTTTGGCCTAGTTTCAGTATCCACTTGAAAGGAAAGCCGGGGAGGGGGGCGGTGGCGGGGGTGGGAATCTTAAGCATGGCGACGGATCGCGCGAGGAAGCGCTGGGTTACAAAGTTGATTGTTGCCCCCTCTCCCCGGCTTTTTCCCGCGTACCCCCCTTTTCCTCTCGGTTCCCTCCCAATCAGCTCCCGGAGGGCAACGTAATCGACTTTATTAGGAACAACTGAAGGAAGAGTCGGAGAACTGCGCCTGGCACAACCCTGAGCCCTGTTACTGGGCTGTGATCTTTGCATACGTAAACGCTTCTGATTGTCTCAGCTGGGGGCTGAGAGTTTGCATTTTGGGTCCTGACCTAGGTGCCCTCGGCGTCCTCGTCTCGCCGTCAAGCCACCCCCCGCCGTGGCCGTTGGCGAAGTCCGAGCTTGGGCTGAGAGCTTAGACGGGGTAAGATTCGGTAGGAGAAAGTCCTCGGCCAGTGCCGCGGAAAGTTGAAGAGGTCGGAGTGAAAACGCGTATCAGAAAGGTGTTGCTTTTGGCCTCCCGCCCGCCTGCGAATCTCCCCTCCCCCATTTCTTAGAGCCCCGAGAGCTTGCGAGTCTGGAGCCCCAGGTCCAGCCCTGGCGCCTGGGAGGGCGGGCCCCGCCACAGCCCCCCGCAGGTGACAGCTTCCTCCTGGGAGACCTCCCCGGGCGCGCACTGCCCGGACCTCTGGAGCCAGACAGGCTTCCGGGTGAAGAAGATGGTTTCATGGACCTTCCACTCAGAAAACTCCCTTCTTCTCGCTGTGTCCCCGTCTCCATCCATCCTCCGGTTCCAACGCACACTCGCTTTCCCCTCCCCCTCGAGATTCAGGACGTCCTGGCGCAAACTTAAGCGCCAACTTCACCGCGGGTGCGGATGCGAGGGTTGGCGTCCTTATTTCGAAGCTTTGTGAAACTTTGCGGAATGGAGCGTCCACGGAGAGGCCTTCTGCGCGCGTCTCTTTTCCAGAGCCTTCGAGGTCGTGAGAGCTGCACAGACTTGGGCACCTCGAGTCGTGTGCGTGGCGTTTTGTCTCCAGACCTGGGTTGGATGGGAACAAATGAAAGAGTCTGGTTCTGTAAATCACTGTTATCGTCCAAGCTAATAGTTTAAACAAAGGAGAGTGGGTGAAGCTTTATCAAGCAGAGAAATTTCAGGAGATCATGCCTTTCTCTGCATTTATATCCACAAAGCAGGAGGTTCAGAGTTTTCCAAGCTCATATCCTCAATTTGGGTCAAACAGCTTAATTTTTTTTTATTCCTGGAACCTCCCCGCACCCCGTCCCCCCGCCCGCCACCATGAACTCCTGTGTAGCTATGTGCAGTCTCCATGTTTCCCTGTATTGGATTTTTCCAGGCTCTTAATACATTCTCTACTGGGATCTGAAGACAGCCTTTCCTGTGCCCTCAAAGTGATTATGCAGCGGTTACAATTACACCTCTTGTCTCCCTTGATGAGCAGTTGCAGTTAGATGCCATTGGATCTTGTGTGATTTCAGTGGCAGACCATAATTAAAATTTCTTGCACCTTGTGCTTTCAGAATTAAATTGGCCTATTATCCCTGTCTGACCTTCATCCTCTTTGAGGTTTTTGCACAAGCAGCGAACCATTACACATAGTTTCCTGGTATTTGCTGGTGTGTTTTTCTTTTTCTAAAGCTGATCTAACCCATTATCCAGTGTTGTAGATTTCTTAGTGGACTTCTGAAACTAGCCTCATTTCTGGAATCTTAATACCATGGAGATGGTTCAAGGGCACTGGTGAGTGGCTTAGGAGTTGCCATAGGATTGCAGTAAGTGGTGCCAAGGGTCGTTTTTCCAATAGAACTTGATTAGTGACCACACCTGGTAACAATCTCAGAAAAGTTACTTATTGGTCTAGTTTTCCCTCAATAAACGAACTGCTTTAGTCCCAACTTTCATTTCTTTGAACAAGATAACTATCTCTGTATAACACTTCTTGGGGAAAGTTGTGTAAGCTTTCCTCTTAACTCTCCTCCTTCCTCAGTTGCCAAGACTGTATTCATAGTTCTGGCCTGAAGGCTGAAAAGATCAGATCGATTTCACTGTAAACACTTTGAGTAGTGGCTTAGCTTTTATCTCAACCAGTTACAGAGTCAAAAAAATTTTTTTGCTATTAAATCTAAGAATTTAGGTATGCTCCAAGACGCAAAATGGGAGATATCAATAAAAGGTAAGTGATAGGTTTTCCCAACGACCCTCCCTTAAATGGAAAGCAGATGAAACTAAGCAAAGGATGGAATTTCAAGAAAGCAGGCAAGTGGAATTAGTAGCTGAAAGAGTGGTAGGCTGGTAAGTCTAAATAAAGGCCAGAAACCTCTGTTTCCACTGTCCCCAGTGAGATGGGAACTCCTTCACTTTTCAGCCCTATTGATCTGGAGGAAGTCAGGGGTCTTGGGTATGCAGTGTCTTTCTAATTTATTTGGAGAGGCCAAGTGAGAAAGTAAAATCTTCATTTTGAATTGGCCTTGATATATTGGTATAATGTTCTTTTTTGATCACTGTTGTCCTAGATGAAAGGAAACATGACAGCCTAGAAAGGGAAGGAGCTGAATGGCAAAGCTCCTGATTGTAAGGGTGGAAGTACTCCACACAACAAAGACAAACGACCCTACCCCAATCCCAAACAGTACTGACAAACCATGCACCCAAGCTGACCAGGTACCTTTTCAATTAATTAACAGGCCTCAGTCTCCTCACTGGTAGATTGATAAGTTTAAGATCCCTTTCAGTTATGAAATTGTATGTTTTTTTCAGTGCTTAGAGAGTTTTATATGTCATTCAGACTGGTGTTTGGTTATAGCCTTCTCGAATTGACGGCGGGGGGGGGGGGTGGTGGAATTTAAACTCTAGATTAAAAAGGAAATAAGAGGGATCCTTCCCCTACTCCAACAACCTTCTTATAAACTTTTTTTTTCCCCTTTGTTTTTGCACTTGTTTTATTTGTTTTGTGCCAGGGTCTGTATATTGCTAAACCTTTAATGAAATTTTACAAGGTGGCTCTGGAAAGCAGTATCTTACTTACATGGTAGAATCTGAGATACTTAGGAATTCACTGAATTATGCCATGCCATGCTTTTGCCAGTGCATCTTTGCTTAACTCTCCTCCTTCCTCAGTTGCCAAGACTGTATTCATAGTTCTGGCCTGAAGGCTGAAAAGATCAGATCGATTTCACTGTAAACACTTTGAGTAGTGGCTTAGCTTTTATCTCAACCAGTTACAGAGTCAAAAAATTTTTGCTATTAAATCTAAGAATTTAGGTATGCTCCAAGACGCAAAATGGGAGATATCAATAAAAGGTAAGTGATAGGTTTTCCCAACGACCCTCCCTTAAATGGAAAGCAGATGAAACTAAGCAAAGGATGGAATTTCAAGAAAGCAGGCAAGTGGAATTAGTAGCTGAAAGAGTGGTAGGCTGGTAAGTCTAAATAAAGGCCAGAAACCTCTGTTTCCACTGTCCCCAGTGAGATGGGAACTCCTTCACTTTTCAGCCCTATTGATCTGGAGGAAGTCAGGGGTCTTGGGTATGCAGTGTCTTTCTAATTTATTTGGAGAGGCCAAGTGAGAAAGTAAAATCTTCATTTTGAATTGGCCTTGATATATTGGTATAATGTTCTTTTTTGATCACTGTTGTCCTAGATGAAAGGAAACATGACAGCCTAGAAAGGGAAGGAGCTGAATGGCAAAGCTCCTGATTGTAAGGGTGGAAGTACTCCACACAACAAAGACAAACGACCCTACCCCAATCCCAAACAGTACTGACAAACCATGCACCCAAGCTGACCAGGTACCTTTTCAATTAATTAACAGGCCTCAGTCTCCTCACTGGTAGATTGATAAGTTTAAGATCCCTTTCAGTTATGAAATTGTATGTTTTTTTCAGTGCTTAGAGAGTTTTATATGTCATTCAGACTGGTGTTTGGTTATAGCCTTCTCGAATTGACGGCGGGGGGGGGGGGGGGTGGAATTTAAACTCTAGATTAAAAAGGAAATAAGAGGGATCCTTCCCCTACTCCAACAACCTTCTTATAAACTTTTTTTTTCCCCTTTGTTTTTGCACTTGTTTTATTTGTTTTGTGCCAGGGTCTGTATATTGCTAAACCTTTAATGAAATTTTACAAGGTGGCTCTGGAAAGCAGTATCTTACTTACATGGTAGAATCTGAGATACTTAGGAATTCACTGAATTATGCCATGCCATGCTTTTGTAAAAACTCTGAGCCACTATAAAATCATGCATTTGATTGTTTTCTTAGGTATTGAGAAGGCATCCTAAGTGGATAACTTCCTTTATATTTAGAGTTCATTTAAAAATATAAGAACCCCTGAAGGTAAAGAAAATATTTTTAAAGATACAGCTTTATCTTTAGCCTCCTTCAAAATAAGCCTGCAGAAAATTTAAAAAATAATTTTCCTTTAATTTCACGTTTGGTGAATTGAGTTCATGGAGAAGCAGCTGCAGGGTGGTGGAAGTGGGGAGGGGAGGGAGACCATGTGCCCTGAGACAAGAGTGTGGCTGACGGAAAATCGTGAACTTGATTCCTTGGCCTATTATGGGCAATTTGCTCAGCTTCAAATTAGTCATGTCTGGGGGATATAATAGTTGGAAAAGCGGGTCACCATTCCCACCTGTCCTAAAACTGGTAAGAATATAAAAGTCAGGATTGACTGAATGGAATATTATTGCATTGTTTTAAACAAACCCATAAATGAGAATATTCCAAACTTAAATCCAAATAAGGATCAAAAAATTGACCATTATTATTTCTTGAGGAAAGATTGCTTTCTTTCAGAAGCTTAGTATATGAGCCACCTTTTATTGTTTTTTTTATAGCTGAGAATATTATATATGTACATTTATAATCAGTTTTCTCAGTTTTAACATGGACTTATCTACTGCTTTTCAAGGATATAGCCCATGTTTTTGTGCTATTATTGTTTGCTATTATTGTTTGAATGGGTACTGTGAATGGTGTTGTGGTCCATTCATATGAATAGTTTTTTGTTTCTGCTACCATTTGGCAGGGGTTTAAGAAATTAAATAAAATTATAGTTACGCAGGGTGTGTAAGAGTTTGTTTCTCAATGCATTAGGCTTTAAGCTTGTTGTGGTATTTATTTTAGCATGTAGGAAATAGGGGCCCCCCAACCTTTAATTTTTTGTTTTGCACTTGTTTTATTTGTTTTGTGCCAGGGTCTGTATATTGCTAAACCTTTAATGAAATTTTACAAGGTGGCTCTGGAAAGCAGTATCTTACTTACATGGTAGAATCTGAGATACTTAGGAATTCACTGAATTATGCCATGCCATGCTTTTGTAAAAACTCTGAGCCACTATAAAATCATGCATTTGATTGTTTTCTTAGGTATTGAGAAGGCATCCTAAGTGGATAACTTCCTTTATATTTAGAGTTCATTTAAAAATATAAGAACCCCTGAAGGTAAAGAAAATATTTTTAAAGATACAGCTTTATCTTTAGCCTCCTTCAAAATAAGCCTGCAGAAAATTTAAAAAATAATTTTCCTTTAATTTCACGTTTGGTGAATTGAGTTCATGGAGAAGCAGCTGCAGGGTGGTGGAAGTGGGGAGGGGAGGGAGACCATGTGCCCTGAGACAAGAGTGTGGCTGACGGAAAATCGTGAACTTGATTCCTTGGCCTATTATGGGCAATTTGCTCAGCTTCAAATTAGTCATGTCTGGGGGATATAATAGTTGGAAAAGCGGGTCACCATTCCCACCTGTCCTAAAACTGGTAAGAATATAAAAGTCAGGATTGACTGAATGGAATATTATTGCATTGTTTTAAACAAACCCATAAATGAGAATATTCCAAACTTAAATCCAAATAAGGATCAAAAAATTGACCATTATTATTTCTTGAGGAAAGATTGCTTTCTTTCAGAAGCTTAGTATATGAGCCACCTTTTATTGTTTTTTTTATAGCTGAGAATATTATATATGTACATTTATAATCAGTTTTCTCAGTTTTAACATGGACTTATCTACTGCTTTTCAAGGATATAGCCCATGTTTTTGTGCTATTATTGTTTGCTATTATTGTTTGAATGGGTACTGTGAATGGTGTTGTGGTCCATTCATATGAATAGTTTTTTGTTTCTGCTACCATTTGGCAGGGGTTTAAGAAATTAAATAAAATTATAGTTACGCAGGGTGTGTAAGAGTTTGTTTCTCAATGCATTAGGCTTTAAGCTTGTTGTGGTATTTATTTTAGCATGTATTAATATGCAGTATTTGGCAGTCCTGCAGTGTTTGGTATCTGTTGAGGAAACTAATAAACTGGCTTTTGGTTGATGTTACTCCACCTTTGTCTGTATTGATTCTGCTTTTATTTTGTGACATTTCATACTTGACTAAACCATGGTGGTTGTTTTTTTTTTTTGTTAACTACCAGAGTGTCTAATATGGTTTGTAGGAGTACTGTGCAACTTCAAAAATTATTTTGTAAAAAGCGAGTCATTTTTTTGTGGATTGAAATTGCATAATTTAACTTAAAAAAAAACACCTAAGCTGTCTACTTGGTTATTGCATCAAAATCACTGCTAGTACTAACAATCTCTAATCATGCTTTCATCAAATCATTCAGTTCTAGCCTTCTGTTAGAACTACCCCTTTTTCCTATTTAGAGTGAGAAACATTTCCTTGAGACACTAGTGTGGCTTTGTAAGATTTTCAAGTCTCCTGCTTGGAACCTAGCCCTAGACTCAAAACCTTTCCTAGTTAGTTGACAGTTTGCAATAACGTGGCCTTTAAAAAAAAATTTTTTTTTAAATCCACGTAGACTGAGGAAAGATTCTAACCTTATCTTCCTTATAAAGGTGTTTCTATGGAGACTTAGAATTTGAAACTGTATGAAAGGCCTTAGCTTAGAGTTCATGTATGTTGCTTGTCTTATGTGGTCCAGGATAGGAACACAATGCTGACTAGTGCTTAGGAAAGAGGGGACTTGAGGCCTGAGTATCCTGAGAGAGCCAAGGGTAGAAACGAGTCCCTCTTAATCCAAATTCACTAGCAAAAGATTTCCTAGGATATGGTGTCTAACATAATGGTAGTTCTTACTCACTTACTGGAAATTTGAGAATATGTGAAATGAGAAGCCACATTAATTATGTCATCAAATAGCTGTATTGATATTTCATTTTGACAAATACATATTTTTTAAAAAAGGATAGATAATGTTTAATGTGTGTTAAATATGCACTGTGTGCCAGACTTTAATTTCATCCATGCAAAACTGGCCACATTGATGCTGCTATACCCATTTACACATAAGTAAACTGAGGTACAGAAAGGTCTAGTAAAATTGGTTGTGGCTACCTACTAACAGCTAGGCAGGGTCAAACCAAGGATTAGATTCCAGTCAATCCAGAGTTATCAACCATTAGGTGCTCCTGATGCCAGTGCTCAAAGCCTTGACTTCTAGGGATTAAGAGAAATGGTTTGAATGTAGAGAGACATGATGAAAAAGACTGTAGGTGCAAATAATTTCTCATTTTTGACCCTTGGAAAGGAAAGATATCAAATCTGATGATAAAGGAAATGGAATCCCACAGTACTTAATGAAGCAGAGCCTTGCCAAGCTAAGACAACTTCTGAGAGTCTACATATACCAGTCCATCCAATTTCTTCAGGTTCTAACCCGTCCCTGTAATTCTATGAATCATCCATTTGACTGAGCAGTCAAGTTCATTAGCCACGAAGTGTTTGAGCTCTGCTACCTAAAGGACAATTACTCGATTTGATTTGCCCTAGTAAGTGGTTTTAGTATATTTACACAGAGAAATCTGGACTGTTTCAAAGGAAGAGGAGAGAAGTCAACTGAGGCTGGAGAGATTTTTAGAGGGTGTGGATTGGCAGTGATAGCAGAGCAGTTGAGAGGAGAGCTTCATACTGAAAGTTGAAAATTCAGTTTCCCCAGAGGATAAGCTTTGTTTATATACACACCCATGCATAGTAATAAGTGTTTCAAACCAGAGATTTCCACACCGACACCGTGAATAGGTACATTTTGTTCTCTGGGGAAAATGCTGATAGATTTTTCTCTATTGAAAGATTTACGGCTCTTGTAGTTCTGATAGGGACTCTGAGACGATGGGACACAGAGAACATAGAGACATGAAATGATCGTATCTATTTCATTTGTCTTGTGTTTTCTCAGAGGTGGTGGGTGGAATGGTGGTGCAACAGAATAGACAGGTATGCCAGATATGGATGGTTCCCCTGAAAAAGTGCCCTGACAGGGATGGGAGTAGAAGGGAAGAACTTGAAGCATTGAAGTTCTCAAACTTGATAGTGAAATATTTTGCATTTCTTCCCTTTTCATTATAGGGCTAGTCTAAAAGGATTGATAAATATGAGAAAAGAGCAACTGGTGTATTTTAGAACAGGGCCCCAACCTCTGGATCTAATGCTTAGTGACATTGATGCTGCTATACCCATTTACACATAAGTAAACTGAGGTACAGAAAGGTCTAGTAAAATTGGTTGTGGCTACCTACTAACAGCTAGGCAGGGTCAAACCAAGGATTAGATTCCAGTCAATCCAGAGTTATCAACCATTAGGTGCTCCTGATGCCAGTGCTCAAAGCCTTGACTTCTAGGGATTAAGAGAAATGGTTTGAATGTAGAGAGACATGATGAAAAAGACTGTAGGTGCAAATAATTTCTCATTTTTGACCCTTGGAAAGGAAAGATATCAAATCTGATGATAAAGGAAATGGAATCCCACAGTACTTAATGAAGCAGAGCCTTGCCAAGCTAAGACAACTTCTGAGAGTCTACATATACCAGTCCATCCAATTTCTTCAGGTTCTAACCCGTCCCTGTAATTCTATGAATCATCCATTTGACTGAGCAGTCAAGTTCATTAGCCACGAAGTGTTTGAGCTCTGCTACCTAAAGGACAATTACTCGATTTGATTTGCCCTAGTAAGTGGTTTTAGTATATTTACACAGAGAAATCTGGACTGTTTCAAAGGAAGAGGAGAGAAGTCAACTGAGGCTGGAGAGATTTTTAGGGGGTGTGGATTGGCAGTGATAGCAGAGCAGTTGAGAGGAGAGCTTCATACTGAAAGTTGAAAATTCAGTTTCCCCAGAGGATAAGCTTTGTTTATATACACACCCATGCATAGTAATAAGTGTTTCAAACCAGAGATTTCCACACCGACACCGTGAATAGGTACATTTTGTTCTCTGGGGAAAATGCTGATAGATTTTTCTCTATTGAAAGATTTACGGCTCTTGTAGTTCTGATAGGGACTCTGAGACGATGGGACACAGAGAACATAGAGACATGAAATGATCGTATCTATTTCATTTGTCTTGTGTTTTCTCAGAGGTGGTGGGTGGAATGGTGGTGCAACAGAATAGACAGGTATGCCAGATATGGATGGTTCCCCTGAAAAAGTGCCCTGACAGGGATGGGAGTAGAAGGGAAGAACTTGAAGCATTGAAGTTCTCAAACTTGATAGTGAAATATTTTGCATTTCTTCCCTTTTCATTATAGGGCTAGTCTAAAAGGATTGATAAATATGAGAAAAGAGCAACTGGTGTATTTTAGAACAGGGGCCCCCAACCTCTGGATCTAATGCTTAGTGATATGAGGCGGAGCTGATATAATAATAATAAAGTGCACAATAAAAATAATGAATCATCCCAAAGCCATTCCTCACCCCCTCGCCCCCAACTCTGTTGAAAAATTGTCTTCCATGAAAACTGGTCCCTGGTGCCAAAAATGTTGAGGACCGCTGCTTTAGAATACAAAACCCTAAGCCTCTTTAGTCTTTAATGCTAGCCCTCCAGCCCTCCCGTCCCATCATGTTTCACCAATAATTGCATTTTGTAGAGGAGCAAAAGCAATAATCAGAGTGTCATCTGACTAGTAGCAAGGAACTTGGCTAATTATGATTTGTTGCTTTTTTTGAAGATTTAGTGGGTGATTATGGAAAACATTTTACATGTATTGATTCGTTTAGTGAATATACCAACCATGAGGAGCAGGTACTTTCTCCAGTTTTCAGATGAATGTGAATTTCTCACTTTAGGAATTTTTTGGGTTTAACAGAGATAGTAAGTAAGAGGCCTGGCATTCAAGTCCATGACCCTGAATGGAATCAACCCATACTCATAAGTCTGTCACGCTCCTGTTATTCCTTCAGTTTCTACTGGAAACAAAGAGTCAAGTGTGATGGAATATTCTACAGAAACTCAGTGGAAGGTGAAAGTTCAGACTTGTTTTGATTCTACCCCTTTCCCAGACCACCTGCTCCTATCACTGTGTGGGTACTGTTCACTGAGCTGGTTATTTTCTGTATAAATAATCCCAATTTCTAAAACATATTATGTTGGGAAAGATTGAGGGCAGGAGGAGAAGGGGGCCACAGAGGATGAGATGATTGGATGGCATCACTAACTCAATGGACAAGAATCTGAGCAAACTCTGGGAGATAGTGAAGGACAGGGAAGTAACTGGTATGCTACAGTTCATGGGGTTGCAGAGTCAGACACAACTGAGTAACTGAATAACAACAAAACATATTAACCTCTTTCACCAGCTATAGTAAATGTTGGCTAGTGCTTGCAAGCCGTGCTGGGGAAGGCTGAGCCTCAGATAATTACCCAGCTTCCCTGCCAAAAGAAATGATTGCACACAGCCAAGAGTGACTGAGAGTTTTAGTCGAAAACTCGTTGAATTTACTGACCTTCTGAAAGCCAACTGGACAGCATACACGATAGATCTTGAATATTGCTGTTGAATACAGGAGGGGAGTGTGGATGTGGAAAAAAGAGATAGTAGAATATGGACTCGGGAAAGAAAAACTAAGGCCTCTATAAACATATGAGAGGGCTTCCCAGGTGGCTTAGCAGTAAAGAATCTGTCTGCCAGCAGGAGACATGGGTTTGGTCCCTAGGTCAGGAAGATCCGCTGGAGCAGGAGATGCTAACCCACTCTAGTTTTCTTGCCTGGAAAACCCAAAGACAGAGGAGCCTGGCAGGCTATAGTCCATGGGGGTCACAAAAGAGTCGGACACCTCTTAGCGACTAAACAGCAACAGTAACAAATGCATGAGAGCATCTCTTTGGGACATAGCTTATGCTTGGATTTCCAAAATCTACTTACAATGCTACCCACTCCTCCCCACCTGAGCTAGTGTTTCTATCTTCTTTTTTGTTTTTTAAAGATTTATTTATTTATTTATTTTTGGGCAGGGGTCGGGTTGGGGAGGGAGGGGAGCGGGCGGGCCACTTCTATTGGTCTTTCTCTATGTTCATCCGTCTTTGTTCTTTGGCTCCTGTGGGCCTCCCATCGCGGTGGCGTCTGTCGTTGTAGAGCGCCGGCTCTGGGCGCATGCGCTCCAGAGCTCTGGCGCGGTAATTGGACACATCAGTGCAGCCGCTCCGCGGCACGTGGGATCTTCCCAGGCCAGGGCTCGAACTGGCGCCCCTTGCACTGCAAGGCGGTGTCCTTACCCACTGGACCACCAGGGGAAGCCCGTGTTTCTATCTTCTATACCTGTTTAAATCCTGGGCCTTCAAGTGCAATTTCTACTCCCTCTTTTTTTTTTTTTTTTCCTACTCTAGTCTTTTAATATTCCTTGGTAAGGGGTGTTTTTTCTTCACTGGCCCACAGGAATTATTGGGCCTTCTTAATCTCCCAGTTAATTCTCTGGGTTAATTCAGAGGCTTTATCCACAAATACACATTTCCAAGAAAGCAGAAGTGATTGAAAGAAGAGGCCAAGTTATTACATTTGTTTTGGCAAGGCATTGTGATTTTTCTTTAGGAAGAAGGTAACCAGTCTTTAAATGATTCAGTTTTTTTTCCCCCCAAGTCCAGATTAATAAAGTTAAGCCCATGAGAGCTGGCTGGGGGCCAGTTAACTGCTGCTTTCAGTTTGGGGCTGAGCTACTACCAGAGAGGGAGGGCCTGGTGTCAGGGCAGCATCACGTAGCGAAGATGAACTTGATTGTAATTCAGCAGTCTATCTGTGGTCTCCATAATCTCAGATAAGTCATAAAAGCTTCTTGGCTCTTGCCCTAACTGTGCTGTGGGTCAGAGACCTCCTATTTCATGGATGACTGTAGTGAGGAAACCACAATCCTGAGGACAAGGCCCCCTCTGGGGTTCTTGTGAAGCCAGGCCCACCAGAGATGTGATTCTCAGAGGCCATTTTGCTGAAAACATCTGCTTAACCCTGTATCTGTCTCTCCTAGTTTTCTTTCTCTGTACTCCTCTGCTCTTACACTTGGAAGAACTTAGCCTTAAGGTCATTTATTTTCTATTCTTTTTCTTTCTTGAGTCACCACCACTTTGTCAAACACCTCCAGGTTCATGGATCTATTTAGAAAGTGGGGAGTGGAATGACCCAAAGCATTACTCATTTGGGGTTTGAAAATACACAAAGAGAGGTCAACCTGCTTTCTAACATGAATTCCCATTATAACCGTGTGTCTCATAATAAGCCTTCCCAAGATGGTAGATGTTAATCATATTGTTGCAGATAACTAGTGAAAAGAATAGTCTGAGTCATTGTCCTACGGGCCGGGGTTCTACCCACTGGACCACCAGGGGAAGCCCGTGTTTCTATCTTCTATACCTGTTTAAATCCTGGGCCTTCAAGTGCAATTTCTACTCCCTCTTTTTTTTTTTTTTTTCCTACTCTAGTCTTTTAATATTCCTTGGTAAGGGGTGTTTTTTCTTCACTGGCCCACAGGAATTATTGGGCCTTCTTAATCTCCCAGTTAATTCTCTGGGTTAATTCAGAGGCTTTATCCACAAATACACATTTCCAAGAAAGCAGAAGTGATTGAAAGAAGAGGCCAAGTTATTACATTTGTTTTGGCAAGGCATTGTGATTTTTCTTTAGGAAGAAGGTAACCAGTCTTTAAATGATTCAGTTTTTTTTCCCCCCAAGTCCAGATTAATAAAGTTAAGCCCATGAGAGCTGGCTGGGGGCCAGTTAACTGCTGCTTTCAGTTTGGGGCTGAGCTACTACCAGAGAGGGAGGGCCTGGTGTCAGGGCAGCATCACGTAGCGAAGATGAACTTGATTGTAATTCAGCAGTCTATCTGTGGTCTCCATAATCTCAGATAAGTCATAAAAGCTTCTTGGCTCTTGCCCTAACTGTGCTGTGGGTCAGAGACCTCCTATTTCATGGATGACTGTAGTGAGGAAACCACAATCCTGAGGACAAGGCCCCCTCTGGGGTTCTTGTGAAGCCAGGCCCACCAGAGATGTGATTCTCAGAGGCCATTTTGCTGAAAACATCTGCTTAACCCTGTATCTGTCTCTCCTAGTTTTCTTTCTCTGTACTCCTCTGCTCTTACACTTGGAAGAACTTAGCCTTAAGGTCATTTATTTTCTATTCTTTTTCTTTCTTGAGTCACCACCACTTTGTCAAACACCTCCAGGTTCATGGATCTATTTAGAAAGTGGGGAGTGGAATGACCCAAAGCATTACTCATTTGGGGTTTGAAAATACACAAAGAGAGGTCAACCTGCTTTCTAACATGAATTCCCATTATAACCGTGTGTCTCATAATAAGCCTTCCCAAGATGGTAGATGTTAATCATATTGTTGCAGATAACTAGTGAAAAAGAATATGAGTCTGAGTCATTGTCCTAAAGCATGCTCATTTTGCTCCCCGTCTACTACTTGTGCTTTATGCACAATGTTAATGGAGCCTGGTTATGCCATTTTCTAAGTCTACTAAGAGTTGGAATGATGTACCACAGAAACTCACTGGCAGTGGAGAGATTTCGGCGTGTGATAGGTAACATGAGGACACAGAAGAGGAAGGGAGTATCCCCAGGTTTGTGGGGTGTTTGGACAGGGGCAAGTCACTTCACACCTAGCACCCCCCCCATCCCCCTGCGGCAGTGGCATCATTCCATTATAGGCTGGAGCATGGTAATTGATTCCACTTGAAAGCCCTGCGATCTTAATGCTTGCCGTGGGTGCAGCTTTTTTTACCACAAAATCTGTCTGCTTTGGTGGTACTGGGCTCAGTGGAAGCTGTGGAGCTTGTTGCTATTTAATTATAAAGGTGGAAGGGCCTTGGAGATTATCTTGTCTTACTTCCTTTGAGGAGGAACCATAGCCCCAAAAAAGGGAAGAAGCTCAGTTTACACAGTTAGAGACAAAATCTTGGTTTAGACTCAGATTCTTTTTTTTTTTTTAATTCATTTATTTTAATTGGGGGATAATTACTTTGTGATATTGTGATGGTTTTTGCCATACATCAACATGCATTGCGCGCAGAGATACAAGTCCCCTAGATTCTAATGCCAGTTAGCGCTCAAAGCATATATTTCCTCCTGAGTTTCAGGGTGAAGATTATCAGATTTCTATCTGGGGCCTTAGAGTTATTGTGCAGAAAATTCCCAACTTATGGTTCTTAAAGTTCTATTGACTTTTCTGTTACTAGAAAAAAAAAAATACTAATAACTTTACTGTCTTCTGCTTTTGTGTACTTAATATTTTCAGCTAATTTCTTAGGAGCAGTAAGAATATATGGAGTGTTAATCTATGTGAATTTTAAAAAATACCACATATACTGAAAACAAAAGAAAAACAAAGCTGGATTCTTTGCTTGCGGAGAGTGGTACATCCCCTTTGTCCTGCCTGAGAAAATGTAAATTTATAACTTAAAAAAAAAATCTGTTCCCCGTGATCCTTATCAATCCAACCAAAGTGCTATCCTCATATTTAGTTTTAAAACTTAATCAGTCTGAAGTTTCTTTGTTGAAAATTCTGTGACTAACTTTTGTACTTTCAGGGAATGTTTGTGGCATGCATAATTCTGAAATTGTAGTGAGTTTAGGGGAAGTGATATGTCCTATATTTTGGGGGTCTATTTGATATGCCGAAGAAACAACAAAATTGCCCATCCTTCGTTTCTGCCATTTCTTCACTTTGAAGGTAATTGCAAATCAAAAATTCAAGTTGCCGAAATAGAGCTTAAAATGTTAAAAGCTTTAATGCTATTGTAACTGACAAGCATATTTTTGTGACTTTTGTGCACGTATTGGAGGATAAATTCTTCTTTTGTTTTTGTTGAGATTAAGAAGAGTCACAAAGCACTGTTTTTCTCCTCTGATGTAGCTGTAATACATTTTTTTTCTTTACGTCTGTGTTTAGCATGCTCGCCTTCAGGTGATCACAGCCAAAAAGTTGGGTTCCTTATTTGTAAAACCCAGCCCTTTCTCAAAGCAGATCAGGTCTTTTTTTCCTGTTCCTTTTACTCCAGGTCCTTATGTATTTTATCTGCCCTCATTCAGGTTGTAATTTGCCTGAGAACGGAATGCCTCAAATGGAAAAAAAGACACATCCCCACATTCCTTTCTTTGCTCTGTTGAGCTAGTTCTGGCTTGTGTGAAATGGTCTCTGACTTTAGCTCCTGCGTGCCTGGGCTATGGGAAGCTGTAGATAAGATTTTAACTGAAGCTTTGGAAAGATTGCACCAGAGGCCTTGCTATCACTTAAAAGAACATACCTGTACTAGAAGGAATCAGCTTCTTCAGAACTGTGAGGTGGAGCAGGGTTGGGTGGGGACGGGGTTGTCTGTGTCAGGCACCTCCAGGGCCTTGGACATCCATTTAGTCACCCTTCCTCCTAACTGTACAGCGTTTGCATGTACCTGGGCCAGCCTGTGTTAAATCCCTGGCCGGCATTGTTCTTTGAACATGCCCGAACCGAACAGAGTTCTGCTCTATGAGAACATGATGTTTCTAGATAATAGTTGATCAAAGAGAAAGAAACAGGATAATTTGTAAATGCCCAAGACTTTTTTTTTCTTTTTAATAATTATTTTTATTTTACTTTTTACGATGCCCAAGACTTTTAAACTAAAAGTATACTAAGGTCACCTTTCAAACTGGCATTTTATTTTTTCTTTTATAAATATCAGGAAATTCTCTCAGGTCACTTCTCCTCTACCCCACCTACCTGTTAAAAAAGACAGAGAAAATATAGTTTGGGAAAGGGATGAGCAGTAGGCTTTTGGAATTTTGGATGCAAAAAATTCAAGTTGCCGAAATAGAGCTTAAAATGTTAAAAGCTTTAATGCTATTGTAACTGACAAGCATATTTTTGTGACTTTTGTGCACGTATTGGAGGATAAATTCTTCTTTTGTTTTTGTTGAGATTAAGAAGAGTCACAAAGCACTGTTTTTCTCCTCTGATGTAGCTGTAATACATTTTTTTTCTTTACGTCTGTGTTTAGCATGCTCGCCTTCAGGTGATCACAGCCAAAAAGTTGGGTTCCTTATTTGTAAAACCCAGCCCTTTCTCAAAGCAGATCAGGTCTTTTTTTCCTGTTCCTTTTACTCCAGGTCCTTATGTATTTTATCTGCCCTCATTCAGGTTGTAATTTGCCTGAGAACGGAATGCCTCAAATGGAAAAAAAGACACATCCCCACATTCCTTTCTTTGCTCTGTTGAGCTAGTTCTGGCTTGTGTGAAATGGTCTCTGACTTTAGCTCCTGCGTGCCTGGGCTATGGGAAGCTGTAGATAAGATTTTAACTGAAGCTTTGGAAAGATTGCACCAGAGGCCTTGCTATCACTTAAAAGAACATACCTGTACTAGAAGGAATCAGCTTCTTCAGAACTGTGAGGTGGAGCAGGGTTGGGTGGGGAGGGGGTTGTCTGTGTCAGGCACCTCCAGGGCCTTGGACATCCATTTAGTCACCCTTCCTCCTAACTGTACAGCGTTTGCATGTACCTGGGCCAGCCTGTGTTAAATCCCTGGCCGGCATTGTTCTTTGAACATGCCCGAACCGAACAGAGTTCTGCTCTATGAGAACATGATGTTTCTAGATAATAGTTGATCAAAGAGAAAGAAACAGGATAATTTGTAAATGCCCAAGACTTTTTTTTTCTTTTTAATAATTATTTTTATTTTACTTTTTACGATGCCCAAGACTTTTAAACTAAAAGTATACTAAGGTCACCTTTCAAACTGGCATTTTATTTTTTCTTTTATAAATATCAGGAAATTCTCTCAGGTCACTTCTCCTCTACCCCACCTACCTGTTAAAAAAGACAGAGAAAATATAGTTTGGGAAAGGGATGAGCAGTAGGCTTGGAATTTGAACAAAATCAGCACCAGTATATATTTGAGAAGATCACGTTTCCAGGTCAAGATCTGGTTAAGTACTGATACCAGGTCTGTCCAGAGAAACCACCAACTGTCTGTTCGTGTCACATTAGGGTAACTTTCCCTGCTAGGCAGTGCTGTTACAGGAATTTGGAAGTTGCCTTTAATGACTTGGGCTTCTTATAAGATTATAAGATTCTAGGAAACTGCCACACTAAAAAGCAGCATGGTGTTGGCTCCATGTTTTCCATACGATGCTTCTGTTCAATAATAGATTTCCTGATCTTTGTCTTCAAAGTAATCAGATTTTCTAACAAATGGCATGTGGTTTTAGGGTTGATCAATGGGTGTGATTTGGGTTCGTCATCCAACTTGGACAAATTGTATGCATGCTCTGAGCCTCAGTTTCCTTATCTAAAGATTTCCTACTTCACAGGTAGTTGTGGGTTTAAATGAGATGAATGTCCTTGTGCATTCATGCTAGATCCATCAGTATGCGTTAGCCATTTCCCTGAATTAGAAGTTGTCACTAATTAAAGTTGTAAGGGTTTTTTTTTTTTTTTTCCCCCAAGTCATTCCATGTCTGGTTAGGCTCATGGAGCTTATTTCTGCCTGTTGGTGGATTACATAAAATTAGAACCACAGCAACCTTGCTTGATTGCCTTCCCATTTAGCATAGGCCATGGGAGCCAACAGTTCAAGAAGCATGTCATCCACACATTTGGTGAATTAGGGCAGTTAACTTATTTTTTGATCCAGTTAGTGATAGTTTTCATCAAGATTTAATTGAATCTTAAATTTTGCCTTTTAAAATGCTAGCCAGTACTCATGGCTATTTATAGCATAGATGAGCCCAGGTAGCTTGACTTTTAAATGAGTATCACTCAGTGCGTGGAAGAGAGATTCCATCCATGATTGCTACATAGTAAATCCCAGTTGTTCATCTGTTTTACATTATAAAATTGAAGTCGTCATCCACTGGGAAATGTTTTTGCTTCTAGATATAACATAAATGACAAAGACCTTTGAAAGTCAAGCTTCAAGGAAAAAAAAATCTTTTTCTTATAAAATATTAACTACTTCTGAAACGTTAGCTAGAATTATCATGCTGTATCATAAGGAATTATAAAGAAAAAGTTAAAATATAATTCCTCTAAGACTGTAAGCTACATGACAGCATGTCATCTATCTTGCTCATCTTTATTTCCAGTGATTACCACAGGCAGTGTAGGTGCTCAGTAATACTTTTTGAAGGAATAGATAAACACCTTGCATTTTGGAACTTTTACAGAGATATTCAAACTGCTTCAACTTTAAGGTAAGACCTAAAATTTGTAACACTCTCTTCTGGGCTATTCTTTTATGCTTAACAACATTTTTATTTATCCATTTTTGACTGTATTGAATCCTCAACACTATGAGGGCTTTTCTCTAGCTGTGGCAAGTCAGGGCTACTCTCCAGTTGTGGTGTGAGGGCTTCTCATTCTGGTAGCTTCTCTTGTTGTGGAGTACTGGCTTGAGGGAGTGAGGGCACAGTATTTGTGGTGTATGGGGTCAACAGTTGTGGTTCCTGGGTTCTAGGGCTTCCCTGGGGGCTCAGATGTGAAGAATCTGCCTGTAATGCAGGAAGCCAGGTTCAATCCCTGAATCAGGAAGGTCCCCTGGAGAAGGGAATGCCAACCCACTATGGTATTCTTGCCTGGAACATTCCATGGACAGAGCAATGTGGAGGGCTACAGTCCATAGGACCACAAAGAGTTGGACACAAGTGAGCAACTAACACACACACACACACACACACACCGAGTGCTATAGCACACACTCAATAGTGGTGGTACAAGGGCCAGTTGCTCTGACGCGTGAGAGATCTTTCCAGCCAGTAATTAAACCCTTGCCTCCTGCGTTGGCAGGTGAATTCTTCACCACTGAGCCACCAGGGAACCCTCCTGCACTATTTTTTTATAACTTAAATGAGGGGAGGTTTCTGATTATTCACTTGAATTTAAAGGGTTATGTCACCTTCAAGGTTCATATGCTTAGATTAATAAAATTGTAAGTTTGAGGAGTTTGGGAAAGGGACCTTTTCTTGGTATGTTGTAGAAAAAAAGGCTGAGAGAAGTTGCAATGAGAAAAGGTCTGAACTAAGCTTCCAGACTGCTAGAGGAGTGTTTCATTACCTACGCTTACTGTTACACTGATTATACTATTATATCTGACTTACTTATTTGGTCTTTATTTGGCCATGAAGGCAGAGAATTGATTATGGCTATCCATAGTGGTTGGCTGAAGAACTGATGCTTTTGAATTATGGTATTGAAGAAAACTCTTGAGAGTCCCTTTAAGGAGATCAAACCGGTCAGTCCTAAAGGAAGTCAACCCTGACTGTTCATCAGAAGGACTGATGCTGAAGCTCCAGTACTTTGACCACCTGATGTGAAGAGCCAACTCAATGGAACAGACCCTGATGCTGGGAAAGATTGAAGGCAAAAAGAGAAGAGCATGGCTGAGGATGAGTTGGTTAGATAGTATCACCAACTCAGTGCACATGAATTTGTGCAAACTTTGGGAGATAGTGAAGGACAGAGAAGCCTGGCATGCTATAGTCCATGGGGTTTCAAAGAGTCAGATATGACTTAGCAACTGAACAATCCATACTGGTTGATAAAGTTCACTGGGAAAAAGCGCACACCGGTACATGAATTTTGAATATTCAAATGGCAATGTGAACCATAATGGAGTTTTGTCATCTCTTATCTTTTAAGAAATAAATATGTTTCTTCTGCTCCATTTAGGACTACTACTACATACCAAGAAAAGGCCCCTTTCCCAAATGCTTCAAACTTACAATTTTATTAATCTAAGTATATGAACCTTGAAGCTCCATTTAGGAGCTTCTGCATGTGTTTCTTTTTTTTTTAATTTTTGTTTATTTATTTTTGGCTATTCTGTGTTTTCACTGCTGCCACAGGCTCTTCTCTAGTTGCAGGGAGTGGGGGGCTACTCTCTAGTTGAGGTGAGCAGGCTTATTGTTGTGATGACTTTTCTTGTTGTGGAACTCGGGCTCTAGGGCACACGGGCTTCAGTAGTTGTGGCTCTGAGGCTCTAGAGCACAGGCTTAATAGTTGTGGCTCACAGGCTTAGTTGCTCCACAGCATGTGGGATCTTCCTGTATCAGGGATCGAACCTGTGTCTCCTGCATTGGCAGGTAAACTCTTTCCCACTGAGCTACCAGGGAAACCCTCGTGTGTTTCTTCTGCTCCATTTAGGAACTTCTTTAAGAAAACTACATAATTTGCTTAATAAAATGCACCTTCCAGTGTTTCCCTTCTAAAATTTTGCACATGTATTTATGTTCTTCTTAGAGATCAGTAATGTATTTATGATGTCAGCTTTTATAACTGCCCTTGAAAAGACAGCATGAGCTATTCAAATAACCACCTCTGCATTCCATTGTGTTCAGCTTGTCTGTCTGGTGGGTGGGAATAAATGCATCCGCACATTCTTCCAGGTTCCTGAACAATACTGATTCAAACTGATGTGAAGCACAGAGAAGCCTGGCATGCTGGGAAAGATTGAAGGCAAAGAGAAGAGCATGGCTGAGGATGAGTTGGTTAGATAGTATCACCAACTCAGTGCACATGAATTTGTGCAAACTTTGGGAGATAGTGAAGGACAGAGAAGCCTGGCATGCTATAGTCCATGGGGTTTCAAAGAGTCAGATATGACTTAGCAACTGAACAATCCATACTGGTTGATAAAGTTCACTGGGAAAAAGCGCACACCGGTACATGAATTTTGAATATTCAAATGGCAATGTGAACCATAATGGAGTTTTGTCATCTCTTATCTTTTAAGAAATAAATATGTTTCTTCTGCTCCATTTAGGACTACTACTACATACCAAGAAAAGGCCCCTTTCCCAAATGCTTCAAACTTACAATTTTATTAATCTAAGTATATGAACCTTGAAGCTCCATTTAGGAGCTTCTGCATGTGTTTCTTTTTTTTTTAATTTTTGTTTATTTATTTTTGGCTATTCTGTGTTTTCACTGCTGCCACAGGCTCTTCTCTAGTTGCAGGGAGTGGGGGGCTACTCTCTAGTTGAGGTGAGCAGGCTTATTGTTGTGATGACTTTTCTTGTTGTGGAACTCGGGCTCTAGGGCACACGGGCTTCAGTAGTTGTGGCTCTGAGGCTCTAGAGCACAGGCTTAATAGTTGTGGCTCACAGGCTTAGTTGCTCCACAGCATGTGGGATCTTCCTGTATCAGGGATCGAACCTGTGTCTCCTGCATTGGCAGGTAAACTCTTTCCCACTGAGCTACCAGGGAAACCCTGCGTGTGTTTCTTCTGCTCCATTTAGGAACTTCTTTAAGAAAACTACATAATTTGCTTAATAAAATGCACCTTCCAGTGTTTCCCTTCTAAAATTTTGCACATGTATTTATGTTCTTCTTAGAGATCAGTAATGTATTTATGATGTCAGCTTTTATAACTGCCCTTGAAAAGACAGCATGAGCTATTCAAATAACCACCTCTGCATTCCATTGTGTTCAGCTTGTCTGTCTGGTGGGTGGGAATAAATGCATCCGCACATTCTTCCAGGTTCCTGAACAATACTGAAAACACGCTGTGCAGAATATGTGCCTGCAGGCAAATAGGAACCTGGGCCTGTTGATTTTCCAGTGGAGCCAGGTGGAGATGCGGGAACAGATATTTGAGAAGCAGATGTAAATTGAAGGGGAAGGAAGCAAAAACCAAGGAGAAAGAACAGACAAAAGCTGGACTTGGACTTCTCTTAGCCAGATCTACCTTCTGCCGAGAGGTGGGGGTGCTGAGAAGGGAGCACAGAGCTGGCACTAGAGTCTGGAGCTAGTATGGGGGCATGATGGAGAGAAAACAGGGGGTTCAAAGAACCCACAGGAATTCTTTCTCAGCTGGGTCATCACATCATCATTCAGGCCTTCCCTCTAAAATAATGGCACTTGTGTTCACAGGCTATAAACCTATCCACTGCTCGAAAGACTAGGTAAAACCACACTGGAAATGAGAATTTGGCACACTAACTGTAAGCAAGGGTTCAAGACGACTGGATAGAAATCCTAGCTCCACCCCTTGTTGGCTACGTGGTCTTGAGCAAATTATTTAAACTCCGAGTCAGAGTTTGCTCATCTGTCTCTTGAGTAAAAGGGAAGTGGCAATGCCTGTCTTGTGCCATTGCCATGAGGATTACATGAAGTAAACTGTGAAATGAAAACTATGTGTACAGTAACTTGCACATGGTAAACACATATACTATGCTACGTGTTTTGTTATTTTGAGTCTTAGTCTTTTAACCCCACAGTGCTTCCAGTGTTAAGTCACTTAGAAAAAGTTTTCTGCCTGTTGTGAATCTGAATACATTGGTCCAGGCAGATGTGGATGGATCCTGCGTGTGTTTCTTCTGCTCCATTTAGGAACTTCTTTAAGAAAACTACATAATTTGCTTAATAAAATGCACCTTCCAGTGTTTCCCTTCTAAAATTTTGCACATGTATTTATGTTCTTCTTAGAGATCAGTAATGTATTTATGATGTCAGCTTTTATAACTGCCCTTGAAAAGACAGCATGAGCTATTCAAATAACCACCTCTGCATTCCATTGTGTTCAGCTTGTCTGTCTGGTGGGTGGGAATAAATGCATCCGCACATTCTTCCAGGTTCCTGAACAATACTGAAAACACGCTGTGCAGAATATGTGCCTGCAGGCAAATAGGAACCTGGGCCTGTTGATTTTCCAGTGGAGCCAGGTGGAGATGCGGGAACAGATATTTGAGAAGCAGATGTAAATTGAAGGGGAAGGAAGCAAAAACCAAGGAGAAAGAACAGACAAAAGCTGGACTTGGACTTCTCTTAGCCAGATCTACCTTCTGCCGAGAGGTGGGGGTGCTGAGAAGGGAGCACAGAGCTGGCACTAGAGTCTGGAGCTAGTATGGGGGCATGATGGAGAGAAAACAGGGGGTTCAAAGAACCCACAGGAATTCTTTCTCAGCTGGGTCATCACATCATCATTCAGGCCTTCCCTCTAAAATAATGGCACTTGTGTTCACAGGCTATAAACCTATCCACTGCTCGAAAGACTAGGTAAAACCACACTGGAAATGAGAATTTGGCACACTAACTGTAAGCAAGGGTTCAAGACGACTGGATAGAAATCCTAGCTCCACCCCTTGTTGGCTACGTGGTCTTGAGCAAATTATTTAAACTCCGAGTCAGAGTTTGCTCATCTGTCTCTTGAGTAAAAGGGAAGTGGCAATGCCTGTCTTGTGCCATTGCCATGAGGATTACATGAAGTAAACTGTGAAATGAAAACTATGTGTACAGTAACTTGCACATGGTAAACACATAGACTATGCTACGTGTTTTTTTATTTTGAGTCTTAGTCTTTTAACCCCACAGTGCTTCCAGTGTTAAGTCACTTAGAGTCCATAAAAGGTTTTCTGCCTGTTGTGAATCTGAATACATTGGTCCAGGCAGATGTGGATGGATCTAGCGTCGGATTTAGATTGCTTGTGAGAAATTAAACTCGAGCGACTAGAAACAAACATTTTTGTTCCCTCATAATTTAATTTTTAAAAATAAGAATGCAATTATATTAAAGGAATTAAAAGCAAATAAAAAAGAAGCCTCCTAAAATCCACCATTTTAATACAATTCTGTGTTAACTTTTTATTCTTTCACACTTCTGTGACTATTTCCAATTTTATATAAAAGAAATGTAAAAGCCTAGTTAGCAAAGGCTTAGAAGTTTATTGTTTATGCCTCTACCAATTATGTGTTTTCTTTGGAAATCTAGCAGTCAGTTCCTCCTCTCCTTCTAAAACTCTTCTCTAATACTTAACTCAAGATTGCTTGTTGAACCATTGAACCATGGGAAATTCATTTTCAAAATTTGCTTAATTGCTGTGAGACTTTTAATTTGTTCTGGATGATGGTGCTAATGTCTGGGAACTGGGACTGAAGCCCTCCAAAGTTGTTAATTCAATCAGCCACTGTGCCCTTGCCATGCCTAATGAAGGGGGGGCCATCCAGATCCCTCTCACAAAGAGGCTGGGTCCCTTCTGACCACCTCGTCAAAGATGAATAAGAGGGGCCCCACAGTTAGGTCGAACACTTGGGGCAAATTACCAGGGTGTCAGTCCACATTATCCAAAGCCCTGGGTTGTGCTTCCCCAAATAATTATTCGGCAGGTTTTATGTAGGACCCCAGAGTTTTAAGGCATGGTGTTTGTGCATGTGTTCACACCTGCTAATCTGAAAATTTCTTTACTCACTGAGGGTCCATTTGACTCTGTCTACAATCTGTACGATTAAAGCAAATTATTTAAACTCCGAGTCAGAGTTTGCTCATCTGTCTCTTGAGTAAAAGGGAAGTGGCAATGCCTGTCTTGTGCCATTGCCATGAGGATTACATGAAGTAAACTGTGAAATGAAAACTATGTGTACAGTAACTTGCACATGGTAAACACATAGACTATGCTACGTGTTTTTTTATTTTGAGTCTTAGTCTTTTAACCCCACAGTGCTTCCAGTGTTAAGTCACTTAGAGTCCATAAAAGGTTTTCTGCCTGTTGTGAATCTGAATACATTGGTCCAGGCAGATGTGGATGGATCTAGCGTCGGATTTAGATTGCTTGTGAGAAATTAAACTCGAGCGACTAGAAACAAACATTTTTGTTCCCTCATAATTTAATTTTTAAAAATAAGAATGCAATTATATTAAAGGAATTAAAAGCAAATAAAAAAGAAGCCTCCTAAAATCCACCATTTTAATACAATTCTGTGTTAACTTTTTATTCTTTCACACTTCTGTGACTATTTCCAATTTTATATAAAAGAAATGTAAAAGCCTAGTTAGCAAAGGCTTAGAAGTTTATTGTTTATGCCTCTACCAATTATGTGTTTTCTTTGGAAATCTAGCAGTCAGTTCCTCCTCTCCTTCTAAAACTCTTCTCTAATACTTAACTCAAGATTGCTTGTTGAACCATTGAACCATGGGAAATTCATTTTCAAAATTTGCTTAATTGCTGTGAGACTTTTAATTTGTTCTGGATGATGGTGCTAATGTCTGGGAACTGGGACTGAAGCCCTCCAAAGTTGTTAATTCAATCAGCCACTGTGCCCTTGCCATGCCTAATGAAGGGGGGGCCATCCAGATCCCTCTCACAAAGAGGCTGGGTCCCTTCTGACCACCTCGTCAAAGATGAATAAGAGGGGCCCCACAGTTAGGTCGAACACTTGGGGCAAATTACCAGGGTGTCAGTCCACATTATCCAAAGCCCTGGGTTGTGCTTCCCCAAATAATTATTCGGCAGGTTTTATGTAGGACCCCAGAGTTTTAAGGCATGGTGTTTGTGCATGTGTTCACACCTGCTAATCTGAAAATTTCTTTACTCACTGAGGGTCCATTTGACTCTGTCTACAATCTGTAAGATCATAAACATCACCCCCAGACTGTTGATATTCCTGTTAACCACTGAAGTTTTTCATGGCACGACTGGTGAAAGCTTGCTCTGTCCTCATGATAAATTAGCTTGTTTATTCCTCTTCTGCTTATTTCTATCCTGCTGTTGGTTAGTGTAATGAAGCAGAAGTCCATTGTGTGTGTTCACTGGGTAGCGATCCTCTGGCACCAAAGGGGGTAATTGAGTAGAAAGGCAGAATGCTGTTGGTGCATGGGAGAAGTTAACACCACATGAGGTCACCAGGCTTCAAGCTTTAATCAATGTGGACACAATGCAATTGAGATTTTGAAAAGGGTTTGTTTATAGTGTGAGAGTAAGGGTCAGTAGTTAATTTGAAATGCTGTAGGTGTGTTTTCCTTGAACCAAGAAGGTACAGAGCATGTGTCATAGAGGATTGTAAATATCCTCAAGGGAGGGATGTAATTGGGGTGGGAGTTTTAAAAAGAAGGGCATTCGAGAACTTCAGTATACTTATTATCGACCCATCCATGTTTTAAACTTTTATCATTCTTCAAAATGGGAAAGAGAGTGTAGAAAAAACACTATATAAGTCTATAGTATAGAGGCACAGCCTTACCAAGAAACAACTTTTTTGTTTAAAGCAATGCTGTCTTTTGGGAAGACATTTGAAGTGCTATAAAATATTATTAAGAATAGTACTGGGTGCTCATTCTCAAAGGATTCTTACTCGCAAAAGTTTATATCATTTAGAATTGTTCATTTCTGTGGTTTGAAGGGAGAATATGACAACTTTTAACCCATTACTGCTGCCTGTTTCCATTTCAGGCTCCAATCTAAACCAGGCATATCTGTCTGCCTTTTGGATTACCTTTGACGTTTTCCCCCATTACATAATTACCTAAGTTCCAACAGTTTGAAACACCATACTTTTGCAATCATTCTTCTACTGTGAAACTAGAGAGGGCCCTGTCCTTTTGTTGCAAGGAGACTTTGCAGACAAATGTCTGGTTTTCCGAAATGACTGTGGGAAAAGAATGTGAAGGCTATGGCGGAGCCCAAGAGTGTACATAGATTCAGAGATGCTTTGTTAAGTGCATGTTGGACTTCGGTGATGAAATTACGCTCCTAATACTTAGTATTTGTACAGTGCTATTATCCTTTACACTTTCACAGAAATTATCTCATTTGATCTTACCAACAGCACTCTGAAACAGGTCAGTCCAGCAGGAATATACAGATTTGAAAGTTATGGGAAGTGAATTGGAGAATAGCTGTGTTTGTGGTTGGTTTTGTTTGACAGGGACTGTTTTGGTGAGATTTATTTGTGCTGGAATTACTCTGAGGATTTGAAGATTAATTGCTACATGATGATAGGATAAAGAATGGGAAAAGAGCTTAGGTTTTAATATAGAGAATTACTTTTTCTAGAAGTTGCTGTATATTCACCAAACATTAGTTTGTGAACTATCTTCTAGGACAATTGCATGGTATCTGTGGTCCATTGTCTTTAATTTTCCCATGAAACACTTAGCTGCTCACTTAATTAATTGTTCGGCAAATATATAATAATAATAAATATCAGTAATAAATATCTTTGAAGAAACAACAAGTTTTAGTCTGTTGAAGGTGTCTCTAGGTGTTTGGACCTCTTCCTCGGCAGAATCTAAGTGTTTGGAATTCTGAGGAAAAACTTGCAGAAAGAGCCATGAAGTACCTTGAGATGAAAGTGAAACTAATTTATTAATCTTAGCTAGTATGCCAAGATGCTGCTGTATGGTTACCCACTATAGTAACTCCTCTCTGGTGTACCTTTCTCCCTTCAAGTCATGCCAACAAATATGCATTGAAAGGCCATTTCTGTGGTTTGAAGAGAATATGACAACTTTTAACCCATTACTGCTGCCTGTTTCCATTTCAGGCTCCAATCTAAACCAGGCATATCTGTCTGCCTTTTGGATTACCTTTGACGTTTTCCCCCATTACATAATTACCTAAGTTCCAACAGTTTGAAACACCATACTTTTGCAATCATTCTTCTACTGTGAAACTAGAGAGGGCCCTGTCCTTTTGTTGCAAGGAGACTTTGCAGACAAATGTCTGGTTTTCCGAAATGACTGTGGGAAAAGAATGTGAAGGCTATGGCGGAGCCCAAGAGTGTACATAGATTCAGAGATGCTTTGTTAAGTGCATGTTGGACTTCGGTGATGAAATTACGCTCCTAATACTTAGTATTTGTACAGTGCTATTATCCTTTACACTTTCACAGAAATTATCTCATTTGATCTTACCAACAGCACTCTGAAACAGGTCAGTCCAGCAGGAATATACAGATTTGAAAGTTATGGGAAGTGAATTGGAGAATAGCTGTGTTTGTGGTTGGTTTTGTTTGACAGGGACTGTTTTGGTGAGATTTATTTGTGCTGGAATTACTCTGAGGATTTGAAGATTAATTGCTACATGATGATAGGATAAAGAATGGGAAAAGAGCTTAGGTTTTAATATAGAGAATTACTTTTTCTAGAAGTTGCTGTATATTCACCAAACATTAGTTTGTGAACTATCTTCTAGGACAATTGCATGGTATCTGTGGTCCATTGTCTTTAATTTTCCCATGAAACACTTAGCTGCTCACTTAATTAATTGTTCGGCAAATATATAATAATAATAAATATCAGTAATAAATATCTTTGAAGAAACAACAAGTTTTAGTCTGTTGAAGGTGTCTCTAGGTGTTTGGACCTCTTCCTCGGCAGAATCTAAGTGTTTGGAATTCTGAGGAAAAACTTGCAGAAAGAGCCATGAAGTACCTTGAGATGAAAGTGAAACTAATTTATTAATCTTAGCTAGTATGCCAAGATGCTGCTGTATGGTTACCCACTATAGTAACTCCTCTCTGGTGTACCTTTCTCCCTTCAAGTCATGCCAACAAATATGCATTGAAAGGCCATTTCTGGTTATTGGTTCAGAGAATGGGTTATCATAATTATATTACCTAATCTCCTACTGTTGCATTTTAGTGATATTTCAAGATTGGGGTCTATATAGTAGCAATACTGCAAAAATCTCCCTTGTAATTACCTTTTAATTCATACTCTTACTTTCTTAGCAATTTCACATCTGTGAATTTATCTGAGGTCAAAAATCATGCCAAAAAAGTAAAAAAGGACTTCCTTGGCTGCCCAGTAACTGAATCTATGCACTTTGATCCCTGCTTGGGAAACTGAGAAACTGTGTGGCCAAAAAAAAAAAAAAAAAATCATATTCATTTTAGAAGATTTTGATAATAATCTCCACTTGCCCTTTGAGATCAGTAATAGCCACCCTGCATACCTCATAAGTCAGTTCTTGAGATACCCCAATTCCTACATCTTGGCCAGTACTGGGTATTACTTTTATCTTAAACAATTTTGCCAGTGTGCCAAGAATATTTATTTCTTTTAATTTACATTTCTTTAATTACTTGTGACATTGAACCTGTTTTCACATGCTTATTGACTGTCTATACTCCTTTTTGACTTACCTGGTCGCTTCCTTCCTTTGGTATGCTATTTTCAAAGCTGATCATCCTTGTCAGTCAGCTTCTTAGAGATTAGGGAAAGAGGAAAGACTTACTAGGTAGGATGGTTCAGCCTAATTCTGTTGATAGTAGGATCCTGCGTTTCCTTTGTGGCACCTCCCCATTCCCACTCCTCAGACCATGAGATTTAAGAGAAGCTTCACCTCTGACTCCAGTGATGGGAAATGACCAAGCCACAGGGCTCAGATTTAGTCTAAAAAGAATGAAGTCTAAGTCTTACTGGATGGGGCTTCCTCTGGTGGTCCAGTGGGTGGGGACACCGCCTTGCTGTGCAAGGGGCGCCGGTTGGATCCCTGGCCTGGGAAGATCCCATGAGCCGCAGACGGGCTGGACCCATGTTTCCAATTACCGAGCCAGAGCTCTGGAGCGCATGCGCCCAGAGCCGGTGCTCTGCAGTGACAGACGCCACTGAGATGGGAGGCCCACAGGAGCCAAGGAACAAAGACGGATGAAAATAGAGACATGAAAGACCAATGGAAGTGGCCCGCCCCCTCCCCGCCCTCCCCAACCCGACCCCCGCCCAAAATAAATAAATAAATAAATCTTTAAAAAAAAAAAGTCTTACTGGAGAAGCTACCAGGAAGAGATGTCTTCTCTGTTTATTACTGAACTTAAACTCAGATAATATGAGCCTGGAGCTGCTGAAGCCCTTCCAATGAAGCCCCCAAATGAAGCTAATAAAATATAAGATAAAATTTAGGGACTATAAAGAAATGAGGTCTGTTGATATAATTTGATTTCTCCAAACAACCACTATCTAAAGGCCACTCTGTCTTTGAACCTTTTTCATCTTCTCTTTACTAGTTGATTAATTTTTGCTGAAGCAGTTTAATTTGGAATTTCTTTTGCAACCAAAAGACCACAGACTGATGCACTTAGTATGCCTTTGGTTAAATACTGGTCAATGCGACCACTACTATATCGGTGTATTTGGAGATTTTCTGGTTTTGTTTAATTTTAACATTTCTTTAATTACTTGTGACATTGAACCTGTTTTCACATGCTTATTGACTGTCTATACTCCTTTTTGACTTACCTGGTCGCTTCCTTCCTTTGGTATGCTATTTTCAAAGCTGATCATCCTTGTCAGTCAGCTTCTTAGAGATTAGGGAAAGAGGAAAGACTTACTAGGTAGGATGGTTCAGCCTAATTCTGTTGATAGTAGGATCCTGCGTTTCCTTTGTGGCACCTCCCCATTCCCACTCCTCAGACCATGAGATTTAAGAGAAGCTTCACCTCTGACTCCAGTGATGGGAAATGACCAAGCCACAGGGCTCAGATTTAGTCTAAAAAGAATGAAGTCTAAGTCTTACTGGATGGGGCTTCCTCTGGTGGTCCAGTGGGTGGGGACACCGCCTTGCTGTGCAAGGGGCGCCGGTTGGATCCCTGGCCTGGGAAGATCCCACATGCCGCGGAGAGGCTGGACCCATGTTTCCAATTACCGAGCCAGAGCTCTGGAGCGCATGCGCCCAGAGCCGGTGCTCTGCAGTGACAGACGCCACTGAGATGGGAGGCCCACAGGAGCCAAGGAACAAAGACGGATGAAAATAGAGACATGAAAGACCAATGGAAGTGGCCCGCCCCCCCCCCCCCCCAACCCGATCCCCGCCCAAAAAAAATAAATAAATAAATCTTTTAAAAAAAGTCTTACTGGAGAAGCTACCAGGAAGAGATGTCTTTTTGTTTATTACTGAACTTAAACTCAGATAATATGAGCCTGGAGCTGCTGAAGCCCTTCCAATGAAGCCCCCAAATGAAGCTAATAAAATATAAGATAAAATTTAGGGACTATAAAGAAATGAGGTCTGTTGATATAATTTGATTTCTCCAAACAACCACTATCTAAAGGCCACTCTGTCTTTGAACCTTTTTCATCTTCTCTTTACTAGTTGATTAATTTTTGCTGAAGCAGTTTAATTTGGAATTTCTTTTGCAACCAAAAGACCACAGACTGATGCACTTAGTATGCCTTTGGTTAAATACTGGTCAATGAGACCACTACTATATCGTAGAAAGTGTATTTGGAGAGTTTGCCTACGTTTGGTGGAATATGACTTTGGTGAAAAATAAAATTAGGCATGGAACCAACTTCTCTTAGGCACAGCTCTTCAAACTAGAAGAATAGTTGAAATGGGGTCTGTGTGTGTGTGTGTGTGTGTGTGTGTATGTATGTATATGTGTCTATGTGTGTTTGGAGGCACCACTGTTGGAGTACCAACTGGCTGGTAAAGATCATTAGTGACAATTCTTGGAACTTGGCCAGACTGTTGGCTTTAAAACAAAGCTCATTGCAATATGTACTCCTGCTGAGCTGGATGTGTGTGAAATGGATGGCAAAAGAATGTCCCAGCAGCTAAAATGAGGCACAGGAGAAGCTTTAATGACTATCCAAGCAGAGTAGTATTTGGGGGGATAGTTGGGAAACTTGAGTGGGTATTTTGATGACTCGAAGTTTCTTTGGGACATCCAGAAGTTTGTGAGACAGAACAAACAATGAGCTGGTACATGTTACTACAATCCCTGAGCTGAGTTAGTCATGGCTATAGGAGGAATACACACATGGATCTTACCTTCAGGCAGATTAAATTCGATTGGAGAGACAAAAGTGATAAAGATATTTGTTGTCAAGGTCAAAGTGAGTGAAATAGATTGTGATTTAGATTGTGTTCTAAGTATTTTCTAGATCATATAAAAAAAGGTTTTTAAAAAGAATTAGGCATTTCGACATTTGCCTTTACAGTGTGGTCACTGGAAGCACAATTTGATGTACATAATTCAAGACAAGATTCACATCATTTTAAGGTACTAAATTAAGAACAAGCTTAATAGAGAAAGCTATGGGCAGAGTATCAAAGAGATCTGGCCCTAGCCGTTCCATCCTTAGACATACATTTAATCACTTATGCTTCTTCTTGCCTTTGGTTCTTTACTAAGTAGACCTGGTAATGCTTTTCCATCAAAAAAATTTGATTTCTCCAAACAACCACTATCTAAAGGCCACTCTGTCTTTGAACCTTTTTCATCTTCTCTTTACTAGTTGATTAATTTTTGCTGAAGCAGTTTAATTTGGAATTTCTTTTGCAACCAAAAGACCACAGACTGATGCACTTAGTATGCCTTTGGTTAAATACTGGTCAATGAGACCACTACTATATCGTAGAAAGTGTATTTGGAGAGTTTGCCTACGTTTGGTGGAATATGACTTTGGTGAAAAATAAAATTAGGCATGGAACCAACTTCTCTTAGGCACAGCTCTTCAAACTAGAAGAATAGTTGAAATGGGGTCTGTGTGTGTGTGTGTGTGTGTGTGTGTGTATGTATGTATATGTGTCTATGTGTGTTTGGAGGCACCACTGTTGGAGTACCAACTGGCTGGTAAAGATCATTAGTGACAATTCTTGGAACTTGGCCAGACTGTTGGCTTTAAAACAAAGCTCATTGCAATATGTACTCCTGCTGAGCTGGATGTGTGTGAAATGGATGGCAAAAGAATGTCCCAGCAGCTAAAATGAGGCACAGGAGAAGCTTTAATGACTATCCAAGCAGAGTAGTATTTGGGGGGATAGTTGGGAAACTTGAGTGGGTATTTTGATGACTCGAAGTTTCTTTGGGACATCCAGAAGTTTGTGAGACAGAACAAACAATGAGCTGGTACATGTTACTACAATCCCTGAGCTGAGTTAGTCATGGCTATAGGAGGAATACACACATGGATCTTACCTTCAGGCAGATTAAATTCGATTGGAGAGACAAAAGTGATAAAGATATTTGTTGTCAAGGTCAAAGTGAGTGAAATAGATTGTGATTTAGATTGTGTTCTAAGTATTTTCTAGATCATATAAAAAAAGGTTTTTTTAAAAAAAGAATTAGGCATTTCGACATTTGCCTTTACAGTGTGGTCACTGGAAGCACAATTTGATGTACATAATTCAAGACAAGATTCACATCATTTTAAGGTACTAAATTAAGAACAAGCTTAATAGAGAAAGCTATGGGCAGAGTATCAAAGAGATCTGGCCCTAGCCCCGTTTCCATCCTTAGACATACATTTAATCACTTATGCTTCTTCTTGCCTTTGGTTCTTTACTAAGTAGACCTGGTAATGCTTTTCCATGGCAAATAAAAACAGAGGTGTGGGCTTCCCTGGTAGCTCAGTGGTAAAGAGTTCACCTGCCAGTGCAGGAGACACCAGTTTGATCCCTAATCCAGGAAGATCCCACATGCTGCAGAGCAACTAAGCCCATGAGCCACAACTATTGAGCCTGTGCTCTAGAGCCTTGGAGCTGCAACTATTGAGCCCATGTGCCACGACTACTGAAGCCCGTGAGCCCTAGAGCCCCAGTTCCACAAGAAAAATTACCACAAAAAGAAGCCTGCTCACCTCAACAAGAGAGTAGCCCCTGCTCCCTGCAACTAGAGAAGAGCCTGTGGTGGCAGTGAAAACCCAGAATAACCAAAAATAAATAAAAATTTTTAAAAAGAGAGATGTGTTTTTCTCAAAGCCAGCTATGTTGGCCTTTTCCACTCATTTGTTTATGTTTAAAGCATTGAAGTAAGTCCTCAGAGTCTTTAGATTACCAGCAGATTAGGTATTTGTATAGATGGTGGTTAAGGTATATTGTAGCATTTTGCTGAATTCTGGTTAATATAAAGAGGCACAGATCATGGTAATTTGCTCATCTGTCTTGTCATGGAAAGAAAACATGAAGTTAGTGAATTTAGCTCTCAAGGAACCTACTCACCAGCTGTGAGACTAGGTTTAGAATCTTGTCTGTAACCTGCCACTGAGCTATACGTCTATAAATAAGATGTGTGTGAAAGCAGGGCACGTATCTTCTGTAATATACCAATGATAGACAAGGTGGCATTGATTTAGCTGAGTAGAGAGGCAGGGCATGTATACAAATACCATTAATAAAACAGCAGAGTGTGGTAAAAATATTAGGTAATATTTATTGAGCACTTCCTATGTGCTAGGCAATGTTCTAAGTGTTTTATATGCATATCTTACCCTACTGACATAGTTGAGCTGGAACTAGAATCTTTGTCTTGCTGTTTTCTTGTTTAAAGGTCTAGAGAGGCTGACCAATCCAGGACGCATTGATTTGGACTTCTTTAACTTGATAATTATATTTTCTTTAAAAATTGTCTGTTCTAAAAGCAGTGGAGTTTGGGGGACAAAACCTGGGGATGGCTGTAAATTAACCAAAAGGTTTACAAATACCCGTAAGGATGGGCATTGTGTTTGGCATTGTAGGCAAATCCATTCAGCCTAAGGTCTTCTGTCTGTATTTCCCTTTGTGAACTCTTTTGCTGAATGTCCCGTCATCCTTTGTGAGATGAGGTCATGTTCATCCTGTCTGCTTTCACGACATAAATGTTTTAGGAACTCTCCACAGACTGGCTGGATTGTCTCTCTGGGCTATGAACAGATTGTGTGGGTGATAAGACAAGTAGGAAAAGACTCATCAGTCAAAAAGAGGGGGTGGAAAGCTCTGTCTCTGGCTCTCAGAATGGAGCTTGGACACAAAGGGAACTTCGTTAATCATGCCTCCTTTGTAATCAGAATGGTGGAGGCATTTTTTAAAACCACTATTATTTTGTCCTCTGTCTCGTCTGAGTGAAACCAATTGTTAATAGCTAATCAAGGGGTTAAAAATTTCCCAGACACGGCCAGGCAGAATCAACTTCACTTGATAAAGTAGTGGGTGGATTCTGGTTGGAAAACCAAGTCAGGTGTGGTCACAGGCTTCTGGCAGACATGATGCTAGCCTGTTAGGATCCCCTTGTCCATAATCAACCTGGTGGCAGCTTTGTGCTTAGTTGAAAATTTCACGCATGTGTGAGCAGTGGGAAGGGATAGGTAAGTTTGGGGGATTTTGATGAGTTAGGATTCAGTAACTTTGTAATACTAAGCAAATACTGAATGGACAGCTTCAAACATTTCAATACTGACCCACTTGGAAAACCAGTTTAATCTTTCTGTAGTTTCTTTCTTAGAAACCAGAGCATAATAATCTTTGCTACCCACTTAATGGGTGCAAAACAAAGAAGATAGGGAAGATTCTCTTAGTGTTATTCATATTTAATATGGTAAGATGAATCAGTATTTTTTTTCTAAACCTGTTATTATTTAGCACCTCCTCCCTTTTACAAGAGAGGTTGTGTGCCTTAGTGGAAGATGACTTTGTAACAATTTTTTGTTCTTTATTTTTTCTAGTAATTTTGCAAGACAGGTCCAGCAAACTTGCACCATGGATGGTTTTCTAAGAGGAGTTTGAGGTTACCTCTGCCCTATCCTTTCCCTGAATCTACTGATGAGTTGTTTTGAAGAGTTTGGGCCTCCTTTCCCTATCCTTCCTGTCTTTCAACCCAAAAGGTTTACAAATACCCGTAAGGATGGGCATTGTGTTTGGCTTTGTAGCTGTATTTCCTGTATTTCCCTTTGTGAACTCTTTTGCTGAATGTCCCGTCATCCTTTGTGAGATGAGGTCATGTTCATCCTGTCTGCTTTCACGACATAAATGTTTTAGGAACTCTCCACAGACTGGCTGGATTGTCTCTCTGGGCTATGAACAGATTGTGTGGGTGATAAGACAAGTAGGAAAAGACTCATCAGTCAAAAAGAGGGGGTGGAAAGCTCTGTCTCTGGCTCTCAGAATGGAGCTTGGACACAAAGGGAACTTCGTTAATCATGCCTCCTTTGTAATCAGAATGGTGGAGGCATTTTTTAAAACCACTATTATTTTGTCCTCTGTCTCGTCTGAGTGAAACCAATTGTTAATAGCTAATCAAGGGGTTAAAAATTTCCCAGACACGGCCAGGCAGAATCAACTTCACTTGATAAAGTAGTGGGTGGATTCTGGTTGGAAAACCAAGTCAGGTGTGGTCACAGGCTTCTGGCAGACATGATGCTAGCCTGTTAGGATCCCCTTGTCCATAATCAACCTGGTGGCAGCTTTGTGCTTAGTTGAAAATTTCACGCATGTGTGAGCAGTGGGAAGGGATAGGTAAGTTTGGGGGATTTTGATGAGTTAGGATTCAGTAACTTTGTAATACTAAGCAAATACTGAATGGACAGCTTCAAACATTTCAATACTGACCCACTTGGAAAACCAGTTTAATCTTTCTGTAGTTTCTTTCTTAGAAACCAGAGCATAATAATCTTTGCTACCCACTTAATGGGTGCAAAACAAAGAAGATAGGGAAGATTCTCTTAGTGTTATTCATATTTAATATGGTAAGATGAATCAGTATTTTTTTTCTAAACCTGTTATTATTTAGCACCTCCTCCCTTTTACAAGAGAGGTTGTGTGCCTTAGTGGAAGATGACTTTGTAACAATTTTTTGTTCTTTATTTTTTCTAGTAATTTTGCAAGACAGGTCCAGCAAACTTGCACCATGGATGGTTTTCTAAGAGGAGTTTGAGGTTACCTCTGCCCTATCCTTTCCCTGAATCTACTGATGAGTTGTTTTGTAATGAATTGTTTGCTGAGGACAAAGCAAAGATAGTGAAACCAAAGGCAATATTGCATTTAGAAGAAAGCTAATGAACTATTCTTCTAGTTATTCCTTTGTTGTAGTTTGGTTGCTAAGTCCTGTCTGACTCTTTGCAACCCCATGGAGTGTAGCACTCAAGGCTTCCCTGTCCTTCACTCTTTTCTGGAGTTTGCTAAAACTCATCTATTCATTTAGTGATGCCATCCAACCATCTCATCCTCTGTTGTCCCATTCTCCTCCTACCCTTAATTTTTCCCAGCATCAGGATCTTTTCCAATGAATTGACTCTTTGCATCATGTGGTCAAAGTATTGGAGCTTCAGAATCAGTCCTTGCAATGACTATTCAGGGTTGATTCCTTTTAGGATTGACCGGTTTGATCTCTTTGCACTTCAAGGAACACTCAAGAGTCTTCTCCTTACCTGTATGTGTTTCTGTTTTCTTTAAAAAACTGAATGGAATTTTGAAATCAGACAGAGAGAGGTGGCTGTAAATTCCATGCAGGAGGCATCACAATATATCTTAGGATTACAAAGCAAAAGAAAGAACTGCTTGATTCTTGGTCCTTTTTAGAAAACCCTCCTGCCCTATCCCGTATTTATCTTTTCAGAACAGAAACTAAATTCCCCACAAGGTTTTCCCCTCTTATCTGGTTTCACCTAAATGATATTTCCTTCTCAGGAAAGATTGGAGTTTGCCTTTCCTATTATGATGATGAACTACTGCTGGTCCTCTTTGCCTAATGGAGATCCCCCACTTTTCCCACCCTCTGTTTTCACCTGAATCTGAAATTTCCCAGTTCTTTAGAAAAAACAGAGATTCTTGTTTTGTAAGGGATCTGGGAATTTGTTGAGACAAACCTCACCCACACTGGGATCCTCTCAACAGAGATAATGTCCCTACCAACATTTTCCATTCCAGTGATAGTTTATCAATAGACAAGATTGCTTAGTTTTTCAATCTAGTTGAAACACTATGATGGTTAAATTTTCTTTCTTATAGTTCAGTGGAAGATTGGCTTCCCTTACTAGATTGTATTATAATTCATTGTAATTTTCACTCATGAATCTGGAATTTTCCTTTAGGAGTAATCTAGAACTTGTGATTCTTCCTTTTTGTTAGATGGTGACTTCTCAAATATTGGATTGACCTAAAAGTTCACTTGTGTTTTTTCTATACGATGACTATCATTTCTCTCCTTTGATTTTCTCTTTTCCAGGTGAAAACACCCTTTTCTGATAATATTCCTTACCGTACTTTCTGTCCCTGTATGTATTTGCAGTCAAGATTAAGTTTACCTCTGCTGCCATGGCAACCAGCTACTTCGTGTTGTTTCTACTTAAGAGAAAACCACCATTTTCCTGTTTTCAGTAGAAAATCCATTAAGTTAAAAGTCAACTTATTAGTGTCCTTAGAACAGACACATCTCCATTACTGGTGGTCAGATTAGTTCAGAAAACAATGATTTCTGCAACACTCTGTGCAGTGACCTCTCCATTTTAACTCATGTAGCTTATGCCAAACGTGCTTCCCATGTATGTCTGTGTTGGTTTTTCTCATTAGAGAAACAGTGTGACCTAAGACAGAGAGAGACTATGGACTTGGATGCACCTAGGTTCAAACCACAGCTCATTTATTGGCTGTGACCTTGGTTGAGTTATTTGCATTTTCAGAGCCTCATTTTCCTCATGTCTAAATGAAAATCATGATATTTACCACTTACTGCCGTAGAAGACTGAAAATCAGTTAAATCCTATGTTTTACTTCCTGGCTTGTATGAAATACCCAACGACTGGAAGCTGTTATAATTATTTATAACTTGTAGATGACAACCTGATGCATGATGCAGCCAGTCCAGCATGTAGACAACTGTGATGGTTATGAATTATTGAGAGCTTAGAATCCCTGCAGTTGTAAACTCAGAAAAGGGAGTGTCACAGATTGGATTAACAAGATATGAATTTTTCTTCTAAATCTGAAGGCTTGGGGTAAGGAGGGGTTCTCAACCAGCAGTAATTTTGTCTCCCTGCCCCCATCCCTGGGGATATTTGGCAGTGTCTAGAGACATTTCTGATTTTTGCTGCATTCAAGTAAAGAGAGAGAAGATGCTACTGGCAGCTAGTGAACAGAAACCAGGGCTGCTGCCAAACACCCTGTAGTGCACAGAACAGCCTCACAACATTTATCCAGGCCAAAATGTCAATAGTGCCAAGTTGGAGAAACCTTGGGGTGGAGGGATGGGACGGGGTGGAGGGATGGGGACAGGGTAGCCAGGAATAGGCATTAAGAAGGGATATGTATGTGCAACTCTCTGATTGTAAAGAGCCCAGACTTTGAACAAAATATTAAAATAAAATGATGATGATCTAGCATAGCTGTAGTTCTAACCTCATATGATCAGCCCCATAATCCTGCTTCCCCGGTAGTCCAGGGGGTAAAAAGTCGACTTTGCAGAGCCCCATAATCCTAACTTGCTTTTCTAAAATATCAGTCTTTTCCATCTTCCCAATGTCATATGTTATCTGCTAATTAAATAAGTCCTGCCCAAGGTTTGTATGAAACTTTTGCACCTGTTATCTCTTTTATAAAATGTTGCCCCTGTTTAAAGACATCCTAAATGATGACCTAACTGATTCGTCTTGAAGTTGTGATTCTATCAGAGAAACAGGCATTCCACCAATGATGAATTTAAAATAATAACTTCAGTTCTCTATTCATACTGTGAAACATGGTAAAGAAGACATAATAATCTGTAGTATTGCTTCTAGAAGTCCCCCTTTTCTTAATGCTTCTAACCTCTCTCTTCCAAAATACCCCTAAAACCTCCTCTGTTAAAATTTCCCCCCAACCCAAGCCCATGTCTTATCCTTGTCTCTTTTCTTGATGGTATGTCATGAAGACTCAAAGGATCCATTTAGCAATAGTGGAATGCTTGTTGGGGACCAGGTGAGGGCACATTGCAGAGCAAGCAAAACTAGCATTCTCTTTATTTGCTGGGAAAAGAAAAGCAGTAGGGAGGGCCCACATTAATACTCTTGGTTATAGTTATTTTCTAATAATTTAACAAAATAACTGTGTAAAAAGATGTTACAACCCCATTTCACTGAGGAGAAAATTAAGAGCTAATTCTGAGTTTAAACAAAATACTGCTTGGGTATCCCTGGGATGTTTCTTAGATGTTCAAGTTAAAATTCTGATAACATCATCTCAGACCATTGAGAACCTCTATTTTTAATGACCCAAGATCCAGACCTGTTAGTTCCTTCAATGTTTAGATAAACACATCCTGGGGAGCCGGGTGGGGAGGAGGGAGAGACAGGATAGAGAACAAGGAGTGTGTTGCCTTCTCCCACCAGATTCTTCTTCTCCATTTGCGGGGAGAGTTCTTATTATCCATAGGTAGCATTCATTAAGGCCTCACTATATGCTAGGTACTGTGTGTGGTGGGCTCTTTGTATTAATTATTTTTATCTTTACAGCAAATTTATGGGGTGGGAACTCTTAGCAAACTTTTCAAAGGAGAACCTGGAATTTTATAAGGCTTTTAGTAAATAGCCCAACTAAATTGCTAGTAACTAATATAGCTGGAATTTGATCCCCAGTTTTTCTGAGTCTAGAGCCCTTGCTTTTAAATTTTCTTATTCTATGTACCCGCCTGCCAATGCAAGAGGCATAAGAGATTTGGGTGTGATTCCTGGGTCAGGAGATCCCCTGTAAAGAAAGTGGCAACTTGCTCCAGTATTCTTGCCTGGAAAACGCCATGAACAGAAGAGTCTGGCAGGCTAGAGTCTATGGGGCCGCAGAGAGTCAGACACCACTGAGTGGGCACAAACACATACAACCATCTAAAAAACCTTTCCAGTGAAAACATTTCCCTTGCTGCACTGTAATTTTCATTTTCTCTTATGGAACTTTTTTCCTAGAGGATAATCTGGTTAAATTTGGAAAATATTAAGAATTTAGCAGTTTGAATGAAAATCTCAGTGAATGTTATGAATTGATGTCTCGTTAGCAAATTTTGCCTGTGATCTTTTGGCTTAGGGCATGTTTGTCACCATTTCCATTTCTTCTGAATAATAGACTCAGCTCTGTTAAGCCTATTTCTATCATTCTGAAAAACAGAGTTTGGACATACTCCAGATTATTTCATTGTATTGGAATGTCTTTGTGTTGTGTTATACTGTGGGTCTATGGGCCATCAGCTGGAAGCTGGAACGGAACTTTGTTTTCTTCCCCTAAACGTTTTAATTGTGAGTACATTGGATTACCTTCCCATAGTATATATTAAGGGGTATATTTAATTGTGCTGAATACATCAGTATGAAATTTTACATATACAGTTGGCTGTAGCTTGCCCTTGCTTTCTGGAATAGTTTGTTGATCTCATCAGTTGTTGGAAGATAGAAAACAGAGCCCATTTTTGCCTCAAAAGGCAAGAGAAAGTGTATGAGTTTATAGTCTTTTCCTCTAAGAGATGTGAAAATACAAAAAAAAATGAGAGGAGAGGCTAGATTGGGTAAGGCATGGCAGTGTATAATATTGGCTTATACATTGATCCTAAGTGTTTTTTAGTTTTTTTATTTTTGTGGGGGGCCACTTCTGTTGGTCTTTCATTTATTTATTTTTGTTCTTTGGCCAGTGTGGGCCTCCCATAGCAGTGGTCTCTATCACTGCAAAGCACCGGCTCTGAGCGCATGCGCTCCAGAGCTCCAGCTCGGTATGGACACATAGGTCCAGTTGCTCCGCGGCACGTGGGATTTTCCCAGGCCAGGGATCGAACCGGCGCCCCTTGCACTGTAAGGCGGTGTCCTTACCCACTGGACCACCAGGGGAAGCCCAAGAATGACTTTAACCATAACATATAGTATGTAATTTCCTTTTAGAATCAAAACATGTCTAAGAGGGTCTATCTGTGAAAGTACTGCTTTTTTACAGTTGAGAGAACTGGTGGTCAAGCTTAGTTGGATAGTTCATCTGCTTAGTGGTATATCTAGTACTAGAGCTCCACAATTCCCATTCTTGGGATAATTCATTCTGCCAAGATTCTTATCCTCAAATCTGTCATAATTCAGGAGTAGAAAATTAATTTGCTGCCCAGAGTTGTAGCTTTAAAAATATGGAGGGTTTCCCTTGTGGCTCAGTGGATAAGAACCCGTCTGCCAATGCAGGAGACACAGGTTCTATCCCTGAACCAGGAAGATCCCATATACTGCAGAGCAGCTAAACCCACACATCAACAAAGACCCAGCACAGCCAAAAATAAATAAATAAAAGTTAAAACAAAAAAAATATGGAGAGTGCTCATAGAATGTAATGGTGGAGATGGCCCTATGAGCAGTCTTAGATTTACCTATTTTCTTTATTTTTTGACTGTGGTAGGTCTTGTTGCTGCATGAGAGATTTCTCTAGTCGTGGCAAGTGGGAGTACTCTCTAGTTGGCGCATAGGCTTCTCATCGTGATAGCTTCTCTTGTTGTAGAGCACGGGTTGTAGGCACTCAGACCTCTGTAATTGCTGCACAGTAGTTGTGACACACAGGCTTAGCTGCTCCATGGCATGTGGGATCTTCCTGGGCCAGAAATCAAACCAGTGTCCCCTGCATTGCAGGGCAGATTCTCAACCACTGGACCACCAGGGAAGCCCCCCATTCTCTACATTCTTTGCACTTACCAGGTGTTATTAACAGATGCATTTCTACTCACACAGAAGTGGGCAACTCATTGTCTTCAATTGGTTAGGTCAGCTTTAGGCCATCTGATTTTTACTGCTTTCAAATGTCCTTGCTTAGAACTTGAAACATTGGAACCACCTAGAATAACTCAAGCTCTTCTTTCAAATCTTAGTTATTCATGTATTTGAAACCTTTTATCTGTAAAATGTCCCACTTCCTACAAACTGAGCTCTTTAATAAGCTCTACATCCCCAGCTCCTATATATTCTGCCTGCCGTATGACATATAACTCATTTCCCTTTGATTCCTCTTTGAGCACATGATGTTGCCATCCATATACTGCCCATGCAAGGAATTTGGATATCCTTACCACTCTCCTACATGCCCACAGATTCTTTCTGCTAACTAGATTTTCACTCTGCTTGCAATTGTTTTTGCCTGTCACCATTCAGAAACGCCATGTGTCATCTCAAGACTTCCAGTACAATCCCGTGCTCACAGTTCCTGCAGTGTCAGAAGCCTCCCGTTGTCATTGCTATTCTTTTGAGGGCTTTCCTATGTAATTCATTGGACCAGAGAGAAAAGCTCACCCAGGGCTGCTAGGCAAATCGCTCCTACATGCAGCAGGAGATTTTTCTGCCCAGGTTTCTGTCTGAGCTATTTTGTAGATTTGGTCTCAAGAGTAGGATTCAATGCTTTTAAAAGGAAGTGGCTTGTTAGAAGGATATTAATGAAATAGCCAAACTTTTCCCTATATATGTCCTGTGGAATATAGATTTTGTTATAAAATCTTCCAATTTGCCACCATTAATTATATATGTTTAAGTCTAAGATGTGAATATTTCATCTTATTTTGTCTCCTGTTTTCTTTTCATCATGCAGGCCTGCTATCTTTGGGGCAGTATTGGTTGGTACAGGGTAAATACTTTTGTGAACCTCCGTTTCCAGGAAACATGCTAAAGAGTGGTATCTAAACATGTTCTTATAGTTTTAATATTGGCTGCAAATCCTTTGGAAGAAATCTTTTAAAAAGTGCTACGTTTTTGCTTGTTGTCTGTTTCTCACACAATCCTTTGATCTGTGGATTTGGGTGAGCGTGTTTCAGTTTAGGACAAGTTCATTTTGATCCTCAAAATTCAGTATAAATTTCCTACGTAGTTAATGAAGATCTGCAAGAAACATCATAAGCGGAAATGAGCACCTGGCATCACAGAAGGCAGCTATGGCTTCTTCCCAAACTCTCTGAATGCTAGTCTTTTTTTTTTTTTTTCCTGGAGCGGGGGCGGGTTGGGGAGGGAGTGGGGCTGGCGAGCCACTTCTATTGGTCTTTCATTTATCTATTTTCATCCATCTTTGTTCTCTGGCCTGTGTGGGCATCTCATCGCATTGGCCTCTGTTGTCTCAGAGCACCGGCTCTGGGCACATGCACTCCAGAGCTCTGGCTCAGTAATTGGACACATCAGTCCAAACACTCCACGACACGTGGGATCTTCCCAGACCAGGGATCGAACCGGCGACCCTTGCACTGCAAGGTGGTGTCCTTACCCACTGGACCACCAGGGAAGCCCTGAATGCTAGTCTTAATAGTACTTTGATATGGGCAGCTCATGGATATGATGCACCAAAGATTTTTTTAATAAAAGCTTGTTAGGTAGATTAAGCATAACAACATGTTTATTATGACATAAAGACCCTTCAATGTAAATAGTTCATTTCAGGTTTGGGGGACCTGTATCTCAAATGTCTATGATTGGTGCTATAAAGAGGGATAAGACTTGGTCCCTTCCCAATAGAGTCTGTAGTTATGGAAGGTTCAGAAGACATGTTTACAAATAAAATAGAAGGCTGTAGTAGAGACATAGACCAGGTGATACTGGCATCAGAAAAGTGAAAGGGTCACTTGATACTGTTGGGAAACTGGTGGAGGCCTAAGAGGCTGGCACATTATAGGTTTTTTAAAAATTGAATGAAGGAGGTGATGCTTGAGTTAGCACCTAGACCTAATGAAAATATTAAATTATTTAACCAGTGTATAGTGACTTAATTTTTCTTTTTTTGGCTGCACTGGGTTTTTGTTGCCATGTGTGGACTTTTTCTAGTTGCAGCAAGTGGAAGCTCTTCTTTGTTGTGATACTTGGGCTTCTCGTTGTGGTGGCTTCTCTTGTTGCAGGGCCTATGAGCTTCATTAGTTGTGGCACATAAGCTTAGTTGCTCTGTTGCATGTGAGATCTTCCCGGAGCAGGGTTCAAACTTGTGTTCCCTGAATTCGCAGGTGGATTCTTAACCAGTGGACCAACTAGCGAAGTCCTATAGTGACTTAATTTTTGTGATTTCAGTGTTTTAGAAAACCAGATTCCTAAAAATATGACCATTAAGAGTTCAGTTTACCCTTAGCGTGTGCCTCTACTCCAGTTCTAAGGAATTCAGAGTATAAGGTCCCATTTTTCTTGTGTAATCAGGGAACGGGATATGATTATTCTTAGCATTTGTGAAATTCCAGATAAAGTCATTAACAGACCTTCCTTGACCTTAGCATCAGCTTGTACTGTCCCGCACTAAATTTTTGACCCTTCAGAATGCCCTGTACTTAATTACTTTAATCTGTCTTTCCTAAATGGGTCAGAATATGAAGAAAAATTCCATGAAGGTCTTTGTTGGGCCTTAAGGTCTCCATTCTGTAGTATCCCATGTGTCTGAATACATTGCGACTTTACTGGTTTGTTGTCGCTGAGAAAAACTTATTTAGTTCAGGCTCTTATCTATTCAGTTGCTTCCTAAATGTTTCCATGGGTGGGGTGGGGAGCTCGCCTTTTCCTGAGTCAAGTTGTGCCATTGTTTGTCCACCCGGATAGTCAGTGACTTCTTCCTTCAGTTGCTCTGAGCCAAGCCTCCACCTTGCGTTTGTATCCTTGGCCTTTATTCTGTCTACGAGGTCTGTCACAGACTCTCTCATGGCAGCTCCATCATGTGTTCCTTGAGTTGGATCTTCTCTGGGTGAATATTCCAGATTGCTGGCCCAGAATTTGAGGTTAGAAGCAAAACTCTAGTAAAATTAGTTTCAAGAGAGTTCAGAGCATTTTGGGAGCCTGTTATCCCGCCACCCTTTTATGGAACTCAGTGGAGGCCGTCTGTTGCTGGCTGTAGTCTTTCCAGATAAGCCATCAGTACTGCTAGGTGGTGCCTTGTCTGTGGAGCTCTTGTGGCCCTGTTCAGTCTTCCTTAGCCATCACCCTGCTCTGCAAGTCACCTTTCAGGTACTTTGAGAGCACTAGTAAGTAGGGAAGGCTAATAAGTACGCTGTTGGTTGAGGCAGTGTGGTGTTTTGGAAGGAGCAGCAGATGTGAAGGCCAGGGCTCCAGTCCCAGCTCTGCCACCTACTGGTGGGAGAAAACCACCGGTCTAATGCATAGGCAGTGGGGACCATTATTATAACAGCCTGGCCTGTTTACTACAAGGATTAAGTGATCCACGTGTCTGAAAGTGCTTTGTAAAGTGCAGTGTGCAAGTCACATATTCATGTTCATGTCTGTGATTAACATTGATAATGTTGATAAATGTAGAATATAATTTATAAATAATACATGTCTGATAATAATAGTTATAGGTAATAAACATGCGAAATTATTCTAAAATGTAGTACGGACTTCAGAACAAAGCAGCTGTTTCTCCTGAAAGATTTAATTTGAGGGTTTTCTAACCCTAGAGTTTCACCCCAAAGATGGGCCAGTGGCCAGCTTGCCAGCTTGTATCTTGGTGTCTCCCCCACCCTGTGACTCTGCCAGAGCAGCTTCGGGGGCCTCTGCAGAGACTCTGAGAGATATCCCATACAAGAGCTGGTTCACCCTCCATGCTGGGTTTATGAGATCATAGCCAAGGTAGTAAATTATAAGATGCTATAATTCACTTTCCATAGGTGGTCTTGGCTGCATTCCACAGCCTTTTGGCTGAATGGTGAGGCACTGGCACAAAGTCAAAAATTCAGCCCAGATGACTGCTTTGCCGAGCGATGAGCAATAGCATCAACAGATGAGCCATTTGGATTTTCTTTGGAGGCCTTTTGTGTTCACTTCATGTGTACTTAGTTTTTACTGTTTTGAGTATTTCTGAAGTGATGGAGAAACAGTAATTGTAGGTATTTTCCGAGCTAGAGGTTAGAAACGGTGATTTGGTGTACTCCTGTCAAGCTTCTTAATTTGATCGCTCTTTGTTGCCAGACAGCAAAGCTGAGGGTGGGTCAGTTTTTTAACCTGAATTCAGGATTCAGGATTGCACCCCTAATTAGCACGTCTAGTGGTTGGCAGGTTTTATGTGTTAAACCTCTGGCAGGACTTTTTATGTGCATTTTATTATTTTTTCAAAAAGAGGAAAAAAAACCTGGCACTAATCTTGAGCCTAAAGTAACTTCATGTTTACCACAGCATTTCAAATACTATGTAAGAATTTGGCTCAGTGTCTCAAGGCATTCTAATTTTTTCCCTCTCAGTTCCAATGCTCCTCAATTCCACGGGATCCAGGCCAGGCAAATAATGGAAGCCAAGTGGTGTTTCATGTTTGCTGTGTAGATTCTGACAAATGTAGAGTAATTCTTCTATTCTTCAAAGCTGTTACATATTTGGCTTTAGAACAATTGAGGTTGCAGATGAAGCATTCGAAATTCTCTCAGCCTAAGATGTAAACATATACTATTTTTCAATATGTTTTAAAGAAAGAATGAATTACTGCAGGTGTTTGCTACAATTTCTGAAGCTTTGAAATGTCATTTATTCATAAGTTTATGTTGTTCAGAACTGTTTTAAAATGCATGCTTGACTTGTGTGCATATAGTACAAATTACTTTGCATTCAGCTCTACTGTGGGGTGAGTACATGTGTACATGTATGTGTGTGTGTGTGTGTTTTGATAGTGGCAGATTAGTATAGACGAATGTTCTGCTATGTTTAAAAATTTAGCTTTCTAGAACAGATGTTAGCATAAGTAGCTACCACTTACTGAAAACTGCTGGCAAGAATGAATGACATGTCACTTAGTGTACCCCATTACACACACTAGAGCATAGCTAGGGTAATTCTGAAAATTGCTTCTTCAGATCTTGGCCCTGCACATCCACTTTCAGTTCTCCAGTAATTGAGATTGAATTGTAAAATAATATTTCACTTAGTAATCTAGGGAGATTAATTGGTCTGGCTGAAATATAGGAGAATGTTATCTTCAAATTCAGTGGCAGAGGTAGAGTGTCTAACCATTATAACTTCAGAGCAATTTCAATAAAGGAATTAACAGACCAAGTCAGTTAACTCTGAAGCACAAAGTCAGTTTAACACAAGTATTTACACTTACTTTAGCCAATAGTTTTGAAGTGGTCATTTTGGGGAGACATTCTGAAACTTAGGTACATGTTGTGGTAGTTTTCTAAGAAATCTTTTTGGGAACTCACCTAGAAGGAACAGTAACTAGAATTGGCCCAAGGAATTGCTAGTGTCTTGAAACCTCACAACTAGGCCAGATAACATGATCTGGCTACTTCAGTCATATGGTATATACTATATGTATCTTTTTAACTAGAATTAATGAAGGAGGTTTCTGAGCTTGAGAAAGATAGGTACAGTCTTTGGGGGAGCTCTATTTAATGCATTTAAAAACTAATTTCTAAATTTAGCCAGATCCCTTTATGTTAAATAAGTGCTTTGTGACGGCGGGCGGGGGAGCTTTGAATAAAAACTGTAGTTATAGAAATAACAGATTTTCATCCATCTCCTTGGTTTCTGCCACTTATATTCCTCTTTCCGTCATACTCTGCCTTGGGAGGGAATAAAAGAATTCTAAGCAAAGCCTGGAATTGTTCAATGGGCTTAAATGCCTAATGCATTTCATATTAACTATCATTTAGGCAAAACATAGATACTCAGTTAAGCAAAGCTTAGAACCAGTTTGAGTATATAATCTTTTGTGAATGTCTTATAGATACCATTCATAGCCAGGCAGTGGAAGTTTTCTTTGTATTACAAAGTGAAATGGACTTGAGGATCCTCAGAATTTAGTATCTGTGGGGGCTGTGGAAGCACTCCTCTGTGGATACATAGAGATGACTATATTGTGGTTTTCTAGATATCTTCTGGCCCAGGACGTGCTGTTCTTCAGTGCCTTCCCCTCTCCTGTCCCCTTTTCGACCTGGCTAATGAACACCTGCTGTCTTTGAAGTCTAAGCCCACGCCCCAGGCAAGCAGCTCTCTCAAACCCTCTCTTCAGAAATGATGCATCCTGTGTAAACATCTGTAAGGGCACGTTTCAATCAGGATGTGCTTCTCTGCCAACTTCTCACCCTCCCACACTCTGAGCAACTCAGGGTCTGGGACTGTCATTTGTCTCTATCTTTAGGTAGCACAGTACCCACATAGTAGTAATACTCCTAGATAATTGCTAAAGAAATCTTTACTTGTAATAAAGGAAAGAAATAAATAGTCTCTGTTGACTTAAACAGAGATCATGTGTCATGTCAGCATGTTGTTTTAATTTTATTTTAACTTTTCTAGGAGGCAACCAAGTCTTGCATCTCTGTCCAACTCTCTAATTATAGGGTCTGGCGGGAGTAGGGGCTAATGATTTGATGTTGACTCAACTTTGAGGATGATAGCGGTAGTGGTTGGCTAGATAGTAATTTGTAAATTAGACAGCGTTTGAGATGCCATAACAGGAAGCTGACTGGAGTCAATGAATATTCTTCCAAAAGAAGTAAAGGTTTAGTCATTGTTCACTTACATTTTTACTCAAGGTTACATTGAAATGATGACTGGAATTTTTGCCTCATACTAGTGAATTCATTTCTCCTACCTTCCAAATATCTGACTGTTGCCCTTTCTCAGGTAATGTTAGGGTAAATATAGTATCACCACAGCTGTAATTACTTTTTCCAGTAATTTTTTTATTATTCCTCTTTCCGTCATACTCTGCCTTGGGAGGAATAAAAGAATTCTAAGCAAAGCCTGGAATTGTTCAATGGGCTTAAATGCCTAATGCATTTCATATTAACTATCATTTAGGCAAAACATAGATACTCAGTTAAGCAAAGCTTAGAACCAGTTTGAGTATATAATCTTTTGTGAATGTCTTATAGATACCATTCATAGCCAGGCAGTGGAAGTTTTCTTTGTATTACAAAGTGAAATGGACTTGAGGATCCTCAGAATTTAGTATCTGTGGGGGCTGTGGAAGCACTCCTCTGTGGATACATAGAGATGACTATATTGTGGTTTTCTAGATATCTTCTGGCCCAGGACGTGCTGTTCTTCAGTGCCTTCCCCTCTCCTGTCCCCTTTTCGACCTGGCTAATGAACACCTGCTGTCTTTGAAGTCTAAGCCCACGCCCCAGGCAAGCAGCTCTCTCAAACCCTCTCTTCAGAAATGATGCATCCTGTGTAAACATCTGTAAGGGCACGTTTCAATCAGGATGTGCTTCTCTGCCAACTTCTCACCCTCCCACACTCTGAGCAACTCAGGGTCTGGGACTGTCATTTGTCTCTATCTTTAGGTAGCACAGTACCCACATAGTAGTAATACTCCTAGATAATTGCTAAAGAAATCTTTACTTGTAATAAAGGAAAGAAATAAATAGTCTCTGTTGACTTAAACAGAGATCATGTGTCATGTCAGCATGTTGTTTTAATTTTATTTTAACTTTTCTAGGAGGCAACCAAGTCTTGCATCTCTGTCCAACTCTCTAATTATAGGGTCTGGCGGGAGTAGGGGCTAATGATTTGATGTTGACTCAACTTTGAGGATGATAGCGGTAGTGGTTGGCTAGATAGTAATTTGTAAATTAGACAGCGTTTGAGATGCCATAACAGGAAGCTGACTGGAGTCAATGAATATTCTTCCAAAAGAAGTAAAGGTTTAGTCATTGTTCACTTACATTTTTACTCAAGGTTACATTGAAATGATGACTGGAATTTTTGCCTCATACTAGTGAATTCATTTCTCCTACCTTCCAAATATCTGACTGTTGCCCTTTCTCAGGTAATGTTAGGGTAAATATAGTATCACCACAGCTGTAATTACTTTTTCCAGTAATTATTTATGTATTGTCTGTTTTCCCCATTATTTTTACATTCCATGTGGCCAGTGTCTATTAGGTTCACTTAAGTGCTTCATCTGCAGTAGGTATTCCAGGAGCCATATTTGGTGAATGCAACGTGCACCTTAGTAATGTATGTCACTGAAGGATCACTGAGTTTTCAAAGAGGCTTCAATTTGTGTTTGTGCAGTTTGCCACAGCCTTGAATTAGAAGTCTTTTTGATTTCATATCACTTTAAAGTTAAATGTTGTATCATGTCAGATTTCACATTTCTCCATTAGAGTGGAGAGATGGAGGCCAAAAATACTGTGTTCAAATACAGACTGAAAAAAAAAGAAAAATGACTTATGTTTGACATGGTCAAAGAACTGGCCTTAAAATGGGGCAGTGTTTTCAAAGAGTAGCTTGTGAAGGTGTTTTCAAAGAGTAGCTTCAGTGCCTTCCACTGAAAGTTATATTAACCTACCAGAGACTAATCAGTCCACGGTGCCTGGGCATATTCATTTGAGGCCAGATGTCTCTGACTACTAAATTGTACTGATGTAGAAGTAACTTTGGGCCACTTGTTTTCAACTCAACGCTGTGAATGGGTAGAGGGGACATGTATAATGTGTGCCAAGGCAGCTGGATGATATTATATTACTATTCTAGGAATAGTGAGGAATTATTTTTAGCTTTCACCTGAGCAAATATGACTCAGTTTGTTGACCTGAATCCATCCAGCCCCCTTTTAAGTACACAAACTATTAATCCCTAGAACCACGCTAGTGACTAACTGAGGCTTGCCTTATGTATAACTGTTGATTTGACTGTGGCTTGTTCAAAGGTTAAAGATAATTTCAGCTTCTCACATTTCATTCTCTACTCTTACAGCAAAATTTTTCATGTTTTAAAAAAATTTACAGACAGGAATCAAAATTTTTTTGATTTTTCCACATTGTTTTGTTACCTGTGTAGTCACAATTTTGGCGGGGCCTGTAGCTGATAAAAACACCTGCTACAGTATGCAGCCAGCTACTAGCTATAGGCTTTATTTTTGGTTTACTCTGATATGCTTTCTACATAAGAAACACCTGAAAATTCACTTTTAGCTGGAGTAGGAAGTTGTCTTGAACTGTAAATATATTATCAGGGAACATTCTGTTTGAATATCAGAGTATCTGTTTACTTTCTCAAACAATACAATTTTTGAGCACTCCTAGACATGGAAAATGTTGAATTATGTTCAGGTTTTTAAAGTTATGCAGAAAGATTTTTAGACTAGATTTATTTAAGTGGACAAAAACACTTTTGATTCTTACACTATAGCTTGAAATCCACTTGTAGTTTCTCCAAGTTCATTTCCATGACATTTATGAAAATATTTGTTCCTGGGATATTTTTCTTTATGTGAGAAACACCAGACTAATGAAAGAATGAAAATAATTCAGACTGCTACAAAGGCAGGCGTTCACCGTGTCCATTAAAAATGCACCCTTTGTGCCCGTAAAGGGTTCAGCTTCTCTGTTATTAAGTTAGGAATGTGGTTTTGGAGGTCAACTAGGAACTCAGATAGTTATTTTTCATTTTGGTCTAAGGAGAGAGTGACTTGTTTTTCAAAAGGGAAAAAAAAAAAAAAGGAATGAAGAAAGATTGGGTTCATTTTGGAAGAATAGAAGTTTTAAAATGTGGTAACTATTTTCTGCAGCAAATAGTCAGTTTGAATATGTTAGCCAAAAATAGAATTCATGACTTTTGTCTCCCTGTTTATATCTCTAACCACATTAAAAGGAGTTTAGTTAAATGTACCCACTTGGTCTTTGTAATGTAGGTGGGCTATTTAGCTGAGTCAGGTTAACCCAAGTTTGATTGATTCATATTTCTAACAATAAGTAAGGTGTCTGATTTTAGATGGACTAGGTGGACAATGTCTTCATGATACACTTACAGTTTTAAAGAAAAACTTCTCTGGTGTGGATTAGTGGTGACTCTATGGTGCAGTATTCAGGATACTGCATTGAAGGATTTTCAGCTAGAGTTCAGTAGTGCTGTGTTTTCTGGTAAGTTTTAGTTGGCTTCTCAAATTTCTGGGAACATAACATTTTGCTACTCAAAATTTACCACTAGGATGGATATTTAGAGATAGAAAAATGTTTATTTGAGCATTAGAAAAGTAGGGCAAAGCATTAATAATAAATAGTACGTACTCTTGAGTCATAAATGATTTTTTCTCTTGCTTTACATATTCCTCTAGTTGCTATTTTATCTCTGTCAAATAAATGATTTCTGTTCATTAAGTGTCTGAAAGCACAGTATGTCTAGTATATGTGAAAAACGTAGACATATTTAAGCCATGAACATAAACCATGATTTATGTTTTCCTTTCACTGCTTTCAGAAAACAGTTTTATAAATATGTTTAAAAATTATATTGTAGTAGAAGGATCTACATGAAGAAACTAATGAAAATGTACAGAGATATCAAAATGAACTCCAGTTCAATTAATAGAGAAATAATCTCTGTTATTGGGTGGAAAAACTAAATGTTGGGAAAAGATGCCGACTTTGTCCACATTAATTTATAGATTTAATATAATTTCAGGCAAATCCTGGCAAAAAATATAAATATGAAATAGAGTAGGGTAGGGGTTTTACTCTATCAGATATTAATATAAACCATCCATTTACATGATTTAAAATCATGTTGATTTGGCCATGAATTTAAAGTCCTATATGTGAAGTAGAGTAGGTTGACCAAGAGCATTTATCAGTGAGCATAGGATAAATGTGCTGTCATAAATCAACAAAAAAGAGTTTCTTCAGTAAAGAATAACTTAAATATTTAGAAAAATAAAACTGGATTCTCACCTCATCCCTTGTAGCAAAACAAATTTCAGGTGGATCAACTATTTAAATATTTTCTAAAAATGAAATCGTTAAAAGTAATAGAACGTAATAAAGGTGACTGTTTACTGAATTTGGAAATTAGAGAATCTCTCTATACACAGAAGAGTGGAAAAAACATAAATGAGAGACTGTGTATGAAATTTGGAGCTTCTCTGTAGTATTAAAATATGACATAATCTGAGGCAGCAGATGGAAAAGTTGCTTCATGATATTACAGTTTTAAAGAAAAACTTCTCTGGTGTGGATTAGTGGTGACTCTATGGTGCAGTATTCAGGATACTGCATTGAAGGATTTTCAGCTAGAGTTCAGTAGTGCTGTGTTTTCTGGTAAGTTTTAGTTGGCTTCTCAAATTTCTGGGAACATAACATTTTGCTACTCAAAATTTACCACTAGGATGGATATTTAGAGATAGAAAAATGTTTATTTGAGCATTAGAAAAGTAGGGCAAAGCATTAATAATAAATAGTACGTACTCTTGAGTCATAAATGATTTTTTCTCTTGCTTTACATATTCCTCTAGTTGCTATTTTATCTCTGTCAAATAAATGATTTCTGTTCATTAAGTGTCTGAAAGCACAGTATGTCTAGTATATGTGAAAAACGTAGACATATTTAAGCCATGAACATAAACCATGATTTATGTTTTCCTTTCACTGCTTTCAGAAAACAGTTTTATAAATATGTTTAAAAATTATATTGTAGTAGAAGGATCTACATGAAGAAACTAATGAAAATGTACAGAGATATCAAAATGAACTCCAGTTCAATTAATAGAGAAATAATCTCTGTTATTGGGTGGAAAAACTAAATGTTGGGAAAAGATGCCGACTTTGTCCACATTAATTTATAGATTTAATATAATTTCAGGCAAATCCTGGCAAAAAATATAAATATGAAATAGAGTAGGGTAGGGTTTTACTCTATCAGATATTAATATAAACCATCCATTTACATGATTTAAAATCATGTTGATTTGGCCATGAATTTAAAGTCCTATATGTGAAGTAGAGTAGGTTGACCAAGAGCATTTATCAGTGAGCATAGGATAAATGTGCTGTCATAAATCAACAAAAAAGAGTTTCTTCAGTAAAGAATAACTTAAATATTTAGAAAAATAAAACTGGATTCTCACCTCATCCCTTGTAGCAAAACAAATTTCAGGTGGATCAACTATTTAAATATTTTCTAAAAATGAAATCGTTAAAAGTAATAGAACGTAATAAAGGTGACTGTTTACTGAATTTGGAAATTAGAGAATCTCTCTATACACAGAAGAGTGGAAAAAACATAAATGAGAGACTGTGTATGAAATTTGGAGCTTCTCTGTAGTATTAAAATATGACATAATCTGAGGCAGCAGATGGAAAAGTTGAGGTAAATTACTAACAATATAGTTGACAAAGAATTATTGTAGACAGCCTTTACAGACCAAGGGGTTGGGATATAAGTAAACTGGTATATTGCATGATTATTTTAATTATATAGAAAATTTTAATTTTATAAAAAAGCTTTTTATATAATTTTATATTTTTTCATGTACTGTTCTGAATGCTTTTCCTATATTAACTTGTTTAAAGTATACAGTGACTCAGAGAGGTAAGTACTAATATTGTTGCCATTTAAGAGATAATAAAACTGATATACAGGCAGGTTTAGAAATTCACCCCAAACTTTGTTGGCTTAGATTAATGATGACACAACCAGAAATAACAGAGCCAGGCAGGTTGGCCCCACAGCTTGTGTTATTCACTCCTGTACTACACTGCTTTAAGTGATTAGAAAAGAAAATGCTACAAAACTATGTATTTTATAAAAATGTGTGTTAATATGTATTTTAAAGTCATATAAATTGATTCCTCTATAAATTTTTATCTAAGTATACACTCATAGAAACGACAGATAGTATTTTGATGTTTTTCCAGCAGTAGTCACTTCTCTCTAGTGGGATTTTGTGTAAATGTTGCTTTGAACTTTAACATTTCTATATCTTGCAAGTTTTCTATTATCATGATGTGACAGTTTTATAATTACAAAACTGTGTTGTTAATGTTATATCAAATTTCATGATCCCTCTCAAAATGCAGGGTTGTATTTTAGTATCCTCTTCAAGTGTCAATGTTTGGGTTACCAGTCTCTGATACCTACATTAAATGGGAGCCCAAAGCCAAAATCATTCTTTCAATCAAAAGCAGTGTTGTCAAATTTCGGAATGTAGAAAAACCTTAGAAACCAACTATCTTTATTGAATTTTAGAAGTCAACCATCTTTTTTCTCAGATGAGGGTCCTGAAGCTATATATTTTGTTTAACCAATTTACCTGAAATTACCTGAGAGTAAGTCACTCAACCAGGTCTCAGACCCCAGGTCTTCTCACTTCAGACACTGTGATCTGCAAAGGCCCAGTGCCTCCAAGCCTTCAAGCAGGTGAAAGTGAAGCACAGTTGATTCTGTGACATTTGTTTGGAGTGAGGAGGTGACTGAACAAAACTGGCTGCGGGTGTATTCTTTCATTAGATACCAGCGACTGAAAACAATGGGAAGGCTCTTGGGGACACTTTATGACACTTCTAGAGATCACTGAAGGATCCTCACCTGGATTTGGGAGATCTCTTGGTGTTAATGACTCCAAGTTATAGAAGGCCATGTGAAAAATGGAGAGAAGACAGTAGTGGAAAGAATGATAGCTGGAAATAGACATGTCTATGGATGATTTCTCTAAAATAGAAAAACCTTCTCTTTTCAGCTCCAGGACCAACAACAGCAGTGTCCTACATGTCTGTGAAATGTGTGGATGTCCGTAAAAACCATCACAAGGCAAAATGGTTAATGCCTTGGGGACCCAACCAATGTGACAAGATCCGAGACATCGAGGAAGCGATTCCAAGGGAAATTGAAGCCAATGACATTGTGTTTTCTGTCCACATTCCCCTCCCCTCCATGGAGATGAGTCCTTGGTTCCAGTTCATGCTGTTTATCCTGCAGCTGGACATTGCGTTCAAGCTGAACAACCAAATCAGTAAGTGCACTCTCCCTCCCCTTCTCCTGTCTTGGGAATTTCCCTTTTCAGGCTTTTCTGAGTTAGTTGTAATAACAAAAAATAATAGTATTACTGGAGACAATTATTGACTGGTTTCTACTTACTAGATACATTTCTGAGTACAATACCTAAATTAACCCATTTTATCTTCCCACCAATTCCTAAAGCTAGGTCTTATTTCATTTTCCAGGTAGAAAATTCAAGCATCAGTGAGGTTTCCTAAAGTCAGAAGGCCAGAGAATAGAAGAGTTGGAATTCCAAGCTGGCAGTCTGGCTTCAGAGCTCTGCTCTAGTCAAGGTTTACCACCTTTCTAGTGCCACAAGAGAGCTCACCCCAGTACAGTGGAGTTGATTTGCCAAATGCCTTTTCTGAGGGTCCTGAAGCTATATATTTTGTTTAACCAATTTACCTGAAATTACCTGAGAGTAAGTCACTCAACCAGGTCTCAGACCCCAGGTCTTCTCACTTCAGACACTGTGATCTGCAAAGGCCCAGTGCCTCCAAGCCTTCAAGCAGGTGAAAGTGAAGCACAGTTGATTCTGTGACATTTGTTTGGAGTGAGGAGGTGACTGAACAAAACTGGCTGCGGGTGTATTCTTTCATTAGATACCAGCGACTGAAAACAATGGGAAGGCTCTTGGGGACACTTTATGACACTTCTAGAGATCACTGAAGGATCCTCACCTGGATTTGGGAGATCTCTTGGTGTTAATGACTCCAAGTTATAGAAGGCCATGTGAAAAATGGAGAGAAGACAGTAGTGGAAAGAATGATAGCTGGAAATAGACATGTCTATGGATGATTTCTCTAAAATAGAAAAACCTTCTCTTTTCAGCTCCAGGACCAACAACAGCAGTGTCCTACATGTCTGTGAAATGTGTGGATGTCCGTAAAAACCATCACAAGGCAAAATGGTTAATGCCTTGGGGACCCAACCAATGTGACAAGATCCGAGACATCGAGGAAGCGATTCCAAGGGAAATTGAAGCCAATGACATTGTGTTTTCTGTCCACATTCCCCTCCCCTCCATGGAGATGAGTCCTTGGTTCCAGTTCATGCTGTTTATCCTGCAGCTGGACATTGCGTTCAAGCTGAACAACCAAATCAGTAAGTGCACTCTCCTCCCTTCTCCTGTCTTGGGAATTTCCCTTTTCAGGCTTTTCTGAGTTAGTTGTAATAACAAAAAATAATAGTATTACTGGAGACAATTATTGACTGGTTTCTACTTACTAGATACATTTCTGAGTACAATACCTAAATTAACCCATTTTATCTTCCCACCAATTCCTAAAGCTAGGTCTTATTTCATTTTCCAGGTAGAAAATTCAAGCATCAGTGAGGTTTCCTAAAGTCAGAAGGCCAGAGAATAGAAGAGTTGGAATTCCAAGCTGGCAGTCTGGCTTCAGAGCTCTGCTCTAGTCAAGGTTTACCACCTTTCTAGTGCCACAAGAGAGCTCACCCCAGTACAGTGGAGTGATTTGAGGTCTCATGTTTCCAAATGCCTTTTCTGGCTGGGCTTTGAGTGAAGCCATTGCCTTAGAAAAATGGGAATACCTGTCAAATGGGAACATCAACCCATGATCTCCCATTTTCCTATAAAATTGGGTTATTTTTCTAGTTGGTTCAATTGTGATTCAAGACTCTGAGGGCATGAGGCGTGTCACCATTTTGTGAGGGGGAGATCGTTTGGTGGTCTTTGAGAGACAGATCCACTTGTGGCATCTGGGGATAGTGTAAGGAATCTATCCACAGATTAAAGAGCATTTCTAATTTTCTTGTGCCAGCAATTATTGTGATACATAATCATGTTAATTTTACTCTGTTTAGGAGTAAGAGCAGTATATGTGCCTGATTGACATTTTATCTAGAAAATAGATTATGCTGAGATAATTTTTCAGAATGTAATTCTAGTTCAGTCTCTTACATTAATTCAGATTGTTTTGAGTACTCACTGTTGCCACATGTTGAACTGAGGGCTGAACACGTAGATGCATATGAAAACATTGTCCTTCAAAGGGCTTATAGTGGAAATGATGGGCAAATAATCAGTTGTTACAGTCTAGTGTGCTAGGTACTGTGACCAAGGTATATCCAGGAGCTGTAGGAGCATGAAGAGAAGGCTTTGGAGCAGAGAAAAGAAGTCTGCCTTGGCATATAGACATGCATGTGCGCGCGCGTGTGTGTGTGTGTGTGTGTCTTTGAGGCAAATATTAAAGAGTAAAAACTCTGACAAGTAGTTGGAGGTGAGAGTGGGTCCAAGTGGAAGATCATTTTCTTTTAATTTTTATTTATTTATTTAAACTAAATTTTTTTTGGCTACACTTGGTCTAGTTGTAGCGTCCGGGGTCTTTGTTGTAGCATGCCGGATCTTTATTTGTGGCATGCAGGATCTAGTTCCCTGACCAGGGATCAAATCCGGGCCCACTGCATTGGGAGTGCAGAGTCCAAGCCACTGGACCACCAGGGAAGTCCTGGAACAGCATTTCAGCCAGAAGGAGCAGTCGAGGGGCATATCTGGACCTTCATATTAATAACAGCCTGATACATTCAGGCTTTACATCCCCAATCTCTCGCCTATTGACTTGCTTGCTTATTTATGGCTTGTGTAACACATTTATTCATTCAAACTTATAAGTCTCAACCATGTGTTATGCATGAGATACTGAAGATATAAGATTGAACACAGCAGTAGGGAGGAAGTGGTTGACAAACAAACACTTAAACATACCATTAGGAAAGCTAAGTGCTATAATGAGAGGAATATACAGTATTATGTGTGAGCTTCAGGAAGGAAAGTTTGCTATGAGATTAAAACCTGAGACTAAAATTCATGTATATACTTTGAGGTTTTGGTTTTTATATTCCTAGTTCCCAGAATGCATTCAAGAAAAAGAATTAGCACCATTAGAGGAGCCACGAGAGGCTGACATGGGTATATTAACTGATTTGAGTTTTGGTCTGAAGATCAAGGGCACAGTGCTCTTATCTGAGCTGATTGCCTGTTGTATATTTCAGGTATCATGTTCCTAGACAGAATCCTAACTCCAAGAATAAAGGAAATCATTTGCTCTGTAATAGAAACTGAATAATTGCTCTATATTGGCTATATTAGTGCTGGGTGGCCTATTATCCTAAAATTTGGCAGTGTAAATCAATAAGCATGTATTATCTCTCTGTTTGTCTGGGTCTGGAATCTGGGCACAGCTTAACTTGTCTGATGCTTTTGAGGTTGCAGTCAGGCTGTTGGTTTGGTCTAAAGTCTCATCAGGAGGTTGAAGACTCAATTCGGGGAGAGGGATCTGCTTTATATGGTCACTCATGTTCTGTCACTACGTGGACCTTGCCATGGGGCTGTCTTATAACACAACAGCTGGTTCCCTGCCCCCGCTCCCACTCAAGGCTAGTAATGAGAGGAAGAAAAAGAGAGAGAGAGACAGAAAACACAGGTACCCAAGACAGAAACCATTCTGCTTTTACAGAGTTTTGTTGTTTACAGATATGTATAATCCCAGATTAGTCATTGTATATTTCATCCCCTCCATCCCACCCCTCCAGGCCATCACATAGCCCCCATGAAAGATCCCTTAACCCACAGCACATTGACAATAGTTATCTCTTTTACATATGCTAGTATAGGGCTCCATGTTACTCTTTTCATATCTCTCACCCACTCTTCCCTCTCCCCAATGTCCATAAGTCTGTTCTCTATGATTGTTTTTCCATTGATGTTCTGCGTGTGTATTTATCAGTATGATCTTACTAGATTCCATATATATGTGTTAGTATGCTATATTTGTCCTTTTTTTGACTTACTTCACCTTGTATAATAGGTTCTAGATTCATCCATCTCATTAGGAGTGAATCTTCTGTATTTCTTTTTGCGACTGAGAAGTACTCCATTGTATATATGTACCAGAACTTCTTTATCCATTCATTTGTTGTTGGACATCTATGTTGCTTCCATATTCTAGCTATTATGTAGAGTGCTGCAATGAACATTGGGGTACAGGTGTTTCTTTCAATTTTGATTTCATCAGGATATAAGCCTAATAGTGGGATTGCTGGGTCATTTGGTGTTTCTACTCTTAGCTTTTTGAGGAATCTCCGTACTGTTTTCCATAGTGGTTGTATCAATTTACATTCCCACCAACAGTGCAAGAGTGTTCCCTTTTCTCCTCACCCTCTCCAACATTTATTATCTGCAGATTTTTTGATGATGGCCGTTCTGACTAGTTTTGATTTGCATTTCTCTAATAATAAGTGATGTTGAGCATCTTTTCATGTGTTTTTTGGCCATCTGTAAGTCTTCTTTGGAGAGGTGTCTGTTTAGGTAGAAGCCACTCAATCTTAGAAGTGACATCCCATCTCTTCTGCTGTGTTCTACTGACAAGAAGTGACCCTGCCCCAGTTTGAGGGAGATTATACAGGGCATGAATATTGGGAATTGGAGGTAATGGAGAACCACTGAGTTGAGCAACAAAGCCTGTATTATCAAGCCTCCATAAAGACCCAGTGGGCTTCCCCTGGTGGTCCAGTGGGTAAGGACACCGCCTTGCAGTGCAAGGGGCGCCAGTTTGGCCCCTGGCCTGGGAAGATCCCACGTGCCGCGGGGCGGCTGGACCGATGTGTCCAATTACCGAGCCGGAGCTCTGGCGCGCATGCGCCCAGAGCCTGTGCTCTGCGACGACAGAGGCCACCGCGGTGGGAGGCCCACAGGAGCCAAAGAACAAAGACGGATGAAAATAGAGAAATGAAAGACCAATAGAAGTGGCCCGCCCGCTCCACCCTCCTCCCCAACCCGACCCCCGCCCAAAAAATAAATAAATCTTTAAAAAAAAAAAAAGACCCAGAAAAAGAGCTTCTAAACTGGGGAATCCAAATGCTTCCACATGGCATAGTGCTGTGCCCCAAGCTCCATGAGGAGAGATGTGTCTTTGTTAGGGATCTTGCCCCATATATCTTGCTGTTGTTCTGTATCTACTTTAATGGCTTTTGTAATAAGCCTATAATCTAGTGACTAAGTGGGTTTGTGAGTTCTGTGAGCAACTCTAGCAATTAATCAAATGTGAGGAGGGGGGAGGGGGAACCTCTGATTTATAGCTACTAGGTTAGAAGTACACGTAACAACCTGAACTTGGCAATTGGCATCTGAAGAGAGAGGCCATTGTGTGTGACTGAGCTATTAACCTGTAGGATCTAATGTTATCTCTGGGTAGATAGTGGTGTCAGAATTGTTGGATATATGGGAAATTCTACCCCCCATCCTAATTGGTGCTCAGAACCTACTACATATCAGAATAACATCACAGATGAATTGCTTCCCATCAAATAATTATTCTAAGCATCAAACATGTTGGCGAGGCTTTAACTAAAACAGTGCTATATGTAAACCAAGTGTGAATGCATTGTATGTTTGTTTTTTTCCCAAGTCCATCTTCAGGTTTCAAAATACATTTTATCTTCATCTAGAAAAAGTGGACTAAAAATTCTTATCCTAAACAACATCCTTTACTTTCTTATAATGTGAACACCTGTATTTAACAGGAGCACACTAAAAGTCTAACTAGATGGACAACTAACAGTTCTTTCAATAAGTGTACAAAATAACTCAAACCATAGAGCCATCAAGAGAACCAGATGGGTCAAAAAATGCATTTTTTGAGCAGTAGCTCTGATGGGGCTGTTGACTTTAGTCTGAAAATGTTACAAGTTGGGTTTGTGAAAAGATTTTTCCCTTAAATGTATTCTCTTTACATTTTGCTAATGAATACTAAAGAGGGCATCAAGAGGATAGGTATGTCTTTGCTGAGTGATATAGATACATAATGCATGTGTGCTAAGTCTCTTCAGTCACGTCCAACTAAGCATTTACATTTCACTAAAGTGAAAGTGTTACTTAGTCGTGTCTGACTCTTTGTGACACTATGGACTGTAGCCCGCCAACCTCTGTCCATGGGGTTCTCCAGGTAAGCATTATAGAGTGGGTTGCTATGCCCTCTTTGAGAGAATCTTCTCAATAGACCCCAGGGATAGAACCAGGGTTTCCTGCTTCTTGTAGTGAAAGTGGACTGTTTACTCTTGAGTCACTGGGGACAAATATTTTTATTATGATAATATTTGTAAGACACAGTAGGCCTAGGTTTTCCCTTGATCCTTATATTGAAGAGTATGTGCAACTACCTGCCCACCTTTTACACTTTATCAATGTTTGAATGCCTTTCTGATGGCAATATATGGGGCAGAAGAAAAATGCTTTGGAGTGTGGTGAATAAGATTCTATTATATGAAGAAAAAGATCCTACTATATGTAGATGACTTCATGTTTATTAAAGATTCAGTGCTAGCAGTATTACCTCATAGGTAAGGGTCAGAACCAATCCTGCTTTTCTTTAAATTTTCCTAGGCAGTCTATGAAATGAGTTTCAGATCTCAAATAGTAAGAGATTTCACACTTGAACTATGAAATTAAAGTTAGGATTTTATACACACACACACACATGTGGAGTTTTCATGTATCTTTTAAGGGTCTTTGAGTAGACAAAATAATCAAAGGACTATATATTTTACATGACACAGTCATTTGGAGCTATATTGTTTATTCCTTTCATACTTTCAATTTAAGACGATAAGGTTTTGACTAGCATTTTAGATCTTGACTGTCCCTCAAAAACTGAATAAGCATTGACATTCACTTTAAAAACTTGGTCATTGTTTCATCAATTCCAAAATTTCATCAGACTGATATCTTTGGAGAGAGAAATGATGATATTACAGAGTAATTTATAATAATAAATGTCTTAGAGTGTGTGTATATTTTATTTGAGAAAGATGATATTCCAGGTTTATTATACAAAAAATCTATATTTGAAAAAGCAATTTTAAACAGAATTCCTACTTGCATTTTTTTTTAAATATGTATTTATTTATTGGCTGTGCTGTACAGCACTGCATGTGGAATCTTTGTTCCCTGACCAGGGATTGAACCCATGTCCCCTGCATCACTGCACTGGAAGCACAGAGCCTTAACTACTAGGTCACCAAGGAAGTCCCCTTATTTCAGTTTTTGAAACAGAAACATTTAAGTAACCTACTATTGTCATTGATTGCTAAGTGTGAAAAGTAGTAGCCAGTTCAACTTGTAAATATTGACAGTATTAAAACAGTAGTCTGTGAGAACTGAAAGAAAAGCCAGTCAAAGAGAATCTAGAGACTTGTAGATACTTGGAAACTGGTTCTTCAGTAAATGCCAACTACAGGTGGCCCTCTGTAGCCATCCGTGGATTTGGAGGGCCTACTGAACTGTTTCATATAGGCAGCTTGAACATCCACAGCTTTTGTATGTGCTGGGTCGGGGGTTGGGGAGTAATGGGTGGTCTTGGAACCAATCCCCTGTGGATAATGAGGGGATGATTATACAAATTCTGAGCAAACTTGTCTTTTGAACTCTATGTCTGGGTCAATAGTTGACTGTTAGCTACACATTTCAGAGGCATGGGATTAATGTGTTTGTCAAGACACACGTGCTTTTTTAGAGTTTGAAAGGGACAGAAGGCTTCAGCCTTTACTTGGTAAAATTAGAAAATGGAGGGAGTATGAGTCGACTTGAGAAGTGTCAGAAAGGGTTTCCTAGTGGTCCAGTGGGTCAAGAGCCTGCCTTGCAGTCTTGCAGTGTAAGGGACACCGGTTCAATCCCTGACCTGGGAAGACCCCACGTGTGGCAGAGCGACTGGGCCAGTGTGTCCAATTATGCGCCAGCGCTCTGAAGCGCATGCGCCCAGAGCCAGTGTTCTGCAATAAGAGAGCCATTGCAATGGGAGGCCCACACAGGCTAAAGAATACAAAAAAGATGGATGAAAAATAAATGATGACTTAGAGGCAAAAAAATTAAAAAGTGTCAGAAAAAAATCAGCCTAAACACCTGGTATCTGGATGATTGGTTTATCACTAGGGAAAAGCAATGTTTATCTATGTGATGAGCTTAGATTGTTCTATAACAACAAGTTCTTTTATCATTCCTTTTTATAGTGTTTTATCAGTCATTCAATTTGTGTATGTGTTTTTAAAATACAGGTTTGAGGTGGCTAAAAGAGTACCCACTTGTAGCATAGTATCACTCTCCTGATTGCAACTGCAAGTCACATACTTAGCATAACCTCACACTCTCCATGAGGCTTCTTTTGAGGAACTTGGGAGCTGAGATCAAAGAAGGTTTTTTAATTTTTTCCCCAACATGTCTCTACCCAGCTTTCAAAATTTTGGTTGGAATAGAAGCACTGAAAATCATTGGCAGAAAGCATCCAGATGGATTGATCTGTCTTTAGCAGTGAATCTAGGATTTTCAGGGATCTAAAAATCTCTAAGTCTGAAGAAGTACTGTAAATGGTGTGGGATGGGGAAAGCCAGGGGACTTATTCTGTTCTTATGTAATGAAGTCATTATGTTTTGCCTGGAGCCCTATGCTGTACTCTGTAACTAAGCATTAAGTCTTGTTTCATTTTTGCAAATGACTACATGAAACAATTGGATTATTTCTTTAACAAGTGATTTTTCTTTTCTCAAACTGAAAATGTTTCTGTGAAACATTTCTGGTCAAAAGAAACAAAAAAAAGATTTTTCAAGTTAGATGTCTGAATGTCCTGGGAGAAAATTGCCTAACTTTTTATGAAATGATTGTGCTCTTCCATTTGTGTAGCTGTTATAGAATATTAGGTAGACACCAGATGAAGATAATTAGGATAAGAGAACAATTTGCTGACTGTGAAGAATGAACTGTCACTTTATCTAAAATGATTAGGGGTGAATTTATAGAATGGAAAATGACAGAATCCTTTTGTGATCTTACTGTTGACCATCAACAAGAGTTGTGGTCCTTAATTCTGTATTTTTAGATGCCTGTTGGGAAGAGTCCACAAAGAGACCTTAATGGGGTAGAGGATTCTATACACCATACAACTATAACTGCTGTGACAGAACAGACCATTGCTAATATAGTATTTACAAAACTGGAATTCTGTGCTTCATCAGATAATCCTCTTTACCAAACTATGTTGAAGCAAGTCACTGAGAAGAAATCTAATTCTACCCTCCCACTCCCATTGCTCCACTTCCCCTAAAAGAGACTTCTTTGATTCATGAGCATGTTACAGTGTCTGTTTATAAGAAACATTTCTGAGCAGATAGTTTTTATTACAGGCTAGTGACACCAAGAGTTTAGAAAGTTCCCTTTCAAATTTCTTTACCTTCCCTGAGTCAATGTGAGCAGAAATAAAAACTTCAAATTTTTCCTCTCATTTCTCCCTACCCCCTCAAAAGAAGGTAAGTGAAAAAGCTCAAAACATAATAGAATGATGCAGCAGACTTAAATAGAGTGCAGTTTGAGGTGATGGGTAAAGGTAGAGAGGTCATCAATATTCAAGATGGATTTATATGGCCAGTTCTCTTTCTTATGGAGTAGTGTTTCCTCGTCAAACCAAGGCTAGAACCAAGAAGTTTCAAGTATGACTCAGTCTTACCTACTGACTTGAAATAGAAAGAAACAAAATTCAGGGGAGAAGACCATATTTTGTTGATTATAACCCAGAATAGTGATTATAAAGATATCATATTTGTTTACTCTCATTCATGAATTATCTTTCCCTTTGAAGGAATCTTCAGGCACAACTTTAAAATTATCCATTGTGAATAGGTTTATATGGCAGGAGAGTGGGAACCTTTGACTTTGATTGGTTGTGATAGATGTAAGCCCATGACTTCGGCAGTATCACTATAAAGCCATCTGGATCGCTATACTATCTGGCTTGATGGTTTTGTGTTATGTATTTCAAAATCCAATCAAGAAACAGAGTTAGGCTCTTTAAAAACCTTCCTAAGACTTTTTCTTTCTTTTTTTTTTTTTTTTTTGCCACTTCTATTGGTCTTTGATTTATTTATCTTTGTTCCTTGGCCTGTGTGGGCCTCCCATCGCAGTGGCCTCTGTCACAGCAGAGCACCAGCTCTTGGCACATGTGTTCCAGAGCTCTGGCTCAGTAGTTGGACACATTGGTCCAGCTGCTCCACAGCACATGGGATCTTCCCAGGCCAGGGATCGAACCAGCGCCCCTTGCACTGCAAGGTGGTGTCCTTACCCACTGGACCACCAGGAAAGCCCGGAGGTGTCCTTTTTAATGTTTATAGTTTGCTACAGTTTCCAGGTGGCTCACCGTTAAAGAATTCATCTGCCAGTGTGAGAGATGCAGGAGACATGGGTTCAGTGCCAGGATGAGGAAGACCCCTGGAAGAGGAGATGGTGACTCACTTCATTATTCTTGCTTAGATAATCCCATGGACAGAGGAGCCTGGTGAATTATGGTCCATGGGGTGGCAAAGAGTTGAACTCAACTAAGCACACACACTCCTAGTTTGCTATGTGCAGTCCATTCCACTTCCTTCCTGCAATCCATTGACTTACTGGTCAATTCAGCATCGAAAGTTGATTGTCTTAGATTGGTCTCTAGTCTTAGCAAAACACTCATCTGTAGTGTTGAATGATTTGCAGTAATTGGTTCTAAGCGTCCACTGTGTGATTGCAGACTTTGAGCACTGGTTAGAGTGCTGCTGGTCTGATAATCTTTAACCAGGAGTCTATGGGTAGACTTCAAGAGCCATATGAGCCACCTGATACTGTGTGAAATTTTAGTCATGTTTGCTTATGTGAATTTTGGGAATAAGAGGTTTGGAAGCTTTTATCAAGTTTTCAAATGGTTGTTTGACCCCCAAATGTTAAAAGACTAACTTACTAGATAAGGAAACCTTATAATACTTTCCCTCTAGCACAGCTGGCTGGAGACAGAGTAGCATCTTCTGGTTGTATATCAACCACGTAGGCTAAATGCACAGGTCAGTGAGGCTTCTACCAAACAGCGGCCTCTAAGATTCTTGGACAGAAGTTGTGCTGGTCTTTCTAAAATGGTATATTTTCTTTTTCTTTTTTCTTTTTCAATCTCCCAAGTTCAAGTTCAGGAAATGTAGTGCAGTCTAGAATCTAGACTAGGAGGTAGGCTGGTCCTGTTTATAGTGCCACAGCTGCAGATCACCCACGTGTCTCATTTCCTGCTCTGAGTTTAGAATATAAATGAGGAGATTCTCTTTGCATCCATAACAAGTATATCCTGGTTACTAAAATAAAAGCCTGGTGACATCAATGAAAAATGTGAGTAGCAAAGCCACCAACAGCAGATTCCTTGACGGTGCCCCACTGTATAGAGGGTGTTTTGTGCCTTTACCCCCTCTTCTAATTTTGGATATTGTTAGTATTTAAATGCCAGTCAGTCATCACATAGCTATTGTAAAATTATTTTATGGAAAATCACACCTTTATTTTGGGTAACCTAAGAAAATGAGAAGTAAAATTTATTTTCCGGATGATGCCTTTGAAAGCAAAAGAAAGTTAGATGGAGAAAGAAAGCACTTTGTTAAGCAAAGCAGAATTCTGGTTACAGAAGTTCCAGGGACTCTACATTGGAAAAAACCACTTTCCTCAACATCTACATACTATCTGCACACTGATACTAAAAATGGTTTCAGTTCTTTTGCTTTAGTAATTAGTGCTGTGGTATTAGTAGGAGAGGTAGTAGTAAATCCTTAAAAGGAAGAGGAGGCTTTTCAATTGTTCTGGTTTAGCTTGTTTCCTAAAGTAATTGTCCAATGAATCTATCATTCTTGCCTTACTTGTTACTCCTATTATGACCATAAGGGAAAGCACAGGCCTGACCTTACAAGCAAGATTATGCTTCCTTAAAATAAAGCTAGGAAGACTAACTTACTAGATAAGGAAACCTTATAATACTTTCCCTCTAGCACAGCTGGCTGGAGACAGAGTAGCATCTTCTGGTTGTATATCAACCACGTAGGCTAAATGCACAGGTCAGTGAGGCTTCTACCAAACAGCGGCCTCTAAGATTCTTGGACAGAAGTTGTGCTGGTCTTTCTAAAATGGTATATTTTCTTTTTCTTTTTTCTTTTTCAATCTCCCAAGTTCAAGTTCAGGAAATGTAGTGCAGTCTAGAATCTAGACTAGGAGGTAGGCTGGTCCTGTTTATAGTGCCACAGCTGCAGATCACCCACGTGTCTCATTTCCTGCTCTGAGTTTAGAATATAAATGAGGAGATTCTCTTTGCATCCATAACAAGTATATCCTGGTTACTAAAATAAAAGCCTGGTGACATCAATGAAAAATGTGAGTAGCAAAGCCACCAACAGCAGATTCCTTGACGGTGCCCCACTGTATAGAGGGTGTTTTGTGCCTTTACCCCCTCTTCTAATTTTGGATATTGTTAGTATTTAAATGCCAGTCAGTCATCACATAGCTATTGTAAAATTATTTTATGGAAAATCACACCTTTATTTTGGGTAACCTAAGAAAATGAGAAGTAAAATTTATTTTCCGGATGATGCCTTTGAAAGCAAAAGAAAGTTAGATGGAGAAAGAAAGCACTTTGTTAAGCAAAGCAGAATTCTGGTTACAGAAGTTCCAGGGACTCTACATTGGAAAAAACCACTTTCCTCAACATCTACATACTATCTGCACACTGATACTAAAAATGGTTTCAGTTCTTTTGCTTTAGTAATTAGTGCTGTGGTATTAGTAGGAGAGGTAGTAGTAAATCCTTAAAAGGAAGAGGAGGCTTTTCAATTGTTCTGGTTTAGCTTGTTTCCTAAAGTAATTGTCCAATGAATCTATCATTCTTGCCTTACTTGTTACTCCTATTATGACCATAAGGGAAAGCACAGGCCTGACCTTACAAGCAAGATTATGCGTTCCTTAAAAGTAAAAGCTAGGGGAAGACTGAAGAATTTAGTATCTTATAAAAAGTTGCTGTCACATAGAAAAGAGCTTTAGTATTTGAAATTGTTCAGCAATGAAAAGGCTGTTTCTCCAAGTAGTGAGGAGCCTGTCTTTGGTAGTGATCAAGCAGGAGCTGGTAAATGGGGGACTCATAATCATGACCACAGTGATAAATTGCATTTGGTGGTGACTTTTTTACAAAGTATGTTTGTACTAGAGATGCTGATGGTTGTCTGTGTTGCCAGCTGTTTGCTTGGTCTTATGTCATTTTCTTATAGCACTTGTCTATCAGAGTGTAGGCTACCTCCATGGCTGCTGAATGGGTACCTTGGCCACATGATCAGGCCTTCAGCCACAGATGATTGAATTAGGATCTGCCCCTTGCCCCATGGGGGGTACAACCAGATTCTGTCTTATAAGAAGTTGCGGTTCGGTATTTCTAGGCTCACCTTCATTGGTATTTACAATGAAAAATCCTGAGGGCTGCCTGAGCAGTCATCATTTGTCATAAGCATGGAGAAGCAGAGAAAGTTGGTTGGCAGAGTGGGAAAACCAGATACAGAGAAAAGTGGAGATGAAGGACCATGGGGTGTAATTATAATCGGCAACAAGTGGTGAATCTCTCCCTGACAGTCTTCTCTTCCTGCTTCTGGCTCCTCAAGCTTGTCAGCACTTGAGTTTCTTGAGATACCTTTGAATCCTTCCAGTTGATTTCTACTTAAGCTAGTGTACGTAAAATCCTCTGCTTGCAAGCCAATCATCTCTGATGAAGACAGCTTTATTTTTAATTCATCTCATCATCTCAATAGTTCTCCTTCATAGAGTGAGAGACAACTGGATGAGAGACGTTAAATGATTTGTCAAAAGTCTCCTACCTGAGAAATAGAGGGATTATAAGTGAAAGCGATGTTAAGAATTGAGTGCTTGAATTTCACAGACTCTACAGTGTGAGTCCCTCCATAGTGCCCTGGAGAGGCTTCCTGATCTGAGTGGGAAATCATACGAGATGACCCCTACGGTCCCATCTACTCTATGTCTCTTCTGCTGAGAGTTCATGACTCATTTAAGGTTCTTTGGCTCTATAAAAAAAACCTCATGAATATTTCTTCAGCTTTGTGAATCAGTTACTTCAAAGACCCTCAAGTGTGAACCATTTTAGAAGATGCTGTTAAGTATGGATGGATGTCCTATGTTAGTGGATAAACTTAGTATTGTGTGAGTTTCCTTGTCTTGTATTTTGTTATGTGTTACCTTGTGTTCATTTCTGGTCCTTGGGTAGGCAGACAGGGTTGGTGTACTGGAAGTGTTCCATTTTTAGTCTGACATTAAAAAATGTATCATAGACACCAACTCAGGAAGCAGTTTTTAGGTGAGTCAGTATATAAATAACCTCAAAGAGTTTTCATAAAGGGATGGTAGGTCTTTTAAATTTAACAGCCTGGCTTCTGAGGTCCTCTTTTCCAAAGTCCTGCATTCATTTAGTGGTCATTTATTGGGCTTCTACTGTGTGCTGGCATTTTTTACTCAAAAATTAAGGTATAAAGATAAGTCTTTATCTTTCATAATACAATTTTTTGAAAATCTCACAGCCCTTCTTTGTTTACTTCTCTCTATCCTAAAAGACTGAATTTTGAGGACAGGGCCTGTGTCTTATTCATCTTTGTGTCTCCATACTTAGCACAGCCCCAGACACTGTAAACACTTGAATTGTGCTCCAAAGAATTAGTTAGGAGCTCACTGTCTAGGTTGAAGAGAAAGAAACAAAAGGTCATACTAATGTGTTCAGTGCTAAGTGCCCAGAATATTCCACGAAACAAAGGGTTTATACTAATGTGGGGGGTTTAGTGTAAGTGAGATATAAGCCAATCATCTCTGATGAAGACAGCTTTATTTTTAATTCATCTCATCATCTCAATAGTTCTCCTTCATAGAGTGAGAGACAACTGGATGAGAGACGTTAAATGATTTGTCAAAAGTCTCCTACCTGAGAAATAGAGGGATTATAAGTGAAAGCGATGTTAAGAATTGAGTGCTTGAATTTCACAGACTCTACAGTGTGAGTCCCTCCATAGTGCCCTGGAGAGGCTTCCTGATCTGAGTGGAAATCATACGAGATGACCCCTACGGTCCCATCTACTCTATGTCTCTTCTGCTGAGAGTTCATGACTCATTTAAGGTTCTTTGGCTCTATAAAAAAAACCTCATGAATATTTCTTCAGCTTTGTGAATCAGTTACTTCAAAGACCCTCAAGTGTGAACCATTTTAGAAGATGCTGTTAAGTATGGATGGATGTCCTATGTTAGTGGATAAACTTAGTATTGTGTGAGTTTCCTTGTCTTGTATTTTGTTATGTGTTACCTTGTGTTCATTTCTGGTCCTTGGGTAGGCAGACAGGGTTGGTGTACTGGAAGTGTTCCATTTTTAGTCTGACATTAAAAAATGTATCATAGACACCAACTCAGGAAGCAGTTTTAGGTGAGTCAGTATATAAATAACCTCAAAGAGTTTTCATAAAGGGATGGTAGGTCTTTTAAATTTAACAGCCTGGCTTCTGAGGTCCTCTTTTCCAAAGTCCTGCATTCATTTAGTGGTCATTTATTGGGCTTCTACTGTGTGCTGGCATTTTTTACTCAAAAATTAAGGTATAAAGATAAGTCTTTATCTTTCATAATACAATTTTTTGAAAATCTCACAGCCCTTCTTTGTTTACTTCTCTCTATCCTAAAAGACTGAATTTTGAGGACAGGGCCTGTGTCTTATTCATCTTTGTGTCTCCATACTTAGCACAGCCCCAGACACTGTAAACACTTGAATTGTGCTCCAAAGAATTAGTTAGGAGCTCACTGTCTAGGTTGAAGAGAAAGAAACAAAAGGTCATACTAATGTGTTCAGTGCTAAGTGCCCAGAATATTCCACGAACACAGAAGGGGAAATGATTAACTCACCGTGAAGACAGTTTCTTAATTGAACCTTGAAGGGTGGAGTCTTAATGAGATTGGTGGAATTTGTGACTGTCTACTATCTGTTGGCAAAGAAACAATCCCAGGGCAGCATGACTTTGTTCTGGGAAGCCAGAGTGCTGGGCCAAACTCTGGGCCTGTCAGGGATTTATATGACGCCTTTGGCAAGTTTCTGAACTTTATCTTTAAAATAGGGATAATAGTAGTACCACCCTTACTAGGATTGTTTTAAGGATGAGACTAGAATAATACGCATGATGCTTTTACATAGTAAGCATACAGGGTAAATACTCAATAAAGGTGAGTTACCATTCTTGGACTTGAGCAGAGGAAAGACATGTGAGTTCTAGAGAGAACATGATAGCCCAGAAGGGGAGGCAGCAGGGCCCAGTGTGCTCAACAAGGACCCAGGCAGATGCTGGTCACAGACTTCTCACTACTTAAGGGCAGTGGTTCTTAGCTTTGGATCAAGAACCTTGACCTTGGGAGAAAAATGTGCAGAAGTCCCATTCTGATGCTTTGTATTCATATTTCAACTGAAGATCTGAAAGTCATCTGTGGGAATCAGAGGTTCGTGAATCCCAAGGGAAGTGTTCTAACTTCACCGTATAGGTGGGCTCCGTGTACACCAAATTGCATTTTCCATTTCAGCAATTGGAGAACATCCTAAAATAGAAGATGGGGGTAATTCTTCCATAGAAGAATATGTGCACAAGGGATGATTTAGTCCTATGTGACTGTAAATATGAATAAGTAAATTAAAGTATTTGAGACTAGAGTAATAATTCAAGATGGGAGCAGAGGTATGTGGGAGACAGCCTCTTGGAAGCATGCAAATAGAGATGATAGAAGTTACATGACTTCTCCAAGGTCATCTGGTTTGCAACTGAAAAAGGCAGGACTAAGACCCCTGTTTTTCCACCGTGAAATACTGTGAAATGGCATATTGTATGCAGAAGACGGTAAATTCACTTGTTAGAACTTTATGTTGAAGAAAAAAGACAAGCTCCTGAAAGAGAGAGGGGCCAGAGAGTGAGTTGCCTTGATGACTGGGCTAAGAAATTTGAAGCTTGATCTTTAAGAAAAGCAATTGAAAATCGCATATTTAGTGCTGAAATGAAATGTAGAGTTCAGGATTTGAGACTTGTCCTTTGAATTATACAGCAGCTGGAAATCAAATTTCCTTTTTTTTTTTTTTTTCCCAATCTGGACTTCTCACATGGTGGTCTTCCCAACAGGAGGGCATCTGTGAACTTTTTAATGGGAGAAGTCGTAAAGCTGGGTCAGGGCTGTGTTCGCACAGGGCTGGCTTCCAAGGCAGGTAAAATCTAACTCCCCTTTTGCTTTTCAGCTGCAGACAAGCCATCGCTGCCACCACCAGCTGAGTGGCTCGGAATCTAGGGGTTGCCGGTAATTGTGGGGTTTAAGTCACAGAGGAAAAGATAAGAGGCGAGCAAGGCTGGTTTTTTCACAATTAAATGTTGCCTCTCGGGCTTGTCTGTCGGCAGGAATCCAAGAGGTTAAGGGTTTTTTAAAAGAGGAAAAAGATAAGACAAGCTTTTTACTTAGCTTTGGATCAAGAACCTTGACCTTGGGAGAAAAATGTGCAGAAGTCCCATTCTGATGCTTTGTATTCATATTTCAACTGAAGATCTGAAAGTCATCTGTGGGAATCAGAGGTTCGTGAATCCCAAGGGAAGTGTTCTAACTTCACCGTATAGGTGGGCTCCGTGTACACCAAATTGCATTTTCCATTTCAGCAATTGGAGAACATCCTAAAATAGAAGATGGGGGTAATTCTTCCATAGAAGAATATGTGCACAAGGGATGATTTAGTCCTATGTGACTGTAAATATGAATAAGTAAATTAAAGTATTTGAGACTAGAGTAATAATTCAAGATGGGAGCAGAGGTATGTGGGAGACAGCCTCTTGGAAGCATGCAAATAGAGATGATAGAAGTTACATGACTTCTCCAAGGTCATCTGGTTTGCAACTGAAAAAGGCAGGACTAAGACCCCTGTTTTTCCACCGTGAAATACTGTGAAATGGCATATTGTATGCAGAAGACGGTAAATTCACTTGTTAGAACTTTATGTTGAAGAAAAAAGACAAGCTCCTGAAAGAGAGAGGGGCCAGAGAGTGAGTTGCCTTGATGACTGGGCTAAGAAATTTGAAGCTTGATCTTTAAGAAAAGCAATTGAAAATCGCATATTTAGTGCTGAAATGAAATGTAGAGTTCAGGATTTGAGACTTGTCCTTTGAATTATACAGCAGCTGGAAATCAAATTTCCTTTTTTTTTTTTTTTTCCCAATCTGGACTTCTCACATGGTGGTCTTCCCAACAGGAGGGCATCTGTGAACTTTTTAATGGGAGAAGTCGTAAAGCTGGGTCAGGGCTGTGTTCGCACAGGGCTGGCTTCCAAGGCAGGTAAAATCTAACTCCCCTTTTGCTTTTCAGCTGCAGACAAGCCATCGCTGCCACCACCAGCTGAGTGGCTCGGAATCTAGGGGTTGCCGGTAATTGTGGGGTTTAAGTCACAGAGGAAAAAGATAAGAGGCGAGCAAGGCTGGTTTTTTCACAATTAAATGTTGCCTCTCGGGCTTGTCTGTCGGCAGGAATCCAAGAGGTCAGGACCCACCAGCCATATTATTTTTCTCCCTGGCTGCCTGCTGTCACTCTTATCCCCTCCTCATTCATGGGAACGAGGAAAAGGTGGGCTGGAAATAAAAAGCTTGTTCTAGCCTACTTTTTCCTTTACGAAACTTGTCAGAGACAAAGCTTTCCTGTGAAACAGATGGGATCCCTTCAGGTAGCTAGCTGTTCCTGCCTGTAGCACAAAGGTATTTTTATGGTGGGGAGATAAACCATTGTTGAAATGTCCTCTTGTCCTTTTGTAGTTACGACATTGTTTTTTCTCAAGGACTACTGTGTACTCTGGTATTTTTGCATTTGTTTCTGTTTAACTCTTTATGTTAGTCAACGTCAAGTTTCTATCCCTGGTCACACTGACTCCACTGTTAAGTCCCCTGAGGGCAGGAATTGTTTTACTGTTCTTTGTTTTCACCAAAGTGCCTCAGAGGTAGAGGCAGTTAAGCAACTGGGGGTGTTTTCATTTTCTACATTCAAGAGATGTTCGACCTAGGACCTTAGTCACCGTCTGTTCAACTTCAGTATTTAATGAAAGAATACAATGTGTGAAGTGACTTACTCCAATTGTACAGCTAATTAGTGGCATTTGGAGAGCATGAAACGAGTCTCATCTCCTAACTCATGACCTAATGGGAGAGACCTGGAGTGGTGGAGTTGGACAAACGCTGACCCTGAGACTGCACGCCTCAATTTCCTCATTTTGAGATTACAGATGATCGTTTATATCTGGCTGGCATCTATGTATGACTGAAAATGTCTGCACATAATAGGCATTCAAAAATGAGAGCTTTAGAGAATCTTTGTTTTATTTCTTTTACAAATCCAAGACCTCCTTTATAGAGAAAACACATTTCTGTGATCTCTTTAGTATCAGAAAACTTAGCCCAGTTGCTGCTGTTGATAGCAAAATAGGGAGAGCAGGCTAGTAGGGCTCTTGGTGGATGGAGCCCAGAATGAACCAGAAGTGGAAAGTGGTTCTGCCCACAGATAAGAAAGGTGACAAGTGCCGTGCTTTGGCCTGTGTCCCATCAACCCGCAACGGGAGGAAGTTGGGTTGGCTTGTTCAACAGGTAGTAAGGAATGCCTGCTGTGCCTGCCATGCTGCGCAAGAGGCCAGAGGTGCTGAGGGTCTGAAGGAATGAACAAGTCCATGGGCCTAACTTGCTTCAGAAGTGAAATGAATGTAAATGATAATAAGCAACGCAGTAAGAAAGGGAGAGGCCAGGGCCTACGGGAAAAGCACGGAGACACTTCCCTGGGTTCAGTGTTGTTCAGAGGCAAGTTTGTGAAGAGGTGCATGGAGAGACCAACCGAGACAGAGGGGGTGCCCACATTACATGAAAGGAAAGCACCTTTCAAAGGCGAGATGGGAGGAGATGACTAGAGAGGAAAGCAGAAGGAACCGCCTTTGAGTACCCATGGCTTTTACTGAGGGAGGAGTAGTGAGGTCTTTGGGGCCCAGCCCAGGCCTCTCGCTTTGGGTTGCACTTCTCTCACAGACACACATGCCTTCTCCACCCTCTCTGTGTTGCGTCGGTCCATCTCCTGGGAGCCTGAGCAGCAGCAGCTTCCGATTGTCTTGTTGCTGCCAGAATCTCAGGGAATACCCTCACTGATGATCAAGGGGAGGACCTGATCTGCAAATAGAACCCCAATCCCCACCTAAGCCTCCTGAAACAAATACTCTGTGCGAATAGCACTGGCCTGACTCCAGCAATAACACAGCTGTTGAAACAGCTTAGTCACCAGGGCAATGGAGGTAGAGAGGCGAGGAAATGCGGGGTGCAGCGATGTGACATTTAGCCGGCTGGCAGCCACCCCAGGAGCCAGCATAGATCTGTGGGAGAGCCGCAGAGAGGATCTGCTTGCAGTCCACAAGCATCCCCTTGTTTCTTTTGAAGCCCAACCGTGATCCTCTCCCCAGGCCAGGCAGAGAGGGAAGAACAGTAAAGCATTTGGCTGTGGAAGAGAGGGAAAAAGAACCGGTTCACTCCTTTGAGACACCTGGTTTCTTTCCCCTAATGATCCATGTTTATTTCCTGGATAATTTTTTTTTTTTTTTCCTGCCCCAGGCTAGGCAGAGTGTGATTTAGACATGGTGAAGGTTGGGTGGGAAGAGGACAGTGGGGGAAGAGCTCTTATCTAAAAAATGTTGGGACTTTCTCAGCTTTTCGGTATCCAGGTGATATAGGAAGAAGTTAAGAGGTCAGGTCCTGGCTCTCGTGCCTGATGCAGCTTGAGTTTCTTTTGCATTTTGCTCTGGCCAGATCTGGGCCCACTGGGTCCCCGCTTTCAGCAGATTTGAAGAGGACTAATAAATTGCCACTCAGTGACCACATTCCTCTGCTCGCCCGTTGAAGAAGTTACCTTTGTGTTTTCTTTTTCTCCTGGACTTCTGCAGTGTTTGTTTTGGGAGTTGTTAAGTTAAATTAGTCATCTCTTTCCTCTCCTCGTTACTGTATGAGAATGCAGCTGTCAGTCAGTGAACTCTGCCATCATCTATTTTTAGATTCAGTGTGAATGAAGCCCTCTTCTCTAATTGCATTCAGAGAGAGGCTGGGGCAGGTAGATTTTCCTAACCATCATGTTACCTCTTTTAAATACTCTGTACACTGAGCGTGTCCTGGGGAGAAAGCAAAGAAGCCCATGGTTTGTTTCCCTCCCTGGATGTCAGGTTTATTTTCATTCCACGTTTATGGTGATGACGATCAAATAGGAAAGAGCTGCTGCCACATTTGCTCTCCAGCTTTGTAACACTTGCCAGCTTGGATGGTTCTGATTTCTCTAGCTTTGCTAGGAAAAAGGTTGGTTCATTGCTGAGTTCAGATTCCTCGGGAAACAGGGAAGATCCTCCTGATGATGTTTGCTATGAGACTCAATCATCTTAAACATTGAGAACGGTATAAGGGCAGCAGGTCTAAGTTTCTTTGAGGTCTCTCTACTCCCTCCACCCCCCATCTCCACCCTATCCCAGTTTGCCTTTCACACAGCTCCCCAGTCTCTTTGCTTAAATATCCTTCTTATGTTTAAATGCTACAATGTTCAGAGCCCATTTGTACTCTTTGCCAGCAGACGCTTCCTTGTCTCAACCTCGTCTGTTTTCTCTGTTCTCCCATTCCCTGCCATGTTTAATGAGTTAATTTCTCTGACTGCACTGTGCTATTTTGTGCTCCCATGACTCTTTACCCATGCAGCTCCCTCTGCCTATAATTCCATCTCCTACTTCCTTACCTAGTGAATTCTTACTCATTCTGTGAGTCACAGTAGATGAGTTAATCCAGAAGATTGTGTATTCTATGCTCTGTTTCTCATCCCCCTATTTGGTACTCTTGACATCTTCTGCTGACTATAGTCGTCCCTCGATATCCCTTGGGGATATTGTGAATATCACAATTCACAGACGTCCACGTCCTTTATATAAAATGGTGCAGTATAGTCAGCCTTCCACATCTGCAGGTTCTGCATCTGTGGATACAGAGGACTGACTGTACAGACCTACTTCATATGCGCTACCCACATAGGTAATATTCCTTCCCTGGTGGCTCAGTGGTAAAGAATCAACCTATCAATGCATGGGATGTGGGTTCAATCCCTGGATTGCAAAGATCCCTGGAGAAGTAAATGGTAGCCCACTCCAGTATTCTTACATAGGAAATCCCAGAGGAACCTGGCAGACTACAGTCTATGGTATCACAAAAGAGTCAAACACAACTTAGCAAGTGAATACAACTGCATTCCCCACCTTACTGTGAAAAATTGAGGACAGTGACTCTGCCTTGTATGTCTCTTTTATCCCCACTATTGTGCATAGAAACTAGTAGGTACTCAAATAGGAAAGAGCTGCTGCCACATTTGCTAACTAGCTTTGCTAGGAAAAAGGTTGGTTCATTGCTGAGTTCAGATTCCTCGGGAAACAGGGAAGATCCTCCTGATGATGTTTGCTATGAGACTCAATCATCTTAAACATTGAGAACGGTATAAGGGCAGCAGGTCTAAGTTTCTTTGAGGTCTCTCTACTCCCTCCACCCCCCATCTCCACCCTATCCCAGTTTGCCTTTCACACAGCTCCCCAGTCTCTTTGCTTAAATATCCTTCTTATGTTTAAATGCTACAATGTTCAGAGCCCATTTGTACTCTTTGCCAGCAGACGCTTCCTTGTCTCAACCTCGTCTGTTTTCTCTGTTCTCCCATTCCCTGCCATGTTTAATGAGTTAATTTCTCTGACTGCACTGTGCTATTTTGTGCTCCCATGACTCTTTACCCATGCAGCTCCCTCTGCCTATAATTCCATCTCCTACTTCCTTACCTAGTGAATTCTTACTCATTCTGTGAGTCACAGTAGATGAGTTAATCCAGAAGATTGTGTATTCTATGCTCTGTTTCTCATCCCCCTATTTGGTACTCTTGACATCTTCTGCTGAGTATAGTCGTCCCTCGATATCCCTTGGGGATATTGTGAATATCACAATTCACAGACGTCCACGTCCTTTATATAAAATGGTGCAGTATAGTCAGCCTTCCACATCTGCAGGTTCTGCATCTGTGGATACAGAGGACTGACTGTACAGACCTACTTCATATGCGCTACCCACATAGGTAATATTCCTTCCCTGGTGGCTCAGTGGTAAAGAATCAACCTACCAATGCATGGGATGTGGGTTCAATCCCTGGATTGCAAAGATCCCCTGGAGAAGTAAATGGTAGCCCACTCCAGTATTCTTACATAGGAAATCCCAGAGGAACCTGGCAGACTACAGTCTATGGTATCACAAAAGAGTCAAACACAACTTAGCAAGTGAATACAACTGCATTCCCCACCTTACTGTGAAAAATTGAGGACAGTGACTCTGCCTTGTATGTCTCTTTTATCCCCACTATTGTGCATAGAAACTAGTAGGTACTCAAATACATGTAGTGGAGGAAAACATGGATTGGATGGTCCAACTAGCATTAGAGGTTTCAGCATCTAATTTTTATGAATTCTCAGTCCTGATATGCTTCTTTTCTGTCCTGGAAAAGTAAGCTTGAGTAAATTATCAGAGACTTGTCATGTCATACCCCAATTGAGCGCTGTGTAATTTTTCTTCTATGAAGTCTTACCAGTAGTTCAATCTATACTCCTGTCCCTGTAGACATGGACAGGCATGATTGCTTTTGTTCAATTGCTAAGTCATGTCTGACTCTTTGTGACTCCATGGGCTGTAACATCCGAGGCTTCCCTGTCCTTCACTATCTCCTGGAGTTTGCTCAGATTCATGCCTACTGCATTGGTGATGTTGTCTAACCATCTCATCTTCTAGCGTCCCCTTCTCCTTTTGCCTTCAATCTTTTCTAGCATCAGGGTCTTTTCTAATGATTTGACTCCTGGCATCAGATGGCCAAAGTTTTGGAGCTCTAGCTTCAGCACCAGTTCTTCCAATGAATATTTGGGGTTGATTTTCTTTAGGATTGACTGGTTTGATCTCCTTGCAGCTTGAGCAATTCTAAAGAGTCTTCTACTCCTTGATCCCTGCTAGCTCTCTCAAGAGCAACCCCATATTGTAATTCAGATGGAGCGAGAGGAAGGAGACCGTGCCTCCATCAGGCTTACTCCTGTTCCACCCAGTCCTGGGGAGCAGGCCTATTGCTTCTTGATGGGACCCTTGGCCACACTGGAGGAACATTCTTCTTTCTGAGAGTGCGTCTGTATGTGTACATGTGTGTGGACACATGCGTGTTGCCACCTGAAGAGAGCCACATACTACACATATGTGGTAGAGAGGTGAGGGAGTGACAGAGAATTTTGGATTGTTAAGAATATTTGGAGAATGAAAAATTATATTCATTCATTCAAAGTGGGAGGTGGGTAGGGAAAGAGATACAGGTAAGTAGTCGGGTAGCTGAGCTGTAGTAGTAGAAAAACATGTTACGACAAGGACACACAGGGTACTGTGGGAGCAAGAGGAGGAACCCTCCATCCATCTTTGTGGGTCCGTGAAGGTGGGGATGAGTTTGTAGATAATCATGTAGTGGAGGAAAACATGGATTGGATGGTCCAACTAGCATTAGAGGTTTCAGCATCTAATTTTTATGAATTCTCAGTCCTGATATGCTTCTTTTCTGTCCTGGAAAAGTAAGCTTGAGTAAATTATCAGAGACTTGTCATGTCATACCCCAATTGAGCGCTGTGTAATTTTTCTTCTATGAAGTCTTACCAGTAGTTCAATCTATACTCCTGTCCCTGTAGACATGGACAGGCATGATTGCTTTTGTTCAATTGCTAAGTCATGTCTGACTCTTTGTGACTCCATGGGCTGTAACATCCGAGGCTTCCCTGTCCTTCACTATCTCCTGGAGTTTGCTCAGATTCATGCCTACTGCATTGGTGATGTTGTCTAACCATCTCATCTTCTAGCGTCCCCTTCTCCTTTTGCCTTCAATCTTTTCTAGCATCAGGGTCTTTTCTAATGATTTGACTCCTGGCATCAGATGGCCAAAGTTTTGGAGCTCTAGCTTCAGCACCAGTTCTTCCAATGAATATTTGGGGTTGATTTTCTTTAGGATTGACTGGTTTGATCTCCTTGCAGCTTGAGCAATTCTAAAGAGTCTTCTACTCCTTGATCCCTGCTAGCTCTCTCAAGAGCAACCCCATATTGTAATTCAGATGGAGCGAGAGGAAGGAGACCGTGCCTCCATCAGGCTTACTCCTGTTCCACCCAGTCCTGGGGAGCAGGCCTATTGCTTCTTGATGGGACCCTTGGCCACACTGGAGGAACATTCTTCTTTCTGAGAGTGCGTCTGTATGTGTACATGTGTGTGGACACATGCGTGTTGCCACCTGAAGAGAGCCACATACTACACATATGTGGTAGAGAGGTGAGGGAGTGACAGAGAATTTTGGATTGTTAAGAATATTTGGAGAATGAAAAATTATATTCATTCATTCAAAGTGGGAGGTGGGTAGGGAAAGAGATACAGGTAAGTAGTCGGGTAGCTGAGCTGTAGTAGTAGAAAAACATGTTACGACAAGGACACACAGGGTACTGTGGGAGCAAGAGGAGGAACCCTCCATCCATCTTTGTGGGTCCGTGAAGGTGGGGATGAGTTTGTAGAATTCTAGAAGATGAGCAAGTGTTATTCTGGCATGGGGTGAGGTGGAGGTGGGGGAATGCCAAGCATTGTCTAAAAGTACTGCTGCAGCCTGGAAGAAAAGACGTTCTTTTGTAATTCACCCTCTCAAAGAGGGCACCAAGTGAAAACTCCATGTGCTAGCAGGGACCCTTGAGTAGACAACCTTGAGTAGCTGCCTTACAAAAGCAGTCAGCATTTCCTGAGTGCTTACTGTATGGCAGGACTGTGCTGAATAACTACACATTTAGTCCTCACAGTCATAGGAAACAGGCACACTGTTACGCCACCTTTATAGAGAAGTTCAGTGACTTGTCTCCCATTGCACAGGCACCATGTGGCCAAGGTGGGTCCTGATCCCAGACTGAAGGCTGAACTCCTCCCCACCTTCAAGGCTGGAAGCAGGATGGCAGGCTAAGGTGACCATGTAGGAGTAGGGAAGGGGTTGTAAGATGAGACCCTGAGATGCTAACCAGGAGCCAGGCCTTAGTCTTATATGCCATTTAAGGAGTTTCAACAGTAGACTGAAGGCAATCTCAAAACACTGAAGGTATTTTAGAAATCATCTGTTGTCAGACAGTGTGGGAAAAAAGCATGGGGCATGTGTCTGAGTCATCTAGACCTGCGATGATGGTGGCCTTGAACAAGGGAAGAGTGGTGGTGAGGAAAGAGAGGTAGATAAATCTGCAAAACATGATGAGCTCAGAAAATGGGCTGAATTTGGTGGTTGGGCTTTCTTTTGTGAATCATGGAATCAGAGCCATACATCCAGTAAGAAGTGGGCGTGCAGATTTGAAATGCAGGAGGGAAATCTGAACTTGAGAAGTGGCTAGTGCCCTAAGAGCAGATGTGACCTCTCAGGACAAAGTGTGTTGAGTAGGAAGGGGAAAGAGTGGGACCTCACTGGTGGTGCAGTGGTTAAGACTCCATGTCTTCACTGCAGGGATCTTGGGTTCAATCCCTGGTTGGGGAAACAGACAGTAAAACAGGTAAGTAGTCGGGTAGCTGAGCTGTAGTAGAAAAACATGTTACGACAAGGACACACAGGGTACTGTGGGAGCAAGAGGAGGAACCCTCCATCCATCTTTGTGGGTCCGTGAAGGTGGGGATGAGTTTGTAGAATTCTAGAAGATGAGCAAGTGTTATTCTGGCATGGGGTGAGGTGGAGGTGGGGGAATGCCAAGCATTGTCTAAAAGTACTGCTGCAGCCTGGAAGAAAAGACGTTCTTTTGTAATTCACCCTCTCAAAGAGGGCACCAAGTGAAAACTCCATGTGCTAGCAGGGACCCTTGAGTAGACAACCTTGAGTAGCTGCCTTACAAAAGCAGTCAGCATTTCCTGAGTGCTTACTGTATGGCAGGACTGTGCTGAATAACTACACATTTAGTCCTCACAGTCATAGGAAACAGGCACACTGTTACGCCACCTTTATAGAGAAGTTCAGTGACTTGTCTCCCATTGCACAGGCACCATGTGGCCAAGGTGGGTCCTGATCCCAGACTGAAGGCTGAACTCCTCCCCACCTTCAAGGCTGGAAGCAGGATGGCAGGCTAAGGTGACCATGTAGGAGTAGGGAAGGGGTTGTAAGATGAGACCCTGAGATGCTAACCAGGAGCCAGGCCTTAGTCTTATATGCCATTTAAGGAGTTTCAACAGTAGACTGAAGGCAATCTCAAAACACTGAAGGTATTTTAGAAATCATCTGTTGTCAGACAGTGTGGGAAAAAAGCATGGGGCATGTGTCTGAGTCATCTAGACCTGCGATGATGGTGGCCTTGAACAAGGGAAGAGTGGTGGTGAGGAAAGAGAGGTAGATAAATCTGCAAAACATGATGAGCTCAGAAAATGGGCTGAATTTGGTGGTTGGGCTTTCTTTTGTGAATCATGGAATCAGAGCCATACATCCAGTAAGAAGTGGGCGTGCAGATTTGAAATGCAGGAGGGAAATCTGAACTTGAGAAGTGGCTAGTGCCCTAAGAGCAGATGTGACCTCTCAGGACAAAGTGTGTTGAGTAGGAAGGGGAAAGAGTGGGACCTCACTGGTGGTGCAGTGGTTAAGACTCCATGTCTTCACTGCAGGGATCTTGGGTTCAATCCCTGGTTGGGGAAATAAGATCTGGCATGCCGTGTGGCCAAGAAACTCAAATAAAAAATAAATTAAATTTTAAAAAAGGAAGGGGAAAGAGCTATTTGAAAACCCAGTGGACACCAGGATGTGGTTTTTCTATATTCTGTTGTTCTGCAGATTCATTTGTTTAGAAAACATTTGGTGCCCTGGCTACTTTTCAAAATGTATATATAGCTTTAAAGCAGTCCAATAGGGTACAGTAGGGATAAGTGGATGTTTTCTAACTGAGAATATGTCACTTTGCCAAGGGCCTGATGTGAGGAACATTCCGCCATGTCCTAGTCATATTTTCATAGACAAGTCACTTCAGTTGGGAGATACTGCTTCAGAATGTAGCAAAGGATCATCCTGATGATGTGAGAAAAATGTCTTCTAATGTGTGGAAAATATTTCTCCACAGTGCAAATGCTAGACATGATGGGGGAAAAGTGAGACAGGTGAACTCAACTGTTAGACTGGTTTGCAAAATAATTGTACTCATTCATTTTATAACTGCTCACACCCAGGCCTGTGGGGCATCTTTAAAAAAATAGGCAGGACCAAATTTATAATTAGCTGAGTCCATTTTTGCCAGACCTAACCATGGATATAAGGACAGAGTTGGTTTTGTTATTTCCTTAATTGAAAGCGTCAAGAAAATACAAGCCAGGTCAGGGAGTTTTTGATCAGGGAAAGAACGCTGGCATAAATAACCCCAGATTATATGTCTGCAGGAGGCTGGTCTGTGCGGCCCCCTTCTGAGGTTACCCAAACAAACCTGGTGACTGGCAGCTCCCCTAGGTAACGTGGCAATGAGTGTGAGCATTTTGAAATTTCTAATTTTTTCCCATGGCAGGGGCCCAAGGAAATCAACATTTCTCAGGGAACTGAAAAGCTTTTGACAACTATAAAATAATTATTTTCTCTTAATGTAACTTTCCCTCCCCTTTTCCCCCTTTATATCCAGTTAATTGATCAATAATATAACCTAACCACCATGGGATTGGATGGAAAGGGAGTAAGGATTACGTGTTTATATGCCAAGTGGTCCTGTCAGCAGCCTTGGGAAGTAGGTCCCGCTGCTTCTATATTGCAAAGATAGAAACAGACTTATTCAAAGAAGACATAAAGATAAAATTGAAAAGCAGATCTGTTCGCTCCCCAAACTCTGTATAATATCCTGATTGGCAAATTTGTTGTTGTTCAGTCTTTCAGTCATATGAGATTTTTTGCGAACCCATGAACTGCAGCATGCCAGGCTTCCCTGTCCTTCATTATCTCCCAGAGTTTGTTCAAACTCATGTCCATTGAGGCAATGATGGCATCCAACCACCTTGTCCTCTGTTGCCCCCTTCTCCTCCTGCCCTGAATCTTTCCCAGCATCAGGTCTTTGCCAGTGAGTCAACTCTTCACATCAGGTGACAAAGGTATTGAAACTTCAGCTTCAGCACTAGTCCTTCCAATGAATATTCAGGGTTGATTTCCTTTAGGATTGACTGGTTTGATCTCCTTGCTTTAGGGGAAAATATTTCTCCACAGTGCAAATGCTAGACATGATGGGGGAAAAGTGAGACAGGTGAACTCAACTGTTAGACTGGTTTGCAAAATAATTGTACTCATTCATTTTATAACTGCTCACACCCAGGCCTGTGGGGCATCTTTAAAAAAATAGGCAGGACCAAATTTATAATTAGCTGAGTCCATTTTTGCCAGACCTAACCATGGATATAAGGACAGAGTTGGTTTTGTTATTTCCTTAATTGAAAGCGTCAAGAAAATACAAGCCAGGTCAGGGAGTTTTTGATCAGGGAAAGAACGCTGGCATAAATAACCCCAGATTATATGTCTGCAGGAGGCTGGTCTGTGCGGCCCCCTTCTGAGGTTACCCAAACAAACCTGGTGACTGGCAGCTCCCCTAGGTAACGTGGCAATGAGTGTGAGCATTTTGAAATTTCTAATTTTTTCCCATGGCAGGGGCCCAAGGAAATCAACATTTCTCAGGGAACTGAAAAGCTTTTGACAACTATAAAATAATTATTTTCTCTTAATGTAACTTTCCCTCCCCTTTTCCCCCTTTATATCCAGTTAATTGATCAATAATATAACCTAACCACCATGGGATTGGATGGAAAGGGAGTAAGGATTACGTGTTTATATGCCAAGTGGTCCTGTCAGCAGCCTTGGGAAGTAGGCCCCGCTGCTTCTATATTGCAAAGATAGAAACAGACTTATTCAAAGAAGACATAAAGATAAAATTGAAAAGCAGATCTGTTCGCTCCCCAAACTCTGTATAATATCCTGATTGGCAAATTTGTTGTTGTTCAGTCTTTCAGTCATATGAGATTTTTTGCGAACCCATGAACTGCAGCATGCCAGGCTTCCCTGTCCTTCATTATCTCCCAGAGTTTGTTCAAACTCATGTCCATTGAGGCAATGATGGCATCCAACCACCTTGTCCTCTGTTGCCCCCTTCTCCTCCTGCCCTGAATCTTTCCCAGCATCAGGTCTTTGCCAGTGAGTCAACTCTTCACATCAGGTGACAAAGGTATTGAAACTTCAGCTTCAGCACTAGTCCTTCCAATGAATATTCAGGGTTGATTTCCTTTAGGATTGACTGGTTTGATCTCCTTGCTGTCCAAGGGAGTCTCAAGAGCTTTCTCCGACACCACAATCAAATGCCTGTTTCCAAAAGTATAAGAAAAAAGAATTCTAATGAATTCCTCGAAGAAGACTCATCTTCTATCGCATCAGCCCCTCCTCCCAGGGGCCATTCTGATGTAAAGCTGCTGTCCTAGATTTCTTGTGGTGCTCACACTGTTTCCTAGCTATTTGTCCCATTATTTTTGGCTTATGTTAAGGACTTGCTCACCTCTCTGGCTTTCTGTTTGTCTTTAGAAAACTGATTGGCAAACACTTTTCCCACAAAGGCCAGAGCAATTTAACTCATACAGAGATAAATGCTTCTTAAGGATATGATTGCTATGCTTCCCAGTGTGGGAAGTCACTGATCTTTCTACCTGTAATGATACTCTAACAATCTGGGTTTGCTCCTACAGAACCCTGGAGTGCAGGTTCCTCATATCAGAGCACTGCTTTCGTAACAGGATGGAAATCCCAAGTGTGCCTTTCCACTCCTCCCTAACCAGTGTTGAGAACGGATTTTTCTATGCAACCAAAATTTGTCTCCAAAGCCATTTGAGAAACATGAGGCTCAGACAGCTCATAGGATAATGAAGCTGCTGGTCTCATCTAGGTATGGAGAACCATGCATTTCAAATCTGTAAATGCCCTATGCTGATACTTTACAACTTCACCCCGTAGAACTGGTGAAACTGGCATTCTTATTTTTATAGGGAAGGTTCTCCAGTGCCAGAGGTAGTCTTGGCCTTCCTGCCATTCTCCCAAGGAGTTCAAATTGAATGCTTCACTTTCATTATCTCTGTGGGGGTTGGGGAAAGGGAGGATTGCCCACACAGTGCCCCAGGAGTCATGAGACTGGTTTTTATAAATGCAGCATAGTCATTAAAGCTGAGCTTTGTTTCCGAGTCCATTGGAGACAGAAGAGAAAGTGATTCTGGCAGCTGACTTCACAGCTTTGCTGGATAAATATGAGACTTGCTTTCATATCTCTTATGAAATGATAAAAACAACAGCTAACTCTTCATGTTTTAAGCACTGTTCTAAGAATTTTTCATGTGGTAACTGATTGAAAGATCACAAAGTCCTAGGTGTGTGTTCAGTCACTTCAGGTCACATCTGACTCTTTATGATGCTATCGACTGTAGTCATCCAGTCCATGGGATTCTCCAGGCAAGAATTTTGGAGTGGATTGCCATACCTTCCTCCAAGGGGTCTTCCTGACCCAGGGATCAAACCCCCGACTCTTGTGTCTCCTGCACTCTCAGGCAGGCCCTTTACCACTAGCACTCCCTGGGAAGCCCCAAAATTCTAAGAGGTAAGTCCTTTTCCAACAGAGTAAGAAACCTGAGTGTCCGTGGGTAGTGGGGAAATGACAGAGTCCAGTGAGGGAATGCTAGAGGGCCACTTGAACCAGCCATTCTCCTGTGACTTCTATAAGAACTACAGTCCATGAAGCTCTAGCTTGAGTCTTAGGTTGCTAAGGGAAGTTTTCTGTGTCTTGGCTTGTCTGCCTAACAGACAGGAATGATAACACCTGCCTCAGATGGTATAGGAATTAGGGAAGTGCTGCATAAAGATTAGACAGAGTCTGTGGTAAAGCCTTCAGATGGTAAAAGGAATTTAGGGAAGTGCTCAAAAGTTAAAACTCAGACAGCTCATAGGATAATGAAGCTGCTGGTCTCATCTAGGTATGGAGAACCATGCATTTCAAATCTGTAAATGCCCTATGCTGATACTTTACAACTTCACCCCATAGAACTGGTGAAACTGGCATTCTTATTTTTATAGGAAGGTTCTCCAGTGCCAGAGGTAGTCTTGGCCTTCCTGCCATTCTCCCAAGGAGTTCAAATTGAATGCTTCACTTTCATTATCTCTGTGGGGGTTGGGGAAAGGGAGGATTGCCCACACAGTGCCCCAGGAGTCATGAGACTGGTTTTTATAAATGCAGCATAGTCATTAAAGCTGAGCTTTGTTTCCGAGTCCATTGGAGACAGAAGAGAAAGTGATTCTGGCAGCTGACTTCACAGCTTTGCTGGATAAATATGAGACTTGCTTTCATATCTCTTATGAAATGATAAAAACAACAGCTAACTCTTCATGTTTTAAGCACTGTTCTAAGAATTTTTCATGTGGTAACTGATTGAAAGATCACAAAGTCCTAGGTGTGTGTTCAGTCACTTCAGGTCACATCTGACTCTTTATGATGCTATCGACTGTAGTCATCCAGTCCATGGGATTCTCCAGGCAAGAATTTTGGAGTGGATTGCCATACCTTCCTCCAAGGGGTCTTCCTGACCCAGGGATCAAACCCCCGACTCTTGTGTCTCCTGCACTCTCAGGCAGGCCCTTTACCACTAGCACTCCCTGGGAAGCCCCAAAATTCTAAGAGGTAAGTCCTTTTCCAACAGAGTAAGAAACCTGAGTGTCCGTGGGTAGTGGGGAAATGACAGAGTCCAGTGAGGGAATGCTAGAGGGCCACTTGAACCAGCCATTCTCCCTGTGACTTCTATAAGAACTACAGTCCATGAAGCTCTAGCTTGAGTCTTAGGTTGCTAAGGGAAGTTTTCTGTGTCTTGGCTTGTCTGCCTAACAGACAGGAATGATAACACCTGCCTCAGATGGTATAGGAATTAGGGAAGTGCTGCATAAAGATTAGACAGAGTCTGTGGTAAAGTTCCGGAATTTTAGAAAGTTTATAGAAAGATTTAGAAAGATCTTCACTTGATGGTAAAATGGGAAGAAAAGAATCCTGGTGTGGAGACAGTGTGAAGAGTGTTCCCTACCCCCAAAAGGATGATGTACTTGCGCTGTTGCCTGATATCTTCTTAGTTGGCCTGCACAGAGATTCCATTTCCTTTTATTTTTTATATTTATTTTTATTTATTTGGCTGGCATTGGGTCTTGGTTGAGGCACATGGGATCTTCATTGCATCATGCGAGATCTCTTGTTGAGTTGCATGGACTCTGTAGTTGTGGCATATGGGCTCCAGAGAGTATAGACTTTGTGGTAGGTGGGCTTAGTTGCTTCATGGCTTGTGGGATCTTTTTCTTTTTGCCTCTAAGTCATCATTTGTTTTCATTCATCTTTGTTCTTTGGCCTGTGTGAGCCTCCCATCACAGTAGCCTCTCTCGTTGCAGAGCACCAGCTCTGGGTGCATGCGCTCCAGGGCGCTAGCAGGTAATTGGACACACCAGCCCAGCCGCTCCACAGCACGTGCGATCCTCCCGGGTCTGGGATGAAACCGGTGCCCCTTGCACTGCAAGGAGGACTCTTTTTTTTATTTTTATTTTTTTAATTTTTATTTTACTTTTTACTTTTACTGAGTTTTATTGTTTACAGATACATATGATCCCAGATTAGTCATATGTATATCCCCCCAATCCCACCCCTCCAGGCCATTGCACAGCACTCCTGCAGGATCCCCTTATCCCACAGCACAATGACAATAGCATTTTTTTTGACATAAGATAGTATAGGTTTTCATACTACTTCCTTTATGGCAAGGTGGACTCTTTACCCACTGGACCAGCAGGGAAGCCCCATGTGGGATCTTAGTTCCCCAAATAGGGATTAAAACTGTGTTCCCTACATGGCAAGGCAAAATTCTTAACTGTTGGAATGCCAGGCAAGTCCCTTCCTTTTGTTTTCGGTGAGTTGGTTATTCAAACACCAAGAGATGTATAACCATCTGAAACGGGCTTCTTTGAAGCAGCAGGGCTGGAGAGATGGCCTGTACTGCCTCATGTGGCTGGAGCTGAAAGCAGCTGCCCCTGTACATTGGGTTATCTCCTCCTGATCACACGCTGGGGCCAGATCCACGGCCAGAACACAGCTGTCCCCAGGCTTCCAGCTCCAGGCTGGCTGGGTCACTTCACGCTTCTCCATTCAGTTTTCTGAAGTGGTGCTCTATCGGTCCTGGCAGTTCTTCCCTCAAAGCTCAGGTTAGAAACTTGGAGCCATGCTCCCAGTGGCCTCCTGGGAGCACTGCATATTTCTCTCCCCTAGAAAGCCCTGGGAGCATTACATGTTTCTCTTCCTAGAAAGTTGTGTTGGTCTGTAGTTGTGGCATATGGGCTCCAGAGAGTATAGACTTTGTGGTAGGTGGGCTTAGTTGCTTCATGGCTTGTGGGATCTTTTTCTTTTTGCCTCTAAGTCATCATTTGTTTTCATTCATCTTTGTTCTTTGGCCTGTGTGAGCCTCCCATCACAGTAGCCTCTCTCGTTGCAGAGCACCAGCTCTGGGTGCATGCGCTCCAGGGCGCTAGCAGGTAATTGGACACACCAGCCCAGCCGCTCCACAGCACGTGCGATCCTCCCGGGTCTGGGATGAAACCGGTGCCCCTTGCACTGCAAGGAGGACTCTTTTTTTTATTTTTATTTTTTTAATTTTTATTTTACTTTTTACTTTTACTGAGTTTTATTGTTTACAGATACATATGATCCCAGATTAGTCATATGTATATCCCCCCAATCCCACCCCTCCAGGCCATTGCACAGCACTCCTGCAGGATCCCCTTATCCCACAGCACAATGACAATAGCATTTTTTTTGACATAAGATAGTATAGGTTTTCATACTACTTCCTTTATGGCAAGGTGGACTCTTTACCCACTGGACCAGCAGGGAAGCCCCATGTGGGATCTTAGTTCCCCAAATAGGGATTAAAACTGTGTTCCCTACATGGCAAGGCAAAATTCTTAACTGTTGGAATGCCAGGCAAGTCCCTTCCTTTTGTTTTCGGTGAGTTGGTTATTCAAACACCAAGAGATGTATAACCATCTGAAACGGGCTTCTTTTGAAGCAGCAGGGCTGGAGAGATGGCCTGTACTGCCTCATGTGGCTGGAGCTGAAAGCAGCTGCCCCTGTACATTGGGTTCTCTCCCCTCCCTGATCACACGCTGGGGCCAGATCCACGGCCAGAACACAGCTGTCCCCAGGCTTCCAGCTCCAGGCTGGCTGGGTCACTTCACGCTTCTCCATTCAGTTTTCTGAAGTGGTGCTGTATCGGTCCTGGCAGTTCTTCCCTCAAAGCTCAGGTTAGAAACTTGGAGCCATGCTCCCAGTGGCCTCCTGGGAGCACTGCATATTTCTCTCCCCTAGAAAGCCCTGGGAGCATTACATGTTTCTCTTCCCTAGAAAGTTGTGTTGGCTCATAGTCGAGTGGCCTCTGCATGCATTGTGCTTGATTCAACTGTTAAATTTCTTTTGAGTTCTAGTCCTGCCAACTTAGGTAGTAGAAAGTGGTGGAGCCTGCGGGGATCCAGACTGAGGTGTAAAAGACCCAGACTTACTACTTACTAGCATATATCCTTGGGCAATTTTTCTAACTAACTAATTTCTCTTCATAGGATGGGTGTGAGGACCAAAATAGGAACCGTGTTCACATGGAGCATTGCTTTTTATTAAAGCCCATTCGTATTTTGTGACTAGCTTGAGGTACTTCTTTCATCACAGGTTACCCAGTTTAAGCCATAGGAAAAAGATGGGTTGTCTTTAAGAAGTTTTCAAGATAGTTCTCTCTCTCATTTTACCAACAATACAACTTCAGACAAGTCACTTCGTATCTGAGGGCCTCAGTTTACTCACTAATCAAAAGGAAATACCCATGCCCACTTTACAGAGTTGTTTAATGAGGTCATTCAGATGAAAGCATGGAAGTCATGAGGACCTAAGTTAATTGCATGTGAAAGCAATTTAAATTTAACATTTTTTAAAAATATATTTATTTATTTGGCTGTGCTGGGTCTTAGTTTTGGGACCTAGAATCTTTAGTTGCAGCATGTGGGATCTAGTTCCCTGACCAGGGATTGAACCCAGGACCCCTGCACTGGGAGCACAGAGTCTTAGCTACTGGACTACCATGGAAGTCCCTAAATTTAACATTTTTAACAGCATATTTTAAAGCAGTTGTGGATTACCAACAGGTAGCGACAACTCTTAAAATAGGGAGAAGGCAAGGAGGCGAATCTGTCTGGCCTTTCCTCTCCCTGAGGTATCTGCTCTGTGTCAGGCCCACCCCTAACATTTGTGGAGTTCAGGGCAGGAGTACCTACGAAGGCCTGGGTGCTATATGTTTACATATTTTAAAGTGACAGACCAACAGATTTTTAAGTCAAATAAGCTCTGTCACCCAAATGTAACTAGTTTACCTTCATGGTGAACTGGAAGTCTGAGTTTTAATTTAGGATTCTTGGTCTCCTTGGAATTCTCTGCCAAAAAACTGTGATGGACCAGTGAGTGTGGGCTTCTCAATGTCTTTTCTTCCCACCCTGACTCCATCCCACACAAAGAGTCTGTTTATGTGTGGACACCCACTCACCAAAGATCAATCTCTGTCCCCTCCTATAAACAACAGCCCTTTGATCACTCCTGAGCCCAAGGGCACATAAGTGGTTGTGTAAGTTCCCTTTGGGAGTCTAGATCTGGGGATGATGCCCCCCCCCCACCCCGCCCCAGGACATGGAAATAGATTCAGAGCTTTCTGAGTATGTATCCCAAGTTCCTGGGCCATGTTCTAAAAATTGAGGCAGGGGTTAGACTCTTGATGAGCACTTCTGTTTCACGCCAGGGTCTTCTCATCCAGAGAGGAAGAGAACAGCTGAAAAATGGTCAGACAGACAGGACCCTTTATTTTTTTAATTTTATGTATTTATTTATGTTTTGCTGCACTGGGCCTTCATTGTGGCATGCATGCTCTTCATTGCAGCATGTGGGTTTCTCTCTTGTTGCAGTGCATGGGTTCAAAAGTTGCAGCATGCAGGCTTCTCTAGTTGTGGTGTGTGGGATCTTAGTTCCCTGACAAGGGATCAAACTCACATCCCCTGCATTGGAAGGCAGATTCCTAACCACCGTGCCACCAATGAAGTCCTTAGAGAGGGACCCTTTGAAAGTGTCATACCGAGATTCAGAACCCCTCCTGCTGTGTTGTGTCTAAGGTCATTGCTGCTCTGAACCCTGGCACTCCAAAGAACTCAAAATAAGAACTGATAACTTCCTTTATACCCCTCAGATTTATACTATTGAGTTCTATGTATAGAAATGCCCTTTCAGCAGTTTTGCAAGTTCCAATTCCTAATCCCAGGGTTAGACATGAAAAGTTGGTTGCTTGGTGCCTAACACTCAACTCTAGACGGTTCTGTCTTTGGACCACTGAGGCTGCCAAACAAGGCGCGGTTAGCTAGCTATAGCCATTCTGGCTCCTAACCAGGGGGATATAGAAACTCTTATGTGTTGCTTCTGCCAAGCCAGGCATCCCACAGTTTCTTATACAGACTCTTACTCTTCCATATTCTCAGCCCTGAGTCGCTGCACAGCCTGGGGTCCTCAAGACCAGAGTCTCATCCTGGACTCTGAGCAGCTGAGAAGATGGATGGGAACTAGGAGTCCAATGATTTTGTGTTATAGACTTTGACCCCACTACCCTGTTGTAAGCATCTTGACTCTCCTGTGTTATGTAGCACCTGGTGCTTTCCAGTTCTGAGTTGCTTGGGGGTCTTTTGGACATATTGGCTCATTTTTCCAAATATCCCTTCTGTGGAGTTTTGGCTGTCCTCATCTCTGTGGCTTCCAGGAAATTCTACTATTTTTCATCTTCAGAAAAATTGTTACAGATCTCTGATCTGTTCATGTTACTACCTTTTTCCCCTTGTGATTTAATATCCTTTGTTTTACTTTACTTTTTTTGTTGTTTTTAATGTTTTGTGGAGTTTCAGGAGTGAGATGAGGCAAGCACAAGTAGCCAATTCATCATATTTGACTGAGGATTTATTATCTTTAGTTACTTTTTTCATTGAAGTATAGTTGATTTATAATATTAGTTTTCAATATATAGCATAGAGATTCAGCGTCTTTTTTTTTTTTTTTTTTTTTTTTACAGATTATACTCCATTCACAGTTATAGGATAATGGCTGCACTCCTCTGTGCTATACAATATCCTTTTTGTCTGTCTGTTTTACATATAGTAGTTTGTATGTCTTAATATTATATCCCTTATAGGCCACCTCCTCTTCTCCCTCAGGTAACTACTAGTGATTTTTTAAAATCTGTTTTTGTTATATTCATTTGTTTGTATTATTTTTTAGATTCCACATATAAGTAAAAACATACAATATTTGTCTTTCTCTGACTTATTTCACTAAGCATAATATTCTCTAGGTCTATCCACACTGCTGCAAGTGGCATAATTTCACTCTTATGGATGAGTAATATTCCATTGTATGTGTGTGGGTATGTGTGTTTATGCATGCGTTCGTGCCAAGTTGCTTCAGTCGTATCTGACTCTTTGCAACCCTATAGACTGTAGCCTGCCAGGCTCCTCTGTCTATGAGATTCTCTAAACAAGAACACTGGAGTTGGTTGCCATCCTCCTCAGGGAATCTTCCCGACCCAGGGATTGAACCTGTGTCTCTTGCATCTCAAAAAAGTCTATTCAGTTTTTCTGCCCAGTTTTTGATTTTCTTCCAGTATAGAATTATATGAACTGTTGTATATTTTCTTTACCATTTGTGCCACCTGGGAAGCCCCATGTGTGTGTGTATGTGTTTTGTGTAAATACACACACACACACACACATATATAGTTTAAAGCACTTCTTTATCTGTGCATTTGTTGATGGATACTAGGGTTGCTTCCATATAGTGGCTATTTAAAATACTGCTGCTATGAACATTAGGTGCCTGCATCTTTTTGAACTAGTGTTTTTATTTTCTCTGGATATATACCCAGGAGTGGAATTACTGTATCATATGGTTCTATTTTTAGTTTTTTGAGGAATCTCCATGCTGTTTTCCATAGTGGCTGCATCAATTTACATTCCCACCAAAAGAGTGCAGGGTTCTTTTTTCTCTACATCCTCACCAATACTTGTTATTTGTAGACTTTTTGGTGATAGCCATTCTAACAGGTGTGAGGTATTACTTCATTGTCCTTTGACTTGCATTTCTCTAATAATTAACAATGTTGAGCATCTTTTCATGTGCCTATTGCCCATCTGTATGTCTTCTTTGGAAAAAAGTCTATTCAGATTTTCTGCCCATTTTTTGATTTTTTTTCAATATTGAGTTATATGAACTGTTGTGTATTCTGGCTATTAACCTCTTGTTGGCTACATCATTTGTAAATATTTTCTCAGATTCTGTAGGTTGTCTTTTTGTTTTATCATTGCTTTCGTTTGCTATGCAAAAGCTTTCAAGTTTAATTAGGCCCCATTGGTTTATTTTTGCCCCCTTTTTTTTTTTTTTTTGCCATAGGAGACTGAACCAAAAAAATTTGCTATGATTTATGTCAAGAGTATTCCTTCCACTTATGTTCTCTTCTTTAGGGTGTCACATCCTATATTTAAGTCTTTAATACATTTTGAGTTTATTTTTGTATATAGTGTAAGCAAATGTTATAATCTCATTGTTTTACATGTGGCTGTCTAGTTTCTTCAGCACTACTGACTTAAGGGACAGTCTTTTCTTCTTTTTATATTCTTGCCTCCTTTGTCATAGATTAGTTGACCATAGTTACTTGGGTTTTCGGAGGTGGCGGGGGGGGGGGGGTATGTTCACTATTCTGTTCTATTGATCTATGTGTTTGTTGTTGTGTCAATCCCACACTGTTTTGATTACTGTAGCTTTATGGTATAGTCTGAAATTCTAAAGGTCGTTTTGGCAGTTCTGGGTTTTCTGTGGTCCCATATAAATTACTTGTTTTATTTCTGTGAAAAAGATCATGAGTATTTTCATAGGGACTACATTAAATCTATAGATAGCTTTGGGTAACATGGCTATTTAACAATATTAATTGCTCCAGCGCAAGAGTACTGGCGATCTCTATTTCTTTTTACCATCTTCAGTTTCCTGCATCGGTATTTTATAGTTTACATAGTTTTTTTTACCTTCTTGTTTAAGTTTATTCCTAGGTTTCTTATTCTTTTTGATATGCTTTTAAATGGGAATTTTTAAAATATTTCTCTCTCTGATAATTCCTTATTAGTGACTGCTTGCTAATAAATGGTGATACCCTTAAGGTGTGAGGTATTACTTCATTGTCCTTTGACTTGCATTTCTCTAATAATTAACAATGTTGAGCATCTTTTCATGTGCCTATTGCCCATCTGTATGTCTTCTTTGGAAAAAAGTCTATTCAGATTTTCTGCCCATTTTTTGATTTTTTTTCAATATTGAGTTATATGAACTGTTGTGTATTCTGGCTATTAACCTCTTGTTGGCTACATCATTTGTAAATATTTTCTCAGATTCTGTAGGTTGTCTTTTTGTTTTATCATTGCTTTCGTTTGCTATGCAAAAGCTTTCAAGTTTAATTAGGCCCCATTGGTTTATTTTTGCCCCCTTTTTTTTTTTTTTTTGCCATAGGAGACTGAACCAAAAAAATTTGCTATGATTTATGTCAAGAGTATTCCTTCCACTTATGTTCTCTTCTTTAGGGTGTCACATCCTATATTTAAGTCTTTAATACATTTTGAGTTTATTTTTGTATATAGTGTAAGCAAATGTTATAATCTCATTGTTTTACATGTGGCTGTCTAGTTTCTTCAGCACTACTGACTTAAGGGACAGTCTTTTCTTCTTTTTATATTCTTGCCTCCTTTGTCATAGATTAGTTGACCATAGTTACTTGGGTTTTCGGAGGTGGCGGGGGGGGGGGGGTATGTTCACTATTCTGTTCTATTGATCTATGTGTTTGTTGTTGTGTCAATCCCACACTGTTTTGATTACTGTAGCTTTATGGTATAGTCTGAAATTCTAAAGGTCGTTTTGGCAGTTCTGGGTTTTCTGTGGTCCCATATAAATTACTTGTTTTATTTCTGTGAAAAAGATCATGAGTATTTTCATAGGGACTACATTAAATCTATAGATAGCTTTGGGTAACATGGCTATTTAACAATATTAATTGCTCCAGCGCAAGAGTACTGGCGATCTCTCTATTTCTTTTTACCATCTTCAGTTTCCTGCATCGGTATTTTATAGTTTACATAGTTTTTTTTACCTTCTTGTTTAAGTTTATTCCTAGGTTTCTTATTCTTTTTGATATGCTTTTAAATGGGAATTTTTAAAATATTTCTCTCTCTGATAATTCCTTATTAGTGACTGCAGGTATAAATGGTACTAATAAAGGAATGAGTACTGAGGGTTTTGTCTATTAGAATGGCCTCAAATCCATTCTTTCCTGCATTATTTCCTTCTCCTCCTAGATTTCTTAAGAGAATCAGGGATTCACCATACTGTCAGATTGTCTTCGAGCCACACTGGGTCAGTGGATAGAAAAACCCTAATTTTCTAGATAGCAGCTATCCTTATCTGTTTTCTTTATGACCTGGTATTGAAGTTCCAGAGCCCAGATCTGAGTCCAGTCTCACAACCCCAGTGGGAACTGGCTCCCCATGGTGACTTTAGAAATATAGTTATACTTTGCCTTTTTTTTCCCCCTGTTAAGGCTTCTCTGTTCTGGAACTTGCTCAACAGAGTATAAAACAGACAAAATGGATAGATGTAATTTTTATCAATCTGATCTCCTTAATGAGTTCTGTGGTGAGTTAAACCCATTCATGGTCCTTACTGATATAAAAGTATATATGAACGTCCATTTGTATAATTATGTACTTAGTATTATAGTCCTGTCTATGGATAAGTCTTTAATGTAGAGAAACCTTTCACCTCTGATATGAACTTTGTCCACCCTCTGAAGAGGGGCTTTAAGTTTTAGATAAGCAGGAGAGACTGTATTTGAGAACTTCTTGGGGTAATTTTAGAAAGGATGCTTTCAGATGACAGTGTGTCCTGAGTGAAAGAGCCCAAGGTACTTAGGTCATGTCTCTGAAAGATGGGTAAAAATCTTGGTCATTTTTATCAGAGCAGAGAGCAAACACAGGCAGATGAGTTGTAGGTTTCAAGTACCTAAGGCACTTTTGTGGAATAATGACCTCATCTGCCACGGGTCTCCTATGGGCAGACGTAGGACCAGTGGTACCAGTTAAGCAGGGTGAATGCTGACCTTGAGTCAGAACCTGACCATTTGAATTGCCTCAGAGAGAACGTGACCCCTGTCTCTGGAGAAGTTTGAGTAGAAGCTCTTTGACTCCTTGGCAGAACAGTTGGTTATGTGAGGGAACCCGGGATCCAGCTTGGACATTCACCTGTCACTTTTTTTAAGTCTTCAGGTTTGGAAAGTCAGGTTTGGTGCTTGATAGGAACTGATATGTCTCTTGTCCTGTTGGTTTCCATGGTGGAACCTCTAAGAGTTTTTAGCTGTTTTCAAAGTATCTTTTCCCAAAGCCATTTCTGAATTGTGCATCATTTCTCTTGCAGGAGAAAATGCAGAAGTTTCCATGGATGTTTCTCTGGCTTATCGTGATGATATGTTTGCTGAGTGGACTGAAATGGCCCATGAGAGAGTTCCCCGGAAACTCAAATGTACCTTCAACTCCCCCAAGGTAGGGTGCCTTGACGTCTCTGTTACTGGAATTTTAATTTGGTTTCCAGATATGTGGGAACATTTGCTAAGACAGGTTCCTTGTTCCGAAGCATATGTGACCCACAAAGGTTAGTACTCACCATCCTTTATCATAGGAGAAGGCAGTGTAGATATCTCATGTCCCTGAAAAGGAGCAAAGAACAAAAGAAGGAATACTTGTTTGAAGTGATTTAGTTGTTTCTCTGAAATACCTCCATAAAAATAAGCTCTTGGTTCTTTTGTTATTAGCTAAAAGTGTTTGAAGAATGTTGCTAAGTTAATTTTAGCTGTGCAAATCTGTTCATATTGGATCAATGTGTGTGTCTGCTTCTCTGTTTCTTAGGCATGTCTGTTGCCAGAATCAGTGTGCAGGTGTGAAGATTAACAATCCCCAGAGGCAGATGCCTGATATGAACTTTGTCCACCCTCTGAAGAGGGGCTTTAAGTTTTAGATAAGCAGGAGAGACTGTATTTGAGAACTTCTTGGGGTAATTTTAGAAAGGATGCTTTCAGATGACAGTGTGTCCTGAGTGAAAGAGCCCAAGGTACTTAGGTCATGTCTCTGAAAGATGGGTAAAAATCTTGGTCATTTTTATCAGAGCAGAGAGCAAACACAGGCAGATGAGTTGTAGGTTTCAAGTACCTAAGGCACTTTTGTGGAATAATGACCTCATCTGCCACGGGTCTCCTATGGGCAGACGAGGACCAGTGGTACCAGTTAAGCAGGGTGAATGCTGACCTTGAGTCAGAACCTGACCATTTGAATTGCCTCAGAGAGAACGTGACCCCTGTCTCTGGAGAAGTTTGAGTAGAAGCTCTTTGACTCCTTGGCAGAACAGTTGGTTATGTGAGGGAACCCGGGATCCAGCTTGGACATTCACCTGTCACTTTTTTTAAGTCTTCAGGTTTGGAAAGTCAGGTTTGGTGCTTGATAGGAACTGATATGTCTCTTGTCCTGTTGGTTTCCATGGTGGAACCTCTAAGAGTTTTTAGCTGTTTTCAAAGTATCTTTTCCCAAAGCCATTTCTGAATTGTGCATCATTTCTCTTGCAGGAGAAAATGCAGAAGTTTCCATGGATGTTTCTCTGGCTTATCGTGATGATATGTTTGCTGAGTGGACTGAAATGGCCCATGAGAGAGTTCCCCGGAAACTCAAATGTACCTTCAACTCCCCCAAGGTAGGGTGCCTTGACGTCTCTGTTACTGGAATTTTAATTTGGTTTCCAGATATGTGGGAACATTTGCTAAGACAGGTTCCTTGTTCCGAAGCATATGTGACCCACAAAGGTTAGTACTCACCATCCTTTATCATAGGAGAAGGCAGTGTAGATATCTCATGTCCCTGAAAAGGAGCAAAGAACAAAAGAAGGAATACTTGTTTGAAGTGATTTAGTTGTTTCTCTGAAATACCTCCATAAAAATAAGCTCTTGGTTCTTTTGTTATTAGCTAAAAGTGTTTGAAGAATGTTGCTAAGTTAATTTTAGCTGTGCAAATCTGTTCATATTGGATCAATGTGTGTGTCTGCTTCTCTGTTTCTTAGGCATGTCTGTTGCCAGAATCAGTGTGCAGGTGTGAAGATTAACAATCCCCAGAGGCAGATGCCACAAACAAAAAGAGGATCTGAGGAGGAATCTCGTTTCCTTTGTGACCTCTGTCTTCTTATGCATCTTTAGGACTCTCCCTTCTTTGGTTCTTCCAATAATATGCATTTAACCACCAAGGGGAGGAAGGTCACTATACGGCATTGAGAGTAAGGAGAACCTTTCTCTTGGACAAAGGCCTTAGATTCTTTAGGAATTAAAATATAGGGATTGGATATTCTCAGTGACCCTCAGAGAACAGTAGAATTTGATTGTATAAGGACTAAATCAGAATTAGTGGGGGCCCTTTTCCAATGTCAAGTGCTGCCCTCATATATGCCTCCCCAAGACTGTCACCCTGCCTCTTTTACCCTCACCCTGCCAAAGCCCCTGAAGTCGAAACAAAGCTGTACTTACTGTGGCTACTCACATTCTTCAAGAGTGTTGACAAGGAGCACCACCAGCTAGGTGATCTTGGTGTCCCTTTACAGACAGAAATAGTCTTGTTTTCTTGGTATGAAATGCATGAGAGGCCCAACTGCACTGAAGTACATTCCTGATTCTGTTGCTTGTCACTTGACATCTTCAGGTCAGTTGCTGCTGAAGGGTTTGGCTGCTGTGTAGTACTCACCCTGTTGATTGATTTAGTTCTTTACTTTTGCCTATAACTCCAAAGTTGGGTTTCCCTATGGAATGGTAGGGACAACAGGCTGAAACCTCTGAGGGCCATGACCTCATCCTGCCCTGAAGAGGAGTAAAATGGGGCTGAGCAAGTTCATCACCACTAGTTAGAAACCTGGGTTTGGAGCAAAACATTCTCTGGTGCCTCAGTGGTAAAGAATTCTCCTGTGATGCAGGAGATGTGGAGATGCAGGTTCAATCCCTGGGTTAGGAAGATCCTCTGGAGAAGGAAATGGCAACCCACTCCAATATTATTGTCTGGGATATCCCATGGACAGAGGAGCCTGGTGGGCTGTAGTCCATGGGTTTCCCAAAAGAGTTGGACATGACTGAGCAGCTAAACAGCAAGCAACAAACACTTGGGTTCAGTTTCAGGCCGTTTCACTTACTGACTGCATGACCTCAGGCAAGCTTGCTTTATCTGCCCAAGCTTCAGTTTCTCCTTTGCAAAAGGAAATAATAATACCTGCCCGGGAAATCTCTATACAGACTAGATGAGAGAATGACCCCTAACACTTAAAGTCTAGTCTGGGACACATTTCAGCAGATGGGCCACCAGGATAAAATGTATAAATTAAAACTTTCATGAGTCAACCATGCATCCTACACATAAGCATCTTTTGGGGTACTTAGTATTTGTTAAGTCTCCCTCCCTAGGTTCCCTAGACCAGAGCCACGGGAAGTGTGGCCTAAAAATTAATAGCATCAATATCACCTGGTAGTTTATAGGAAATACAGATTCCCAGATCACACACCAAACCCATGAATCAAAATCTCAGTGTGTAGGACCAAGGAATCTGTGTTTTAATAGGATTTCACATATATGCCTCCAAGATGTTGCCTCTTTTACCCTCACCCTGCCAAAGCCCCTGAAGTCGAAACAAAGCTGTACTTACTGTGGCTACTCACATTCTTCAAGAGTGTTGACAAGGAGCACCACCAGCTAGGTGATCTTGGTGTCCCTTTACAGACAGAAATAGTCTTGTTTTCTTGGTATGAAATGCATGAGAGGCCCAACTGCACTGAAGTACATTCCTGATTCTGTTGCTTGTCACTTGACATCTTCAGGTCAGTTGCTGCTGAAGGGTTTGGCTGCTGTGTAGTACTCACCCTGTTGATTGATTTAGTTCTTTACTTTTGCCTATAACTCCAAAGTTGGGTTTCCCTATGGAATGGTAGGGACAACAGGCTGAAACCTCTGAGGGCCATGACCTCATCCTGCCCTGAAGAGGAGTAAAATGGGGCTGAGCAAGTTCATCACCACTAGTTAGAAACCTGGGTTTGGAGCAAAACATTCTCTGGTGCCTCAGTGGTAAAGAATTCTCCTGTGATGCAGGAGATGTGGAGATGCAGGTTCAATCCCTGGGTTAGGAAGATCCTCTGGAGAAGGAAATGGCAACCCACTCCAATATTATTGTCTGGGATATCCCATGGACAGAGGAGCCTGGTGGGCTGTAGTCCATGGGTTTCCCAAAAGAGTTGGACATGACTGAGCAGCTAAACAGCAAGCAACAAACACTTGGGTTCAGTTTCAGGCCGTTTCACTTACTGACTGCATGACCTCAGGCAAGCTTGCTTTATCTGCCCAAGCTTCAGTTTCTCCTTTGCAAAAGGAAATAATAATACCTGCCCGGGAAATCTCTATACAGACTAGATGAGAGAATGACCCCTAACACTTAAAGTCTAGTCTGGGACACATTTCAGCAGATGGGCCACCAGGATAAAATGTATAAATTAAAACTTTCATGAGTCAACCATGCATCCTACACATAAGCATCTTTTGGGGTACTTAGTATTTGTTAAGTCTCCCTCCCTAGGTTCCCTAGACCAGAGCCACGGGAAGTGTGGCCTAAAAATTAATAGCATCAATATCACCTGGTAGTTTATAGGAAATACAGATTCCCAGATCACACACCAAACCCATGAATCAAAATCTCAGTGTGTAGGACCAAGGAATCTGTGTTTTAATAGGATTTCACTTTCTTCTCTTAAGCTGAATAAAGTTTAAAAGTCACTTCAGCAGACCCTTTTCTGAATGGTCTTATATAGAGTTCCCTGACTCAAAATCCATTCTTTTAAGTAGGCCCTTGGGGCAATCTATAGGTAAAAATGAATAGTAGAGAGGAATTGGAGGTAGCTTACAAGAGATATCTAATATTTATAGAACTTTGTATGCAGTGGAGGAAATGAACTAAAACCTTTTTAGCTGTTGCTGCAAGTTGATCACATCATTCAGAGGGAAGACTGGTTGGATGTCTGAACTGAAGGATAGAAAGCTTTTGAAATTCCATCCTCAGCAAAAGAGAAGAGTCATTTCTCACCTTACTTATACTCAGAGGGCACTGAGAAGCAGTCAGGGGAGGTCGTTAAGAAGCCTGCAACTGCTTCTTAATGAAAGTTGCTTAATTATCTTTAGGATGTGTTGATCCCTTTCAAGAAAGACATTAAACCTTGAAAAGTGTGAAGGAAATGAATCATCAAATCTATGCTTTTTGATTGCAATGAAATTTAGACTTGAGTCTGAAGATTAAATGAGAAATTGCTTTAAAGCTTTTTAGTCCCTGGTGGATTGTGAAGTTAAAAAAAAGTCAAGTTGCCACCTGCTGTAATTTGTCCTAATTAGCCAGTCTCGTGCTGGATTTGAGTGAGGGCTGAGGTGGCTGGGGAAAGGAAAAGGAGGGAGAGGGGGAAAGAAATCTTTTTTCCTAAATGCCCTAAATACTGGCAGAGTCAGAATCTCAATGCAAAAAAAAAAAGAAAAAGAAAAAAAGTGTCCAGCAAGATGTCTCTGAGACAGGTAGGCCAGGCCAGGGTACCAGGCCCTGTGTGTCTCTAATTTGTTAGATTTAGGTAGATTTCTCTCATGTGTTGGTGTTACCGTCGTGTGTAGGGAAAGGGAAGTAGAAGACACACAAGACAGACAAATGCCCAACATTAGAAGAAACCCCAGCGATCATACAGTTAAACCTTTATGCTTTACTTACGGGGCTTCCCTGGTGACTCAGATGGTCAAGAATTTGCCTGCAATGCAGGAGACCCAGGTTTGATCCCTGGGTCAGGAAGATCTGGAGGAGGAAATAGCTACTCACTCCAGTGTTCTTGCCTGGAGAATCTCATAGGCAGAGGAGGAGCGCTATACAGCCCATGGGATCGCAAAGAGTTAGACACAACTGAGTGACTAAACATGCATGCTTTACTTAGGAAGAAAGTGAGACTAAATAAGGTGGAGGACCTCCCCCAGGTATCTAGCAACGAATGAGGTCAGGACTAGAATTTAGCCTCCTGGCTTGCAGTTCAGCGCCTTCCTTACCATAGTAGCACAATGCCTGCCTTCAGGTGTGTGTGAGGCCACAGCATTCTGTTCTTCCAGCTGCCCTCTCATATGCTCCTCCCCATCAGAGCTGGAAGGCTGGACTTAGAAGACCCACGCCTCAACCCAATTCTGCCATGACTTTGGGACCTTGGGTGAGACACGATGAAGGCAGTTGCTTAATTATCTTTAGGATGTGTTGATCCCTTTCAAGAAAGACATTAAACCTTGAAAAGTGTGAAGGAAATGAATCATCAAATCTATGCTTTTTGATTGCAATGAAATTTAGACTTGAGTCTGAAGATTAAATGAGAAATTGCTTTAAAGCTTTTTAGTCCCTGGTGGATTGTGAAGTTAAAAAAAAGTCAAGTTGCCACCTGCTGTAATTTGTCCTAATTAGCCAGTCTCGTGCTGGATTTGAGTGAGGGCTGAGGTGGCTGGGGAAAGGAAAAGGAGGGAGAGGGGGAAAGAAATCTTTTTTCCTAAATGCCCTAAATACTGGCAGAGTCAGAATCTCAATGCAAAAAAAAAAGAAAAAGAAAAAAAGTGTCCAGCAAGATGTCTCTGAGACAGGTAGGCCAGGCCAGGGTACCAGGCCCTGTGTGTCTCTAATTTGTTAGATTTAGGTAGATTTCTCTCATGTGTTGGTGTTACCGTCGTGTGTAGGGAAAGGGAAGTAGAAGACACACAAGACAGACAAATGCCCAACATTAGAAGAAACCCCAGCGATCATACAGTTAAACCTTTATGCTTTACTTACGGGGCTTCCCTGGTGACTCAGATGGTCAAGAATTTGCCTGCAATGCAGGAGACCCAGGTTTGATCCCTGGGTCAGGAAGATCTGGAGGAGGAAATAGCTACTCACTCCAGTGTTCTTGCCTGGAGAATCTCATAGGCAGAGGAGGAGCGCTATACAGCCCATGGGATCGCAAAGAGTTAGACACAACTGAGTGACTAAACATGCATGCTTTACTTAGGAAGAAAGTGAGACTAAATAAGGTGGAGGACCTCCCCCAGGTATCTAGCAACGAATGAGGTCAGGACTAGAATTTAGCCTCCTGGCTTGCAGTTCAGCGCCTTCCTTACCATAGTAGCACAATGCCTGCCTTCAGGTGTGTGTGAGGCCACAGCATTCTGTTCTTCCAGCTGCCCTCTCATATGCTCCTCCCCATCAGAGCTGGAAGGCTGGACTTAGAAGACCCACGTCCTCAACCCAATTCTGCCATGACTTTGGGACCTTGGGTGAGACACGTATGAAGGCAGTGGCATTAGACTAAATAAATTTTGATGCCTTCAAACTCTCAATTTCTATAAATAAATTTGATGCTGATTGGAAACACATCAGAAAAATCACCTCTTGCTGTTGCCATAGCAGGTAATCAACCTCCTCAGTGCAACTTCATCTAAGGCTGAATTAGAGCCTGTATTTTCAGTAGGTCTGCAGAGTCTTAATACTAACCTTGATTTGTAAGAAGAAGAGAAAGGAGCAGAGGGGAGAGAAAGAGAGAAAGATCTATATAGGAAGACTTCTCCAACCTGCAGCTGAGATTTGGAAAAGAAGGATCCTTTCTATAGAAGAACTTTGCAAACTTCACATGCCATGTCTAATCAACTGGTAGTTCTGATGAGAACCCCTTAGACCTTAGAGAATAAAAATTGATCATGATTGATCAGTGATGTCTGCCATGAGTAGGAAAGGCAAGAGTGAAGTGCATAAGCCAGAATGTTCCTGCTCTACCCCTCCTTTTGTCATGTGTGTCTTCTGTTCCTGCACAAAGGTCTGTTTATTGCACTCTGTCCAGTGTCCAGTAAACCACCCCCCGCCCAACACCAATATCACAGAAGCAACAGACTCCTTGTTATCTATTTTTTGATTTCTCCACTGGACTTTTTACTGTGCAGATTTGCAAAACTTTTGGAGCCCCTGAGGATTCAAGTTTCAGCTTCAGATTTAGTTCAGTCACTCAGTGATGTCCAACTCTTTGCGACCCCATGGACTGCAGTACGCCAGGCTTCCCTGTCCTTCCCCGTCTCCCAGAGCCTGCTCAAACTCATGTCCATTGATCCAGCGATGCCATCCGACCATCTCATCCTCTGTCGTCCCCTTCTCCTTCTGCCTTCTCTTTTCCCCAACTTCAGGGAAATTTTTAGGAACACCAAATTCAGTCCTCCCATCACTTCATCAGGAGATACCAGGCAAACATGAAGGCTGGAATATGAACCCAGTGTGAAGGCAGACACGTGTCTGCTTTATTAGGGAAGCGTCCTCAGTTGCTGAAGCTCCTGCTTCTCCCTGACCATACTTGCCAGCTTCCCCCACCCCTCAGCTAGGCCACAAAGTCTTGTGTCCTGTGGAGGTGGGACAGAATTTAGTTTTCAAAAGCAAGTTGTGCTCTTCCTCACCGATATCCCACTGTCACGTGCTGGCCGGTACCTCTTAAATTGCTTGGCAGAAGGTCCAGGAGGCCTTCCTAGTTGCAGTTCAGTTGCCAAGTGATGTCTGACTCTTTGTGACCCCATGGTCTGCGGGCTTCTCTGCCTCTCACCATCTCAAGAGTCTCCTCCAGCACCACTGTTTGAACACAGCAATTCTTTGGCTTTCTGCCTTCTTTACGGTCCAGCTCTCACATTGGTACATGACTACTGGAAAGATCACAGCCTGGACTATACAGATCTTTAAAAAAAAAAAAAGCAAAATATCTTTTAAAAAAAGCACGTTTAAAAGCAAAGTGATGGCTTTGCTTTTTAATACGGTCTAGGTTTGTCATGACTTTCCTGCCAGGAGGCAATCATCTTCTAATTTCATGGCTGTGATCACTATCCGCAGTGATTTTAGAGTTCAGGAAGAGGAAATATGTCACTGCTTCCACGTTTCCCCCTTATATTTGCCACGCAGTGATAGGACCAGATGCCATGGTAGAAAAGCCTTCTTAGAAACTGCGATAAATGTTTATTTGAATTCTGCTCCCTTCTGCCATTTTGTCTCTTGAGCAGTGAGAAAGTTGTAGAGGCAGAAAATTCCAAGTGGTCATCTCTAGCAAACTAATCCCATTAGTCCCCTCATCTGCATCTTCCCCAAATTCTAATGCTCCTTGGGGTTGCTACTGTTTTAGGAGGTCAAATCAGTAAAAAGTTGCTATTTCCCACTTCTTGCAGTTTCTCCCACAGGCTAAAACTATGTAAATAAGTGGTCTTGATACAAAAGTGTGAGGAATATTAACAAGGGCTTCCTCCTGAACATTTAGAGAGTTGACTGTTCCACAAAGCCTTAGAGGTCTCCCGTGCACACTGCAAAGTTCTTGCAGCCCATATAGACCAGGCTAGTCAGGTGTGAGGCTTTAACAAGGATCGAAGAACTGAGAAATGTGTTGAAATAGAAGAAATCTCTGCTTGTTACCTAAAATTTCTGGTTCCACCTCATATGTGGCTGGGTTTTATTTATTTTAATGTCAATCTATTTTTTTCTTTTTTAAAATTTGTTTTGTTTTTTAATTGTTTAAATTTAGGGATAATTACTTTACAGTGTTTTATTGTTTTCTGTCAAACATCAACGTGGGTTTTATTTTTTTTTTTTTGGTGAGGAGTGGGTGTGTGACACCCATGTACCTATTATCTGTACCTCTGAAGTATACATTTAAACCTTAGATTTTTAGAATTGGTGATATTAGACAAAGGCAAGACAGTTCAGATACAGTTTACTGGAAATGGTCACCTTGACTCAAACTCTCTACTCTTCTTCCAGACCCTAGAACATGAGGGCCGTTACTATGAATGTGATGTCCTTCCTTTCATGGAAATTGGGTCAGTGGCTCATAAGTATTACCTTCTAAACATCCGGCTTCCCGTGAATGAGAAGAAGAAAGTCAACGTTGGGATTGGAGAGATAAAGGATATCCGGCTAGTGGTAAGTGAACCCCATTGACCTAGGCTGCATGTGACATCAGAGCACTGGCTAAAAACACTGATTGTGTACATGAACTTTGGAAGGGAACTCTGTTGTACTCTTTGAATCTCCATGTCTCAAGTATTTCATCGAGAAATACGAAGAATAACAAACCTGTGATGGCTGAAATCACAAGATTGTGTGAGATTAGAGAAATAGAAAATGATGAAATTATTGTGCCCATTTAAGATTTTATTATAATGGTCATATATATAATGAATAACACCAAAATAAAAGTAGTTTTTTTACATGTTACAAGCACAGATGTTTGGTTTTTCTTTTTAATTTTATTTATGTGTTTATTTTTGGCCATTCTGGGTTTTCACTGCTGTCACAGGTTCTTCTCTAGTTGCAGGAAGTGGGGGCTACTCTCTAGCTGAGGTGAGCAGGCTTCTTGTTGCAGTGACTTTTCTTGTTGTGGAACTCGGGTTCTAGGGCACACGGCTTCAGTAGCTGTGGCCCATGGGTTCATTGCGGCTCTGAGGCTCCAGAACACAGGCTACAAAGCCCCTTAGAGGTCTCCGTGCACACTGCAAAGTTCTTGCAGCCCATATAGACCAGCTAGTCAGGTGTGAGGCTTTAACAAGGATCGAAGAACTGAGAAATGTGTTGAAATAGAAGAAATCTCTGCTTGTTACCTAAAATTTCTGGTTCCACCTCATATGTGGCTGGGTTTTATTTATTTTAATGTCAATCTATTTTTTTCTTTTTTAAAATTTGTTTTGTTTTTTAATTGTTTAAATTTAGGGATAATTACTTTACAGTGTTTTATTGTTTTCTGTCAAACATCAACGTGGGTTTTATTTTTTTTTTTTTGGTGAGGAGTGGGTGTGTGACACCCATGTACCTATTATCTGTACCTCTGAAGTATACATTTAAACCTTAGATTTTTAGAATTGGTGATATTAGACAAAGGCAAGACAGTTCAGATACAGTTTACTGGAAATGGTCACCTTGACTCAAACTCTCTACTCTTCTTCCAGACCCTAGAACATGAGGGCCGTTACTATGAATGTGATGTCCTTCCTTTCATGGAAATTGGGTCAGTGGCTCATAAGTATTACCTTCTAAACATCCGGCTTCCCGTGAATGAGAAGAAGAAAGTCAACGTTGGGATTGGAGAGATAAAGGATATCCGGCTAGTGGTAAGTGAACCCCATTGACCTAGGCTGCATGTGACATCAGAGCACTGGCTAAAAACACTGATTGTGTACATGAACTTTGGAAGGGAACTCTGTTGTACTCTTTGAATCTCCATGTCTCAAGTATTTCATCGAGAAATACGAAGAATAACAAACCTGTGATGGCTGAAATCACAAGATTGTGTGAGATTAGAGAAATAGAAAATGATGAAATTATTGTGCCCATTTAAGATTTTATTATAATGGTCATATATATAATGAATAACACCAAAATAAAAGTAGTTTTTTTACATGTTACAAGCACAGATGTTTGGTTTTTCTTTTTAATTTTATTTATGTGTTTATTTTTGGCCATTCTGGGTTTTCACTGCTGTCACAGGTTCTTCTCTAGTTGCAGGAAGTGGGGGCTACTCTCTAGCTGAGGTGAGCAGGCTTCTTGTTGCAGTGACTTTTCTTGTTGTGGAACTCGGGTTCTAGGGCACACGGGCTTCAGTAGCTGTGGCCCATGGGATTCACAGTTGCGGCTCTGAGGCTCCAGAACACAGGCTCCATACTTGTGGCCCACAGACTTAGTTGCTCCACAGCATGTGGGGTCTTCCCACATCAGGGATCAAACCCGTGTCTCCTGCATTGGCAGGCAATCTCTTTACCCCTGAGCTACCAGGGAAGCCCGCAAGCACAAATGTTAAAGGGAGCAGTCACGTTTTAAGTTCTTTCCATTTTGTCTCTTTAGTAGGAGACAGGTAGAATCAGGAGTAGATTTTTTAGATTTTTTAAACCTAATTTAGGTTTTTTTAAATCTGAAGAACAAATGCATATTTATTGTAGAAAATTAGAAGCACAAACAAACGCAAAGTAGAACACGAAAGTTACCTGTAATATCCTACCATCTTGAGAAGTAATCACTTTGAGGTTTTGTTTTTATCTCTGTCTCAGTTTTTTTCTGTGTGTGTATAATATGTGTGTGTGTGTGTACAGCTCAGATGGTAAAGAATCTGATTACAATGCAGGAGACCCAGGTTCGATCCTTGGGTTGGGAAGATCCTCTGCAAAAGGGAATGGTAACCCATTCCAGTATTCTTGCTTGGAGAATTCCACGGCAGAAGAGGCTGGTGGGCCACAGTCCGTGGGGTAACAAAGAGTCAGACACAGATGAGCAACTAACACATGCACACGCACACACACACACACACACAGAGTAACTCCCTTCTGGAGAAGGAAATGGCAACTCATTCCAGTACTTCTGCCTGGAGAATCCCATGGACAAAAGAGCCTGGTGGGCTTCAGTGCATGGGGTCACAAAGAGTCAGACATGACTGAGGGACTGAGCACAGTCCTTCTCTTACCAACAAAAGGGATCATATTCAACTGACTTTGCTATTCTTTGCTTTTTAAAATTTAATGATATGTCGTACATATACTTTGTGGTACTGCTTAGCTTTCCACAGTGTGGATTTATCTTAACACATTTTGCCAGTGCCAGCATTTTGGGCATCTAAGATAGCTCCAATTTTTCGATGAAAATATAACAGAAAAATCTTTGATCATGTTCCTAATCATTCCCTTAGGGAGAGTGAGTCTGTCTTAGTGCCTTTTGATTTATTTTTCTACGATGCCTGAGGAGGGGTCAAGGGGAATGTGAGGATATTACCTGCTGTGAATGTTAGGTCTTGATCTTGGAAGTTAGCAAAAAAGGTCTCCACTTACCTTTTTCCAAAATGTATCCCCTGGTAGAAAATAACACTAAGGTATATTGACCTTCAAAATTATGATTGGTCTCTATCTAGGGAATTCATCAAAATGGAGGCTTCACCAAGGTGTGGTTTGCAATGAAAACCTTCCTTACACCCAGCATCTTCATCATTATGGTGTGGTATTGGAGGAGGATCACCATGATGTCTCGACCCCCAGTGCTTCTGGAAAAGTAAGAGCTGACTTTGTAGCACTCTTAAGTAACACTGACATTGCCTGTCATTGAACCTGTTACTGGGAGTCTAGTTCAAGTGGTCAGTGTATTTGGACTGATGATTTCACTTTTTCTCCTTCAGCTTTTACATGCAAATTATTATTATATCCTAAGGGTTCTACTTCTCTCCTATTTCCAGCTCTCTGTTCTTTCTTTGCTCTTCTATGTTCTGCATCAGATTCATCTCTCTGATACAGTGAACAAACTGCCTTGCTGCTGACTAATCCCAACCCCTCTCAGCTCCAGAAGGACGAAGTTCCTGTAGACACAGCCCCTTTCTCTCCCACATTATTGACTTTTTTCCTTTATGCTAGATTATTCTCATTAATAAGAAAACACACTCTTCCATCCCCATTTTCAGTTAGAACTCTTTGTACTCCCCCTTGAAACTACCACATCATTTTTAGTTCCTTTTTAAAATCAAATCCCTCAGAAATCGTGTCTGTATATCTTATCCCCCTATTTTCTTCTGGAGCCCCTTCCACCCCTTATTAAAAGTGTACTTAACAGGACCTCCATGTTCCAAATCCAGTGCTCATTTCTTAGTCCTCACTTTCCTCGACTTGTTGTTAGCGTTTGGTGTATTGATCACTCCCTTTTGCTTCATAGATCACTTCTGTTTTCTCCTCCACATTCTCACAGTTATTCTCTCCTTTGCTGACCATCACTGTCTCCATGGCTGTTTCCAATTATCTTTCCAACTTCTAAAACTTTGGAGCCAGGGCTCCTCTCTTTTTAAGATACATTTGTTTACCTGGTGATCTCATCTAGTCTTGTGGTCTTACAGATCGTCTGCACTCTGATGCTTCTTCATGTACACGGTCAGCCTCAGCTACTGCCAGCTTTGGACCCAAGTATTCTGCCTGTTTACTTAACATCTTCACTTACACAGAAATGTAACACATACAAAGAAAAACAGGTGTTTTCCTCCCACTTCAAACTTGCTTCTCTTTGGGGCATCATTATCTGAGGAAATAGCAACTCCTTCCTTTGAGCTCCTCAGAAGCAGCTGATCAGACATATAGGAGGCATCCTTTGCTTTTATTCACACACACAAGGAAACCTCACAATTTCCATACCTACCGTGCTAATCTAACTCACCTGGATTATTGGAAATTCGCTACTTGCACTCTTAAGTAACACTGACATTGCCTGTCATTGAACCTGTTACTGGGAGTCTAGTTCAAGTGGTCAGTGTATTTGGACTGATGATTTCACTTTTTCTCCTTCAGCTTTTACATGCAAATTATTATTATATCCTAAGGGTTCTACTTCTCTCCTATTTCCAGCTCTCTGTTCTTTCTTTGCTCTTCTATGTTCTGCATCAGATTCATCTCTCTGATACAGTGAACAAACTGCCTTGCTGCTGACTAATCCCAACCCCTCTCAGCTCCAGAAGGACGAAGTTCCTGTAGACACAGCCCCTTTCTCTCCCACATTATTGACTTTTTCCTTTATGCTAGATTATTCTCATTAATAAGAAAACACACTCTTCCATCCCCATTTTCAGTTAGAACTCTTTGTACTCCCCCTTGAAACTACCACATCATTTTTAGTTCCTTTTTAAAATCAAATCCCTCAGAAATCGTGTCTGTATATCTTATCCCCCTATTTTCTTCTGGAGCCCCTTCCACCCCTTATTAAAAGTGTACTTAACAGGACCTCCATGTTCCAAATCCAGTGCTCATTTCTTAGTCCTCACTTTCCTCGACTTGTTGTTAGCGTTTGGTGTATTGATCACTCCCTTTTGCTTCATAGATCACTTCTGTTTTCTCCTCCACATTCTCACAGTTATTCTCTCCTTTGCTGACCATCACTGTCTCCATGGCTGTTTCCAATTATCTTTCCAACTTCTAAAACTTTGGAGCCAGGGCTCCTCTCTTTTTAAGATACATTTGTTTACCTGGTGATCTCATCTAGTCTTGTGGTCTTACAGATCGTCTGCACTCTGATGCTTCTTCATGTACACGGTCAGCCTCAGCTACTGCCAGCTTTGGACCCAAGTATTCTGCCTGTTTACTTAACATCTTCACTTACACAGAAATGTAACACATACAAAGAAAAACAGGTGTTTTCCTCCCACTTCAAACTTGCTTCTCTTTGGGGCATCATTATCTGAGGAAATAGCAACTCCTTCCTTTGAGCTCCTCAGAAGCAGCTGATCAGACATATAGGAGGCATCCTTTGCTTTTATTCACACACACAAGGAAACCTCACAATTTCCATACCTACCGTGCTAATCTAACTCACCACGATTTCTCAGTTCTCACCTGGATTATTGGAAATAACTTCTTAACTGCTCCTCTTATTTCCATCATTTTCCTTCCTGCAGTCTATTCACACAACAGCCAGACAGTTTTAAATAGAAATTGGATCATTTCACTGCTCTGCTCAAAGCTGTCTGTTGGCTTTTCATTTTCTTTGCTCTTGCCTCTAAATCCTCAGTGATCTCGGCTCTAATTTTATCTCCTATTCTCTCCTCCATGGACCATCCACCTTGATGGTTCTCAGACATGCCCAGCATGCACTCACCTTAGGGCCTTTGCACTTGATGTCCTCTTCATCTGAAATGCTCCCTCCCAGACATCTTTGTGACTCAGTGTCTCATTTCCTTCAGCCCTGATATAACTTCTGTTCTGTCTTAGAGGCTTTCCCCCATCTACCTTTATTTAAATTTCCACCCATTGCTCTCCATCCTCCTACCTTGCTTTTTTATACTTCTTCATAATACTATTTATTTGTTATCATTCCTTCTGTACCCCTCTGCTCACCCCATCTGAGTACAAGCATCACTAGGGCTGCCAACTTTGTCTACTTCTCTATCCCCAGCATCTAGACTAGCGACTGGCAAATTAGTAGAAATTCAGTGAATATGACTTTGTTGAGTTAATGAATGAAATGATGCCACTCCATTTTTTATTCTTCTTATTGGATCTTTAGTCCTTACAGGATAAATTTCAAATTCTCTAATAAGGTATGCAAGTTTCTTCACCAGCTCAGCCTTTTTATTTCTCTGGTCTCATGTCCTATTGTTTCCTCATATGAGCCACGTACAGATCCCCAAATGCTTCCAGCGGTTCCAGCCTTCTGCGCCTCCATCCAGGCTCTTCCCTTTGCTTGGAATACCCTTCCACCTCCCTAGCCTTGACTCACAACTCAGCTCAATTTCTGTCTCTGTCAAAGTGAGAAGGCCTGGTAGCAACCTGTGCACTCGTCTATCATATTGCTTGTCACACTTTATCTGGTTCAGTGACTGAATATCCATGAAGGAAAGAAGTGGTGGTGTGTGTTCATGAATTCATGAATGTATTCATTGAAGTATGTGTGGCCATAACAAAATGCCTGGTACATGCTTTGTGTTTAATAAACGTACATGCATGTGAATGAGAGTATGGATAAATCAATAACAAAATAAATAACATTTTGATGGAAAGCTGGCAATTAACAGGAGACTAGCAAAATAAAAATGAAACAAGCAGCTAAAATAATTTGTATTTCATATTGTTTGGCATCTTATATTATTGAAATAAAATGCTTGTATGATTCACAGTTGCTGAGAGTATCACAATAATGAGGAGTGTTCTTAATGATCAGATTAATGATAACCTGAGTAGGTAAGAGAGGATGATTATTGATATACTCAGTGAGGTCTGTTTAAGAAGGCAAGGGAGGGTGAAAACATTGTAGAATGTGCTTGATCTGAGGTGGCACAAGATAAAGTTCAGAGCATTAGGAGGTTAGGTTCAATTACTATGTGGAAGGATGAATGTAACAGTCCTTCATTCTGCAGTGGTACCAGTGAAAGAAGACATTTAACATTTCTGTGTAAAAACTCATCATGAGAGCAAAGAAACTGGTTACATGGCTTAAGTCCCAGTATGTCGCATCTCAGTTCCCAAAACTGAGTTTCGGTTTTTGAATAAGAAATGTTTTGTCTTCCAGGTGAGTAAAATTGTTTTCCTGATATTTTCTCACCATCAGGGTCATCTTTGCCCTTGGGATTTCCATGACTTTTATCAACATCCCAGTGGAGTGGTTCTCCATTGGGTTTGACTGGACCTGGATGCTGTTGTTTGGTGATATTCGACAAGGCATCTTCTATGCGATGCTTCTCTCCTTCTGGATCATCTTCTGTGGCGAGCACATGATGGTAAGAGTGCCCTGGGGAGGAGGCAGTGGAGAGGCAGAATAAACTGGTGGTTACAGGAGTGGCCCCAAGAGCCCCGGAGTCAGACTCATGGTTTAGCCTCCTGCATCACCACGCATAAACTAGTTGGTACATTACTTAATCGCTCTGAGTCTCAGGTTTCTCATCTATAAAATGGGTTTTAAAGGCTAATGTATAGGTTTCTTTGTGAGGTTTAAGTGAGATAATATAAATATTTAGTAGAAAGTGAATGCACAAACAGGTTAATCACAAGCATTAATGATCATCACCATTTCTTGTCCTTTGACTTCAGTTCTGCTTGTCCCCAGGACCAAGGTAACCACTGGAGAATGTGGGCTGTGCTCTTTCCAGCTGGCAGTGTGTTCAGGTGGCCTAGTAACCCCTATTATCCTGAAATGCTGACGTCCCTGGTCTCAGTTTGCACAGACACCAAATCGTATTTCAAGAGGGATTGAAGAGACTGTGGTAAAAATAAGAATGTACAGTCATCACGCTGTGGCTAGGATGATGTGCCAGTTGGAGCTTGGTCCTTGTGTCAGGCATATGAGTCTCATAGTAGCACGGACTGTTTTTAAATTTCATTATGGTTTCATCATTGCTTCTGAAGCCTTGTGGCCCTTCCAGGAAAGCAGTCAGAAGAGAGAGAGGCTTTTGCTTACAGCTGGGGTGGCACGGGGGTCCTCTGGCAGCTGCACTGGCTGCAGCCCCTCGTCAGCAGCAGGACAGCCAGCCCAGGTGGATTGCCAAGCCTGGATGTGGAGACATCTCTTTTGCCTTTCTCCGTTTTCTTACTTTACATTCCTTCATTTTCTGTCTCTTAGTATCTTTGTATATCTATCAAGAGGAACCATTCTTTCCTAACTACAGGAGATCTTTTACTCTAGACATATTTTAATGCTTTTGAGTTTGTGTTTTGTTCTCTGGGTACTACCCCATCTTAAACACCAGTGATAAGTCACATAACAGTTTAAATGATTTCTTGGTCGGTTTCTGAGGGGCCACATGGATGCTGTTGTTTGGTGATATTCGACAAGGCATCTTCTGCGATGCTTCTCTCCTTCTGGATCATCTTCTGTGGCGAGCACATGATGGTAAGAGTGCCCTGGGGAGGAGGCAGTGGAGAGGCAGAATAAACTGGTGGTTACAGGAGTGGCCCCAAGAGCCCCGGAGTCAGACTCATGGTTTAGCCTCCTGCATCACCACGCATAAACTAGTTGGTACATTACTTAATCGCTCTGAGTCTCAGGTTTCTCATCTATAAAATGGGTTTTAAAGGCTAATGTATAGGTTTCTTTGTGAGGTTTAAGTGAGATAATATAAATATTTAGTAGAAAGTGAATGCACAAACAGGTTAATCACAAGCATTAATGATCATCACCATTTCTTGTCCTTTGACTTCAGTTCTGCTTGTCCCCAGGACCAAGGTAACCACTGGAGAATGTGGGCTGTGCTCTTTCCAGCTGGCAGTGTGTTCAGGTGGCCTAGTAACCCCTATTATCCTGAAATGCTGACGTCCCTGGTCTCAGTTTGCACAGACACCAAATCGTATTTCAAGAGGGATTGAAGAGACTGTGGTAAAAATAAGAATGTACAGTCATCACGCTGTGGCTAGGATGATGTGCCAGTTGGAGCTTGGTCCTTGTGTCAGGCATATGAGTCTCATAGTAGCACGGACTGTTTTTAAATTTCATTATGGTTTCATCATTGCTTCTGAAGCCTTGTGGCCCTTCCAGGAAAGCAGTCAGAAGAGAGAGAGGCTTTTGCTTACAGCTGGGGTGGCACGGGGGTCCTCTGGCAGCTGCACTGGCTGCAGCCCCTCGTCAGCAGCAGGACAGCCAGCCCAGGTGGATTGCCAAGCCTGGATGTGGAGACATCTCTTTTGCCTTTCTCCGTTTTCTTACTTTACATTCCTTCATTTTCTGTCTCTTAGTATCTTTGTATATCTATCAAGAGGAACCATTCTTTCCTAACTACAGGAGATCTTTTACTCTAGACATATTTTAATGCTTTTGAGTTTGTGTTTTGTTCTCTGGGTACTACCCCATCTTAAACACCAGTGATAAGTCACATAACAGTTTAAATCTGAATGAGTTCTTTTATGGATCACAGTACTTCTACAGCCTAAGGTATGTAGAGGAGCAAAATTTGCCACCATAGACCAAAATATTTCTTTGGCACATGAATTCTTTCTAGCCGAAAACAATCAAGGTTCAAAAGACAGGAAGAGGGCTTTCCTGGTGGCTCAGTGGTAAAAAAATCCACCTGTCCATGCAAGAGACACCTGTTTGATCCCTGATGTGAGAAGATCCCACATGCTGTGGAGCAACTAAGCCTGTGTGCCACAGCTACTGAGACTGTGCTATAGAGCTGGGGAGCCAATGCTATTGAGCTCATGTGCCCTAGAGCCCATGCTCTGCAAAAGAGAAGCCACCGCAAGAGAAACCCATGCATCACAACTAGAGAGTAGCCCCGTTTGCTGCAACTGAGCAAAGTCCAAGCAGCAAGAAGACCCATTGTGTGCTTAGTTGCTCAGTCTTGTCCGACTTTTTGTGACACCATGGACTGTAGCCCATGAGGCTCCTCTTCTTCAGGGGATCTTCCCAACCCAGGGATTGAACACACATCTCCTGCGTCTCCTATATTGCCAGGCAAATTCTTAACCACTGAGCCACTGGAGAAGAAGACCCAGCATAGCAAACCCCTCCCCGCCACCACAAAGACAGAAGAAGACCCCCAAAAGCAAGCAAAACGGGCCTTTTGTTCGCTGTTTTAAATTTCATTATGGTTTCATCATTGCTTCTGAAGCCTTGTGGCCCTTCCAGGAAAGCAGTCAGAGAGAGAGGCTTTTGCTTACAGCTGGGGTGGCACGGGGGTCCTCTGGCAGCTGCACTGGCTGCAGCCCCTCGTCAGCAGCAGGACAGCCAGCCCAGGTGGATTGCCAAGCCTGGATGTGGAGACATCTCTTTTGCCTTTCTCCGTTTTCTTACTTTACATTCCTTCATTTTCTGTCTCTTAGTATCTTTGTATATCTATCAAGAGGAACCATTCTTTCCTAACTACAGGAGATCTTTTACTCTAGACATATTTTAATGCTTTTGAGTTTGTGTTTTGTTCTCTGGGTACTACCCCATCTTAAACACCAGTGATAAGTCACATAACAGTTTAAATCTGAATGAGTTCTTTTATGGATCACAGTACTTCTACAGCCTAAGGTATGTAGAGGAGCAAAATTTGCCACCATAGACCAAAATATTTCTTTGGCACATGAATTCTTTCTAGCCGAAAACAATCAAGGTTCAAAAGACAGGAAGAGGGCTTTCCTGGTGGCTCAGTGGTAAAAAAATCCACCTGTCCATGCAAGAGACACCTGTTTGATCCCTGATGTGAGAAGATCCCACATGCTGTGGAGCAACTAAGCCTGTGTGCCACAGCTACTGAGACTGTGCTATAGAGCTGGGGAGCCAATGCTATTGAGCTCATGTGCCCTAGAGCCCATGCTCTGCAAAAGAGAAGCCACCGCAAGAGAAACCCATGCATCACAACTAGAGAGTAGCCCCGTTTGCTGCAACTGAGCAAAGTCCAAGCAGCAAGAAGACCCATTGTGTGCTTAGTTGCTCAGTCTTGTCCGACTTTTTGTGACACCATGGACTGTAGCCCATGAGGCTCCTCTTCTTCAGGGGATCTTCCCAACCCAGGGATTGAACACACATCTCCTGCGTCTCCTATATTGCCAGGCAAATTCTTAACCACTGAGCCACTGGAGAAGAAGACCCAGCATAGCAAACCCCTCCCCGCCACCACAAAAAGACAGAGAGAAACTTTGACCTTCCCTGTTATTGCCTAAAAGAATTTTGACAGAGGGCTGTTTCTATCTGCAAAGAATATGGGCTGGGTGTGGTGGCCTCCAGGCAGGGCCTTAAAGATCAGTTTACAGCTTGTACCATTATGTCTGCATGGCCCAGCAAGCATTTGTTTACTTAACATTTGCTTTTCCTTCTCCATATGAATTGCCTTCCTCCCATTTGAAGTCCCAAACCACTACCTACAACATCCTCTTTAGTCCTTAGCTGAGGATGGTGCTTAAGAAGTGAGGGTCACTGATCTGGTGATTAGGGCAAGTTACTTAGTATTTCTGAGACTCTCCCATGTGTACATATTATTAAACTTTTGTTTGATTTTCTCCTGTTAATTTGTCTCATGTCAATTTTAATTTTTAGACTAGCTAGAAGAATCTAGAAGGGTAAAGGAAAATATCTTCCTCCCTGTCAGGGCAAGGTCTTTCTTTGTGTTCCTGTAGTATCCTGTTCCTCTAACTAGGAAAGCCCTTGTGAATGGGCCCAACACACTGGACTCTGGCCTGAGGCTTAATACACAGCAGATGGGCAGCAAGGATTGCTGGATGACTGACTCACCTGTAGAATTCCTTTGCTCTCCTCCATCTTTATCTCCTTTCTCAACTTGATTTTCCTCAGGATCAGCATGAGCGGAATCACATTGCAGGGTATTGGAAGCAAGTTGGACCAATTGCTGTTGGCTCCTTCTGCCTTTTCATATTTGATATGTGTGAAAGGTAAGCAGGGGCTTGTGGAACTCTGGGCTGAAACACACGTCACCAGGTCCACTCTCAGCTCTTTAGAAAAAGTATCTGAAAAGGAGGAGGAGGCGGTCGGGAGCCTGTAGGATGAAAGCATGAACACAATCCCACCCTCACATTAGCACTGGAATTAGGAGACAGAGCTTAGTAGAGATTCGAAATATTTGAGCTAACTGTATTCTTCAAACTCTGTTTTTAGGTCCTCTGTGACGTAGTTGACATACAAACTCCACCTCTCCAGCTGAAAAGCTGAGAGTATGTAAAAAGGAAAGTTCCCATTTGCTTCCATATTAATTGTGTCTTGCCTTTCCATCTTGTTTCTCTTTGTAGAGGGGTACAACTCACGAATCCCTTCTACAGTATCTGGACTACAGATGTTGGAACAGAACTGGCTGTATCCTTACTTGATGGGCTCAGGGTTTTATTTCTTCCCATGGCCTGGTCCCCAAGATCATTTTCTAAGTCTCGCTGATGCTCTCCATATGTGCTCAGCTGGGGCTTTGATCCTCAGACCAATGATAACAGCACAATTAAAGCAAATAATGAGGAGGATTAATGCTTGCTTTCAAGCCTGGGTGAGAGCAGGCAAAGTGAGGAAGTTGCAGCATGTCCGCACAGCAGAGGGATCAGAGTGGCGAGTCCTGCCGCTGCCTGCCTAAATGCTCTATTATACACTTGTTTACCGCAGACTGAAGCATGACTGGCTTTTCCCTGGAGCCACGGCGGTTCATCTCTGGGCCCCTGTGGGAGAGCCTGTTACTGGTGTCGTCTATGTGCCAGACTTCTCACAGTGACCTTAGTGTGCTGGCATCCCATGCGGCTGCTGTTCATTTCCAAGACCAAGTGGAGATAAGGCTAAGGTGATTAGTTCCAGAGGAGTCACCCAGGCTTCTGGTTGGTTGGCATCAACTCTCTGAGTCATCTTAGCTTATCCCTTTTAGGATGCTGGATTTAAATATTTTATCTGCCTCAATAATATGTTAAGTCCGAAAAAAAAGGATCAGCATGAGCGGAATCACATTGCAGGGTATTGGAAGCAAGTTGGACCAATTGCTGTTGGCTCCTTCTGCCTTTTCATATTTGATATGTGTGAAAGGTAAGCAGGGGCTTGTGGAACTCTGGGCTGAAACACACGTCACCAGGTCCACTCTCAGCTCTTTAGAAAAAGTATCTGAAAAGGAGGAGGAGGCGGTCGGGAGCCTGTAGGATGAAAGCATGAACACAATCCCACCCTCACATTAGCACTGGAATTAGGAGACAGAGCTTAGTAGAGATTCGAAATATTTGAGCTAACTGTATTCTTCAAACTCTGTTTTTAGGTCCTCTGTGACGTAGTTGACATACAAACTCCACCTCTCCAGCTGAAAAGCTGAGAGTATGTAAAAAGGAAAGTTCCCATTTGCTTCCATATTAATTGTGTCTTGCCTTTCCATCTTGTTTCTCTTTGTAGAGGGGTACAACTCACGAATCCCTTCTACAGTATCTGGACTACAGATGTTGGAACAGAACTGGCTGTATCCTTACTTGATGGGCTCAGGGTTTTATTTCTTCCCATGGCCTGGTCCCCAAGATCATTTTCTAAGTCTCGCTGATGCTCTCCATATGTGCTCAGCTGGGGCTTTGATCCTCAGACCAATGATAACAGCACAATTAAAGCAAATAATGAGGAGGATTAATGCTTGCTTTCAAGCCTGGGTGAGAGCAGGCAAAGTGAGGAAGTTGCAGCATGTCCGCACAGCAGAGGGATCAGAGTGGCGAGTCCTGCCGCTGCCTGCCTAAATGCTCTATTATACACTTGTTTACCGCAGACTGAAGCATGACTGGCTTTTCCCTGGAGCCACGGCGGTTCATCTCTGGGCCCCTGTGGGAGAGCCTGTTACTGGTGTCGTCTATGTGCCAGACTTCTCACAGTGACCTTAGTGTGCTGGCATCCCATGCGGCTGCTGTTCATTTCCAAGACCAAGTGGAGATAAGGCTAAGGTGATTAGTTCCAGAGGAGTCACCCAGGCTTCTGGTTGGTTGGCATCAACTCTCTGAGTCATCTTAGCTTATCCCTTTTAGGATGCTGGATTTAAATATTTTATCTGCCTCAATAATATGTTAAGTGCTTCCGGAGAAAAAGACTATCCTATGAAGAGGGGAGAAAGGCTTGAGTTGTATTCTTTCTTGATGGATAATATCTTGTTATATGCTGATAAATAAGCTTTGTCCAGCCATAGTGTTTATATTGACTTTTTAGTATCACAAGAACTTTGTGAGCAAGCTAGATCAAAAGTATCACTGCTTTAAAGACGAAAGAGTTGAGCTCCCCATTTCCGCTATCCCCCCCACTAAAATAAGTTAGTGACACCACCTGAGGTATATGTATAATGCTCAGTCTGCCTCACCCTCTTCATTCTTTAGATATGCTGGAAGTCCAAGGAGGCAAATAAATTGTCAAGTCTTGTAGCAAATAACTCTTTTTCCCCTCATTCAAGGGTACCACTGATTTTAGGAAAGAAGGAGAAATAGCATTAAATATATTATATGATGAATTATGGGGCTTCCCTAGTGGCTCAGATGGTAAAGAATCTGCCTGCCTGCAATGAGGGACACCTGGGTTTGGTCCCTGGGTAGGAAAGATCCCTGGAGAAGGGGATGGCAACCACTCCAGTATTCTTGCCTGGAGAATCCCATGGACAGAGGAGCCTGGTGGGCTACAGTCCATGGGGTCCTAAAGAGTAAAACACAACTGAGCGACTAACACGTTCACTTTAGTGAAATATAAATGCTCAGTTCACACTTGTTTAGTTTGCTTTTTTTTTTTTTTCTAAATATGCTACTTGGCCTGGAGTTATAGCAGGAAAAAGTCAGAGTCTTGTCCACTGCCTCCCAAGTCAGATCACTCCACCCCAAGCCTTACTGGCTCTCAGATTAAGTTTTGAAGATCAGCCTGAGAGTATATTGCTCCCACCCTCAACTCCCCTTGCTATGTGTCCTCTGCTTCTCACAGTGACCTTAGTGTGCTGGCATCCCATGCGGCTGCTGTTCATTTCCAAGACCAAGTGGAGATAAGGCTAAGGTGATTAGTTCCAGAGGAGTCACCCAGGCTTCTGGTTGGTTGGCATCAACTCTCTGAGTCATCTTAGCTTATCCCTTTTAGGATGCTGGATTTAAATATTTTATCTGCCTCAATAATATGTTAAGTGCTTCCGGAGAAAAAGACTATCCTATGAAGAGGGGAGAAAGGCTTGAGTTGTATTCTTTCTTGATGGATAATATCTTGTTATATGCTGATAAATAAGCTTTGTCCAGCCATAGTGTTTATATTGACTTTTTAGTATCACAAGAACTTTGTGAGCAAGCTAGATCAAAAGTATCACTGCTTTAAAGACGAAAGAGTTGAGCTCCCCATTTCCGCTATCCCCCCCACTAAAATAAGTTAGTGACACCACCTGAGGTATATGTATAATGCTCAGTCTGCCTCACCCTCTTCATTCTTTAGATATGCTGGAAGTCCAAGGAGGCAAATAAATTGTCAAGTCTTGTAGCAAATAACTCTTTTTCCCCTCATTCAAGGGTACCACTGATTTTAGGAAAGAAGGAGAAATAGCATTAAATATATTATATGATGAATTATGGGGCTTCCCTAGTGGCTCAGATGGTAAAGAATCTGCCTGCCTGCAATGAGGGACACCTGGGTTTGGTCCCTGGGTAGGAAAGATCCCCTGGAGAAGGGGATGGCAACCACTCCAGTATTCTTGCCTGGAGAATCCCATGGACAGAGGAGCCTGGTGGGCTACAGTCCATGGGGTCCTAAAGAGTAAAACACAACTGAGCGACTAACACGTTCACTTTAGTGAAATATAAATGCTCAGTTCACACTTGTTTAGTTTGCTTTTTTTTTTTTTTCTAAATATGCTACTTGGCCTGGAGTTATAGCAGGAAAAAGTCAGAGTCTTGTCCACTGCCTCCCAAGTCAGATCACTCCACCCCAAGCCTTACTGGCTCTCAGATTAAGTTTTGAAGATCAGCCTGAGAGTATATTGCTCCCACCCTCAACTCCCACCTTGGCTATGTGTCCTCTGCTTCCCATGCCATCTCACAAGATTTTTCTTGTGTTGAGAGATTGCAGCAGAACTTCATCTTAAAAGTTTTACTTCAGTACCTAAGTCTCATGCAGCAATTGCTGCTACTGCATCCAATCCCCACTCTATATTCTCCAAATTCCAGGGTATCTCAATCTCCTTATAAAAATGACAGAACTAGCCCAATGGTTTCCAGACATGGTTACATTCGGTTTCCTAGCCCTTGGAAAATCTGATTCTATAGATCTGCAGTGGGACCCAGGCACTTGGATCTTTACTCTTGTGGGGATTTTAGGGCATCTTTCTACTTGATCAATGGATGAGACTGTTGGATAGCATTACAAACTCAATATACATGAGTATGAGAAAGCTCCGGGAGATGGTGAAGGCCAGGGAAGCCTGGCATGCTTCAGTCCATGGGATCACAAAGAGTCAAATACGACTGAGCACCTGAACAACTTGATCAATAGTTTACAACCAACATCCAATATTTTAGTGCTTTTCAAATTTACTGTGCATATGACTTTCCCTCAGACCTTGTTAAAAGGCAGATTCTGATTCAGTCAGTCTAGGATGGATCCTGGAATTTGCATATCTAAAAGCAAGCCTCCGTTCTTCTTATTCAGCTTAGAAATTTGGAACATTCCTCACTGGTACTTTTCTGTTAGAAAACCTCTCTATTGTTGATACCAGAATGCCAGGTTTTAGTATTTTATCCCCCTAAACATGGCCTAAATATCTGGAGATAAGAGTATCGCCCACAAAGCTGGGGAGAAGTACTTGAGTCCTTGGCAAGCTGGTCATTTCTTTGACTAGATACCATCAGATGGCCTTCATCATTGTGGCTGGGATCTGCCTCTGCCTCTACTTCCTGTTTCTGTGCTTCATGGTCTTTCAGGTGTTTCGGAACATCAGCGGGAAGCAGTCCAGCCTGCCAGCCATGAGCAAAGTCCGGCGGTTACACTATGAGGTGAGCAGGAGGGAAGGGAGAAGGACACTACATCTGAACGAATGATATGGCCATAAGACACAATCAAAACTGGTTAGAATCAACTTGAACCAAGATGTTGGAAGATTTGGCTTCCAGTAGACCTTGAGCCTCCTTATACACTCATTGTGATACATTAGTATAAGCTATAATATACCCACCAGCACTTTGACAGTTCTGAGGCTAACCATAAAAGACCAAAAACTGGGCTGTGGCTCAATTGTTGGAAATCCTTTTCCCTTACCTCAGATAATTGGAATAATCTTCCCGTCCTTTAGCTAACAGCCCATAAAAACTAACCACACTGTGTTTCATTGCCTCTCACCTTCTGAGATGGCCACGCTGTGTCTATGGAGTATGTTACTCTCAAAATAAGCCATTTCTTATCTATCACTTCATCTCTGAAATCTTTTGAGACAAAGCAAGAACCTCAAATCCACTGGGAACGTATTGGCGAAGCCAGCCAGGAAGGTTGTGTAGGCCTCAGCCCCTTGTTTCTGTTATGCTCAAGAGGCGTTATCTTACTTCCTGCCATTACCCTGCCTCTCTCTGCTTTCTTACTCTCTGTCACCTTTTCACCCTTAGCCTCTCACCTCCCTCTTGAGCTTAAGAGGCACTGCATTACTGTGCTGGAAATGGAGAAAGAGAGATCTGCCAGGCATTTTCCAACCTTGCCACTTGGTCTGCTGCTGCTTGCTGTTGCATATGCACAGAGCACATCAGGGAAAGTCTCTGGCCACCTTCACAGGATGATACCTGAACCATAGGATGTTTGCCCTCTGGGTTTGCCTTATCTACCACATAAGTAACTGTTAACAGGTTCAGTTATGTAAAAATATGGAATACAGCCTTACTTAAGGTTTATGCCATGGTTATGGTTTGGGGGTGCAGTTCCTTTGGAAGCTCCCTTGCATATTGGGCCATCTGTGTGCTTTACCCTCAGGTGTTGTCGGGGAGGAGGGGGATGATCCTCCTGCACTTGGTTGGTACTGTTGGTGGTACCCCTAACCTTCTTGGTGTTGGCCTTCCCTTCTGTGCTTGCCCTTTTAGGATGCGTCAGGCAACTCAGACTGAGTCATCACACACAGAGCCTTTCCCCTGGCCATGTGTGCTGGGACAATGACCTGCATTTGTTGTGCTTGAACTGCCCTCCCTCCACCCCACCTCTGCCCCCTGGCCCGGGGTCCTGCGATTGGGAATGTCCTTCCATTGTCCTGGGGTCCTCCACCATCTTACCTACAGTCATGATGTCTCCACCCCTGCTGCCATATCTGCCATACAGCCCCACTGTCTGCTGACCAGAGCATGTGTGGGAAGGTAGGAGGGGAGAATGGCACTAAGAACCCAGGGATGCCACCCACAAAAAAGGGAAAGGGGAAAAAGGGTTTATTTTTCTTGTTCTCACACTGTCCACCTTAGTGGCCAGTGCCTGTTTTCCACAACTTAACCACCTTTTTAGTGAAAAAGACAGGGACTTAAATAGGTCTTAGAACCATGAAGGGGCTGCCCTGGTGGCTCATTGGTGAAGAATCTACTTGCCAACATAGAAGACACAGGTCTGATCCCTGGGTAGGGAAGATCCCCTGGAGAAGGAAGTGGCGACCAACTCCAGTATTCTTGCCTGGAAAATCCCATGTACAGAGGAGGCTGGAGGTATACAGTCCATGGGATCATGAAGAGTCAGACACAACTTAGTGACTGGGCATGCAGGCAGAACCAAGAGGGTGTCTATCCAAGGGGAACCTAACCTGGAACACAGGGATTAATCTATAAAATCTATAGAGAAACTTTGGGAAGATCACTTGTGCTCGGTACCGTGGTTGACAGGATAGGGCACAGGCCCCAGGACGCTGAGATCAATAGTACTGCCACACATGGGAGTAGCTAATTCGTATTGTGGATAACGTCAACAGGATAGGTAGTCAGGAATGCTTGGAACCAGTCCCCTCTCAGAGAAACCCCTTGGGACCTCTTAATGCTGGTACTCCTCTTGGGTCAGGATAGCTCACTCCTCCATCCCCCTGGGGGTTTTGAGCTCCCTTGCATATTGGGCCATCTGTGTGCTTTACCCTCAGGTGTTGTCGGGAGGAGGGATGATCCTCCTGCACTTGGTTGGTACTGTTGGTGGTACCCCTAACCTTCTTGGTGTTGGCCTTCCCTTCTGTGCTTGCCCTTTTAGGATGCGTCAGGCAACTCAGACTGAGTCATCACACACAGAGCCTTTCCCCTGGCCATGTGTGCTGGGACAATGACCTGCATTTGTTGTGCTTGAACTGCCCTCCCTCCACCCCACCTCTGCCCCCTGGCCCGGGGTCCTGCGATTGGGAATGTCCTTCCATTGTCCTGGGGTCCTCCACCATCTTACCTACAGTCATGATGTCTCCACCCCTGCTGCCATATCTGCCATACAGCCCCACTGTCTGCTGACCAGAGCATGTGTGGGAAGGTAGGAGGGGAGAATGGCACTAAGAACCCAGGGATGCCACCCACAAAAAGGAAGGGAAAATGGGTTTATTTTTTCTTGTTCTCAAACTGTCCACCTTAGTGGCCAGTGCCTGTTTTCCAAAACTTAACCACCTTTTTAGTGAAAAAGACAGGGACTTAAATAGGTCTTAGAACCATGAAGGGGCTGCCCTGGTGGCTCATTGGTGAAGAATCTACTTGCCAACATAGAAGACACAGGTCTGATCCCTGGGTAGGGAAGATCCCCTGGAGAAGGAAGTGGCGACCAACTCCAGTATTCTTGCCTGGAAAATCCCATGTACAGAGGAGGCTGGAGGTATACAGTCCATGGGATCATGAAGAGTCAGACACAACTTAGTGACTGGGCATGCAGGCAGAACCAAGAGGGTGTCTATCCAAGGGGAACCTAACCTGGAACACAGGGATTAATCTATAAAATCTATAGAGAAACTTTGGGAAGATCACTTGTGCTCGGTACCGTGGTTGACAGGATAGGGCACAGGCCCCAGGACGCTGAGATCAATAGTACTGCCACACATGGGAGTAGCTAATTCGTATTGTGGATAACGTCAACAGGATAGGTAGTCAGGAATGCTTGGAACCAGTCCCCTCTCAGAGAAACCCCTTGGGACCTCTTAATGCTGGTACTCCTCTTGGGTACAGGAGTATTCTCTCCCTGAAGAAATGATAGCTCACACTTCCTCCATCCCCAGGAACTCACCCCTGGAGTGAGTCACTGGGACAAATTTTCTCTAGGTTCTTTTTTTAAGAAATAATTTTATTTATTATTAACTTGCTAGGTCTTTGTTGCTATGTAGACTTTTCTCTAGTTGCAGTGAGCTGGGTCTGTCTCTAGTTGTGATGCTAGAGCTTCTCATTGCAGTGGCTACTCTTGTTGTGGAGTATGGGCTCTAGGGTGCTCAGGCTGCAGTAGTCGTGGCACATGGGCTCAGCAGTTGTGGTCCCCAGGCTCTAGAGCAGAGACTGAATAGTTGTACATGGGCTTAGTTGGGCCATGGCATGTGGGATCTTCCCAGAGCAGGGATTTAACCCATGTCTCCTGCATTAGCGGGTGGATTCTTTATCACCAAGCCATCAGGGGAAACCTTTCTAGATTCTTTAAAACAAAAAAAGCTCATTTGCTTTTGTAATGAAGCCTGGCCCCAGTATAAAATTCAGTATGATGAGGCCTGGGCAGAAAATGGGAGCCTCAACCCTAATGCCACCCTACAGTTAGACATCTTTTGCAAAAGGCAGGGAAAATGAACTGAAGTTCCTTATACAGGCTTTTATGACCCTATGACCCTAAGATGAACCTGGAGCTATTCAATTCCCATCTTAGGGAACCTTGCCAACTGGGACCCTTTTGGACTCCATGGAAGCCCTTTCTAGGGCACCCCAGGAGCCCTAGACAGAAGACCCAAGTCCCAATATTCTTCTAGCATCCTCAGCCTCTCCCCTGCCCTTTAAAAGCCTCTTTATCTTTCCATACTAGAAGTGTAACCAGAGCCTCTTTGCCTGCTTCAGGAAGTAATAGGCACGCCTCTGGAAATTACTAGAGTCCTCAACCCTTTTTCCTTTTCTGACCTTAACCAATGCCTGACCTGCTTAGGCAGATTCTCAGAGGACTCTAGCTGGTTCACTGAAGAATTTCAGGCATTGACTCTTTGCTTTGACTTATGTGGAAGGATATAAATTTTATTGTCCTTCCCCTCTCAGGCTGGACCTCTTAATGCTGGTACTCCTCTTGGGTACAGGAGTATTCTCTCCCTGAAGAAATGATAGCTCACACTTCCTCCATCCCCAGGAACTCACCCCTGGAGTGAGTCACTGGGACAAATTTTCTCTAGGTTCTTTTTTTAAGAAATAATTTTATTTATTATTAACTTGCTAGGTCTTTGTTGCTATGTAGACTTTTCTCTAGTTGCAGTGAGCTGGGTCTGTCTCTAGTTGTGATGCTAGAGCTTCTCATTGCAGTGGCTACTCTTGTTGTGGAGTATGGGCTCTAGGGTGCTCAGGCTGCAGTAGTCGTGGCACATGGGCTCAGCAGTTGTGGTCCCCAGGCTCTAGAGCAGAGACTGAATAGTTGTACATGGGCTTAGTTGGGCCATGGCATGTGGGATCTTCCCAGAGCAGGGATTTAACCCATGTCTCCTGCATTAGCGGGTGGATTCTTTATCACCAAGCCATCAGGGAAGCCTTTCTAGATTCTTTAAAACAAAAAAAGCTCATTTGCTTTTGTAATGAAGCCTGGCCCCAGTATAAAATTCAGTATGATGAGGCCTGGGCAGAAAATGGGAGCCTCAACCCTAATGCCACCCTACAGTTAGACATCTTTTGCAAAAGGCAGGGAAAATGAACTGAAGTTCCTTATACAGGCTTTTATGACCCTATGACCCTAAGATGAACCTGGAGCTATTCAATTCCCATCTTAGGGAACCTTGCCAACTGGGACCCTTTTGGACTCCATGGAAGCCCTTTCTAGGGCACCCCAGGAGCCCTAGACAGAAGACCCAAGTCCCAATATTCTTCTAGCATCCTCAGCCTCTCCCCTGCCCTTTAAAAGCCTCTTTATCTTTCCATACTAGAAGTGTAACCAGAGCCTCTTTGCCTGCTTCAGGAAGTAATAGGCACGCCTCTGGAAATTACTAGAGTCCTCAACCCTTTTTCCTTTTCTGACCTTAACCAATGCCTGACCTGCTTAGGCAGATTCTCAGAGGACTCTAGCTGGTTCACTGAAGAATTTCAGGCATTGACTCTTTGCTTTGACTTATGTGGAAGGATATAAATATTGTCCTTTTCCAATGCTGCACCAGTGAGGAAAAGGCCCATATTTGGGCACAGGCTCAAATATATGCTGATGTTGCCCAACCCCATTGATCCCCTGTGAGTCTGAAAGCAATGCCTCTAATGGATCCCAATTGGGACTCTCAGTCAGGCCATCCTGGTTTCTCCTTTGGGAAAATCACCCCTTTGGGAAGATAGTAGGATCTGGTTGGGATCCTACTATCATTTGCTTCATTAAAGGAGTAAAACAATGCAAAATTAAACCTGTTAACTATAGGGTTAAAGAGATCACCTAAGGCCAAGGTGAGAATCCAGCCCTATTTCAGGCCCCATTATTTGCAATCCACATCATTAGTCAATAAGCTTCTGACAACTTTCCATGGGGCCCCAGACCCCACACTCAATCTTCTTCTTCTTCTTTTTTTTTTTTTTCTGTCTTCTTATTGACACAGCTTTCAGTGTTTTTAACAATTGAGAGCAGTCTGAGTAGGAAAAGAAGGAACAGTGTGACTTAAGGAAGGAACGAGAGCAACCCAGGGTTTTGGCAGCTGTCATGATAATACCTAACCCATCTCTGTCTCCCCAAAAGTACTCCCAGAAGACCCCACCAGGAAAGGGAGCCTGTTTTTAGCTATGGGAGCCCCAAACACTAGAGAAAGGATTGCCCCTGAAACATGTTTCAGCCTCCACCCAAGATATCAGGCTCAGTCTGTAAGAAGATGGACCACTGGAGAAGGGAATTGCCCCCAGCTCCAAAGGGAGTGAGGAAATTCCTCCATGTGAGTTTTGTCAGGGGTTGTTTGACAGGACCTGGGATCTCCTTAAGGGTCCCGAGAGGACAGTCATCATCACATGGAAGGTACTGCAGTGACCATTGACCTGGCAGGTAAGCTTGTTCAATTTATAGTGGACATGGGAGTCACTTACTCAATCCTGACTTCTCACACTGGGTCTCTTGCCCCTGAAACCTGCTCTGTTGCAGAAGGCAAGTCAAACCTAAAACATTTCACCAACCCTGTAACTTACACCTGACTCTTACAATTCACGAGTTTCATGTTATACCTGAATACTTTCAGCCCAATACTGGGAAGGAATTTTCTCTTAGCTTTGGGGGCAACTCTTACTCTTTCTGAAGATCAAAGACAAGGAGTCTTGGATGTGCATGCATGCGTGCTAAGTCACTTCAGTTGAGTCTGACTCTGCGACCCATGTACTATAACTTGCCCGTTTCCTAGGTCTATGGGATTCCCCAGGCAAGAATACTGGAGTGGGTTGTCATGCCCTCCTCCAGGGGTTCTGGATAAATAGATAAAACATGGATAGTCTAACCCAAAATATTCCTTCAGAAACTGAAAGATTTATAGATCCATAGGGAATCCCAGGGAAGGCAAAACTTGCCATTCCCATAAAAATCACCTTAAACAAACTAGTAACTTCCCTTCTAGGCACCAATACCTTATAAAACCAGAGGTTCAATGAGGCCTCTACCCCCTAATCTCAAAATTCATTAAATTTGAGCTTTTGGTGCCATGCCGATTTCCCTGTATTGCTCCAAATCCTACCCGATCACCTTTAGGAGCCCTCATCTCTGCCATCTTTTGTAAATGCAAATTTTGAAAAAAAGATGGTGAAGTAAGTTAGAACTTGACTTGCCAAGGATAAATAGAAATCCTAAGTGTCTTTTCTGTGAACACTAGTAAAAAAGGACTTAGTTATCTAGATAAGTGACCTAGATTTCCATATCTGCCAGAAGGCCAATTTGAATCCAACCCCTTGTAACTGATGGGTTTTACAGTTTTGTACCTGACTCGGGGCTGAAATTTTGCAGTGGAAACCATGAAGTCTCTGTTTGTTTGTGTGTTCATAGGTGTCAATGTGTGTTGTAGATGTATGATATTGCCGAAAAGAAATTAAGTGCTTATAGCTTATAGTAATATAAATATTCAGAAAATGTAAAACTGGACAGAATGAACTTCAGGTTCATGTCATCTATAAAATATTCAGTACTAAACTGATACCTGGTGCTGAGGGTGGCTTAAGTGTGTTGATCTGATAAATGTAAACATATCTTTAAGGTCATCAACATTAAATATAGTACCTTTATTGTGTGTGTGCTTAGTTACTCAGGAGCGTCTGACTCTGTATGACCCATTGGACAGTAACCCACAAGGCTCCTCTGTCCATGGGATTTTCCAGGCAAGAATACTGGAGTGGGTTACCATTTCTTCCTACAGAGGATCTTCCAAACCCAGGGATCAAACCCACATCTCCTGTGTCTTCTGCATTGCAGGTGGAATCTTTACTCACTGAGTCATCAAGGAAGCCTCACCTATATTGTACCTAGATTTATTAGAGGCCAAATAAGCCCTTATCCTGTCTGTTACAAATTTTCAATAAGAAAAGTAACTCAATGTGAAAAAAACATTTAAGGAAAGTAGGTTGCGTGTTTTCAGTAAAGAAAGTATGAGGAATGGAATTGCATTTTATTAAGGGAAAAGAAAGTCTGTCTTCCATTTGTTTCTGGATGGAAAAAATTAAGTGATGGAAACAGAAAATGATGGAAGGTTTGTGGAAACTGGACTTTGAGAAAATCCTTCATAAATTTGAGCTTTTTTGGTTGCCGTGCCGATTTCCCTGTATTGCTCCAAATCCTACCCGATCACCTTTAGGAGCCCTCATCTCTGCCATCTTTTGTAAATGCAAATTTTGAAAAAAAGATGGTGAAGTAAGTTAGAACTTGACTTGCCAAGGATAAATAGAAATCCTAAGTGTCTTTTCTGTGAACACTAGTAAAAAAGGACTTAGTTATCTAGATAAGTGACCTAGATTTCCATATCTGCCAGAAGGCCAATTTGAATCCAACCCCTTGTAACTGATGGGTTTTACAGTTTTGTACCTGACTCGGGGCTGAAATTTTGCAGTGGAAACCATGAAGTCTCTGTTTGTTTGTGTGTTCATAGGTGTCAATGTGTGTTGTAGATGTATGATATTGCCGAAAAGAAATTAAGTGCTTATAGCTTATAGTAATATAAATATTCAGAAAATGTAAAACTGGACAGAATGAACTTCAGGTTCATGTCATCTATAAAATATTCAGTACTAAACTGATACCTGGTGCTGAGGGTGGCTTAAGTGTGTTGATCTGATAAATGTAAACATATCTTTAAGGTCATCAACATTAAATATAGTACCTTTATTGTGTGTGTGCTTAGTTACTCAGGAGCGTCTGACTCTGTATGACCCATTGGACAGTAACCCACAAGGCTCCTCTGTCCATGGGATTTTCCAGGCAAGAATACTGGAGTGGGTTACCATTTCTTCCTACAGAGGATCTTCCAAACCCAGGGATCAAACCCACATCTCCTGTGTCTTCTGCATTGCAGGTGGAATCTTTACTCACTGAGTCATCAAGGAAGCCTCACCTATATTGTACCTAGATTTATTAGAGGCCAAATAAGCCCTTATCCTGTCTGTTACAAATTTTCAATAAGAAAAGTAACTCAATGTGAAAAAAACATTTAAGGAAAGTAGGTTGCGTGTTTTCAGTAAAGAAAGTATGAGGAATGGAATTGCATTTTATTAAGGGAAAAGAAAGTCTGTCTTCCATTTGTTTCTGGATGGAAAAAATTAAGTGATGGAAACAGAAAATGATGGAAGGTTTGTGGAAACTGGACTTTGAGAAAAGGGATTTTGCATAGTCACAATTGACTAAGTTTAGAATGAATGCAACTGAGTAAACGAATTTCAAAAGTAAGTTGGTGCGGAAACTTGAAATTGGGCTTTCTTCTTCTTAAAATGACAAGTTTTCTTAAATCTTTGAATTGCCTATAATAACAGATTTTAAATTTATTTGCCTTTGAAATCTTCTATTGTCAATTTGGTTAAGATATAACTGTTTTCTCACAGTGACCTAGATCCTGTTTGACCAAGTGTTTTAAAACGTTTTGACAAATTTCCCAAATATCAAATTTTAATTAAAGTTCTTTTGATTTCTGTCTAACTTTGGATACTTGACCATCTCCCCTGGTGGTTCAGATGGTAAAGAATCTGCCCACAATGTGGGAAACCCAGGTTCAATCCCTGAGTCTGAAAGATCCCCTGGAGTAGGAAATGGCAACCCACTCCAGTATGCTTACCTGGAGAATTCCGTGGACAAAGGAACCTGGTGGGCTACAGTCCATGGGGTAACAAAGAGTCAGACACAACTGCACAACTAATAATTTGGGGTACTTTAGAAGGCCCCTGAGTTAGCACAAAGAGAAATATTTATTTGAGATTAATTGGTATATTAAGTTAAATCTAGTCATTCATAATTCTGATATTATAACCAAGTTTCTTTATTGATTACAGTATAATCAGATGTTTAACCATGGTTTTAAGTCTGTTATCATTTATAGATATTTTTGTACTCTGATGCTGTTACAAAAAGTGCTTCATCGTCAAGGAAATTCATATAAAGGCTGTGGAAGCTGTTACAACAGTTCCACATCAAGATGATGGCTGGGGCTTCCCTGGTGGCCCTGTGGGTAAGGACACCGCCTTGCAGTACAAGGGGAACCGGTTCGATCCCTGGCCTGGGAAGATCCCACGTGCCGCGGAGCGGCTGGACTGATGTGTCCAATTACGAGCCGGAGCTCTGGAGCGCATGCGCCCAGAGCCGGCGCTCTGCGACAAGAGAGGCCACCGCGATGGGAGGCCCACAAGAGCCAAAAGAACAAAGACGGATGAAAATAGAGAAATGAAAGACCAAAAGAAGTGGCCCGCCCACCCCCTCCCTCCCCAACCCACCTCCCCATACATAAATAAATGGCTGTATGAGGATTCCAGCCCATACCAGTTTAACTCAAGGCTCTATCTCGTCCCTGCAGCCCCAAGATGAGGCACCCAGAGATTTTTACTCCCTGACAGGCAGAGTCAACACAGATACTGAGCCTTGAAGCAGTTATAGAAGACAGTTGTCCCTCTGCTTCCCATAAGAATATGTATGTAAAATCTCTGAAGGGGGAATGAAACAGGAGGGAAGGAACAAGGGTACAAAAGAATGATACGGCCATAGGACAAGAACTTAGAACTAACAGCGTCAAAACCACCAGACCTGGAGTCTCATTGTATGCTCATTATAATACATGAGCATGTTAAATAATATATCATCTATCACCAGGACAGTTCTGAGGCTAACCATAAAAGGCCAAAAAGTAGGCAGTGGCCCAATTCCTGGAAATCTCCACCCTTTCCCCAAATTAATTGGAATAATCCTCCCTCTCATGAGCTTATGAAATTACTCAGCCCATAAAAGCTAACTACACCCTAATTTGGGACTTTCAAGCCTCATGAGATGGCCCATACTCTGTGGAGTGTGTTTCTCCCAAGGTTCTCTCACTTTTCTGAGATAGCCCACACTCTGTGGAGTGTTTCTATCTAAATAAATTCATTTCTTATCTGTTACTTCACCTCTGAATTCTTTTGTGACGAAACAATAACCTCAGATTCAGTAGAACAAGCACATCTCTGGGCTGATTAAGGAACTGGCACTCATTGTCCCCTGCTTTTTCTGGCTTATCTAGATCTTGGAGTTTTCTATGGTATAAGTGTATCTCTATCCCCAATAAGGAGTAAACTTGTTCAGCAGGTTCTTCAACTTCGGAATGGAATGTGGGTGCGTACTAGATAGGAAAACTGACTATAGTAGAATTGAGATTTAGCTTGGAGTGAGGCTTTATTTGAAGTTCTCTTGCTGAGAATCAGCCTTAACGGTCGGTGAGTCAGCCCAGGTGATCTGATTTCCAGACTTCAGTTAGCCAACTTTCCCCTAAAATATCCAGCAGGTGCTCACATAGAGTTCAGTGTTCTGTGTTTACAGATCATGCCCCCATTCAAGAGACACACTGGACAGACTGACATCTCTAATGCAGGCAACACATTTTAATTTTTCAAGGATCCCTTGGGCTCATGCCTAAGTGGTATCTTTGGGGACTTGAGCCTCATTCCTTTGTGCAAAGAGAAACAGAAACTGCAGAACCACAGGGTTTTTATATGCAGCAGAAATAAGAGCCCCTGAATAAGAGGCATCTCCCCCTGAAACACAGGTTCCCTCAAATCCTTCTCTCAGGAAAGCAGGGGCACTTTCAGAAGCTTTGCCTCTGTCTCAAGCTGGAATGACACACGAGAAAATTCAACCGAATCCACTTCATGTTGATTAATATGCACATTTCTTTTTGTTCACTGGAGCAGAATTTTATTACAACCGCAGAAAACTTGGATTTGGTAACTTTGAACCCTTGCAGAGAGGCATAACCAGCTTAGCAGGGAAATTAGCAGCCTCGTGACGTGCTGTGAATGTAATTTCCCAGGCTCTTAGTATCACTGTTTCATGAGAGATAAGAACCTAGGAAGAAATACTTGGCTCAGTACATTTTTTCAGCTATATTCACCTCTGCAGGAGAGATGTTACTATGTGAAATTATTTTACTGTCACTCTTAGGGACTGGTTTTATAGATTTCTTTAAAATTAGCTTTTGATAGGTTTATAGTTTGAAAAAAGGATTGATGGTAGCTGGTAGAGTATTAAACTGCTCTTTCTCTCTTTCCTAATAGGGGCTAATTTTCAGGTTCAAGTTCCTCATGCTTATCACCTTGGCCTGTGCTGCCATGACAGTCATCTTCTTCATCGTTAGTCAGGTAAGTGGACTCAGAGAGGTCAAGATGTGAGTGTCTTAAAAACGTGCCTGTATTTTATACAGGGAGTTCTACAGAGCTACTCTGAAACAAATGGAAAGGCTGTGCCGCTCATCAAGGTATTGGTTTTAGGCTGCTTTAATCTAGGACTTGCTATCACTTGACCAGAGGTAGGCTGAATTTTGCTTTCAGTACAACCTCATAGGAGGGAAAAGTTGCTAAATAAATTAAAAGTCTGCAACTAGATTGAAGGGCACTTGTTTCATTCACTTAAGAGAATAACCTTCCAAACCCTGTAGCAGAACACCAACGAGCAAGTATTAATTTGATTTGATCCTTATCTAGCATTAACATAGATCCTTTTACAGTCTATCAGTCATTCTTTGTAATAATTATATTTCCACTTAAAACATGAGCTGTATTTCAAAAGTCCCCTTGATAGAACTTTGTCTTTTTGCAGGTTATTTCCAAAACTCAATTTTGCTATACTTGAAAATCTCAGTCATGGTAATGATTTTAAATATTGGTAACTGTTTTAGAAAGTGGAAAATCCTGCTTAAATCATGCATCTTACGTATCTATCATTCTTTGAAACTTCACAAAAATTTTATGGGTAAGTAGGATATCCCAGTTTGCAAGAGTATGAAATTTAATGACCTTAGAGACATTTCCCATTTATGCTGTCTCCCAGCTGGGTGGGCTGTGGATGGATTGCTTCGCAGTTTAATTTTCTTATCCATAAAGTGGATATAGCAACAGTACCACCTGAAATCGGTGGCTATAAGGATCATATGAAGTAATACTTGTAAAGGGATTGTGGATTGCTGGCATACTGTGCGCATGGATAGCTGCTGTCTTATGAATAACAACAAGGCTGAATGTCATGTCAAAGGACGTCCAGTAAGTTAGGGACCAGAATCCAGTCTTTTTATTTTCTTTGCCAACCACTCTGTCATCCCTATATTTGACTAAAATTGAGAATGTTAGTAGTGCAGGTAGAGCCTTAGGAGAAGACTTGCCCCATTCAGCCAGCTTTAGGAGGGAAGTTTTCCCTTTAGGCTACTAAGCTCATGCTTATCACCTTGGCTTTCCATCTTCTTCATCGTTAGTCAGGTAAGTGGACTCAGAGAGGTCAAGATGTGAGTGTCTTAAAAACGTGCCTGTATTTTATACAGGGAGTTCTACAGAGCTACTCTGAAACAAATGGAAAGGCTGTGCCGCTCATCAAGGTATTGGTTTTAGGCTGCTTTAATCTAGGACTTGCTATCACTTGACCAGAGGTAGGCTGAATTTTGCTTTCAGTACAACCTCATAGGAGGGAAAAGTTGCTAAATAAATTAAAAGTCTGCAACTAGATTGAAGGGCACTTGTTTCATTCACTTAAGAGAATAACCTTCCAAACCCTGTAGCAGAACACCAACGAGCAAGTATTAATTTGATTTGATCCTTATCTAGCATTAACATAGATCCTTTTACAGTCTATCAGTCATTCTTTGTAATAATTATATTTCCACTTAAAACATGAGCTGTATTTCAAAAGTCCCCTTGATAGAACTTTGTCTTTTGCAGGTTATTTCCAAAACTCAATTTTGCTATACTTGAAAATCTCAGTCATGGTAATGATTTTAAATATTGGTAACTGTTTTAGAAAGTGGAAAATCCTGCTTAAATCATGCATCTTACGTATCTATCATTCTTTGAAACTTCACAAAAATTTTATGGGTAAGTAGGATATCCCAGTTTGCAAGAGTATGAAATTTAATGACCTTAGAGACATTTCCCATTTATGCTGTCTCCCAGCTGGGTGGGCTGTGGATGGATTGCTTCGCAGTTTAATTTTCTTATCCATAAAGTGGATATAGCAACAGTACCACCTGAAATCGGTGGCTATAAGGATCATATGAAGTAATACTTGTAAAGGGATTGTGGATTGCTGGCATACTGTGCGCATGGATAGCTGCTGTCTTATGAATAACAACAAGGCTGAATGTCATGTCAAAGGACGTCCAGTAAGTTAGGGACCAGAATCCAGTCTTTTTATTTTCTTTGCCAACCACTCTGTCATCCCTATATTTGACTAAAATTGAGAATGTTAGTAGTGCAGGTAGAGCCTTAGGAGAAGACTTGCCCCATTCAGCCAGCTTTAGGAGGGAAGTTTTCCCTTTAGGCTACTAAGCTTTTGTGTGCACCCATTAAACAACTTTAGGTGAAGGCCATGGCCTTCCAAACATCCAAAAGCCTTTCCTTTGAGTGTTTTTAAATGAACACAGTATTTGGATTTAAAAGGAGATCAGGTACATAGATAGATGATATATATTTGTAATTATATTTATCACAGATATTTCATATACATAATTATAATTGAAACAAAACCATGATTTCTGTGGGTGACAAAATTGCAGGTAGTGCTACTGTTATGGGAATTTTTTTTTTTATTATTCACAATGGAAAGAAATAGTAGCTTTCAGTTAAAGACTGGTGAGAATAAAGATATAACTTTTTTCTCACTCTAGTTCATGGACCCCTTGAATTCTATCCAAGGATACTCAAGGGTGCCTCTAGCCCCTAAGGCCCTGTTGGCTATGTCCGCTGGGCAGAGTTAGTGCTGCTGCTGAGGGCTGAAGCAAGTAGAAAAAAATAAAACAAATACGCATGCATATCTTAAGAAGTTCTGTTCACCACCTTTGCTTTGACCTGTAACAGTGCTGTGCTTGTATCAGACTGTTTATAAAACCTTGGAAACTTCACTCTCCACTCCAAATGCAGTAAAAATATCTCAGATTTTGAATGAGCTTTTTATTCAACCATCTGAGTTTCCAACAAGGGTGTCTGTGACCAGAGTTATCCCTTGGTTGATTCCCTTATGTGACCAAAAAGGTTTCCAGCCCTCCGGTCCCTCAGTAATGCACTGTTACACATAACACAGCCAGTTCTGCAAGACAGAGAGGCAGGACACACTCTTGGAGAAACACAGCCTTGAGGAAGGTGACCTGAGGAATAAAAGGTAGTGCCAAGATATATTCTCAGAGAGACAGAAAGAAAAGGCACCTTTGCTCCTCACACGTGTTTCTACAACTTTATTTTCTTATTTATTTATTTATTTATTTATTTATTTATTTTTTTTAAAGAGTTATTTATTTATTTTGGGTGGGGGTCTGGTTGGGGAGGGGGTGGGCCACTTCTATTGGTCTGTCATTTCTCCATTTTCATCCGTCTTTGTTCTTTGGCTCCTGTGGGCCTCCCATCGCGGTGGCCTCTGTCGTCGCAGAGCACTGGCTCTGGGCGCATGCGCTCCAGAGCTCCGGCTCAGTGATTGGACACATCTGTCCGGCCGCTCCGCGGCACGTGGGATCTTCCCAGGCCAGGGCTCGAACCAGCGCCCCTTGCACTGCAAGGCGGTGTCCTTACCCACTGGACCACCAGGGAAGCCCTTATTTATTTATTTTTGACTGTGCTGTGTGGCAGGCAGGATCTTACTTTCCCAACCAGAGACTGAACCTGTCCTCCTTGCATCGGGAGCACAGAGTCTTGAGTACTGGAGTGCCAGGGACGTCCCTCTGCCACTTTAGAAAGCTGAAGTCATTGCATCACAGCCTCACCCCATCCCACTCACTCTCTCGTTTCCACACAGTCACTCCCACCTGAAGTCAAGAGGGACTTGACTGGTGGTTAAGGCAGCTACATGTTGCCCAAATTCACCTCATACAGGTTTAATTAGTGCACCTTTTTGAAGCAAAGGGGACCAGCCTTCCAAGTTGCAGGGTTTGTGGCTTTTCTTTGGAGAAGAAGATTGATATTCTACTGCCCTAGTATTTTCTAAAAGGGCTCCAGCCCGTGGCTGGCTTTTTATATCTGCTGCAACAGTTGACAGTCGGCCTGGAGTGGATTGCAAGTCTCACGGGTGGGGTGGGGGGTAGCAAAGAAGTCTTTAGATTCCATTAGCTCCTTACAGTCCTCCTACTGGGTTTTTTTTTTTTTAGGTTTATTTATGTGACCAGAGTTATCCCTTGGTTGATTCCCTTATGTGACCAAAGGTTTCCAGCCCTCCGGTCCCTCAGTAATGCACTGTTACACATAACACAGCCAGTTCTGCAAGACAGAGAGGCAGGACACACTCTTGGAGAAACACAGCCTTGAGGAAGGTGACCTGAGGAATAAAAGGTAGTGCCAAGATATATTCTCAGAGAGACAGAAAGAAAAGGCACCTTTGCTCCTCACACGTGTTTCTACAACTTTATTTTCTTATTTATTTATTTATTTATTTATTTATTTATTTTTTTTAAAGAGTTATTTATTTATTTTGGGTGGGGGTCTGGTTGGGGAGGGCGGGGAGGGGGTGGGCCACTTCTATTGGTCTGTCATTTCTCCATTTTCATCCGTCTTTGTTCTTTGGCTCCTGTGGGCCTCCCATCGCGGTGGCCTCTGTCGTCGCAGAGCACTGGCTCTGGGCGCATGCGCTCCAGAGCTCCGGCTCAGTGATTGGACACATCTGTCCGGCCGCTCCGCGGCACGTGGGATCTTCCCAGGCCAGGGCTCGAACCAGCGCCCCTTGCACTGCAAGGCGGTGTCCTTACCCACTGGACCACCAGGGAAGCCCTTATTTATTTATTTTTGACTGTGCTGTGTGGCAGGCAGGATCTTACTTTCCCAACCAGAGACTGAACCTGTCCTCCTTGCATCGGGAGCACAGAGTCTTGAGTACTGGAGTGCCAGGGACGTCCCTCTGCCACTTTAGAAAGCTGAAGTCATTGCATCACAGCCTCACCCCATCCCACTCACTCTCTCGTTTCCACACAGTCACTCCCACCTGAAGTCAAGAGGGACTTGACTGGTGGTTAAGGCAGCTACATGTTGCCCAAATTCACCTCATACAGGTTTAATTAGTGCACCTTTTTGAAGCAAAGGGGACCAGCCTTCCAAGTTGCAGGGTTTGTGGCTTTTCTTTGGAGAAGAAGATTGATATTCTACTGCCCTAGTATTTTCTAAAAGGGCTCCAGCCCGTGGCTGGCTTTTTATATCTGCTGCAACAGTTGACAGTCGGCCTGGAGTGGATTGCAAGTCTCACGGGTGGGGTGGGGGGTAGCAAAGAAGTCTTTTAGATTCCATTAGCTCCTTACAGTCCTCCTACTGGGTTTTTTTTTTTTTAGGTTTATTTATAGATATCTAAGACTTTTCAGGCATAACTCTCAGTGTCCCAGGTATTGTATTAATATAGTCATCAGAGGATTTATTTTTTAATGTCATTTTGGAATGTCTCAGCAATGAGCTCACCTGAAAGGAAGCCTATTGGGTAACTTTTTGAAATAGATCCCAGCCTTAGGTAAAAGGAATGTATTAAAACTCCCATTATACTCTCAGGCTTGCTGGGAGAGCTTGCATTTAAGCCCCATGAAATATAATGCGAGGGGATCTCGCCAGGATATTGAAGCTCTGAGGCTAGGAATGAAAGGCTGATGGAAGCTGTGGAATGCAGTGACCTTGAGGCTTTGTAGCTGGGTATCGAGGTGCAGTCTTTTAATGCCTGCCATTTTAATGGCCTCAGTCATAGCAACCGGGCGATGGCACATCACAGTCTGGTATTTTAGCTCCTTCGCTCTGGAAAAGAAAGAGGCGTTCCGTTTAGGGGTGGCAGGCAGTAGGGAACAGAAGTGCAATGCAGGAGGGAAGGTCATTGACCTTCACGAAGGGGACTCCAGGTGCCTGACTTTCTGGTCAAGCCATATGCAGAAAACTCCCAGAGAGCCAGTCCCCAGTTCCTTTTTTTTTTTTTTTTAATGTGATAACTTCATCGTATTACTTATAGAGGAAATGTTTCCAGTAAGAGAGCCGGTGTCTGGATCTGGAAATCTTGTTGTGAAGTTCAGTGCTGGTTGTCAAGACTACTGGGTGTAAAGGGATTTGACCTTCACTTGGCTACAGGGGTATAATTGGGTGATTTCGCACAAAAGTAAATTGTTCAAATGTGAACTCAGGAAAAACAGGGACTTTTAGAAATAAGACTTTAGGTAGAGGGGAAATGACTTTTTTTCTTTTTGTGGTTGAGGCTATCTGATTTTCCTCTCTGAAAGTTTAAAGGACATGACTGTCACCTCTTTGCCTTAGTATTGATAAGATTTTGGACTTACAAGGCCTGCTCTGTTGAGACTGCTCATTGTGGTGGGCATTGGTGGGAATGCACTCAGAGTTCAAGATGTCTCAGGCATGAATAATTGAGAGCGGAGCAAGGAGAGGGGAAAGCACAATGGGGTCTCCAAACAGAAGAGGGACAAATTATGATCTCACGTTGGGGTGGGTAACTTGAAATAGATCCCAGCCTTAGGTAAATTAGGAATGTCATTTTGGAATGTCTCAGCAATGAGCTCACCTGAAAGGAAGCCTATTGGGTAACTTTTGAAATAGATCCCAGCCTTAGGTAAAGGAATGTATTAAAACTCCCATTATACTCTCAGGCTTGCTGGGAGAGCTTGCATTTAAGCCCCATGAAATATAATGCGAGGGGATCTCGCCAGGATATTGAAGCTCTGAGGCTAGGAATGAAAGGCTGATGGAAGCTGTGGAATGCAGTGACCTTGAGGCTTTGTAGCTGGGTATCGAGGTGCAGTCTTTTAATGCCTGCCATTTTAATGGCCTCAGTCATAGCAACCGGGCGATGGCACATCACAGTCTGGTATTTTAGCTCCTTCGCTCTGGAAAAGAAAGAGGCGTTCCGTTTAGGGGTGGCAGGCAGTAGGGAACAGAAGTGCAATGCAGGAGGGAAGGTCATTGACCTTCACGAAGGGGCCTCCAGGTGCCTGACTTTCTGGTCAAGCCATATGCAGAAAACTCCCAGAGAGCCAGTCCCCAGTTCCTTTTTTTTTTTTTTTTAATGTGATAACTTCATCGTATTACTTATAGAGGAAATGTTTCCAGTAAGAGAGCCGGTGTCTGGATCTGGAAATCTTGTTGTGAAGTTCAGTGCTGGTTGTCAAGACTACTGGGTGTAAAGGGATTTGACCTTCACTTGGCTACAGGGGTATAATTGGGTGATTTCGCACAAAAGTAAATTGTTCAAATGTGAACTCAGGAAAAACAGGGACTTTTAGAAATAAGACTTTAGGTAGAGGGGAAATGACTTTTTTTCTTTTTGTGGTTGAGGCTATCTGATTTTCCTCTCTGAAAGTTTAAAGGACATGACTGTCACCTCTTTGCCTTAGTATTGATAAGATTTTGGACTTACAAGGCCTGCTCTGTTGAGACTGCTCATTGTGGTGGGCATTGGTGGGAATGCACTCAGAGTTCAAGATGTCTCAGGCATGAATAATTGAGAGCGGAGCAAGGAGAGGGGAAAGCACAATGGGGTCTCCAAACAGAAGAGGGACATTATGTATACAGTCTGTTTATGCAAATTCAACTCCTTGCCCTCAGCAGGAAATAATGCATTTAGAGATTACAAATTTAAAGAGTATGGGTAATTCTGCCGCTCTAGTCTAAACAAGTGCATGTGTCCTGAAACAGGTGTGAGATGGAGGCAAGAACCTTCTGTTTCTTCAGCCAGTCTTGGCTCCAATGTGTCCCTCATAAGCATTTCTTTTCAGTGGCTCTACTGTAAAGTTGTATTTTGCATGTGTATCCAGTTATATACCAAACATTACTGTATCTGAGATACATAGTACATATATGTTACTATCCAGATTTGAATATACAAATTGTGTATTGATATATAGTATGTATACTCTAAATATTCTACATGTATACTCTCTCTCTCTCTATATATATATATATATACTGTATAAATATATGCATTATGCCCAATTAAGTGAATTTCAAAGGAAATCTGACCTGACATAATAGTTCCTTCTTAGTCTCTCTAACTGAGAGACTCATCCTATTTAAGATAATATTCCTAATCTCGCATTGTATGGTAGTTAGGAACACCAATCTTCTTTGGTGGGTCAGAGCCCCAACTTTCTGGCTGAGCAGTCTTGGCCAAGATACTCTGTGTGACAGTTTACCCATGAGTTGAGTGGAGTTGTTACCTGCCTACCTCATAGAGCTGTTATTAAATTAAATGATATCTTCCAGGTACATGGAAGTACTGTACTTAGAAATAAGAAGTGTGACACTGGAGATGTTTCTAAGAAGCAGTCCAGAATAGCTTGAACACCTGTGCATTACTCTAAAATCATTGATGGTTATGAAATCCTTCTTTGCTAATACTTCTCTGAGCATGCCATATAGTGAATTATTTCCTAAAGGAAATGACTTAGTGATGGTGATTTCTTAATGAATCACAAAAATGAAAGATTATGTCTCACTTAGGCCAAACTAAAAGTAAATAAAGGATAAGCCTATAATTCATTAACCTGGTTAACTGACACTCCAGGTCTTTCAGAAGGAAGTACCTGTCCTTACAGCTTTATTATTCCTGGGGCCCTGTGCGTCATGGGTGATACAGAGGGTACCAAATGAGTATAGACTCACAGCAGGGAGAAAACAACCTACTTGTTTTAAGTCATTAACTTTTAGAGCTATCTTACTATCTTATCCTTAGCTCCTAGAAGGAGGGCCTCCTAGAGGTGGATTGTATAGTCCAGCCTCATTAAGCTATCACAGAAGCAGTTGTCTAACTCTTTTACTCCTATTTAAGATTTCCTGTAGCAGGCAGAAGTGGTCAAAAACATTTCATTGACCTCAAAGCCAGCACAGATTATTAGTTCCTCTGCTCAACAGTTTTCTTAACAGTTCTTAGTGCAATCCATGCGTCATCAGCCCTTAAAACAATTACCAAGTCATTAACATGGACACAACCAGCCTCAAAACATTCTTGCCAAATTGTAGAACATATGAAAGCTTTATAATTACCTTCATAAGTGACTAACATAAGGTGGCATTATAAAATAAGATTTATTGAGTGCTTGCTATATGCCAAGAAATTCCTAGAAATGTTTTTACTTAATTCTCCTTAGTAACCCTACAAGTTTTTGTTTTACACTTAAGAGAATTGAGGTTTAGAGTCTAAATCTTACTTCTCTTACCTTATACAGAAAGGAAGTAGTAGAGCCTGGATTTGAAGCCAGGTTTTTTGACCTCCAGCCTATGTCTTTCTGCTTCTCCACAATTCCCCACCTGGGAAAACTACTCAGTCCAAGGACCAATTTGTTTATATCCTCAACCCTGTGGTACATTAGGGCTTCTAAGATGGCACTAGTTGTAAAGAACCCACCTGCCAATACAGGAGACATAAGGGACGAGGATTTGATTCTGGGGTCGGGAAGATAACCTGGAGGAGGAACTGGAAGCCCATTCTAGTCCTTTTACTTGGAGAATCCCATGGATAGAAGAACCTGGTGGGCTACAGTTCACAGGGTTGCAAAGAGTGGGACACAATGTTAGTTGCTCAGTCATGTCTGACTCTTTGCAACACCATGTACTAGAGCTCACCAGACCCCTCCATCCATAGGCTTCTCCATGCAAGAGTACTGGAGTGGGTTGCCATTTGATAAGGCAGAAAACAAACCAGAACTGGTCCTGCCTGCAGGGTGTTATATTCAGCTAGGAAGACAGATAGCAGAGGAGGAACTGTGTGGATCAGTGTTAAACTCAAATGCAGGTTCATTAAATTAGTGGTAACAATGTACTGCTGTTTTCAGAAGAGATGTTCTCCAGGTGATGCTGATGTACAGCCAAGATGAGACCCACTGACTTTGTGCTGGTACATAGTGAGCCCTCAATGAACCATAATTCATCCTAGTATTATTTAGATTAAAAAAAGGAATATTGGGGGCTTCTTGGTGATCCAGTTGTTAAGAATCCCCCTTGCAATGCAAGGGACATAGATTCAATCCCTGGTCTGGCAAGATTCCATGTACTGCAGAGCAACTAACTCCACAAGATTCCATTTTACCTGCCCCCGAGCACAACATATGAAAGCTTTATAATTACCTTCATAAGTGACTAACATAAGGTGGCATTATAAAATAAGATTTATTGAGTGCTTGCTATATGCCAAGAAATTCCTAGAAATGTTTTTACTTAATTCTCCTTAGTAACCCTACAAGTTTTTGTTTTACACTTAAGAGAATTGAGGTTTAGAGTCTAAATCTTACTTCTCTTACCTTATACAGAAAGGAAGTAGTAGAGCCTGGATTTGAAGCCAGGTTTTTTGACCTCCAGCCTATGTCTTTCTGCTTCTCCACAATTCCCCACCTGGGAAAACTACTCAGTCCAAGGACCAATTTGTTTATATCCTCAACCCTGTGGTACATTAGGGCTTCTAAGATGGCACTAGTTGTAAAGAACCCACCTGCCAATACAGGAGACATAAGGGACGAGGATTTGATTCTGGGGTCGGGAAGATAACCTGGAGGAGGAACTGGAAGCCCATTCTAGTCCTTTTACTTGGAGAATCCCATGGATAGAAGAACCTGGTGGGCTACAGTTCACAGGGTTGCAAAGAGTGGGACACAATGTTAGTTGCTCAGTCATGTCTGACTCTTTGCAACACCATGTACTAGAGCTCACCAGACCCCTCCATCCATAGGCTTCTCCATGCAAGAGTACTGGAGTGGGTTGCCATTTGATAAGGCAGAAAACAAACCAGAACTGGTCCTGCCTGCAGGGTGTTATATTCAGCTAGGAAGACAGATAGCAGAGGAGGAACTGTGTGGATCAGTGTTAAACTCAAATGCAGGTTCATTAAATTAGTGGTAACAATGTACTGCTGTTTTCAGAAGAGATGTTCTCCAGGTGATGCTGATGTACAGCCAAGATGAGACCCACTGACTTTGTGCTGGTACATAGTGAGCCCTCAATGAACCATAATTCATCCTAGTATTATTTAGATTAAAAAAAGGAATATTGGGGGCTTCTTGGTGATCCAGTTGTTAAGAATCCCCCTTGCAATGCAAGGGACATAGATTCAATCCCTGGTCTGGCAAGATTCCATGTACTGCAGAGCAACTAACTCCACACACCCGCAACTACTGAGCCAGTTCTGTTAGAGCCTGTGCACCACAGCTGCTGGGCCCACGTGCCACAACTACTGAAGCCCTCGCGCCTAGGGCCTGTGCTCTGCAACAAGAGAAGTCACCACAATGAGAAGCCCACACACTTTGTTGCAGCCCACTGCAACAAAGATTAGCCTCTGCTCACTGTAACTAGAGAAAGCCCATGTGTAGCAATGAAGACCATCACAGTCAAAAAAAAAACTTTGAAAACATTGGATCTTACATGGCCCTTCCCTTTCCCATATATGGAAGAGACTTAGTGTTTGTGGTAGTTGGTTCTTATGTTGGAATTGTTTCTTACTGGTTCCAATGGAATGTTATCCCTTTTTCTCATAGGTGACTGAAGGTCATTGGAAGTGGGGTGGTGTCACGGTCCAAGTGAACAGTGCCTTTTTCACTGGCATCTATGGCATGTGGAACCTGTATGTCTTTGCTTTGATGTTTTTGTATGCACCATCCCATAAGAATTATGGGGAAGATCAATCCAACGGTGAGTTCCAATCTCTTTGGCATGGCTTTATTCAGCATACATAGACTTCTGACTCTTCAAGACTTAGACAGAAAATGCTCTGGGTTCCCCAAGTCAAATGTTCTCTCCAAGTGTGAATGAGCACCTCCAGAGACTTCAAGGCCATGAGACGAAAAACCAGCACAAGACAGATATTTCTATGAATCCTCATTTTTAAAAAATCTTTAAAATACATTGGGAATATTGTATTCCAGTTTACAGTATCTCCCAATCTTAGTACAAAAATAAAATTTGCTTCCCTTAATTTTTTGAACAAAATTGAGTATTGGAATGTGCGCCAAATTTAATCTTCTAGTTTGAGAACCACAGTCTGAGATACTGGGTGTCTGGGGATTGGGCCCTGGCTCGAAGTGGAGGTAGCTTCATTTCTCCCTGCTGGTTCTCCTGTAAGTCTGTTGACATGTCCAGATGAATAGCTGCGCTCCTGTCCCCATAGCACTCCTCCCTCGGCTAGTAAGTGCTATCTATGCTGCTGCTGCACTGCTTGGAGAACTTAGTCTGCAGTTTTGATAAGGGAATTACGCAGCAACCCCGTGCCAGTTCTGTTAGAGCCTGTGCACCACAGCTGCTGGGCCCACGTGCCACAACTACTGAAGCCCTCGCGCCTAGGGCCTGTGCTCTGCAACAAGAGAAGTCACCACAATGAGAAGCCCACACACTTTGTTGCAGCCCACTGCAACAAAGATTAGCCTCTGCTCACTGTAACTAGAGAAAGCCCATGTGTAGCAATGAAGACCATCACAGTCAAAAAAAAAACTTTGAAAACATTGGATCTTACATGGCCCTTCCCTTTCCCATATATGGAAGAGACTTAGTGTTTGTGGTAGTTGGTTCTTATGTTGGAATTGTTTCTTACTGGTTCCAATGGAATGTTATCCCTTTTTCTCATAGGTGACTGAAGGTCATTGGAAGTGGGGTGGTGTCACGGTCCAAGTGAACAGTGCCTTTTTCACTGGCATCTATGGCATGTGGAACCTGTATGTCTTTGCTTTGATGTTTTTGTATGCACCATCCCATAAGAATTATGGGGAAGATCAATCCAACGGTGAGTTCCAATCTCTTTGGCATGGCTTTATTCAGCATACATAGACTTCTGACTCTTCAAGACTTAGACAGAAAATGCTCTGGGTTCCCCAAGTCAAATGTTCTCTCCAAGTGTGAATGAGCACCTCCAGAGACTTCAAGGCCATGAGACGAAAAACCAGCACAAGACAGATATTTCTATGAATCCTCATTTTTAAAAAATCTTTAAAATACATTGGGAATATTGTATTCCAGTTTACAGTATCTCCCAATCTTAGTACAAAAATAAAATTTGCTTCCCTTAATTTTTTGAACAAAATTGAGTATTGGAATGTGCGCCAAATTTAATCTTCTAGTTTGAGAACCACAGTCTGAGATACTGGGTGTCTGGGGATTGGGCCCTGGCTCGAAGTGGAGGTAGCTTCATTTCTCCCTGCTGGTTCTCCTGTAAGTCTGTTGACATGTCCAGATGAATAGCTGCGCTCCTGTCCCCATAGCACTCCTCCCCTCGACGCTAGTAAGTGCTATCTATGCTGCTGATGCTGCAACTAGCTTTGGAGAACTTAGTCTAGCAGTTTTATAGATAAGGGAATTGAGACCCAAGAGAAGGAACCGGCTTGCCTGGGATTTCTATACCAGCCATGGCAGAGAGAAATGAACATTAGTGCCTGGACCAGTCTGGTAACGTGGAAGAGGTAATCTGGTAAACAACACATCTGATAGCTCCTTTTTCTTTGTATACTTAAGCCTACATTGTTGTTTAGCTGCACCCATATTCTTTTTTTTTTTTTTTTACCCATATTCTTTCTTCTCTTTTTCATACCTGCTTTACCCTGAAGTGAAAGTGGTAGTCACTTAGTCATGTCTGACTCTTCGCGACTCCATGGGCTATAGCCCACTAGGCTCCTCTGTCGATAGAATTCTCCAGGCAAAAATACTGGAGTGGGTTGCCATTCCATTCTTCAGGGGATCTTCCCAACCCAGGGTTTAAACCTGTGCCTTCTCCAGGGGCGGGTGGATTCATTACTGTCTTAGCCACCTGGGAAGCCCTGGCCATCTGCCTATTTCTCATATATATCCCACCTCCATCTGGGCCTAATAAAACCCCACTTGTCTTTTGGGTCTTTTCAAAATGTTTCCTCTTGATCATGCCAATTGGAGTGTGGCAAATTATATTCAATAGAATATTGTTGCCATGGGTTGCTGGTAGGTATTAGTGGTCAAATAAATTTGAGAATCATTGGGGTTTTAGTCAGTAGTAATGTGATTTACTGTAAGATATAGTGACTTTAGTACATTAATTTGTACTATAAGTCTTTTAAAATGGGTGGGGGCAATAGCACTTCCAAATTATTAAATCATTTGGCCCCGAAAAGCTTTTTCTAGGCAGGGTATCCTTTTTAATTAGTTTTCTGAAGAACAAGTCTTGGGGGAAATGATTACATTTTTCACATGATACTCTGTAGGTATAGTAGATGAATTTGCCTGTGTCTTCTCTTGCCTATGGAACTCACTCCTTAAGGGCAAGGACTGGATCTTAAGGGGGCTTTGAAAATGTTGAGTACATTAATGCATAATTTAGTTTTTACATTTATTATTATTTTTAAAATGTATTTATTTATCTTTTTGGGGGGGTAGGGTGGGGAGGGAGGGGAACAGGCGGGCCTCTTCCATTGGTCTTTCATTTATCTATTTTCATCCATCTTTGTTCTTTGCCTCCTGTGGGCCTCCCATCGCGGTGGCCTCTGTTGTCGCAGAGCGCCGGCCCTGGGCGCATGCGCTCCAGAGCTCCGGCTCGGCAACTGGACACATCAGTCCAGCCGCTCCGCGGCACGTGGGATCCTCCCAGGCCAGGGATCGAACCAGCGTCCCTTGTACTGCAAGGCGGTGTCCTTACCCACTGGACCACCAGGGGAAGCCCTACTTTTTTTTTTTTTTAAGATTTATTTATTTATTTATTTTGGGCCGGGGTCGGGTTGGGGAGGGAGGGGAGCGGGCGGGCCACTTCCATTGGTCTTTCATTTGTCTGTTTTCATCCGTTTTTGTTCTTTGGCCCGTGTGGGCCTCCCATCGCGGTGGCCTCTGTTGTCGCAGAGCGCCAGCTCTGGGCGCATGCGCTCCAGAGCTCCGGCTCGGTGATTGGACACATCGGTCCAGCCGCTCCGCAGCACGTGGGATCTTCCCAGGCCAGGGATCGAATCAGCGCCCCTTGTACTGCAAGGCGGTGTCCTTACCCACTGGACCACCAGGGGAAGCCCTACATTTATTTTTAACTGTGCTGGATCTTCATTGCTGCATGTGGACTTTATCTAGTTGCAGTGAGAGGGGGCTACTCTCTAGTATAGTGCTTAAGCTTCGCATTGTGGTGGCTTCTCTTGCTCCAGAGCATGGGCTCCAGGACATGCAGCCTTTAGTAGCTGTGGTTTACAGACTTAGTTGCCCAGTGGCATGTTGAATCTTCCTGGGCTAGAAATCAAGCCCATGTCCCCTGCATCACATGTGGGTTCTTAACCACTGGACCACCAGGGAAGTCCTGCATTAATACTTTAGAAATAACAGTTATAGATTAGCTCTCTTATTTCAAAGATGGGCCAGAAATCTTAAGACAGGGTCATGATGACATGAGAGATAGGGCAGGGAGAAGAGGGAATCTGTGCTGAGAGTCAAGGATAGTAGAGTGTTCTCAGCCTAGATCATAGAATCTATCCCCAGAACTATACCTAACTCTTCTGAACAAAAGCATCCTAGACACCAGGGATCTCTTTCTTCCTACTTCATGACTTCCTCTCACACTTAGTATCTCTGGCCATGGGTCCTGGGCAAGAGTAAAGACCTTTTGCTCACCTGTTCACCTGCCCAACTCTTGGTTCAATGGACTTCCCTTCTAGAATGTGTATGAGCTAAGTAAGCTTCAGCTTCCTTCCCACTGATAACACTCTGTTTTACATTTGCATGGAGATGGGAGCAAGTGGTCTGTCCATGTTGTTGCTGCTCGGTCACTAAGCTGTGTCTGACTTTTTGTGATCTCACAGCCTGCAGCACACCAGGCTCTTCTGTCCTCAACTATCTCCCAGAGTTCAAATTTAAGTCCATTGAGTCGGTGATGCTGTCTAACTGTCTCATCCTCTGACACCTCTTTGTCCATTTGATTTCAGTCTTTCCCAGCATCAGAATCTTCTCCAGTGAGTCCACTCTTCACATCAGGCGGCCAAAGTATTGGAACTTCAGCTTCAACACCAGTCCTTTCAATGAATATTCAGGGTGGATTTTCTTTAGGATTGACTGCTTTGATCCACTTACAGTCCAAGGAACTCTCCAGTACAATTTTCTTTCCATAGCCCTCTATAAAGCCAGAGAAAGAGATTCTGAGCTTATGAACAAGAATCTTGGCTTCATTTCACAGCCATCTTGTTGGACTGTAACAGGAACCATCTGGACCTATCCTTGACTTGAGAGTATTAAGCTGGAACATAGTAGGTGGAATTCCTGCCTTCCAGGGCAATACCACCTACAGCAGTAGCTGGACTTCCTGGAATGTTGGAATGATAACCCTAGTGGGTAACAATTATGGGTACTGCCCGGTGTGCTGTAGCACTTTTGGGTGCAAACTGTCTGGTTGCTTTTGTCGTGTGACTGTTGGTAAAACTACTTGCCCTCACTGCGCACTGCTTCTCCCAGCTGCACATGATCTCTTTTGGGAACGTAAAATTCTGTGAGTCTCTTCCTTCCTATTAGCAGAGAAGGAACAGAAGAGCAGCTAATTTCATATAGTGGCCACGTAGGGGTGACCCTGTCACGTGTAAGAGTTTTCCAAACACTGGTGAGAATTCATCCAAGCCCAGCACTTTCAGGCACATGGGAGGCCAACGCTGCAACCAAGGCTATAGGGGCAGGATGTCTGTCTTCCACTGGATGACACCAGATGCTTGAACTGCAAGGCAGGTGCTAAGTAGCTCCCATGAGGACTCCTTACCCAGCCTAACAGCCACCCTCCTAGGCTTCAAACTTGGCAGTTGAGAACAGAACTTGCTTTGTTCTCCAAATCAAGATTTGTGATTGTTGAAGACCGCACAATACACAGATTGCAATTTCACAGAAAGCTCAAAAGCTATTCTCCACAGGAGGTCATGTTCTCCGAATTCTGAGCCCAGAGGTGTTTGGAAACGTACATATTTGTTCTGGATAGCCATTTATGATGTGCTGCTGGCTTGTGGCCAGATACTAGGATGTTCTGTGTCCTACAATGAGGAAAAGAGTCCCTCATTTCAGTCTTTCCCAGCATCAGAATCTTCTCCAGTGAGTCCACTCTTCACATCAGGCGGCCAAAGTATTGGAACTTCAGCTTCAACACCAGTCCTTTCAATGAATATTCAGGGTGGATTATCTTTAGGATTGACTGCTTTGATCCACTTACAGTCCAAGGAACTCCCCAGTACAATTTTCTTTCCATAGCCCTCTATAAAGCCAGAGAAAGAGATTCTGAGCTTATGAACAAGAATCTTGGCTTCATTTCACAGCCATCTTGTTGGACTGTAACAGGAACCATCTGGACCTATCCTTGACTTGAGAGTATTAAGCTGGAACATAGTAGGTGGAATTCCTGCCTTCCAGGGCAATACCACCTACAGCAGTAGCTGGACTTCCTGGAATGTTGGAATGATAACCCTAGTGGGTAACAATTATGGGTACTGCCCGGTGTGCTGTAGCACTTTTGGGTGCAAACTGTCTGGTTGCTTTTGTCGTGTGACTGTTGGTAAAACTACTTGCCCTCACTGCGCACTGCTTCTCCCAGCTGCACATGATCTCTTTTGGGAACGTAAAATTCTGTGAGTCTCTTCCTTCCTATTAGCAGAGAAGGAACAGAAGAGCAGCTAATTTCATATAGTGGCCACGTAGGGGTGACCCTGTCACGTGTAAGAGTTTTCCAAACACTGGTGAGAATTCATCCAAGCCCAGCACTTTCAGGCACATGGGAGGCCAACGCTGCAACCAAGGCTATAGGGGCAGGATGTCTGTCTTCCACTGGATGACACCAGATGCTTGAACTGCAAGGCAGGTGCTAAGTAGCTCCCATGAGGACTCCTTACCCAGCCTAACAGCCACCCTCCTAGGCTTCAAACTTGGCAGTTGAGAACAGAACTTGCTTTGTTCTCCAAATCAAGATTTGTGATTGTTGAAGACCGCACAATACACAGATTGCAATTTCACAGAAAGCTCAAAAGCTATTCTCCACAGGAGGTCATGTTCTCCGAATTCTGAGCCCAGAGGTGTTTGGAAACGTACATATTTGTTCTGGATAGCCATTTATGATGTGCTGCTGGCTTGTGGCCAGATACTAGGGATGTTCTGTGTCCTACAATGAGGAAAAGAGTCCCTCATTGTAAAGAGGGGTGCTGCCCCATATGCCAGTAGGGCTCTTGTTGAAAATCATTGAAGCCGTCCAGCGGCACCCTCTTTGGGGGACCTTTTCTGACCATAAACACAAGAGTCTCACGATTCAGCAGCTCTGTGATGATGGCCTGACCTACTGTGACTGCAGCAGCAGGGAGCCCCTGGGCTTTCTGTGCTCCTCGCTTCCCTGGGTGGTGCTGTGTCCTATGTGTCTGGAAAGGGCTTTTCCCAGTTGGGTTTTCTGATCATTTTCCTTCTCTCCTCTTTTTCCATCTCCTCATCTGCTGCCAGACCACACACTGTATCACAAGAATTATGGCACATCTACCAGGATTTTGAAGCTCCTTGGAAAGAGCTAGTTTGGAATAGTACATGGAAGCCTAAAAAATGAACTCTCAGAGGGATACGCTGTTATTTTTAAATTCTCCAGGTCCCTGAATGGCACTTCTCCTCCTCCCCTAGCCTTTCCATGCTCCTTTTCCTTTCGTGTGGAAAGTTTTTATTTTTAAATGGCTTGGACTCCCTCCTCACTCTAGCTTTTAAAGGTCTAGAGCCAAGAATTTGGATTTCTTGCAGTGGAGAATGAATCCCAGGTGTGGTTCTTCTTGCCTTTGTGAGATGGGGCCTGGGTGGACTACTGGGGGAAAACAGTTCATTTCCAGGAACTTGGTAAGCAGTTTCTGGTATAGCAGAAGCCAGAGGGGGAAAGGAAAAAGAAAGAGCCATTAAGAAGCATTTTGTTTGCGAGATGGAGAGAGATGATGAGAAGTGTGTGTGTGTGTGTGTGTGTGTGTGTGTGTGTGTGTGTGAAGAGTGTGGCTAGGAAGAAAGTGAAAGCAGAGAACATGGACTTTCGCTTCTCTCTTTCTGTGAAGGCATGAATGGAAAGAAACAAAGTGGGCAGCAGGTTTGAGAAAGGGTCGAGTTCCAAAGAACATTTTCTCTCATGTAATTCTGTTTCTTTTTATTGTGTGGCTCAGAAAGTGACTCTTAAAAATGACCCAGTAGGGGCTTCCCTGGTGGTCCTGTGGGTAAAGAGTCCGCCTTGCAGTATGAGGGGCGCCGGTTTGATCCTTGGCCAGGGAGGATCCCATGTGCTGTGGAGCGGCTGGACCAGTGTGTCCAATTACGAGCCAGCACTCTGGAGCGCATGCGCCCAGAACCAGTGCTCTACAGCAAGTTAGGCCACTGCAATGGGAGGCCTGCACAGGACGGGGAACAGAGATAGATGGCAATAAATGAAAGACCAATAAAAGTGACCAAAATTTGGAGCTTCCCCTGGTTGCCAAGTGGGTAAGGACACCGCCTTGCAGTGCAAGGGGCGCCGGTTTGATCCCTGGCCTGGGAGGATCCCACGTGCCGCGGAGCGGCTGGACCGATGTGTCCAATTACCGAGCCGGAGCTCTGGAGCGCATGCGCCTAGAGCCGGCGCTCTGCAGACGCCACCGCGATGGGAGGCCCGCAGGAGCCAAAGAACAAAGACGGATGAAAATAGAGAAATGAAAAACCAATAGAAGTGGCCCGCCCGCTCCCCTCCCTCCCCAACCCGACCCCGCCCAAAAAAAAAAAAAAGACCAAAATTAAAAAAAAAAAAAAAAGACCCAGTAGGTGCCACAGTGCTTAGCACTGTGTGAGATTTAAGAGGATGAGTGACAAGGACACAGTCCTTGCTCTCACAGAACTAGTAGCCTGGTCTGGGAGACGAGGCTTTGTCCTCTGCCTCTTGAAACATGGGACGTGGCAGCTCCAGCCAGAATGTCCAGGCCAGAATGTTTTCATATGTCAGCGCTGATTGGTGCCACAGGGGTGTGGTGTTCTGGGTTCCTAACTGCTGATTGATCCACTATAGCTGCAGCATCCGTATAAACACATCCAAATCAGTAAGATGATCAATGTGTTTATATATGTATCATCTGTTTACATACATTTTGTGTATATAAATATACACATAGACATACGTACAGATATACATACACTTTTTTGTTTTAATTTAGCAAAGATACTTTAGATTCTCTCTTTCAAGGACCATTCACATTATGTGCCCTGCCCCTGCTGTGTTTTCACTAAAGTACTTCCTTTTGCATACGTGCATGTGTGCTAAGTCCCTTTAGTTGTGTCTGAGTCTTTGTGACCCACTGGGCTGCAGACTGCCAGGCTCCTCTGTCCATGGGATTCTCCAGGCAAGAATACCGGAGTGGGTTGGTCTGCCCTCCTCTAGGGCATCTTCCCAACCCAGGGATTGAACCCACGTCTCTTATGTCTCCTGCATTGGCAGTCAAGTTCTTTATCACTAGTACCACCTAGGAAGCCCGCTCTTCGTTTTACCTGTTAACATAACCAATCTGTGAATCATTCTAGATGTCTTCTTAGGCCGACATAAACTCCAGCACAGGCTGATCATAACCCTTATCCTGGAGCGAAGGCTTTATGTCCCAGGGATACAACATCGATGTCCTTCACACAGGAATCACTGACCAGACTCCCTCAGTCACCAGTTCATGTAGTGAAAAAAAGTTGGAGCTGCTTAAAAAGTCAGACAATTCTTGATACTAGCTTTCATTTTTGTGTTATTTCCACTATGAAATTCTCGTCAGAAGGTTTTAGAAAAAAAGTGAGAAATAGAATTGCCAACTGGATGACTATGACAGAGGGAACAGGAGACACTAATTGCCAACAGGTTCCTTTCTATTTCTATTTGCACAAAAGGTCTTCTGTCTGACAGATTCTTTTTTTAAGTGTGAGGTTCACTGTAGTACTTTATTTATCTTTTTTGGAGGGTTGGGGCTGGGGGGTGGGGGGGGAGGGGACGGGCAGGCCACTTCTATTGGTCTTTTCATTTATTTATTTTCATCCATCTTTCGTTCTTTTGGCTCCTGTGGGCCTCCCATCGCGGTGGCGTCTGTCGCCCGAGAGCGCCAGCTCTGGGCGCATGCGGATGACTATTGATCCACTATAGCTGCAGCATCCGTATAAACACATCCAAATCAGTAAGATGATCAATGTGTTTATATATGTATCATCTGTTTACATACATTTTGTGTATATAAATATACACATAGACATACGTACAGATATACATACACTTTTTTGTTTTAATTTAGCAAAGATACTTTAGATTCTCTCTTTCAAGGACCATTCACATTATGTGCCCTGCCCCTGCTGTGTTTTCACTAAAGTACTTCCTTTTGCATACGTGCATGTGTGCTAAGTCCCTTTAGTTGTGTCTGAGTCTTTGTGACCCACTGGGCTGCAGACTGCCAGGCTCCTCTGTCCATGGGATTCTCCAGGCAAGAATACCGGAGTGGGTTGGTCTGCCCTCCTCTAGGGCATCTTCCCAACCCAGGGATTGAACCCACGTCTCTTATGTCTCCTGCATTGGCAGTCAAGTTCTTTATCACTAGTACCACCTAGGAAGCCCGCTCTTCGTTTTACCTGTTAACATAACCAATCTGTGAATCATTCTAGATGTCTTCTTAGGCCGACATAAACTCCAGCACAGGCTGATCATAACCCTTATCCTGGAGCGAAGGCTTTATGTCCCAGGGATACAACATCGATGTCCTTCACACAGGAATCACTGACCAGACTCCCTCAGTCACCAGTTCATGTAGTGAAAAAAAGTTGGAGCTGCTTAAAAAGTCAGACAATTCTTGATACTAGCTTTCATTTTTGTGTTATTTCCACTATGAAATTCTCGTCAGAAGGTTTTAGAAAAAAAGTGAGAAATAGAATTGCCAACTGGATGACTATGACAGAGGGAACAGGAGACACTAATTGCCAACAGGTTCCTTTCTATTTCTATTTGCACAAAAGGTCTTCTGTCTGACAGATTCTTTTTTTAAGTGTGAGGTTCACTGTAGTACTTTATTTATCTTTTTTGGAGGGTTGGGGCTGGGGGGTGGGGAGGGAGGGGGACGGGCAGGCCACTTCTATTGGTCTTTTCATTTATCTATTTTCATCCGTCTTTCGTTCTTTTGGCTCCTGTGGGCCTCCCATCGCGGTGGCGTCTGTCGCTGCAGAGCGCCAGCTCTGGGCGCATGCGCTCCAGAGCTCCGGCTCGGCAATTGGACACATCGGTCCAGCCGCTCCGCGGCACGTGGGATCTTCCCAGGCCAGGGATCGAACCAGCGCCCCTTGCACTGCAAGGCGGAGTCCTTACCCACTGAACCACCAGGGGAAGCCCTGACAGATTCTTTCTGTTGAAAGTCACTGCAGCAAGCCCCGGCCCCATGTTTGGGAGCTGCCACTCCCTGTCAGGTTGGCTTCCGGAGGCTTCTAAGGTCTCCTGCTACTTGTCTCACAGGAAAGGTGGCTTTGGCCTTTGTTGCCTCAGTAAATGTTTGGTTTGAGTCATGAGGCTTTGACAGTGGCTGTGTTTTATTGCCGTCTTTCTCCTGCTAGTGTACACATTAGGTGACATATACCCACCATGGCACCCTGACTTACTCTTGAGGTTTGTGAGCAGTAATGGACTGGATCTCACCCCCTAAACTGGACACAGGTTCTGAAGTGGGACTTGATAGCCTGTATCTTCACATGGTCCCTCCACCAACCCCCACGTGTGTTTGTATCCTAATCTCTTATTCTCATAAGGAGTTGTTGTTCGGTCACTAAGTCATGTCCAACTCTCTGAGATCCCATGGACTACTGCATGCCAGGTTTCCTTGTCCTTCACTGTCACCTGGAGTTTGCTCAAACTCATGTCCATTGACTCAGCGATGCCTTCCAACTATCTTATTCTCTGTCACCCACTTCTCCTTGTGCCTTCAATCTTTCCCAGCATCAAGATCTTTTCCAATGAGTCAACTCTTTGCATCTATGGCCATGGTATTGGAGCTTCAGCTTTAGCATCAGTCCTTCCAATGAATATTCAGGGTTGATTTCCTTTAGGATTGACTTATTTGATCTCCTTGCAGTCCAGGGGACTCCTAAGAGTCTTCACCAACACCACAGTTCAAAAGCATCAGTCCTTCAGCCCTCAGTCTTCTTTATGGTCCAGCACTCACATCCATACATGACTACTGGAAAAACCATAGCATTATGGTTATATTGGATGTGGGTTCACTCCAATGACTTCATTTTAACTTATTCACCTCTTTAATGACCCTGTGTCTAAATACAGTCATGTCCTGAGGTACTGGGAATTAGGACTTCAACAAATGAATTGAGGTGGTGTATGATTCAGGCCATAATGCTAAGATTTCACTGAAAATGTTTAGGCTTTATTGTGTTCTTTTCTTGGAGAGGCCTGACACTGAGTGTCTAGAGACACAATTCAAGCCTGTTATAAGCTGCCTTGATAGTTGAAAGGAATTGAGAGATGGCTGGACCCAGGATTCCTGAACCCTGTCTCACCAGGCCCACTCTGTCTTATTGCCCAGAAGGGATCACAAAGGCCAGGTCATCCCAAAGCACACCTGTTTACTATCTGCGTGTTTGTGCCTAAACCCCAGTGGGGAACACCAGTGCTGGTGTGCAGGGCTAGAAACCATGCAGAGCAGAGCAGGGAGGAGGTGGACCAGCCTATGTTAGGAAGTCTTGGTGGATATTTTAATGATCACTTAACTACATACAGATACTGTCCTAGTGATTTACATTCTTTAAAAAAATTTTTTTTTGAAGATTTAGAAAACCTACCGTTGACTACTTTATTAACATCCAAAATGCAGAAAGGATATAATCTTAAGAGTAAACAACCGTCCTTGACATGGAAATAATTTAGCTTTACCAACACTACACTCTCATTAATTTTCTTATTTTGCCGTGAATCAAGGACATAGTTATCATTTGAGCTTAGCTTTGAAGGTGAATAGGAGGAGATTTATTGTGGGACTAGAAAAAATTCCACAGAGAAGGCAAGAGTGTTATAGAAAGAACATAAACTCTCTAGGTAGACACAGATGGTTTGGAATCCAGGCTCCAATATGTACTGTGACCTTAAGAAATACAAACTCATGGTTTGAGAACTTTCTGGCTTCCACATCTGGATAATGAGGTGTTAATTTACCCTAGTGGTTGGGAGGACAGAATTAGGTAGCCCTTATTTATATTAGAAGACTGTGGATTTTTCTCAATATTTTGTGAAACAGCCTTGGAATCCAATTATAAGTTCCCCTTCTTTTGACTGAAGTAGCCACAGATATACAAATGATTGTCATTAAAATGCTGCCAGTCTTAGGAAACTGTGCTCATTATTATATCATCAGAGTGCATTTTATATGGCTTTCTCCATCCCTAGTATGCATTCTAGGTAGTTAAAATCCAGCAGCAGCTGCATTATCTGTAGATGTGATATGGATCCTTGGTAGTCCTTTGAGATGACATGCAATGCCAGAGATTTGTCTCACAGTGGTTAGAAACAAGCCTTCATCTTGTTCTTGATTAGCTGAGGTGAACTGACATCATAACTAGGGAAAGAGACCTGAATTGCAAACTGAAGAATTCTTTTCCTTTCATAATTTATCATTTTCCATTTATTCTGCCCTTCCTCCCTAATGAGCAACATATCACATTTTTTTTCCTTGTCTTGGAAGGGAAGCGGCTTTGAGCATGCTTGTGCACTGAGCAGCAGGAGCTGAGAGAGGGAGGGTAACAGATGGAGTGAGACCTTGGCAGAGAAGGGAGTTTGCTGGGATCTCCACTCCTGCTATGTCACTGCCATCTTCCCCATCCATTCCCAAAGGAGAAAATGTTGGCCTTCAAAGTACAGTAGAACACCACATGCATCATAGATTTTGCTAGCCAGAATCCCATTGATCCAAACTCTCATTCCAGCTCTGTCGGGAGCAAGCCTGATCACATTAGAGAAATTCATTGCCTATTTGAGCCTTAGTGTCTTCACATCTTAGTGGTAAATACTGCGCATGCTAACTCCCTAATTGTGTATACAGCAAATTCTCATAAATAATAGTTCTTTTTACTATCAGTGCACTGCTGTTGTATGCTGTAAATTCTCTTTCATCAGATGCAAAAGCAAAATTAATATGCTGACCCATTCATCCAAGTTATTGTATGTATATATTTATGATGGTAACGCATTGCATGGAGACTCATACTTTACCTGCAGTCTCAATGACTGTTGGATACTTTCTTATTTCACAGTCAGCATAGCTTAAGGTTGAGGAGACTGGATTCTGAAGCCTCATAGCTTCAGTTTCAACCCGACATCACTCTTATCAACTTGGGCCTTGGGAAAGTTCCTTGACCTCTCTGTGCCTCAGTTTCTTCTTCAAAAGAATGAGGATGATGAAACAGTACCTCTATCAAGGGGCTGGTAATGAGGATTAAGTGCATTAACAGTTGTAAAATGTTTAGAATGGAGTCAGAGGACAATATTTTTTAAATAGGAAAAAAAAAAAATTTTGTCTGTTTCTTCATATGGTGTGATCTGTGGGGTCATACACATTTTCCAGGCCCTGCCAATTGGAATCATATTTTAAGCTTAAATACTTGGCACTTTCCGGTTCAAAACCTGAGTAGAACATTCGTTCTTGATTAGCTGAGGTGAACTGACATCATAACTAGGGAAAGAGACCTGAATTGCAAACTGAAGAATTCTTTTCCTTTCATAATTTATCATTTTCCATTTATTCTGCCCTTCCTCCCTAATGAGCAACATATCACATTTTTTTTCCTTGTCTTGGAAGGGAAGCGGCTTTGAGCATGCTTGTGCACTGAGCAGCAGGAGCTGAGAGAGGGAGGGTAACAGATGGAGTGAGACCTTGGCAGAGAAGGGAGTTTGCTGGGATCTCCACTCCTGCTATGTCACTGCCATCTTCCCCATCCATTCCCAAAGGAGAAAATGTTGGCCTTCAAAGTACAGTAGAACACCACATGCATCATAGATTTTGCTAGCCAGAATCCCATTGATCCAAACTCTCATTCCAGCTCTGTCGGGAGCAAGCCTGATCACATTAGAGAAATTCATTGCCTATTTGAGCCTTAGTGTCTTCACATCTTAGTGGTAAATACTGCGCATGCTAACTCCCTAATTGTGTATACAGCAAATTCTCATAAATAATAGTTCTTTTTACTATCAGTGCACTGCTGTTGTATGCTGTAAATTCTCTTTCATCAGATGCAAAAGCAAAATTAATATGCTGACCCATTCATCCAAGTTATTGTATGTATATATTTATGATGGTAACGCATTGCATGGAGACTCATACTTTACCTGCAGTCTCAATGACTGTTGGATACTTTCTTATTTCACAGTCAGCATAGCTTAAGGTTGAGGAGACTGGATTCTGAAGCCTCATAGCTTCAGTTTCAACCCGACATCACTCTTATCAACTTGGGCCTTGGGAAAGTTCCTTGACCTCTCTGTGCCTCAGTTTCTTCTTCAAAAGAATGAGGATGATGAAACAGTACCTCTATCAAGGGGCTGGTAATGAGGATTAAGTGCATTAACAGTTGTAAAATGTTTAGAATGGAGTCAGAGGACAATATTTTTTAAATAGGAAAAAAAAAAAATTTTGTCTGTTTCTTCATATGGTGTGATCTGTGGGGTCATACACATTTTCCAGGACCTGCCAATTGGAATCATATTTTAAGCTTAAATACTTGGCACTTTCAGGTTCAAAACCTGAGTAGAATTACACTCTAGTATCTATTTCCAAGAAGTCTTCAGTGAAAGGAATGTCTTTAACACTTGGTGGTGCTAATGGGTCTACTAGGGTGGTCAGGGCTGTCTTTGAAATTTTGATGCCTTTCAGACATGCAGATCGTGAAACTGGCTTTGAAGTTTTGGTGGCTCACCCAGAAATGCAAACCCAGAACTAGCCTTGAGCAAGGAATTTGAGGCGTATGCCTATTCTTGACTGAGGCATGAGCTAGAAGTTGCAGCAGTGAGAAACCAAGTTCGTGACCTGGGAAAGGTTCGTTCTGGCCCCAGGCAGCTCTGTGTAAAGCCTTTAAGCAGCCTCCCCACCCTGTTGGTGCTGTGCAAGGATCTGGAGTGTTGGAGGCTGGGCTGACACCCTTTTGGTACCTGCTCAGCCCCCTGTCCTTGAATGGAATACTTGCTAAAATAACCCCAAATTTCCATTAACCGTCTGTGCCACACTAATGACCCTCCTTCTGGGATGAAGGATTCTCCTCGGTAGAGAGCCCCAATTCAAGCATTTCATAAGACTGGTGTAGTTGCACAGCCACTGAGGGTCTGTAGTGAAAAACTGACACCATGTGGCACACATGAAGGGCAGCCAGGCAGGCAGCCTGCAGGGCCACTGGGCGGGGTGGTCCCTGGGGGTCCTAAGGCCTTCAGATTCGTGGATGCCCAGCAATTCCTGAACTAGTAATAAGGTGTTAGTCCTAATCTGGGATTATACATATCTGTAAACAATAAAACACTGTAAAAGTAAAAAGTGAAAGGGAAAAAAAAAGATGTTAGTCCTGAGGGTCAGGCCAGAGCTTTCTTCTAAGCTAAGGTATGGAATCCCAATTGAAAACAGAGCTTGTGTATTTAATTCTATGCTTTGAACTAGGAAAATTTTCATCCCAGAAACTATGAAATCATACTGTATACATGTGTAAGTATAAAAATCTCAGATATAACCATAAACTTTTGTTCTCCAGCCCGCCCCCATCTACAAATATGCCTATGCATGTGCACCCCAGACACAGTCTTAAAAATGGAGAAGCGGGCTTCCCTGATGGTCCAGTGGATAAGGACACCACCTTGCAGTGCAAGGGCCACCAGTCTGATCCCTGGCCAGGGAAGATCCCACTTGCCGCGGAGCGGCTGGACCGATGTGTCCAACTACCAAGCCAGAGCTCTGCGACAACAGAGGCCACCGCGATGGGAGGCCCACACGGGCCAAAGAACAAAGTTGGTTGAAAATAGATAAATGAAAGACCAATAGAAGTGGCCCGCCCACCCCCCTCGCTCCCCACAAAAAAAATTAAAAAAAAAAAAACAACCAGAGAAGCACTGGATCTGGGTGTTTTTTGTTTTCTCTTTGCCAACTATATATTCATTTCATTGTCTTATGGCAGGGAGCAGACTTTAAGGGTTTAACACAGAAACTTATTTTTCTTCTAATAGTTGAGAAGAAGCCATGTTAGGCCATTTTAGCAGAGGAGAGCCCTTGTCCCCTGGTGATGACTCCAAAACACTGGTTTTGTAGAATCCTGAAGGTAACAGAAAATTCAGAATGTATTTCTGGTATTTTTTCTCCTGGTGGAGAACCCCCTTAATTATTCCTAAAGGCATTACATGTAGTACCCTATCCAATCTTTTTGGTAAATATAGGTAGGTCTTTTTTGCCTTCACATGGCATAGTGGCTTTGTAAATTATTCACAGCAAATGTGTGCATGGTCTTGGAATCAGACCTTCCTTCCTTGGCCTAGTTCCTGGCTCCGTCATGTCTGCACCTCTTCCTGGCCTCCCTCTCAGTTTCCTCACCTGTAAAGCTGGCAACACCAGAGTGCCTGTCTCAGAGGACAAAACCATGCGATCATCTCAATAGATGCAGAAGCAATATGAAACATTTGACAAAGATTATGTATAAAGCATCGAGACTAGTGTCAGACACAAAGTCAGCTCTCATTGAATGTTAATTATTACTGCAAATAATACAAGCAGTAAGTTGATTCATCTGTTATGAAAATTTCTTCTTGGGGAGAAAAAAATGTTCAGAAATCACTGCCAAGTTTGCGTGCAAAAGGTGGGAGTCAGTCCCAGTGTTAGGTGTCTGTGCCCTAGTTTTCTCTCTAGGCTCAGAATGTGAAAGAGGTCTAGTTGGATACCTGTTACTGAGATGAATCCCAGCTTCCTCCTTTCTCCTTCATCCCATCTAACACCAAAATCCCTGTTTCAGGTGATCTGGGTGTGCACAGTGGGGAGGAACTCCAGCTCACCACCACCATCACCCATGTGGACGGACCCACTGAGATCTACAAGCTGACCCGCAAGGAGGCCCAGGAGTAGGAGGCTGCAGCACCCGGTCGGGACTGTCCACCACACCCCGGCCCTGCTGACCAGAGCAGGGAGCGTGCTGGAGAGCTCCTTGAGCCAACAGATGCTCTGTCTCTTAGCTGAGGTTTCTCGGATCAGTGGTGTGGCCGTTTGTCAGCTTGCCTTCCGCCAAGTAGTTCTCGGAGGAAGATTCCTGCGGCCACTAATACATTGTGTATGATAACAAAACCTCTGGTATGACACATTTTCTGTGATCATTGTTAATTAGTGACATAGTAACATCTGTAGCAGGTGGTTAGTAAACCTCATGTGTTGGGGGTACACTCCTTGGGGGATGGTTTGGGCCAGATAGGGTCTATATGGAGTGGAATGTTTGACTCTTTTTTTCTTGTTTTAGGTTCTAGGATAGAATTTAACATTCTTTGCAGTCCAAGATGGACTGGTGTCATAGTCTTCTCACTCCTAATCCATGACCACTTTTTTACCCCCTATTTATATCACCAGGTAGCCTATCAAGTTAATATTTAAGTTGTCAAGAGATATCTGTCCCTATTTTTTATGGCATAATATAAAATAACTGAATTCCATGAGAAGATCTATTACACCAGGGGCATTTCAGCTTTGAAACCAAATCTGTGTATCCAATACTAACCAGTCTGTTGGATGTGGGTTTTAAAAAAAAAAAATGTTTGCTAAACTATCCAAGTAGGATTTATTGTATTAAATGGCCTTTGGGTCTAAAAAGCTTTTTTAACCTCTTGCTTAAAATGTGTTTTCTTTTGATAAGATGCTTCAAACAGCCTCCGAAAGTGTAGATCTGATCATTTAAATAAACCTGTATGTGTATGCATATATGTATATGCACACCTTGTCCTCCTGCTCAGCCAGAACACACGCATGCAGATTCTTTTTCTATGTTGTGTCTGTCGGATGAGGGGAAATAGCTTTATGAAAAATTAAAATATTTTGCCATTAAATCCAAAATTTAGGGAGTAGTATATATTTCTGGAAATTGGATGGTTAACCACGCTGGGCATGTGTGGCAGAAAAGGTGAGGGGAAAGGTTATGGCATTTAGAAGTAGACTCTGACTCCCCTACCATGCCCAGTTCCCCAAGTAACCTGTTTCGTTGTACTTTATCAGTCAGCCATTGGAAAGGTGACATGTTACAGTACAGAAAGAATACTGAATCTGAGGTTAGAAGGCAGGATTCCCCAGCAGAGATCTGGCGTTTATTACATAGTGTGACGTTGTTGAAGCCACCTGACCTGGCTGTTCCCTCACCTACAAACTGCCATTCATAAACTTGTAACTGCTTCACAGGGTGCCAGTGCAAATTAGACCAGCAAATGTGTATGGAAATGCATTTTAAACTCTAAAGCTGTGTAAATATGCTTTAGTGCATGAGTGTCCTATTTTTCAGACCAAAATAAACCTCATGTGTTGGTACACTTGGGGATGGTTTGGGCCAGATAGGGTCTATATGGAGTGGAATGTTTGACTCTTTTTTTCTTGTTTTAGGTTCTAGGATAGAATTTAACATTCTTTGCAGTCCAAGATGGACTGGTGTCATAGTCTTCTCACTCCTAATCCATGACCACTTTTTTACCCCCTATTTATATCACCAGGTAGCCTATCAAGTTAATATTTAAGTTGTCAAGAGATATCTGTCCCTATTTTTTATGGCATAATATAAAATAACTGAATTCCATGAGAAGATCTATTACACCAGGGGCATTTCAGCTTTGAAACCAAATCTGTGTATCCAATACTAACCAGTCTGTTGGATGTGGGTTTTAAAAAAAAAAAATGTTTGCTAAACTATCCAAGTAGGATTTATTGTATTAAATGGCCTTTGGGTCTAAAAAGCTTTTTTAACCTCTTGCTTAAAATGTGTTTTCTTTTGATAAGATGCTTCAAACAGCCTCCGAAAGTGTAGATCTGATCATTTAAATAAACCTGTATGTGTATGCATATATGTATATGCACACCTTGTCCTCCTGCTCAGCCAGAACACACGCATGCAGATTCTTTTTCTATGTTGTGTCTGTCGGATGAGGGGAAATAGCTTTATGAAAAATTAAAATATTTTGCCATTAAATCCAAAATTTAGGGAGTAGTATATATTTCTGGAAATTGGATGGTTAACCACGCTGGGCATGTGTGGCAGAAAAGGTGAGGGGAAAGGTTATGGCATTTAGAAGTAGACTCTGACTCCCCTACCATGCCCAGTTCCCCAAGTAACCTGTTTCGTTGTACTTTATCAGTCAGCCATTGGAAAGGTGACATGTTACAGTACAGAAAGAATACTGAATCTGAGGTTAGAAGGCAGGATTCCCCAGCAGAGATCTGGCGTTTATTACATAGTGTGACGTTGTTGAAGCCACCTGACCTGGCTGTTCCCTCACCTACAAACTGCCATTCATAAACTTGTAACTGCTTCACAGGGTGCCAGTGCAAATTAGACCAGCAAATGTGTATGGAAATGCATTTTAAACTCTAAAGCTGTGTAAATATGTTCTTTCTAGAGTCGAACAACAGTTTCATGAGTGTCCTATTTTTCAGACATTGATGCCTAGAGGTTTGAGATACAATCCATTTAATTTACCTGCTCCTTCTCTATCCTTTCTTTTTCCTGATTTTGGCTAAAACCATGATAAATCATAACGGGAGGAAATATTTTGGCTTTGGCTATTCTCTCAGGCCTTTTCCTCTCCTGGTAAACCATTGATGGTGTTGAATCCAAAGCACTCAGCATCCACTTCTGATCAACCACTGTGGCACCAGGAATCAGATGTAGCCCATGCTTCACAGTCTGGAAGGGAAGATGAACTTAAAACACGACAAGTAATCTCATGCCCAAGAGGATGGAGACAGAATTTCTCCAAGGAGATGAGAAAAGGGCCTGAGAGAAGCTTTGAAGAAGTAAGATTTTTACCAGGGCCAAAGGACAAAGGGAACAGCAGCACAAAAATCACAGAGGAAGCGAAAAAGGCTTTGGATAAGGCTGGTCATCAGGTCTGGCTGGCATATACAAGGAGTGGAAATAGCAGAATATAGGCTCTATGCATCTTTGAGCCAGGAGGAGAAGGGTCTTTAACGTCGTGGGAAGAGCAGTCAGACTCAGCCTGGGGTTTTATGCAGAGAAGTGGTATGATCAGAATTACTGCTGGAGCAACAGAGGCTGGACAAGCCCAGTAAAAAGATCACAAAGGCCAAAACCAGGGCAATCATAGAGGACAAGGAGAAGAGCAAATTAATTTTGGAGATTAATGTGGCAAGGTTTGAGCATTCTGAATGTGAACCTCAAGAAAATCAAAAGCAGAGTTAAATGTCAAGCCCTCCTACAAGACAGAATGGTAGGGCTCTTGGCAGAATTACAGATTCCTGGAGGGACAACGTTAGTCTATTACCTAAGGGTCTGTATCAATACTGGAAGTCGGGTCTAGAAAGCTTACCTAAAAAGAGGGACTTCAGTAGAACTTCCCAAGAGCGCCAGTACCAGGAACTCATGGACCTTTCTGCCAAAACAGTACCATTTACTAGTCCAAGTCTTTGTCTCTCTTGCTTCTAAACTAGGGGAGGTCCATGAGTAGCTCAGTCTTGGGCAAGTGGCTTCCCCTGTGCCAATCAAGTGTGACCAGGAAGCCAAGTCAAATGGCCACTAGCCAATTACCCTGTGGATTGAGGTCAGTTTCTGAAGAATGGAAAGTTCATTTTGAGCTAGGCACACAGTCAGAGAAGACGTATTACAGTGGGCCAGATGAGGAGTTTGGATTTGCCTAGGCCGGGTTTTAAAAGCCACCTTCTGGAAGAAATGACACACTAACAGAAACAAGAGGAGAGGCATACCATACCAGTCAGGGCAGGAGGCTTTGCAGCCATTGTTGAAAATGAAATTGAGCTCGACAGAGGATCGAAACGTCCAATAACGATGAGTGGTGAGCCAGGCACAGCTACGTTCAAGAGGTGACAGGAGGAAACTGAGGTAGGTGACTCATAGCAATCTAAATTGTCAATCTGGAAGAGCCAGATTGAAGGGGGAAAAGTTATATACCCTGAGAGACTCAACAGTGTTTAAAGATTGAATAAGGCATATTGGATTTGGTGTTGATATGTAGGACCTCATGGCAAGAGCAGAAATTAGACGTAGCGCACAGTCAATGGGTGCTTGTGATGGGAAGACAAGAGGTAGGATTGTGGCTCCAGGAGAAACCGGAGTCTGGGGAGACACTGGGGCTGGGTTTGTAGGCTTTGAGGGTGAGGGTCAACCATGAAGTCATGGTGATAATGAAGGAGCTTAACGTTCAAGGAAAGTTAGAGACATGGACTAAAGGACAGAAGCCTGATGAGTTAGTTTTGAAAGTGGGAAAAGCCACTTTTATCCAGAGACAGGAGAGAAATAACAAATGGATGTTGGGTGAGAAACTTGAGGTTAAAAGAAGAGAAGTTGCAGCCTGTCCCTCTGTGTATTCTGTTTTCTGTTTTCTCCTTGAACATGAAATGAGCTTGGAATTATCCTGAAGAATTTGTGAGTTTTAACAATGCAGGTGGAGCACAAGTGTTTTCAATCAGCTGGAAAGTTCAAGAAACGCTTCATGAGGTGAGCAAAAGCCTTTAGTAGGGACTGTCAACCTAGAACAGAAATTAATCATTGGCCATATAAGTGTTGTATGAATTGTCTTAAAATTTTTATGTATTTTTGAAGAATATTATAATAATTATAATAATTATAAAATTCCCCAACTGTCTGCTTTTTAAAAATAAGAAAAGTTTCATTATATGCAACAAACAGGTAAAATACAATTGCTATTTACCATAGAAAACAGTTTATGTTAACTTATTGGGTTCATTAGGTGTTAATCCTACATTTTCCCCCTAGGGGAAGAAAATGTCCATAATAATGAAATAAGTAGTTTTTTCCCCTGCAATCTGTAGGTAATTTTAATCATTTCTCAAAACTGAGATGATGCCTCAGTTCTGATGCCTGAGAGCTGGTGAAGCCTTTGGAAGCTGCACTCCTGGGATCCATGCAGGTACTTTGAGAAAGTCTACAGAAATATTAGAAGGGAGATTATAGGTCTCATCCTCATTTTACCAGTTCCAGAAACTATTTTGTCAACTGTTTCAAACAGATTAAGCTCTGAGAGGCTGCCTGGTCACACTGGGGAGTCTCAGTGAGTGATGATTCCCATGCAGTCTTTTACAGTGAAGTATTTGCCATGTTTTGTGTCTCCATCACCCCGGGCATGTTCTACCTTGCTGTTGTTTGGTAACCATGGAGGCTAAAAGAGGAAATAGAGGGGGATTTTTGGTTGGACAGAGGTAAAAGCACAGAGAAATGGGTGCCTTTGAAAGAAGTAACACCTCAATCATGATAAAGCCTGAGAGATTGATTATCCCTATGTGCCAAACGTGTGGGAGTTCATCTGGGGAGGGGCGGTGGGTGAGCCAGTGAATGGCCTCAGCCCATCCGAGTCTCTCTGACTGCTGTGGACTCCCTCCTTCCCTCAATTCAGTCAAACCCTGCTCCTTTGGCAGCCGTTCAGCATCAGGATTTGCTAATGCAATAGATTAGGCTTAAGTGTGGGTGCGGCCCGACTTCCATGAGTCTATGCCTTACTCCCTGTGTTTCAAGGTCCCCTCATCCTTCTGACTTCGGCTGCTTGCTCTCATCCCATCAAAATTTGCTTTGTGACTGATTTTGTTGCACAGGGATGACTTGGTTTCTGAGACTGGGTCAGCGATGCCTTTCTTTTCTCTTGACATCAGAGGGGCCTTCTGGGCGCTCCTTGAACTGCCCACTGTCTGGAGCTTCCTGACTCCATGACCAGGCACGTAGCTTCAGAGGTTGAGAAGACCCTTGTGTATGGAGACCAGACCCTCTTTGCGACTGTGGCTTTTTCTGCTGACTGCCCTTTCTCCCACAGACCCTGTCCCAGCCAGGACTGCTCTCCTCCAGACTCACGTCTCAGTTCCTCAGCCCCTCCTCCAGACATGGTTTCCAGACCCTTGCCTCAGTGCCCTGTGAACTGCATTCTAGCTCCTCGCTGTTCTAGAATATGCTAGACTGCAGCATTGCTCTAGCTAGCATAGATTAGTGGGAAAATAATACTTACTATGGTTCGACATCCTAAGAAAATGGCCCTAGATTTGAAAAATTACACACTTACTTTTTTTTTTGCTTCTTATGAACATGTAACCACTAAAACACTTAGTGTTTTAAAAAACAATACAGGGCTTCCCCTGGTGGTCTAGTGGGTAAGGACACCGCCTTGCAGTGCAAGGGGTGCCAGTTCGAGCCCCGGCCTGGGAAGATCCCACGTGCCGCGGAGCGGCCGGACAGATGTGTCCAATCACTGAGCCGGAGCTCTGGAGCACATGCGCCCAGAGCCAGTGCTCTGCGACGACAGAGGCCACCACGATGGGAGGCCCACAGGAGCCAAAGAACAAAGACGGATGAAAATAGAGAAATGAAAGACCAATAGAAGTGGCCCGCCCGCTCCCCTCCCTCCCCAACCCGACCCCGGCCCAAAATAAATAAATAAATAAATCTTAAAAAAAAAAAAAAATACAGGCATACCTCATTTTATCGCACTTGCAGATACTGCATTTTTTAAAAACAAATAGAAGGTTTATAGAAACCCTCTATCAGATGATGTTTTTAGCATTTTTTAGCAATAGAATATTTTTTAATTGAAGTAGGTATATATTTCTTTAGATATGATGCTGTTGCACACTGACTAGACTATAGTAAGGTGTAAACATAACTTTGATATGCATTAGGAAACAAAAGCATACGTGTGACTCCCTTTATTGTGGCATTCACTTTATCACAGTGATCGGGAACCAAACCTGAAGTATCTCTAAGGTATACCTGTATCACCAAAAATATTTTATTCAGCAGCATTTTTCAACTAAATTGTAGAACTTTGCACATATGAATTTTACTTTTTCCACACACAGATTCAATGGGTAAAGAACATCTTTAGCTTTTAAAATAAGCATAATTAGATACATAAATAAAAGTAGTTAAGTCCTTTCTAAGTGCAAAATGGAGTAGTTTTAACTGCTGGAGAATTGCCTCCCCTAGCTTGGCCCTCTCCTTTGTCCTGCTTTCTCTCTATATATATACACACATACATACGCCCCATGATGGGTAAACTCATTTTTCATGTGTTGGTGTTTTATAATATGGAACTTTATAATCTACATATTTTTCCTTTAATATTTCCTCTTCATAAGTTACATCGTGACTATTTTACATAATAAAGAAGGGAGGTTCAGAGAGATGAAATGACAAAGTTGGAACCAAGAAGAGATCTTCAGTTTCTGAACCTGCCTCTTCAGTAGTATATTTGTAGCAGAGTAGTCAAGAATTTCGTTTGGAACTGCAGTTTTCATTAGAGCAGAATGACCTTATTGGGAGATGTTATTCCAGACCAAAAAAAAAAAAAACCCACCAATAAAACAAAAACCTTGCCTACTTTCCATCTATGGCGAGTGTCTGCCCTCTTCTGGCCAAACGGAGGATGACCGCTATCACTGAGCAAATTCTTAGGACAAAAGTCAGACCTTCATGTGCAGGAATTTGTAGTTGCTCTATGGTAATTATTGCTTTTTGTGAGTTCTGGTCATAGATTTTTCCTTTGTTTGTGAAATGCTTCACAAGGGATTTGTTCCTCGGATAGCGCAGGAGTTTTAAATGACGTCTTTTGTATTTTAGCCAAGTTCCCTTAAAGGCAGCTTCTGAGTCAAGGATTCACAGGCAGGTTTGGAAAGGCTGTCAGAGGAGACACAGAGGAGGGAGGAAGGGAGACTGTGAATCCCTGGAGGAGGGCGAGGGGCAGACCCACTGAGCAAGGAGGGGCGGGGGGGTCTAGGTAGCACCTGCCCTCTGTTGGTGCAGGGTCACCCCTGGGCTGTTAGCTACCTGGAACCAGGGCTAGCCTGAAGAATAGGATGCCACTTTTGTGTGTTTATTTGATCTCCAAAGCAAAACAGGCGTGTTCTAAAAACCTTGCAAGATGCATAAACAAGTCAAGAAAAAAAATCAACTTTTCAATGATCACACAAAGTATTAGAGATAAACACTAAAATGTCAGTGTTCTTACACAACTTTTTATATGCATGTATGCTTGTGTGTATATATATGCATATATCATATTTCCTCTGTGTATATACACATACATATATCAAATATATGTGTATATATAGAATATATTTTGTATATGTTACAATGGTAGTATATATGGAAGAAATCTGGAGAACTTCTCAAGAAATTCACGGTATACTGTATCTAGAAGCTCTTCCCATCTTATCACATCACCTATAACATGTTTTTAATGATTTTATTATTGTAGTCTCTTATAAGGCCATGTCATCATTTATTAAGCCTCTACTTTTAGACATTTAAATGATTTGCAGAGTTTGACTATTATATGCTGAAATGGACATCCTTGGATATCCTTGCTGTGTATGGCTGATGGTTGCCTTATGATCAGTTCCTAGGGGTAGAATTACTGGGCAGAAGTGCAATTATTCATTCATTAAGTGTATAGCAAGCACCCTATTATGCGCCAATGCTGTTCTAAGTACTTGGAACAGACCAGCAAGCAATGTCTCTGTCACTAAGGTGTGTATTGATTGGTAGGGAGTGGAGGTGAGGGAGCAATAGGTAATTAACACAGTGATGGTGATTTGTCATGGACACCTGTAAGCTTACCGCGGCCCTTAGAAACATTCCACCAGCAGAATGGGGCCTGTGGCTTCATGTTTTCACTGACGCTGTGCAGTTTTGACGTTTGCCACTTCAAGAGGCAAAAAAGTTGAATTTTAAAAATAATGGTCATATATTTACTATTTATTACATGACCGGTGAGATTGAACTTATTCCTGTGAGTTTATATTTTCAGGTTGTTGGTTCAGATTTTTCAGCTGTTCTCCTCTGGTATTTTAGGATATTCATCCTTCGTATCTCATACATGTTGCCAAACTTTTCCCAATTCATTTCTTGATTTTATTTTGTTTTTGATGCTTCTTGGGGCCATGGAGCTCTAAAGTTTTATGTAATCAAAAACGTAGATCTTTTCTTTTATATTTCTACCTTTGCTGTAATGCTGAAGGAAATCTCCTTGCAAGATGCATCTAAAAAATAAGTAACTTGTAACTAAATCAGTGTTCTTACACAACTTTTATATGCATGTATGCTTGTGTGTATATATATGCATATATCATATTTCCTCTGTGTATATACACATACATATATCAAATATATGTGTATATATAGAATATATTTTGTATATGTTACAATGGTAGTATATATGGAAGAAATCTGGAGAACTTCTCAAGAAATTCACGGTATACTGTATCTAGAAGCTCTTCCCATCTTATCACATCACCTATAACATGTTTTTAATGATTTTATTATTGTAGTCTCTTATAAGGCCATGTCATCATTTATTAAGCCTCTACTTTTAGACATTTAAATGATTTGCAGAGTTTGACTATTATATGCTGAAATGGACATCCTTGGATATCCTTGCTGTGTATGGCTGATGGTTGCCTTATGATCAGTTCCTAGGGGTAGAATTACTGGGCAGAAGTGCAATTATTCATTCATTAAGTGTATAGCAAGCACCCTATTATGCGCCAATGCTGTTCTAAGTACTTGGAACAGACCAGCAAGCAATGTCTCTGTCACTAAGGTGTGTATTGATTGGTAGGGAGTGGAGGTGAGGGAGCAATAGGTAATTAACACAGTGATGGTGATTTGTCATGGACACCTGTAAGCTTACCGCGGCCCTTAGAAACATTCCACCAGCAGAATGGGGCCTGTGGCTTCATGTTTTCACTGACGCTGTGCAGTTTTGACGTTTGCCACTTCAAGAGGCAAAAAAGTTGAATTTTAAAAATAATGGTCATATATTTACTATTTATTACATGACCGGTGAGATTGAACTTATTCCTGTGAGTTTATATTTTCAGGTTGTTGGTTCAGATTTTTCAGCTGTTCTCCTCTGGTATTTTAGGATATTCATCCTTCGTATCTCATACATGTTGCCAAACTTTTCCCAATTCATTTCTTGATTTTATTTTGTTTTTGATGCTTCTTGGGGCCATGGAGCTCTAAAGTTTTATGTAATCAAAAACGTAGATCTTTTCTTTTATATTTCTACCTTTGCTGTAATGCTGAAGGAAATCTCCTTCATCTGAGATAATACACCAAGTCAAGCATATTTTTTTCTAGTTTTCTAAATTTTCTTTTTAAGGTTTTTTCTTTAATTCATCAATTCATATGAACTTTGTTTTCAGGAGGAATCTCAAACACTTTAAAAGATTTTTGGATAATGATTGGAAAAGATACTCAGACCAACTGGTGGGGAGGGGGTAGTGTCAGCAGTGGGCCACCCCTAAGCTGAGCCTCTGGGCCAGCCCTGCGGTGAAGTGTGGGCGCCGTTTCAGCCTCCAGTCATGCCAGAAGCTGCCTTGAGAAGTAGGTAGGACCCCCTGTGCTCTGCTACCTGGGGGATTCCCAGGTCCTCAGCTTGACTTTGCCCATGTGGGCCCTGCCATATGGAGAAGATAGGCTCGCACCAGGCCGTGAAGGAAATGAGAGAGCTGTAGGCAGGGATCAAGTTGACCGAGGAACAAGTTGGTAGTGGTTGTTGATGGTCCCCTGTGCCTAGACCTGCCCGGGGATGCCCTGGAAAGCAGTCAGCTCCTCTGTTGCACAGCCCAGGGAATAGCACCTGGGATCAAAAAGCTATTAGCCATATAGATTGGACCAATAAATGGAAACCATTTGAACCTCCTCTGTGGGTAGAAGGGGAGGTGAGTAATGGCCCAGTGGGATGGACAGAGCAGAATGCCCTGATGAGTGGTCGAACTTTGCGACTAATTGCTGTGTGTCCTTGAGCGAGTTATAGTACCTCTCTGGCTTGAGTTTTAGCAAATCAAATGTCCTATTATACTATATCTAGCAACATTAATTGTTTGGGAAGAATATCTACTGTAGACTTCATGGTTTAGAGGTGAAGGTGCAGTTGTACAGATCAGTTTTGGGAATGTGCACAATATACTAGCTTGATGTTTTGGAATGAATGCAAGAGAGGGAGTGTGTGTGTGCACATATGTCTGTGTGTGTGTGTGTGTGTATGTGAGAGACATAATTAGAGAAAGAGAAGGGAGAGAGCGGGGGAAGGAAGAAGGAAAGAAGGAAGGAAATTGAAAATAAGCTGGCCATGTGAGAAAAAATCAAACCAAGATTTATTGTGAATTGGAATTTCTGCCAGTCATCCTAACCTGCATAAAGGTAAGCGGAAAGGGTAGGAGTCATTCATACAGGTGGAATAGCAGACTTTCAATCTACCAACTGGCTCAGGAGGGGACAGGACTGTTAGCCTTAAAACTTAGTATTTAAAACCACTCTTGTCCAGAATTAATGCCACTCATAGCTACTTGCTGCCCTCTGCTGGTCAAAAATAAATAATGTCTGTATTACAAAATAAGGTTTTTTGGTTTTTTTCAAGTTTAAGAGTATGGTTGGTTTCACGGTGGCTCAGATAGTAAAGACTCTGCCTGCAATACGGAAAACCCAGATTTGACACCTGGGCCGGGAAGATCCCCAGGAGAAGGGAACAGCTATCCACTCCAGGATTCTTTCCTGGAGAGTTCCATGGACAGAGGAGCCTGGTGTTGCAAAGTTGGACATGACTAGGTGACTAACACTTTCACTTCATAGCTGGTTTACAATGTTCTGTTAGTTTCTACTGTACAGCAAAGGGAATCAGCTATATGTGTACATATGTCCCCTCTTTTGGATTTCCTTCCCATTTAGGTCACCACAGAGCACTGAGTTGAGTGCCCTGTGCTGTAGAGTAGGTTCTCCTTAGTTATCTATTTTATGCATAGTGTGTGTGTGTGTATATATATATATACATACATATACATATATACATATATATATATATATATATAGTCAATCCCAGTCTCCCACTTCGTCGCACCCCACAAACCAGGCTTGGTATCCATATGTTTGTTCTCTACACCTGTGTGTCTGTTCTGCTTTGCAGATAAGTTTATCTGTATCATTTCTCTAGATGCCACATATAAACAGTATTATATGCTATTTGTTTTTCTCTTTCTGATTTCACTCTCTGTGAGTCTTTAGATCCATCTATGATTCTGCAAATGGCACAATTTCATTCTTTTTTATGAGAAATATTCCCTTCTATAAATATACCACATCTTCTTTATCCATCCGATCGATGAATATTTAGTTTGCTTCCATGTCCTGGCTATTGTAAATAATGCTGCAGCGAACATGGGGATGAATGTATCTTTTTGAATTACGGTTTTCTGGGTGTATGCCCAGGAGTAGGATTTTTGGGTCATTGGTAGTTCTATTTTCAGTTTTTTAAGGAACCTCCATACTGTTCTCCATAGTGGCTCTATCAATTTACATTCCACCAACAAGAGGGTTCTCTTTCCTCCACACCCTCTCCAGCATTTTTAGATTTTTTGGATGATGGCCACTTAATGGATTGTAATGATATTTATTTACAAAATAAATATTTATTCTCAAAATATTTATGGAACACCTAAGTACTGGGCACTGTTCTAAAGCAGTTGCTGTTGTTTAGTAGTTAAGTTGCATTTGACTCTTTTGCAACCCCGTGGGCTATAGCCTGTCAGGCTTCTCTGTTTATGGGTTTTCCCAGGCAAGAGTACTAAAGTGGGTTGCCATTTCCTTCTCCAGTGGATCTTCCTAACCCAGGGATCAAACTCCCATGTCCTGCATTGCAGGTGAACTCTTTACCACTGAGCCACCCGGTAAGCCTTTTCTAAAGCAGACCAGTAACCAAAACATACACATATTCCTACCTTCATAGGACTTAATAAAAACAATGATAATATCTGACATTATCTGACATAGAGTCCCTGCTATGTTTGTACCAGGTAATATTTTAATATTAATATTAATATTTTAATATTTTATTTAATTTAATAATTTAATTTAATTTAATATTTAATTTAATTTAATTTAATTTAATATTTTAATTTAATATTTTAATTCTTTGATATTTATCAATTCATTTTCATTCTAAACTCAAATAAGTATGATTATTTCCATCATTTTAAAGCTGAACAAACTGATGCACAGAGAGGTAAAACCATTTCCCAGAGATCAGACAGCTGGGAAATAACTGAGCCAGGTTTAATTCATATTACCTCTAGAGGCCACATATAAACAGTATTATATGCTATTTGTTTTTCTCTTTCTGATTTCACTCTCTGTGAGTCTTTAGATCCATCTATGATTCTGCAAATGGCACAATTTCATTCTTTTTTATGAGAAATATTCCCTTCTATAAATATACCACATCTTCTTTATCCATCCGATCGATGAATATTTAGTTTGCTTCCATGTCCTGGCTATTGTAAATAATGCTGCAGCGAACATGGGGATGAATGTATCTTTTTGAATTACGGTTTTCTGGGTGTATGCCCAGGAGTAGGATTTTTGGGTCATTGGTAGTTCTATTTTCAGTTTTTTAAGGAACCTCCATACTGTTCTCCATAGTGGCTCTATCAATTTACATTCCACCAACAAGAGGGTTCTCTTTCCTCCACACCCTCTCCAGCATTTTTAGATTTTTTGGATGATGGCCACTTAATGGATTGTAATGATATTTATTTACAAAATAAATATTTATTCTCAAAATATTTATGGAACACCTAAGTACTGGGCACTGTTCTAAAGCAGTTGCTGTTGTTTAGTAGTTAAGTTGCATTTGACTCTTTTGCAACCCCGTGGGCTATAGCCTGTCAGGCTTCTCTGTTTATGGGTTTTCCCAGGCAAGAGTACTAAAGTGGGTTGCCATTTCCTTCTCCAGTGGATCTTCCTAACCCAGGGATCAAACTCCCATGTCCTGCATTGCAGGTGAACTCTTTACCACTGAGCCACCCGGTAAGCCTTTTCTAAAGCAGACCAGTAACCAAAACATACACATATTCCTACCTTCATAGGACTTAATAAAAACAATGATAATATCTGACATTATCTGACATAGAGTCCCTGCTATGTTTGTACCAGGTAATATTTTAATATTAATATTAATATTTTAATATTTTATTTAATTTAATAATTTAATTTAATTTAATATTTAATTTAATTTAATTTAATTTAATATTTTAATTTAATATTTTAATTCTTTGATATTTATCAATTCATTTTCATTCTAAACTCAAATAAGTATGATTATTTCCATCATTTTAAAGCTGAACAAACTGATGCACAGAGAGGTAAAACCATTTCCCAGAGATCAGACAGCTGGGAAATAACTGAGCCAGGTTTAATTCATATTACCTCTAGAGACTGTTCTTGACCAGTCCACACCCTGCCTTTACTGTCCTTTCTAGCTGGTACACTTCTCTCCCTGATCCAAATATTGTGTAGAGATTGATAGTGCAAGATGGAAAGGCAAACACCAACCTACAAGTCTGGCTCAACCACTCAGTCCCTTGTCCCACGTGATTATGGGAAGATTAACACACGGTGAGCGCTTGCTCACAGCAGGACCCTGCCAAGTGTTCTCCTTGTCCTCCTCTCTCGCCTAAGCTGGGCTTCAGATGGGAGGCTCTAGGAAGCCACTGGAGGGGCGGAATCTCAGACCTCTTGCTCCAGGTTTCTGTCTCAAGGTCCTCATGAGTTCCACGTCTCCAGTTCAGCGCAAAGGGCAGGAGGCAACCTGGAGGTTACTGAGAAGGCTGAAAGCTCTTCCCCGCTCAGTCTATTTCTCTGGGGCAAAGGGATGAAATATAGCAAGAGAATGGATTCCATGGTGGCTCAGAAGAGCCAACTCATTAGAAAGACCCTGATGCTGGGAACGATTGAGGTCAGGAGGAGAAGGGGGTGACAGAGGATGAGATGGTTGTGTGGCATTATCGACTTAATGGACATGAGTTTGAGCAGATTTCAGGAGAAAGGGGAGGACAGTGGAGCCCGGCATGCTGTAATCCACAGGGTCACAAAGAGTTGGACAACTGAACAACAAAAACATAGCAAGAAGGCTTCAGGTCAGCTCTTCAGGAGAACTGGCATCTCCTGACCTAGGCAGTGGAGAATCCACCAGTTGCCAGGGAAAGCTGCCGTCAAATGCCCATGGCTACTGCCCGGAGCGAGGGCGGAGAGAAACTGGGAGAGGAGTGAGGGAGTCCCTGCATTCTATAAGCCCTATATTTCTACTCGTTAATTGTTTTTTATCATGTGTACCTAACCTCATAAAATGTCATTTAAAAAATATCTTCAGAAATGTAATGTTTCTAAAAGGCAAATTTAAAAAGTATTCTGTCATTGTATATCCCAGAATCCCCTCTTGTAACCATGTAGTTAACACTATTACACCAGCTACTCTTTGGGAAGCACTGATGTGCCAGCACCTCACAGCAGCCCCATGACATAGGTAGTTTATCCACATAATTCACAGAGCGACACGCTGAAGCTCAGAGAGATGAAGTCATTTGTCCTAGGTCACACAGCCAACTCTCAAGGCTGTGCCTGGATGAATCCATTCCCACCACCCATTCTATGTCCCAAAGTGAGGAGAGCATCATGTACTGACTGAGTCACTGACCTTTGGGTCCCAGGGACTTCTAAGTGTCATCCCAAAAAGCAAAGAGTTTATTGCTGGGTTTTGTCTGAGCACAGGACAGGGATTGTATCCTCGTCTCTGGGGCTCTGTTATGTGATCTGGAGGCAGACCAGATCTCCAGGGATCCCCAAAAAAAGTGTCGATCCTCATGAGTTCCACGTCTCCAGTTCAGCGCAAAGGGCAGGAGGCAACCTGGAGGTTACTGAGAAGGCTGAAAGCTCTTCCCCGCTCAGTCTATTTCTCTGGGGCAAAGGGATGAAATATAGCAAGAGAATGGATTCCATGGTGGCTCAGAAGAGCCAACTCATTAGAAAGACCCTGATGCTGGGAACGATTGAGGTCAGGAGGAGAAGGGGGTGACAGAGGATGAGATGGTTGTGTGGCATTATCGACTTAATGGACATGAGTTTGAGCAGATTTCAGGAGAAAGGGGAGGACAGTGGAGCCCGGCATGCTGTAATCCACAGGGTCACAAAGAGTTGGACAACTGAACAACAAAAACATAGCAAGAAGGCTTCAGGTCAGCTCTTCAGGAGAACTGGCATCTCCTGACCTAGGCAGTGGAGAATCCACCAGTTGCCAGGGAAAGCTGCCGTCAAATGCCCATGGCTACTGCCCGGAGCGAGGGCGGAGAGAAACTGGGAGAGGAGTGAGGGAGTCCCTGCATTCTATAAGCCCTATATTTCTACTCGTTAATTGTTTTTTATCATGTGTACCTAACCTCATAAAATGTCATTTAAAAAATATCTTCAGAAATGTAATGTTTCTAAAAGGCAAATTTAAAAAGTATTCTGTCATTGTATATCCCAGAATCCCCTCTTGTAACCATGTAGTTAACACTATTACACCAGCTACTCTTTGGGAAGCACTGATGTGCCAGCACCTCACAGCAGCCCCATGACATAGGTAGTTTATCCACATAATTCACAGAGCGACACGCTGAAGCTCAGAGAGATGAAGTCATTTGTCCTAGGTCACACAGCCAACTCTCAAGGCTGTGCCTGGATGAATCCATTCCCACCACCCATTCTATGTCCCAAAGTGAGGAGAGCATCATGTACTGACTGAGTCACTGACCTTTGGGTCCCAGGGACTTCTAAGTGTCATCCCAAAAAGCAAAGAGTTTATTGCTGGGTTTTGTCTGAGCACAGGACAGGGATTGTATCCTCGTCTCTGGGGCTCTGTTATGTGATCTGGAGGCAACAGATCTGCATGTCCCTGAGAGAGGGGTGGCTGGGCCAGTCTCATATGATCCAGATCCAGCAGGCTGGAGCAACCACAGCCCAAGGGAATCCCAGAAAGGACCTTGTGAGAAACAGTCAGTCAGTTGAAATAGGAGATGCCAGGAGCTGTCATATACTTGGTGAGAAATTCTCATCAGCTTTTTGTGAGGGCGGGAGGGGAGGGCTATCAGTACTCTGAACACTAAAGAGAAGGGACTGAGGCCCAGGGGAAGAGGCCTGCCAGAGGCCAGGTGGCAGCTGGACGCAAGCAGGTGAAGTCCAAGCTCTGCCTGTGGTCCAGCCCGGAGCCCTGCACGCCAGGACAGCCCCAGGAGCATTGACACCACCTGGGGCATGATCGAAATGCAGAACCAGGCGAATCAGCATGTGCTCCCAGCCCTGGTCCGCCAGTGAGGTTGCTGCAGCCTGCACCCCCACACAAAACCCCACCCCTCCCATTGAGGGCTGCCTCACACCTGAAGGGGCACCCTCAAATAGCAAACACAAGAGACAGTCTCCCAAAGGAGGTGCAACTTTCTTGGTTACACTGTTCCTCTTTGGCCCAGAGCCCCAGCAGTGGGCATGACTCAAATGTGTGGCCCAGCAAAGCTGGCAGTTACCATGCTATGGGCTCGTTCCATCTGGAAGTGTTTAAAACAAGTAAGTTGGCACTGTGACCATTAGCCATTATGATTTTTCCCAAGGTGTGTTTCAGAGGATACTAGTTCCATTGAATGTTTACAGGTGCCATGTAGTTAACACTATTACACCAGCTACCTCTTTGGGAAGCACTGATGTGCCAGCACCTCACAGCAGCCCCATGACATAGGTAGTTTATCCACATAATTCACAGAGCGACACGCTGAAGCTCAGAGAGATGAAGTCATTTGTCCTAGGTCACACAGCCAACTCTCAAGGCTGTGCCTGGATGAATCCATTCCCACCACCCATTCTATGTCCCAAAGTGAGGAGAGCATCATGTACTGACTGAGTCACTGACCTTTGGGTCCCAGGGACTTCTAAGTGTCATCCCAAAAAGCAAAGAGTTTATTGCTGGGTTTTGTCTGAGCACAGGACAGGGATTGTATCCTCGTCTCTGGGGCTCTGTTATGTGATCTGGAGGCAACAGATCTGCATGTCCCTGAGAGAGGGGTGGCTGGGCCAGTCTCATATGATCCAGATCCAGCAGGCTGGAGCAACCACAGCCCAAGGGAATCCCAGAAAGGACCTTGTGAGAAACAGTCAGTCAGTTGAAATAGGAGATGCCAGGAGCTGTCATATACTTGGTGAGAAATTCTCATCAGCTTTTGGGAGGGCGGGAGGGGAGGGCTATCAGTACTCTGAACACTAAAGAGAAGGGACTGAGGCCCAGGGGAAGAGGCCTGCCAGAGGCCAGGTGGCAGCTGGACGCAAGCAGGTGAAGTCCAAGCTCTGCCTGTGGTCCAGCCCGGAGCCCTGCACGCCAGGACAGCCCCAGGAGCATTGACACCACCTGGGGCATGATCGAAATGCAGAACCAGGCGAATCAGCATGTGCTCCCAGCCCTGGTCCGCCAGTGAGGTTGCTGCAGCCTGCACCCCCACACAAAACCCCACCCCTCCCATTGAGGGCTGCCTCACACCTGAAGGGGCACCCTCAAATAGCAAACACAAGAGACAGTCTCCCAAAGGAGGTGCAACTTTCTTGGTTACACTGTTCCTCTTTGGCCCAGAGCCCCAGCAGTGGGCATGACTCAAATGTGTGGCCCAGCAAAGCTGGCAGTTACCATGCTATGGGCTCGTTCCATCTGGAAGTGTTTAAAACAAGTAAGTTGGCACTGTGACCATTAGCCATTATGATTTTTCCCAAGGTGTGTTTCAGAGGATACTAGTTCCATTGAATGTTTACAGGTGCTGAGTCTCCGTTGGGCTGTCAAGGAAGTTTGAGAAACCTTGGCATTTTAAGCAAGTTCCTTTTCTGAGGACATCTGCATCTTTGGGATGCCAGCCTTGAGTCTTCAAGGGAGGAACAGGTAGGCTCTTCCTCACACTTATTTGAGCACCTATTCTTTCCTGTGTGGGATGTACTCAATTGCAGTGCTTTCCAGACCTCCCCCTGCACATGCTTCACCGGGAAACTTAGTCAGGTACTGTAGTTTCTGACTCCGTCATGGGAAGAGCCTGAGATTCAGTATTTCTATCAGGCGCCCGGGTCCTGTGGGTGCTGCTGGTTCTATCGGCCACACTTTAAACTGTAGGGTTTAAGGAGATACCTCTGAAAGGTGTGTGCTGTGTTCCCAGGGGCTCCTGTGACCTCCCTTTCACAGCCTTAACACCTGCTGAAATGCTTGAAGTGTGTGAAAAGTGAGCTGAGCACTGGGATGGAGTGGAGGCTCATGAGAACAAGAAGGTTTGTCTGTTTTGTTCCCAGTCTTGTCTCTAGAGCTGAGCCCGGATCAGCCCCTGTGGAATGACAGCGTTACTTAGGGAAATTCAGCAAAGATGAATTTTCCAGGCATCTTCTGAAACACACGCTGTGCTGAGCTGCAGTGGCTTTGAGCTAGTGGGCTGAGACTGCTGCAAACTCACCAAAGATTTTGAAAAGCATCCAAAGCATCTCCTTCTTAAGCTCATAAATCTGATTCAGTCAGCATCTAGGTGAGGTCTCCACCTGTGAGGCCTGGCTGCTTTTCCTGTTACGGGAGCATCAGCTCATGTGGTCTCTGAGCATTCGTGGACAGAGCGCTTCCTGCTCTGGCACTCAGGGGTGCCACCGGCAGGTGGCCCAATATCTCCAGAACAAAGCATTTTCATTGAGATGGGACCAAAGTAGCCCAGGCCAAGCTCATGGACAATTTATTAAACCCAGATCAAGAATTTGGCCTCCATTTTGTCCTGATGTTCTCTTTACCAATCCAGGCAGGAAGCCAAATTCCTTGCTCTTCAAGTGTTTGTTTGTTTGTTTATTTTGATCCGAAAAAATAGGAGAAGCTATTTGTTACCATGGTAACAGCTCAGTGAGATTCGTATTTTTGTGTGTGGAAGTCTAGTTGACTCACAATATTATATTAGTTTCAGGTGTACAGCAGAGTGATTCAGTATTTTTATGGATTACACTCTAAGTTATCATAAAACATTAGCTTTATTCTCTGTGCTGTACAGCATATCCTCGTAGCTTATTGTATAAACAGTAGTTTGTGCCTCTTAATCCCCTACTCCCATCTCATCCCCTTCCTTCCATCCCTCTTCCTGCTGGTAACCACTAATTTCTTCTTTATATCTATACATCTGTTTCTATTTGTTGTATTTATTCATTTGTTTTTTTCTTTTTTTGGTTCCACATATAAGTGGAAATATACAGTCTTTGTCTTTCTCTGATTATTTCACTGAGAATAATACCCTCCAGCAAGGTTCTTAAATAGGGAGCATGGGGGCCAAATCTCTTCAACAGCCTCCCACCTTTGAGAGTCCTCTTAGGGAGCCCGGCTCTCAGTACCTGAATTGTGTAGCCTGTGACCAAAGGGAAGTATGCTGGGTGCTTTTCAGTGAGTGAGCTAGGGCGATCCAAGAGGGTTTCTCAGAGAAGCGAAAATGAACTGAGTCTTCAAGTGGGTGGCTAGTAGGGCAGGGTAGAGGAAGAGTGTGAGGGTGTGAAGATGAAATTTCACAAGCATTATTTGAAAGGCGGTGGCCACAGTCGCCTGCCTAGAAGGTGGCATGCGCTGGATAGAAAAACAGGTTAGCAGCAGAGTGTAAAACATACATGTCGGGGAACAACAAAACTCTGTAAAACCTTTAAAATAAAGAATTAAAATTTTAAAAAATTTTTAAAAAAGCGTCAAGAACCCCTCCCACCCCCACCCCCCCCAAAAAGCCTTTACATGTCACACCATGGGGTCTGGACAACTGGACCGTCTTTAGAACTGGAGTCTAGTTCAGGCAACAACTAGACAGTCACAGAAAGGCTGCTCTTGAGTAAAGCCACAGCGAGGGAGTGGTCACCAGCCTGATAAAGAACCAGAGGGTTCGACCAGTAGGTGCAGTGGTATGGCTTGCACACTCCGCAGGAGTGCCTGACCAGGGGAGCAGGTGCTCACTCTTCATCAAGCTGTGCACCCTGGCATGGGGCTGCCTTCTCCCAGAGTGCCCCCCAACCCAGTGTTCATTAAGACACCCCCACGACCTGTCAGTGGTAGTCAGATCCTCTCAAGCCACAGCCAAGGGTGTTTGCATTTTCTCAGAGCAGTTGCTCTGTACATTCTCAGGGTGTCCCAAGGAGGGCGCTGCTCAGCTTAGCACAAGACGATAAAGCCCTGAACGCAGAGCTGTTCTGAGAATGCATCCAGAACTGGAGCAATCCGGTTTTCAGCTCCCGTGCTTACAGACCAGCTAGCAAGTCATCTGTAATTGCCCACACAACCGAATTCAACCAAACCTTAACTGGGAGGAGGAGTCAGCTCCCAGCACAAAAGGAGTGAGGACTGAGCGTCTGCAATCCCTCAAGATCCTGAACTTAGAACCGGCAGCTCTCTGTCCTGAAGGATCTGGGCGGAGACTTGCTCGCTTTCCAGAGTCCTGTAGTTTACAGAGGGCGGGAGCAGACAGACACATGCAGATGATACAGAGAGACGCGAGGGCCCCTAGGCTGGGACAAGCCGGTGTGGCTCAGAGCCACGCTGGCCTTTTGGTTCTCCAGTCGTGGTGACAACCAGGAACTTGCCCCTGCGTGTTTCAAAGCCCCGGGAGGAGGGCTGAATCATCCTCAAATGACAACTGAGCCTGTTTCCCCGGGGTGAGAGGCAAGAGTCCTAGCCTCAGTCAAAGGATGCTGAACAAAGGCCGCTGTCTCGTCAGGTCCTCAGCTAGCCTCCTCAGAAGCCCCCAGCAAGGAGAGGCAGGGCCCCACTCAGTGACTGTGGGGAGGTGAACCCAGTGGCAATTCCACCACTTAACCTGAGAAGGTTGTGTGTGACTTGGGTTGTTGACTATTTCTTTGCCTTGCTTTCATATTTTATCCTTTCTTTCCAATGTTTAAATGACGTGTTGTATCATCTGGCTCATTTTGAAATGTTAGGAAAAGATCATACTTAGGTGAGCTACCTTTGGAAAAAAAAAAAAAAAGCTGTGTTTCTGAGATTTATTCAAATTGAGACAAATCTGTAACTGATTCATTTTCACATTCTCATACAGGTCTCCCAGTGCACTGGGGGCAAGAGTCCCTTCAGGTATGTATCTAGGAGTGGAATGGATAGGTCATAGAGTGAGATTTTCAGCCTCTCTGCAGTACCAACTTGTTTTGCCAAGTGATTATACAAATTTCACTGCCACTAGCAGTATGTGAAAGTTCCCATTAAACCACAATCTCATAAACACTAGCTATTATCCTAATTTTCTCAGTCTAGTGTGTGTAATATAGTATCTCATTGGTCTTAGTTCTCATTACCCTGATTACTAATGAGATTAAACATAATTTCATGTTTATTTGTCATTCGTGCATCCTCCTCTATGAAATGCTTATTTGTGCTCTGTCCCAACTTTCATTAGGTTTTCCTAATTTGTAGAATCAAAAAATACAATCTGAATATTAATTCCTTATTAGTTAATATCTCTTACAATTTCCTTGGTATTTCACTTTCTTTATGGTGTCTTTTGAGAATATGAATGTAGATGTTTTATCAATGTTTTCTTTTTTAAAATTTTTTTATTATTATTATTTATTTATTTATTTTTGGGCGGGGGTCGAGTTGGGAAGGGAGGGGAGCGGACGGGCCACTTCTATTGGTCTTTCATTTCTCTATTCTCATCCGTCTTTGTTCTTTGGCTCCTGTGGGCCTCCCATCGCCGTGGCGTCTGTCGCTGCAGAGTGCCGGCTCTGGGCGCATGCGCTCCAGAGCTCTGGCTCGTTGATTGGACACGTCGGTCCAGCCGCTCTGCGGCACGTGGGATTCCTTCCCAGGTTTCAGGGATCAGCTAGCCTCCTCAGAAGCCCAAAAGGGGCCCCTCAGTGACTGTGGGGAGGTGAACCCAGTGGCAATTCCACCACTTAACCTGAGAAGGTTGTGTGTGACTTGGGTTGTTGACTATTTCTTTGCCTTGCTTTCATATTTTATCCTTTCTTTCCAATGTTTAAATGACGTGTTGTATCATCTGGCTCATTTTGAAATGTTAGGAAAAGATCATACTTAGGTGAGCTACCTTTGGAAAAAAAAAAAAAAAGCTGTGTTTCTGAGATTTATTCAAATTGAGACAAATCTGTAACTGATTCATTTTCACATTCTCATACAGGTCTCCCAGTGCACTGGGGGCAAGAGTCCCTTCAGGTATGTATCTAGGAGTGGAATGGATAGGTCATAGAGTGAGATTTTCAGCCTCTCTGCAGTACCAACTTGTTTTGCCAAGTGATTATACAAATTTCACTGCCACTAGCAGTATGTGAAAGTTCCCATTAAACCACAATCTCATAAACACTAGCTATTATCCTAATTTTCTCAGTCTAGTGTGTGTAATATAGTATCTCATTGGTCTTAGTTCTCATTACCCTGATTACTAATGAGATTAAACATAATTTCATGTTTATTTGTCATTCGTGCATCCTCCTCTATGAAATGCTTATTTGTGCTCTGTCCCAACTTTCATTAGGTTTTCCTAATTTGTAGAATCAAAAAATACAATCTGAATATTAATTCCTTATTAGTTAATATCTCTTACAATTTCCTTGGTATTTCACTTTCTTTATGGTGTCTTTTGAGAATATGAATGTAGATGTTTTATCAATGTTTTCTTTTTTAAAATTTTTTTATTATTATTATTTATTTATTTATTTTTGGGCGGGGGTCGAGTTGGGAAGGGAGGGGAGCGGACGGGCCACTTCTATTGGTCTTTCATTTCTCTATTCTCATCCGTCTTTGTTCTTTGGCTCCTGTGGGCCTCCCATCGCCGTGGCGTCTGTCGCTGCAGAGTGCCGGCTCTGGGCGCATGCGCTCCAGAGCTCTGGCTCGTTGATTGGACACGTCGGTCCAGCCGCTCTGCGGCACGTGGGATCTTCCCAGGTCAGGGATCAAACCCAGGCCCCCTTCATTGGGAGCACAGAGTCTAACCACTAGATCAGCAGGGAAGTCCTGTCAGTATCCTCTTTTTTTGTTAATAGTTTTTGTGTCTTTTTAAAGAAATCATTTTTAATAAATCCCAGAATTACAAACATATTTAAAATTTCTTCTACAAGCTTTGCTCTGCCTATTTAACATTTGAATCTGTTGGAAGTTAATTTTTCTGTACGAGAATTAGGGCCGCCTTTCAAGTTTTCTTATGTGGATGGTCAGTCACCTCAGCACCTTTTATGGAATGGTCCACCCATAATCTAGGTCAATCTCTTCATCTAGCGATTTACCGTCTGATGCATGTAGACCCAGTTCCCGCCTTTGTTCCATTGCTCTGTGTCACTATCCTTACCTCAAAACCACAGCTTTAATTACATTAGCTTTTTAGTAAGCCTTGCAATCCAGAAAAGCAAGTTCCTTCATCCTATTTGTCTTCAAAATATCTTGGTTTTTGAATATTTGCTTTTCTATATCGTGAGATAATCATATGCTAATAAAACCATCTGACCCTTTTCTTTGCAAAAGGATTTTGGACTATTCTATTTAATAATTATAAAGTTATTTACAGTTTCATTTCTCTAATTACTTTCATAAACAGTATATTTTTAGGAATGTTTTCCTTTCTTTTAGTGTATAGGCATACAGCAGTTTATTCTAATACCACTTTTTAAAAGTTGTGTAGTGGGGCTTCCCTGGTGGTGCAGTGGGTAAAAGGTCCGCTTGCAGTGCAGGGGGCGCCGGTTTGATCCCTGGCCCAGGAAGATCCCACATGCCACGGAGTGGCTGGACTAGTGTGCACAATTGCAAGGCAGTGCTCTGGAGCGCGTGTGCCCAGAGCTGGTGCTCTGCAAGGACAGAGGCCACTGCAATGGGAGGCCCACACAGGCCAAAGAGTGGAAATGGATGAAAATAAATAAATAAAAAACCAATAAAAGAGGTCAAAATGTAAAAAAAAAAAAAAGAAAAGAAAAGTTGTGTAGGGCTTCCCTGGTGGTCCAGTGGGTAGAGAGTCCGCCTTGCAGCGCAAGGGGCACTGGTTGGATCCCTGGCCCGGGAAGATCCCACATGCCACAGAGCGGCTGGACTGGTGTATCCAATTAGGAGCCAGTGCTCTGGAGTGCATGCGCCCAGAGCCAGTGCTCTGCAACAAGGAAGGTCACTATAATGGCAGGCCCACACATGCCAAAGAATGAAAGATGGATGAAAAAAAGTATGGAAATAGAAGAGGCATGATGGGGCAAAAAAAAAATTTTTTTTTAAAGTTGTGTAGATGTGTCACACATGTTCATATATGACACGTTTATTCATAGATACTTTCTCTCTTCTCAGTCTTATCACAGATTAATCTATTTTTAATAGTTGCTTTTTTTTCAGTATCTTTGTTTCAAAATATTTTTTTTACCCCCGTTTTCCACCCATAATGATGCATGTAGACCCAGTTCCCGCCTTTGTTCCATTGCTCTGTGTCACTATCCTTACCTCAAAACCACAGCTTTAATTACATTAGCTTTTTAGTAAGCCTTGCAATCCAGAAAAGCAAGTTCCTTCATCCTATTTGTCTTCAAAATATCTTGGTTTTTGAATATTTGCTTTTCTATATCGTGAGATAATCATATGCTAATAAAACCATCTGACCCTTTTCTTTGCAAAAGGATTTTGGACTATTCTATTTAATAATTATAAAGTTATTTACAGTTTCATTTCTCTAATTACTTTCATAAACAGTATATTTTTAGGAATGTTTTCCTTTCTTTTAGTGTATAGGCATACAGCAGTTTATTCTAATACCACTTTTTAAAAGTTGTGTAGTGGGGCTTCCCTGGTGGTGCAGTGGGTAAAAGGTCCGCTTGCAGTGCAGGGGGCGCCGGTTTGATCCCTGGCCCAGGAAGATCCCACATGCCACGGAGTGGCTGGACTAGTGTGCACAATTGCAAGGCAGTGCTCTGGAGCGCGTGTGCCCAGAGCTGGTGCTCTGCAAGGACAGAGGCCACTGCAATGGGAGGCCCACACAGGCCAAAGAGTGGAAATGGATGAAAATAAATAAATAAAAAACCAATAAAAGAGGTCAAAATGTAAAAAAAAAAAAAAGAAAAGAAAAGTTGTGTAGGGCTTCCCTGGTGGTCCAGTGGGTAGAGAGTCCGCCTTGCAGCGCAAGGGGCACTGGTTGGATCCCTGGCCCGGGAAGATCCCACATGCCACAGAGCGGCTGGACTGGTGTATCCAATTAGGAGCCAGTGCTCTGGAGTGCATGCGCCCAGAGCCAGTGCTCTGCAACAAGGAAGGTCACTATAATGGCAGGCCCACACATGCCAAAGAATGAAAGATGGATGAAAAAAAGTATGGAAATAGAAGAGGCATGATGGGGCAAAAAAAAAATTTTTTTTTAAAGTTGTGTAGATGTGTCACACATGTTCATATATGACACGTTTATTCATAGATACTTTCTCTCTTCTCAGTCTTATCACAGATTAATCTATTTTTAATAGTTGTTTCAAAGAACTTTTGGTTTGGTAGTTCTGGTCTATTGTATCTTTGTTTCCTATTATACTAATATATGCTCTTTTCTGTTTTATACCCTGCCTTCTGCTTTCCTCATGTTTGTTTTGCCACTCAGATTAGGTGGATTTCAATGAATTCCTCACCACTGATTTATGATTTGGCTTGCTAAGTTCTAATTAGTCTGTGTGTCATGTATTTACCTCCTTTCCCTTTTCCAAAAGTTTATTGCTGTACTTGCTTTTTCTTATATTCTACCCATATTTGTGAGCATCTATCATTTTTTTAAAACAAGTATGTTTTGGGAAGGGAGTAAAATTAGATCTGTGTTCTCAATTGGCTCTCTTTACCTGGAACCTATAACCATTAATTATTCATCTTTCTCATTTATCATCTTCTGATTCTCACTAGGATATATTCTGTTTATATGCTATATAATCTGGAGTTTCTCCAACTCCAGCTTCTACTTCACTAATCCTTTCTTCTTCTCTTACCCATCCCCCTGGGTTTTATTTGATGATAATAATAATAATATTTCATTTCTAGAAATTATACTTAATATTTTTTCAAATCTAATATTTTATTTTTGATGGTCTGCCCATTTCATTCTATTTCTGTAACTTCATAATTTGTTTCTTTAAGGACTACATTCATAGTTATTTCACATTTTCATATGATTATTTTAATATTTAAAGTCTTCAAAGACCTAAATCTGGGGTACTTTGTTTCTTCTGCCTCTGGCCCAAACTTATTTGCTTTCTTATGTTTGTATTTATTACCTTTTATTAAGAGCTTCTATTTTAATTTTCATCTGTGGAAATGCTGGAAACCCTAATTGAGGAAGTTTTTCTCCAGAGCAGAATTGCATTTGTGTTAGCCAAGAGCCAGAGGGTGTTACCCACTTACAAAAACTTTAGCCCCTTTACTAGAATCCTAGACTCAATCTTCACCTTGTTACTTAGCTTTGATTTTTGGTTTTAGTATCAGCATTTACTGGCAGGGCAGCCCTAACTTTCTTCCGCGTATCACTATCACAGTGAGTTCAGATCTTTGGGAAAGGGTAAGTGTGAACACAGAAGAGTCATGCATTGCTTCTTGCAAACCTAAGGACAAAATCAAAGTTCTGGTCTATTGTATCTTTGTTTCCTATTATACTAATATATGCTCTTTTCTGTTTTATACCCTGCCTTCTGCTTTCCTCATGTTTGTTTTGCCACTCAGATTAGGTGGATTTCAATGAATTCCTCACCACTGATTTATGATTTGGCTTGCTAAGTTCTAATTAGTCTGTGTGTCATGTATTTACCTCCTTTCCCTTTTCCAAAAGTTTATTGCTGTACTTGCTTTTTCTTATATTCTACCCATATTTGTGAGCATCTATCATTTTTTTAAAACAAGTATGTTTTGGGAAGGGAGTAAAATTAGATCTGTGTTCTCAATTGGCTCTCTTTACCTGGAACCTATAACCATTAATTATTCATCTTTCTCATTTATCATCTTCTGATTCTCACTAGGATATATTCTGTTTATATGCTATATAATCTGGAGTTTCTCCAACTCCAGCTTCTACTTCACTAATCCTTTCTTCTTCTCTTACCCATCCCCCTGGGTTTTATTTGATGATAATAATAATAATATTTCATTTCTAGAAATTATACTTAATATTTTTTCAAATCTAATATTTTATTTTTGATGGTCTGCCCATTTCATTCTATTTCTGTAACTTCATAATTTGTTTCTTTAAGGACTACATTCATAGTTATTTCACATTTTCATATGATTATTTTAATATTTAAAGTCTTCAAAGACCTAAATCTGGGGTACTTTGTTTCTTCTGCCTCTGGCCCAAACTTATTTGCTTTCTTATGTTTGTATTTATTACCTTTTATTAAGAGCTTCTATTTTAATTTTCATCTGTGGAAATGCTGGAAACCCTAATTGAGGAAGTTTTTCTCCAGAGCAGAATTGCATTTGTGTTAGCCAAGAGCCAGAGGGTGTTACCCACTTACAAAAACTTTAGCCCCTTTACTAGAATCCTAGACTCAATCTTCACCTTGTTACTTAGCTTTGATTTTTGGTTTTAGTATCAGCATTTACTGGCAGGGCAGCCCTAACTTTCTTCCGTACGTATCACTATCACAGTGAGTTCAGATCTTTGGGAAAGGGTAAGTGTGAACACAGAAGAGTCATGCATTGCTTCTTGCAAACCTAAGGACAAAATCAAAGGTATGTTTTGTCAGGTTCTTCATTCATAGTTATTTATTTCATAGTAGTGCAGACTCCATAGTATCACATCTCTATAGTGCCAGAAGTTCTGTGTGTGGATGTGTGCGTGCACTTTTTAACACTTCACTGTTGGATTCTAGTATCAGGGAATTTTGGTACAGATGTTGAGGACAGAAATTATCTCATCTTCAAACAGTGTTTGAACACCTTTAGGCAATATCATTTCTTTGTTTTGTATTTCTTTGGCCTTTCTCTGAATCCACAGCATCTTTGATGTGAGAATTTTTTCCCATAATAAGAAAATCTCTTCCATTTTTTTAGCTCTTTGATTTCTGCTTTACCCTCTTCAGAGAATTAATCTATAAGCCTATGCCATTCACTATGGTTGTCAGTAGCTCCATGTGGCTATTTAAATTTAAATTAGTCAAAATTAAGTGAAACTAAAAGTTCAGTTCTCAGTGAAAAATCTCGAAAGAAGGAAGGTGTTTCAAGTGACTCGGTTCAGCATATTGAGGGCTTTCTTGGAGACCAGCTCACTTCTCTTTGGTGTAACTGTTCACCTCATTCTAATCAACCACAGTAGAGAAGGGAGTTGGGGAAGGGGATTGTACAGCCCATAGACCCCAAAGCAGGGGCCCTCCCAAAGCAGGGAGAGGTGAGTAGACAGTTTAGAGGGAGGACGCAGGCAGTGGTGGGCATCTCTAATATCCTTCATGACCTCGTTTGGTTCTCAGGGCAATCTTGGAACATGAAAGTGTTATTATCTCTGTTTAAGACTCCTTTCAAAAGATGAAGAAACTGAAGATCCGCGCAGTAAGGTGAGTAAACCAAAGATGCACCACTGTGAGGTGCAAAAGTCACACACACGGACACGTGATTTATAGAAGGACCCTTTTCCCTCTTTCCTGGCTTCGTGTATTCCTCTGACTTCTGATGTATACGACTGATAGCTCTCCCATAGATGTAGCTTCAAAGCCCAGTCCTGCTTTCCCACCCCTGCTTCCCAGGTCAGACCAACTCCCAATCAGATTCCAACTCCTTGCTCGAAGGCTGAGGTTACCCACGGCCCCCACATTCTAATGGGTAGAATTTTCCAGTTTTACACGGTGGCCAGTTTCTTAGTAATTCTTGCACAGAATTCAGAGAGTAAACTAGGATCCTTTCTTGTCTGGGTATTGGACCTCCTGGAGAGCCCAGGGCTCCTTTGACAGTGATGTGTGCCATTGTTGCATAGTTTGAAATTTGCAAAGTTGCCTCTCCTGACCATTTATTTCTACCTGGACTCTTTCTCTCCAGTGAGGCAAGCCTTGGTTATAGCTTTGTGGTAAACCTAGATTTTCCATAAGAACAACTGAACTGAATAAGAATTTAACACATGCCCGTTTTTGTAGACTCTGGGAACACTTTCTTAAAGCAATTAGCACAAAAACAAGCAGTACTAAACAGTGTGAAAGGGTTGTGCAAAATATGAAACATTCAGGTTGGAAGTCTTTCCCAAATCCTAAACTATTACCTCTCACATGGGTGAGATATTATTGTCAAATAAACTACTTACGATGCTTCAGTAGATCAGAGGAGGGACAGGACCTCTCCCCTCTGCCTTTCCTCCCACTTTTCTGTCAAGGAATTGGAAAGAAAGATTAGACATTGATAAAGGGCAGATTAGACATTTAATTTCATTCGGAGAATGGGGTCGTGCTGAAGAGATCAATTATCCACAGGCAGTGATCTCCTGGGAACTTAAAGAACGGGAGAGGTGCCAAAGAGCCAGAAGGCTGTGATCCCTGTGATCCTGAATTTTAAAATGCCAAAGGTGAACTCCAACATGATAACAGGAGTGGACAAAGATCTAGGAGCCTCGGACATCCACCGTCCCGGGAGAGCTGGCCACATAATGTTGTACCACCAAATGAGATGCAGCCTGGGTGTTCTCACTGCAGACTCCAGCGTGAGTCACCACTGGGGCACGGCGGCCCCAGGCTAATGTGACATTTGCTAATGCCACATTCACGGAATTGTGGTGTTTCTAAAAGAGAGCACAATGATCCACCTGGACCTAGCAACATCTGAAGCACTGAGTCATCCTCTGTTGACCCTGCTATTGTATAAAGAAGAGCTTCATGTGACATTCACGCAGGGCAGCAGGGTCTGTGCTTTGATTTTTTTTTTTTTTTTATCACAATGAGATAAACATCTCTGGGCCCTAGAGAGGCGGCTGTTTGCTTTGTTCTTAATCAAGCGCTGTATCCAGGAACATTCTGTCTTTTCCCTGCTGCTGCTCCCTCCGCCTGAAGGTAGGAGCCCCCGGCTGGACGCATTCTCCTGGGCCCCAGAGCCAGTATGGCTTGTTGGTGATATCAACAAGCCTCTGGGGACTTAGCCAGTCGACTGCATCAATCAGGGAAAGTGCCACCCACCCTGCAGCCCACTTGTGACTCCATACGTGGCAGATTTTCTAACAATAAGAGCTGTTTAAAAACTGAGCTAGCTGCCTTGAGGAGGAGTGAGTTCCTCATCACTGGCAATGAGAAAGAGCACAGCGCGGGTGACCCTCTGAATATGGATATGAATGAAGAAAAGGTTTGGCAGAGAGGCTGCCAGGCCCTCTTCCAAATCTAACACCAGGATCTTATATGTAGACCACCCTACTTTTTTTTGCAGGTGATAAAACTTTCCATGTAACTTGATTATCCCCACTTGGAGTTAGCAATCCCCTTCTGAATGACAGGGTTAGAACTCTAAATCCATTTTAAAAGAAAAAGTCATTGTAGACATTCTTTTCTCTCTCTCTATAGCTACCAGTGTTGCCCCCAGTCCCCCTGCTATGACCACCTGGATTAATAAGAAAGGAGAGATTCCCTATTGGGTTTTCTAGCTTTCCAGGCCCACTAGAAGGACACCATGGTGTTCCCTCAGGCCTCCTCTCTAATCCCTGTAACTTTTTTGGCAACGTGGAAGGAAAAACACGATATAAGGAATGCAGACGGATGGCCCTGGGAGCCCACCTGTGATCATTTCTCTCCTCCTGCTTTCTAGTCAGCTCAGTCCAAATGCATTTGAAGCAAGAGCACGAATTACTCTCATTTAGGGCAATTATAGGATTTACAAATTAAACATATTCCCAGTGGTTTCCCTAGTAACCATCTCTGAATCACACAATGAGATTAAACTATTGTTCTGTTTGATAGAGTTTCTATCAAGTCCAGCTAAAATTCACAGCAAGTACACACCAGAAAAGAACACTGGGTAGAGGGCCCGGAGCCCACCACGCACATTCCACAGGGGTCAGATCCAGAACAGGAATGCATCCCGAGACCCTGGCGACAAGGTCCTAGCAACACAAAGGGATCTGAGCAGGGCCAGGAGAAGGAAGAGTCCGGTGCTTCTGATGTGTGAAAATAGTGAGTACAGAATAGTTTGAAGCAAGGGAGCTTGCTGAGATGTAGTGAGGCCCAATGCAGGGCAGGCGCTCCCAGCCAGTCGACTGCATCAATCAGGAAAGTGCCACCCACCCTGCAGCCCACTTGTGACTCCATACGTGGCAGATTTTCTAACAATAAGAGCTGTTTAAAAACTGAGCTAGCTGCCTTGAGGAGGAGTGAGTTCCTCATCACTGGCAATGAGAAAGAGCACAGCGCGGGTGACCCTCTGAATATGGATATGAATGAAGAAAAGGTTTGGCAGAGAGGCTGCCAGGCCCTCTTCCAAATCTAACACCAGGATCTTATATGTAGACCACCCTACTTTTTTTTGCAGGTGATAAAACTTTCCATGTAACTTGATTATCCCCACTTGGAGTTAGCAATCCCCTTCTGAATGACAGGGTTAGAACTCTAAATCCATTTTAAAAGAAAAGTCATTGTAGACATTCTTTCTCTCTCTCTATAGCTACCAGTGTTGCCCCCAGTCCCCCTGCTATGACCACCTGGATTAATAAGAAAGGAGAGATTCCCTATTGGGTTTTCTAGCTTTCCAGGCCCACTAGAAGGACACCATGGTGTTCCCTCAGGCCTCCTCTCTAATCCCTGTAACTTTTTTGGCAACGTGGAAGGAAAAACACGATATAAGGAATGCAGACGGATGGCCCTGGGAGCCCACCTGTGATCATTTCTCTCCTCCTGCTTTCTAGTCAGCTCAGTCCAAATGCATTTGAAGCAAGAGCACGAATTACTCTCATTTAGGGCAATTATAGGATTTACAAATTAAACATATTCCCAGTGGTTTCCCTAGTAACCATCTCTGAATCACACAATGAGATTAAACTATTGTTCTGTTTGATAGAGTTTCTATCAAGTCCAGCTAAAATTCACAGCAAGTACACACCAGAAAAGAACACTGGGTAGAGGGCCCGGAGCCCACCACGCACATTCCACAGGGGTCAGATCCAGAACAGGAATGCATCCCGAGACCCTGGCGACAAGGTCCTAGCAACACAAAGGGATCTGAGCAGGGCCAGGAGAAGGAAGAGTCCGGTGCTTCTGAGTGTGTGAAAATAGTGAGTACAGAATAGTTTGAAGCAAGGAGTACATGTGAAGCTTGCTGAGATGTAGTGAGGCCCAATGCAGGGCAGGCGCTCCCAGCTCCTGAGGTCTCAGACGGTGCTTCAAGCAGCAGGGCCAGGACAGGGATCAAGTGAACTTCATCACACGGCCAGCCTCAGTGGAGCCTGGGAGGATGAGCTGACAGGAAGAGGATATTCACTTGAGCAAAAGAGGCTTGAGTCATATCATTTTGAAGGCCCCATCCAGCTTTTTTGGGTAAAAGGACTTATCTGATTATAGAACAATTAAAAAATAGTTGTATTCAGATAGAGATGAAAGTAGCTTTATTGGTGGTCATGTTGGAGCACTTCAGCTGGACCTATAATCAAATGACCTTCAAAATCCACAACCCTGGCTGAGTCTGGACCTGCACGTGTGCAGAGTTGGAACTAGAGTTCAGGTATATGAGAGTCTGTGGCCTGTCTTGAGACCAGAAACTCTGGAGAAAGACACATCCTACCAGACTGTGAACTGGGATCCAAGTGTTCTTCCTACAGGAAAACAGAAGTGAAAGCTGTCTATTTCTAACACGCAGCCAGCCTATCAAAGAGAGTCTGCGGTTTAGGATCCTTCTCAGGCCTCACCAAAAAGAGAAGTCTTTCCCTCCCCTGGGAAGGAGTGCAGGAGAGAGAAAGATGGGGGGGGGGGGTGCAGGACACCCTAATACCCAATATACCAAAGAAGGAAGAGATTCCTGTTTTGTGGAGTGACAAGGATGCAGGAGGGGAGAAAGGGGTTCCCTCATACAGAGTGGGAGTATTGAGTGAAATATTACAGGCGCATAGCTGCCTCATGTTATGTGGATGCCCCTTGTCTCTTCTTCCTTCCCAGACAATAGACCTCTGGCCAGCCACACCCCCGTGTGTGTGCAGAGTCTGCAAGTCCCAGCACCTGCCAGCCATGCACATACAAGTCACAGTCCCTTTGAAAATTAAAATCTGCAACAAGACATGCCGTTTCTGTCCCATGACAAATTTGAATAGAGTGAAGCTATTGAATTTTTAAGGATATAAATCTTTTTTTTTTAGTTTTCCAATATTTCTCATTCTGACTGTACTATAGAATTTTATAACATTCCTTGTGGAAAGAGAGAGTGTGTTTATAAGCATGCATTTTGCAAACCCCTTTGCTTCCAGTCTCTCTGAACTATCACCAGTGGGAGATTCATCCCAACTCATGGCTTTTCAAGATTCCTTGTACCATTTTTCAAAGTTCCTCATTTAGTGACCAACACTTTAGTAGTGGCAAACCCTGATGGGGGTTATGTTCTGGGCAATGAGCAAGTTTTCATTTACGGGTCAGAAAGGGAAGAGAACATGCTCAGGAACTCACTGCAGTGAGTGACTAAGTTGGGTTCCACACCGCATCCATGCTGCCTTAGGCTGCTTCTCATGGGCCTAGAGTGACTGGGCTTTCACGGCCTTTCTTTCTAGACCCTCCCACCTCATTTCCTTCCACTAGATAACTGGGTTCATAGAGGAGGAAGACACTGAAATAAAATCTTTCTAAGACCTGCACGTGTGCAGAGTTGGAACTAGAGTTCAGGTATATGAGAGTCTGTGGCCTGTCTGGAGACCAGAAACTCTGGAGAAAGACACATCCTACCAGACTGTGAACTGGGATCCAAGTGTTCTTCCTACAGGAAAACAGAAGTGAAAGCTGTCTATTTCTAACACGCAGCCAGCCTATCAAAGAGAGTCTGCGGTTTAGGATCCTTCTCAGGCCTCACCAAAAAGAGAAGTCTTTCCCTCCCCTGGGAAGGAGTGCAGGAGAGAGAAAGATGGGGGGGGGGGGTGCAGGACACCCTAATACCCAATATACCAAAGAAGGAAGAGATTCCTGTTTTGTGGAGTGACAAGGATGCAGGAGGGGAGAAAGGGGTTCCCTCATACAGAGTGGGAGTATTGAGTGAAATATTACAGGCGCATAGCTGCCTCATGTTATGTGGATGCCCCTTGTCTCTTCTTCCTTCCCAGACAATAGACCTCTGGCCAGCCACACCCCCGTGTGTGTGCAGAGTCTGCAAGTCCCAGCACCTGCCAGCCATGCACATACAAGTCACAGTCCCTTTGAAAATTAAAATCTGCAACAAGACATGCCGTTTCTGTCCCATGACAAATTTGAATAGAGTGAAGCTATTGAATTTTTAAGGATATAAATCTTTTTTTTTTAGTTTTCCAATATTTCTCATTCTGACTGTACTATAGAATTTTATAACATTCCTTGTGGAAAGAGAGAGTGTGTTTATAAGCATGCATTTTGCAAACCCCTTTGCTTCCAGTCTCTCTGAACTATCACCAGTGGGAGATTCATCCCAACTCATGGCTTTTCAAGATTCCTTGTACCATTTTTCAAAGTTCCTCATTTAGTGACCAACACTTTAGTAGTGGCAAACCCTGATGGGGGTTATGTTCTGGGCAATGAGCAAGTTTTCATTTACGGGTCAGAAAGGGAAGAGAACATGCTCAGGAACTCACTGCAGTGAGTGACTAAGTTGGGTTCCACACCGCATCCATGCTGCCTTAGGCTGCTTCTCATGGGCCTAGAGTGACTGGGCTTTCACGGCCTTTCTTTCTAGACCCTCCCACCTCATTTCCTTCCACTAGATAACTGGGTTCATAGAGGAGGAAGACACTGAAATAAAATCTTTCTAAGATAGAAAAACACATGACCTCCTTTCTATGGAGAGTAAAGGGAAAATCTCTTATGGTAGATTGATGATGCCTGATAATATTTATTGGGTCCTGAATGTGTGCCAGCCATGGGGTGGGCACTTTATGTTGTTTCACAGAATCTTCACAGCAGTCCAGGGGCAGTGATTATCCTCCTCATGGTACATATGAAGAAGAGGCTTGGAGACTCTAACTTTCTGTCCAGTCTCACCAAAAAGTAGTGGAACTTGACCAGCTCAGACAATTTCATTTTAAATTCTTGCCAAAACCTTAATGCTCTGCCCATCCACTCCTCCTCCAACCCTAAGGTAGATGTTTATTTAAAGGAAATTATCTTTGAATTTGCATGTTCCTTGAATGTTTGAGTTTGTTAATCCCTTGCACTTGATTTGCTGCATTCTGGCTTCCCTGGTAGTTCTGCTGGTGAAGAACCCATTTGCAGTGCAGGAGACCTGGGTTCTATCCCTGGATTGGGAAGATCCCTTGGAGAAGGGAATAGCAACCCACTCCGGGATTCTTGTCTGGAGAATTCCATGGACAGAGGAGCTTGGTAGGCTCTAGCCCATGGGGTCACAGAGAGTCAGACATGACTGAGTGACTTTTCCTTTTTTGCTTTCTGTGTTATGGGGAAACGAGTGTTTGGCAAGTAAGGACAGAACAGTCAGGGAAAGGCAAGATCTTGGAAACTGCAAACACACTGGGTGCAGAGACTGTGGACCCGTTCTCTGACTCCCCTCCCTAGGCCAGCTCCAGTCAGGGAGTGATTGGAAGAATAGCAGACAAGAGCCAGATACCTGGTTCTTCCACCAGCTTAGCTATGTGAGCTTGGCCACTAGATTTCCACTCTGTCACAGTCTCCTGGACTGTAGCCCTAGCAGGCAGGGATTGATGAATGCTGAATTTCCCTTGAGCACTAAACTCAATCCCACATCACTCAGTGAGAGATACTGCTAGGAAAAACTGTGTTTGCTCTGGGCCTAGAGTGACTGGGCTTTCACGGCCTTTCTTTCTAGACCCTCCCACCTCATTTCCTTCCACTAGATAACTGGGTTCATAGAGGAGGAAGACACTGAAATAAAATCTTTCTAAGATAGAAAAACACATGACCTCCTTTCTATGGAGAGTAAAGGGAAAATCTCTTATGGTAGATTGATGATGCCTGATAATATTTATTGGGTCCTGAATGTGTGCCAGCCATGGGGTGGGCACTTTATGTTGTTTCACAGAATCTTCACAGCAGTCCAGGGGCAGTGATTATCCTCCTCATGGTACATATGAAGAAGAGGCTTGGAGACTCTAACTTTCTGTCCAGTCTCACCAAAAAGTAGTGGAACTTGACCAGCTCAGACAATTTCATTTTAAATTCTTGCCAAAACCTTAATGCTCTGCCCATCCACTCCTCCTCCAACCCTAAGGTAGATGTTTATTTAAAGGAAATTATCTTTGAATTTGCATGTTCCTTGAATGTTTGAGTTTGTTAATCCCTTGCACTTGATTTGCTGCATTCTGGCTTCCCTGGTAGTTCTGCTGGTGAAGAACCCATTTGCAGTGCAGGAGACCTGGGTTCTATCCCTGGATTGGGAAGATCCCTTGGAGAAGGGAATAGCAACCCACTCCGGGATTCTTGTCTGGAGAATTCCATGGACAGAGGAGCTTGGTAGGCTCTAGCCCATGGGGTCACAGAGAGTCAGACATGACTGAGTGACTTTTCCTTTTTTGCTTTCTGTGTTATGGGGAAACGAGTGTTTGGCAAGTAAGGACAGAACAGTCAGGGAAAGGCAAGATCTTGGAAACTGCAAACACACTGGGTGCAGAGACTGTGGACCCGTTCTCTGACTCCCCTCCCTAGGCCAGCTCCAGTCAGGGAGTGATTGGAAGAATAGCAGACAAGAGCCAGATACCTGGTTCTTCCACCAGCTTAGCTATGTGAGCTTGGCCACTAGATTTCCACTCTGTCACAGTCTCCTGGACTGTAGCCCTAGCAGGCAGGGATTGATGAATGCTGAATTTCCCTTGAGCATTAAACTCAATCCCACATCACTCAGTGAGAGATACTGCTAGGAAAAACTGTGTTTGCTCTGAGCAACTGTTTTAGCTTATCTTTTTGGCAAATGCTCATATAACATATACAGCTAGCTACTGTGTATTGTTAGGCACTTCATAAACATCAACTTTTCTAATCCTCCAAATGCCATGTGGTAAATATTCTAGATATTATTGTTATTGCCCTGTTTATAGGCAAAGGTACTGAAGCACACCTTCATTTACTCAAGGTCCCAAAGCTAGTAAGACCAGAGCCAGATTGAATGTGAGCAGTCCAGCTCCAGAGTCCACTTTGTTTTTATCTCATGAACAGTGGAATTGGTTGAGTAACTCATCAATATCCCTCTTTAAATTGACAAGCCTCCTTCTAGGTTACTTCTCACAGTTATCAAGTATATAAGCCCTGAAAATGTGTGCTTTAGGCATTAGTTCACCCCCAGCTTCATTCTGTCTGCCTGTTTTTGTCTCACTCTTCATCTCCCCAGATTTTCCCCCCATTTATGAGTATACCTCTTTACTACTTATCAAAACGGCCTTTTGGGGAGATGGTATATGATTTTAAAAATAAAAATACATGCAAAGGTGATTCATTGATGCAAGTGTGGAATCCTTCTAAGGAGCTTGCTGTGTTCTCCAGTGTCTGTGTGGTGTCGCAGAGTTTGGGAGAGAGAGGAGGGGATACCTCTGCCTCGAAGGAATAACATACAGGTTCTCGGCAGAGAGTGCTTCCTGGCGGGGTCAGGGCTTTTTATACTGAATGCAATAATTGGAGAGTGTTATTGGGATACGCTGGGCAAAGTAAGGACAGAACAGTCAGGGAAAGGCAAGATCTTGGAAACTGCAAACACACTGGGTGCAGAGACTGTGGACCCGTTCTCTGACTCCCCTCCCTAGGCCAGCTCCAGTCAGGGAGTGATTGGAAGAATAGCAGACAAGAGCCAGATACCTGGTTCTTCCACCAGCTTAGCTATGTGAGCTTGGCCACTAGATTTCCACTCTGTCACAGTCTCCTGGACTGTAGCCCTAGCAGGCAGGGATTGATGAATGCTGAATTTCCCTTGAGCATTAAACTCAATCCCACATCACTCAGTGAGAGATACTGCTAGGAAAAACTGTGTTTGCTCTGAGCAACTGTTTTAGCTTATCTTTTTGGCAAATGCTCATATAACATATACAGCTAGCTACTGTGTATTGTTAGGCACTTCATAAACATCAACTTTTCTAATCCTCCAAATGCCATGTGGTAAATATTCTAGATATTATTGTTATTGCCCTGTTTATAGGCAAAGGTACTGAAGCACACCTTCATTTACTCAAGGTCCCAAAGCTAGTAAGACCAGAGCCAGATTGAATGTGAGCAGTCCAGCTCCAGAGTCCACTTTGTTTTTATCTCATGAACAGTGGAATTGGTTGAGTAACTCATCAATATCCCTCTTTAAATTGACAAGCCTCCTTCTAGGTTACTTCTCACAGTTATCAAGTATATAAGCCCTGAAAATGTGTGCTTTAGGCATTAGTTCACCCCCAGCTTCATTCTGTCTGCCTGTTTTTGTCTCACTCTTCATCTCCCCAGATTTTCCCCCCATTTATGAGTATACCTCTTTACTACTTATCAAAACGGCCTTTTGGGGAGATGGTATATGATTTTAAAAATAAAAATACATGCAAAGGTGATTCATTGATGCAAGTGTGGAATCCTTCTAAGGAGCTTGCTGTGTTCTCCAGTGTCTGTGTGGTGTCGCAGAGTTTGGGAGAGAGAGGAGGGGATACCTCTGCCTCGAAGGAATAACATACAGGTTCTCGGCAAGGATGGAGTGCTTCCTGGCGGGGGTCAGGGCTTATTGGAAATTTTGTTGAGTGTGTGGGGACTGAACATTGCAATAATTGGAGAGTGTTATTGGGATACGCTGGGCAAAGGGAGACAGTCCCACACAAATTACAAATGTCTCATTAGAAATATATGGAGATAAAAATCTCTGTGGTTACCAGAGCCTCATGCCTAACTCTGTTTTACATACATTTAAAAGGAAATTTTACGGAGTCAGGACAGATCCTGAATTTTCCAGGAATGCAACTCTCGTGTACATTAAGACAAGACTGCACATCATTTGTTTCAGAGCTTTACCAAGAATACCAAGAATTATACCCCACTTTGAAACATCCAGACTTCCATGGTGGCTCAGACACTAGAGAATCTGCCTGCAATCCAGGAGACCTGGGTTTGATCCCTAGGTTGGGAAGATCCCCTGAAGAAGGGAATGGCTACCCACTCCAGTACTCTTGCCTGGAAGTTGCATGGACAGAGAAGCCTGGCTGGCTACAATCCATGGAGTCACAAAGAATTGGACGCAACTGAGTGACTAATACTTCCACTTTTTGGAATATTCCATTAGCAACAACAATTCTTTTGCCGTTTGAGTCAACAATGCAATACACCTGTGTCAGTTTGCATCTGCAGCTGTTGCATTCGTATTGATTCTACTTATACACACACACACATACGCTCATTTAGCCTTTATATCAAAATGTTCAATATACATAAAAGTAAACATTATTTGACTGTTGTCTTCTCATACATACAGACTTGCTCATTATAACTAGAAATAAGCATTTGCCAGCTTTACCATGTTTCCATTGTAGTCATGCCTGAACTTTAGGCATTAGTTCACCCAGCTTCATTCTGTCTGCCTGTTTTTGTCTCACTCTTCATCTCCCCAGATTTTCCCCCCATTTATGAGTATACCTCTTTACTACTTATCAAAACGGCCTTTTGGGGAGATGGTATATGATTTTAAAAATAAAAATACATGCAAAGGTGATTCATTGATGCAAGTGTGGAATCCTTCTAAGGAGCTTGCTGTGTTCTCCAGTGTCTGTGTGGTGTCGCAGAGTTTGGGAGAGAGAGGAGGGGATACCTCTGCCTCGAAGGAATAACATACAGGTTCTCGGCAAGGATGGAGTGCTTCCTGGCGGGGGTCAGGGCTTATTGGAAATTTTGTTGAGTGTGTGGGGACTGAACATTGCAATAATTGGAGAGTGTTATTGGGATACGCTGGGCAAAGGGAGACAGTCCCACACAAATTACAAATGTCTCATTAGAAATATATGGAGATAAAAATCTCTGTGGTTACCAGAGCCTCATGCCTAACTCTGTTTTACATACATTTAAAAGGAAATTTTACGGAGTCAGGACAGATCCTGAATTTTCCAGGAATGCAACTCTCGTGTACATTAAGACAAGACTGCACATCATTTGTTTCAGAGCTTTACCAAGAATACCAAGAATTATACCCCACTTTGAAACATCCAGACTTCCATGGTGGCTCAGACACTAGAGAATCTGCCTGCAATCCAGGAGACCTGGGTTTGATCCCTAGGTTGGGAAGATCCCCTGAAGAAGGGAATGGCTACCCACTCCAGTACTCTTGCCTGGAAGTTGCATGGACAGAGAAGCCTGGCTGGCTACAATCCATGGAGTCACAAAGAATTGGACGCAACTGAGTGACTAATACTTCCACTTTTTGGAATATTCCATTAGCAACAACAATTCTTTTGCCGTTTGAGTCAACAATGCAATACACCTGTGTCAGTTTGCATCTGCAGCTGTTGCATTCGTATTGATTCTACTTATACACACACACATACGCTCATTTAGCCTTTATATCAAAATGTTCAATATACATAAAAGTAAACATTATTTGACTGTTGTCTTCTCATACATACAGACTTGCTCATTATAACTAGAAATAAGCATTTGCCAGCTTTACCATGTTTCCATTGTAGTCATGCCTGAACATCTCTAGAGCAAAAATACATACGCTTTTTTTATAAATTACTTTTCATTTACTGATTTTCTATTCAAGAAAATTAGAATTTTCTAATTTTAAATTAGAAATTATTTTCTAAAAATTTAGACAATTTGTGAATCTCTTTTCAAGACAGCAAAGAGGAGCTACAAATACATATCTAAAATGATGGTATTGTGTCTAATAGGTTTGAGAACCATTGGCTGAGCCCACAAAGATACAGGTTTCTGGCATGTACAAGGATCTCCTTCAGCTGTGTGCTTCCCATCTTACCATGACAGTAAGTAACATTTGGTCATTGTGTCTTCATGTGTTTCTCCTTCATTCCCCAAGTAATTTGTTGAAGGCTACCATCTTATAGAACCTGCGCTAGGTTCTAGAAAGGCAGTGCTTAAACTCAACAGATGCCACAAAACTAACAAGAGAAAAATATAAACAATTTTTGGCGATCAATTTAAAATTTTTCTACATGTGTAAATTCCTTTAAAGTCCTTACATACTGAAATTGGCCTAAGAAGATATAGACTATATGAATTAGTCCTATAAATATTTTTAACAATCTAATTCCAAGTGTCGTTCCCAGAAGAAAAAGTTGGGTGTCACTAGAGAATTACACCAAACATTTAAGAAAAAATAATTTTAAGTCCATAAAAACTATTCTAGAGAGTAAAGAAGGAAAACATCCCAATTTGTTTTATGAGATCCTCTAGCCTTCATACCATGAATGTGATACCAAAAATCATAGGCAAGTATTAATCATGAACATAGATGGGAATATCCTAAAGAAAATATTAACAAACTCAATCCAGGAATGTATAAAAAGTGCAGTTCATCAAAATCAAGTTGTATATTTTCTTGGAATGCAAGACTAGTTTAAAATTGGAAATAACAGGCAGTGTAATTCACCATATTAATACTAAGAAAGCTATAAATCTTTTGGACATTTCAATAGTTGAAGAAATATTTAATTAAACTCAACACCTATCATGAGAAAAAAACTTCTTAAAACCTAGATATAGAAAAGAATTCTCTTAGTTCCATAATGGCTAGTTAAAAATAATAATAATACCAACTGGTGAAATGTTGAACGCTTTCTCTTTGAGACAAGTGATAAGACTAGTATCAGCACTTCTGTGTAGCATTTTACAGAAAATCCTAGCAAGTGCAAGAAGAACAGGAAACAAAAGATACAATGAATGTAAAGTAAGACATAAAACTATTATTGCTTACAAATTGCATTGTATGAAGTAAAAATTTATTTACTATTAACATATCAGAGATAATTGAGTTTAGCAAAGTTTGTGGTTACAAAGTCAAGATACAAAATCAGTTACAGCAGTAAAAATTAGAAAATAAACATTTTAAGTAGATACTATCACAGTAGCAGCAAAAGCATCAAATGCCTGCAAATAAATCTTACAAAATGCATGCAAGAACTCTGCATAAACAATAATACAATGTTTAGAGAAATTAATGACAACCTATGTAAATAGAGCAATAGCCAATGTTTACACATTGAAAGACTCTATAACACATTTAAAATTTTTCTACATGTGTAAATTCCTTTAAAGTCCTTACATACTGAAATTGGCCTAAGAAGATATAGACTATATGAATTAGTCCTATAAATATTTTTAACAATCTAATTCCAAGTGTCGTTCCCAGAAGAAAAAGTTGGGTGTCACTAGAGAATTACACCAAACATTTAAGAAAAAATAATTTTAAGTCCATAAAAACTATTCTAGAGAGTAAAGAAGGAAAACATCCCAATTTGTTTTATGAGATCCTCTAGCCTTCATACCATGAATGTGATACCAAAAATCATAGGCAAGTATTAATCATGAACATAGATGGGAATATCCTAAAGAAAATATTAACAAACTCAATCCAGGAATGTATAAAAAGTGCAGTTCATCAAAATCAAGTTGTATATTTTCTTGGAATGCAAGACTAGTTTAAAATTGGAAATAACAGGCAGTGTAATTCACCATATTAATACTAAGAAAGCTATAAATCTTTTGGACATTTCAATAGTTGAAGAAATATTTAATTAAACTCAACACCTATCATGAGAAAAAAACTTCTTAAAACCTAGATATAGAAAAGAATTCTCTTAGTTCCATAATGGCTAGTTAAAAATAATAATAATACCAACTGGTGAAATGTTGAACGCTTTCTCTTTGAGACAAGTGATAAGACTAGTATCAGCACTTCTGTGTAGCATTTTACAGAAAATCCTAGCAAGTGCAAGAAGAACAGGAAACAAAAGATACAATGAATGTAAAGTAAGACATAAAACTATTATTGCTTACAAATTGCATTGTATGAAGTAAAAATTTATTTACTATTAACATATCAGAGATAATTGAGTTTAGCAAAGTTTGTGGTTACAAAGTCAAGATACAAAATCAGTTACAGCAGTAAAAATTAGAAAATAAACATTTTAAGTAGATACTATCACAGTAGCAGCAAAAGCATCAAATGCCTGCAAATAAATCTTACAAAATGCATGCAAGAACTCTGCATAAACAATAATACAATGTTTAGAGAAATTAATGACAACCTATGTAAATAGAGCAATAGCCAATGTTTACACATTGAAAGACTCTATAAGACATTAAGTCCATGATTCACAATCCTGATAAACATCACAGAAGTATTTTTTAATAAAAGTTTATGAGCTGCTCCTGAAATATATGTGGAAATAAAAAGGGCTACTATGAAAGAATAAGGCCAAAGAACTACATACTAGATGTTCAACACTTATTATAATGCTGCAGTAATTAAGACAGTGTGATATTGGTCTACAGGTAGGGAAATAGACAAGAAGAGAGTCCTCAAATAGATCTGCACATACTTGGACATGTGATCTTACAAGTCCACACTGAAAAGCAGTGAGTTCAATCAATATTGTTGTCTATCGGATAACTGAATGAAGAAAAGAAAAGAAACTTGATTATTATGTCACAACATGCATAAAAATCAGTTCTCACTTGATGGTAGCTCTAAATGTGAAATTTCTATAAGATAAGAAAATTATCTTCATGATGTGAAGAAAGAGAAAAGTATTTATTAAATGACACACATACTTATATCAACAACCAAGAAAATACTGATAAATTGGACTATCTTAAATTAAGAACTTTTGTTTATCAAATGCCATCACTAGGAGTGAAAAGTAAGTCACAGAGTAGGAGAAGATACATGTGACACAATTTACAAAGGACTTGCATTCAAAATAAGTGAAAAACTTTCTCCAAATCAATAATACAGGTATTCAATATATCTTCTTTACAAAAAAGCTGATATACTTTCCAAAGGTGCTTGACCTAATCAGTAATCAAGGAAATACACACTGAAACAGACGCTTATCTGTGACCAGCAGCTACACTGCTAGGCACGTACCCAACAGAAGTGCAGGCACATGGGCTTCCCTGGTGGTCCAGTGGGTAAGGACACCGCCTTGCAGTGCAAGGGACACTGGTTCGATCACTGGCTTGGGAGGATCCCATGTGCCGTGGAGCGGCTGGACTGATTGGTCCAACTGCCGAGCCGGGGCTCTGGAGCGCATGCGCCCGGAGCCTGTGCTCTGCGGCGACAGAGGCCACTGCGATGGGAGGCTCACACAGCCCTAAGAACAAAGATAAATAAATGAAAGACCAATAGAAGTGGCCAAAAAATAAAAAATAAAAAAACCCCAACAAAACAGAAGTGCAGGCACAGGTGAACAGAGACGTTTCTGAGAATGTTCATTGCAGCATTACTTGGAACAGCCCCAAATAGGAAGCAACTCAAGAATCTATTCATAATAGAAATTGTAGTGTACTCATTCAGTGAAATCCTTTTCAGCAGTTATGAAAAAAAAGCATGGAAACATGCAACAGGAACAAGTCTCACAAACATTATTTGAGCACAGAAATTCAATGTAAAAGAATATATATGTGGGCTTCCCTGGTGGTCCAGTGGGTAAGGACACCGCCTTGCAGTGCAAGGGGCACCAGTTCGATCCCTGGCCTGGGAAGATCCCACGGTGCCGCGGAGCGACTGGACCGATGTGTCCAATTACCGAGCCGGAGTTCTGGAGCGCATGCGTCCAGAGCCGGTGCTCTGCGACAACAGAGGCCACCCCCATGGGAGGCACACACGGGCCAAAGAACAAAGATGGATGAAAATAGACAAATGAAAGACCAATAGAAGTAGCCTGCCTGCTCCCCTCCCTCCCCATCCCCGCCAAATAAATAAATAAATAAATAAAGAGATGCCATTCTATTAAAAAAAAAGACTATATATGTATATATATATACTATATGTATATATATATATATATATATTTTATATATATATACATATATACACTGCATGATTTCATTTACATAAAGTCAAAAATAAAACTTTAGCTTTGTAAGTCTGTGTAGCAGTTAAATAAGGAGAAAGCAGTTTAAGAAAAGGGCCTGACCTAGGCTTTGGAAGGTGCTAAAAATGTCCTATCGATTATGGTGATCTTGAGTTGTATGCTTATGATTTGTACATTTTTTTTAGTGAGGTATATTTCAAAAACATTTTTTAAAATTCAACAATGCCCTAATCAGACCAATCCTATGGAATTGTTTATTTTCACTATCAATTATAAAAAAATAAGTTACTGTGACAATTTAGGCATAAAGTCAATGGAACAAAAGTGAACAATGATCTATGACTAATAATTGTTAGTAAAAGGATAAAATTGAACTCATGTAAGAAAAGCTGCACACAACGTAACCTGAAGATTCCGTCGAAGGAAGTTCAACAAAGATCAAACACCTTAGCAAAGGCTTCTTGCCTGATTCCTCAAACACATTCCGTCGGGTTCCAAGTCACCCTTAGCAAAAGGCTTCTTGCCTGACTCAAGACCTTGGGCCCTGCTGGCTTTCAAACACATTCTGTCCCGGCCTCCAAGGTTCCTGCTGGTTCATGCCCAACTGCACCTCCTCTGGTCCTGATGAATCTTTTTTTTTTATCTATTCATAATAGAAATGAGTTACATCCAAAGCATGGAAACATGCAACAGGAACAAGTCTCACAAACATTATTTGAGCACAGAAATTCAATGTAAAAGAATATATATGTGGGCTTCCCTGGTGGTCCAGTGGGTAAGGACACCGCCTTGCAGTGCAAGGGGCGCCGGTTCGATCCCTGGCCTGGGAAGATCCCACATGCCGCGGAGCGACTGGACCGATGTGTCCAATAACCAAGCCGGAGCTCTGGAGCGCATGCGTCCAGAGCCGGTGCTCTGTGACAACAGAGGCCACCGCGATGGGAGGCCACACGGGCCAAAGAACAAAGATGGATGAAACTAGACAAATGAAAGACCAATAGAAGTGGCCCGCCCACCCCGCTCCCTCCCCATCCCCGCCAAATAAATAAATAAATAAATAAAGAGATGCCATTCTATTAAAAAAAAAGACTATATATGTATATATATATACTATATGTATATATATATATATATACTATATGTATATATATATATACATATATACACTGCATGATTTCATTTACATAAAGTCAAAAATAAAACTTTAGCTTTGTAAGTCTGTGTAGCAGTTAAATAAGGAGAAAGCAGTTTAAGAAAAGGGCCTGACCTAGGCTTTGGAAGGTGCTAAAAATGTCCTATCGATTATGGTGATCTTGAGTTGTATGCTTATGATTTGTACATTTTTTTTAGTGAGGTATATTTCAAAAACATTTTTTAAAATTCAACAATGCCCTAATCAGACCAATCCTATGGAATTGTTTATTTTCACTATCAATTATAAAAAAATAAGTTACTGTGACAATTTAGGCATAAAGTCAATGGAACAAAAGTGAACAATGATCTATGACTAATAATTGTTAGTAAAAGGATAAAATTGAACTCATGTAAGAAAAGCTGCACACAACGTAACCTGAAGATTCCGTCGAAGGAAGTTCAACAAAGATCAAACACCTTAGCAAAAGGCTTCTTGCCTGACTCAAGACCTTGGGCCCTGCTGGCTTTCAAACACATTCTGTCCCGGCCTCCAAGGTTCCTGCTGGTTCATGCCCAACTGCACCTCCTCTGGTCCTGATGAATCTTTTTTTTTTTTTTTTATTCTTTATTTTAAAAGTTTTACAGAGTTTTGTTGTTCACAGACATGTATGTTACCAGATCAGTCATATGCATATCCCTGGTCCCCACCCCCCCAGCTCCCCCCATCCCACCCCTCCAGACCTTCGCCCCAAGCCATTGTAAGCACTCCTATTCCCTTGTTCACAGACATGTATGTTCCCAGATCAGTCGTATGCATATCCATGGTCCCCACCCACCCAGATCCCCCCATCCCACCCCTCCAGACCTTCGCCCCAAGCCATTGTAAGCACTCCTATTCCCTTAGCACTATGACACTAGCTATCTTTTCCACACATAACAGTATAGGTTTCCATGTTACTCCCTCCATGCTTCCCCCTCCCTATTTCTTCCCCACAATGTCCCTATGTCTATGCTGTGTCTGTTTTTCCATGTGTTCCCTGCGTGTGTTATCAAGACTGTCCGACTAGATTCCATATATGTGTGTTAGTATACTGTATTTGTCTTTCTCTTTTTGACTTACTTCACGTTTTATGATAGGTTCTAGAGCCAGCCCCTTCATTAGGACTGAGTCTTCTGCATTTCTTTTAACAGCTGAGTAGTACTCCATTGTATATATGTACCAAAGCTTCTGTATCCATTCATTCGTCGATGGACATCTAGATTGCTTCCATGTTCTGGCTATTGTATAGAGAGCTGCAATGAACATTGGGGTACAGGTGCTTCTTTCAGTTTTGATTTCATCAGGATATAAGCCTAATAGTGGGATTGCTGGGTCATAGGGTGCTTCTATTTTTAGTTTTTTAAGAAATCTCCATACTGTCTTCCATAGAGGCCGTATCAATTGACATACCCACCAGCAATGCAAGAGGGTTCCCTTTTCTCCGCACCCTCTCCAGCATTTATTGTCTGCAGATTTTTTGATGATGGCCATTCTGACGGGTGTGAGGTGGTATCGCATTGTAGTTTTAATTTGCATTTCTCTAATAATAAGTGAAGTTGAGCATCATTTCATGTGCTTTTGAGTCATCTGTATGTTCTCTTTGGAGAGGCGTCTGTTTAGATCTTTTTCCCATTTTTTGATTGGGTTGTTCGTTTTTCCTGTGCTGAGTTGTCTGAGTTGCTTGTAGATTTTGGAGATTAATTCTTTGTCTGTTATTTCATTTGCTATGATTTTCTCCCACTCTGTGGGCTGTCTGTTGAACTTTTTTGTAATTTCTTTTGCTGTACAAAAGTTTTTAAGTTTCATGAGGTCCCACATGTTCATTTTTCTTTTCAGTTCTGCTATTTTAGTTGGTGGGTCAGAGAAGATCTTGCTTTGATTGATGTCCTTGAGGGTTTTGCCTATATTCTCCTCTAAGAGTTTGATGGTTTCTGGTCTTATATTTAGGTCTTTAATCCATTTTGAGTTGATCTTTGTGTATGGTGTCAGGGAATGTTCCACCTTCATTTTTTGGCATGTAGCTGTCCAATTTTCCCAGCACCACTTGTTGAAGAGGCTGTCTTTGTCCCATTTTATAGTTTCGCCTTTTGTCTTATATTTTCGGCTCCCCTCGTGTTTACCCCAAAGATTCTGTTCCGACTAGATTCCATATATGTGTGTTAGTATACTGTATTTGTCTTTCTCTTTTTGACTTACTTCACGTTTTATGATAGGTTCTAGAGCCAGCCCCTTCATTAGGACTGAGTCTTCTGCATTTCTTTTAACAGCTGAGTAGTACTCCATTGTATATATGTACCAAAGCTTCTGTATCCATTCATTCGTCGATGGACATCTAGATTGCTTCCATGTTCTGGCTATTGTATAGAGAGCTGCAATGAACATTGGGGTACAGGTGCTTCTTTCAGTTTTGATTTCATCAGGATATAAGCCTAATAGTGGGATTGCTGGGTCATAGGGTGCTTCTATTTTTAGTTTTTTAAGAAATCTCCATACTGTCTTCCATAGAGGCCGTATCAATTGACATACCCACCAGCAATGCAAGAGGGTTCCCTTTTCTCCGCACCCTCTCCAGCATTTATTGTCTGCAGATTTTTTGATGATGGCCATTCTGACGGGTGTGAGGTGGTATCGCATTGTAGTTTTAATTTGCATTTCTCTAATAATAAGTGAAGTTGAGCATCATTTCATGTGCTTTTGAGTCATCTGTATGTTCTCTTTGGAGAGGCGTCTGTTTAGATCTTTTTCCCATTTTTTGATTGGGTTGTTCGTTTTTCCTGTGCTGAGTTGTCTGAGTTGCTTGTAGATTTTGGAGATTAATTCTTTGTCTGTTATTTCATTTGCTATGATTTTCTCCCACTCTGTGGGCTGTCTGTTGAACTTTTTTGTAATTTCTTTTGCTGTACAAAAGTTTTTAAGTTTCATGAGGTCCCACATGTTCATTTTTCTTTTCAGTTCTGCTATTTTAGTTGGTGGGTCAGAGAAGATCTTGCTTTGATTGATGTCCTTGAGGGTTTTGCCTATATTCTCCTCTAAGAGTTTGATGGTTTCTGGTCTTATATTTAGGTCTTTAATCCATTTTGAGTTGATCTTTGTGTATGGTGTCAGGGAATGTTCCACCTTCATTTTTTGGCATGTAGCTGTCCAATTTTCCCAGCACCACTTGTTGAAGAGGCTGTCTTTGTCCCATTTTATAGTTTCGCCTCCTTTGTCAAAAATAAGGTACCCATAGGTGCGTGGGTTTATCTCTGGGTTCTCAATCTTGTTCCATTGGTCTGTAGTTCTGTTTTTGTGCCAGTACCAGACTGTCTTGATGACTGTTGCTTTGTAGTAGAGTCTGAAGTTAGGGAGGCTGATTCCTCCAGCTCCGTTTTTCTTTCTCAGGATTGCTTTGGCTATTCGAGGTCTTTTGTGTTTCCATATGAACTGTGTTATTGTTTGGTCTAGTTCTGTGAAAAATGTCCATGGTAATTGGATAGGTATTGCATTGAATCTGTAGATGATATTTGGTAGTACTGCTCAAGGTTATTCTGGAGACAATAAACTGCAGAGCCAGAACTCACACTCAGCTCTGATCCTTCAGATCATGCTCCCTGCTGTGTCCCAGAGCTGCTCGCAGATGAGAGAGCAGAGGTGGCCAGGAATAGGTCAACCAAGGCAGGTTGTATGGAGAGAAGCAAGGAGAGGTGAGGATGGGCCTGGCCACGGGGTTTTGCCCATGTCAAATAGTGCATGCTGATCTGGAACCCTGTCCTGCAGGCATGGGAAGACACTATGTGTGAGAGAGAAGGCCTCCGTGAGCCTTCTGAAAATACAGATTCAGTAGGTCCTTGCTACAAACCATAAAAAAAAGGCTAAGTGCTGAAGAACTGATGCTTTCAAACTGTGGTGTTGGAGAAGACTCTTGCGAGTCCCTTCAAAAGCAAGGAGCTCAAACTATTCAGTTTTTTTTGGAGAGACTCTGAACTTTTTTGTAATTTCTTTTGCTGTACAAAAGTTTTTAAGTTTCATGAGGTCCCACATGTTCATTTTTCTTTTCAGTTCTGCTATTTTAGTTGGTGGGTCAGAGAAGATCTTGCTTTGATTGATGTCCTTGAGGGTTTTGCCTATATTCTCCTCTAAGAGTTTGATGGTTTCTGGTCTTATATTTAGGTCTTTAATCCATTTTGAGTTGATCTTTGTGTATGGTGTCAGGGAATGTTCCACCTTCATTTTTTGGCATGTAGCTGTCCAATTTTCCCAGCACCACTTGTTGAAGAGGCTGTCTTTGTCCCATTTTATAGTTTCGCCTCCTTTGTCAAAAATAAGGTACCCATAGGTGCGTGGGTTTATCTCTGGGTTCTCAATCTTGTTCCATTGGTCTGTAGTTCTGTTTTTGTGCCAGTACCAGACTGTCTTGATGACTGTTGCTTTGTAGTAGAGTCTGAAGTTAGGGAGGCTGATTCCTCCAGCTCCGTTTTTCTTTCTCAGGATTGCTTTGGCTATTCGAGGTCTTTTGTGTTTCCATATGAACTGTGTTATTGTTTGGTCTAGTTCTGTGAAAAATGTCCATGGTAATTGGATAGGTATTGCATTGAATCTGTAGATGATATTTGGTAGTACTGCTCAAGGTTATTCTGGAGACAATAAACTGCAGAGCCAGAACTCACACTCAGCTCTGATCCTTCAGATCATGCTCCCTGCTGTGTCCCAGAGCTGCTCGCAGATGAGAGAGCAGAGGTGGCCAGGAATAGGTCAACCAAGGCAGGTTGTATGGAGAGAAGCAAGGAGAGGTGAGGATGGGCCTGGCCACGGGGTTTTGCCCATGTCAAATAGTGCATGCTGATCTGGAACCCTGTCCTGCAGGCATGGGAAGACACTATGTGTGAGAGAGAAGGCCTCCGTGAGCCTTCTGAAAATACAGATTCAGTAGGTCCTTGCTACAAACCATAAAAAAAAGGCTAAGTGCTGAAGAACTGATGCTTTCAAACTGTGGTGTTGGAGAAGACTCTTGCGAGTCCCTTCAAAAGCAAGGAGCTCAAACTATTCAGTTCTAAAAAAAAAAATCAACTCTGAATATTCATTGGAAGAAATGATGCTGAAGTTGAAGCTCCAATACTTTAGCCACCTGATGTGAAGATCCAACTTGGAAAAGACCCTGATGCTGGGAAAGATTGAAGGCAGGAGGAGGAGATAACAGAGGAGGAGACGGTTGGATGGCATCACTGACTCAGTGGACATGAGTTTGAGCAAACTCCAGGAGATGGTGAAGGACAGGAAAGTCTGGCATGCTGCAGTCCATGGGGTCATGAAAAGTCAGGTACGACTGAGCAACTGAATAACAACAAGGTCTTCACTAGTTTCACAGCTGGCATAGCACAGACTCTAAAACCAGACTGCAAGGATTTGAATCCTGGCTACCTCACTAATTAGACATGCTGCTTTAGGTAAGTTACCCTCTCTGAACTCACTTGTCCACTCTGTCTGTTTTTTTAATCCACAAAATGGAGATGATAGTACTTACCTGATAATGCTGTTGGGAAATGAGTTAATAATACATGGAAGGGTTTCTTCAGGGCATCGAGCACACAGTAGGCCCCATGAGAGAGTGGGCTCTTCCTCTTCTCTGTTTGAGACTCAGTGTTTCCATCTGTAAAAGAGAATGGGATCATATCATCCATGGCGTAGACATTATAATATCCATTTCAGCTCTCCTCTTAGATTTTATGAGTTCTAGGAAACTTGAGACCCTGCTACAAAGATATTTTTTAGATGTAATTAACATGAAGTCAGTAGACTTTGAATAAAGCAGATTACTCTTCCTCATGTGGGTAGGTTTTTCCAATCAGTTGAAGTCATAAAAGGAAAAGCTGAAGTCTCCTCAGTAGAAATCAGAATGAATTACGGACTTGAGTTCATAGTCATGTTTCAACATTAGTTTATTCATTGTGACAAATGTATCATACAAATATAAGACCTTAATAGGAGATTCTCTTCTATCCCTCTTCCAGTGTGCTGGAAGCTCTCTCTCTCTCTATCCTCTTTTCTTTTTTTTTTTTAATTTATTTTGGTGGGGTGAGGTGGGGAGGGAGGGGACCCAACAGGCCACTTCTATTGGTCTTTCATTTGTCCATTTTCATCCATCTTTGTTCTTTGGCCCGTGTGGGCCTCCCGTCGCAGTGGCCTCTGTTGTCACAGAGCACTGGCTCTGGGCGCATGCACTCCAGAGCTCCAACTCGGTAAGTGGACACATGGGTCCAGCCGCTCCACGGCATGTGGGATCTTCCCAGGCCAGGGCTCGAACCGGCGCCCCTTGCACTGCAAGGCGGTGTCCTTACCCACTGGACCACCAGGGAAGCCCTTTCTTTCTTTCTTTCTTTTTTAAATTTATCTCCCTCTTTTCTTAATAAACTTTTATTTCATGAAGTACTGAGTGACCAAAACCAAGTCTTTTTGATCCCAATGTGAATTCTTCTCCGTTGGAGATCAAGAATTTGACGCATTTCACGGTAACCTGTCTACCGTCATCTATCATACGGGGGCTCATTTGGATGTTCAGGACAAGGTAAGGAAACTCAGAGCTTCATTTCTTCTGTCCTCTCACCACACGTTTTCTACTTTACTTTACTAACCCCACAGTATGCCTGTGCGTGAGTGCAATTTGCTTGAAATTTATGAAAACCTGTGCAAAGTGAGTATGGAGTTCTGCTTTGTGGTTCTGTGGACATGCCTTGTAGCTTAAGATGGCCCGAGTCCCGCCAGTGTTAAGAAGTGTCCATCTCCTCAAGGAAACTGGAAAAATGGATGAAGCATGTGGACCGAATTCTCCTTTCTTGGTCAGCTTTTCCAGGTCCCTTTGACCATTTCACAGTTGTCTTGGAAATTGAAATTACTAATCTAATCTGTCAGTTTGTGGATTTTCAAGGGATTTAGGATTTGTGCTGTTACTGTGTACTTTTGCTTAGACCTCAAGCGTGGTTTAACAGATTGATGGCTTTTTTTTTTTGATTCTGTGGATGATAACGCATGGTTGTTCTTAGTTGGTGGATCTCTAGCTCCAGGAATACCTCTTAGGTTGGAAACCTCTCTCCTGGAAATCTGCATGAGTGACCAGAGAGCTAGAGTTGAGTCTTTGTCTTGGCTATGTCTCCAGACTCCATAAACAGAGGCATTGCTAGCAAACATGAGAGTTCTAAAAATACAGGTCAAAAATGCAAAGATTTGGTCAGATTGGAAGTGTAGCAAGCTTCTCCCTTTAGTAGCACTAGTTCTCAGCAGATCAGAGAAAAAACCCTCCAGTGGCTTCTGCCTTGACTCCTTTGATATTCTTTTTGTGGAATCTATGGAAATGGATTAGAAGGATTGACTCTGATGTCTCAAGAATGTGAAAGTGTTCCTGCTCTCACATTTACTGGTATAATGACACTCAGAAGAGACATTTGAGTTCCTTGTTCACTACTTTTTGGTTTAATGCTTTTACTGTGGTCAGAAATGTACTATATACGCACAGGGACATAAGAGAAGAACATTTCCCTTGGAGGTTTTGACATGGGAGACATTCTGGAAAGTTACTCTGTTGCACGCAGAGTGGCATCAGAAGTAAAAGACAGGGCTTCCCCTGGTGGTCCAGTGGGTAAGGACACCGCCTTGCAGTGCAAGGGGCGCCGGTTCGAGCCCTGGCCTGGGAAGATCTCACGTGCCGCGGAGCGGCTGGACTGATGTGTCCAATCACCGAGCCAGAGCTCTGGAGCGCATGCGCCCAGAGCCAGCGCTCTGCAATGACAGACGCCACCGCGATGGGAGGCCCACAGGAGCCAAAGAACGAAGACGAATGAAAATAGAGAAATGAAAGACCATTAGAAGTGGCCCACCCACTCTCCTCCCTCCCCAACCCGACCCCCGCCCAAAGTAAATAAATAAATAAACCTTAAAAAAAGAAAAAAGAAGTAAAAGACAAATCAAGTGCATGGTTTGGCGGTGAGGAGCTTAAAAATTTGGGATGCTGCCAGGCCAACCCCCTGCTGCATCTCCACCTCTCCTTCATGGGTAGAACAAGGAGAGAAGATGTCAGTAAGGGACAGACTAATTCCCATCAGGAAGGGAAGCTCAGGTGAATGGTCTGTCTTCACCACCATCTAGAGCATGGGTGAAAAAAGCCAGGGTGCTGGACACTGCTTTTTCCCCTCTAACAGATGGGAGCTTCACAAAGTTCCAAGGACCCCCAACCCCTTGATTTATGTCCTGAAAACCTGGCATAGGTTTAATCTTGACACGCCTTCCTTCCTTTTACAAATCTGCATGGTCACAGTATCTGTTACAGGGTGACAAACTTTGGCTAGTCTCTTAATTACAACACTGTTTCACAGTTAGATTTGTTCTGTAAGAAGCACGGGAAATGGGTGGAAGTGCCATATGTATCGCTCTTTTTCTCTCTCTGAGAGACGTGCCAGACTTCCATCCTAATGGTCAAACTTGGCTGTAAAGCCTTTGGCTCCCTCCCATCCTCTTACTCTGCTCGGGATGAGCAAGAGGACGAGACGGAAGTTGAGGCACAAGATAAAGATGATGAAAAGCAAGTTTCTCCAGTCTTGGAGTGCAGGGGAAGGACAGCTAGGCAAACTGAGGAACAGCTACATAAGTTACTGTCTCTTTAAGAGACATCCAGATATCCACTGTAAGTTACAAAAACAGGCCTTTGGACCAAATCAGTCTTTACAAAAACCGTTGCAGCTGGCTCAGACAGTGTATTATAGTGGAGAACACCAGGAACAAAAGCAAAAATAAAAAGTCCAGGAAAAGACTGAAGCCCTAGCATTGACTGTTAGCTAAAATTGCCTGGATCAAGTATCCAGAGGAAGCCAGGTGAGTGGGGACAGACTTACAAGCACTCTGTGAGAGGGAGAGGCACCAGGAGCAGGATTGCCCTCAGGCGTCTCAGCAGCCCCGGCTCCTTGTCTGGCCTGTCTGTCACAGACCACACTGGAAGAGGAACTGCCCCCAGAAACGTAGGCCCCAGGGGTCAGACTCTCAGGACACCCAGGACTGAAGGTGCCCAGGGGTCCCCACACACGCTCTTGTCTGTCCTAATAACACCTGAGGAATCCCGAGTCTTGATAACTGTTAGGGGCCAATCAGTCAATTTCCTCTTGGACACTGGGGCGACTTTCTCTGTGCTCAGCGAAGCCCCTGGTTTGCTTTCTTCCCGATCCACCACTGTAATGGGACTGCCTAGAAGAGCCAAATGTTATTATTTCAAGTCATTCTCTAAACTGCAACTGAGATTATACTAATTTCATATGAATTTCTAATTGTGCCAAAGTGTACTAAACAAGGTCCCGGCCTCTGTTTTTGTGAATATAGAACCCTCTCTTTTTTACAACTAACTGATCAAACTGATAAATTAATCTAGTCACCAGAGACTCAAAAGGTTTTTCAGATTCTTCAAACTGCTCAAAATGTTTTCATTGTGCCTAGGCTTAACAGAAATATTATTATACCTATTACAAGTTTGCCAATAAGAAAATAAGTAAAGAAACTTTTAAGAACAGATAAATGAGATATAAGCTTCTAGATAAACTCTACTAAAAATACTTATGCTTTAAGAATGTCTATCTAAAGTAATATCTCCAGATTGTAATAACTTCAATTGCTAAGGATTGTGCTAACTAAGCGATAGTGGTCTATTAAATAACTAGGCTATTTTCAGATAAAATAAGGTTTTTGAAACATTTATTACTGAACACTAACTTCCTTTTACAAGAGAGGTTTGAGATTGTTAATAAATAATGTCTGGTGCCATTCTGAAATGGTCTCTATAGGAAAGCAAATGTTTTTAGAAATTATCCCTAGTAGTTGTGCTCACCAATTGAAATGCTAATGTAAACGTCAGTTCTAAGTTGCTTAGGGAAAACAGGATAAATGTTTTCTGTAAAAAAGGTTTGTCAAAGTGGACCCTGAGTAAAAAGGTTTATGCATATTTAAATTTATTTAAGTTTGCCTTTATATCAATTTAAAAGTAATCTGATATAAAACTTAAAATCAGCTTTTTCTTTGTTAAAAAAGACACACTTTCTTCAGATGTCAATTGCCTTTGATGATAGACTTAAGTTTATTTACCTCTTAACTGATCTGTTCTATATTCGCTTCTAAAATCTTTTGTCACTTTGGCCATGTAAATAGCTGACTTTGGGAATTCTAACTCAGCCAGAGAGCATCATCTAGCTCAAGGATTGCCACTTTGTTTAGGGGTAAGCACTGCTATTGCTTTGCTAGTGCCAGAAATTCTTAAGTTTGCTAACGGGTGGAATCTTACTGTGCTGACTTCTCCTGATGTAGTAAATGGAATCTTAAATTCTAAAGTTTATAGTTGGATGTCAGATAGTGAGCTTCTTAAATCAAATGTCTATATGACAGGCCATTTTTGGACACAGATATTGTCATAGATCCTGAAACCTTGGAATTAACTATGTAACCCAGCTTTCAGCTTTTTTCAACAGACATTGCGAGAATGCAGCTGCCAACTCAGACAAGCTGCTGCCAAGGTATGTGGACCACTCCTCTCTTCATCAGTTAAAGACTTTTACTATGAGAAGGCAGATTTCTCCACTTCAAGAAAAAAACTATCCAGAATAATTGATTGTTTTGTTTTTGCTGTTTGCTCCTTGTATTTGCAATTGCATAGTGAAATTTGTTTCCAGCCATCTAATTGTTTTTGAGTTACAAATGATTGTTCAGGCTCCTAGAACCTCCTCCAGCTGTTACTTGGGACCCCTGGATCAGAGGCCCTAAATAAAAGGGTAAGGAGAATACATTGCCTCAATAACCCAGGGCCCCATGACGCCCCTGTACAGCCTGAAGAAGCCAGAGATAACGATGCCCCTCTTCCCTGGCAACATAATTCTCCTAAAAGAAAAATGGGGGAATGAAATAGGTGAATAGGCAGACTTGGTAAGGAGGCCAAGAAGAAGCCAGATGGGGAGAAACAAACATTTGCCACGCCTATGACAATAATCTGTTTTGTCTAAGGCGCACTTTAAGTCCAGAGCTAATGTTTATAACAATGTATCTTGCTGGAGGACATGTTTCTCCTTCTTAACTTGTACCTATGTTATCTAAAAATGTATGTTGTGGGTGTGAGTCTGGTAAGACCATCATCACCTGAATATATTCTTTTAAACTACTGTTAATAACCAGCTGAAAAAGTATAAAATACCACACCTGAACTGGCTAAGTGGGTTCTCTTCTATCCCCCTTCCAGTGTCTATGCTAGAAGCTCTCTCTCTCCCCTCTGTTCTTTTTTTTTTTTTTTTTTTTAAAGATTTAGTTGTTTATTTATTTTGGGCGGGGGTCGGATTGGGGAGGGAGGGGAGCGGGCGGGCCACTTCCATTGGTCTTTCATTTCTCCATTTTCATCCATCTTTGTTCCTTGGCTCCTGTGCGCCTCCCATCGCGGTGGCGTCTGTTGTCGCAGAGCACTGGCTCTGGGCGCATGCGCTCCAGAGCTCCGGCTCGGTAATTGGACACATGGGTCCAGCCGCTCTGCGGCACGTGGGATCTTCCCAGGCCAGGGCTCGAACCGGCGCCCCTTGCACTGCAAGGCGGTGTCCTTACCCACTGGACCACCAGGGGAAGCCCTCCCCTCTGTTCTTAATAAACTTTTATTTCATGAAGCTCTGAGTGACCAAAGGAAAAAAAAAGATATTAATAATAGGGGAAACTGGCTTTGGGCTATATGGGAACTCTCTTTACTATTTTTGTGATAATTCTTTGAATCTGAAGCTCTTATGTTTTGTAAAAAAATCAGACTTGCAGAATTCAGCTTAACTGGCAGAAACATGATTTTGTTTTACAACAGTGAAACAAGGAGCATATATCATTGTGTTCCACAATAGCATTCTGAATCCTGATGAATGACACAATGGTATAAAAACTTATTTCTCCTTATTATCTCGTAGAAAGAAATACTTTGGTTTAGCCAATGAGTATTTTACAGTGCAACACCAGGAAAAAAAATCAAAAGGGAATGTGCTGTAAAATGAAGCTCTCTTACTTAGAAGGAGTAGCCGAAAATGTGTTTCGTGTTTTTAATGGGGATAATAGTTTTCAAAAGACTTGGTAAGGAGGCCAAGAAGAAGCCAGATGGGGAGAAACAAACATTTGCCACGCCTATGACAATAATCTGTTTTGTCTAAGGCGCACTTTAAGTCCAGAGCTAATGTTTATAACAATGTATCTTGCTGGAGGACATGTTTCTCCTTCTTAACTTGTACCTATGTTATCTAAAAATGTATGTTGTGGGTGTGAGTCTGGTAAGACCATCATCACCTGAATATATTCTTTTAAACTACTGTTAATAACCAGCTGAAAAAGTATAAAATACCACACCTGAACTGGCTAAGTGGGTTCTCTTCTATCCCCCTTCCAGTGTCTATGCTAGAAGCTCTCTCTCTCCCCTCTGTTCTTTTTTTTTTTTTTTTTTTTAAAGATTTAGTTGTTTATTTATTTTGGGCGGGGGTCGGATTGGGGAGGGAGGGGAGCGGGCGGGCCACTTCCATTGGTCTTTCATTTCTCCATTTTCATCCATCTTTGTTCCTTGGCTCCTGTGCGCCTCCCATCGCGGTGGCGTCTGTTGTCGCAGAGCACTGGCTCTGGGCGCATGCGCTCCAGAGCTCCGGCTCGGTAATTGGACACATGGGTCCAGCCGCTCTGCGGCACGTGGGATCTTCCCAGGCCAGGGCTCGAACCGGCGCCCCTTGCACTGCAAGGCGGTGTCCTTACCCACTGGACCACCAGGGGAAGCCCTCCCCTCTGTTCTTAATAAACTTTTATTTCATGAAGCTCTGAGTGACCAAAGGAAAAAAAAAGATATTAATAATAGGGGAAACTGGCTTTGGGCTATATGGGAACTCTCTTTACTATTTTTGTGATAATTCTTTGAATCTGAAGCTCTTATGTTTTGTAAAAAAATCAGACTTGCAGAATTCAGCTTAACTGGCAGAAACATGATTTTGTTTTACAACAGTGAAACAAGGAGCATATATCATTGTGTTCCACAATAGCATTCTGAATCCTGATGAATGACACAATGGTATAAAAACTTATTTCTCCTTATTATCTCGTAGAAAGAAATACTTTGGTTTAGCCAATGAGTATTTTACAGTGCAACACCAGGAAAAAAAATCAAAAGGGAATGTGCTGTAAAATGAAGCTCTTTTACTTAGAAAGGAGTAGCCGAAAATGTGTTTCGTGTTTTTAATGGGGATAATAGTTTTCAGTCTTTAATAATTATTCCTCTTTATGCACAGTCTCGCTGCCGTTTTAATAGAACATAGCGGTATACAGAGACCTGGGAACCAGGGACAAGAGATGTTGGGCAGAAAGGTCTTTGCTCTGTCAGGCCAATGCTGCCCTCAAGCACCTTACCATTGTTCAGGGTTGTAACACACACAATTTATATAAGGATATAAAATTATATATTCTTATATAAGTTGCATCTGTATAATATGAATCATGTGTGTGTGTGTGTATGTATATATATATATATATATATATATATATATTCCATATAGCTCATTCTCTCTCCTTGCCTCCCCTAGGCAGCTGTTCTAATGTGTTTGATATGTATCTTGTATGTATATATGTATTCCTACAAAAATATATAATATTGTTTGGTAGGCATATATCTTTAATTTACATAAATGGTGAGGTGCCACATATCCCATTTTTTTTTGACTTTTTATAGTAAGCACTATGTTTTTAATACCTTTGTTGTTGTGTGAATATATAATCTTTTATCTGTAATTGCTACCTAATACTTCAAGAAAGAAGGAAGAACCTCCTCTACAAGTCCCTGGCACACTCCTCTCCCATCAGCCCCCTCCTCAAGGAGACTTCATTTGGCTGGTGTGTTCCCTTGGGTCTAAGGTATAAGTATTCACTTATATAGACCTGATTGTCTAGGGAAGCTTCCAAAGAAGGATTCTAGCTCATTTCATTAAGAAGACTGTGCTGGCAGCTTAGTCAAAGTTGTAATTAGTGCAATTCTACAGATCCTCTCTGCCTCCTGAGGATATAGAATTTCTGGTTCCTTTTTCTACCCTTGACCCCAGACGGCTATGTTAACTCCATCTCTAAAACCTCCATAGGATTTCAGACATAAATTGTGTTCCAGGATGTGTACCTATGGGAGAATGAAAGGCAAAGGTCTGGAGACAGGAACTAAGGTGTTGTCCTGGCTGCGTCTGATTGGCTGAACCACCTTGAACTGATCCTAACATCCTTCTGTAGTTTGAATCACTCTTCCTGGGTTTGAATCCCAATTCTGCAACTTTTTGAGCTGTGTAATCTTGGGCGAATTACTCACCTGGGAAAGGAGGTAATTAAAGCCCAGGAGATTTCTAGGAGGGATTCCAATTCAGCTACAGTTTCACCCGTAGATGATGTCTTGGCTCTGTGCCCTTTCGGCATCGTTCTTCTGTCTACCTTTTCTCCAGAAACCTCTTTTGCCTCCAAGGTTCGTTCCAGATGGCATGTCCTCTAAAACTTTGCCTCAGATTTTATATTTAAATGAAGACTATAAGAGCACTAGAGATGGAATAAAAGCAAAATAAGATCTTTTATTTTTCTTATCAATTGATCTGATAATTATCAAAATGAATGGCATAAATTATAAGGAATGAGAAGGATTAATTGGGAATACTATGTTATAAGGCACCATGCATTGCATCTGATACGTTATTTAAAAGTTGACTTAAATTTGTTATAAATGTATATTGTAAATTGATAGGCTAAACTGACACAGCAACACTAGTTAACTAGACCTAATTGCCATTTATAAAATACCTCATCTAACAATAGCAGAATACACAGGTCCCATGCTGTGCTGATCACTGTAGCTTTACAGTAAGCTTTGAAGTTGGGTAATTGCAGTCCTTTAACTTTGTTCTTCTCTGTATTATGTTGGCTTTTTAAAGGCCTTTTCATATAAACTTGCTGATATGCACAAAATAGTTGCTCAGGTTTTGATTCAGATCATATTGCATCTATAAATTACATTGGGAAGAATTGGCAATGATATTGAGTCTTCTAGTCCATGAACACAGGATAGCTCTTTCTTAGATTCTTTTTTTTTTTTTTACCTTTTTCGTTAGAGTTTTTATTTCTATGCATATAAATCTTGTATATATTTGGAACTATTTATAGCTAAGTATTTCAAATTTTTTGATGCTAATGTGAATGGTATTAATAATTTCAAATTCCAGTGTCCATTGTTGATATGAAGAAAAGTAATTGACTTTGTACATTTACTGCATATCTCGTTACCTTGCTGTAGTCACTTACTCATTTTAGGTGGGTTTTTTATTTCATCATTTCTTTGGAATATTGTGCATAGGCAATCCTGCAACTGTCAAAGACAGTGTTAGGTCTTTCTTTCCAGTCTGTATACCTTTTATTTTGAAAATATATTTAGCTCTCTTGTCACCAAAGGTGGGAATGGTTAACATTTACTGAGTGATTACTATGTCTGAGCACTGTCCCAAGCATTTCATATTTATTTACTGATGAAATGCTTGTTATTTACTCACAAGAACTTTAAAGAGTAGCTACCACTATTATCCCAATGTTACAGATGAGATCACTGAGGATAGAGAAGTTAAGCAAATTGCCTAAGGCTTTGAAATATTGTCAACACTTCTGGTATTAAAATTTTCTCTAGGAGAAGCACAAAAATCCATTGCAAGCCATGGTTCCCAGTTCTTGTTTCAGGAAATATAGTCATCAAATCTATCTAACCAGCCCCAACCTTACCCTGGAGTTTTATATTCCAACTGAGTATTAGAAATGGTCTCCTGTGTGTCCCATGGGCATCTCCAATTCAATATGCTCAGAATCATATTCACAATTTTCTTCTCCAATATTGGGTTTTCTCTTGTGTTTCTCTTTCCTTGTTATTTATTCTTTTTATCTTTGTCCCCACCTTTCAGCCATTCTGTTAGTTTAGGGATGGGATGATTGATCAAGCAAGGTACTAAAACGTAGTTTCAAGTTTTCTTCTGTATTAGAATCACCTGAGAGCCTTGTTAAACTGTATCCTCCCCCCCACCCCAAACCCTGCCAGGCATCACCTATAGATGCTCATTCTGTAGATATGAATTGTATATTTCTTTAATAGAAAAATTTGACATGTACATCTTATAAGTTGGATTGAATATATATTTTTTAAGATTTATTTACTTTTTTTTCGGCTGCAGTGGATCCTGGTTGCTTCGTGCAGGCTTTCTCTAGTTGTGGAAAGTGGAGGTTACTCTCCAGGCGTGTGGGATCTTCCCAGACCAGGGATCAAACTGGTGTCCCCTGCATTGCCAGGCAGATTCTTTAACCACTGGACCACCAGTAAAGCTCCCTGGGTTGAATATTTTTAGCAAGCATCTCAGGTGATGCCAATGTTGGTGATCCTAGAACCACAGGTTGATAAACACTCCAGGGCTTAGATGAAGGCATCCATTTGGGTGGAGAAAGAGAAACTGCTGCAGAGTATATGTGGATTAGAGACTGCTGGAGTTTTATCTGGCATCCTCCTTTCTGAGGTAGAAACTGAGGTCTCTATGAACAAGGGGGTATTTATATAGCATCAGAGTGCTAGGAGAAAGCAGTTAGATTGGGAGCAGAAGTCACAGGAATGGGAAAAGATCCTTGAAGGGGTACGGAAGGAGAGTCTGAAGGAACCCGGATCTTGGAAATCAAAAGTGCAAAGAAGATACTATTTTATGGTGAAGGATGGGGAACACAACTGCCAATAGTTGTCTTCTGAACTTAGAAGTGGGAAATAACCCAGAAAGAAACTAAAAGAAAATAGATTCCCCAAGTCATGATTGTGAGGGTCCTAAACATTATCACCTGTCTCTTCTAGAGAGACAGTCTAGTGTGAAATACACAAGCCCAAGACTGGTACACATAGCTGTGTGTCCCATGGGCATCTCCAATTAAATGCTCAGAATCTTTCCTTTTTTGGGTTTCTCTTGTGTTTCTCTTTCCTTGTTATTTATTCTTTTTATCTTTGTCCCCACCTTTCAGCCATTCTGTTAGTTTAGGGATGGGATGATTGATCAAGCAAGGTACTAAAACGTAGTTTCAAGTTTTCTTCTGTATTAGAATCACCTGAGAGCCTTGTTAAACTGTATCCTCCCCCCCACCCCAAACCCTGCCAGGCATCACCTATAGATGCTCATTCTGTAGATATGAATTGTATATTTCTTTAATAGAAAAATTTGACATGTACATCTTATAAGTTGGATTGAATATATATTTTTTAAGATTTATTTACTTTTTTTTCGGCTGCAGTGGATCCTGGTTGCTTCGTGCAGGCTTTCTCTAGTTGTGGAAAGTGGAGGTTACTCTCCAGGCGTGTGGGATCTTCCCAGACCAGGGATCAAACTGGTGTCCCCTGCATTGCCAGGCAGATTCTTTAACCACTGGACCACCAGTAAAGCTCCCTGGGTTGAATATTTTTAGCAAGCATCTCAGGTGATGCCAATGTTGGTGATCCTAGAACCACAGGTTGATAAACACTCCAGGGCTTAGATGAAGGCATCCATTTGGGTGGAGAAAGAGAAACTGCTGCAGAGTATATGTGGATTAGAGACTGCTGGAGTTTTATCTGGCATCCTCCTTTCTGAGGTAGAAACTGAGGTCTCTATGAACAAGGGGGTATTTATATAGCATCAGAGTGCTAGGAGAAAGCAGTTAGATTGGGAGCAGAAGTCACAGGAATGGGAAAAGATCCTTGAAGGGGTACGGAAGGAGAGTCTGAAGGAACCCGGATCTTGGAAATCAAAAGTGCAAAGAAGATACTATTTTATGGTGAAGGATGGGGAACACAACTGCCAATAGTTGTCTTCTGAACTTAGAAGTGGGAAATAACCCAGAAAGAAACTAAAAGAAAATAGATTCCCCAAGTCATGATTGTGAGGGTCCTAAACATTATCACCTGTCTCTTCTAGAGAGACAGTCTAGTGTGAAATACACAAGCCCAAGAGCTAGCCAGACTTCCTAGTCTCTACCACATAGTTAGTCTCTCTATGCCTAGTCTCCTCACTTGTAAAATGGAGACAGTATTAGTTCCACTTCATGAACTCATTGAAGTTCCAAATGAATACACACATATAATATATTAGGCTCATAGCAAAGACTCAAATAGATGTTAGTTTCACATTCCATAAGCAATACCTTGCACAAATTTTATACAAATCAATCAATCAATCTTACTTCAGACAGGGGTACTTTCGACCCCTTTTTATTGATGCAGAAACTTAATGCACAAGGAAAACAAATCATTTGTCGATGTCCATATAAGTAGATGTGAATGAACAGGGACTGGAGAAAGTTCCAACTGCATTTTGTGTCTACTTGTTGCCAGGTATTGAGGAAGATGCTTTTTAACATGTCAGCACTTGCCATGTATTTCCCTATTTTGATGATAGTGATGATAGAGTTAAAGGTCAAAGTATACAGGTGGTAGAACCAGAACTGGAGTCAACTCCAGAGCTGGGAACTCCTACACTGACTTCTGCCCCTCTTGATTACACGACACCATCCTGGTGACCTCTGAGAGCTATGTGCTGGTGGTTATCAGCATCTGAGAGGAAGTCAGAAATAAATGAATCTCAGTTCTGTCCAAGGAAACCTCATAGCTTCTGTGAAGAGTATAAAACAATATTGATAGGTACAAAACTACAATGCAAGGTTAAAAGGTGCATGAGAACTCAGAGGGTGGGATTCTCTCCCTTTTGCCATTTGGAGGTGAACCTTGACGGGAGGGTGGGATCGGGCCATGTGGATGAGGGGATGGGAGTAGAGGATGAACTGAGTAGAGAAGCAGACACTGGATCTCCCAAGAATATCTAAGCATTAATCCAGTGTGTGCAGACTTCTGGAAGTTGTGTTTTGAAAGGAATTCCCAGATATCTGGGAATCTGAAGTTAAATAGTTTGAACTTTAATTCTGCAGGCCACAGGGAGCCGTAAGAGATGTGTTGTTTTTGACCTTTTTTTTTTTATCTTACAAATGTTTCTTAAAATTAATGGGTTTTACTTTGAGATGACTGAAGATTCATATGTAATTGTAAGAAATAACATGGAGAGATCCTGAGTAACTTAATCTCCCTAGATGGTAACTTGGGGAACTGTAGTCAGAATCACAACTGGGATATTAACTTTGATATGGTCCACTGCTCTTACTCGGTTTTCTTCTGTTTTACTTGCAGTCATGTGTGTATGTATTTAAAGCTATCGAATTTTACCATAAGGGTAGGTTTGCATATCTGCAATCACAGTCAAGATACAAGACAGTATCTTGAGAGTCATGAGAATCTCTCCTGTTGCTCTTTTACAAGCATACCCATCTTCCTTCCATGCCCCTCCTTCATCTCTAATCCCTATTACTAACACTGTTTCCATAATTTTCTTTCAAAGAACATTTATGAATATTTCATAAATGGAATCATATACTATACAGTCTTTGGTAACTGGCCTTTTCTCACTCACCATAATTCTCTTGAGCTTCATCTCAATTGTAGCCTGTATCAATAATTCTCTCTCTCTCTCATTTTGCATAGTATTCCATGATATGGGTATACCATAGTTTAACCATTCACCTGCTGAAGGGAGGCTGGTTGGTTTTCAGTATTCGACTGCTATGAATTAAGCTGCTGTAGATATTTGTACACCAAATTCACACATAAAGGTATGTGCATTTTGTGTGAGCATGTTTTCATTTCTCTGGGATAAATACTGATGAGCTCTGGGCATGTATGTTTGGCAGCAGTAGATATGTATGCTGCATTGTATATTTAGTTGCATCATTAGTTTTATAACAAGTGGATATATATATAGTATATATGTATGTTCTTTTAAAAATTTTTTTGTATTGCAGGTTATTATAAGATAGTGAATACAGTTCCCTGTGCTCTACAGTAAGTGCTTGTTATCTATTTTATATATAGTAGTATATGCCGGTTAATTTCAGATTCTCAGTTTATCCCTCCCTCCCCTTCTGCCTTTGGTAACCATCAGTTTGCTTTTTATGTCTGTGAGTCTATTTTTGTTCTGTAAATAAATAAATTTGTATCATTTTTTTAGATTTTGCATATAAGTACTATCATATGATATTTGCCTTTTTTGTCTGACTTGCTTCACTTAATATGATAGTCTCTAGATCTATTCATATTGCTACAAATGGCATTATATCATTCTTTTTTTAAGGTTGAATAATATTTCATTGTCTCATCATAGTATTTTTAATTCCATTTCTCTAGTGGCTAAAATGATGTTAAAACATTTTTATATGGTCATTTGCTCTTCATTTGTCTTCTTCAGTGAAATGTCTGTCCATGTCTTTTGCCCATTTTCTAATGGATTTTTTTATTATTGAGTTTTGAGAGTTCTTTGCATGTTCTCATTCTAGTCCAGTCCCAGATATGTGACTTGCAAATATATTTCCTCAATGTATACCTTTGTTTTCCATTACCTTTACAAGATCTTTCACAGAACAAAAATTTTTAATTTTTGTGAGCTCTAATTTATCAAATTTTCTTTTATGGATTGTGCTAATGGTATCAAGTCTGAGAATTCTTTCCTTAGAGATACTGAAGATACTGTTCAATATTTTTAATATTTTTACATATTATGTTTAATTCCATTATACATTTTTAGTTAATTTTTATATAAGGTTTGAAATTTAGGTTGATTTTTTGTTTACTTGTTTGTTTTTATGTATAGATGTCCAGTTGCTCTAGCACCGTTTACTGAAAGAATACCACCAATCTTCCTGCACTGAATTGCTGTTGGACCTTTATTGAAAATCGGTTGAGTGTATTTGTGTAGTCTTACTCTTGGATTCTCTGTTCTGCTCCATTGATCTATTTGACTATCTCTCCACCAATGTGGCAATTTCATGATTACTTTAGCTGTGTTGTAAGCCTTAATATCAAGAAGAATGATTTTTTTCACTGTATTCCTTTTGAAGAGTGTGTTAGCTATTCTAGATAGTATGGCTTTCCATAAAATTGTTAGGATAATCTCATTTATACCAACAAATTCTTCGCTGGAATTTTGACCAGAATTGCATTAAACCTATAGATCAACTTGGAGAGAGTTGACATCTTTACTGAGTCTCCTAATCCACGCACACATTGTCTTTCCATCTACTTAAGTCTTCTTTGATTTATTTTATTAGCATTTTGTAATTTTCAGCATTCAGACTATGTGTTTGATAAACTATATAGAAAGTACTTACTTTTCTAGAGAGTGACTATAAATAATATTGTGTTTTTAATTTTAGTTTCCATATATTCTGTTTTATTATATAAAAAATACTTTTATTCTCAACCTACCTATGTGATTGAAAGTGAAGTGAATTTCTTCTTACTTTCAAACATCATATAGTTGGCTTGTTTTTTCCTTTGTCTATCTAATTGACCCTGCCAGTATGCCTTTTTAATTGGTATATTTACACCATTTACATTTAAGGTGATTCTTGATATGTATGAACTTAAGTACACAATTTTATTGTTTTCTGGTTTTCCTCTGTTTCTCCTTTATAACCTTCCTATGGGTTATTGGAATGTTTTATAGGAGTCTATCTTGATTTATTTTTAGTATGTCTGAGTATATTTCTATGTATAAAAAATTATTGCTTTGGGTATTACAAATACACACATATGACATCATAATCTATTACCATTTGAGTGAAGTATGGAAATCTTACTTCTTTTCAGGTCCCTTTGCCTTCACTGATTTTTAATATCATTGCCTTGCATATCAGATGTTATAATTTTTGTTTCAATCATCATGATTATAGAAGTTTATGAGAAGGATCATCTATCATATTTGCCCCTATTTTTTACCTATCTTGATTTTCTACTTTCCTTATGAAGTTTCTAATTATCTTTTCCTTTTTGTTTATCAAACTTCCTTTAACCATTCTTTAAGTGTAGATTTGTCAGTAACGAATTCTCTTAGCTTTTCTTTGTTTGAACATATCTTGTTTTTGAAGGACCATTTTGTTGGATATAGAATTTTCAGTTGACAGTTCTTTCAGCACTTGAAAAATGTCATGCCATTTCCCCTGGTATCTATGATTTCAAATGAGATGTCTGCTATCATCTGAATTAATGTTCCTCTGACAGGTAACATATTGTTTCTTTTTAAAATTTTATTTATTTATGGCTATTCTGGGTTTTCACTGCTGCTACATGCTCTTCTCTAGTTGTAGGGAGTAGGGGCTACCCTCTAGTTGAGATGAGCAGGCTTCTTGTTGAGGTGACTTTTCTTGTCGTGAACTCAGGCTCTCAGGCACACATGCTCCAGTAGTTGCAGCACATGGGCTCTACAGTTGTGGCCCCGAGGCTCTAGAGCACAGGCTCAATAGTTGCGGCTCACAGGTATAGTTGTTCCGCAGCATGTGGGATCCTCCCAGATCAGGGATTGAACCCATGTCTCCAGCATTGGCAGGCAGATTCTTTACCACTGAACTATGAGGGAAGCCCACATATTGTTTCTTTCTAACTGCTTTCAAGAACTTTTCTTCGTGTTCAGTTTTCAGAATTTAAATTATGTCTTGGCATGGTTTCCCTTGGAATTATCCAGGTGGGGTTTGCTCAGCTTCTTGGAACTGTAAGTTTGTGTCTTTCACCAAATTTGGGAGAATTTCAGTCATAATTTCTTCCCATGTTCACTTAGACTCTTTCTTCTCTCCTTCTGGGGCTCTGATACAAATGTTGGGAGTTTGGTTACTGCACCACAGATCCTATAGAAATTTTCCCCAGTCTATTTTCTCTCTATTGTTTATATTGAGTAAATTCTTAATCCCCAGTTCTATTTTTAATATCATTGCCTTGCATATCAGATGTTATAATTTTGTTTCAATCATCATGATTATAGAAGTTTATGAGAAGGATCATCTATCATATTTACCCTATTATTTACCTATCTTGATTTTCTACTTTCCTTATGAAGTTTCTAATTATCTTTTCCTTTTTGTTTATCAAACTTCCTTTAACCATTCTTTAAGTGTAGATTTGTCAGTAACGAATTCTCTTAGCTTTTCTTTGTTTGAACATATCTTGTTTTTGAAGGACCATTTTGTTGGATATAGAATTTTCAGTTGACAGTTCTTTCAGCACTTGAAAAATGTCATGCCATTTCCCCTGGTATCTATGATTTCAAATGAGATGTCTGCTATCATCTGAATTAATGTTCCTCTGACAGGTAACATATTGTTTCTTTTTAAAATTTTATTTATTTATGGCTATTCTGGGTTTTCACTGCTGCTACATGCTCTTCTCTGGTTGTATGGTGGTGGGGCTGCCCTCTAGTTGAGATGAGCAGGCTTCTTGTTGAGGTGACTTTTCTTGTCGTGAACTCAGGCTCTCAGGCACACATGCTCCAGTAGTTGCAGCACATGGGCTCTACAGTTGTGGCCCCGAGGCTCTAGAGCACAGGCTCAATAGTTGCGGCTCACAGGTATAGTTGTTCCGCAGCATGTGGGATCCTCCCAGATCAGGGATTGAACCCATGTCTCCAGCATTGGCAGGCAGATTCTTTACCACTGAACTATGAGGGAAGCCCACATATTGTTTCTTTCTAACTGCTTTCAAGAACTTTTCTTCGTGTTCAGTTTTCAGAATTTAAATTATGTCTTGGCATGGTTTCCCTTGGAATTATCCAGGTGGGGTTTGCTCAGCTTCTTGGAACTGTAAGTTTGTGTCTTTCACCAAATTTGGGAGAATTTCAGTCATAATTTCTTCCCATGTTCACTTAGACTCTTTCTTCTCTCCTTCTGGGGCTCTGATACAAATGTTGGGAGTTTGGTTACTGCACCACAGATCCTATAGACTCTTCTCATTTTTCCCCAGTCTATTTTCTCTCTATTGTTTATATTGAGTAAATTTTATTTCTTAATCCTGCAGTTCATTGATTCTATCCAGTGTCATCTCCATTATAATATTAAGCCCATTCAGTAAGTTTGAATTTTTTCTATTATTATATTTTTAGTTTCATAATTTCCATTTAGATCCTTTTTATACATTTTATTTCTTCACTTAACTTTTTTAAAAAATTCATTTTATATTGGCATAGAGTTGATTAACAATGTCATGTCAGTTTTAGGTGTACAGCAAAGTGACTCAGTTTTACATAAACATGTATCTATTCTTTTTCAAATTATTTTTGCATGTAAGTTATTACAGATTACTGAGCAGAGTTCCCTATGCTATACAGTAGGTTCTAGTTGGCTGTCTGTCTTAAATGTATCATTTGTATACATTGTCAATCCCAAACTCTCAGTCTATCCCGTCCCCCCATATTTCTCCCCTGATAATCATAAATTCATTCTCTAAGTATGTAAGTCTGTTTCTTTTTTGTAAATAAGTTCATTTGTATCATTTTCTAAAATATTCCACATAAAAGCAGTGTCATTATATTTGTCTTTCTCTGCCCAACTTACTTCACTTAGTGTGATAGTCCCTAGAGATCCATCCTTGTTGTTACAAATGGCTTAATTTCATTCTTTTTTATGACTTAGTATTCCATTGTATACATGTACTACATCTTCTTTATCCTCTCATCTGTCAATGGACATTGACAATTTCGGAATTGCAGTTCTCAAGAAAACTCTAAATCTTTCAGACTGCAGGGAGATCACACCAGTCAAACATAAAGGAAATCAACCCTGAATATTCATTGGAAGGGCTGATGGTGAAGCTGAAGCTCCAATACTTTGGCCACCTGATGCAAAGATCTGACTCATTGGGAAAGACCCTGATGCTGGGAAAGATTAAGGGCAGGAGGAGAAGAGGCAACAGAAGGCAAGGTGGTTGGATGGCATCATAGACTCAATGGACATGAGTTTGAGCAAACTTCTGGAGATGGTGAAGGACAGGGAAGCCTGGTGAACTGCAGTCCATGGGGTTGCAAAGAGTTAGACACAATTGAGTGACTGAGAGACAACAACAAGAAGTCTTTAGGACTAAGAAAGACTAGAAAAAAGGCTCCCAAAACTGAAACTGAGGGGCATTGGTTTACCCCAGAGTAGGCCCCTCAGTGCTTGACAGGTTGTCCTCTCTACTGGGGAGGGTTCTGATTATTAGTGAAGTTCTCATAGTCTACCTGTCACTCCACCCACCAACTCTAGTTTCATCTGGAATTGGAAACTGCATTGATCCATCTACTCCCTTGGATACCCTTATAGCCTTTCAGCCCTTTGAAGACAGTCATGTTCAATCACTAAATTATTCATAATGCTGGAAGTGGCTGAGGACCATTGAATCAAGCCCTTCATTTTGGTGATGATGGAACTGAACCTTCAAGGCCACATCATGCTTCGACCTATGATCAAACTTACTCTTGTCTTCTGCAGACTCATCTTTTGAAAATGACTGTTCCCTGGGGGGTATGAGTGTCTTTACTCCACTGCTTTTTAATTTTGTCCAGCTTTTATAATGCATTTATTTATTTAAACAAAAATAAAAAACCCTGTTTCTTTTTGTAAATAAGTTCATTTGTATCATTTTCTAAAATATTCCACATAAAAGCAGTGTCATTATATTTGTCTTTCTCTGCCCAACTTACTTCACTTAGTGTGATAGTCCCTAGAGATCCATCCTTGTTGTTACAAATGGCTTAATTTCATTCTTTTTTATGACTTAGTATTCCATTGTATACATGTACTACATCTTCTTTATCCTCTCATCTGTCAATGGACATTGACAATTTCGGAATTGCAGTTCTCAAGAAAACTCTAAATCTTTCAGACTGCAGGGAGATCACACCAGTCAAACATAAAGGAAATCAACCCTGAATATTCATTGGAAGGGCTGATGGTGAAGCTGAAGCTCCAATACTTTGGCCACCTGATGCAAAGATCTGACTCATTGGGAAAGACCCTGATGCTGGGAAAGATTAAGGGCAGGAGGAGAAGAGGCAACAGAAGGCAAGGTGGTTGGATGGCATCATAGACTCAATGGACATGAGTTTGAGCAAACTTCTGGAGATGGTGAAGGACAGGGAAGCCTGGTGAACTGCAGTCCATGGGGTTGCAAAGAGTTAGACACAATTGAGTGACTGAGAGACAACAACAAGAAGTCTTTAGGACTAAGAAAGACTAGAAAAAAGGCTCCCAAAACTGAAACTGAGGGGCATTGGTTTACCCCAGAGTAGGCCCCTCAGTGCTTGACAGGTTGTCCTCTCTACTGGGGAGGGTTCTGATTATTAGTGAAGTTCTCATAGTCTACCTGTCACTCCACCCACCAACTCTAGTTTCATCTGGAATTGGAAACTGCATTGATCCATCTACTCCCTTGGATACCCTTATAGCCTTTCAGCCCTTTGAAGACAGTCATGTTCAATCACTAAATTATTCATAATGCTGGAAGTGGCTGAGGACCATTGAATCAAGCCCTTCATTTTGGTGATGATGGAACTGAACCTTCAAGGCCACATCATGCTTCGACCTATGATCAAACTTACTCTTGTCTTCTGCAGACTCATCTTTTGAAAATGACTGTTCCCTGGGGGGTATGAGTGTCTTTACTCCACTGCTTTTTAATTTTGTCCAGCTTTTATAATGCACATTTATTTATTTACAGTAAAAAAAACCCTAAAAATATGTTTTAAATGTAAAATATAAGAGGCTCCTGAAAACACTGATATGGAAGATGAATGAAGATGCCTTTGGAAGCAAGACATTTAAAACAAAGATAAAACAAAAAAAGAAGAATAAAGGGAAGAAAAAAGGAAGAGGAGGAGGAGAGCTAGGTGGCGTGGAAATATATATTCCTAAACTAAAGTCTTTAAATGCCAGAGAGATCAAATTAAGAACTTATAAATAGAATTCACAAGGAATGATGAAAATATGAAATCATAGCCTCTACATCCAAACCAAGTCTTGTACTTCAAAAGCTAATATAACATATCTCACCTTAAGAAGAGCCCTAGCCCAGGAATCCAGCATTGCAGTAGGCCAGAGAGTCAAAGGAACAGACCATTGAGTAGAGTTCCCTCAGCTATACAGTAAGTTCTCATTAGTTATCTACTTTATTATAGAGTAGTGTACATATGTCAACTCCAATCTCTCAATTCATCTCATGCCTCTTCCCCCGTGTTATAAGTATAACTGATTCACTTTGCTGTATGGCAGAAACCAATACAACATGGTAAGGCTGCTATATTCCAATAAAATTTATTTTTTAAAAAAGGAATAGACCAAACCAGAGTTCTGGAGCAAATATTGGCTATTTAGGATCCACAGTTTAGAGATATATAAGAGAGAAAAGATAATTAATTGAAAACCAACACTGAGAAATGAAACATGTGTTGAAGTTCTCATAGTCTACCTGTCACTCCACCCACCAACTCTAGTTTCATCTGGAATTGGAAACTGCATTGATCCATCTACTCCCTTGGATACCCTTATAGCCTTTCAGCCCTTTGAAGACAGTCATGTTCAATCACTAAATTATTCATAATGCTGGAAGTGGCTGAGGACCATTGAATCAAGCCCTTCATTTTGGTGATGATGGAACTGAACCTTCAAGGCCACATCATGCTTCGACCTATGATCAAACTTACTCTTGTCTTCTGCAGACTCATCTTTTGAAAATGACTGTTCCCTGGGGGGTATGAGTGTCTTTACTCCACTGCTTTTTAATTTTGTCCAGCTTTTATAATGCACATTTATTTATTTACAGTAAAAAAAACCCTAAAAATATGTTTTAAATGTAAAATATAAGAGGCTCCTGAAAACACTGATATGGAAGATGAATGAAGATGCCTTTGGAAGCAAGACATTTAAAACAAAGATAAAACAAAAAAAGAAGAATAAAGGGAAGAAAAAAGGAAGAGGAGGAGGAGAGCTAGGTGGCGTGGAAATATATATTCCTAAACTAAAGTCTTTAAATGCCAGAGAGATCAAATTAAGAACTTATAAATAGAATTCACAAGGAATGATGAAAATATGAAATCATAGCCTCTACATCCAAACCAAGTCTTGTACTTCAAAAGCTAATATAACATATCTCACCTTAAGAAGAGCCCTAGCCCAGGAATCCAGCATTGCAGTAGGCCAGAGAGTCAAAGGAACAGACCATTGAGTAGAGTTCCCTCAGCTATACAGTAAGTTCTCATTAGTTATCTACTTTATTATAGAGTAGTGTACATATGTCAACTCCAATCTCTCAATTCATCTCATGCCTCTTCCCCCGTGTTATAAGTATAACTGATTCACTTTGCTGTATGGCAGAAACCAATACAACATGGTAAGGCTGCTATATTCCAATAAAATTTATTTTTTAAAAAAGGAATAGACCAAACCAGAGTTCTGGAGCAAATATTGGCTATTTAGGATCCACAGTTTAGAGATATATAAGAGAGAAAAGATAATTAATTGAAACCAACACTGAGATGAAACATGTGTTGGAATTACCTAACAAGGATTTTAAAGCAGCCTTCATAACCATATTTCAGCAGGCACTTACAAATTCTCTTGAAACAAAAAATAAAAATGTTCAGCAAAGATCTAAATAGTCATTTCTCTAGGAGATATATAGATGGCCAAGAGACAAATGAAAAGATGTTCAACATTGCTAATTAACAGAGAAATGTAAATCAAAACTATAATTAGATATCACCTCACACCAGTCAGATTGGCCATCATCAAAAAGTCTACCCACAACAAATGCTGGAGAGGGTGTGATAAAAAGAAAACCCTCTTATACTGTCAGTGGGAATGTAAATTGGTACAGCCACTATGGAGAACAGTATGGGGGTTCTTTAAGAAACTAAAACTAGAGCTACCTTTTAATGCAGTGATCCAACTCTAGGGATTGTATCTGGAGAAAAACATGCTTTAAAAGTATACAGGCACCCCAATATTCATTGCAATGCTGTTTACAATAGCCAAGACATGAAAGCAACCAAATGCCCATCAACTGATGAATGGATAAAGATGTGTGGTGCAATGGAATATCAAACCATAAAAAAGAATGAAATAATGCCATTTATAGCAATATAGATGGACCTAGACTTACTTCACCTTACTAAGTGAAGGAAGTCAGGTAGAGAAAGACAAATATCATATGATATTGCTTATATGTGGAATCTTTTTTAAAAAATGACACAAATGAACTTATTTACAAAACAGAAACGGACTCACAGACTTAGATAACAAACTTAATGGTTACCAGGAAGGAAACATTGGGGAGGTGACAGATTGGGAGTTTGGGATTGACAGTGTACACACTGATATATTTAAAAGAGATAACCAACAAGGACCTACTGTATAGCATAAGGAACTCTGCTTAATACTCTGTAATAAACTAAATGGGAAAAGAAAGCATCAATTCTTTGGTGCTCAGCCATCTTTTTTTTTTAAAAAGATTTATTTATTTATTTATTTTGGGCCGGGGTCGGCTTGGGGAGGGAGGGGAGCTGGCGGGCCATTTCTATTGGTCTTTCATTTCTCTATTTTCATCCGTCTTTGTTCTTTGGCTCCTGTGGGCCTCCCATCGCGGTGGCGTCTGTCGCTGCAGAGCACCGGCTCTGGGCGCATGCGCTCCAGAGCTCCGGCTCGGTGATTGGACACATGGGTCCAGCTGCTCCACGGTGCGTGGGATCTTCCCAGGCCAGGGATCAAACTGGCGCCCCTTGCACTGCAAGGCAGTGTCCTTACCCACTGGACCACCAGGGGAAGCCCGGTGCTCAGCCATCTTGATGGTCCAACTGTCATATGCATGTATGATTAGTGGAAAAACCATAGCTTTTTACCGTACAGATCTTTGTTGCCAAAATGATGTCTCAGCTTTTTCATACCCTGTCTAAGTTTGTCATAATTTTTCTTCCAAGGAGCAAACATCTTTTAATTTCATGTCTTTGTCACCATCTGCAGTGATTTTGGACCACCGCCCCCCAAAATAAAATATGTCACTGTTTCCACTTTTTGCCCTTCTGTTTGTCATGAAGTAACTTTTTAGTTGCCCTAATTTCAATAGGCAGGGTGATTCTTGTAGTTTAGGAGGAATATGCAAAGGTTTCATTCTTGCTTGGAATTCTCACCCTACTTCCTCCCTGCCCCAAGTTCTTCTCTCCTCAATTTATTTGCCCCTAAACCTGCTATGTTTTCCTGACTGAAATCTGCTCTTCTTTGGATTTAATGAAAAGGTCATTGCCACTTCCAAAAAGCCACTCTTACAATGCTCAAAAGACTACAAGATTATGTGTATATAGATTTCTGTATTATTAAGAAAGTGAAGTTGCTCAGTAGTGTCTCACTCTTTGCAACCACATGGATGAGCCATGGAATTCTCTAGGCAAGAATACTGGAGTAGGTGGTCATTTCCTTCTCCCTGGGATCTTCCCCACCCAGGGATCAAACTCAGGTCTCCCACATTGCAGGTGGATTCTTTACCAACTGAACTACAAGGGAATCTATATTATTATGTGAAGGCCAATAGCTGTCATTTATGACTTGTCTATTGTATTCTATACACCTTCTAATGAGTGCTTTAAGCAGTAGCTCCTTGAATCACCCCCACAGTTCTTTTCTATAGGTATCAGTTTTCCTTCTACAAAAAAGAGTAATTTCTCAAGGATCTCACAGCTCAGAGGCATATTAAGATGCATTCAAAATAAGGAAAAGGGCCAAAACCCATAAACATTCTAAAGCTAGTTTTCTCCCTGTGAAGTGTGCGTTCTTGATCTCTACCTACACACATGTGCTGCGTGTGTGCTAAATTGCTTCAGTCATTTCCAACTCTTTTTGACCCTATGGATTGTAACTTGCCAGGTCCTCTGTCCATGGGATTCTCTAGGCAAGAATACTAGAGTAGGTGACCATTTCCTTCTCCCTGGGATCTTCCCCACCCAGGGATAAAACCCACACTGTTTACACCTCCTGATTTGGCAGGAGGGTTCTTTGCCACTAGCACCACCTGGAAAGCCCAACACACATGAGCCTTTGGGTAAGAAAGAAAAGTTATAAAAATGTTTTCACTAGTGAGTAAAATACACTCTATCAGCTTAATGACACAGAATGATAGTATCAGAAAAAGAACAAGACTTGGAGTGAACAGAACTAGGTTTGAGCCTAGGTCCATCGTTTATGAGCCCTGTAGCCTTGAACAAGTAATTTTACCTGCCGAGTTCATTTTCTTTTGCTCTGTAACGAACTACCACAAATTTTGTGACTTGAAAGAACATCCAACCACATAATCCAGAATTTTGTTAAGTCTGAAGTCTGGGTGAGCTCAAACGAATTCTCTGTTATTTAACGCTGGAATCAAGGTGTGGACGGTCTGATCTTTTGCAGGATTTCTGGAGAAGAATCTGCTTTCAAGATCATTCAGGTTGGAAGAATCCAGCTGCTAGCATTGTGGTCCATGCTTTCTTGCTGGCTGTCAGCCAGGGGTCGCTCTCTGTTTCTAGGAGGCTGCCCGCATTTTCAGTCTGGATTTTCCTATGAGGTTTTTGTGATGACGACTAAACGAGAAGTGTTGTACACATAGTGGTGATGGATGTGATCGTTGCTTCACGTTCTTGGGTGTAGAGGATACCCTACAAGCCCTAAACACAGAACATATCTACAGTACAGGAAATGCTACCAGGAGGCAGGGTCCAAAGTCTCTTACAATAGAAGTGTTAGTTGGTATTCCCCTATAAAGACAGAAACTGGGTTTTGTGCAGGACAAATATTTACTGAGTGAAGTAGATGAGGTGTGCTGAGGTGTCTGGCACCAGTAGTGAGAAGGATGCTAACCCATAAACATTCTAAAGCTAGTTTTCTCCCTGTGAAGTGTGCGTTCTTGATCTCTACCTACACACATGTGCTGCGTGTGTGCTAAATTGCTTCAGTCATTTCCAACTCTTTTTGACCCTATGGATTGTAACTTGCCAGGTCCTCTGTCCATGGGATTCTCTAGGCAAGAATACTAGAGTAGGTGACCATTTCCTTCTCCCTGGGATCTTCCCCACCCAGGGATAAAACCCACACTGTTTACACCTCCTGATTTGGCAGGAGGGTTCTTTGCCACTAGCACCACCTGGAAAGCCCAACACACATGAGCCTTTGGGTAAGAAAGAAAAGTTATAAAAATGTTTTCACTAGTGAGTAAAATACACTCTATCAGCTTAATGACACAGAATGATAGTATCAGAAAAAGAACAAGACTTGGAGTGAACAGAACTAGGTTTGAGCCTAGGTCCATCGTTTATGAGCCCTGTAGCCTTGAACAAGTAATTTTACCTGCCGAGTTCATTTTCTTTTGCTCTGTAACGAACTACCACAAATTTTGTGACTTGAAAGAACATCCAACCACATAATCCAGAATTTTGTTAAGTCTGAAGTCTGGGTGAGCTCAAACGAATTCTCTGTTATTTAACGCTGGAATCAAGGTGTGACGGTCTGATCTTTTGCAGGATTTCTGGAGAAGAATCTGCTTTCAAGATCATTCAGGTTGGAAGAATCCAGCTGCTAGCATTGTGGTCCATGCTTTCTTGCTGGCTGTCAGCCAGGGGTCGCTCTCTGTTTCTAGGAGGCTGCCCGCATTTTCAGTCTGGATTTTCCTATGAGGTTTTTGTGATGACGACTAAACGAGAAGTGTTGTACACATAGTGGTGATGGATGTGATCGTTGCTTCACGTTCTTGGGTGTAGAGGATACCCTACAAGCCCTAAACACAGAACATATCTACAGTACAGGAAATGCTACCAGGAGGCAGGGTCCAAAGTCTCTTACAATAGAAGTGTTAGTTGGTATTCCCCTATAAAGACAGAAACTGGGTTTTGTGCAGGACAAATATTTACTGAGTGAAGTAGATGAGGTGTGCTGAGGTGTCTGGCACCAGTAGTGAGAAGGATGCTAACTGACCATTCTGCAGTGAAGAAAAGGTGGAGAGGCTTGGGAAAAGGCCAATCCCATAGGGGGCAAAAAGCACAGAAATGGTTTGGATTGCAGTAGGTGAGAAATGCCTGCATCTCTAGCGTGGTAAGCGGACCCCCCCTCAATGGGCGGGCACTTGTGGACGAAAGGACCGCCTCCCATCCCCGCCCGCACCAGGGCTGTGGATACCTGTGTGGGGGACGCCAGGGAGTCTGTGGAGGGGGCGCATCTGGCTTGGTCAGCCCCTCACAGCCCAATCCCCCCTCCGTGAGCAATACAAGTGGAGTCTCCCAGTCTGCGCCCCCTGGCTCTGGCTAACCAATCTCAGTCCCACTGTTGGTTAGAACATTTCACCCCGAGCCTCCGAGCGCGCAGGTTGCAGACTGCCGCTCGGAGCTTGGTTGCGCAATTACTTGCCGCTACCGCGGCCGCAGCCAAAGCCATTTCGGCAAGGAGCGAGTTTGCCGCGAGGTTCCCGCCTCGGAAAGAGGTAAAAGCCATCTTTCGCCTTTTTTTTTTTTTTTTAAGGGAACTCGAACGCGAGGTGTAGCGGGCTAACCAGCTGGGGTTATCGCGGGGTGGAAATCGGTGGGCACGGTCTTAGGGAAGCGGGTACTTGGGGACAGTTGCATCAGGTTAGGGCTCCCTGTTAGTGTCACGAATTCTGGCCCCTGTGGCTTCCTAGGCACCCCTCACTGCCCCTCTGACCACACCCTGGATCGCGGAGTCTGCGGCGACGTACCCTTGCCCGCAGTGATCAATCTGTGCCGGAGATGCGCACGATATTTTTTTTTAATACTGCAGGAAAGAAGACAGCAAAGACTTATTCAAGGAGAAAATGTTTGCTAACATTGCTCAGATGTGCGTGTTTTAAAGGTTGGCTGACTGTCCATTATTGCGGTATTCTGTGGGGAGTGAAAAATAAAAGAAAAATAGGTGTATAACCACCGTGATAGTAGCAAACAGGCAGCGTTGGAAGGAGAGGTTCCGGGCGAGCCTGCTGTCCTCCCCACCCGCACTGCCTTTGGTGGGTGCCAGGGGTGGGCAGCAAGACGGCTCTCCGCAGAGGAGGGAAGGGGGAGGAGGCAGGAGGGTGGGGTTCGTGAGTAAAAGGCGGCAGACACCGCCCCCCGCCCCTCCCCCACGTCCCCAGGGAGCCGCGGGCCAAGCAGGCGCTGCGTCAAGACACCATTCCGAGTTGGACTCCCGTCGCTCACGCATCGTTTCTTCTTTCTTCCTCCGCAGGCTTCCCTCACTGCTGGCCGAGGGCCAGAGAAGCAGTGCCCGTACCTCCCAGCCAATACCCGACCATGGGCAACTCCTGCTTCGGCCTCAAGGAACGGCTGATGAAGCGGCTGCGTCCTCTGCCTACGGTGATCGTCATCCGCACCTGCCTGCCCCAGAGAAGGAGCAGAGATTTCCGCGTGGTGGTGCTCGGCTCGGCCGGCGTGGGCAAGAGCGCGCTAGTGCAAAGGTGGGTGCGCGGCAACTTCCGCGAGGCTTACCTGCCGACCATCGAAGATACCTACCGCCAGGCGCTAGGCTGCAGCCACAAGGCGGGCGCGCTGCACATCACCGACACCACCGGTGGGCGCCGCTACCGGGGCCTGCAGCGCCTCGCCATTGCCAGGGGTCACGCCTTCATCCTGGTTTATTCTATCACCAGGAAGCAAACCCTGGAGGAGCTGAAGCCGCTCTATGAGCTGATCCGTCAACTCAAAGGTAACAACCCGCAAAAGTGCCCCGTCATCCTGGTGGGCAACAAGTGCGACGGGGCCGCCGGGAGGTGAGTGAAAAAGAAGGCGCTGCCTATGCGTGTGAGTGGAATTGCGCCTTCTTGGAGACCTCTGCTAAGATGAATATCAATGTGCAGGAGCTGTTCCAGTTGCTGATAAATTTCGAGAAGAAGCCCGCTGCCCCTGCCGCCGCCGCCACTGCCCCCGCTGGCGCCCAGCCTCCCCAGAAGAAATCCCAGATCCCCAAGACCGCCGAGAAGCTGCTGGGCAAGTGCATCATCATGTGAACCCCGAGCCTTAAAGATCGGATCGCGACCCTCTTCGCCTTCAGTGTGCCGAAAACACGGACCGACCCCATTGTGCTGTGTCACCTGTACATGACTGACGTTTGTGCTGTGGTTTGGGTTGTAACAACTAGATGTCAATAAATGTCCCTTGTGAGTTAATACCTTTCCTTTTCCCCAGGCGAGAAAACTCGAATTGTTAAATTAATGGACATTGGGGGGCCGAGTTAATGGCTGGGGTTCGTGAGTAAAAGGCGGCAGACACCGCCCCCCGCCCCTCCCCCGCGTCCCCAGGGAGCCGCGGGCCAAGCAGGCGCTGCGTCAAGACACCATTCCGAGTTGGACTCCCGTCGCTCACGCATCGTTTCTTCTTTCTTCCTCCGCAGGCTTCCCTCACTGCTGGCCGAGGGCCAGAGAAGCAGTGCCCGTACCTCCCAGCCAATACCCGACCATGGGCAACTCCTGCTTCGGCCTCAAGGAACGGCTGATGAAGCGGCTGCGTCCTCTGCCTACGGTGATCGTCATCCGCACCTGCCTGCCCCAGAGAAGGAGCAGAGATTTCCGCGTGGTGGTGCTCGGCTCGGCCGGCGTGGGCAAGAGCGCGCTAGTGCAAAGGTGGGTGCGCGGCAACTTCCGCGAGGCTTACCTGCCGACCATCGAAGATACCTACCGCCAGGCGCTAGGCTGCAGCCACAAGGCGGGCGCGCTGCACATCACCGACACCACCGGTGGGCGCCGCTACCGGGGCCTGCAGCGCCTCGCCATTGCCAGGGGTCACGCCTTCATCCTGGTTTATTCTATCACCAGGAAGCAAACCCTGGAGGAGCTGAAGCCGCTCTATGAGCTGATCCGTCAACTCAAAGGTAACAACCCGCAAAAGTGCCCCGTCATCCTGGTGGGCAACAAGTGCGACGAGAGCCGCCGGGAGGTGAGTGAAAAAGAAGGCGCTGCCTATGCGTGTGAGTGGAATTGCGCCTTCTTGGAGACCTCTGCTAAGATGAATATCAATGTGCAGGAGCTGTTCCAGTTGCTGATAAATTTCGAGAAGAAGCCCGCTGCCCCTGCCGCCGCCGCCACTGCCCCCGCTGGCGCCCAGCCTCCCCAGAAGAAATCCCAGATCCCCAAGACCGCCGAGAAGCTGCTGGGCAAGTGCATCATCATGTGAACCCCGAGCCTTAAAGATCGGATCGCGACCCTCTTCGCCTTCAGTGTGCCGAAAACACGGACCGACCCCATTGTGCTGTGTCACCTGTACATGACTGACGTTTGTGCTGTGGTTTGGGTTGTAACAACTAGATGTCAATAAATGTCCCTTGTGAGTTAATACCTTTCCTTTTCCCCAGGCGAGAAAACTCGAATTGTTAAATTAATGGACATTGGAGGAGAAAGAGGCCAAAAGGAACAGGATGCATTTCAAGAATGGGACTTGGACGGACTTTAGAGATTAATGTTTGAAAAAGAGACTGGAAATAGCAAAATGAATGAAAAGATACCACTGCCCTTGTAATCCTATGATTGTGTATTATTCTTAAACATTTTGAAGTCCTGTAAATGTCTAATCATATCTTCCCATTGTGTATTTAATTGTTAAAAAATCATGTTTTTGCAGCAAAAGCTCTGACAGATGGCTGTGAGACTGAGATACTAAACATGATAAATAAATGAACGTCCTATAGCTGAGCACTGAGGATGGGAGTGGAGAGAATTATGAAAGTGAATCTTGCTTACTAAATCTATGCCAGTTGTTTCATAATGATGTCTGAGTATTCTACACCCCTGTTTAAAAAAATTATAACAGTTCCATGACTTAATAAAGCTTTTCCTGCATGCAGTCAACTGTAATCATTTCCTTTTCACAAAACAACAACAAATTACCCACTCTATTACCCATAACCCATCGCCAGTCACATCTGGTGAAGATTTCTAATGCTAATTTTACACACTGGAGACCCTGCCTTCTTAAAATACACCAGTTGGTGGAGTGGGGGTGGTCGATGGGTCCCTGCAGGGAAGAGCTGGTTTGTATCCATCACCTTTCCTGGAATGAGATCCGGAAGAACTCCAGGCATCTTTGTAGAGGTGACTTGCTCATTCTGCTGCTGTCTTGGAGGTAGATGGTGAAAAGCAAACCTCTGCCCCAAAAATATTTCCTCAACAACTGCTGACTTGTGGATGGATCTACAGTTTGTTATACAGAGTTAAGTCAGAAAGAGAAAAAATATATATTGTATATAGCGCATACATGTGGAATCTAGAAAAATGGTACAGACGAACCTACTTGCAGGGCAGCAATAGAGACACAGATATAATTAACTGTCAAGTGGACATGGGGGTGCAGGAAGGGGAGGGTGGGGTGAATGAGGAGATTAGGATTGACCTATGTATACCACCATGTGTAAAATGGATAGCTAGTGGAACCTAGTATCCAGCACAGGGAGCTCAACTCAGGGATCTCTGATGATCTAGAGTGGTGGGACCGGAGAGGAGGGAGGTCCAGGAGGGAAAGGATACGTATATACATACAGTTGATTTGCTTCCTTGTACAGCAGGAATGAACACACCATTGTAAAGCAACTATACCCCAATTTAAGAAAAAAAGTACTGGATATAGGGAGTGGGGAGTGGGAGGGTAGGTGAGGGGAGAAACAGGTAGGATTTGAAATCTAAGAAACTTCTCTATAGAGTTTCTTTAAAATTTATATTTGAACATTATTTCTTTTTGAGTGCAGGGATACATACCTATATATGTCCTTGATTTCATGTTTTTTTTTTTTTTTCAGCTCAAGAGAAGCGGAGAGGCTCTACATCCAGTGATTTTTTCCCACAGAATATTTCTTTTTTTCTTTTTTTTTTTTTGCCTTTTTAAAAATTTTGCCTTTTTCATAGAATATTTCTTATTGTATAAATATTTATTGAACAACTTAAATGTATTTTTTAAAAATCTATTCTTATAACTTGATTTTGAGGGGAGGAACATATCATTGAAAAGGAATTATAAGCATCTGTCTGATAGTAGTCAATATTTTGAGCTTAGAAAACTCATTCAGTGTCTTCTTTTAAATAGTCATTTATTTAAAATTTTTTCCTATTCATTTTCAAAGCATTTCTCAACCACCAGAAAATACCTAAGTGTTTCTGCCACATTGCTTTTTATGTTTTGTTTGGAGTGGGTGGCAGCCCTGCAGAAAATCCATCACCTTTCCTGGAATGAGATCCGGAAGAACTCCAGGCATCTTTGTAGAGGTGACTTGCTCATTCTGCTGCTGTCTTGGAGGTAGATGGTGAAAAGCAAACCTCTGCCCCAAAAATATTTCCTCAACAACTGCTGACTTGTGGATGGATCTACAGTTTGTTATACAGAGTTAAGTCAGAAAGAGAAAAAATATATATTGTATATAGCGCATACATGTGGAATCTAGAAAAATGGTACAGACGAACCTACTTGCAGGGCAGCAATAGAGACACAGATATAATTAACTGTCAAGTGGACATGGGGGTGCAGGAAGGGGAGGGTGGGGTGAATGAGGAGATTAGGATTGACCTATGTATACCACCATGTGTAAAATGGATAGCTAGTGGAACCTAGTATCCAGCACAGGGAGCTCAACTCAGGGATCTCTGATGATCTAGAGTGGTGGGACCGGAGAGGAGGGAGGTCCAGGAGGGAAAGGATACGTATATACATACAGTTGATTTGCTTCCTTGTACAGCAGGAATGAACACACCATTGTAAAGCAACTATACCCCAATTTAAGAAAAAAAGTACTGGATATAGGGAGTGGGGAGTGGGAGGGTAGGTGAGGGGAGAAACAGGTAGGATTTGAAATCTAAGAAACTTCTCTATAGAGTTTCTTTAAAAATTTATATTTGAACATTATTTCTTTTTGAGTGCAGGGATACATACCTATATATGTCCTTGATTTCATGTTTTTTTTTTTTTTTCAGCTCAAGAGAAGCGGAGAGGCTCTACATCCAGTGATTTTTTCCCACAGAATATTTCTTTTTTTCTTTTTTTTTTTTTTGCCTTTTTAAAAATTTTGCCTTTTTCATAGAATATTTCTTATTGTATAAATATTTATTGAACAACTTAAATGTATTTTTTAAAAATCTATTCTTATAACTTGATTTTGAGGGGAGGAACATATCATTGAAAAGGAATTATAAGCATCTGTCTGATAGTAGTCAATATTTTGAGCTTAGAAAACTCATTCAGTGTCTTCTTTTAAATAGTCATTTATTTAAAATTTTTTCCTATTCATTTTCAAAGCATTTCTCAACCACCAGAAAATACCTAAGTGTTTCTGCCACATTGCTTTTTATGTTTTCTATTTTTAAAATAATATCTTTTAGTTAACGTCCCTAAAGGAGTAATTCCATTTCTAAAAGAAAACACTCTATCTTGGCTGTTTTCTGTGTGAATTCTCCTTGAAAAATGTACTGCACTCATTGCTGTTCTTTGTAGATGAGCAAAGGGATTGCTAAGTGGCAGATACTAACTATACTTTAGAAAGGGGAAGAAGGAGACTGAATGTTGCAAGTAATGCTTAGTAGGAATATTTTTAAATTATTCCAAGTATGTATATAGGCTTTCTACATGCTACTCTTCCTACATCACATTAGAGCAAATGTTTATATAATTTTTGTACATGTCAATGTTCTACATTATTTAATATTCACAACAATCCAATGAGATAGATACTACTATGCCCATTTTGCAGACTGATATATGTTACAAAACCAGTATGCGACAGAGCCAACAGTTGAAACCAGGTGTTCTGCTCCACAGTTGGTGCTCTTAACCACCATGATGTACTTCTTTTCTAAGGTGACTGGTCCAAGGACAAGTGAGTTGACTTTTCTGTTCTCTATTTGTGCTATGTAGATGTCGAAAAGGAAATTGACCATTAAAAAATGAAAAGAATGGTTTAGAAATAGGTAAGAGAGCATGGGGTGTTGGAAAACTTTTCCCTGAAGAGATTACATGGTTGGAATCTTTGATGCCTAGAGATTTAGTAGATCTCTCCCCGAAATAATTATAAGCAAGGAAGAAGCTTTACATTGTTACTGCTTGGAACAGGGAGGATATAAAGCAGTCTAACTGTTCTTCCAGCTGATAGTCTTATTCAAAGAAGATGGAACCTACGATGCCTATCTTTGCACTATCCAATACAGTAGCTTCTAGCTTTTTGTAACTTTTGCACTTGAAATATAACTGGTTGTCCAAGTGAGGTTATTTTAAATATACCATACAGTATTATGAAAAGAATGAAGGTAGAATATCTCATAATTTTTAATATTTATTACATGTTGAGGTAATATTTTAGATCTAGTGAGTAAAATGAAACATACTACGTTTGTATTTCTTTTTGCTCTTTCAAATGTGACTAGCGCAAAATTTCAAAGTGTATTTGTGGCTTATCTTTGGCTGACATTATATTCTTCTTGGGCAGTGCTGATACATAGTAAAAGTGGCTAACAGAACTAATTTCTAGTTTGAACCTTATTGCATACCATTAGCTAGGATCAACAATCAAGTGTAGAAAAACATTAGCATGTATTTAATGTAATATGTGTTGTCAGATGTCTGTGTAACTTCATGAAATTCAAGATTAACAAAAATAACAAAATCCACTGAGAGGTATGCTTGCATATAAATGAATGTGAATTGAACATCTATAAGCTTCATCTATAATAAACCTAGACCCACAGACCCAAGACTCAGAAAAATAAATATGTCAGACAGTGAATTCAGGGAGTTGGTGAGGATTAAAATAAATGAAAACTGAAAATATGCCCACTGCACTGATTCGATGGGTTTTTTCTGCCATCATTTGACATCAGAAAGTGAAAAAGTGGAAGAGCGAAACCCGGTATGGAAATTAAAACAGAAAGAACAAATTGACCATTTGCTTATATATATATAAACTGGGATTTAACAAATCTGTTTGACACCAGTGACGTGGGTCTATGTGGGTTCATTCATAGATGTTCATCTGTTTTGTCCCTCATGGAAATGAATGTGGTCTAGAAAAGATCTCACAAATTTAGCATACCGTTAGAATCCCCCAGCTCTGCCTCCACGTTCCTTACAAAGTCTTCTCTGTGAGCACCTTTCCTCAAAAAGACCTGGGAAGTTTTCTATTTCTTCCAACATCCTCTGTGGTCATTCCTTTGTTGTTTCTCACACAAAGAAGAAAGTTTTATTCCATGTTCTGCCTATCAAGATTTATTCATCCTTTAAAGCCCTGCCCAAATTCCAACTACCATCACCATTGAAGGCTTCCTTATTTTTAAATAATTATTCACAAACATTATTAAGGGTCAGCGATATCCTATCCCAGTCCCAATCCCTGGGGTACAGCGTTCCTGCCTCTAAGAAGCTCATGGTCTAACACGGGAGATGGGGCAGGGGGCAGGGAAATGCCCAGCAGAGGGTGAGAGGTGCCATTAGATGAGTCCATTTTCCACCCTGCTATCATATTGATCTTTCAAAAATGCAATTTGATTACACTGCTGCTGTTAAGAGCCATCATTTGCTAGATATTCTGACAAACGTGCACAAAACTACACAGACAAAGATGTGTTAGAGCATTGTTCATTCAACCTCTGCTCTTTATTGTGTGTCTGAGGGCCAAGTCCTCTGGGCATCTTTGTCCTCAGATGTGAAATGCGGATGAGGATAATAGCTTCTATTCAGGATGGTTGTATTAAGTGAGTTAATACAGATAAAGTCCTTAGAATAGCGTCTGACACATTCCAAGTAACAAAATACAAAACATGAGAGGTATGCTTGCATATAAATGAATGTGAATTGAACATCTATAAGCTTCATCTATAATAAACCTAGACCCACAGACCCAAGACTCAGAAAAATAAATATGTCAGACAGTGAATTCAGGGAGTTGGTGAGGATTAAAATAAATGAAAACTGAAAATATGCCCACTGCACTGATTCGATGGTTTTTTCTGCCATCATTTGACATCAGAAAGTGAAAAAGTGGAAGAGCGAAACCCGGTATGGAAATTAAAACAGAAAGAACAAATTGACCATTTGCTTATATATATATAAACTGGGATTTAACAAATCTGTTTGACACCAGTGACGTGGGTCTATGTGGGTTCATTCATAGATGTTCATCTGTTTTGTCCCTCATGGAAATGAATGTGGTCTAGAAAAGATCTCACAAATTTAGCATACCGTTAGAATCCCCCAGCTCTGCCTCCACGTTCCTTACAAAGTCTTCTCTGTGAGCACCTTTCCTCAAAAAGACCTGGGAAGTTTTCTATTTCTTCCAACATCCTCTGTGGTCATTCCTTTGTTGTTTCTCACACAAAGAAGAAAGTTTTATTCCATGTTCTGCCTATCAAGATTTATTCATCCTTTAAAGCCCTGCCCAAATTCCAACTACCATCACCATTGAAGGCTTCCTTATTTTTAAATAATTATTCACAAACATTATTAAGGGTCAGCGATATCCTATCCCAGTCCCAATCCCTGGGGTACAGCGTTCCTGCCTCTAAGAAGCTCATGGTCTAACACGGGAGATGGGGCAGGGGGCAGGGAAATGCCCAGCAGAGGGTGAGAGGTGCCATTAGATGAGTCCATTTTCCACCCTGCTATCATATTGATCTTTCAAAAATGCAATTTGATTACACTGCTGCTGTTAAGAGCCATCATTTGCTAGATATTCTGACAAACGTGCACAAAACTACACAGACAAAGATGTGTTAGAGCATTGTTCATTCAACCTCTGCTCTTTATTGTGTGTCTGAGGGCCAAGTCCTCTGGGCATCTTTGTCCTCAGATGTGAAATGCGGATGAGGATAATAGCTTCTATTCAGGATGGTTGTATTAAGTGAGTTAATACAGATAAAGTCCTTAGAATAGCGTCTGACACATTCCAAGCAATCCATAAATATTAGCTATTGCTATTATTAACAGAAGACTGCTATTATTAAGAGAATGACTATCGATATGGGCTTAGCTACATTAAAATAATAATGAGGTGATATGAGCCAACACACAGTATTTTCAAGGCTTATTTTAAATTCATTCTCATTTGATAGTTAGACTGTGTGTGTTTGTGTGACTGATTGTATATGCATAATAGAAAACTCTCCTAGGAAGATATTCAAGTAAATGTTAATAGGCATTGCCTTCAAGAAAGGCAGTGACTGTTTAATGGGGAAGAAGACCCACTTTTCATTGTATAACCTTTAATACATTTTGAGTTATATTGCTATGTGCAATATTGTTTTTCTAATTATTGAAAAAAAAAACAAATAATTTCCTTATGAGTCTCAGTAGAAAAGGACAGACCAGGAATTAGAATCCAAATTTCTAACACCAGCCCCAGTACTTTTAAAATTTATTCAATACTAGTAACCCCAATGAGAAACCACATAGTCTAACTGAAAGAAAAAAAGAATTATTATTATGTACCTCGCATCGGGTATTTAACAGATAAGGAACAAATGAAGTTCAGAGCTATTAAAGAATTAACCCACGGTCACACACTGGGACCACTGGATCTGGGATTCTCCCCAAGATCCACCTGACATCACCAAAATGACCCCAGAATCAAAAAATTTAGGTTTTAATACTGTAGGTTTTAATTATTTTTTTCTGCTCACAACCTTACAAGTCATGCAAAGGAGATAAAGTAAAACCTGTGGAAGCATCGTGCACAAACACCAGGCACATAGTAAGTTTTTTACTGTTCAGTGGAACTGGATTGATATTTCTTCCCTTTTTACTTCCCCTGGATATTTACTTCATGACTAATGTGAATGTCATTGTACCCAACACCCACGGCCTCGGAGATTATGTTCACCTGATGTTTGTAGGAGACTGTGCATCTAAAAAATTCCATTTCTAAAAGCTCTATATTCAGGCGTAGGAGGTAACCAGCTCGCCACGTTAATGCATGTCCTCCTGTTTACTCCTTTGGCTCTGAAAGCTCATGTGGACTTTTTGTGAAGGCAATCATTAATCCAGAGTGGGAGAGAAAAGGAGAGATTCAGAGAAAAATTGCTCGTAATTGCAGAGCTCTATTAGTATGTTTTTCTCTGCAACCTGGAGCTGAACATTGTGCAACGCATTTGTTCCCAGTGTAATTTAAATGTGAATTAAGTAGTGCTGTGAGGCCAGGCTGCTTGAGGACAAGGCAGTTCATCACATGTTTGGAATTATTGCTTGAAAATGCCCACCTGAGTGAAAAATGCCTCCTAGCCTGATGGTAGAAGCACTCCTTAAGATACTAACTATGATATTAGCTCTGCTGTTCTTAACTAGCTAGCCGCTTCTGGAAACTTCTGTGAACTACAATTGTTTTCATCTTGTGTAACCAGTGGGCAAGCAGACAGTCTAGATGATAGTATGTGGGAAGATTATTGAAAAAACAAATAATTTCCTTATGAGTCTCAGTAGAAAAGGACAGACCAGGAATTAGAATCCAAATTTCTAACACCAGCCCCAGTACTTTTAAAATTTATTCAATACTAGTAACCCCAATGAGAAACCACATAGTCTAACTGAAAGAAAAAAAGAATTATTATTATGTACCTCGCATCGGGTATTTAACAGATAAGGAACAAATGAAGTTCAGAGCTATTAAAGAATTAACCCACGGTCACACACTGGGACCACTGGATCTGGGATTCTCCCCAAGATCCACCTGACATCACCAAAATGACCCCAGAATCAAAAAATTTAGGTTTTAATACTGTAGGTTTTAATTATTTTTTTCTGCTCACAACCTTACAAGTCATGCAAAGGAGATAAAGTAAAACCTGTGGAAGCATCGTGCACAAACACCAGGCACATAGTAAGTTTTTTACTGTTCAGTGGAACTGGATTGATATTTCTTCCCTTTTTACTTCCCCTGGATATTTACTTCATGACTAATGTGAATGTCATTGTACCCAACACCCACGGCCTCGGAGATTATGTTCACCTGATGTTTGTAGGAGACTGTGCATCTAAAAAATTCCATTTCTAAAAGCTCTATATTCAGGCGTAGGAGGTAACCAGCTCGCCACGTTAATGCATGTCCTCCTGTTTACTCCTTTGGCTCTGAAAGCTCATGTGGACTTTTTGTGAAGGCAATCATTAATCCAGAGTGGGAGAGAAAAGGAGAGATTCAGAGAAAAATTGCTCGTAATTGCAGAGCTCTATTAGTATGTTTTTCTCTGCAACCTGGAGCTGAACATTGTGCAACGCATTTGTTCCCAGTGTAATTTAAATGTGAATTAAGTAGTGCTGTGAGGCCAGGCTGCTTGAGGACAAGGCAGTTCATCACATGTTTGGAATTATTGCTTGAAAATGCCCACCTGAGTGAAAAATGCCTCCTAGCCTGATGGTAGAAGCACTCCTTAAGATACTAACTATGATATTAGCTCTGCTGTTCTTAACTAGCTAGCCGCTTCTGGAAACTTCTGTGAACTACAATTGTTTTCATCTTTGAAATGAGAGGGCCTCAGACTCAAAGTCCACAGTGGGCAAGCAGACAGTCTAGATGATAGTATGTGGGAAGATTATCCCCCTCTATAGGGAGTATTTGCTGACCAATTTGATTGGGAGATGTGGACCCCAGTGTTACACCATTTTTTTTTTCTGATTTCTGTGGGAAATCTCACAATTTTTAGATATCGACAATTAATTAGAAACTGTTGGCACACAACATACACCTTTAGCAAGGGAACAATATACAGAGCCCCAAAATAAACCTATCACTTAATCTATGACAAAGTAGACAAAAGTATACGAAAAAGAAAAGTAGTCTGTGCTGGGGAAACTGGGTGTTACATGTAGGAGGATGAAATTGGAACATTTTCTTATACCGTATACAAAAATAAACTCAAAATGGATTGAAGATTTAAATGTAAGACCAGAAACCATAAAAGTCCTAGAAGAAAAGATAAGCAGAACACTCCTGATATAAATCTCAGCATTATGCTTTTTGGCTCTGTCTCCTCAGGCAAAAGAAACGAAAGCAAAAATAAATAAATGAGACCCAATTAAATAAGGTTTCACACAGCAAAGGAAACCATCAATAAGATAAAAAGATACTGAATGGAGGAAAGGACATGCAAATGATAAATCGAATCAGGGATTTATTGCCAAATATATATAAAGGCCCAAAGCCAAATTCACGTGATGCTGTCCCCAATGCTAGAAAATGTCAAGGTCTCATACAGAAGTGGGGATAATGGCCATGTCTCAGATTCTGTGTACTTTGTCACCTGGTCCCCAAAGTAGCATGACTTACCTCAAGAATCTCACCAAACCTTTTATGAAAAGTCTTCATCTCTAGTCCTAAACCATAGCTCAATAAAACCTCAGACTTCTCCCTCTTTCCTTGTAGCCCTCTCACCACATCTTTTCTTTGCCTGACTCACCTTGACCCTTATTGTGTCAGTTAACCTCGGACTGTAATTAAGAAAAGTGCTGTGAGGCCAGGCTGCTTGAGGACAAGGCAGTTCATCACATGTTTGGAATTATTGCTTGAAAATGCCCACCTGAGTGAAAAATGCCTCCTAGCCTGATGGTAGAAGCACTCCTTAAGATACTAACTATGATATTAGCTCTGCTGTTCTTAACTAGCTAGCCGCTTCTGGAAACTTCTGTGAACTACAATTGTTTTCATCTTTGAAATGAGAGGGCCTCAGACTCAAAGTCCACAGTGGGCAAGCAGACAGTCTAGATGATAGTATGTGGGAAGATTATCCCCCTCTATAGGGAGTATTTGCTGACCAATTTGATTGGGAGATGTGGACCCCAGTGTTACACCATTTTTTTTTTCTGATTTCTGTGGGAAATCTCACAATTTTTAGATATCGACAATTAATTAGAAACTGTTGGCACACAACATACACCTTTAGCAAGGGAACAATATACAGAGCCCCAAAATAAACCTATCACTTAATCTATGACAAAGTAGACAAAAGTATACGAAAAAGAAAAGTAGTCTGTGCTGGGGAAACTGGGTGTTACATGTAGGAGGATGAAATTGGAACATTTTCTTATACCGTATACAAAAATAAACTCAAAATGGATTGAAGATTTAAATGTAAGACCAGAAACCATAAAAGTCCTAGAAGAAAAGATAAGCAGAACACTCCTGATATAAATCTCAGCATTATGCTTTTTGGCTCTGTCTCCTCAGGCAAAAGAAACGAAAGCAAAAATAAATAAATGAGACCCAATTAAATAAGGTTTCACACAGCAAAGGAAACCATCAATAAGATAAAAAGATACTGAATGGAGGAAAGGACATGCAAATGATAAATCGAATCAGGGATTTATTGCCAAATATATATAAAGGCCCAAAGCCAAATTCACGTGATGCTGTCCCCAATGCTAGAAAATGTCAAGGTCTCATACAGAAGTGGGGATAATGGCCATGTCTCAGATTCTGTGTACTTTGTCACCTGGTCCCCAAAGTAGCATGACTTACCTCAAGAATCTCACCAAACCTTTTATGAAAAGTCTTCATCTCTAGTCCTAAACCATAGCTCAATAAAACCTCAGACTTCTCCCTCTTTCCTTGTAGCCCTCTCACCACATCTTTTCTTTGCCTGACTCACCTTGACCCTTATTGTGTCAGTTAACCTCGGACTGTCCAGACTGGGTTGTATCCCCATTGGAGGTTCCCATCACACTGTGTCTTTCCCCTTGGCACGGTTATTTGTTTAGCGGTTTTGCAACCAGAGAGAGCATAAGGTTATGAGCAGGAGGCCATTCATGGCTTTCTTTTTTTTCACTGGTGGCACCTCTAAAGTCTAGCACAATGCCGGGAACTTAATAGGTGCTGAGTAAGTAAGGGAGGAAGCAATATTTTATAAAGGAAATTGAGGCTCATAAAGGTTAAGTATCTTCTCAGGGCACAGAGCTAGTAAGGGGCAGAACTAGGATTCAAGCCTGAATTTCCCCCTTTCCAGAAGCCCTGATCTTTTCATCACTATAACCAAGAGCATATCTCCATGTTCTAGTCCCAAGTTCACTCTCCCAAGGAGCGCACCAGTTAAACAAATCTGAAGGGAGGGTTTTGTTCTTAAAGCAGAGTCATCAACCATCTTTTCTGTACAGACTGAAAACAAGAGCTAAATATATGCTTTGAAGTGCAATTACGGTTGTTGCCGGAAACTTGTCAGTTTGAGGTTGGCTTCCTCAGGTATGAAGCAGAGAAGCTTCTGGGATGTCAGATTCTAGTAACAAACTGAAAATTTCCTGGAAGAATAAGAAATGAAAGTCTCAAGTAGACTTCGTTGGCTCTCCTCAGGTATGAAGCAGAGAAGCATTCTAGATGTTAAAAGCATACTGAATTGAGACCCAATTAAATAAGGTTTCACACAGCAAAGGAAACCATCAATAAGATAAAAAGATACTGAATGGAGGAAAGGACATGCAAATGATAAATCGAATCAGGGATTTATTGCCAAATATATATAAAGGCCCAAAGCCAAATTCACGTGATGCTGTCCCCAATGCTAGAAAATGTCAAGGTCTCATACAGAAGTGGGGATAATGGCCATGTCTCAGATTCTGTGTACTTTGTCACCTGGTCCCCAAAGTAGCATGACTTACCTCAAGAATCTCACCAAACCTTTTATGAAAAGTCTTCATCTCTAGTCCTAAACCATAGCTCAATAAAACCTCAGACTTCTCCCTCTTTCCTTGTAGCCCTCTCACCACATCTTTTCTTTGCCTGACTCACCTTGACCCTTATTGTGTCAGTTAACCTCGGACTGTCCAGACTGGGTTGTATCCCCATTGGAGGTTCCCATCACACTGTGTCTTTCCCCTTGGCACGGTTATTTGTTTAGCGGTTTTGCAACCAGAGAGAGCATAAGGTTATGAGCAGGAGGCCATTCATGGCTTTCTTTTTTTTCACTGGTGGCACCTCTAAAGTCTAGCACAATGCCGGGAACTTAATAGGTGCTGAGTAAGTAAGGGAGGAAGCAATATTTTATAAAGGAAATTGAGGCTCATAAAGGTTAAGTATCTTCTCAGGGCACAGAGCTAGTAAGGGGCAGAACTAGGATTCAAGCCTGAATTTCCCCCTTTCCAGAAGCCCTGATCTTTTCATCACTATAACCAAGAGCATATCTCCATGTTCTAGTCCCAAGTTCACTCTCCCAAGGAGCGCACCAGTTAAACAAATCTGAAGGGAGGGTTTTGTTCTTAAAGCAGAGTCATCAACCATCTTTTCTGTACAGACTGAAAACAAGAGCTAAATATATGCTTTGAAGTGCAATTACCCGGTTGTTGCCGGGAAACTTGTCAGTTTGAGGTTGGCTTCCTCAGGTATGAAGCAGAGAAGCTTCTGGGATGTCAGATTCTAGTAACAAACTGAAAATTTCCTGGAAGAATAAGAAATGAAAGTCTCAAGTAGACTTCTTGCCTCCCTGGAAAGCAATGGGGAGGACGGTACCACCAAAAGGTCTTGGAACTGATACGTGGTGATGGGTTGGGAGCTTGAGGAGGCCGTGGCAGGTGCCACAGATGCAAAACGGAAGCAGATTCATGATCCAAGCAGGTACAAATAAGCCACCCAATGGGGTTTCTAATCCAAAGGGAGATATTTGAAAAAATATGAAATAATTACCAACATTTATTGAACTTTCCATCCACTTATGTAACCATCATCCCGTTATCCAACCATCAAATTTTATATATCCATTGATCCATCCATCCCTATCCATTCACCTATTAATTCACCCATCAATCCCTCTGATAGATAGTGGGGACATTTTTGGTGCTGAGGATATAGAGATGAATGCAGCAGATTGAGCCCTTGCCCTCATGGGACATACATTCTAGTGGGAGGAGACAATGAGCAAATACATAAATATTATATAATATAACTTCAGTGATAAGTGTTATGAAGGAAAAAAGGATGAGGGAACCAAGAATATCAGGGGAATTTTTTAGATAACACAGCCAGGACATTTTGCTAAGCAGAGGACAAAAAACCATAATTGCATGAGATTTTCTTCCTCAACATATACTAGTCCTTCTCCAAAGGAGGACACTGGATAGTAATAAATTAACTTGTGCCCAAGACTTTGATTCAAACTCAAGCCTATCTGAAGCCAAAGCCTACACCCTTGGCACTTCTTATTTTCCAGTCCCAGGAATCCTGAGTGCCAAGATTCCTCAGAAGCCCTGATCTTTTCATCACTATAACCAAGAGCATATCTCCATGTTCTAGTCCCAAGTTCACTCTCCCAAGGAGCGCACCAGTTAAACAAATCTGAAGGGAGGGTTTTGTTCTTAAAGCAGAGTCATCAACCATCTTTTCTGTACAGACTGAAAACAAGAGCTAAATATATGCTTTGAAGTGCAATTACCGGTTGTTGCCGGAAACTTGTCAGTTTGAGGTTGGCTTCCTCAGGTATGAAGCAGAGAAGCTTCTGGGATGTCAGATTCTAGTAACAAACTGAAAATTTCCTGGAAGAATAAGAAATGAAAGTCTCAAGTAGACTTCTTGCCTCCCTGGAAAGCAATGGGGAGGACGGTACCACCAAAAGGTCTTGGAACTGATACGTGGTGATGGGTTGGGAGCTTGAGGAGGCCGTGGCAGGTGCCACAGATGCAAAACGGAAGCAGATTCATGATCCAAGCAGGTACAAATAAGCCACCCAATGGGGTTTCTAATCCAAAGGGAGATATTTGAAAAAATATGAAATAATTACCAACATTTATTGAACTTTCCATCCACTTATGTAACCATCATCCCGTTATCCAACCATCAAATTTTATATATCCATTGATCCATCCATCCCTATCCATTCACCTATTAATTCACCCATCAATCCCTCTGATAGATAGTGGGGACATTTTTGGTGCTGAGGATATAGAGATGAATGCAGCAGATTGAGCCCTTGCCCTCATGGGACATACATTCTAGTGGGAGGAGACAATGAGCAAATACATAAATATTATATAATATAACTTCAGTGATAAGTGTTATGAAGGAAAAAAGGATGAGGGAACCAAGAATATCAGGGGAATTTTTTAGATAACACAGCCAGGACATTTTGCTAAGCAGAGGACAAAAAACCATAATTGCATGAGATTTTCTTCCTCAACATATACTAGTCCTTCTCCAAAGGAGGACACTGGATAGTAATAAATTAACTTGTGCCCAAGACTTTGATTCAAACTCAAGCCTATCTGAAGCCAAAGCCTACACCCTTGGCACTTCTTATTTTCCAGTCCCAGGAATCTGGGCTGGTCAAAGCTGAGCCAGATCAATGCTGGTTTTCTATTATTTGTTTCTCTAGCACAAATATTCATGAAGTTTGTATGATGTATGACATGCTGCACCAAACCCTGGGAAATAGACTGTCCCTGCTCTAAAGGAGCACAGTCTGGTAGGACTGTGGACAACTTAGAACACAAGAGAGTAAAGCTTGGGTCTGCTGTAAGGGCCGGTGCTGGGATGGGAGCTCTGGGGAAGGCTAGAACCCCTCAACCTGACCCCCAGACTCTGTGCTCAGCCCTTCCTTCCTTGGGTCTCACCTCCTTCCACTCACCTCCCGCTCAGTGCTCCACCCAGCCTTCCCCCTCGTTGTTCCTCAAGCCCACACCACTTGCTCTCGCCTCAGACCTTTCACTACTCACTGCACCTGCACTGCTTTCCGTTCCCTAGCCTATTTTCTTCAAAGAGTTGCTGCCATCTTCATGTACAAGTGTACACTTTCTGCTCCTGTGTTTATGTACTACTTCCTCCACTTGAATATCAACTCTTCAAGAGAAGAGATTTTGTTTTATTCAGTTTATCTTCCTGACACCTTGAAACAGTCTTGGCTATAATACAGGTCCTTAATATGTGTGGGCCGAATATTTGAAGGAAGGGGAGAATGTATGAATGACTCTGGGCTTGATGATAGCTGAGGAACTTGGGAAAAATGGAAAACCCTGGACCTTACTCTGGGGAGTTAGGAGTTTTGGAGTAGAGCTCCAGCATCTGAAATTGTCAAACACTGAAAGTTAATTCTAAGGTACTGGGGCCAATATTAAATATTCAGGAATTTTGTGAGCTGGTTTTTAAATGCAGCCATTGTGAAAAATTGGATTATATAAAGCCACAATTATGTTTAATTATATTTAAAACAAATATGCTCATACTCGAAATACCCCAAATTCATCACTATAATTCCTAGGTGTTTTACTACAGATAACTATTATCTGTGCTCTTGGATTTTTTGCATTGGCTGTTTTGTACGATAGAAACACTTTACAGTGTGAGCTACTTCATGGCCCTTCCTGACATTGTATTCTGTGATGTCAGGAAGGTAACTTGAAATTGACCACCATAGAAGTATTTCCCATGGACTGTAGCCTGCCAGACTCCTCCGTCCGTGGAATTCTCCAGGCAAGGATACTGGAGTGGGTTTCTATGCGCTCCTCTAGAGGATCTTCCTGACTCAGGGTTTGAACCTGGGTCTCCTGCATTGAAGGCAGATTCTTTACCATCTTGAGCCAGCAGGGAAGTCCACAGGGTATGCACACCCTGGACATTGCCAAATGTTACAGCGCTGGGCTTGGTCTGTCTGGGAGCTCTGGGGAAGGCTAGAACCCTCAACCTAAACTCTTCACCCCCCGGTTTTGCTCAGTGCTCCACCCAGCCTTCCCCCTCGTTGTTCCTCAAGCCCACACCACTTGCTCTCGCCTCAGACCTTTCACTACTCACTGCACCTGCACTGCTTTCCGTTCCCTAGCCTATTTTCTTCAAAGAGTTGCTGCCATCTTCATGTACAAGTGTACACTTTCTGCTCCTGTGTTTATGTACTACTTCCTCCACTTGAATATCAACTCTTCAAGAGAAGAGATTTTGTTTTATTCAGTTTATCTTCCTGACACCTTGAAACAGTCTTGGCTATAATACAGGTCCTTAATATGTGTGGGCCGAATATTTGAAGGAAGGGGAGAATGTATGAATGACTCTGGGCTTGATGATAGCTGAGGAACTTGGGAAAAATGGAAAACCCTGGACCTTACTCTGGGGAGTTAGGAGTTTTGGAGTAGAGCTCCAGCATCTGAAATTGTCAAACACTGAAAGTTAATTCTAAGGTACTGGGGCCAATATTAAATATTCAGGAATTTTGTGAGCTGGTTTTTAAATGCAGCCATTGTGAAAAATTGGATTATATAAAGCCACAATTATGTTTAATTATATTTAAAACAAATATGCTCATACTCGAAATACCCCAAATTCATCACTATAATTCCTAGGTGTTTTACTACAGATAACTATTATCTGTGCTCTTGGATTTTTTGCATTGGCTGTTTTGTACGATAGAAACACTTTACAGTGTGAGCTACTTCATGGCCCTTCCTGACATTGTATTCTGTGATGTCAGGAAGGTAACTTGAAATTGACCACCATAGAAGTATTTCCCATGGACTGTAGCCTGCCAGACTCCTCCGTCCGTGGAATTCTCCAGGCAAGGATACTGGAGTGGGTTTCTATGCGCTCCTCTAGAGGATCTTCCTGACTCAGGGTTTGAACCTGGGTCTCCTGCATTGAAGGCAGATTCTTTACCATCTTGAGCCAGCAGGGAAGTCCACAGGGGTATGCACACCCTGGACATTGCCAAATGTTACAGCGCGGGGCTTGGTCTGTCTGGAGAGCCTGTTGTTAAAGACTTACCAGCATGCCCCTGGGCAACGTCAGGTTCAAGAACCACTGACAGAATGGGGAGAGAATGGATTCAAATCAACTGTGCCCATAGCTAGCTGACACTTTGGAATACTCTGGTGGTTCCATTGGACTAGTACAGTAGTTCTCAATCTTTCTGGTGCTGGAAACCCTTCATGGTGTTCAAAACTATTTAGGATCCTCAAAAAAAATAAAAAAGATTTTGTTTATGTGGGTCATACCTATGAATATTCACTGCAAAATACTGAGTTAAAATGAAAAAAATTTAAATGTGCTTATTAATTTAAAATAATAATTTAAAATAGGTACTAAAATAAATAACATTTAAAAATTTTTTAGAGTTGTTTACAGTAACATATCTTTTATATCTTTTATGAATAATAAATGCATTTTTCCAAACAAAAAAACTTAGAAGCTGACATAATTACACTTTTGCAAACCTCTTGTCAGGCTTGTAGAAGACAGCTGGCTCCTTGTACCTGCTTTTGCATTCAATCAGTTGGAACAAGGCCCATCATGGTGCCCCAAATTCTCACGAGAGAATGAAAGTGAATAAGGTAAATAATGTCTTGGTATTATTATGAAAATAGTTTTGACCTCAGATCCCTTGAAAGGGCTTTGGGGACCCCCTGGGTCCTTGAATCATGTTTTGAGAGCCTCTTATTTAGCTTATAAAGTCCAAAGTATGCAGGGGAGGAACTGTTGGATTGGAGATAAAGCATGAGAGAGAAGCAGAGGCCAGATGGCCTCTAATGGAGTTCATGGAGAGCCACTGAGGGCTTAAAAGCTGGAGAGTGACAAGGTCACTCTTTTATTTTGGAAAGATCATGGGTTATAATGAGGAAACTAGATGAGAAAAGCTGACAGGGGCTTGGGGTGGGGACCCAGCTGGGAGGTTATGGCCATAAAGCAGGTAAGACATGAAAGGAGCCTGAACTGAAGTCATGGCAGTAAATCTGGAGGACAAGGGCAGCATGGTAGAGTTGAAATGATTTTGCAGTGAATTATATGTGAGGGCAAAAGAAAAGAGGGAAGGTGTCCCTGAGATTTCTGCCTTGGGCAGCTGAGTGGGTGGTGAGTGGGGTAGGAAATAATTAACTCCACTTTGCACATGTAAGCAGAGCTGTCTAGCAGGCAGCTGACAGGTGGGTCGGGGAATAGGAGAGGTATCTGGGCAGGGCAGAAGTGTCCTGGAGACAGCAGCCAAGGCTTAGAGGGACATGCTGATGTGACTGTGGTCACACAGCTTCTAAGTGCCTGGAACATTTTTTAGCAGATAATGCAGGCAAATGTTATCTCAATACCTTATACAGAATGGTTATGTAAATAAATTGGTTCTATTTTGCCTTCATTTGTTTATTTTTCTCTAACTTGCAAATGAATTGTGTAGGTGGTCCCTCTGCAGTCCACTCTTAGTTCCTGACGTTCATTTGTGATAGTACAATGTGTGGGCTAAACGAGAGGCTTAATGCAATTTTCTTCAGGCTGTGTCCAGGAAAATTAGTTAAGACTGGAAAATATTAGGTAGCTATTCTGCAATTTGTGATAGAAAAATCTGAACAAGGTAGAAACCAGGGAACAGGGATCAAGCATCAGCCATCACTCCCACACCCCCAATGCTTTAGGAGCAGAAGAAATTTGGTGTGGAGTTAGCTAGCTACTGCACAGGTTCTGAGTGTGATGAGCCTGATCCTGAGCAAAAATTTTCCAGGGGGACCCCCTGGGTCCTTGAATCATGTTTTGAGAGCCTCTTATTTAGCTTATAAAGTCCAAAGTATGCAGGGGAGGAACTGTTGGATTGGAGATAAAGCATGAGAGAGAAGCAGAGGCCAGATGGCCTCTAATGGAGTTCATGGAGAGCCACTGAGGGCTTAAAAGCTGGAGAGTGACAAGGTCACTCTTTTATTTTGGAAAGATCATGGGTTATAATGAGGAAACTAGATGAGAAAAGCTGACAGGGGCTTGGGGTGGGGACCCAGCTGGGAGGTTATGGCCATAAAGCAGGTAAGACATGAAAGGAGCCTGAACTGAAGTCATGGCAGTAAATCTGGAGGACAAGGGCAGCATGGTAGAGTTGAAATGATTTTGCAGTGAATTATATGTGAGGGCAAAAGAAAAGAGGGAAGGTGTCCCTGAGATTTCTGCCTTGGGCAGCTGAGTGGGTGGTGAGTGGGGTAGGAAATAATTAACTCCACTTTGCACATGTAAGCAGAGCTGTCTAGCAGGCAGCTGACAGGTGGGTCGGGGAATAGGAGAGGTATCTGGGCAGGGCAGAAGTGTCCTGGAGACAGCAGCCAAGGCTTAGAGGGACATGCTGATGTGACTGTGGTCACACAGCTTCTAAGTGCCTGGAACATTTTTTAGCAGATAATGCAGGCAAATGTTATCTCAATACCTTATACAGAATGGTTATGTAAATAAATTGGTTCTATTTTGCCTTCATTTGTTTATTTTTCTCTAACTTGCAAATGAATTGTGTAGGTGGTCCCTCTGCAGTCCACTCTTAGTTCCTGACGTTCATTTGTGATAGTACAATGTGTGGGCTAAACGAGAGGCTTAATGCAATTTTCTTCAGGCTGTGTCCAGGAAAATTAGTTAAGACTGGAAAATATTAGGTAGCTATTCTGCAATTTGTGATAGAAAAATCTGAACAAGGTAGAAACCAGGGAACAGGGATCAAGCATCAGCCATCACTCCCACACCCCCAATGCTTTAGGAGCAGAAGAAATTTGGTGTGGAGTTAGCTAGCTACTGCACAGGTTCTGAGTGTGATGAGCCTGATCCTGACTGCATGAGGGAGGGAGGGGGCACGATTTAGTCACAGGGTGCCCAGAGGGTGGGGGGTATGGTCAGGAAAGGCCCCCATAACTGTCATTCAGTCAAACATTTACTCAACAAATATTCATGGAGGAGCCAAAGCCAGATGATAGGTCCTGCGGAAGTTATAAAGTGGGATGAGATTAAGATCCTACCTTTGAGGAATTTACAGCCTCTAACACAAATAAGACGCATTTATTGTACTCTCACATTCTGCTAGACATGATTCGAAACCTTAGACATGTGTTAGGTCTTTTGATCTTGACACCAGTGTATAGGTCACATGTTATTACAACCAATGCAATTCTCATTATTCAAATGGGAAAGCTGAAGCAAGGAGAAATTAAGGCACTTGACTAAATCTCTAGAACATGTGCTCCGAACGGCAGACAAGTGGAAATCTCTGAGTGAAATCAAGTGTAATCATCAGTCAGATCCTTTAAACCTGTAATATGTCTTTACCCAGCAAGCTCGCTTTAACTGTTGCTACAAAAACCTGGTGTGTTCTCCAAGCATCACGTGGCTTAAACAAGTTGCTTTTCCGAGAACTTGGAGTCAGTTGTGCCCAGTTGAAATTCAAGCCAGTTAAGTCTGGTTAGGACCACCAGCCCTCCGACTGCGCTTGCCCAAGTGTTAGCCGGTGAACGTTTGACGTCAGAGCGTCCCAAACTCCACCCTCAGAACGTGCTAACGCCTCCATTTCAGGAACATGCAGCCTACGGAGAAGCTTGTAGTTTAGTTGCGCCTGCCTAGAAGGATAGGTCTATCACTTCTTTATTTTCATTCACCTTTCCCCGTGTTACGCAGGCCTCAACTTTATCCCATAAATACTCCCAACCCTCCTCACCTCACGGGTGACTGGTTTGAGAGTTCTTCCATCTTTGTGTTTGGGTGCCTGGTGGACAAACCCTTTCTCTGGTGCAAACCTTGGCGACTCAGCGTTCGGCTTGCTGTACGGAAGAGGATACTGCACGTGCACTGTGTTTTCCACAATGGAGCCTCCCAAGGAGCAGAAACTTACAGGTAGGAGCATATGAGACTGTTGTGGGGCAGAGGCAAAACGTGGAGTGTAATGGGAGGTGAGGGGGAAAGCGTGGAGCCAGCCTGGTACAGAGATGGTACTCATAAATATCTGTTGGATGAGAATTTGAGGGGAGAGAATGCAAGTTAAAATACACAGGCAGCAGCGAAGACCTAGAACAGCCAAAAATAAATAAGTAAATAAAATTTTAAAACCCCACAGATTTGTATACTGTTACCAAATTGCCGAAGAACATGGAAGGCCAAGTTAAGGAGTTGTACTATTCGTGTGTATATATATGTGTGTGTGTGTGTGTGTGTACACACACACACATATATGTGTGTATGTATTTATATATATAATCCACATATATGTGTATATTTATATACATGTATGTATATATGCAGTGAAGCGCTACAGAATCATTTAAAGCAAGGGATAATGTAATAAAGAGTACTTTAGAGAAAATGACATAGTAGAAGATGTAGCAGAAGAGTTGAAGGAGAGGGAGAATGAAGGCAGGGAAATATAAATAGGACCCCAATGAGTCCCAATGATTCTTGGATCCTCTTCTTTGAAAGAAGAGTTAGTGGTAGCTTGTTTCTGCAACTGATATTTTTATAGTTTTTTTTCTTTTTCCACATTTAAAGTAGCATGTACTCACTATGGGTTTCTCAGGTAACCCAGTGGTAAAGCATCTGCCTGCCAAAGCGAGAGATACAGAGATGAAGGTTTGATTCCTGGGTCGGGAAGATCTCCTGGAGCAGGAAATGGCAACCACTCCTGTATTCTTGCCTGAAAAATTCCATGAATAGAGGAGTCTGATGGGCTCCAGTCCCTAGTGCTGCAAAGAGCCAGACACAACTGAGCACGCGGTAGGCACGCACATGCTCATTAAAGGAAACTTAGAACATACAGAAAAGTGTAAAGATGAAAAATGTCCATGGGACTAATATTCTGAAGTAACTGTATTAACCTTTATTTACCTACAGGCTTTTCACTAAGCATATATACTCTAGGTGGATTCAGAGATGATGGGTGGTGAATACATAGAATTAACAAAATTGGAATTATGTTGCTTGTCATTTTTTTTATTGTGGTATATTTGTTTTACAATGTTGCATTAGTGTCAGGTGTGCAGTGAAGTTAGTGTTATACGTTTTTAGAGTTTTCTTGAGTACAGGTACGCATAATCCCCAGTCATAGGTATATCTCTGGCCCCTTGCACCCGAGTCCTGCCTCCCTTTTCTCACTTCCCACTGCCCCTGAGACTGATGCTTAGTCCCCATGTAGGTTCCTTTAGTCTTACAGCTTAATCACAGTGGCTGTCTCTATCGCATATGATAGTGTAGGTTTCCTTGTTGCTCTTTCTGTTGCTTGTCATTTTGAATCCTGCATTCCCCTCGTCCCTCCCACCCTCTCTGGTCATATTGGAAATGTTTTTCACTCACATTAAACATTTCTTTAAATAACCACATATTTGTTTGATTAAAATATGGCATAATTTAAGTAATTTGTTATCGTTGGATATTTTCTTTGGTACCTACTTTGCTTTTGTGCTTGCAAATAGTGCTGCAGGGAACAACCTTGTATGTTGACCTTACCCATTGTCTCTGAGTATTTCTTCAGGTCTAATTCATATGAGTGAACTTAGTGGGTTAAGGGGCTCAAACGTCTTAAGGCTCTTGATCTGTATTTCTAAACTGCTTATTGGAAAGACTGCAACAATTTGCGTATCCACCAGCCCTGGGCAGATGTTCTTCCAGTGGATTGTACATTCAGCATCAGCTTTTAAATAGAACCCAGTGGTAAAGCATCTGCCTGCCAAAGCGAGAGATACAGAGATGAAGGTTTGATTCCTGGGTCGGGAAGATCTCCTGGAGCAGGAAATGGCAACCACTCCTGTATTCTTGCCTGAAAAATTCCATGAATAGAGGAGTCTGATGGGCTCCAGTCCCTAGTGCTGCAAAGAGCCAGACACAACTGAGCACGCGGTAGGCACGCACATGCTCATTAAAGGAAACTTAGAACATACAGAAAAGTGTAAAGATGAAAAATGTCCATGGGACTAATATTCTGAAGTAACTGTATTAACCTTTATTTACCTACAGGCTTTTCACTAAGCATATATACTCTAGGTGGATTCAGAGATGATGGGTGGTGAATACATAGAATTAACAAAATTGGAATTATGTTGCTTGTCATTTTTTTTATTGTGGTATATTTGTTTTACAATGTTGCATTAGTGTCAGGTGTGCAGTGAAGTTAGTGTTATACGTTTTTAGAGTTTTCTTGAGTACAGGTACGCATAATCCCCAGTCATAGGTATATCTCTGGCCCCTTGCACCCGAGTCCTGCCTCCCTTTTCTCACTTCCCACTGCCCCTGAGACTGATGCTTAGTCCCCATGTAGGTTCCTTTAGTCTTACAGCTTAATCACAGTGGCTGTCTCTATCGCATATGATAGTGTAGGTTTCCTTGTTGCTCTTTCTGTTGCTTGTCATTTTGAATCCTGCATTCCCCTCGTCCCTCCCACCCTCTCTGGTCATATTGGAAATGTTTTTCACTCACATTAAACATTTCTTTAAATAACCACATATTTGTTTGATTAAAATATGGCATAATTTAAGTAATTTGTTATCGTTGGATATTTTCTTTGGTACCTACTTTGCTTTTGTGCTTGCAAATAGTGCTGCAGGGAACAACCTTGTATGTTGACCTTACCCATTGTCTCTGAGTATTTCTTCAGGTCTAATTCATATGAGTGAACTTAGTGGGTTAAGGGGCTCAAACGTCTTAAGGCTCTTGATCTGTATTTCTAAACTGCTTATTGGAAAGACTGCAACAATTTGCGTATCCACCAGCCCTGGGCAGATGTTCTTCCAGTGGATTGTACATTCAGCATCAGCTTTTAAATAGCTAGCCCTGAATTGCGTCGGTTATGTCATACCACAGTTTCAAATTGGATTTCGAATATTTTGACTTGGATCATGTGTCAGATCAGGGCAGTTCTTTCTCGAAGCCAGGCTTGTGCAGTGGCCTGAGTGTTTGATAAGGAAGTGTGTATGTCCTGGGAGTAGAGATGAAATTGACGTCTTCGAGCTCATTGCTGGACAGAAAGGAATGCAGCTTGGAGAACACTCTTTAAAGAAATGGAGGAATGGCTTTTCAGACATCTTATTTTTAAGGCAGCTTCAACGTAGGCAGTCCTGATGATTTGGGGCCTGATTACCATAAATTTTTAGCCCCGTTCTGTCTCCTCCTGATGAGCTGGAATTTGACCAATTCATTTTTCATTAACCCCTCTGTCAGAAGACTGAAAGAAGGAACAAAAAGAAAAAGAAAATCAAAGATATACTAAAATCAAAGATTTTCTGTTTTTTTCTTCTTTTTTTTTTGATTGATTGATGGGAGAATAAACTTAGAATGTAAATGAACACTCTCATAATCCCTGATCTTTGGCCTACAAATCACAGAAAATTGAGAGGTTGTCTTAGAAATGATTGGGAAGAATTTTTTTTTCAAGTATGATGATGCCTGATTTTTCTAGCTTTGGCTATTATATGTCTAATCTTTTTTAACTCTCTAACATACAGAAGGCTTTGTGTTTCTCCAAGAAACTCCCAGGGTCTTATCATATCTCAACCCACTCATCCACCTAGCATGCCCCAGTTTATTGGTATGATGAGGAAGAGGGGGTGAATTAGGTTACTGTCAACTCTAACCCCAATGAGTCTTTAATCTTACCATGTTCATCCAGAATGAATGCCCTGTGTGGAAGATTGAGGGGAGCAGAGAATCCTGGTGTTTTGACATTTCCTATGGGCAAACTGTAGTCTCTTCCCATAACAGCTACGCTATGCTAAGTGCTCCACAAATATTATCATGTTCAGTCCAAATGATGACAGGTACTATTAATAGTGCCAGGGTTCACACATGGGGAAGCCAAGGCACAGAGGCTGTAAGTATTGGGTTGGCCAAAAGACTTCCTTTGGGTTTCTGGTAAAATATTACAGAAAAACCCAAACAAACATTTTGGCCAACCCAGTTCCATGAATGTGTCACACAGTTGGGCTACTGTCCATAGGTCGCAAACACAACTGCAGTGATTTCACACACACGCAGTCTCAGACTGATGGTGGGAGCCCAAGCATACCTCACTGTGTTGGCATGCAGCATAAGTGGTTTTTGTAATAAATAACACTATTCATAATTTGTTGGAATTTGCTAGCTGTGTGACTGATAGGTTTACTCTCTGTGCCACAGTTTACCTGTCAGATGAATGTGATAACGTACATTTGAAGGGTTTGTTGTGAAACTGGATCAGGTTAATACACATGAAGTACTCAGAATAGTATCTGGCACAGTGACACTACTCTTTAAGTGCTGTTAATGTCTTACATTATACTATAAGCTACAGTTACTTACCAGGTGCTGTGCAAAACATTGGAGAAACAAGGTTGAATAAGATAGGTGGGCTCCTTCCCTCGGGTCTAGTGAAGGAAACTTTTGGAACAAATACTGACAAATGACAAGTGTTAGGAGTGTTATAAAGAAGAACTCTGAATTGCTCTCAGAGCAGTCAATAAAAAGCTCTAATCAAGACTGGAGAACAGGGAAGTCTTCTGTAAGAAGGTAACTTGGCATAGCAAACACTGAAATCTTCATTTCTCCCCAGGGGTATTTCTCCTTACTTTCTGTAGTCTCGTCTCTGTTTTCCAAACCCCCAACATCCAGTCCATGAACACGATCTACGGGCTCTTATTCTAAAATAAACCCAAATTTTAATCCGTTCCACCAATACTACCCTTTTCTGAACCACCGCTCTGTCTGTCTTACCTCCTGTAGGAGTCTCCAGCGGCTTCCCTTCAGTGCTTGCTCTCTGTCATATCTACCACCCATTCCCCCAGAGCATCTAGGGTAATCTTTCAAAAATGTAAACATAAATTTAAATGCGTCAGTGACTTCCATTTATACTGAAAATCTGAGCCCCTTACCCATGGCTTATAATGCCTTAGGTGATTTGCCCCACCTACCTCTCTGACCAATGCCATATCTGTGTGTCTGCATCACTGCACCCTAGGAATAAGCCTTTTTAGCCCCTTGACTTTACAAAGCTTGCTGTGCCTCAGGACCTTTGCACTTGCTGCTGCCTCTCTCTGGTGTATCCTTTTCATCAGTGCCACAGCTCAGATCACTAAGAGATGATCCAATCAATGTGTACAGCCCTCCTCCGCCCAACCACTACTCTTCAGAGAGCCTAGAGTTCCTTATCCCTTTATTATCTTTTCAACAACCATCTTAAATTATCTTATTCATTCATTGTTTGCTTGTTTACTCTTTCTCCCTGGTGCTAAAATGTAAGATAAACAGAAACCAGGCCTCTGCCTTTTTGTTCACTACTGTCCACATTGTCTAAAATAGTGCTTGGGGCTATCTGGTGGTCCAGTGGTTAAGAATTCACCTTGCAATGCAGAAGACACAGGTTTGATCCCTGGTTGGAGAACTGAGATCACACATGGCAGCAGTCAAGCCCAGGTGCTGCAACTAAGACCCACTGAGCCAAATAAATATTGAAAAAAAAAAAAAAAGTGCCTGAGACACAGTGATTCAAATGACTGAAGTTTATTTAATCTGAATCCTAAAAGGAGGATGAGAGTTAACCAAGTGAAAATGAGGAGCGAGAATCTTCCAGGTAGGGGAACAGTATGTTCCAAGGCCTACAACTTCAGGAAGAGTATGTTGTCCTCAAGCAACTGAAAAGAAGGGTGATGCAGCCAGAGTACAAAGAGCAGAGGACATGATATGGTTGAAGCTGACAGATGAGCAGGGCCAGAGCATGCTGGGACCTGCAGCCATCTTGAAGTTTGTGGACTTTTGAAAGGGCGGTAAGAGGCTATTTAAAGGCTTATGCCAAAGACTCAGGCCAGTGTTTCTAAAAGAACTCTGTAGCCACTACCTACTCGCTTCTTCAGTGCTTGCTCTCTGTCATATCACCACCCATTCCCCCAGAGCATCTAGGGTAATCTTTCAAAAATGTAAACATAAATTTAAATGCGTCAGTGACTTCCATTTATACTGAAAATCTGAGCCCCTTACCCATGGCTTATAATGCCTTAGGTGATTTGCCCCACCTACCTCTCTGACCAATGCCATATCTGTGTGTCTGCATCACTGCACCCTAGGAATAAGCCTTTTTAGCCCCTTGACTTTACAAAGCTTGCTGTGCCTCAGGACCTTTGCACTTGCTGCTGCCTCTCTCTGGTGTATCCTTTTCATCAGTGCCACAGCTCAGATCACTAAGAGATGATCCAATCAATGTGTACAGCCCTCCTCCGCCCAACCACTACTCTTCAGAGAGCCTAGAGTTCCTTATCCCTTTATTATCTTTTCAACAACCATCTTAAATTATCTTATTCATTCATTGTTTGCTTGTTTACTCTTTCTCCCTGGTGCTAAAATGTAAGATAAACAGAAACCAGGCCTCTGCCTTTTTGTTCACTACTGTCCACATTGTCTAAAATAGTGCTTGGGGCTATCTGGTGGTCCAGTGGTTAAGAATTCACCTTGCAATGCAGAAGACACAGGTTTGATCCCTGGTTGGAGAACTGAGATCACACATGGCAGCAGTCAAGCCCAGGTGCTGCAACTAAGACCCACTGAGCCAAATAAATATTGAAAAAAAAAAAAAAAGTGCCTGAGACACAGTGATTCAAATGACTGAAGTTTATTTAATCTGAATCCTAAAAGGAGGATGAGAGTTAACCAAGTGAAAATGAGGAGCGAGAATCTTCCAGGTAGGGGAACAGTATGTTCCAAGGCCTACAACTTCAGGAAGAGTATGTTGTCCTCAAGCAACTGAAAAGAAGGGTGATGCAGCCAGAGTACAAAGAGCAGAGGACATGATATGGTTGAAGCTGACAGATGAGCAGGGCCAGAGCATGCTGGGACCTGCAGCCATCTTGAAGTTTGTGGACTTTTGAAAGGGCGGTAAGAGGCTATTTAAAGGCTTATGCCAAAGACTCAGGCCAGTGTTTCTAAAAGAACTCTGTAGCCACTGAATCAGCTTAGGATAGATCTGTAACACCAAGTCATAGCTCGCTTTCCCTTGCCTCAGTCTGAACAAAACCCTGTAGGGTAGACAAGAAAAGTAGGGTTCCTTCCAAACTGCAAATATAAAAAAGCAAAGATTCCAAGGGCATAAACGAGTTGCTGATGGTCAGCATGACTTGATTCTGGTCTTCCCTGGCGTCAGGCAGCCATGAACAAAGGACAGGGGAGCTGCTGATGGGGAGCACCCAGCTGAACCCCCTGGGTGTCTCTCCTCCTCCCTGTCCTCAGGAGGGAGGGCCTTGGACACAACACACATTAGAACCCATGCTTGTAATAAATCTTCTGCTTCCTTGTGAAAAGACCATCATGAATCTTGTCTCTTAAAGAGCTTTTCTGCTCTGTGAATTTTAACAGCCTTCTTTAGAAACTCGGCCTCTTGTTGTCCACGTTTGAAATTCAAATCTTGGATGAGTCGATACAGTACACTGCCGAGACGCAAGAGCAGGAAGGTCATCCATCCCTCTGCCTCCATTTAGGTCATTCTTTTTCACCTGTAACTGATGAGCCCTCTGCCAGGGCCCTGGTTTGCTTCCACACCACTCTTCACCCGCCCCACCACCCACCAGTGAGGAGAGCCCAGGGCAGTGACTGCCGAAGAGGGAGGACAGGAGGCAACTGCTGCCGGCCACGTGCGGGGCTCCAGGCGAGGGGCGGTGCCTGCCTGATCCCATTTAATCTGTCCTCAGCAGTTCCTTCCTTGTTTTGCTAATTGAGAGATCGAAATCGCATGTTTCAGGTAAAACATACCAACACACTGGAATTAAAGCCAATATTCTGTATTCTGACTACCCCCGCGTGGGATCCCACCCCATCCTCCGTCACACTGTCAGAACCACTTCTCGGATGACTCAGCCTCCGATTTTTCTCCCCACTGTCTCATGCTCCATTACCATCAGTCATCTGATGGAAGCACAAATCTGGGTAGGCTTCTGCCCAGTTCAGAAACATTCCCTGGTTCCCCCCTGCCCACCGCTTCCCATCGAATAAGGAACAAAACCAATCATTCTAGAAGAGCAATAAGAGAAGAGGGCTGTTGGGGCAGTAGGGGGTGGATGATTCATGACACTTTTGCTGCAGGAGCAGTCGGGGAGGGGTTGCTGGGAGACTCCATCAGAAGGCGGCTGATCTGGGCTTGGTGATGGATCGAGGGGTCTCTCTAGAAAGAAGGCAGCAACATGAACAAAGGCACTGAAAGGCGAAAGCTATGGCTCCGGTTGCCCCTGGGACCCATAACGGGTGGTTATTGCGCCATGGAATCTTCCTCGCGGAGCTCTGAGGAGCAGCATAGCAACAAGCAATGATTTGTTACAGCTAGGCTGTCAGGCAGTTTATCTGATGTTAGCGTCCACGTGAACTGCATGATGATTTATGAGACTCAATTTCTCTACCAATACAAGCAAACCGATTCAGCTGTGCAGTTAGAACGATCTTGGGGGAGAGGCAGCCTCTAGGGAGAGACTGGGCTGCCCCCCCCCCCACTGCCCCGCCCACCCCCCACCCATGGCAGCACTGATGGGGATCGTGTCACTGTGACTTTTTCTTTTTTTGCCTTCTCGATTTGGCTTTGGAATTCTGTTTCTCCTGTGGGGCTAAGGAAGGGGTACCTGTGCCCTGGCAAGACCATGTGGATGCCATCAGGCCATCAGGAGAGGAGCTCCAGGAAAGGGAGGCCTCCTCTGTCCCTGAAGCAGTTTCTAGCCTAGACTTATGCCAAAGGGGCTGAGAATCCTGAGTACTTTCCCAGCTCAGCTCACTGGGACCGAGCGCGCCACAGAGGCATTGGGTCGAAACCATGGCTAACAATAAAGAGGATTCATTTTCCCAGGCTCTGTCTTTGTGCTGCTCTCATGAAACTTGGCAACCTAAAATCAATGGCCTTTGGAGATTGTCCTTGAGATTAGATCGGTTCCAAAGATTAGAGTTGCCAGGTCCTGGGGCTGCAAGGAAGACTCAGATTGAAGCCTTGCGATTAGTTTGTCTGGGCTCTGACAGGAACTCACAGTAAGATCTAGAAACAAGGGTAGGGGTAGAGTTCATTTCAGTCACCTTCAGGCCAAAGCAGAATTGCTACTGATAAACACACATTACTTGTCCTAGGCCACCTGTGCCTTTGGCCCTGCTTCTACACACCCTTCCATGTCTTCTCTAGGCCTGGGTATGCATTTAGCCAGTCTATTCAAGTCAGTTGATCTATAGACCTAACGCAATTTCTATCAAAATCCTAGCATGACTTGGTAGACATAGACAAGTACATTCTAAAATTTTCATGAAAAAGGAAATGTGCTAAATAGCCAAAATAATTTTTAAGAAGAGTAAAGTATGAATATAGAATAAAGACTTCTCAATGTTAATTGTTATAACTATTATTAGTTATAATAATCAAGTCAGTGTAGTATTGGCAGAGAGAGAGGCACACAGATCAAGGGGGAGGAACAGAAAGCCCAGAAATTGACCTGCAACATGTGGTCAACTGATTTTTGACAAAGGTACGCAGGCAATTTAAGAATAGCCTTTTCAGCAAATGGTCCTGAAGTGATAGGATATTATGAATGAACAATGTCCACCTCACACATCCACAAATTCGTATGTTGAAACTCTGACCCCAAGATGACTATATTTGGAAGATAAGACTTTGAGGAGATATTTAAGGTTAAATGAGATCCTAAGATGAATATATTTGTGGCTAAGTTTCTCCTGTGGGGCTAAGGAAGGGGTACCTGTGCCCTGGCAAGACCATGTGGATGCCATCAGGCCATCAGGAGAGGAGCTCCAGGAAAGGGAGGCCTCCTCTGTCCCTGAAGCAGTTTCTAGCCTAGACTTATGCCAAAGGGGCTGAGAATCCTGAGTACTTTCCCAGCTCAGCTCACTGGGACCGAGCGCGCCACAGAGGCATTGGGTCGAAACCATGGCTAACAATAAAGAGGATTCATTTTCCCAGGCTCTGTCTTTGTGCTGCTCTCATGAAACTTGGCAACCTAAAATCAATGGCCTTTGGAGATTGTCCTTGAGATTAGATCGGTTCCAAAGATTAGAGTTGCCAGGTCCTGGGGCTGCAAGGAAGACTCAGATTGAAGCCTTGCGATTAGTTTGTCTGGGCTCTGACAGGAACTCACAGTAAGATCTAGAAACAAGGGTAGGGGTAGAGTTCATTTCAGTCACCTTCAGGCCAAAGCAGAATTGCTACTGATAAACACACATTACTTGTCCTAGGCCACCTGTGCCTTTGGCCCTGCTTCTACACACCCTTCCATGTCTTCTCTAGGCCTGGGTATGCATTTAGCCAGTCTATTCAAGTCAGTTGATCTATAGACCTAACGCAATTTCTATCAAAATCCTAGCATGACTTGGTAGACATAGACAAGTACATTCTAAAATTTTCATGAAAAAGGAAATGTGCTAAATAGCCAAAATAATTTTTAAGAAGAGTAAAGTATGAATATAGAATAAAGACTTCTCAATGTTAATTGTTATAACTATTATTAGTTATAATAATCAAGTCAGTGTAGTATTGGCAGAGAGAGAGGCACACAGATCAAGGGGGAGGAACAGAAAGCCCAGAAATTGACCTGCAACATGTGGTCAACTGATTTTTGACAAAGGTACGCAGGCAATTTAAGAATAGCCTTTTCAGCAAATGGTCCTGAAGTGATAGGATATTATGAATGAACAATGTCCACCTCACACATCCACAAATTCGTATGTTGAAACTCTGACCCCAAGATGACTATATTTGGAAGATAAGACTTTGAGGAGATATTTAAGGTTAAATGAGATCCTAAGGATAGAGTCCTAATCCATATTAGGATTAGGAAAGGAAGAGAGAAATCTAAGTTCTCTCCCTTTCTGCCCTCGCCTCCCTTCTCTGTGTGAGTACACAGCAAGAAAGGAACTTTCTGCAAGCCAGGGGGAGAGGGGCCTGCACCAAGAGCCCAACCCTGATCTCATACTTTTATAGTCCAGAACTGTGAGAAAATAAATTTCTGTTGTTGAAGCCCCCAAGTCTGTTATATTTTGTTATGGCAACCTGAGCTGATTAACAGACAATTATAGGCAAAAAACAAACCCCTAAGCCTCACACTTAATACAAAAATTAGTGCAAAATGAATCATGGACTCGAAAATGCAAAGCTATAATACTTTCAGAAAGAAACACAGGAGAAAATCTTTGGAACAGAGGACCAGGTAAAGAATTCTTAGACTTCAGAGTAAATGCATTATCTATAAATAAACACTTCAAATATTTTCATCACCAAGAAAACTAAAAATTGTTTGCTGTGTAAACAACTCTTAAAAAGGTAAAAATATGCCAGGGATATACATATGACTAATCTGGGATTATACATATCTGTAAACAACAAAACTCTGTAAAAGTAAAAAGTAAAATAAAGATAATTATTAAAAAAAAAAAAAAGGTGAAATAGGCCTATGCAGACTGGAAGAAAGTACTTGTAAATCAAAATAATTTTTAAGAAGAGTAAAGTATGAATATAGAATAAAGACTTCTCAATGTTAATTGTTATAACTATTATTAGTTATAATAATCAAGTCAGTGTAGTATTGGCAGAGAGAGAGGCACACAGATCAAGGGGGAGGAACAGAAAGCCCAGAAATTGACCTGCAACATGTGGTCAACTGATTTTTGACAAAGGTACGCAGGCAATTTAAGAATAGCCTTTTCAGCAAATGGTCCTGAAGTGATAGGATATTATGAATGAACAATGTCCACCTCACACATCCACAAATTCGTATGTTGAAACTCTGACCCCAAGATGACTATATTTGGAAGATAAGACTTTGAGGAGATATTTAAGGTTAAATGAGATCCTAAGGATAGAGTCCTAATCCATATTAGGATTAGGAAAGGAAGAGAGAAATCTAAGTTCTCTCCCTTTCTGCCCTCGCCTCCCTTCTCTGTGTGAGTACACAGCAAGAAAGGAACTTTCTGCAAGCCAGGGGGAGAGGGGCCTGCACCAAGAGCCCAACCCTGATCTCATACTTTTATAGTCCAGAACTGTGAGAAAATAAATTTCTGTTGTTGAAGCCCCCAAGTCTGTTATATTTTGTTATGGCAACCTGAGCTGATTAACAGACAATTATAGGCAAAAAACAAACCCCTAAGCCTCACACTTAATACAAAAATTAGTGCAAAATGAATCATGGACTCGAAAATGCAAAGCTATAATACTTTCAGAAAGAAACACAGGAGAAAATCTTTGGAACAGAGGACCAGGTAAAGAATTCTTAGACTTCAGAGTAAATGCATTATCTATAAATAAACACTTCAAATATTTTCATCACCAAGAAAACTAAAAATTGTTTGCTGTGTAAACAACTCTTAAAAAGGTAAAAATATGCCAGGGATATACATATGACTAATCTGGGATTATACATATCTGTAAACAACAAAACTCTGTAAAAGTAAAAAGTAAAATAAAGATAATTATTAAAAAAAAAAAAAAGGTGAAATAGGCCTATGCAGACTGGAAGAAAGTACTTGTAAATCAAAATACTTTGATTGGACAAAGTATTCCTGTGAAGAATATATAAGGAATACTAAAAACTCAACATGTAAAGAACCCTAGTTAGAAAATGGGCAAAAGACGTGAATAGACATTTATCAAAGAAGATATACAGATGGCAGATAATCACATGAAAAGATGTCCAGCATCATTAGCCACCAGGGAAATATGAAGTTATAATGAGATATCACATCCTTCTACCAAAATTGCTAAAATTAAAAGGTGATAACACTAAATGCTGGGGAAGATGTGGAGAAACCCTGGCATACGTTGCTGATGTGAATTTTAAATAGTAAAGCTACTCTGGAAAGCAGTTCAGCAGTTTTTTTAAATGTTAGATATAAATTTACCATGTGGCCCAGCAATTCCACTTCCAGGTAAATATCCAAGAAACATACACACACAGCCATGGATAAGGAAATAAGGACCACTATTTTGTTGGTGTACAGAATTGAAGCCATGGTTCAAGGGATGGCTTGGGGATATCTATATTGTACTGCTAGAGATGAAATTCATGTATGGACAGAAGAAAGAGAAGTATTCATCAAGAGTGTTTGGCTTTCATCTTTGATTAAGGTAGAGATAATGGTTGGGTAGCATCATCAATTCAGTGGATAAGAATTGAAGCAGACTCTGGGAAATAGTGAAGGACAGGGAAGCCTGATGTACTGCAGTCCGTGGGATCAACTAAACTACGCACAACAACAAAGCAATTCAAAATCAGACTATGTGATAAGGTGATTCCCTTGACCGTTAGAGCAGTTTCTGGGAACCCAGTCTTTGAATTCTAGGGACAGTATGGCTGCAAAGCTTAAACTTAAGGTTATTGAAGAAGGGCACCCTCAGAAGTGGCACCCATGGCATAATCTGACTCAACAGGGGGATCCTTAGCCACTCCAGAGAGACGAGATTGATGGCTCCCCACTGGCCATTCTAAGTTGGTAAAGCAGTTCATTTGGTTAATTCTGATAAGGAAGGAGATTCTGGCACGCTAAGGAGTTATGTGACCCTGAGCAGCCGTGTCCCCCAGCTTTGTACAGGAACAAGTTGGTCCAGTCACCCTAGTTGGAGTATTAGCAAGTCTGACAACTTCGGATGGCAAGGGCTGCCGCAGCTGTACTAAGCAGCTCCAGGTACGCCTAACGTATGCTGGCAGGTGTGGGTAACCCAGAGCATTCCGTTCCCTGCCGAACTGCAGCTGCTCTTCTGAAGGAGGAGTTCCCAGTAAGCATGGGTCATAAACTTGCATTAAGTCCCTGCCCTTCATACTTTCAGCCAGTCCCTCCTACTGACTGTACGGTGTGGTGAAACACTGGAGTCAGGCCCTCTGCAAAGGCCATGGCCCCCATGGAGCACCGAGGAGACAGTCGGATTTGACTTGGTAAAAGAAGTCAGTCACAACAAGGCTTCCATAAAAGAACCTGGGAAAGTGTCAAGATATGTCTCTCTGCACTGTGCAGAAGGCTCTGATGCAGTGGGGCGAGCTGATCACAGACCAGAATCAAAGTGTGCTGAGGTGTGACCTGTGCTTGGCCCCACGAACTCCCTCAGGGAGTCCCAGGAGTGACCTACGTCCAACTTTTAGTTGGACAGATGGACTGACTTCCAGGGGAACATAAGCTAGCCACAGAAGACCACGTATTGTGAAATTCCATTTATATATCATGCCCCGAAAAGGAAAATCTGTGAGACAGAAAGTCGACTGACATTTGTTTAGGGCTGAGAGTTGGAGCCAGCAGTGAAAGTGGGCAGGACAGATCCTTCTCAGGTTATGGAAATGATCTAAACTTTCATTGTGGTATGGTTGTACAGCTCAGTAAATTCACTAAAAATTATTAGGTTTGCATGAGGGAATTTTATGTAGCTTGCACCTCAGGAAAGCTAATAAGTTTTAAAAATTTGTTTTGTGTGTGAAAGTTTAATTACAGAAGAACTAAGAAATGAATTATATATTTAGTATGCAGATTTAGCTTTAAGGTAATTTTCAGGAAATAGAAATTTGGGAACCCTTTGTTCTTTACCCTCAAGTTCCATTCCAACCCTGAAATTCTTTGATGCTAAGATACTGAGTTGAAATAAAAATTTAACATACAGAATTACCAGGACAGTGCGTCTGCCATTGTCTCATGATGTATTGTATATTCAGATTTTTAGACCTCCCTTCATGAGAGCTGTCATTTTTAAAGAAATTACAGCTTTTTGAAGAAGTTGTTCCACAGTAGAGTTTCCATGTTAAGCTTAAAAACCATTTCAGTAGCAGAAATCAAAATGATCCATCTTGTACCCATGTTTTGATCTCAGAAGAAAAATTTTACCCAGTGCAAAATCCTAGTTGTAGTTTTACAGTTTTAATGTGTTCTCTGGCATTCTTGAACTCATTCCCAGGCTTGAAAAGTGGGGTAAGTCGTCATTTATTGAGAAGAAGTTCAGCTATACTTAGAGAACAAACAAGCCAAACTAGTTCTAGTGAGAGATCAACATGTGGGTTGCCATTATTTGTTCAAAAATTTTCTTAGTAGAACATATTTTCAAGAAAATGTGGAATCCTCGAAATCAGTTCTTACACAACAAGGCTTCCATTTAGATCTGTCTCTCTGCACTGTGCAGAAGGCTCTGATGCAGTGGGGCGAGCTGATCACAGACCAGAATCAAAGTGTGCTGAGGTGTGACCTGTGCTTGGCCCCACGAACTCCCTCAGGGAGTCCCAGGAGTGACCTACGTCCAACTTTTAGTTGGACAGATGGACTGACTTCCAGGGGAACATAAGCTAGCCACAGAAGACCACGTATTGTGAAATTCCATTTATATATCATGCCCCGAAAAGGAAAATCTGTGAGACAGAAAGTCGACTGACATTTGTTTAGGGCTGAGAGTTGGAGCCAGCAGTGAAAGTGGGCAGGACAGATCCTTCTCAGGTTATGGAAATGATCTAAACTTTCATTGTGGTATGGTTGTACAGCTCAGTAAATTCACTAAAAATTATTAGGTTTGCATGAGGGAATTTTATGTAGCTTGCACCTCAGGAAAGCTAATAAGTTTTAAAAATTGATTTTTAGTTTGAAAGTTTAATTACAGAAAAACTAAGAAATGAATTATATATTTAGTATGCAGATTTAGCTTTAAGGTAATTTTCAGGAAATAGAAATTTGGGAACCCTTTGTTCTTTACCCTCAAGTTCCATTCCAACCCTGAAATTCTTTGATGCTAAGATACTGAGTTGAAATAAAAATTTAACATACAGAATTACCAGGACAGTGCGTCTGCCATTGTCTCATGATGTATTGTATATTCAGATTTTTAGACCTCCCTTCATGAGAGCTGTCATTTTTAAAGAAATTACAGCTTTTTGAAGAAGTTGTTCCACAGTAGAGTTTCCATGTTAAGCTTAAAAACCATTTCAGTAGCAGAAATCAAAATGATCCATCTTGTACCCATGTTTTGATCTCAGAAGAAAAATTTTACCCAGTGCAAAATCCTAGTTGTAGTTTTACAGTTTTAATGTGTTCTCTGGCATTCTTGAACTCATTCCCAGGCTTGAAAAGTGGGGTAAGTCGTCATTTATTGAGAAGAAGTTCAGCTATACTTAGAGAACAAACAAGCCAAACTAGTTCTAGTGAGAGATCAACATGTGGGTTGCCATTATTTGTTTGCTAAAAATATGTTTACTATAGTAGAACATATTTTCAGACTGCCAAGATGTGGAATCCTCGACTCATTCTTTTAACTCTCCATCTGTTCAGTGGTTTGCCACTTTTATTTTTATAGCGTGAAGATAGTCTCAATAAAATAAGAGACTAAAATTGCAATTAAGTGTATGTATATCTATGTATATATAAATATATGTATATATATCAAGGTATAAATATTTATGTACACATACATTGTAAGAAAAAATATATCATGATGTATAGCTTTATTTTAGCAATTAATTTTTAAAAATATTTATTTATTTATTTTTGGCTATTCTGGGTTTTCACTGCTGCCACAGGCTCTTCCCTAGTTGCAGGGAGTGGGGGCTACTCTCTAGTTAAGGTCAACAGGCTTCTTGTGGTGACTTCTCTTGTTGTGGAACTCAGACTCTAGGGCACACGGGCTTCAGTAGTTGTGGCACATGAGCTCAATAGTTGCGGCTTCAAGGCTCTAGGCACAGGCTCAGTACTTGTGGTTCATGGGCTTAGTTGCTTCACAGCATGTGGGATCTTCCCAGATCAGGGGTCAAACTGGTGTCTCCTGCATTGGCAGGTGAACTCTTTACCACTGAGCTGCCAGGGAAACCCTGCGTGTGTTTCTAATTTTGTTTTTAATTCTAGAGAGGAGACTCTACCTTCAGTGATCATGAATGATATTATATTAAAATGTTCTGAAACTATTTTTGACTAAAAAGCAAGTTGACATATAGGACCATTTGGATGAAGAAAAGAGATTTGGGTTCTGGTCCCTCATATGGTTCAGTCACTTGGACCTTTAGGCCCCTATTTTTTCATCTTTGAAAGACTATAAGAGATTTAGAAGATAATGTCTTAAGGGCTTCCTGGTTAGGAAAAGATAGTGCAAAATCCTAGTTGTAGTTTTACAGTTTTAATGTGTTCTCTGGCATTCTTGAACTCATTCCCAGGCTTGAAAAGTGGGGTAAGTCGTCATTTATTGAGAAGAAGTTCAGCTATACTTAGAGAACAAACAAGCCAAACTAGTTCTAGTGAGAGATCAACATGTGGGTTGCCATTATTTGTTTGCTAAAAATATGTTTACTATAGTAGAACATATTTTCAGACTGCCAAGATGTGGAATCCTCGACTCATTCTTTTAACTCTCCATCTGTTCAGTGGTTTGCCACTTTTATTTTTATAGCGTGAAGATAGTCTCAATAAAATAAGAGACTAAAATTGCAATTAAGTGTATGTATATCTATGTATATATAAATATATGTATATATATCAAGGTATAAATATTTATGTACACATACATTGTAAGAAAAAATATATCATGATGTATAGCTTTATTTTAGCAATTAATTTTTAAAAATATTTATTTATTTATTTTTGGCTATTCTGGGTTTTCACTGCTGCCACAGGCTCTTCCCTAGTTGCAGGGAGTGGGGGCTACTCTCTAGTTAAGGTCAACAGGCTTCTTGTGGTGACTTCTCTTGTTGTGGAACTCAGACTCTAGGGCACACGGGCTTCAGTAGTTGTGGCACATGAGCTCAATAGTTGCGGCTTCAAGGCTCTAGGCACAGGCTCAGTACTTGTGGTTCATGGGCTTAGTTGCTTCACAGCATGTGGGATCTTCCCAGATCAGGGGTCAAACTGGTGTCTCCTGCATTGGCAGGTGAACTCTTTACCACTGAGCTGCCAGGGAAACCCTGCGTGTGTTTCTAATTTTGTTTTTAATTCTAGAGAGGAGACTCTACCTTCAGTGATCATGAATGATATTATATTAAAATGTTCTGAAACTATTTTTGACTAAAAAGCAAGTTGACATATAGGACCATTTGGATGAAGAAAAGAGATTTGGGTTCTGGTCCCTCATATGGTTCAGTCACTTGGACCTTTAGGCCCCTATTTTTTCATCTTTGAAAGACTATAAGAGATTTAGGGAAGATAATGTCTTAAGGGCTTCCCTGGTGGCTCAGATGATAAAGAATCTGCAATGTGATAGATCTGGGCTCAATCCCTCCATCAGAAAGATCTCCGGGAGAAGGGAGGCAACCCACTCCAGTATTCTTGCCTGGAGAATCCCATGGACAGAGGAGCCTGGCAGACTATAGTCAATGTTGTTGCAAAGAGTTGGACAAGACTGAGCAACTAACACCTAAAATCTGATCCAGAGATTTTTTTTTTTCTGTAAATAGATTTGTTCCATAGACAGTTGAACAACAGTTTTATTTAAGATACTTTGTACCATTGTAGAAATACAATGGAGGAGTACAAGGGAGATACCTTGGAGTCAGAACTCTGCCTCTGTCATTTTCAAATTTGTTACCTTGATCAAGTTATTTCATCATTCTGAGCCCTAATTTCATTACCATTAAACATGAGTTTAATAATATATACTTCATAGAGGTACATTATTGTTAAAGTAACACTAACCAATATAAAATATAAATCCCCGGGTCTTGATGGATTATACACTAGATGTTTGCTTCTTCCTGTTAAAAGATTGCAGTGATGAACAGGGACCAAGACTGCTTCTGTTAACACAGTTTCCCAGGTCTGTGGAGCAGGGAAAGGAGAGTGAAGAAAACATACATACCTCCTAACCACATGACCTCTGCTCAGATTTCACTGGCAAAATCTATCATGTGGCCATGCTGAGGTATATGAAATATGATAGGCAGTGTAGTCTCTTGTTGGACAGCCAGTTTCTAGAAACAACTCTGAAATATGACAGGGAAGCACATTTTGTACAGAAAAAAACCTCTCACTATGGCATGTTGTTAGGAAAATTCAATGATTCTTTGTAAATTGCCTATAGTGCTAATATTCTATAGGCACTGGAAGAAGTTAAGATTTGTTAGTATAGAACAACTATTTTGGTAGGGTGTGTTTGTGTGTGTGTCTGTGTATGTGTATCTACATATACACGATTGTTGCTTAGTTGCTAAATCGTGTCCAACTGTAATCCTATGGACTATAGCCCACCAGGCTTTTCTGTCGATGGGATTGCCCAGACAAGAATTATCTTGTATATATGTAATATATGTAAATAATATGTATATTACAATACATATTGAATAGTGGTATCAGAGAGTACAATTAAAGTACAGTGGGACTTTGTATTAGTTTCCTTGGTCTGCTGTAACAGATTATCAGAAACCTGAGAGCTTAAAACAACACATGTTTATCATTCTGTAGTTCTGGAGGTCAAAAGTTAGAAATGGGTCCACAAGGCTAAGATCAAGGGGTCAGCAGGGCAGTGTTTCTTCTGGAGGCTCTAGGGGAGAATCCACTCTTAGACTCTTCCAGCCTCTAGAGGCTGCCTTCCTTCTGTGGCTCATGACCTTATCTCTCCAATTTCTGCTTCCATGGTCACATCTTCTCTGACTCTTATCCTCTCTGCCTCACTCCTACAAGGACCCTTGTGATTACATTAGGCATATCTGGATAATCCTAAAAATAATCTCTCCATCCCCAAATTCCCTACTTGACCCCATCTGCAAAATTCATTTTACCCTGTAAGGAAATGTATTCTCAGGTTCCAGAGATTAGGCTGTGGATGTCTTTGGTTGGAGGGTAGGGAACTGGGAAGGCATCATATTGCCTATCATAGACATCTTAAGAAGGAGAGATAGTAGTGATGATTTCAAATATGGAGAGGGACACGAACTTGAAAACGAATTCAATGACCTTGAAATGTGCCTTTTCTTTTTGTTCAAAAAATAATGGAGAGGGACAAAGGAACTTGGAACATGTGGCCATGCGAGGTATGAAATATGATAGGCAGTGTAGTCTCTTGTTGGACAGCCAGTTTCTAGAAACAACTCTGAAATATGACAGGGAAGCACATTTTGTACAGAAAAAAACCTCTCACTATGGCATGTTGTTAGGAAAATTCAATGATTCTTTGTAAATTGCCTATAGTGCTAATATTCTATAGGCACTGGAAGAAGTTAAGATTTGTTAGTATAGAACAACTATTTTGGTAGGGTGTGTTTGTGTGTGTGTCTGTGTATGTGTATCTACATATACACGATTGTTGCTTAGTTGCTAAATCGTGTCCAACTGTAATCCTATGGACTATAGCCCACCAGGCTTTTCTGTCGATGGGATTGCCCAGACAAGAATTATCTTGTATATATGTAATATATGTAAATAATATGTATATTACAATACATATTGAATAGTGGTATCAGAGAGTACAATTAAAGTACAGTGGGACTTTGTATTAGTTTCCTTGGTCTGCTGTAACAGATTATCAGAAACCTGAGAGCTTAAAACAACACATGTTTATCATTCTGTAGTTCTGGAGGTCAAAAGTTAGAAATGGGTCCACAAGGCTAAGATCAAGGGGTCAGCAGGGCAGTGTTTCTTCTGGAGGCTCTAGGGGAGAATCCACTCTTAGACTCTTCCAGCCTCTAGAGGCTGCCTTCCTTCTGTGGCTCATGACCTTATCTCTCCAATTTCTGCTTCCATGGTCACATCTTCTCTGACTCTTATCCTCTCTGCCTCACTCCTACAAGGACCCTTGTGATTACATTAGGCATATCTGGATAATCCTAAAAATAATCTCTCCATCCCCAAATTCCCTACTTGACCCCATCTGCAAAATTCATTTTACCCTGTAAGGAAATGTATTCTCAGGTTCCAGAGATTAGGCTGTGGATGTCTTTGGTTGGAGGGTAGGGAACTGGGAAGGCATCATATTGCCTATCATAGACATCTTAAGAAGGAGAGATAGTAGTGATGATTTCAAATATGGAGAGGGACACGAACTTGAAAACGAATTCAATGACCTTGAAATGTGCCCCTTTTTCTTTTTTGTAACATGGGAATGCAAATAATAACTATCTCACAGATGTAAGGATTTGTAAGGGTTACAAGATAATGTGTGTAAGTTACTTGGAACATAATAGATACTGAAGACAGGAGATCCATCATTATTTTACCATTTCATGGTATATACTGGCCCATAACACCCCATTTATCATCTTAACGCTCCTGTAAGATCACAGCTGAAGCAGAAAAGAGTATCATGGTTTCTTTGTACAGAGAGACTATCAATCATGTTGAGCATACTGACCTTCTCTTGGAAGAAAAGGAAATTAGTTTGTTTTAGGGAATTTTGCACCAGCAGAGACTGAGCAACATGGTCCTTCTGCTATAAATCTGGTCACCCATATATTCCAGAATATCATTATGGCCTGAGTTTTTAGAGCCCGTGGTTTTACTGTGATCACCCGAAACTCATTGATGGGGTCTAAGAGAGCTGAAGCATTTTCTTCCCTGAGACACATGGTCATAGAAATCGATCACAAGGATTTAGCCACGGTGAGCAGGAACATGGGCAGGAACTCACTTCTAGGTGACTTAGAAGCTTCCTCCTTAATTCTTGTCACAACTGTGTAATTTTCAAGCAGAGAAATCTTCTGGCTGGCATATTGCCACACACCAAAAGATTTGTAGCTCAAGGGGCAGTGGAATTGGATGGATGGGAGCTTTGGATTAGCAGATACAAACTGTTACAGGTAGGATAGATAAAAAACAAGGTCTTATGTATATATATATAGCACAGTGAACTATATTCAATATTATATAACAAACAGTAATGGGAAAGAAGATGAAAAATATACATATAGCTGAATCACTTTGCTAAATAGCAGAAAGTAACACAACACTGTAAATCAACTATATGTTAATAAAATGAATTTTACAAATATATTTGTAGGTTCTATGTTCTTCATAATTCACCTGAGATATTTGGGTTAAATAGCAACCTCCCAGTTTTCCTGTAAATAAATGTGGACTTGGAAGAAATTAAATTTACCAAGCCGATCCAGGATAATAAAGCCAGCAATTATTGCGGTGCTCTCTGAAAGATGATGGGGAGTCAGCAAAAGGAGACAGCCAGCAGAAGAAATCAATGGAATTTAGGGACTCTCTTTGAGTATTTTAGTAGTAATATTGACTGTTTTGGTTTTCTGTTTTATTTGTTGAACTCTTCTGTGGCTCTCTCCTGTGTTATGGCTCACCTGGCGTAGGCGCATCCCTTCAAGGCACGTGCTCCTCCTTAAGATGCCAGCAAGCAGTCTGATGCCAATCGATTACCAGCTGCCATAGCAACCGAAGAACTCTGTCCCTCATTAACAGCATTGAGAGCTCAGGCTCTTTGATGTATCTGGTCTTTCAGGAGTTGTGACATTTGTCTTATGTGAACTTTCTGAGTCAGGACTGTGTTACAGAATAGAAAACACCTAAAAGTATGCCTGTTACACCAAAGATTGTGATGAGATCTAATGTAATAGTTAAAAAGTGACTCCTCTGAGGGAAGTCTCTATGAGAGTAGCGAATTCTCTAGTTGGATAAAGAGTGACCTAGGTACTGTATGTGTACAGGACATAGGCCATGTTACATAGGTGGGGAGGGGTGGGGTGGAGGAGCTGAGTATAGAACCCTGTGGAGCAGCCGGGGGATCTTGTCGGAGTTTCTGGTGGGCAAATCTGTGTGAAAGCAGGAATGTGAGAGACTAACAGTCCTAGCAGAAGATGGAGAGACAAAGCGATATGTAATACTGATTGGTCGAGGAGGCACAGGGAGATAAGGGCAAGGAGGGAAAGTTAATATGGAAGCTTCTGGTAAGGCCGAAGGAGTGATGGGCTGGAGGGAGACTGGAGAGGATGACAAGCAGCTGAGATGAATATCACAGGTCTACAAAAGGGCAGAATTAGTTATATGATGGTTATCTAGGCTGGGGCACCTAAAAGTAGGCCCAACATTCATGAAGGTTTAGCTCTAGGTTACATGCTGTGTTACTGTTACTTGTAGTCTTAGTGGCTCAGTCGTGTCCAACTCTTTGGGACTCCATGGACCCCAGGCTCCTCTGTCCAAGGGATTTTCCAGCAAGAACACTGGAGTGGGTTGCCATTCCCTTCTCCAGAGGATCTTCCCAACCCAGGGATTGAACCCAGGTCTCCTGCATTGCAGGCAGATTCTTTACTGTCTGAGCTACAGGGAAGGCCCTAGGTGGTGTCATCTAGTCCGGGAAAGTAGGCAGTGGAGATGATGACAAGGGAAGATTAAAGAATTAAATAAGGGTAGTTGGATGAGAGGACATCAGCATTCAGTGGTGGTTGTAGGGGTCATAGAGGGAAATGCTGTACAGATGGTCATAGGAGTAGTTAATGTAGCCAGATCTTAACTGCTAAGCATGGGGAAGAGTAGAGTTTTAGGCTTTTGTGTAGGTATACTGGAGATGGGGATCCTAGTTCAGGCATTAAGTATCTAAGGGGAGAGATATATTGTGGGGCACCTATGGGGTAAGTCAGCTAACGTGCAGAGTGCTAGCTTCCACCAAGAAGCAACCCCAGCAAGAGGGAAAAGAGTGGTTCAAGCAAAATCAAAATAACCTAGTGGGAGTTCCTTGATGCAAAAGGTTAGGTAATGGGTAAAGATAGGTCCCTGTATAGTGCCATTCATCAGGGCTTGGGTGTGTCTAGGAAGGGAAGACCTTGGCAATAATCATTAGCTTCTTGCAGGATGTCCTTCCATTGCGTAGGAGAGGATATGGATTTGTACAGACTTACATAATTCAGGTGGATTAGATCTTTATGAAGCAGTCCATAATAGGCCTGGTGAGGTGGCTGTCAGTTCAGTTGGGAACAGGATTAATCTAGGTAGGATTGCATAGATTGAAACTTGAGGACTAAGTCAGAAAGCAAAAAAGAAGAAAAGGTAGTTGAGAAGGTATAGGAAATACAGGTGAGTGGAAAAGTCATGATTAGGTGTGGGAGAAGAGAGGATCAGGGGAGCAAAGGCTTTATTTGGCAGGTTTCAACATAGAATTGTGTTAGTAGGATACATTGGACTCCTGGTGTTGAGCCTGGGATTGTTGGTTGTCCTGAGATCACCATGTGAGATGCATTGTCTGCTGGACTGAGGTAGTCATTCCTGAGATGACTGTGCTGTTGAATGGGATTGACTTGTGCGTAGTACCTGAAAGAATCCTCAGTGGTTGGGGGTGGGGGCTATGAGTCTTGGACTAGCCCCAAAACCTTGAGGGAAAGTGTTACACTTGAGAAATTATTACAGATATGATAGGGGAGCAGTATTCTTTTGCCTCCAGGAGTTGTGGGTTAACTTCTTACTGGGAAGCTGTGAACTGATTGACTACCCCGAACAATTAGGGGTGACAGCATGGGCAGGAAGGAGCATAAAGCATTTGGCACTAAACTGGAATAAGAGAATCCCTGTCCCCAAATCCTGCATGTAAAGTCTATTTTGAGCCTACTGACTAAACCAAAAAACATGACCATTAACTACTACACAGGGATCCTTAAAAGTATGAATTTGGAATGGAATTACATTTATTGCAGGCATTCTCCAGTGCCCAAAACCATAAGCAGTTGATTCCAAAGAATCACAGACTCAAGGCCCATGGGGTAAGTCAGCTAACGTGCAGAGTGCTAGCTTCCACCAAGAAGCAACCCCAGCAAGAGGGAAAAGAGTGGTTCAAGCAAAATCAAAATAACCTAGTGGGAGTTCCTTGATGCAAAAGGTTAGGTAATGGGTAAAGATAGGTCCCTGTATAGTGCCATTCATCAGGGCTTGGGTGTGTCTAGGAAGGGAAGACCTTGGCAATAATCATTAGCTTCTTGCAGGATGTCCTTCCATTGCGTAGGAGAGGATATGGATTTGTACAGACTTACATAATTCAGGTGGATTAGATCTTTATGAAGCAGTCCATAATAGGCCTGGTGAGGTGGCTGTCAGTTCAGTTGGGAACAGGATTAATCTAGGTAGGATTGCATAGATTGAAACTTGAGGACTAAGTCAGAAAGCAAAAAAGAAGAAAAGGTAGTTGAGAAGGTATAGGAAATACAGGTGAGTGGAAAAGTCATGATTAGGTGTGGGAGAAGAGAGGATCAGGGGAGCAAAGGCTTTATTTGGCAGGTTTCAACATAGAATTGTGTTAGTAGGATACATTGGACTCCTGGTGTTGAGCCTGGGATTGTTGGTTGTCCTGAGATCACCATGTGAGATGCATTGTCTGCTGGACTGAGGTAGTCATTCCTGAGATGACTGTGCTGTTGAATGGGATTGACTTGTGCGTAGTACCTGAAAGAATCCTCAGTGGTTGGGGGTGGGGGCTATGAGTCTTGGACTAGCCCCAAAACCTTGAGGGAAAGTGTTACACTTGAGAAATTATTACAGATATGATAGGGGAGCAGTATTCTTTTGCCTCCAGGAGTTGTGGGTTAACTTCTTACTGGGAAGCTGTGAACTGATTGACTACCCCGAACAATTAGGGGTGACAGCATGGGCAGGAAGGAGCATAAAGCATTTGGCACTAAACTGGAATAAGAGAATCCCTGTCCCCAAATCCTGCATGTAAAGTCTATTTTGAGCCTACTGACTAAACCAAAAAACATGACCATTAACTACTACACAGGGATCCTTAAAAGTATGAATTTGGAATGGAATTACATTTATTGCAGGCATTCTCCAGTGCCCAAAACCATAAGCAGTTGATTCCAAAGAATCACAGACTCAAGGCCCATGGTAGCTCTGGACCAAGAAGGACCCAACAGGACACTAAGAGGTATATTTCAAGAAGGGTAACTTTTGACTGTTTTAAGAGGGAACTATTTGCTCCAGAAATCCGTGGGAAATCATGTAACCTCGTGTGTTATCCAGGGACTCTGGAAGGTATAATACAATTTGTGGTTTGGTTTATTTCCTCCTTTCTACATCTTCATATCCAGCAACACAGCACCCCCCACCTCCTTTATTTTCATCATCCTTTTCTGACTCTATCTTCTTATTCCCTTTTCCATGTTTAAGGATCTCTGTGATTATATTGGGCCCACTGGAATAATTAAGATTAAACTCCCTATTTTAAAGATAACTGAATTGGTGCCTTGATTACATCTGAAACCAACAATCCCCTTTTGTCATAAAACCTAATATAGTCACAGGTTCTGGGGATTAGGACGTGGACATCCTTGGGGGACCATTATTCCACATATCACAGATGATCTTTTTGGTAGCTTCAAGGGCCTATTCTTGGAGTGGCCCCATTTTAATTGAACTAATTTGCCAATGACCGCATAAATAGGTTTTCATAAAAATTGTAGATGGGCAATACATGTTACCAGAGGCCAGTAAGGTCAAATAGGTGTTGGACTTGAGAGTAATGGAGTAGAGAGCACCAAAAATTGTTGGCAGATATGTACTTGACCTTCCAAGAACCTGGAATGTGTAGCCCATGAATCAAGGTAAATTGGACAGTCAAGCAAGAGATGGCAAGAGTGGAATCAGTGAACTAAAATGAACTGGAATGGGTGAATTTACTTCAGATGATCATTATATCTACTACCGCGGCTATAAATCCCTTGCCAAAGTAAGTCAAGCAGGAAGACAAACATTATGTCCTCTTGCTTTTTCTATGATCCAGTAGATGTTGGCAATTTAATCTCTGCTTCCTCTGCCTTTTCTTGTTGCTTTTGATATTTAATGCATGCATACATAGTAGCTTGTATCTGTTCATCTCATATTCCTAACTCCTTTGATAGCAATGTTTGTTTTCTATGTCTGTTAGTCTGTTTCTTTTTTGTGTTAGATTCATTTGTATTATCTTGCACATTCCACACACAAGTGATAGCATATAATATAAGATTCTCTAGGTCCATCCATGTTACTGCAAATGGCAATAGTTCATTTTTTTATGCTGAGTAATATTCCTGTGTATGTGTTTACAGATATATATATACACACACATATACATACCCATACATACCCAACATCTTCTTAAGCTAATCATCTGTTAATGGCCAATTGGGTTGTTTCCAAGTCTTGGCTGCCACAAATAGTGCTGCCATTAACTTTGAGTTATCTTTTCAAATTAGAGTTTTCATCTTTTTCCAGACATACCCAGAAGGAGATTGCTGGATCATATGGTAGCTCTATTTTCAGGTTTTTAAGGAACCTCCATGCTGTTTTCCACAGTGGTTGCACCAGCTTACATTCTCACCAATATTGTAGGAAGGTTCCCTTTATTTCCACATCCTCTACGTTATTTATTATTTGTAGACTTTTTAAACAAAATTTTTGGCCTCTTTTATTGTTTTTTTTTATACTTTCATCCATCTTTATTCTTTGGCCTGTGTGGGCCTCCCATTGCAGTGCCCTCTCTCACTGCAGAGCACCAGCTCTGAGTGCACGTGCTCCAGAGCGCTGGCTCATAATTGGACATACTGGTCCAGTTGCTCCATGGCACGTGCGATCTTCCCGGCCAGGAATAGAACCGGTGCCCCTGGCGCTACAAGGTGAACTCTTTAATCACGGGAGCACCAGAGCAGCCCTGTTTGTAGACTTTTTGAAAATACCTTTTCTGACTGGTGTGAAGTGATAGCTCATTTTGGTTTTAATTTGTATTTCTCTGATGTTGAGCGATGTTGATCATCTTTCCATCCATCAGTTGGTCATTTATGTGTCTTAGGAGAAGTGTTTGTTAAGGTCTTCTGTCCTTTTTTTGATTTTTTTTTTTAACTATTAAGTTGTATGAGATGCTAAGGTATTTTGAATGTTAAACCCCTGTTGGTTCTCATTCTTGTTTTAATGCATGCATACATAGTAGCTTGTATCTGTTCATCTCATATTCCTAACTCCTTTGATAGCAATGTTTGTTTTCTATGTCTGTTAGTCTGTTTCTTTTTGTGTTAGATTCATTTGTATTATCTTGCACATTCCACACACAAGTGATAGCATATAATATAAGATTCTCTAGGTCCATCCATGTTACTGCAAATGGCAATAGTTCATTTTTTTATGCTGAGTAATATTCCTGTGTATGTGTTTACAGATATATATATACACACACATATACATACCCATACATACCCAACATCTTCTTAAGCTAATCATCTGTTAATGGCCAATTGGGTTGTTTCCAAGTCTTGGCTGCCACAAATAGTGCTGCCATTAACTTTGAGTTATCTTTTCAAATTAGAGTTTTCATCTTTTTCCAGACATACCCAGAAGGAGATTGCTGGATCATATGGTAGCTCTATTTTCAGGTTTTTAAGGAACCTCCATGCTGTTTTCCACAGTGGTTGCACCAGCTTACATTCTCACCAATATTGTAGGAAGGTTCCCTTTATTTCCACATCCTCTACGTTATTTATTATTTGTAGACTTTTTAAACAAAATTTTTGGCCTCTTTTATTGTTTTTTTTTATACTTTCATCCATCTTTATTCTTTGGCCTGTGTGGGCCTCCCATTGCAGTGCCCTCTCTCACTGCAGAGCACCAGCTCTGAGTGCACGTGCTCCAGAGCGCTGGCTCATAATTGGACATACTGGTCCAGTTGCTCCATGGCACGTGCGATCTTCCCGGCCAGGAATAGAACCGGTGCCCCTGGCGCTACAAGGTGAACTCTTTAATCACGGGAGCACCAGAGCAGCCCTGTTTGTAGACTTTTTGAAAATACCTTTTCTGACTGGTGTGAAGTGATAGCTCATTTTGGTTTTAATTTGTATTTCTCTGATGTTGAGCGATGTTGATCATCTTTCCATCCATCAGTTGGTCATTTATGTGTCTTAGGAGAAGTGTTTGTTAAGGTCTTCTGTCCTTTTTTTGATTTTTTTTTTTAACTATTAAGTTGTATGAGATGCTAAGGTATTTTGAATGTTAAACCCCTGTTGGTTCCATCATTTGCAAATATTTTTCTCTCATTCTGTGAGTTGTCTTTTTGTCTTTTAATGGTCTTCATTGCTGTGTAAAAGCTTATAAGTTTGATTAGACTGCATTTTTTATTTTTTGCTTTCATTTCTTTTGCTTTGGGAAACGGACCTAAGAAAATATTGCTACAATTTATGTCAGAGAATGTTTTGCCTGTGTTCTCTTCTGTGAGATTTATGGTATTATGTATTGTTAAGTTGTTAAGCTGTTTTGACTTTTTTTGTTTAGCAGGGAGTCTTTTTTTCATTGCTATATAGTTGATTTACAATGTTGTTTTACTTTCAAGAATACAGCAAAATGAGTCAGTCATTTATATATATAGACACATACATTTTTTCAAATTCTTTTTCATTATAGGTTATTACAAGATACTGGATATAGTTCCCTGTGCTATGTATTATAGTAGGTCCTTGCTGTTTATTTTAGATATAGTAGGGTGTATCTGTTAATCCCAAACCTCTAATTTCTCCCTCCTTGCCCCTTTGGCAACCATCAGGTTGTTTTCTGTGTCTGTGGGTATATTAATTTGTAAATAATTTGTATCACTTCTTAGATCCCACGTATAAGTGGTATCACATTGCATTGTCTTTCTCTGACTTATTTCACTTAGTCTGATGATCTCTAGGTCCATTCATGTTGCTGCAAATGGCATTATTTCATTTTTTTTCATTATTTTATTCTTTAATGACTGTGCAAGATTGTAATTTATATATGTGTGTGTATATATTTATAGATATCTATATAGATATAGATAGATATATCTCACATCTCCTTAAGCCAGCTATATGTTGATGGGCACTCAGGTTGCTTCCATGTCTTGACTCTTGTAAATAGTGCGGCTGTAGGCATTAGGGTATATGAATTAAAACTTTTGTCTTTTCCAGATACCAGGAGTGGGATTGCTAGATCATATGGTAGCTCTGTTTTTAGTTTTTAAGGGACCTCCATACTGTTCTCCTTAGCGGCCACAATGATTTACATTTCCACCAACACTGTAGGAGGATTCCCTTTTCTCCAGTGTCTGGTATTTAATTATTTGCAGACTTTTTGATGATGGCCATTCTGACTGGTGTGAGCTAATACTGCATTGTGGTTTTGACTAGCATTTCTGTAATAATTAGGAATGTTGAACATCTTTTCATGTACCTGTTGGCCATTTGTGTCTCTTCTTTGAGAATGGTGTATAGAGGTCGTCTGCTCATTTTCTTTTGATTGGGTTGTTTTGTTCTTATGTTTTGCTATTTAGTTATATGAGCTGTTAATATGTTTTGGAAATTTATCTCTGGTCAGTGACATCAATTGCAAACTTTAGTAGTTTCATATTAGGAGTTTTCGAAAGTAGAGACTCAATTACTTAGACATAACTGGTCTGTTCAAATTATGTTTTTTCTTGACTCAGTCTTGGCAGGCTGTATGTTTCCAGAAACCCATTTCTTCTAGGTTATCCATTTTGTTAGCATATTATTATTTATGGTATTCTCATGTGATTTTTTGTATTTCTGTGGTGTCAGTATTATGTATCTTTCACTTCTTATTTAGTTAATTTGGGTTCTCTTTCTCTTGGTGAGCCTGGGTAGAGGTTTGTTGGGTCTGTTTACCTTTATAAAAAAATACCTCTTGGTTTTATTGATATTTTCTAGTCTTTTAAAATCTTTATTTCCTTTCCAATCTTTACTATTTCCTCCTTTCTGGTGAATTAGGAAGGAATTTGTTTGTTCTTCTTTTTCTAATTCTTTTAGATGGTAGTTTAGATTTTTTGAAAAAGAAAAAAAAATTTTTTTTTTGAGAAAGGCCTGTATCACTGTGAATTTCCTTTTTAGAACTGCTTTTGCTTCATCCCATAGCTTTTATAAAGTTATGTTCTTTATTTTCATTTGTCTTGAAGTATTTTCTGATTTCTTCTTTAATTTCATTGTTATCTCATGCTTCTTTTAATAGTGTTTTGTTGAGTCTTCACATATTCGTTCTTCTCCCATTTTCCTTTCTGAGGTTGATTTCTAGTCTCATACCACTATGGTCTGAAAATATGTTGCAAGTAATTTCTGTCCTCCTAAACTTGTTTAAGCTTGTTTTATTCTTAGTATGTGGTCTATGCTGGGCTTACCTGATGGCAGTAAAGAATTTGCCTGCCCTTAAAGGAGATTTGGGTTCATTCCTCAGGTCAGGAAGATTCCCTGGATAAGAAAATGGCAACCCACTTCAATATTCTTACCTGGGAAACCTCATGGAAAGAGAAGCCTGGCAGGCTACAGAACACAGAGTTGCAAAGAGTCAGATAGGATTTAGCAACTAAACAACAGACTGTGGTATATCCTACAGAATGTTCCTTGCATGCCTGGAAAAAATGTTTGGATTTTCTTTCTTTTTTTTTTTTTTTTTTGATGTAGATAGCAGTTAAGTTCAATTGGTTTATTGTATAATTTAGAACCTCTGCTGCCTTATTGATTTTTTTTTTTTTTTAAAGATTTATTTATTTATTTTGGGTGGGGGTCGGGTTGGGGAGGGAGGGGAGTGGGCGGGCCACTTCTATTGGTCTTTCATTTCTCTATTTTCATCTGTCTTTGTTCTTTGGCTCCTGTGGGCCTCCCATTGCGGTGGCCTCTGTCGTCGCAAAGCGCCAGCTCTGGGCGCATGCGCCCCAGAGCTCCGGCTCGGTAATTGGACACATGGGTCCAGCTGCTCTGCGGCACGTGGGATCTTCCCAGGCCAGGGATCGAACCGGCACCCCTTGCACTGCAAGGCGGTGTCCTTACCCACTGGACCACCAAGGGAAGCCCCTTACTGATTTTTTTTTTTATTAGGTAATCTCACTAACATGTTGAAGTCTCCTATTGTTTTTGTGTTCCTGTCAATTTCTTCCTTTCTAGCTGTTAGTATTTGTATTATATTTTTAGGTGCTCCTGTGTTGGGTGCACATATGTTGACAAGTGTGATATTCTTTTCTTGTACTGATCCCTTTATCGTTATATAATGTCCACCTTTGTCTTTATGAGTTTGGTTTTAAAGTCTATTTTGTCTGAAATGAGTATTGTAGCCCTCATTTTCTTATTGGTGCCATCTGTAGGAAGTATATTTTTTCATTCCCTCACTTTGTCATGTGTATCATTTGCCCTGAAATGAGCCTCTTTGGGGTGGCATATTGTAGGTTCTTGTTTTTAACCCTACCTACCACTTTTTGTCTTTCGATTGGAATGTTTAGTCCTTTGACATTTAAAGTACTTTTTAATAGGTGTGTACTTATTGCCATTTTAGCCCCTTTTTCCCCATTGTTTTTGTAGTTTTTTGTTCTTTATTTTTTTTAGTTTTTCCTTTTGTGGGTATCCTGCATTTCAAGTATGTTGACACATAATTATACTTACTTGCTTTAAACTGACAGTTATACAAATTCAAACACATTCTTCTAAAGTATCTACATTTCTATACTTCCCTCCTCCACATCTTGTGATTTTTGATATTCTAGTTTACATCTTGATGTATTTTGTTTTGCTGTTAATTATAGCTATAATTGCTTTTACAGAATTTTTTTTGTCTTTTTCATCTATGTACTGGCTTGCCTAAGTGATCTTGAATCCTGTTATATATTTGCATTTCTTACTGTGATTTTTCCTTTCCTATAAATTCTTTTTTTTTTTTTTAAAGATTTATTTATTTATTATTGGTGGGGGCTGGGGAGGGAGGGGAGCAGGCGAGCCACTTCTATTGGTTTTTCATCCGTCTTTGTTCTTTGGCTCCTGTGGGCCTCCCATTGCGGTGGCGTCTGTTGTCACAGAGCACCGACTCTGGGCGCATGCGCTCCAGAGCTCCGGCTTGGTAATTGGACACATCGGTCCAGCCGCTCCGCGGCATGTGGGATCTTCCCAGGCCAGGGATCGAACTGGCGCCCCCTGCACTGCAAGGCGGTGTCCTTACCAACTGGACCACCAGGGAAGCCCTCCTATGAATTCTTGCTTCTTGTCTACTTAGAGAAGATTTGACAGTATTTCTTTAAAAGTAGGTATAGGTAGGTTATGTGGCCTTCCTGGTGGACTAAGTGGTAAAGAATATGCCTGTAATGCAGGAGACATGGGTTTGATCCCTGGATTGGGAAGATACCCCGATGGAGGAAATGACAGCCCACTCTAGTATTCTTGCCAGGAAAATCCCATGGACTGAGGAGCCTGTCTATTGAATTATTTTAGGTTTTGCTTGTTAGAGAAATTATTTTTCATCCTTCCTATTTTAAATGATTTAGTAGATTACCTAATATTGCAGGTTTTTCCTTTCATAACTTTGAATATATCATGCCAGCCATTCATTTTTATTTGATTTACAGAACGCTAAATAGAACTAGTAAAGGGAGAAATGGTGGGAATGAAGACTTCTTCTGTGACCAAATTATGAACAATGGGTCTTAATTCCATAATATACTATTTAATGTAATATTATAAATTGTTTACAACTTTAATGGAGTGTGAAGATAACCTCTTTTTGGGGCCTTTTTAGCCTTTTTTTTCCATTGTTTTTTTTTAATTTTTTGTTCTTTATTTTTTTTAGTTTTTCCTTTTGTGGGTATCCTGCATTTCAAGTATGTTGACACATAATTATACTTACTTGCTTTAAACTGACAGTTATACAAATTCAAACACATTCTTCTAAAGTATCTACATTTCTATACTTCCCTCCTCCACATCTTGTGATTTTTGATATTCTAGTTTACATCTTGATGTATTTTGTTTTGCTGTTAATTATAGCTATAATTGCTTTTACAGAATTTTTTTTGTCTTTTTCATCTATGTACTGGCTTGCCTAAGTGATCTTGAATCCTGTTATATATTTGCATTTCTTACTGTGATTTTTCCTTTCCTATAAATTCTTTTTTTTTTTTTTAAAGATTTATTTATTTATTATTGGTGGGGGCTGGGGAGGGAGGGGAGCAGGCGAGCCACTTCTATTGGTTTTTCATCCGTCTTTGTTCTTTGGCTCCTGTGGGCCTCCCATTGCGGTGGCGTCTGTTGTCACAGAGCACCGACTCTGGGCGCATGCGCTCCAGAGCTCCGGCTTGGTAATTGGACACATCGGTCCAGCCGCTCCGCGGCATGTGGGATCTTCCCAGGCCAGGGATCGAACTGGCGCCCCCTGCACTGCAAGGCGGTGTCCTTACCAACTGGACCACCAGGGAAGCCCTCCTATGAATTCTTGCTTCTTGTCTACTTAGAGAAGATTTGACAGTATTTCTTTAAAAGTAGGTATAGGTAGGTTATGTGGCCTTCCTGGTGGCTAAGTGGTAAAGAATCTGCCTGCAATGCAGGAGACATGGGTTTGATCCCTGGATTGGGAAGATACCCCGATGGAGGAAATGACAGCCCACTCTAGTATTCTTGCCAGGAAAATCCCATGGACTGAGGAGCCTGTCTATTGAATTATTTTAGGTTTTGCTTGTTAGAGAAATTATTTTTCATCCTTCCTATTTTAAATGATTTAGTAGATTACCTAATATTGCAGGTTTTTCCTTTCATAACTTTGAATATATCATGCCAGCCATTCATTTTTATTTGATTTACAGAACTGCTAAATAGAACTAGTAAAGGGAGAAATGGTGGGAATGAAGACTTCTTCTGTGACCAAATTATGAACAATGGGTCTTAATTCCATAATATACTATTTAATGTAATATTATAAATTGTTTACAACTTTAATGGAGTGTGAAGATAACCAGGGTCCACTTAGTATGGCCAATTGGTAATGGATTTAAGCCTTGTTTAATCACGAAGTTGTGCCTGACTGTTTGTGACCCCATGGACTATAAACAACCAGGCTCTTCTGTCCATGGGATTTCCCAGGCAAGAATACTGGAGTGAGTTGCCATTTCTTTCTCGGGGGTTTGAACCTGCATCTCCTGAGTCTCCTTTTGGCAGGCAGATTCTTTACTGCTGAGCCATTTGGGAAGATCTGGATTTCTAGACCTATGTAAATCTCTTTTAGTTAGAGAATCTATACATATGATAGGATTGGGTAATTCCATTGGGGTTACTACTTTGCAGAGTTTTCAAGTTTTATGGTGCCTAGGGTAAAGGTGAGAGAATCTGAGCTGCATGGACTCAATGTCCAATGATAGTGCTGATACTTAAGGATTTTCACTTTTTAAAATTTGAAGGATTACTAAGAATTAATATGACCTGGGATCCAGGATCAAAGAAGGCTACAGAAATTGAAAATCATGTGGAGACCAATGTAAGACCAATGAAGTGAATGGGATGTGTCCAAAGGAGATGGTCGTAGTATCCAAGGACTGTCAGTTCCCTAATGGGCCAAAGGGTTTCCATTGATAGAGGTCAGAAAGGGGTTTTAATATGGATGTGGTTCACTTGAAAGTGAGTGAGAAGGCACTGAGTGAAGCAGTGGTTGGCATGGTAGTTGGAAGAGTTAGCAATATTGTCCTGAATGTAAAAATTCTCATCCATGGGTTTGATCCCTATTTTGATGGAGGAAATGCCCCTTTCTTGCCAGGAAAATCCCATGGACTAGGAGCCTGTCTATTGAATTATTTTAGGTTTTGCTTGTTAGAGAAATTATTTTTCATCCTTCCTATTTTAAATGATTTAGTAGATTACCTAATATTGCAGGTTTTTCCTTTCATAACTTTGAATATATCATGCCAGCCATTCATTTTTATTTGATTTACAGAACAGCTAAATAGAACTAGTAAAGGGAGAAATGGTGGGAATGAAGACTTCTTCTGTGACCAAATTATGAACAATGGGTCTTAATTCCATAATATACTATTTAATGTAATATTATAAATTGTTTACAACTTTAATGGAGTGTGAAGATAAACAGGGTCCACTTAGTATGGCCAGTTGGTAATGGATTTAAGCCTTGTTTAATCACGAAGTTGTGCCTGACTGTTTGTGACCCCATGGACTATAAACAACCAGGCTCTTCTGTCCATGGGATTTCCCAGGCAAGAATACTGGAGTGAGTTGCCATTTCTTTCTCGGGGGTTTGAACCTGCATCTCCTGAGTCTCCTTTTGGCAGGCGATTCTTTACTGCTGAGCCATTTGGGAAGATCTGGATTTCTAGACCTATGTAAATCTCTTTTAGTTAGAGAATCTATACATATGATAGGATTGGGTAATTCCATTGGGGTTACTACTTTGCAGAGTTTTCAAGTTTTATGGTGCCTAGGGTAAAGGTGAGAGAATCTGAGCTGCATGGACTCAATGTCCAATGATAGTGCTGATACTTAAGGATTTTCACTTTTTAAAATTTGAAGGATTACTAAGAATTAATATGACCTGGGATCCAGGATCAAAGAAGGCTACAGAAATTGAAAATCATGTGGAGACCAATGTAAGACCAATGAAGTGAATGGGATGTGTCCAAAGGAGATGGTCGTAGTATCCAAGGACTGTCAGTTCCCTAATGGGCCAAAGGGTTTCCATTGATAGAGGTCAGAAAGGGGTTTTATTTATTTATTTTAAAGATTTATCTATTTTGGGCGGGCGTCGGGCTGGGGAGGGAGGGAGCAGGCGGGTCACTTCCACTGGTCTTTCATTTCTCTATTTTCATCCGTCTTTTTCTTTGGCTCCTGTGGGCCTCCCATCACGGTGGCATCTGTCGTGCATGAGCACCGGCCCTGGGCTCACGCTCCAGAGCTCCGGCTCGGTGATTGGACACATCAGTCCAGCTGCTCCGCGGCATGTGGGATCTTCCCAGGCCGGGGATCGAACCGGCGCCCCTTGCACTGCAAGGCGGTGTCCTTACCCACTGGACCACCAGGGAAGCCCAGAAAGGGGTTTTAATATGGATGTGGTTCACTTGAAAGTGAGTGAGAAGGCACTGAGTGAAGCAGTGGTTGGCATGGTAGTTGGAAGAGTTAGCAATATTTGAAATGGCATTAGAAACAAATAATGATTTAATGACTTAAAGTCTTGCCACTGGTGGACTTTTCCCAAAATCAAATGATTAGAGAATCTTATGGATGAATCTAGAACCTATTATACAAAGTGAAGTAAGTCAAAAAGAGAAGGACACGTATAGTATACTAACACATGTATATGGAATCTAGTAAGAGCATACTGATAAATATACATGCAAAGCATTGATGGAAAAACAGTCATAGGGGACAGACTTATGGATACTGGGGAGAGGGAAGAGTGGGTGAGGGATATAGAAAGAGTAACATGGAGCCCTATGATAGCATATGTAAAAGAGATCACTATTGTCAATGCACTGTGGGTTAAGGGATCTTATACAGGGGCTATGTGATGGCCTGGAGGGGTGGGATGGGGGGATGGCATATGCATATGATTTATCTGGGATTATGTATATCTGTAAACAACAAAACTCTGTAAAAGCAAAAAAGCAAAATGAGGCTCCTATTTGGAATAGGGTGCTAATGAGGGCTTTTTTGAGAGACCTCTATTTTATTTTTGTTATGATTGTAATAATTATAAATCTTACTGAAGCTACTCTTTGCTTGAGTTGCATACACTGTTATCCAGGAGATAATGCAGGGTCACAAAGAGTCAGACACAACTGAGCATGCATACAAAAAGAAAGAAAATTTCTAATATGTCCAGAGCCTAGTGGCCTGGCCTATTTAATTTAATAATGAGGGGCAATAAATGCAAGAATATTCCTGTAAGAACAGTTGGAGGATGTCTAAATGTAAACGAATGGTTAGAACATCTCTTCCTTCAGGGTATTTGGCATAGTAATCTGTAGTAAGACCAAATAGGACAGTGTCTCTATTCCAAAATAATTGGCAACTCTCTTTCTGAAAGAGTCTGATTACTGAGGATATGTGTTTAACAATGGTGGCATTTGAACAGGTTGCATTCCATGTCACCAGTACCCATTGGAGGAGCGGGGAGGTCAGGGTGATGTCTGCCTGCCAGGCCTGGGAAGGATTGAACTGGCTATTTGAAGAGCTAGGTCAGGGGTCTCTATAGATTTAACTTAATGATCTTAAGAAACACTGGACATCTGTCTAATTTTGAGGTAGTTGAGTTCTAAGTCTATATTAAAAAGAGATAATCAATAGGCCTCCAGTTATAAGATAAATAAGTACTAAGGATATAATGTACAATATGATGACTATAGTTAACACTGCTGTATGGTATATATGAAAGTTATTAAAAGTTCTCATTATAAGGGAATTATTTTCTTTTTGTATCTATATGAGATTATTAACTAATAATCTAATATTATTAACTAAACTTACTGTTTAGTTAACTAATATTAACTAAACTTACTGTTTAATCATTTCACAACATATGTAAGTCAAATTATTATACTGCACACCCTAATCTTATATAGTACTTGCTGCATGCCAGTTACATCTCAAAACTAGAAAAAATTAGGCACAAAAAACCATTAAAAAAGAAAATAATATTCCAGTACAAGGTAGTCATAAACAACAAAACTCTGTAAAAGCAAAAAGCAAAATGAGGCTCCTATTTGGAATAGGGTGCTAATGAGGGCTTTTGAGAGACCTCTATTTTATTTTGTTATGATTGTAATAATTATAAATCTTACTGAAGCTACTCTTTGCTTGAGTTGCATACACTGTTATCCAGGAGATAATGCAGGGTCACAAAGAGTCAGACACAACTGAGCATGCATACAAAAAGAAAGAAAATTTCTAATATGTCCAGAGCCTAGTGGCCTGGCCTATTTAATTTAATAATGAGGGGCAATAAATGCAAGAATATTCCTGTAAGAACAGTTGGAGGATGTCTAAATGTAAACGAATGGTTAGAACATCTCTTCCTTCAGGGTATTTGGCATAGTAATCTGTAGTAAGACCAAATAGGACAGTGTCTCTATTCCAAAATAATTGGCAACTCTCTTTCTGAAAGAGTCTGATTACTGAGGATATGTGTTTAACAATGGTGGCATTTGAACAGGTTGCATTCCATGTCACCAGTACCCATTGGAGGAGCGGGGAGGTCAGGGTGATGTCTGCCTGCCAGGCCTGGGAAGGATTGAACTGGCTATTTGAAGAGCTAGGTCAGGGGTCTCTATAGATTTAACTTAATGATCTTAAGAAACACTGGACATCTGTCTAATTTTGAGGTAGTTGAGTTCTAAGTCTATATTAAAAAGAGATAATCAATAGGCCTCCAGTTATAAGATAAATAAGTACTAAGGATATAATGTACAATATGATGACTATAGTTAACACTGCTGTATGGTATATATGAAAGTTATTAAAAGTTCTCATTATAAGGGAATTATTTTCTTTTTGTATCTATATGAGATTATTAACTAATAATCTAATATTATTAACTAAACTTACTGTTTAGTTAACTAATATTAACTAAACTTACTGTTTAATCATTTCACAACATATGTAAGTCAAATTATTATACTGCACACCCTAATCTTATATAGTACTTGCTGCATGCCAGTTACATCTCAAAACTAGAAAAAATTAGGCACAAAAAACCATTAAAAAAGAAAATAATATTCCAGTACAAGGTAGTCATAATATTATAGTTTGCTTACTCAACCCTATACTCATTCATTGAACATCAATCACCAAATTACAACTACAAATACTAGTTTGTCCTGGCTGGTGTGAATGGTGAATGAATGATTCAAAAGAGGAAATTTTAGAAAGTAGGAAATGTGGTTGCTAAAGGATACTAGGATAAAAAAGACGTGGAAAACAGACATGCCCATAAGATTAGCAGGAAAGGAAGAGGGAAGAGAGAAAAAAGATGAGAGATTAATTCCACAGGATTGCCATGGGCAAAAGAAATGATGATTACAAAAGGGGTGGGTGAATCACACTGCTTCTCACAGGAGCAGAGACGGAGCTAGAGAGGGAGGGAGTGGGCGCTCTTAACCTTTCCCATCGTACTTAACAGCTTCCTCTAATGCCTCTTGTTGAGTTTGTCATTTTTTCACATTAACATTTAGTCCTTTGTAAAATTCCTGAGATAATCACAGTAATTATTCTGAGGCTACAATTCACATAATTAATATATCACGACTGACTGTATAAATTTTAAAGCAGAATCAAGGTTAAAAATTGAAGTTATATTTTCTTCTTCTTTCAAACTAGAGGTTGGTATCTCCCACCTCTGAACTCCCACAACATTTTTCTGTTATGTTTTGTATTCTGGCATTTGTGTGAAGTTGAATCATCTTTAACAAACTGAATTCCTTGAACAGAAGGAACATGTCTCTCTCATCTTTCATCCCTACTGCCTAGCACAATGCCTAGCACATTGCAGGTGTCATTCAGTGTTATGTTGTAGCATAATGATGAAAGGATGAATTAGTATTAAATAAATCATTCTAGCATTTGGCTATTTGTTCTGGACATACTTTAGTGAATAAGAATATCTACCCAGAAGAAACTGTTAAACTGGAGATAGCATGAAAGAATAGTTGACTACATTTTGGAGGCAGACAGTTTCTGATACTGTATAAAAAACAGAAAACAATTTTAGTCACTAGTATTGGCAACTCACCCTGCCAAGAATTCACAGAAGTTTGCAGATTGCTCAGACATCTCAAAACTAGAAAAAATTAGGCACAAAAAACCATTAAAAAAGAAAATAATATTCCAGTACAAGGTAGTCATAATATTATAGTTTGCTTACTCAACCCTATACTCATTCATTGAACATCAATCACCAAATTACAACTACAAATACTAGTTTGTCCTGGCTGGTGTGAATGGTGAATGAATGATTCAAAAGAGGAAATTTTAGAAAGTAGGAAATGTGGTTGCTAAAGGATACTAGGATAAAAAAGACGTGGAAAACAGACATGCCCATAAGATTAGCAGGAAAGGAAGAGGGAAGAGAGAAAAAAGATGAGAGATTAATTCCACAGGATTGCCATGGGCAAAAGAAATGATGATTACAAAAGGGGTGGGTGAATCACACTGCTTCTCACAGGAGCAGAGACGGAGCTAGAGAGGGAGGGAGTGGGCGCTCTTAACCTTTCCCATCGTACTTAACAGCTTCCTCTAATGCCTCTTGTTGAGTTTGTCATTTTTTCACATTAACATTTAGTCCTTTGTAAAATTCCTGAGATAATCACAGTAATTATTCTGAGGCTACAATTCACATAATTAATATATCACGACTGACTGTATAAATTTTAAAGCAGAATCAAGGTTAAAAATTGAAGTTATATTTTCTTCTTCTTTCAAACTAGAGGTTGGTATCTCCCACCTCTGAACTCCCACAACATTTTTCTGTTATGTTTTGTATTCTGGCATTTGTGTGAAGTTGAATCATCTTTAACAAACTGAATTCCTTGAACAGAAGGAACATGTCTCTCTCATCTTTCATCCCTACTGCCTAGCACAATGCCTAGCACATTGCAGGTGTCATTCAGTGTTATGTTGTAGCATAATGATGAAAGGATGAATTAGTATTAAATAAATCATTCTAGCATTTGGCTATTTGTTCTGGACATACTTTAGTGAATAAGAATATCTACCCAGAAGAAACTGTTAAACTGGAGATAGCATGAAAGAATAGTTGACTACATTTTGGAGGCAGACAGTTTCTGATACTGTATAAAAAACAGAAAACAATTTTAGTCACTAGTATTGGCAACTCACCCTGCCAAGAATTCACAGAAGTTTGCAGATTGCTCAGACCTTCATGACTTTTTAAGATCATTCCACAGGAATTATGGAAAGTTTATCCATGTGACTGGGTTATGTATGAAGAAGAGGGGAAGGTGGGCAAGACTTATACAAAGCACATTCCTGTCTTAGGAGAATTTAAGTGTTGTTGGAAAAATAAGGCTTATGCATATTGAACAATAAAAGCAAACTGTAAGTCAAGAACCAAATTGAGAGGCCAAGAAGAGGGGGAGTCAAAATGAAAGGTCTGAGATTAGACATTAGTGAAAAAAGAATAAAAATCTCTGTCATAAGACCCTGAAGTCCCAGTTGATGTGTGAACTTATATCTAAGCCTCACTTTTCTCATCTGCACAAAGTGGTTAATGCAGACACGTACCCTGATAATTTGCAAGGCTTGTGTAAATACATTTTGGTAGGTGGGAAAATGGTGAGCAAGTGATGGTTAATATGCATACACCTTGAAGGGTGGATTTTCCCATTAAAACTGGCAAAAAGAAAGGGTAGGGTGTCCCATAGATATGAATAGCTTCATGATGAGCTATGAAGTACATAGGTGAAATGTTCCATGGGAGAGTGAAAACCCTGGCCTAATTAAAACAGTGATACAGTGAAGACTAAAAATGTATTGTTGCTCTTTATCTGAAGCTAAAATGTAATTGTGCATCCTACTGTCATTTGATAAATCTGGCAACTCTGCTCAGGCCTTCAGCTGCCAAAACTCAGCTTATATGTCAAATGTCATTTTTTGTTTTCTATTTCTCCTGGTTAGGAGATCTTTCTCTTCAGTAAGATGGGGGTAAGGGGTGAGAATGGAGCTGTTCCTTTAGTATTTAAGACCTTAGACTCTGAGATCAAATGTCCAGAATTTATAGTGCATCTCTCCTGTTGACCATTTGTATGATCCAGGATTTTAAAACATCTCGCTGGGCCCCAATTTCTTCTTCTGTTTAGGAAAATTGCTTATTCTATGGGATTGTTTCGAGGATTCAATAAACCCTACAGTGTTTGGCATGCTTTCCTTCATAGTCTCATTCATCCATCCATTATATTTTTGAGTACACACTATATGGAAGGTATCCAATATACAGAAATGAAAAGACATGGATTTGGCCCTCAAGCACTTACAATCTAGGATTGCATAGATGTTGATATAATTAAAATTAAAACCAAGTTCATTTAGTCTCATGTCTTTCCTGGCATCTTCTATTAATGACTAAAATTCTTGTATTTCCTTCCAACTACTCTCCTGTAACTCATAACCTACAATCTCCCATATTACCTACACAGCCTATAGAAAAGAAACTGTAAGTAAAAATCTAAATGAGGTCTGAGATTAGACATTAGTGAAAAAAGAATAAAAATCTCTGTCATAAGACCCTGAAGTCCCAGTTGATGTGTGAACTTATATCTAAGCCTCACTTTTCTCATCTGCACAAAGTGGTTAATGCAGACACGTACCCTGATAATTTGCAAGGCTTGTGTAAATACATTTTGGTAGGTGGGAAAATGGTGAGCAAGTGATGGTTAATATGCATACACCTTGAAGGGTGGATTTTCCCATTAAAACTGGCAAAAAGAAAGGGTAGGGTGTCCCATAGATATGAATAGCTTCATGATGAGCTATGAAGTACATAGGTGAAATGTTCCATGGGAGAGTGAAAACCCTGGCCTAATTAAAACAGTGATACAGTGAAGACTAAAAATGTATTGTTGCTCTTTATCTGAAGCTAAAATGTAATTGTGCATCCTACTGTCATTTGATAAATCTGGCAACTCTGCTCAGGCCTTCAGCTGCCAAAACTCAGCTTATATGTCAAATGTCATTTTTTGTTTTCTATTTCTCCTGGTTAGGAGATCTTTCTCTTCAGTAAGATGGGGGTAAGGGGTGAGAATGGAGCTGTTCCTTTAGTATTTAAGACCTTAGACTCTGAGATCAAATGTCCAGAATTTATAGTGCATCTCTCCTGTTGACCATTTGTATGATCCAGGATTTTAAAACATCTCGCTGGGCCCCAATTTCTTCTTCTGTTTAGGAAAATTGCTTATTCTATGGGATTGTTTCGAGGATTCAATAAACCCTACAGTGTTTGGCATGCTTTCCTTCATAGTCTCATTCATCCATCCATTATATTTTTGAGTACACACTATATGGAAGGTATCCAATATACAGAAATGAAAAGACATGGATTTGGCCCTCAAGCACTTACAATCTAGGATTGCATAGATGTTGATATAATTAAAATTAAAACCAAGTTCATTTAGTCTCATGTCTTTCCTGGCATCTTCTATTAATGACTAAAATTTTTGTATTTCCTTCCAACTACTCTCCTGTAACTCATAACCTACAATCTCCCATATTACCTACACAGCCTATAGATACACCAACCTCCACAAGTCCAAAGTGGAACCCTAGGCCTTTTGGACCTTTTGGACCCCCCACCTCTGTGAACTATACCACCCACTCACACAAACAACCAGTCTTTTCCTCTTCCCAATTCAGGCATACAATTAAGAACAAATTTATGTCTAATTTTTTGTTGTTTTGTATGATCTATAGTAGGTATAATTCTAAGATGGCTCCAAGATTTCCTAGGAACATGTACACATAGTGCATATCTCTGGAATTGTGAATAGGATGAATTTTACTCTTGCCATTAGGAACAGTGGTGGTTAGTAATATGGCACAGTTCACTAAGAAAATGAGGTTGTCCAAGTGGACCCTACCCACACACATAGGTCCTTCTTTGAAAACAGAATTTACTCAGGATGGTCATAGAGTGGGAATCCAGATGACTTGAAGAAAACAAGCATCTGTGTTGTGAGCTATATATAGAGAAGGATTTCTGCAGGGAGATAACAGCAGCTACCATCTCATAGTGACCGGGAAAACTATAACCTCAGTTGTGTACATGCAAGGAAATAAGTTCTACCAACAAGATGAATGAGGATGGAGGAGGACCTTGAGCCCCAGACGAGAACTATAGCCCTGGCTGACACTTGATTTCAGCTTCATGTGATCTTACCCAGTGAGCACACCCACATCAGGTCCAGACTTCTGACCCGTGGAATTGTGAGCTAATAAAAAGGTGATTTTTTTCAGCTGTTAAGGGTGTGCTATTTTGTTCCACAGAAATAGAAATCAAATCCGCCATCTCACAGATATGCCAGTTTCTCTACTTTCCTGTGCTAGCTTTGACTCAGTTCTCACCTAGACCACTGCAGCTGTCTCCTGACTAGTCTCTTCACCTCCACTCTCAAAGCCTCTTGAATCATCCAGGTTTCACAGATGATAGAATGTACTTTCTAAAATGGGAATCTGCTCACATCCATCTACTGCTTTAAACCCCCTCAAAGTGGCTTCCATGGTGGCTCAGACAGTAAAGAATCTGCCTGCAGTGTGGGAGACCTGGGTTTGATCTCTGGGTTGGGAAGACCCCCTGGGAAGGGAATGACAACCCACTCCAGTATTCTTGCCTGGAGAATCATATTGACAGAGGAGCCTAGTGAGCTACATTTTATTGGGTAATAAAGAGCTGGACACGACTGAGTGACTAACCCTCTCTCTTTCACAGAGATTGAATTTACATCTCCTTCATTGGCAAGTGAAACCTTTATCACAGGGCCACCTAGGTAGTCATATGAACTGATACTTTTATTTATTAACTGTCTGTCCATTTATTCTACTCATAATAATAGTAACTTAAATATATTTTTTAAAACATCATAGTTAAAATTTTAATTAGAATGATAAATAGGAAAAATATCTATTATATGATAAATTACCAACAAATTATGTAGAAGAAGACTATGTAATAGAAAAATATGAGAACATTAATAGGTACCATATTTCATTAATCCTAGGATGCACATTTTCTATACTTTAAAACCTCTAGAATCAGAGTAACTATTTTAAATGATAACAAGAGGTATTTGTGATACAGTTTAGCAGCAGAGGTTATATTTGAAAGTTCTCTTGGTGGTATGAAAATAATGGCATATTTTATAATCAGTAGTGTTTCAAGGTTAATATGATGCCGTCATTTACAGCAAAATAAATGTACAGAACTTCAGGCCCTGGCTGACACTTGATTTCAGCTTCATGTGATCTTACCCAGTGAGCACACCCACATCAGGTCCAGACTTCTGACCCGTGGAATTGTGAGCTAATAAAAAGGTGATTTTTTTCAGCTGTTAAGGGTGTGCTATTTTGTTCCACAGAAATAGAAATCAAATCCGCCATCTCACAGATATGCCAGTTTCTCTACTTTCCTGTGCTAGCTTTGACTCAGTTCTCACCTAGACCACTGCAGCTGTCTCCTGACTAGTCTCTTCACCTCCACTCTCAAAGCCTCTTGAATCATCCAGGTTTCACAGATGATAGAATGTACTTTCTAAAATGGGAATCTGCTCACATCCATCTACTGCTTTAAACCCCCTCAAAGTGGCTTCCATGGTGGCTCAGACAGTAAAGAATCTGCCTGCAGTGTGGGAGACCTGGGTTTGATCTCTGGGTTGGGAAGACCCCCTGGGAAGGGAATGACAACCCACTCCAGTATTCTTGCCTGGAGAATCATATTGACAGAGGAGCCTAGTGAGCTACATATATTGGGTAATAAAGAGCTGGACACGACTGAGTGACTAACCCTCTCTCTTTCACAGAGATTGAATTTACATCTCCTTCATTGGCAAGTGAAACCTTTATCACAGGGCCACCTAGGTAGTCATATGAACTGATACTTTTATTTATTAACTGTCTGTCCATTTATTCTACTCATAATAATAGTAACTTAAATATATTTTTTAAAACATCATAGTTAAAATTTTAATTAGAATGATAAATAGGAAAAATATCTATTATATGATAAATTACCAACAAATTATGTAGAAGAAGACTATGTAATAGAAAAATATGAGAACATTAATAGGTACCATATTTCATTAATCCTAGGATGCACATTTTCTATACTTTAAAACCTCTAGAATCAGAGTAACTATTTTAAATGATAACAAGAGGTATTTGTGATACAGTTTAGCAGCAGAGGTTATATTTGAAAGTTCTCTTGGTGGTATGAAAATAATGGCATATTTTATAATCAGTAGTGTTTCAAGGTTAATATGATGCCGTCATTTACAGCAAAATAAATGTACATTGTCAGTAAACATAAAAATATAACATACTAATAATATGTAATTCTATTTGCAGGGAAATGGAAATTGAAATTATATACTTAAGTTGGCCTATCAGATTGAGAAATATAATTTCCTTATGATAGCACTGGTGTGGACTCTAGAGCCAGAAAATGGGTCATCTTTTATTCTGTTAGTGAGAAAGCAGATTGGTACAAACTTTTCAAAGAAATAAAAGTGGTACAATGTATCAAAAGTCTTTAAAATATATGTTCTCTTTCACAAGGATATGCTCATCTAAGAAATTAAACAATAAAAGGCATCCTTTTATTTTTTGTGGCCACCCAGCATCCTTTCCCCTTTTGTTTGTTGTTGTGTTTCGTATATTGAAATCCTTTGAAACCACTCTATTTCCATTATCACTTCATAATTTAGAGTCAGCTGATATCTTTCTAGCTCCAGGGCTAAGGGCCTCCAAAGCTTTCCATCCAGCCAGCCACAGTCACAGGCTCAGGGATGGACTCAGGACTCAGTATGGTCCTCATGAGTCAGGTGTGTGTGTGCTCAGTTGCTCAACTGGGCCCAGGATGCTTGATCCAGTTCTGAGAAAAAAACTTTCCCCCCTTTTGCTGGACAGGAATACAGGAGGAACTGACTTAGGGACATTTTATCACTGTGTGAAACCTGAGAATAAGTCTACCATGAAAGAAGGCAAGGCAGAGAAGTGAAAAGGCAGTGGGTTCTGCTGGAAATGATTCAGTGCCTGGATCAAGCAGCACCAGCTCTAGCTCTGGATTTTGCAGTTATACAAAATACTGGAGAGACAGACAACTGCTGGGCTGTGCTCAGTCATGTTGACTCTGTGTGACCCTGTGGACTGTAGCATGCCAGGCTCCTCTGTCCATGGAGTTCTCCAGGCATGAATACTAGAGTGGGTTGTCGTTTCCTATTCCAGGCGATCTTCTTGACCCAGAGATTAAACTTACATCTCTTTCATTGGCAGGTGAATTCTTTACCAGTGGGCCACCTAGGAAGTCATATGAACTGATCCTTTTATTTATTATAGTAACTGTCAGTTTATTTTCTATGTTGCTTGAATTAGTTCAGGTTGGATTTTTTTTGTCACTTGTGGTCAAAACAGTCTTAATGGATACATATGTTGAGAATATAATTAGGGATGTACAAGAAGACTTTTATCTAAGTAAAAAGATTTCAGAATTATTTATCCCAGTGAAAAACTGAAAATAACTAGAAGAGTCAACAATAGAAGAGGAGTTAATGTCTGAAACATCCACAGAGACACCGTGTTCCCGGCACTGTCGTGGGAAGTCTATGTACACAGGGACTCCTCTTATCTTCCCAAGAAATCTATGGCATCAGTACTAGTGTTATCTCTATTTTGCAGTTGAAGACAGTGAGACATAGAAAGGTCAACTAATGAGCTCACAGTCACCCACATACAGTAGAAGAGGTGAGTATGAATACAGACAGAATAACTCCAGAAACTATTCTTTTCACTATTAAGCTATACCAGTTCTGAAGTCAACTGTGATCAATCCATATAATGAAATATGCATCATCCTATTGCAAATATATTTACTGATATCAAATATATTGATAATATATCATAAAGGAGCAAATCAGGTTATGAAAGAGCGCATAGATTTCCAGTTTCCAATTCAGCATAAAAGCACCGTAGAAATCACTACTCCAACCCAACAGGTAAAAGCTAAACAGATTGAAGAATCCACTCTTCTTGTATCCATGAGAGATGTGAGGTCACAGGCCAGACCGCTGCCCCCCAGACTGGAGAAACAGGCAGATACAGAGAATCAGAATTGACTGGAGCAGAAACTTTGTGGATAAGTCCTCTGTGGAAACAGTGCTCAATTGCAATTGATGAATTACTGGAGGTTCAGTGTAGACAAGCCTGAGACAGATCATAGGAGGTCCCCAAACTTTTGTGAGCTTCACCTGCAGGGTCTCAGCAGTATCCTCATATTGAAGATCAGAGAAAAATCCCCTTGAGTTTCCAGCAGGAGGAGGGAAAAGGAATCATTTTGAGATACACCAGAAAATTCCATTCTTAATAAGGCTCGCCCTTAAGAGGAACTGTTTTACCAGAGCCTAGATTGTTCAGTTGTGTGTTTTTCTTTTTCCCCCAAAGCCAAACTGACCTGAGGGAAAGGAAATAACTGATTCCAGCTGGCTCTAGCCATCCTTCTCACCTAACACATGGTGCAGGGAGGACCAAGAAGCAAATGCTAGGTCACAATCTGGAGAAACAGTCAAACTAAAAGACTGAGACCTCAGTATTAGACTACATAGCATTTCCACTCCAAACACACTTGGCCATGGCATTACTAAAGGCCTATTACAGCAGTTCCTTTTACCCAATATATCATATCCAGTTACTAGGAAGAAAAATTACAAGACATACTAAAAGTTAAAAAACTGAATTTGAAGAGACAAAAACAAAATCTTCAGGGATGCTGGCAGGGATGTAGGAGTTATCAGACTTGGAATTTAAAACAACTATGACTGACATGGTAAGGGGTCTAATGGAAAATGGAAAAAGTAGACAGCATGTATGAGTAGGTGGATAATATGAGCAGAGAGATGAAAACTGTAAGAATCAAAAAGACCATGTGTGGTATATGATCTATAAGTGCATTTTCTTTTTTCTTCAGAAAGTGTATGTTTTTTTTTTTTTTTTTTAAGTAAGTCATTCTTTTCTTTTTTTTAAAGATTTATTTATTTATTTACTTTGGGCGGGCTCGGGTTGGGGAGGGAGGCGAGTGGGCGGGCCACTTCTATTGGTCTTTTATTTCTCTATTTTCATTCGTCTTCGTTCTTTGGCTCCTGAGGGCCTCCCATCGCGGTGGCGTCTGTCGTTGCAGAGCACCAGCTCTGGGCGCATGCGCTCCAGAGCTCTGGCTAGGTGATTGGACATATCAGTCCAGCCCTTCCGCGGCACATGGGATCTTCCCAGGCCAGGGCTCGAACCGGCGCCCCTTGCACTGCAAGGCGGTGTCCTTACCCACTGGACCACCAGGGAAGCCCAAGTGTATGTTTTTTTAAAGTAATTCTATCTAAGTAGTTGCAAGAAATTATTCATCTACTTTTTGTAGATTATGTTGTTGATAATCAAATCTGTAATTATCTGAAATAAAATAGGCTGAAGAAGTCAAATAACAGCAATTTCATATGGTTCAATGTAGAAGCTAACCCTCTTTTGCCCAGTGAAGATGAAGCATGACCATCCAGCTTCTTTCATTAGGAGACAGATTCCTCGTTCCTCAATCTTTACTGTCTTTCTACGCTCTCACTTTATCTTCTGCTTCCAAGGATAGTTTAAAACAACCACACAGTCACAAAGCTCGTTTAAAAGTGTTGCATTGATTGCTTGTATGCTTTATATTCCCACCTCAACTTGCCCTGCTGTTAAGATATAGGCTGCACATTTCTTACTGCATGGTGACTCATAAATCCAAAAGTAAAACAGTAAGCTAAATGCTTTCTGTTCCAGGAATTACACCCCTTAAATGCATGTTAAAAGATATTAGCACAGGCAGGGATTAGGAGTTATCAGACTTGGAATTTAAAACAACTATGACTGACATGGTAAGGGGTCTAATGGAAAATGGAAAAAGTAGACAGCATGTATGAGTAGGTGGATAATATGAGCAGAGAGATGAAAACTGTAAGAATCAAAAAGACCATGTGTGGTATATGATCTATAAGTGCATTTTCTTTTTTCTTCAGAAAGTGTATGTTTTTTTTTTTTTTTTTTAAGTAAGTCATTCTTTTCTTTTTTTTAAAGATTTATTTATTTATTTACTTTGGGCGGGCTCGGGTTGGGGAGGGAGGCGAGTGGGCGGGCCACTTCTATTGGTCTTTTATTTCTCTATTTTCATTCGTCTTCGTTCTTTGGCTCCTGAGGGCCTCCCATCGCGGTGGCGTCTGTCGTTGCAGAGCACCAGCTCTGGGCGCATGCGCTCCAGAGCTCTGGCTAGGTGATTGGACATATCAGTCCAGCCCTTCCGCGGCACATGGGATCTTCCCAGGCCAGGGCTCGAACCGGCGCCCCTTGCACTGCAAGGCGGTGTCCTTACCCACTGGACCACCAGGGGAAGCCCAAGTGTATGTTTTTTTTAATGTAATTCTATCTAAGTAGTTGCAAGAAATTACTCATCTACTTTTTTTGTAGATTATGTTGTTGATAATCAAATCTGTAATTATCTGAAATAAAATAGGCTGAAGAAGTCAAATAACAGCAATTTCATATGGTTCAATGTAGAAGCTAACCCTCTTTTGCCCAGTGAAGATGAAGCATGACCATCCAGCTTCTTTCATTAGGAGACAGATTCCTCGTTCCTCAATCTTTACTGTCTTTCTACGCTCTCACTTTATCTTCTGCTTCCAAGGATAGTTTAAAACAACCACACAGTCACAAAGCTCGTTTAAAAGTGTTGCATTGATTGCTTGTATGCTTTATATTCCCACCTCAACTTGCCCTGCTGTTAAGATATAGGCTGCACATTTCTTACTGCATGGTGACTCATAAATCCAAAAGTAAAACAGTAAGCTAAATGCTTTCTGTTCCAGGAATTAACACACGCACATGTTAAACTATGTTACTAATCCCAGAATTAGAACACCAAGAGGATTTCAATCCAGCAAAATAGAGTAATAAAACTTTAATGTAGCCCTAAACATTTAATGCCTGTACCTTCCAACCCAACAATACTGTATAGGAGAAGATGGAATTTCATACAATAGTCCCACAGATTCATCAGCCAAGAGAGCTCCCAATGAAATGAATAGTGCCCGTGAATGCCATTGGCAGATAAGAAAGCAGGAGAGAAAGACGAGGAAGGAGAAGGGTCCTATTCTGGACAGTGGCTAACATATCCATCAGGAAAGTTGCTAGTAACAAAATAGCCAACTAACATTAGTCGAAACAAATATAGGGTTTTTTCCCATATAAATGTAAATGTGTTGAGCTAGTATGGATCATTAGCGCAATGACATCAGTTCTTCTCATCCTTTTAGGCAGGCATAGCCTGTTGGATTTTTATCCTCACACTTGTCCCATCATGGACACAACACACAGTTATAGCTTCTCACAATGGCAAAATGTCTGGCACATAGTAGGTTCTCACAAGCACTGGTGCCTTTTTCTGTCCAGTTTCTAGTCCTTCATGAACAGCCTAAAAGAGTAAGAAAAGATTTCACCTCCTCTTTGCACAGTCAGCAAGTGTATTTCCCCTAAAGGAGACTTTGACAGCTCTCGGTATGGCGTGCTCCTGCTGGGCAGACACCCTGCCAGGACTGGCAGAAGCAGGGGCTTTCTTGCTACACAGTCACATACTGATCTGGTGCGTTCAGCCGTGGATGAGATATCAGAGTCAGATTCACTGCAAGGGCACTGCCTGGGCCGTAGGAGTTCAGACAGAGAGAGCCAAGCCTTCTAAGGCTTCTTTCCTTAGGAGGTGGCTATGTCCCTGCTGTGCTCCTGACAGCTGAGTTTTCAGAGCCGTGTGTACTAAGTCATTTCAGTCACGTCTGACTCTTTGCAACCCCATGGATTGTAGCCCTCCAGGCTTCTCTGCCCATGGGATTCTCCAGGTAAGAATACTGGAGTGGGTTGCCATGCTCTTCTCTGAGGGAATCTTCCTGACCGAGTGATCAAACCCGTGTCTCTTATGTTTCCTGCATTGGCAGGTGGGTTATTTACTGCCAGCACCACCAAATCCTACTGGCAGGGTGAGGAATATTTTGGGGAAAGCATTCATGAGAAAGAAAGGAATGATGGGCTATAGGAAGCTACCATTGTTTAGCACTACTAAAGCAGAGGTGAAGTTATCTGTTTTTCCATTCATTCAATAGTATAGAAATTTCACAATAGTCCCACAGATTCATCAAGAGAGCTTGAAATGAATAGTGCCCGTGAATATAAAAAACTTTGGACAGTGGCTAACATATCCATCAGGAAAGTTGCTAGTAACAAAATAGCCAACTAACATTAGTCGAAACAAATATAGGGTTTTTTCCCATATAAATGTAAATGTGTTGAGCTAGTATGGATCATTAGCGCAATGACATCAGTTCTTCTCATCCTTTTAGGCAGGCATAGCCTGTTGGATTTTTATCCTCACACTTGTCCCATCATGGACACAACACACAGTTATAGCTTCTCACAATGGCAAAATGTCTGGCACATAGTAGGTTCTCACAAGCACTGGTGCCTTTTTCTGTCCAGTTTCTAGTCCTTCATGAACAGCCAAAAAGAGTAAGAAAAGATTTCACCTCCTCTTTGCACAGTCAGCAAGTGTATTTCCCCTAAAGGAGACTTTGACAGCTCTCGGTATGGCGTGCTCCTGCTGGGCAGACACCCTGCCAGGACTGGCAGAAGCAGGGGCTTTCTTGCTACACAGTCACATACTGATCTGGTGCGTTCAGCCGTGGATGAGATATCAGAGTCAGATTCACTGCAAGGGCACTGCCTGGGCCGTAGGAGTTCAGACAGAGAGAGCCAAGCCTTCTAAGTCTTCTTTCCTTTGGAGGTGGCTATGTCCCTGCTGTGCTCCTGACAGCTGAGTTTTCAGAGCCGTGTGTACTAAGTCATTTCAGTCACGTCTGACTCTTTGCAACCCCATGGATTGTAGCCCTCCAGGCTTCTCTGCCCATGGGATTCTCCAGGTAAGAATACTGGAGTGGGTTGCCATGCTCTTCTCTGAGGGAATCTTCCTGACCGAGTGATCAAACCCGTGTCTCTTATGTTTCCTGCATTGGCAGGTGGGTTATTTACTGCCAGCACCACCAAATCCTACTGGCAGGGTGAGGAATATTTTGGGGAAAGCATTCATGAGAAAGAAAGGAATGATGGGCTATAGGAAGCTACCATTGTTTAGCACTACTAAAGCAGAGGTGAAGTTATCTGTTTTTCCATTCATTCAATAGGTTTTTTTAGCTGTTACTTTTTTAACACTCACCATCTAGAAAGCACCCTTCTAGATGTTTGGGATTTAGCAGTGGATTTAACAGATTGAATCTTCATCCTCTGTATGCAAAACACTCATGCACACACATAGAGCCATACTTTCTCTGCCCTCTGTCCAGGTCTGTGCTCTGTGAGTCTATCCCCTTTGCAGACTTTACAAGCCAGGCTGCCTGGCTTTCTACCTTTTGCTAAGGGTTTGGCCATAGGAAGGTATAGCTGGAAATTGGAAGCTGAGAGGTGAAAGAAGTCAAGTTATTTCTTTCTCTTATTCCCAAGTCTTTGACCCATGGTTTCTGGCAATGACTGCATTCTTCTGGACCATGAGCCCCTACTAGATGATTGCTCTTGCTTGGCCCCAGCTGTCACTGGACTCTGTAACACTTTTCTCTCTTCTTGCTCCTACCGCCCTAAGTTTGGTAACATCTTTCTACCACTGCTAGTCTGTGGATGCTTCAGTGCTCCCTTCTGGTTAACTCTTCTCATTCTGTAAGTATGCCCTGAATTAAAGTCCCCTGAATCATTGCAGCTGCATTCTGCCTATTGCTAGGATCCTAACTCTAAACTGGCTATGTAACCTGTGAGGCCCAATGAAAATAAAAAATGGTGGGCCCCGTATTAAAAAAGAAAAAGAAATCTCATTGAAAGTACTAAATTAGGCAACTTTTTTCTTTAGAAAATGTTGTTGTTTATAAAATGAAACTGGAGTAAAGTTGATATATGAGTAATAACATATATATTGAAAAAGGTATGTCTGGAGTCATAAATTTATATAATACAATAGGTACCAATGTAAAATTTGATCATAAGATTTATCCTGGATCACTTTTCTACTAATCAATTTATTAGGTCATGAAAATATATACTTTTAGCAAGTTCATTTTAATAAATAAAATTAAAGAAACATCAATCACTCCTGGAAAATGTAAATTACAAATCATGTTTGGAAAAGATTTCATTTTGAGAAGAATCGTCCTGCCTGATGCAACTTTATTAATAAGCTGTGAAGAGTATTTCATAGGCTGTGACAAATTGGGATACATTTAAGGCAAATTATTTTAAAATAAAATTGTATTACATTTGGAGCTGATTCTTGGGGGATAATTTTTCTAAAAATATTTAACTCTTCATACAAACAACTTTCATGTAAGTCTACATTTAATTTTAAATATAAATTTACACAATGGTGCTTTTTTTTAAATAATTCTTTATTTTAAAGATTTTAGAGTTTTGTTGTTCACCAACATGTATGTTCCCAGATCATTCATATGCATATCCCTGTTCCACACCCACCCACCCAGTTCCCCCCCCACCCCTCCAGACCATCGCCCCAAGTGATTGTAGGCACTCCTATTCCCTTAGCACAATGACAATAGCTATCTTTTCCGCACGTGCCAGTATAGGTTTCGATGTAACTTCCTCTATGCCTCCCTCTCACTGTTTGTTCTCCACAATGTCCTTATGCCTATTCTTTGTTCCATGAGTTCACTGCGTGTGTTATCATGACCATCTTACTAGATTCCATATATATGAGTTAGTATACTGTACTTCTCTTTCTCTTTTTGACTTACTTCACGTTTTATGATAGGTTCTAGAGCTAGCCACCTCATTAGGACTGAGTCTTCTGCATTTCGCTAGGATCCTAACTCTAAACTGGCTATGTAACCTGTGAGGCCCAATGAAAATAAAAATGGTGTGCCCGCTATTAAAAAAGAAAAAGAAATCTCATTGAAAGTACTAAATTAGGCAACTTTTTTCTTTAGAAAATGTTGTTGTTTATAAAATGAAACTGGAGTAAAGTTGATATATGAGTAATAACATATATATTGAAAAAGGTATGTCTGGAGTCATAAATTTATATAATACAATAGGTACCAATGTAAAATTTGATCATAAGATTTATCCTGGATCACTTTTCTACTAATCAATTTATTAGGTCATGAAAATATATACTTTTAGCAAGTTCATTTTAATAAATAAAATTAAAGAAACATCAATCACTCCTGGAAAATGTAAATTACAAATCATTTTTGGGAAAAAGGGATTTCATTTTGAGAAGAATCGTCCTGCCTGATGCAACTTTATTAATAAGCTGTGAAGAGTATTTCATAGGCTGTGACAAATTGGGATACATTTAAGGCAAATTATTTTAAAATAAAATTGTATTACATTTGGAGCTGATTCTTGGGGGATAATTTTTCTAAAAATATTTAACTCTTCATACAAACAACTTTCATGTAAGTCTACATTTAATTTTAAATATAAATTTACACAATGGTGCTTTTTTTTAAATAATTCTTTATTTTAAAGATTTTAGAGTTTTGTTGTTCACCAACATGTATGTTCCCAGATCATTCATATGCATATCCCTGTTCCACACCCACCCACCCAGTTCCCCCACCCCTCCAGACCATCGCCCCAAGTGATTGTAGGCACTCCTATTCCCTTAGCACAATGACAATAGCTATCTTTTCCGCACGTGCCAGTATAGGTTTCGATGTAACTTCCTCTATGCCTCCCTCTCACTGTTTGTTCTCCACAATGTCCTTATGCCTATTCTTTGTTCCATGAGTTCACTGCGTGTGTTATCATGACCATCTTACTAGATTCCATATATATGAGTTAGTATACTGTACTTCTCTTTCTCTTTTTGACTTACTTCACGTTTTATGATAGGTTCTAGAGCTAGCCACCTCATTAGGACTGAGTCTTCTGCATTTCTTTTAACAGCTGAGTAGTATTCCATTGTATATATGTACCAAAGCTTCTGTATCCATTCATTCATCGATGGACATCTAGGTTGTTTCCATATTCTGGCTATTGTATAGAGAGCTGCAATGAACATTGGGGTACAGGTGTCTCAGTTTTGATTTCATCAGGATATAGGCCTAGTAGTGGGATTGCTGGGTCATAGGGTGCTTCTATTTTTAGTTTTTTAAGGAATCTCCATACTGTCTTCCATAGAGGCTGTATCAATTGACATTCCCACCAGCAATGCAAGAGGGTTTCCTTTTCTCCGCACCCTCTCCAGCATTTATTGTCTGTCGATTTATTGATGGCCATTCTGATGGGTGTGAGGTGATATCTCATTGTAGTTTTAATTTGCATTTCTCTAATGATGAGCGAGGTTGAACATCGTTTCACGTGCTTTTGGGCCATCTGTATGTCCTCTTTGGAGAGGTGTCTCTTTAGATCTTTTTCCCATTTTTTGATTGGGTTGTTCATTTTTCCCATGCTGAGTTGTCTGAGTTGCTTGTAGATTTTGGAGATTAATTCTTTGTCTGTTGTTTCATGTGCTATGATTTTCTCCCACTCTGTGGGGTGTCTGTTGAACTTTTTTATAATTTCTTTAGCTGTACAAAAGCTTTTAAGTTTCATGAGGTCCCACATGTTCATTTTTCTTTTCAGTTCCGCTATTTGAGTAGGTGGGTCAGAGAAGATCTTGCTTTGATTGATGTCCTTGACGGTTTTGCCTATATTCTCCTCTAAGAGTTTGATGGTTTCTGGTCTTATATTTAAGTCTTTAATCCACTTTGAGTTGATCTTTGTGTATGGTGTCAGGGAATGTTCCACCTTCATTTTTTGGCATGTAGCTGTGCAATTTTCCCAGCACCACTTGTTGAAGAGGCTGTCTTTGTCCCATTTTATAGTTTCACCTCCTTTGTCAAAAATAAGGTACCCATAGGTGCGTGGGTTTATCTCTGGGTTCTCAATCTTGTTCCATTGGTCTGTAGTTCTGTTTTTGTGCCAGTACCAGACTGTCTTGATGACTGTTGCTTTGTAGTAGAGTCTGAAGTTAGGGAGGCTGATTCCTCCAGGTCCGTTTTTCTTTCTCAGGATTGCTTTGGCTATTTGAGGTCTTTTGTGTTTCCATATGAACTGTGTTATTGTTTGGTCTAGTTCTGTGAAGAATGTTATTGGAAGTTTAATAGGTATTGCATTGAATCTGTAGATGATATTTGGCAGTATGGTCATTTTCAGAATATTGATTCTTCCGACCCAGGAACATGGAATGTCTCTCCATCTAAGTCTTCTTTAATTTCTTGCATGAGTGTCTTGTAATTTTCTGTGTACAATTCTTTTGTTTCTTTGGGTAGGTTTATTCCTAGGTATTTGATTCTTTTGGTTGCAGTGGTGAAGGGGATTGCCTCTTTGATTTTGTTTTCTGATTTTTCATTGTTTGTGTATAGGAGTGCCAGTGATTTCTGTGTGTTGACTTTGTATCCTGCGACTTGGCTGAATTCGCTGATTAACTCTAGTAGCTTTGTGACTGTGTCTTTGGGGTTTTTTATGTATAGTATCATGTCGTCTGCAAAAAGAGAGAACTTGACTTCTTCCTTTCCTATCTGGATTCCTTTGATTTCTTTTTCTTCTCTTATTGCTGTTGCTAGCACTTCCAGGACTATGTTGAAAAGTAGTGGTGAAAGTTGGCACCCCTGTCTTGTTCCTGATTTTAGGGGGAATGCTTTGAGTTTTTCACCGTTGAGGATAATGTTCGCTGTAGGTTTCTCATATATGGCTTTTATTATGTTGAGATAGGTTCCTTTTATACCCATTTTCTGAAGATTTTTTTTTTATCATAAATGGATGTTGTACTTTGTCAAAGGCTTTTTCTGCATCTATTGAGATGATCGTGTGATTTTTGTCTCTCAATTTGTTGATATGGTGTGTCACACAATGATGCTTTAATGTTCTTTTGACTTTCTTTAGTTTATAGATATTGTTTAAGAAGCTGAAAGTGACTTTGTGATTTGTATATCATTTAAAATGCCTGTTTCTGCATTATATCACTATATCTCCAATTGGAAGAAAACATTCATTTAAAAAGTATCTTCCTTGATAATAATTGGTTTGTCTGAAGATTCGTATGATCATGGTGTCCTTTTCTATTAAATGCAGTGTCTTTACATTTAATTTCTATCTCTAAGCTTGTGAATATTTACTTTGTAATATTTCAGCAGCTTTCAAAAAACAGGAATTCTAAGCTCTGAAGAACTGCAATGACTTTCTGGTGTGCTTTATTGTAGTTTCATTGTGTGTGCTTTTATATTGTAATTATTTGATGACAAAGTTTACTGTCTGGGCACAAGTAATTTCTGTCCAATTCTTAGAATGGAAAGTTAATATTTGTGCAAGGCCTTAAGAACAGGCTCCAGGGATGGGGTAGATGGGCAAGCCAGCCTCCTGCCAGGGGTTCTGAAGGTGCTTTATTTTCTTTTTGTTTCTTTGGGTAGGTTTATTCCTAGATATTTGATTCTTTTGGTTGCAATGGTGAAGGGGATTGCCTCTTTGATTTTGTTTTCTGATTTTTCATTGTTTGTGTATAGGAGTGCCAGTGATTTCTGTGTGTTGACTTTGTATCCTGCGACTTGGCTGAATTCGCTGATTAACTCTAGTAGCTTTGTGACTGTGTCTTTGGGGTTTTTTATGTATAGTATCATGTCGTCTGCAAAAAGAGAGAACTTGACTTCTTCCTTTCCTATCTGGATTCCTTTGATTTCTTTTTCTTCTCTTATTGCTGTTGCTAGCACTTCCAGGACTATGTTGAAAAGTAGTGGTGAAAGTTGGCACCCCTGTCTTGTTCCTGATTTTAGGGGGAATGCTTTGAGTTTTTCACCGTTGAGGATAATGTTCGCTGTAGGTTTCTCATATATGGCTTTTATTATGTTGAGATAGGTTCCTTTTATACCCATTTTCTGAAGATTTTTTTTTTATCATAAATGGATGTTGTACTTTGTCAAAGGCTTTTTCTGCATCTATTGAGATGATCGTGTGATTTTTGTCTCTCAATTTGTTGATATGGTGTGTCACACAATGATGCTTTAATGTTCTTTTGACTTTCTTTAGTTTATAGATATTGTTTAAGAAGCTGAAAGTGACTTTGTGATTTGTATATCATTTAAAATGCCTGTTTCTGCATTATATCACTATATCTCCAATTGGAAGAAAACATTCATTTAAAAAGTATCTTCCTTGATAATAATTGGTTTGTCTGAAGATTCGTATGATCATGGTGTCCTTTTCTATTAAATGCAGTGTCTTTACATTTAATTTCTATCTCTAAGCTTGTGAATATTTACTTTGTAATATTTCAGCAGCTTTCAAAAATCAGGAATTCTAAGCTCTGAAGAACTGCAATGACTTTCTGGTGTGCTTTATTGTAGTTTCATTGTGTGTGCTTTTATATTGTAATTATTTGATGACAAAGTTTACTGTCTGGGCACAAGTAATTTCTGTCCAATTCTTAGAATGGAAAGTTAATATTTGTGCAAGGCCTTAAGAACAGGCTCCAGGGATGGGGTAGATGGGCAAGCCAGCCTCCTGCCAGGGGTTCTGAAGGTGCTCCCTTTTGCATCTGTGCCTATTGCTGCTTTTGCTACTATTGTTGCTTTGACTATTGGCCATCTCAGCCTCCTCCTGGCCCTTGACTTACCCTGCACAGTCCTGTTGGTGTGTGCATGCACATTAAATGGCTAGGCCAACTATGTGTGGGGTGCTGCTGCTGGACCACAACAGTGTGTGCACACTAGTGTCCAGAATATCTCCTCTGCTCATCCTCTGCTCTGTGCATATCCCATGGTAATGTTAGACTGTATATACTAAGCACAAGTTCAAGGATAAAATTGTGAAGAACTTCAAGATAGCAGCAGTGGAGACCTAAACCAGGCACAGGGTCCTTCTAAGCACGGTGGCCTGTTCAACAGCACAGGTCACGTGCTCATGTAGTTAGCCCTGATCTAATAGGTACAGTTCATGAAATTTATCATCAGCAGAAGACATTGAAAATGAACAGATGAACAGGGAAATACATGCTAACATACCTGGTGTTTAGAGTGAAGTATTACAGAAACAAAACAGAGCAAGGAGACAGTGTCAGGGAATAAGCTGTAGTGAATCTATCTAGCGTAGTCACATCAGGCCTGTCTGATGAGATGGCATTTGAGGAGAGACAAGAATGAATCGAGAGTGTGAACCTTAGTATGACTAGGGGTAGGGCATTCCCATCAAAAGGAAGAATGGGTACCCAATCCCTGATGCGGGAACATGGTTTAAGAGTTGAAGCAAAAGCAAGACAGACAGGTTACTAGGAAGCAAGTAGGAGAGTAGTAGAAAGTGAGGTCAAGAGAGATCAGTGGGGCCTGACTGGACTTTGAATTTATTGCTAGTGCATAGGAATTAGTGGAGAAAAGTTGAGAGCTGGAAGAGACAAGAACAGACTGTGGGTCGATGGTAGGATTGTTGCAGTTTGTCCCCTAAGCCTCACTGGTGCCTCTCCTCCTTTCTTGTGACCTCATTCATTGCTGTGATCATGGTAGTCGTCTTGCAGTTCTTCAAAGACTTCTTTCCTCCCTGGGACCCTTATTCATACTGTGCTTTCTGTCGGGATGATCTCTGATCTCTCTTCTCATGGTGGACTCGCTTACCTTTGCAGTCTCCACTTGAATTTCACTTACTCCAGAAGCTGGCACCGTGTCTCATGTATCTCCCCAATGATTCTGTCTCAGCTCTTTTAAGTTTCCTTCGTGGCACTGATTTATATCCACATATTCAGTTTGCATGCTTACTTGACTATAATTTACATTTAAGATAATGTGTTTACTTATTTTTGGTCTATCTCTTCAGCCAAAATGTAGAATCTATCAGGGCCAGGATTATGTCTTCTTTTTTAAAAATATTTTATACAGTTTTTAAAGGTTGCAGTTATTAAGTATTTGCTGTATTCCCTGTGGTATAATACATCCTTAGGCCTTTCTTACACCCAGCAGTTTGTATCTACCACCCCCCTACCTCACATATTGCTCCTCTGTAACCATGAGTTTGTTCTCTGTATCTGTGGGTCTTCTTTTTTCATTATATTCACCTTTTGTAGTTCAGCCACTCAAGTCATGTCTGACTCTTTGCAACGCCATGGATTGCAGTGTGTCAGGCTTCCCTGTCCTTCACTGTCACTTGGACTTTGCTCAAACTCATGTCCATTGAGTTGATGATGCCATCCAATAATATCATCCTCTGTTACCTACTTCTCTTCCTGCCCTCAGTCTTTCCCAGCATCACGGTCTTTTCCACTGAGATGGCTCTTCACATCAGGTGGCCAAAGTATTGGAACTTCAGCTTCAGCATCAGTCCTTCCGATGAGTATTCAGGGTTTATTTCTTTTAGAATTGACTGGTTTGATCTCCTTACTATCCAAGGGACTCTCAAGGGTCTTCTGTAGCACCACAGTTCAGATGCATCAGTTCTTTGAAGCTCAGCCTTCTTCATGGTCCAACTCTCAAATCCAGCATGACTACTGGAAAAACCATAGCTTTGACTATATGGACTTTTGTCAGCAAAGTGATGTCTCTGCTTTTTAATACACTGTCTAAGTTTGTCATAGCTTTTCTTCCAAGGAACAAGTGTCTTTTAATTTCATGGCTATAGTCATTATCCTCAGTGATCCTGGAGTGCAAGAAAATAGTCTGTCACTGTTTTCATTTGTCCCCATCTCATTGACATGAAGTGATGGTATCAGATGCCATGATCTTAGTTTTTTGAATGTTAAGTTTTTGAAGCCAACTTTTTCACTCTCCTCTTTCACCTTCATCAGATACCCCATATAAGTGATATTGGGCAGTATTTTTTTTTTTCTGACTTATTTCACTTGGCGTGTATGTGTGTGCTCAGTTCCTCCGTCATGTCCAATTCTTTGCAGTCACATGGACTGTAGCCCACCAGGCTCCTCTGTCCATGAGATTTCCCAGGCAGAATGCTAGAGGTGATTGCCATTTTCTACCTCAGAGTATCTTCCAGACCCAGGGACTGAACCCATGTATCTTGTGTCTTCTGCATTGGCAGGTGTATTCTTTACTATTAGCACCACCTGGGAAGCTCCTCACTTAGCACAATGCCCTTCAAGTCCATCCATGTTGCTATGATGGCACAATTTTGTTCTTTTTATGGCTGAGTAGTAGTCTCTCTGTGTGTGCATGTGTGTGTGTGTGTGTATCCACATCACATCTTCTTTATCCATTCATGTGTTGATGGACACTTAGGCTGCTTCCATACCTTTGCAGTTGTAAATAGTGTACTGTAATCATCAGGATGTAATCATCGGGGTATGAATCTTTTCAAATTAGATCTGTGTTTTCCTTGTACCTCTCTCCTGGGAAGCAGACTTCTTACAGCCCCTGGGTATATAGCAGTAACGAATAACCATTTGCCATATGAAAGAATCTCTTCTCTGTACACACCACCATAATCTCTTATCTTGTAGCTTGATAATCCTGCACTTGCTCCTGAAATTACAGAATTTCATTCCCACACTTGTCATCTAATAAGTTATACTTATCCTTCAAGTCTTAAGCTGCATTCTTACCTTCCCGATGGGAAGTCTTGTGGGTTGCACACACACGCATACACATACACACATTTCAGTAAATCATCTTTTTCTTCCATTGGTTTCCAGCATCCTTTATCCCTACCTTTCAAAGGACCCACTGTATTGTATCGCATTATTTGATAATTTGATAATTTGATTATCTCTTTATATGTCTGCCCTCATGGGACTGATAGCATGAAGGGGAGAAAGAGGGAAAATGCAATTCAGTTTGACAGTCCTTACTTCTAGCACTGCCCTGGTTTATAGAGGTGATCCATATATGTGTGGGAAAGGAAGAAAGCTTCTTTAAAGCTTCTTTACACACAAGTTGCTTCAGTGATCAGATAAAATATTTCTCAGACCATGCAGTTAAATTAACACGCTCTCATTTATGTAGTTCAATGATTTTTACTTTTGATTTTTAAAAGAAAAACTTAAATGCAGAAATATAGACTCTCATGCTTTCAGAGTCACCTTCAAATTTGCTATCGACCCTACCCCAGTTGTGAAAGAGTGTGCTCTATTGGCAAATCCTCAGGCCCAAAGAGAGGTGGCCACAAAGGGACCCTGTTGGTTCTGAAATGAACAGCACTGACTTCTGGACAGAACACACCTGGAGTGGGAACAGGAGAAGCCAGAGATGGAATGAGGCTCCATTCCATGTCAGCTCTAAGAAAAGACAGCCTAGTACTTTTCCCTTGACAGGTGAGCGCAGTGAGCCCATCTTTCATTGGGTAGGGAATAATTATCCTTAGGCTGGCAGCCAAAGCCTAGAGCTGACACTGCCTAGCCTGGCAGATGCACCTACTGTCACAGGGTGGGCTTATTAGATTCAGGAGAGATTAGCTACTGCTCAGAGTGGTCAGTTCAGAGCAGATCTGGCAGCTCGCTTTAACCCCTCACACTCTGATTCTGCTGTCACAGCACAATACTTGGTGATGCTCTGATAAAACCCTCTCCCCAATTGTCTCTCTCTGTCTCTTCTCTCTCACACACATGTATATAAAATATTATATTACATATATATTCTCTGCAAACCACTTTATAGGCATCATCTCATTTAAACCTCAGGATAGCTCAGGGAGTCAGGCATTGCAGTCCCTATCAGGATACTTGGCCTCCAAGAGGTAAAGTAGCTTGCATAAGGAAAGGGCTTAGCCAGGATTCAAGCTCTTATCTGTTGATATATGTATGATGACATATGTATCAAACCACTCAGGAGTGACTGAGAATTAAAATTTTTATTTGACTATATATCATCTGAATATATATATGTGTGTGCATGTGTATATGTATTAGAGAAGGAAATGGCAGCCCACGCCAGTATTCTTGCCTGGGAAATCCTATGAAAAGAGGAGCTCCATGGAGTCCATGGGGTTACAAAAAAGTCAGACACAACTTTGTGACTAAACACTACCACCACCAATGAAAATAATATGTGTGTGTATGTGTGCATGTGTGTGTATGCACACTGCCTTGATGTTATAACTTAAATATTTTAGGTGTACAGTTAAAACCAGAATTATAGACACAAAGACTTCTGGGTTTAGAAGGGACCTTCATGATTATCTCATTCATCAGGCTCACCCTCACTGGATAGAGAGGATGAAATAGTTGTGGAAATGAACCCCCCTCATTCCTACCCAAAGTTGCCTGGAAAGAGTGTGCTCTATTGGCAAATCCTCAGGCCCAAAGAGAGGTGGCCACAAAGGGACCCTGTTGGTTCTGAAATGAACAGCACTGACTTCTGGACAGAACACACCTGGAGTGGGAACAGGAGAAGCCAGAGATGGAATGAGGCTCCATTCCATGTCAGCTCTAAGAAAAGACAGCCTAGTACTTTTCCCTTGACAGGTGAGCGCAGTGAGCCCATCTTTCATTGGGTAGGGAATAATTATCCTTAGGCTGGCAGCCAAAGCCTAGAGCTGACACTGCCTAGCCTGGCAGATGCACCTACTGTCACAGGGTGGGCTTATTAGATTCAGGAGAGATTAGCTACTGCTCAGAGTGGTCAGTTCAGAGCAGATCTGGCAGCTCGCTTTAACCCCTCACACTCTGATTCTGCTGTCACAGCACAATACTTGGTGATGCTCTGATAAAACCCTCTCCCCAATTGTCTCTCTCTGTCTCTTCTCTCTCACACACATGTATATAAAATATTATATTACATATATATTCTCTGCAAACCACTTTATAGGCATCATCTCATTTAAACCTCAGGATAGCTCAGGGAGTCAGGCATTGCAGTCCCTATCAGGATACTTGGCCTCCAAGAGGTAAAGTAGCTTGCATAAGGAAAGGGCTTAGCCAGGATTCAAGCTCTTATCTGTTGATATATGTATGATGACATATGTATCAAACCACTCAGGAGTGACTGAGAATTAAAATTTTTATTTGACTATATATCATCTGAATATATATATGTGTGTGCATGTGTATATGTATTAGAGAAGGAAATGGCAGCCCACGCCAGTATTCTTGCCTGGGAAATCCTATGAAAAGAGGAGCTCCATGGAGTCCATGGGGTTACAAAAAAGTCAGACACAACTTTGTGACTAAACACTACCACCACCAATGAAAATAATATGTGTGTGTATGTGTGCATGTGTGTGTATGCACACTGCCTTGATGTTATAACTTAAATATTTTAGGTGTACAGTTAAAACCAGAATTATAGACACAAAGACTTCTGGGTTTAGAAGGGACCTTCATGATTATCTCATTCATCAGGCTCACCCTCACTGGATAGAGAGGATGAAATAGTTGTGGATCCACCAGTACTCCATCTAGAATAGCCCAGCATCCCCTGCTTCAGCCTACTCATCCCTGTTTGGGAATGTCTCCAGTGTAGTCCTCCACTACAAGAAACCCCTTTCCCAGTTCTTAGCTGTGATCATAGCCTGAGTCCTATCTAGTTGTAGTTTTTCTGTTTGTTCCTTTCTCATTACCCACCTCATATCTGGTAGGATGACTATGTCCTTTCTCTTAGGTCTACCATCTCCAGCTCAACACAGGTGTGCTGACAGCCTTCTGCCATACCAGTTTCTGAGCCAGATCCTCACATTTGCAGACTCCCTCCAGGTGAAAAACTGCTGCACCACCAAAGAAGCCCGCAGTGGAAGCTTGTTTCATGCCCACAGAGAGGCAAAGGCCAGTGTTCTAGAAGTCCCATAGGAAACTAGGCCTTTATAAGCCCCCCAAAGCCAAGACAAGCCCTTTTCATTATTTTAACACATATTAAAGGAGTTTGATGTACAACCACTCAGGACAAAAATAAGCTGCTCACTGAAATAGAATATATTTTATGAGATCCCCAGGATCACCTCTTTGGCAGGTGGCCTGGATGCTAAGCTTCAGATTCTATGCTGCCAACCCAACACATAGGCCCTAAGCCCAGAGGCCCCAGTCTTAACCTCAAAGGGAGAAGCCTGTGCATAACCATGAGCCCAGATCAGGCTTCTCTCCAGGAATACAGCAGGGAGGAATCCTGGGGAGAAAAACTCATGCAAACACATACCAGAACCTATTCCAAGAGTCTGTTTTCCAACAAGCAGAGAAAACTAAACGTGCTTGCCAGATTAGAAACACAATGAACGCCAGCTCCTTAAGAGTCAGCTCAAATTCCACCTCCTCTATGACATATTCTCTAAACCCCAATATGCATTTGCCTCCCCACATGGTGCTCTAGGGCATTTTTTGACTATATGAGCGCATATGACTTTATAGCTTTTTTTGTTTTTAATGTGTCCTTTATGACACAATGTGAGTTAGTGACCAACCAGGTTCAGGAACAAATTTTAACTCTCAGTCACTCCTGGGTGGCGCAGTACATATATCAGTGTTCATCTGTCAACAGATGAGAGCTTGAATTCTGGGTAAACCCCTTCCATGTGCAAGCCAATTTTATAGACCAGGGCCCTGGTCTGTAAAATAGGGACTGCAAGTCCTGCTTCCCTGAGCTGTGCTGAGGTTTGAGATGATACCTATAAAGTGATTGGCATGGGATTTGATACTCGGTAAGGCCCTCAACAAATGTTTTGTTTCACCAGGTCCTCTCTTTATACAGGCATGTAATCCACACACAGAAACGCTTGCAGCCAGAAGCATTTCAGAATTGATGATTCTCATATTCATAATTCCCCCACTGGATCTGAGGCAGCACGTCATAAATTAAACATATTAATAGTCCCCAGTGGGGCTTCCCTGGTGGTCCAGTGGGTAAGGACACCGCCTTGCAGTGCAAGGGGCGCCGGTTCAATCCCTGGCCTGGGAGGATCCAACATGCCGTGGAGCGGCTGGACTGATGTGTCCAACTACTGAGCCAGAGCTCTGGAGTGCATGCACCCAGAGCTGATGTCCTGCGACGACAGAGAGCACCGCGATGGGAGGCCCACACGGGTCAAAGAACAAAAATGGATTAAAATAGATAAATGAAAGACCGATAGAAGTGGCCCGCCTGCCCCTTCCCTCACCCTCCCCACCCCCGCCAAAAAAGAAGATAATAGTCCCCAGTGATATATCTGAATACATGGCGTATATTTAAATAATTGGGTTCTGATCAGTCTTGACAGGTCTGTTGTCGAACAAGTGTTGGAAACTTCTAAAAAGTATATCTGTTTTCAAAGTTCTTTGGACTTGAGAACCATGACTAAGGGATTGTGAACCTGAGTCATGATATTGTTAAAGCTGTTACATCCCCACCAGGTATTAAAACAGGTTTACCTGTTGATTTCCTTCATGCCCGACTCACAGCAGAAATTCAGTAATCCTTTCTAAGTGACTAAGAAAATGAAAAAACGGATGCATGCTCCTTAAGAAACATGAGATTGGCCCCTTCGCTCAGTTGCTCCCAGATGGAATTAGTCTTTGTTCTTGCTCTGCATTTCACCTCCTGCACACATCCATCTCACTAAGCACTGGGGAGTAGGGGTGGAGATACAACCTCAGAGTAGATAGATGCTACAAGGCAAGGGTGCCTCTGGCTTTTTCTGCCTTATGGTTATGAAATTTATTCTTTCTGTGAAAGAAATATGTTTAGATATTATATACAAAGATTGACTTGAATCAGTGTTCTGGCACCAGATAAGAAGTCAGCGGCTTTTAATTATGGTAGACATAATTATAAAGATATGGTTTAAAATTGCCTTGCACCCAAAATACTGAAATGTTTGTGACTCAAGTTTAGCATTGTGCACTAGACATTATTCTTCTGTATATAATACCAACTATCAAGAGCTGTGATAAGAATGACACAGGGGGTGGAGGAGGGAGGGGGCCAGAGATATACATATGACTAATCTGGAATTATACATATCTGTAAACAATAAAACTTTATAAAAGTAAAAAAAATAAAATAATAAAAATAATAATAATAAAAGAATGATGCAGGGCATGTTTAACATAACATCAAGTGCCTGTAAATGCTGGGAAGGTGCAGTCAAGAAGTTGAAAGGCTGGAAGAGTTTAGAATAATCCCTGAAGGTGGTCCCTGAGGAGGCTGAATCCTGAGCACACTAGGATGGATGGATTGACCTTAATTGGGAAGAAGATGTATTTTCCGTGAATTTGTGAATGAGAGAGGTTGGGATAGGTGGGAATATGGATCACTTTACAGGTAGGGAGGGTCCAGAGGATAAGGACATGTCAACCTAGTGCTTGTATTTTCTTTGGTTAAATAGGGTCCAGGGTTATCCACGGAGGAGCCAGAGTAAGAGATGGCGCAGAGGGACTTGAGCAGCGTGAAACTAGAGAGGGGCCATGTGGGAAGTGGGACAGGAAACTCACTCCAGAAACACAAAAGGATGACTTGCTATTGAGGGTTCTATGGGCCATGACTGTATTTACAGCATTTCCCCAGGCTCTGTGGGCTCTCTGCTGTGCCCAGCACCTTGGGTCCAAAGGCATAGAAAGCATATAGCTGCTTGACTCAAGGGGTTGGAGCAGGGAGGGCAGGGTAGCCCTATGAATACAATGAAAGAAATATTGTAGGAAAAAGGACTTGAATATTATCTTGAGGGGAGTATTAAACTCTTCAAACATGTGCTCTGATCTAGGAAGTGAAGGACCTGAAGATAGGAGATTTGATCTTTTCAGGTGTGCAGTGGTTAAGAGCACAGGCTCTAGAGTTGGACATTAAGCATCCCAAATCCACTTAGCACTGACTGGGAGATCTTGGGCAAGTTATTTGACCTTTTTATACCTCCCTATTTGTTACTGATTGAAAAGGGATGTTACTACTATTTGCCTCACTGAGTTGTGGTAAGGATTGAATGAGTTTATATACTTAGGGTGAAATTGATATAAGAGCTATTTAAGTCGTACTAATTATTACTCCTCTAGAAGTCTCCATTTCAGGAAACCTCACTTCCATCTATCCAAAAGGCCTTTATAGCAATTTGTTAAGGAAACTGTCTCTCCTAGATCTTCCAGAAAAGAACACAGTCTGCCACACCTAGATTTCAGCCCAGTGAGACCCATTTTGCATTTCTGAACTACGTTACTGTAAAATAGAACACTTGTGTGTATTTTTAAACCAAGTTTGTGGTAATTTGTTACAGCACCAATAAGAAATGAGTACAGTTCTTTTAAACTAGAACCGTAGCATTTATTATACAAACTGTCTGAACAACAGGCTTTTCAGTATATAATAATAAAAATAAAATAATAATAACAGTACTTTGGCCACCTGACATGAAGAGATGACTCATAGGAAGTGATCCTGATGCTGTGAAAGACTGAAGGCAGGAGGAGAAGGGACGACAGAGGACGAGACGGTTGGATGACATCACTGACTCAATGGACATGAGTTCGAGCAGACTCTGAGAGATAGTGAAGGACAGAGAAGCTTGCCATGTTGCAGTCCATAGAGTCGCAGAGTCAGACATGGCTTAGTGACTGAACAAAAAAAATTTTTAATATAAAATACAGCAAGAAAGATGGCTGCAGGTTGGGAGGGATGTGGCAGGGTAGCCCATGACTGTATTTACAGCATTTCCCAGGCTCTGTGGGCTCTCTGCTGTGCCCAGCACCTTGGGTCCAAAGGCATAGAAAGCATATAGCTGCTTGACTCAAGGGGTTGGAGCAGGGAGGGCAGGGTAGCCCTATGAATACAATGAAAGAAATATTGTAGGAAAAGGACTTGAATATTATCTTGAGGGGAGTATTAAACTCTTCAAACATGTGCTCTGATCTAGGAAGTGAAGGACCTGAAGATAGGAGATTTGATCTTTTCAGGTGTGCAGTGGTTAAGAGCACAGGCTCTAGAGTTGGACATTAAGCATCCCAAATCCACTTAGCACTGACTGGGAGATCTTGGGCAAGTTATTTGACCTTTTTATACCTCCCTATTTGTTACTGATTGAAAAGGGATGTTACTACTATTTGCCTCACTGAGTTGTGGTAAGGATTGAATGAGTTTATATACTTAGGGTGAAATTGATATAAGAGCTATTTAAGTCGTACTAATTATTACTCCTCTAGAAGTCTCCATTTCAGGAAACCTCACTTCCATCTATCCAAAAGGCCTTTATAGCAATTTGTTAAGGAAACTGTCTCTCCTAGATCTTCCAGAAAAGAACACAGTCTGCCACACCTAGATTTCAGCCCAGTGAGACCCATTTTGCATTTCTGAACTACGTTACTGTAAAATAGAACACTTGTGTGTATTTTTAAACCAAGTTTGTGGTAATTTGTTACAGCACCAATAAGAAATGAGTACAGTTCTTTTAAACTAGAACCGTAGCATTTATTATACAAACTGTCTGAACAACAGGCTTTTCAGTATATAATAATAAAAATAAAATAATAATAACAGTACTTTGGCCACCTGACATGAAGAGATGACTCATAGGAAGTGATCCTGATGCTGTGAAAGACTGAAGGCAGGAGGAGAAGGGGACGACAGAGGACGAGACGGTTGGATGACATCACTGACTCAATGGACATGAGTTCGAGCAGACTCTGAGAGATAGTGAAGGACAGAGAAGCTTGCCATGTTGCAGTCCATAGAGTCGCAGAGTCAGACATGGCTTAGTGACTGAACAATAATAATATATAACTCTTGGCTTTTGTGAGGAATAAGTGAAGGAATAGGAATAAAATTATTAGAGCAATGTCTGGTGTTATTGGCAGAATTATATCCCTACTTCCAGTTCATATACTGAAGTGAGTAACTGTCTACCTCAGGATGGTATCTGGAAATAGGGTCTTTAAAGAGGTGATTCAGATTAAACAAGTTTTTACCGGCGGGACTCTGATCCGATATGACTGGGTGTCCTTATTAAGAGGAGGAAAGACAGCAGGGCATGTGCACACAGAGGAATGGCCATGTGAGGAAACAGCTAGAAGGCAGCACCTTCCGGGAAAGGAGAGAGTCTGCAGGAGAAATAATTGATAATGAATTTGCTGATGCCTTGATTTTGGACTCCCAGCCTCCAGATTTGTGAGAAAATTCTTATTGGTTCAGCCCCATAGGCTGTATTGTTTCATCATGGCAGCCCTAACAGGCTTAACATGTGGGCTTCTAGTAGGTAATCAAAAATGTCATTTCTTACTATTATTTGTTCTTTATTAATATATTTGTATACTAGGACTATGTAGTGAGTTGCATTTAAGAAAAAGATGATCTAAGAAACCTGAGTTCTACTTCTGGCTCTGAATCTTTGGCAACATCAGCTTGTCAAGACACACATGTCCTAGGTCTTCTCCATCTTTTCGTGTTGATGTTTTCTCTCTTCTGGTTGACAGTGGTTGATTGAGCACATGAGGGACACCCTGATCCCTTAGCCCCATTAAAAAGATAATAAGGGAGTTTTCTTTTAAAGCTAGGAAAGAGAGAAGGACGTAAGATGGACGAGTACTTTTTGTTTTTGGAAAATTTAAAAAAAAAAACATCACCTGACATGAAGAGATGACTCATAGGAAGTGATCCTGATGCTGTGAAAGACTGAAGGCAGGAGGAGAAGGGACGACAGAGGACGAGACGGTTGGATGACATCACTGACTCAATGGACATGAGTTCGAGCAGACTCTGAGAGATAGTGAAGGACAGAGAAGCTTGCCATGTTGCAGTCCATAGAGTCGCAGAGTCAGACATGGCTTAGTGACTGAACAATAATAATATATAACTCTTGGCTTTTGTGAGGAATAAGTGAAGGAATAGGAATAAAATTATTAGAGCAATGTCTGGTGTTATTGGCAGAATTATATCCCTACTTCCAGTTCATATACTGAAGTGAGTAACTGTCTACCTCAGGATGGTATCTGGAAATAGGGTCTTTAAAGAGGTGATTCAGATTAAACAAGTTTTTACCGGCGGGACTCTGATCCGATATGACTGGGTGTCCTTATTAAGAGGAGGAAAGACAGCAGGGCATGTGCACACAGAGGAATGGCCATGTGAGGAAACAGCTAGAAGGCAGCACCTTCCGGGAAAGGAGAGAGTCTGCAGGAGAAATAATTGATAATGAATTTGCTGATGCCTTGATTTTGGACTCCCAGCCTCCAGATTTGTGAGAAAATTCTTATTGGTTCAGCCCCATAGGCTGTATTGTTTCATCATGGCAGCCCTAACAGGCTTAACATGTGGGCTTCTAGTAGGTAATCAAAAATGTCATTTCTTACTATTATTTGTTCTTTATTAATATATTTGTATACTAGGACTATGTAGTGAGTTGCATTTAAGAAAAAGATGATCTAAGAAACCTGAGTTCTACTTCTGGCTCTGAATCTTTGGCAACATCAGCTTGTCAAGACACACATGTCCTAGGTCTTCTCCATCTTTTCGTGTTGATGTTTTCTCTCTTCTGGTTGACAGTGGTTGATTGAGCACATGAGGGACACCCTGATCCCTTAGCCCCATTAAAAAGATAATAAGGGAGTTTTCTTTTAAAGCTAAAAGAAAATAGGAAAGAGAGAGAGAAAAAAAACTTGGACGGTGGAAAACAAAAGGATTAAGGAAAATTGAATGAGCCGGATGAACTCAGACATAGCTGTGCATGGGAGAGGGCCTATCAGGGCAAGCTGATCGACACCCAGAGCTGCAGTGACTGGATAATCAGTGGAACTAGGGATGGATGAAAGTGTGTGTGTGCTGTGTGGTTGTGTATGTGGTGGGGGAGGGGTAAGGGTGATGGTGGGGGATAAGGAGTGGAGGAGTGGAGGGGAAGTGATGAGTGAAAACTGGAAGACTTGTTGAAAATCTATTTAACCCATTAACCCCTTAAACCTCCTCTCTTACTTCTCTAAGCTGGTAGATGCCCCTGCCCTAGAAGCAGAAGACAGAAATTCACTCTCTGGAGAGACTGAACCAAAGGGACTCAGAACTGGGGAACATCTAGAGGGTGGGCAGGAATAATGTACTGAAAGCAGGGAATTTTGGTGAAAGTTCACATTTTGAATTCCAAGATCTCTGGCCTGTTTCCCATTAGATTTTTCAGAAGACTGGCAGTCAGGCTTGCAGACTCCATGCTAGAGTCTAGAAGAACTTTCTTTGAGTATCCTGCCCACCCCACAGAAAAGGCGTGAATACTGACATAGCTGATTCTGACCCATCTGCTGTGAAGCCCATCTGCCAGCCCTGCCTGTGCCCCTTCAAATCCCTGTGTCGTCTTCTCAGTATCCTGCTCTTAAATATTTGTTGACAGCTCCAAGTCGGCTGATGGTGCTTGAAGTAAGCCTCTAATATTCATATCAGGGACTCAAACCAACAAGTACCAATAAAAAGGGAATTTGTTCTTTATTAATATATTTGTATACTAGGACTATGTAGTGAGTTGCATTTAAGAAAAAGATGATCTAAGAAACCTGAGTTCTACTTCTGGCTCTGAATCTTTGGCAACATCAGCTTGTCAAGACACACATGTCCTAGGTCTTCTCCATCTTTTCGTGTTGATGTTTTCTCTCTTCTGGTTGACAGTGGTTGATTGAGCACATGAGGGACACCCTGATCCCTTAGCCCCATTAAAAAGATAATAAGGGAGTTTTCTTTTAAAGCTAAAAGAAAATAGGAAAGAGAGAGAGAAAAAAAACTTGGACGGTGGAAAACAAAAGGATTAAGGAAAATTGAATGAGCCGGATGAACTCAGACATAGCTGTGCATGGGAGAGGGCCTATCAGGGCAAGCTGATCGACACCCAGAGCTGCAGTGACTGGATAATCAGTGGAACTAGGGATGGATGAAAGTGTGTGTGTGCTGTGTGGTTGTGTATGTGGTGGGGGAGGGGTAAGGGTGATGGTGGGGGATAAGGAGTGGAGGAGTGGAGGGGAAGTGATGAGTGAAAACTGGAAGACTTGTTGAAAATCTATTTAACCCATTAACCCCTTAAACCTCCTCTCTTACTTCTCTAAGCTGGTAGATGCCCCTGCCCTAGAAGCAGAAGACAGAAATTCACTCTCTGGAGAGACTGAACCAAAGGGACTCAGAACTGGGGAACATCTAGAGGGTGGGCAGGAATAATGTACTGAAAGCAGGGAATTTTGGTGAAAGTTCACATTTTGAATTCCAAGATCTCTGGCCTGTTTCCCATTAGATTTTTCAGAAGACTGGCAGTCAGGCTTGCAGACTCCATGCTAGAGTCTAGAAGAACTTTCTTTGAGTATCCTGCCCACCCCACAGAAAAGGCGTGAATACTGACATAGCTGATTCTGACCCATCTGCTGTGAAGCCCATCTGCCAGCCCTGCCTGTGCCCCTTCAAATCCCTGTGTCGTCTTCTCAGTATCCTGCTCTTAAATATTTGTTGACAGCTCCAAGTCGGCTGATGGTGCTTGAAGTAAGCCTCTAATATTCATATCAGGGACTCAAACCAACAAGTACCAATAAAAAGGGAATTTGTAGAAATGAGAAACAGTGTAGGAACAAGGAATTTAAAAGAGAGAAATAACTATCATGAATATCCTTATATAGAAGGAAGACTCTATTTGCAACCACGGCATAAGAACAGGTTTCTGTGATTACAAAGAATATTCATAAACTTAAACCTTAAAATATGCTAGCCAAAGAGAAAAATTTGAAAGAGCTGGCAGATACCAACAATCCCCTGCCATACACACCCCCAAGAAAAGTGTACAAGAAGAGTGCACACCTTACGGCTCAACTGTGAATAAAATTAACCTGATCATTTTGATACCACCAGATATTATGATACAAACATTTTAAGAGGATGGAAGAAGCAAAGGCTGTGGGAGACATATGTGTATGTGTTTTTCAGGAGGGATAAGAGAACTGAATCCTCATCTTCCACAGCAAGAAGTGAAGGTGCAGAAGTAGTCATGAAAGCATGTTATTGACAAATGCAGAGATAAATAAGCACAATAAGTTCTGAAAGGGTTCCCAGCAGTTGTCTCTGGGTACTGGGAACAATTCATTGGAGCATGATGAGGTTGGCAGTTTGGCTTATTTCTCTTTAAAAAGCCTTGTAGAAATGATTAACTTTGAAAACCATTTACATATTTTTATATGAAATTAAATTTTTAAAATGCTAAATAGACATAGTAGTTGGCACTGTGTCTGGCACATAGTGGATATTCTATATAATATCATCTGTTTTCTAATTTTATTTATGATTCATTCTTGTTTTGACTCTTCAAATGTTTTTTTAATATGCCACGGAGTATTTTTTTTCCCAAAACTTTATTTTGTATAGCAACAAAGACACTTATCAGGAAGTGATATTTTTATTTTCCAATTTTTAATTTTTAATTTTAATTTTTTTTTTTTTAATCTTTATTTTAAAGGTTTTACAGAGTTTTCTGTTCACAGACATGTATGTTCCCAGATCAGTCATATGCATATCCCTGGTCCCCACCCTCCCCCCCAGTTCCCCCCATCCCACTCCTCCGGACCATCACCGCATGCCATTGTGAGCACTCCTATTCCCTTAGCACAATGACAATAGCTATCTTTTCCACACATGACAGTATAGGTTTCCATGTTACTACCTCCATGCCTCCCCCTCCCTGTTTCTTCCCCACAATGTCCCTATGTCTATGCTCTGTCTGTTTTTCCATGAGTTCACTGCGTGTGTTATCAAGACCGTCTTACTAGATTCCATATATGTGTGTTATTATACTGTATTTGTCTTTCTCTTTTTGACTTACTTCACTTTTGATGATAGGTTCTAGAGCCAGCCACTTCATAAGGACTGAACCTTCTGCATTTCTTTTAACAGCTGAGTAGTATTTCATTGTATATATGTACCAGAGCTTCTGTATCCATTCATTCGTCGATGGACATCTAGGTTGCTTCCATGTTTTGGCTATTGTATAGAGAGCTGCAATGAACATTGGGGTACAGGTGCTTCTTTCAGTTTTAATTTCATCCAGATATAAGCCTAATAGTGGGATTGCTGGGTCATAGAGTCCTTCTGTTTTTAGTTTTTGGTTTTTTTTTTTTAAGATTTACTTATTTTTTGAGGGATGGAGTGGGGAGGGAGGAGAGCAGGTGGGCTACTTCTATTGGTCTTTCATTTGTCCATTTTCATCCATCTTTGTTCTTTGGCCTGTGTGGGCCTCCCATCGTGGTGGCCTCTGTTGTTGCAGAGCAGCGGCTCTGGGCGCATACGCTTCAGCGCTCTGGCTCGGTAATTGGACACGTGGGTCCAGCTGCTCCACAGCACGTGGGATCTTCCCAGGCCAGGGATCGAACCGGCACCCCTTGCACTGCAAGGCGGTGTCCTTACCCACTGGACCACCAGGGATGCCCCTATTTTTAGTTTTTTAAGGAATCTCCATACTGTCTTCCATAGAGGCTGTATCAGTTGACATTCCCACCAGCAATGCAAGAGGGTTCCCTTTTCTCCGCACCCTCTCCAGCATTAATTGTCTGCAGTTTTTTTGAAGATGGCCATTCTGATGGGTGTGAGGTGATATCTCATTGTAGTTTTAATTTGCATTTCTCTAATGATAAGCGAGGTTGAGCATCGTTTCATGTGCTTTTGGGCTATCTGTATGTTCTCTTTGGAGAGGCGTCTCTTTAGATCTTTTTCCCATTTTTTTGATTGGGTTGTTCATTTTTCCCATGCTGAGTTGTCTGAGTTGCTTGTAGATTTTGGAGATTAATTCTTTGTCTGTTGTTTCATTTGCTATGATATTCTTCCACTCTGTGTGGTGTCTGTTGAGCTTTTTTGTAATTTCTTTTGCTATACAAAAGCTTTTAAGTTTCATGAGGTCCCACATGTTCATTTTTCTTTTCAGTTCCGCTATTTGAGTAGGTGGGTCAGAGAAGATCTTGCTTTGATTGATGTCCTTGAGGGTTTTGCCTATATTCTCCTCTAAGAGTTTGATGGTTTCTGGTCTTATATTTAGGTCTTTAATCCATTTTGAGTTGATCTTTGTGTATGGTGTCAGGGAATGTTCCACCTTCATTTTTTGGCATGTAGCTGTGCAATTTTCCCAGCACCACTTGTTGAAGAGGCTGTCTTTGTCCCATTTTATAGTTTTGCCTCCTTTGTCAAAAATAAGGTACCCATAGGTGCGTGGGTTTATCTCTAGGTTCTCGATCTTGTTCCATTGGTTTATAGTTCTGTTTTTGTGCCAGTACCAGACTGTCTTGATGACTGTTGCTTTGTAGTAGAGTCTGAAGTTGGGGAGGCTGATCCCTCCAGCTCCGTTTTTCTTTCTCAGGTTTGCTTTGGCTCTTCGAGGTCTTTTGTGTTTCCATATGAACTGTGTTATTGTTTGGTCTAGTTCTGTGAAAAATGTCCATGGTAGTTGGATAGGTATTGCATTGAATCTGTAGATGATATTTGGTAGTGTGGTCATTTCCAGAATATTGATTCTTCTGACCCAGGAACATGGAATATCTCTCCATCTGTTTAAGTCTTCTTTAATTTCTTGCATGAGTGTCTTGTAATTTTCTGTGTACAATTCTTTTGTTTCTTTGGGTAGGTTTATTCCTAGATATTTGATTCTTTTGGTTGCAGTGGTGAAGGGGATTGCCTCTTTGATTTTGTTTTCTGATTTTTCATTGTTTGTGTATAGGAGTGCCAGTGATTTCTGTGTGCTGACTTTGTATCCTGCGACTTTGCTGAATTCATTGATTAGCTCTAGTAGTGTGGGGACCTTCCGCAGAAAGGAAGGCAGCAGGATTGCCCCCGGCTGAACCAGGAGATCTCGGAGAGAGGCGAGGCTTGCTGCCGGCCCCCCAGCCCGTTGGCGCATGCTGGGGACAATCAGACACGGCAGGGGTTCTGTCGAGGCAGTTCCACTTTATTAGTGTTGACAGCTTTTATAGGCAAACGAAGGGGGTTTTGCAAGGGACTTCCTATAGTTACACCAATCAAGGTAAAGGTCTAGCAATTAGGTATTTACATCACAATAGGAGTCTACGTTGAGCATGCATTGTCCACGAGCACGGAAACCAGGAGGATCAATCAGAAGTTTTGACAATGGACTTTAGATTATGCCCTCCTCTCTTCCTGTAGGCATCATTTTAGCACCAAACTGCAAATATGAGCTTAAGCTTCCTTATCCTTGCAAAGGCCCTCTTTCATTTAGGGCCCCACATAGTAGCTTTGTAATAGTGTCTTTGGGATTTTCTATGTATAATATCATGTCATCTGCAAAAAGAGAGAGCTTGACTTCTTCCTTTCCTATCTGGATTCCGTTGATTTCTTTCTCTTCTCTATTGCTGTTACTAGCACTTCCAGAACTATGTTGAATAGTAATGTTGAAAGTGGACACCCCTGTCCTGTTCCTCATCTTAGAGGGAATGCTTTGAGTTTTTCACCATTGAGGGTAATATTTGCTGTGGGCTTCTCATAGATGGCTTTCACTATGTTGAGATAGGTTCCTTCTATACCCAATTTCTGAAGATTTTTTTTTATCATAAATGGATGTTGTACTTTGTTGAAGGCTCTTTCTGCATCTATTGAGATGATCATGTGATTTTTGTCTCTCAATTTGTTGATATGGTGTATCACATTGATTTGCGGATGTTGAAGAATCCTTGCATGCCTGGGATGAACCCGACTTGATCATGGTGTATGAGTTTTTTGATGTGTCGTTGAATTCTGTTTGCTAGGATTTTGTTGAGGATCTTGGCATCTAAGTTCATCAGGGAAATTGGTCTGTAATTTTCCTTTTTTGTGTTATCTTTGCCTGGTTTGGGTATCAGGGTGATGGTGGCCTCGTAGAATGTGTTTGGAAGTTTTCCTTCCTGTGCAATTTTTTGAAAGAGTTTTAGAAGGACAGGCATTAGGTCTTCTTTAAATGTTTGGTAGAATTCGGCTGTGAAGCCATCTGGCCCTGGGCTTTTATTTTTGGGTAAATTTTTAATCACAGATTCGATTTCTGAGCTTGTGATTGGGTTGTTCTAAGTTTCTGTTTCTTCCTGGCTCAGTCTTGGGAGATTGATCTTCCCCAAGAAACTGTCCATTTCTTCCAGGTTGTCCAGTTTGTTGCCATATAGTTGCTCATAATAGTCTCTTATAATCCTTTGGATTTCTGCATTATCTGTTGTAATCTCTCCTTTTTCATTTTTGATTTTGTTGATCTGGTTCTTCTCTCTCTTTCTCTTGATGAGTCTGGCCAGAGGATTGTCAATTTTATTAACCTTTTCAAAGAACCAGCTTTTTTGTTTTATTTATCCATACTATAGTTTGTTTTATTTCTTTCTCATTTATTTCTGCTCTGGTCTTTATAATCTCTCTTCTTCTGCTGGCTTTGGGGTGTTTTTGTTCTTCTTTCTCCAATTGTTTTAAGCGGAGGGTTAAGTCATCTGCTTCATATTTTCCTAGTTTCTTGAGGTGGGATTGTATTGCTATAAATTTCCCTCTTAGAACTGCTTTTGCGGTATCCCATAGGTTTTGCACGGTCATATGTTCATTATCATTTTATTCTAGGAATTGTTTAATTTCTCCTTTGATTTCCTCAATGATCAGTTGGTTTTTTAGGTATGTGTTGTTTAATCTCCATGTGTTTGTATTTTTAGAGGTTTTTTCCCTGTAGTTGATCTCTAGTCTCATTGCATTGTGGTCCGAGAAGATGGTTGATATAATTTCAGTTTTCTTGAATTGACTGAGGTTAGATTTGTTGCCCAATCCTGGAGAATGTTCCGTGAGCACTTGAGAAGAAAGTGTATTCTTCTGCCTTTGGATAGAACGTCCTAAAGATATCTGTGAGGTCCATCTTTTCTAGTGTGGCATTTAAGGCTTGTGTTTCTTTATTAATTTTCTGTTTTGATGATCTATCCATTGGTGTGAGAGGAGTGTTAAAGTCTCCTACTATTATTGTGTTATTATTGATTTCCTCATTTAAGTCTGAAAGTATCTGTCTTATGTATTGAGGTGCCCCTGTGTTGGGTGCGTAGATGTTCATGACTGTTATGCCTTCCTCTTGGATAGATCCCTTAATCATGATGTAGTGACTTGCCTTGTCTCTTAGAATCTTCTTTACTTTAAAATCTATTTTGTCTGATACGAGGATTGCTACTCCAGCTTTCTTTTGATTTCCATTTGCATGGAATATCTTTTTCCAGCCTCTCACTTTCAGTCTACGAGTGTCTCTAGGTCTGAAGTGGGTCTCTTGTAAACAGCATATATATGGGTCATGTTTCTGAATCCCTTCAGCCAGCCTGTGTCGTTTGGTTGGAGCATTTAATCCACTGACATTCAAAGTAATTATTGATACAAATGTTCCTATTGTCATCTTCTTAGAAGTTTGGGGTTTGATTTGTAGGACTTCTCCTACTCTTGTATTTATTGGCTATATCAGGCCCTTTAACACTTGTTGTAGGGCTGGTTTTGTGGTACAGAATTCTTTTAGTTTTTGTCTGTCTGTGAAGCTTTTGACTTTACCATCGATTCTGAATGAGATTCTTGCTGGGTAGAGAATTCTTGGTTGGAGGTTATTCTCTTTTAGCCGTTTAAATGTGTCTTGCCATTCTCTTCTGGCCTACAGGGTTTCTGTTGAAAGATCCACAGTTAGACGTATGGGGTTTCCTTTATATGTTACTTGTTGCTTTGCTCCTAGCTGCTTTTAGTAATCTGTCTTTATATTTAGTCTGTGTTAGTTTGATTAGAATGTGCCTTGGTGTGTTTCTTCTGGGGCTTATCCTGTATGGAACCCTTTGTGCTTCTTGGACTTGGTTGACTATTTCCTTTCCAATGCTGGGGAAGTTTTCCACTATAACCTCTTCAAGAATTTTTCGTAGCCTTTCTTCCCCTCTTCTTCCTCTGGAACTCCTATAATTCTAATGTTGGTGCGTTTGATATTGTCCCATAGATCTTTAATGCTGTCCGAAGTTCTTTTAATTCTTTGGGTTTTGTTCCGTTCTTCAGCATTTATTTCCACCATTCTGTCTTCCAGCTCACTTATCCGTTCTTCAGCCTCTGATACTCTACTGTTGAGACCTTCTATAGTGTTTTTGAGTTCAGCAATTGAGTTGGTGGTCTCTATTTGTTTATTTTTCATTTCCTGCATGTCTTTTCTCAATGCAGTAATTTCCTCTAGTATTCTGTGTTCGGTGTTTTGCATCCTCATTAGTATAGTTTTTCTGAATTCTCTTTCAGATAGTTTGTCTATCTCCTCCTCTGTCATTTGAAGCGGTGTTTCTCTAGCTTGGTCCTTCATTTGTGCAGTGTTTCTCTGTCGTTTCATTATTAGGTTAGTTTTTGTTTCTTTGTTTCTGTGTGTGTGGAGTTCTTTTCCCCACCAGGCTTCTTGGTTGAATTCTCCCTTCCTTTGGGTTTCTGTCCTTGTAGAAGGGTTCAATGATTTGTGTCTTGGGTGGTGTTAGGTCTTGTTTACAAGTGAATAATCTCTAGTGCTGTATGTTCTTTGATAGTGTGGGGTCTTGGAATCAGGGCTTCTAGTCCGAGGATCCTTGGTTTGATGATTGGTCAGGGGATGTAGGCTCTATGTCTGGTTTGCTATGGTGTTCTGTGATATTAGTTCAAATACTAGCATCTGGTGCCAGGCGGAAAGTCGCGATTTTCGCCCGGCCAAGTGGCGCGATTTTTGCACTGGGTGCTCCCTTCCAGCTCCAGGTCTCTAGGCGTCAGGAAGCTTTTAATGCTTGTTTTCCAGTGATAATGGAGTGGGCATCCCCCACCCATCCCACTGCTGATGAAATCAAGTTCAGGATATATTCAGTTCCCTTTGCTTAGCCAGGGTCTAAGGTGAGCTGGGTCTGAGCACAGATGGAGAAAAGCCATTGGTCTTATTCTTATGGACCCAATGCACCAGCTGGAGCTTCTAAATTGATGGAGGAGAAGCAGAGGATGGGGATCTTAGCAATTCAGCTTTTGGCTGGGTAGAGAGTTGGCAATTCTGATGCTTTGTGCACATACACTTAATTTCCTTCCCTGGTCCTTCTAAGTGGCAGCTCATTAACACCTCAAGACTGATGGCTCGTGTTTTACATTCTAATTGAATGTACATTCGCATAATGGAATGTGCACTACGACTGCTGGCCTGGAAAAGCTGCCCTATTTATTCAGCCACTCTGGAGGAAGGAGAGGGACTTTTTTCTTGCAAAAGCAAGAAATAGGCACGTGCTTCTGTGAAACACCTTAGAGTTCTAACTTTTCAAATGTTGTTTGTTTATGCTACCTTATAACATTATACGTTACATTGATATGTCACATTAGATCAGAATGAAAGAACAGATATTGTTCTTCTCGCTTGACAGATGAGAAAATTGAAGCACAGAGATGATTTGCATATCGTCCCATAACTCGATCAGGATGAGTCACCAAATTCCATCTTGATTTCAAAATCTGAGTCTCTTCTACCACACCAGATAATTCTGTTTGCTTATATCCACACGGGTCTAACCCAGATATCTGAGCCAGCACAGAGGAATATAAAGATAGTATGACAGGTTAAGACACCTTCTTTTATAGAAGGCATTAAGGAGAAGGAAGAAGTTTGACCAATGGCCTGAGACACTTAAAAAATGCTGTGGAGAATTGGCTCTCAGGAAGGCTTTGCGTAAGAGCTCAGAGAAGGCTCCAGTGGAACGCCCTGGTCGTAGCCATGGCATTGCAGAGGTGAGGTCCACAGGAGTAGACACAAGTAGACAAAGGAGTAGATGCCGCTTCTGTCATCACAGAGCACAAAGTGAGGATAATAAAGGTTTCGTCTCTCCTGACAGCATTCATCATATGGTGGGAGCTGATAAGGATCCTGAGCTGGAGGCCAGGCTCCGCAGGAAGACTGCAGTCTGCAGTGGCACCAAGGGCCCGGGAGGGTTTCAAAGGCTGTTGCTAAGTGTTCGTCATCCCTGGGCAGGAGTCTCCATCAGACACTCCCTCCAGAATGATAGGGTTGCCCTTCAAGCTGTGTCCCCAGGGAGGGAACGGTGGTCCTGTCCATTAGAAAGTCCACAGGTGGCTGCCACACAAGCACTGCAGTGGTGCGCAGTCTTGGCTGGCCTCCCAAGCCAGTAATGACCCCTGCAGTCCTGCTCACAGGGCGCCCAGCTCTGCACTGCTGTGGACTCTAACCTGCCAGGCTTCTCTGTCCATGGAGTTCTCCAGGCAAGAGTTTTGGAGTGAGTTACCGTTTCCTTCTCCAGGGGGAACTTCCCAACCCAGGGATCAAGGATTCAGTAATGGCACTTTACAAAAATGTGCACATTTGGGCCTCTCCCCTGTGATTCTCATTCCATGAAGTGGGGCCCAGAGTCAATATTCTTTAAAATTCCAAAGTGTATTTTAATGCCTATTCAAGATCGAGAAATATGTATAGCTGATTTTGTATAGGACATGATCATACCTGCCTGGGGTGGGTGGGGGTGTGGGTGTGTGTATGGGGGGGTGGGTGTGTGTGTGTGCGCGTGCGCACAGGTATGTTGGTGAGAAAGGGAATCTTTGCCCAGCATTCAGGGATATCCAAATCTTTGCCCAGCATTCAGGGGTATCCAAACATACAATAACTGATGCTGAAAGCTGAGATCTACAGGAGTTTATTAGACATGTAAACACAACCCAAGGAAGGAGGACACTGTACCCACTGCAGGATCACACAGAGGGTTCAGCATGTGCCCTGCGGGGAGCCGTGTAAACCAGCAGAGACCATGGAGGGCACATTCTGTTGGAAAAAATGGGGGGTGACTTCTGGTTCCTATAGATGGATGTGATTGGGTGGTTTAAACAATTCTGCAGACTGTCAGGGAACTGAGACCTGTTAGGTTGAGAATGGGGTGAGCTGTAGCTGGTTTTGCTGATAAGAGGTCTTTCCTACTGGGTGAAAAATTTAGTGAAAGTAGCGGAACTCACAGTTAGGCCTTTGGGTTATGACAGGGCTCAAAGATTTCAAGCCAGCAGGCAGCATTTCAGTCTTTCCCATATAGTCATAAGGGTGGGATGATGAGATGGTAACAGTGAGCAGGATAGAAATGGTCCCCAGGAGTCTAGTGAAAATAGAGAGGGATGTGCAGATCGTTGCCTGTAGTGATAAGTGCTAAGATATGGGAATCAGGAGCCGTAGGGGCATACAAGGAGGGCAGCTAAGATAATGGTTTGTATTTTATTTAACCCTCCTTTAACACTCACATCTTTAAATGACTTTTCTGTTAATGGTCCTGCTCACAGGGCGCCCAGCTCTGCACTGCTGTGGACTCTAACCTGCCAGGCTTCTCTGTCCATGGAGTTCTCCAGGCAAGAGTTTTGGAGTGAGTTACCGTTTCCTTCTCCAGGGGGAACTTCCCAACCCAGGGATCAAGGATTCAGTAATGGCACTTTACAAAAATGTGCACATTTGGGCCTCTCCCCTGTGATTCTCATTCCATGAAGTGGGGCCCAGAGTCAATATTCTTTAAAATTCCAAAGTGTATTTTAATGCCTATTCAAGATCGAGAAATATGTATAGCTGATTTTGTATAGGACATGATCATACCTGCCTGGGGTGGGTGGGGGGGGTGGGGGTGTGTATGGGGGGGTGGGTGTGTGTGTGTGCGCGTGCGCACAGGTATGTTGGTGAGAAAGGGAATCTTTGCCCAGCATTCAGGGATATCCAAATCTTTGCCCAGCATTCAGGGGTATCCAAACATACAATAACTGATGCTGAAAGCTGAGATCTACAGGAGTTTATTAGACATGTAAACACAACCCAAGGAAGGAGGACACTGTACCCACTGCAGGATCACACAGAGGGTTCAGCATGTGCCCTGCGGGGAGCCGTGTAAACCAGCAGAGACCATGGAGGGCACATTCTGTTGGAAAAAATGGGGGGTGACTTCTGGTTCCTATAGATGGATGTGATTGGGTGGTTTAAACAATTCTGCAGACTGTCAGGGAACTGAGACCTGTTAGGTTGAGAATGGGGTGAGCTGTAGCTGGTTTTGCTGATAAGAGGTCTTTCCTACTGGGTGAAAAATTTAGTGAAAGTAGCGGAACTCACAGTTAGGCCTTTGGGTTATGACAGGGCTCAAAGATTTCAAGCCAGCAGGCAGCATTTCAGTCTTTCCCATATAGTCATAAGGGTGGGATGATGAGATGGTAACAGTGAGCAGGATAGAAATGGTCCCCAGGAGTCTAGTGAAAATAGAGAGGGATGTGCAGATCGTTGCCTGTAGTGATAAGTGCTAAGATATGGGAATCAGGAGCCGTAGGGGCATACAAGGAGGGCAGCTAAGATAATGGTTTGTATTTTATTTAACCCTCCTTTAACACTCACATTTCTGGTTAAATGGAGCTATTAGTATCCAGGTCTTTCTGACCCCAAAGTTCAAGCCCTTCTCCCCCACTGCCCCAGTGGTTACTCCATCTAGATATGTCATGCTTATTAACACAGTACTTTGCACATGGTAGAGATGCAACAGGTGTTTTTGTTTTGTTTTCTTTTTTTGGCATGAACAGATTCCTTATAACAAGTTTAAAGGTATGTAGTGAGGCTCAATCAAAGACAAATAATACTTATATTTGTTAGGTTGAGGAAATGAAGGCTTTTTATTTTAAACTGGACACACCTCTTGTGTATTTGCGGTCATTCTGCTGGGCATTAGGGATATAAAGCCTAGATATAGTCTGGCCCATTAAGGTTGTATTTCACTGGGGACAACCACACACACACATATCACAGAAAATGCCAAATGGTAACTAGTGCTCCTCGAAAGGAAATGAACAAGGCATAGGAAGAGAAAAAGTAAGGGGAGAGGAGACTCACCATGGATAAGGGGTAGGAGTTGGGCTAGGTTTTGCTGCAAACCATTTAACCTACAATTGAAGGTGTGGGAAAGAGCCCTGAATGTGAAGTGGATACACCTCGTTTGCAGATAGAGTAGCATGTGTCAGCATTCTGAGGTCACAGGAGCTTAGGTTTTCTGGTAAAATGAAGGCAGTTCATATATCACGATTGTAGAGAGCAAAGAAAGGATAAGAAGTAACAACAAAGGGTTAGTAAAGACACACCACAGACCGTGGTAAGAAGTTCAGATTATTTTATGAATGCAACAGAAAGGTTAAAGGAGGTCCATTTTACGATCACTCTGCTGACATTGTGATAGATTATGGGCACAGAGAACAAAAAAATGTATCAAGGAACCATTGAATTGATTACGAGTTATGGTACAAGATAATGGTTAATTGTCTCATCCAGGTGACAGTGGAGGTGAGAAAACTTGGATCACCTTGAGAGATAATGCATCTCAGTGGTAGAATCAATAGGAATTGCTAGTGGAGTGGGTGGGTGGAAGTGTGCGAAAGGAATTCAAAATAGTACCTAGGTTTTTGGCTTGATGGTAATGCCATTTTTGTATATGTAGAAGACTGTGGAAGAATGAGTTTTGACAGGAAGAAATCAAGGGCTCTTAGACTATCTAAAAATTAGTAACTTGCTTAAGGCCATAGAGCTAGAGAGTGACAGAACTTGAATTAGAATCGATCCTTTGATTCCATTATACTTGTAAATAAATCATCACAAATTGCCATGGTTTAATCTTGGCAAAGAGGGAAATAAATTCATTATGATTTATAGGCTATTACATTAAGATGCAATTAAGCCTTTACTCTTTCAGAAATAAACCTAAGAAAAATAAGAAAAAACATAGGGAGAGGATTGCTAGAACAGTTTATCAATGTGCACTTATTGACCAGTGTTTGTGTGTACAGTGTTGCTAAATTATGCCAATATTTACTAGATATAGTCTGGCCCATTAAGGTTGTATTTCCGGGACAACCACACACACACATATCACAGAAAATGCCAAATGGTAACTAGTGCTCCTCGAAAGGAAATGAACAAGGCATAGGAAGAGAAAAAGTAAGGGGAGAGGAGACTCACCATGGATAAGGGGTAGGAGTTGGGCTAGGTTTTGCTGCAAACCATTTAACCTACAATTGAAGGTGTGGGAAAGAGCCCTGAATGTGAAGTGGATACACCTCGTTTGCAGATAGAGTAGCATGTGTCAGCATTCTGAGGTCACAGGAGCTTAGGTTTTCTGGTAAAATGAAGGCAGTTCATATATCACGATTGTAGAGAGCAAAGAAAGGATAAGAAGTAACAACAAAGGGTTAGTAAAGACACACCACAGACCGTGGTAAGAAGTTCAGATTATTTTATGAATGCAACAGAAAGGTTAAAGGAGGTCCATTTTACGATCACTCTGCTGACATTGTGATAGATTATGGGCACAGAGAACAAAAAAATGTATCAAGGAACCATTGAATTGATTACGAGTTATGGTACAAGATAATGGTTAATTGTCTCATCCAGGTGACAGTGGAGGTGAGAAAACTTGGATCACCTTGAGAGATAATGCATCTCAGTGGTAGAATCAATAGGAATTGCTAGTGGAGTGGGTGGGTGGAAGTGTGCGAAAGGAATTCAAAATAGTACCTAGGTTTTTGGCTTGATGGTAATGCCATTTTTGTATATGTAGAAGACTGTGGAAGAATGAGTTTTGACAGGAAGAAATCAAGGGCTCTTAGACTATCTAAAAATTAGTAACTTGCTTAAGGCCATAGAGCTAGAGAGTGACAGAACTTGAATTAGAATCGATCCTTTGATTCCATTATACTTGTAAATAAATCATCACAAATTGCCATGGTTTAATCTTGGCAAAGAGGGAAATAAATTCATTATGATTTATAGGCTATTACATTAAGATGCAATTAAGCCTTTACTCTTTCAGAAATAAACCTAAGAAAAATAAGAAAAAACATAGGGAGAGGATTGCTAGAACAGTTTATCAATGTGCACTTATTGACCAGTGTTTGTGTGTACAGTGTTGCTAAATTATGCCAATATTTACTAGATATGGCTCCTGCCTTCAAAAAGCCTATAGTGTAATTCAGCAGCTTCCAAATAATTATATAGCAAAGAGATACTTGTAGTGTTATATGAGAATATGGTTTCATGGGCAATCAGTTGAAGAAAGAACCTTTTATCAATTAGCATAATTTGTGAGAACTGAGAGGAAATAGATACAGTTATAGCACTAAGTTTATCTGACCCAATAAACTTTATTTGGCAGATCTTCAAACATATTTGTTCTTCATAAAACAGAGTTTGGGAAAACTTTATCTAATTAGAAATGTAGAAACATGAGGCTTCCATACATGAAGTTCTCTCTCTAATGGATCACAAGCTCTGTAAGTGTAAATTTATACCACAAAAAAAAGAATTCTTTATATCAGTAATAACAATAACAACAGTAGCTAACATTCAATCAGTTATTATTCTACAAATATCCATTGAGCCTCAGTCATGTGCCAGGGACTATACCAGAAACTAGGGACCCAAGTGGGAAGAAGCCAGACAGGGCTGCTATCTTCCAGGGAACCTAGAGTCCCATGAAAAGATGATGTTAAAACAGTCTGGAGAGTGCAGCTAGCAGAGAGTGTGAGAGGGGCAGGCACCAGCCCTCCCCAGGCTTCTCCTCATTCTTCTTTATATCCATGTCAGCGGCTACACTCTTCTGAAGGGCGAGTCATGGTCGACTTGGATAAAGGTAGCGGCCATTGCCACAGGGGAGCGGGCCCCTGTTATTAAACTTGGGATCCTTTGACACTTTTCTTTCTTTGCTTAGTCAAGACTTAAAGAGAATTAAAGAGGTCTGGATCAAGATGGCAGAATAGAATGATCTCGAGCTCACCTCTTCCCATGTGTACACCAAAATTATGATTACTTACAAAGCAACTATCTCAGAGAATTACCTAAAGACTAGCAGAAAAGACTTTCCACAATTAAATACATAAAGAAGGAGGCATAACACAATGGGCAGAAGGGGCAGAGATGCAATCTGATCAGGATGCACATTCCTCCCTTGGACACCCATGGGTAGGAGGAAAGCCACAGCTGTGGAAGTCCTCTGCTCATGGAACCCCCAGTCGTGGGGTCCTGCACTAGGAAGAGGAGCCTCCAAAATGTCTGGCAGAAACTTACGATAAAAACCTGTTGTTTTTCTATGCATTAATAATAAACTGTCAAAAAGGGCAAGAAAAAAAAACTGTCAAAGAAATAAATAACCCCATTCATAACTACATCAAAAATACCTAGAAATGAATTTAGCCACACAAATGAAAGACTTGTACTCTGAGAAATTAATATATTGATAAAAGAAATGGAAGACAGCACCAACAAATAGAAGGATATACTGTGCTTATGGACCAAAAGAGTCAAGATTGTTCAAATGTTGACACAATCGAGAGCAATCTGACTCAGCCTCATTCTTGTCAAAACATCAATGGCAGTTTTCACAGAACCAGAAAAAATAATCCCAAAATGTGTATGGACTCACAAAGACCCCAAATAGCCAAAGCAGTCTTGAGAAAAACAAAACTGTGGGTATCATGTTACCTTATTTCAAAATATACTACAAAGTCTTAAAAACCAAAATGTGGTACTGGCACATAAACAGACATGTAGATGAATGGTACAGAATAGAGAGTCCAGATATAAGTCCATGCTTGTATGACCAATTAATCTATGACAAGGGAGGCAAAAACATAATCTATGACAAGGGGGCAAAGACTGCTCCTTCAATAAATGATATTTGGAAAACTGAACAGCTACATGCAAATTAATGAAGCTGGGCCACTTTCTTACACCATATTCGAAAATAAACTCCAAATGGATTAAAGACTTAAATGTAGACCTGAAACCTTAAAAACTAAAAGAAAATGTAGGCAGTAAACTCTTTGGTATCAGTCTTAGCAGTATCTTTTTGGATCTGTATTCTCAGGCAAGGGCAACAAAAGCAAAAATAAGCAAATAAGATGTAATGTTCCGAATGGTGACTGTAGTTATATACAGGACTACATCAAACTCAAAAGCTTTTGCACAGTGAAGGAAGCTATCAACAAAATAAAAGGCAACCTGCTAAATGAGGTATTTCTAAACAGTTATCTCCAATAACAGGGTTAATATTCAAAATATATGAAGACCCCATACAAGTCAATATAAGAAAGGAACAAGAAATCTGATTTAAAAATAGGAAACCTAAGTAAACATTTTTCCAGAAGAGGCATACATAAAATAATGCTAAGTTATTAAGAAAATGCAAATCAAAACCATAATGAGATGTGATTTCACACCTGTCAGAATGGCTATTATCAAAAAGGCAATAAATAACAAATGTTGGTGAGGCTGTGGAGAAAAAGGAGTCCTTGCACACTTAGTAGGAATGTTAGTAGGAATGTAAATTGCTACAACCACTCTGAAAACAATATGCAGTTTCCTCAAAAAAAAGTAAAAATGGAACTACCATACAATCCAGCAATTCCACTCCTGGGTATCTAACCAAGGAGAATCCAAACATCAGTTCGTAAAGATATATTCACACCTATGTTTTGTCACAACATTATTAATAACAGCCAGTAGCCAAGATACAGAAGCAACTTGTCTATTGTCCATCAGTAGATAAGTGGATACAGAAGATAAGTATTCCATTCCACAAAATGGAATATTACTAAGCCAAAAAGAATGAAGTCTTGCCATTTGCAGTAACATGGCTGGGCTAGACAGTGTTATTTTAAGTGAAGTATGTCAGGCAAATACCATGTTATAGCACTTACATGTGGAATCTAAAAACAATGCAAATTGACAATCACAACAAAATAGAAACAGATCCACAGGTACAGAGAACAAACTGGTGGCCCTTTTATGTGGGAAAATGTATGAAATAGATGAAGGATATTTAGAGGTAGAAACTTTCAGTTATATAATAGAAACATACTGCATTTTATTGTGCTTCAGTTTATTATGCCTTTTGGATATTACGGTTTTACAAATTGAAGGTATGTGGCAACCCTACGTTGCCAGTCAATGGTTAGCATGTGTTAACAATGAAGTATTTTTAAATTAAGGTATGTACACTGTTTTTTAGATATAATACTATTATACATTTAATAGACTACAGTATAAACATAACTTTTAGAAGCACTTGGAAAGCCAAAACTTTGTGTGACTTGCTTTATTGAAATATTTGCTTTCTTCTGTGGTGGTCTCTAACCAAACCTACAATATCTTTGAGGTATGACTGTAAATAAGTCAAGGGGATACAATTTACATCATAGGAAATACTGTTAACAGTATTGTAATGACTTTGTAGGGTGACAGATGGGTTTTGAAGATCATTTCATAAAATATATAATTAAACCTCTATGTTGTACACCTGAAATCAATATTATGTCAGCTATCCTTCAATAAGATTAATTAATTAATTAAAGAGGATAGAGTCATAGGGGCCAGGAATGCCCCATCCCACACTTTGATAAGCAACTTTTCTGGACTAGCATGAAATGATAGATTTAAAGTTAGAACCACCTATTCTTCTGAACCTTGAATTTTTCCTTTTTAAGGTCTACATTCTTGAATAACTCTCTAATATATGATATAGAGATATTAACCCCAGAGTTCCTGCCCCTGGCCAAACACCAGTCAGTTCTCTGTATCTATGAGTTTGGTTTTGTTCTGTTTTTGGTTTTGTATGTTCCACATAAAAGTGAGATCATACAGTATGTCTTTATCTGACTTTAAAAAGTAAAAAATGGCTCAGGCTAGAAAAAGTTTGTAAGTCTTGCCATTTGCAGTAACATGGCTGGGCTAGACAGTGTTATTTTAAGTGAAGTATGTCAGGCAAATACCATGTTATAGCACTTACATGTGGAATCTAAAAACAATGCAAATTGACAATCACAACAAAATAGAAACAGATCCACAGGTACAGAGAACAAACTGGTGGCCCTTTTATGTGGGAAAATGTATGAAATAGATGAAGGATATTTAGAGGTAGAAACTTTCAGTTATATAATAGAAACATACTGCATTTTATTGTGCTTCAGTTTATTATGCCTTTTGGATATTACGGTTTTACAAATTGAAGGTATGTGGCAACCCTACGTTGCCAGTCAATGGTTAGCATGTGTTAACAATGAAGTATTTTTAAATTAAGGTATGTACACTGTTTTTTAGATATAATACTATTATACATTTAATAGACTACAGTATAAACATAACTTTTAGAAGCACTTGGAAAGCCAAAACTTTGTGTGACTTGCTTTATTGAAATATTTGCTTTCTTCTGTGGTGGTCTCTAACCAAACCTACAATATCTTTGAGGTATGACTGTAAATAAGTCAAGGGGATACAATTTACATCATAGGAAATACTGTTAACAGTATTGTAATGACTTTGTAGGGTGACAGATGGGTTTTGAAGATCATTTCATAAAATATATAATTAAACCTCTATGTTGTACACCTGAAATCAATATTATGTCAGCTATCCTTCAATAAGATTAATTAATTAATTAAAGAGGATAGAGTCATAGGGGCCAGGAATGCCCCATCCCACACTTTGATAAGCAACTTTTCTGGACTAGCATGAAATGATAGATTTAAAGTTAGAACCACCTATTCTTCTGAACCTTGAATTTTTCCTTTTTAAGGTCTACATTCTTGAATAACTCTCTAATATATGATATAGAGATATTAACCCCAGAGTTCCTGCCCCTGGCCAAACACCAGTCAGTTCTCTGTATCTATGAGTTTGGTTTTGTTCTGTTTTTGGTTTTGTATGTTCCACATAAAAGTGAGATCATACAGTATGTCTTTATCTGACTTGTTTCACTTAGCCTATTGCCTTCAGGGTCTACTCCCATTGTCACAAATGGCAGCACTTCTTTCTTTTTTTATTTTAAACCTTTATTTTACTTTTAACTTTTACAGAGTTTTGCTGTTTACAGATATGTATGTTCTCAGATTAGTCATATGTATATCCCCCCTTCCCTCCCCTCCCGACCATCACACAGCACCCCTGAAGGATCCCCTTTTCTCACAGAGCAATGACTAGAGCTATTTTCTTCACTTATGATAGTACAGGCCTTCATGCTACTTCCTTTATGCCTCTCACCCACTGTTCCTTCCCCACAATGTCCATGTGTCCACTGTCCATGTCTGTCTTTCTGTCACTTCACTGCATGTGCCATCATCACCATCCTACTAGATTCCATATATATGTGTTAATATACTGTATTTGTCCTTCTCTTTCTGACTGACTTCACTTTTTATGATACGTTCTAGATCCAGCCACCTCATTAGGGTTGATTCTTATGCATTTCTCTTTACAGCTGTGTAGTATTCCATTGTATATATGTACCAGAGCTTTTGGATCCATTTGTTCGTCGATGGGCATCTAGGTTCCTTCCATGTTCTAGCTATTGTATAGAGAGCTGCAATGAACATTGGGGTACAGGTGCTTCTTTCAGTTTTGATTTCGTCAGGGTATAAGCCTAAGAGTGGGATTGCTGGGTCATATGGTGCTTCTATTTTTAGTTTTTTAAGAAATCTCCAGACTGTCTTCCATAGAGGCTGTATCAATTTACACTCCCACCAGCAATGCAGGAGTGTTCCCTTTTCTCTGCAGCCTCTCCAGCATTTATTGTCTGTCGATTTGTGGATGATGGCCATTCTGACGGGTGTGAGGTGATATCTCATTGTAGTTTTGATTTGCATTTCTCTGTTAGTGAAGTTGAGCATCGTTTCATGTGTTTTGGGGCCATCTGTATGTCATCGTTGGAGAGGTGTCTGTTTAGGTCCTTTTCCCATTTTTTGATTGGGTTGTTCGTTTTTCCAGTGCTGAGTTGTCTGAGTTGCTTGTAGATTTTGGAGATTAATTCTATGTCTGTTGTTTCATTTGCTATGATTTTCTCCCACTCTGTGGGCTGTCTGTTCAGCTTTTTTGTAATTTCTTTTGCTATACAAAAGCTTTTAAGTTTCATTAGGTCCCACGTATTCACTTTTCTTTTCAGTTCGGCTATTTTAGTAGGTGGGTCAGAGAAGATCTTGCTTTGATTGATGTCCTTGAGGGTTTTGCCTATATTCTCCTCTAAGAGTTTGATGGTTTCTGGTCTTAACTTTTAGGTCTTTAATCCACTTTGAGTTGATCTTTGTGTATGGTGTCAGGGAATGTTCCACCTTCATTTTTTGGCATGTAGCTGTGCAATTTTCCCAGCACCACTTGTTGAAGAGGCTGTCTTTGTCCCATTTTATAGTTTCGCCTCCTTTGTCAAAAATAAGGTACCCATAGGTGCGTGGGTTTATCTCTGGGTTCTCGATCTTGTTCCATTGGTCGATATTTCTGTTTTTGTGCCAGTACCATACTGTCTTGATGACTGTTGCTTTGTAGTAGAGTCTGAAGTTGGGGAGGCTGATCCCCCCAGCTCCATTCTTCTTCCTCAGGATTGCTTTGGCTATACGAGGTCTTTTGTGTTTCCATATGAACTGTGTTATTCGTTGGTCTAGTTCTGTGAAGAATGTTATTGGAAGTTTGATAGGGATCGCATTGAATCTATAGATGACATTTGGTAGTATGGTCATTTTCACAATATTGATTCTTCTGACCCAGGACTTTTTACATGAATGTCTAAGAGTGGGATTGCTGGGTCATATGGTGCTTCTATTTTTAGTTTTTTAAGAAATCTCCAGACTGTCTTCCATAGAGGCTGTATCAATTTACACTCCCACCAGCAATGCAGGAGTGTTCCCTTTTCTCTGCAGCCTCTCCAGCATTTATTGTCTGTCGATTTGTGGATGATGGCCATTCTGACGGGTGTGAGGTGATATCTCATTGTAGTTTTGATTTGCATTTCTCTGTTAGTGAAGTTGAGCATCGTTTCATGTGTTTTGGGGCCATCTGTATGTCATCGTTGGAGAGGTGTCTGTTTAGGTCCTTTTCCCATTTTTTGATTGGGTTGTTCGTTTTTCCAGTGCTGAGTTGTCTGAGTTGCTTGTAGATTTTGGAGATTAATTCTATGTCTGTTGTTTCATTTGCTATGATTTTCTCCCACTCTGTGGGCTGTCTGTTCAGCTTTTTTGTAATTTCTTTTGCTATACAAAAGCTTTTAAGTTTCATTAGGTCCCACGTATTCACTTTTCTTTTCAGTTCGGCTATTTTAGTAGGTGGGTCAGAGAAGATCTTGCTTTGATTGATGTCCTTGAGGGTTTTGCCTATATTCTCCTCTAAGAGTTTGATGGTTTCTGGTCTTAACTTTTAGGTCTTTAATCCACTTTGAGTTGATCTTTGTGTATGGTGTCAGGGAATGTTCCACCTTCATTTTTTTTTTTTTTTTTTGCATGTAGCTGTGCAATTTTCCCAGCACCACTTGTTGAAGAGGCTGTCTTTGTCCCATTTTATAGTTTCGCCTCCTTTGTCAAAAATAAGGTACCCATAGGTGCGTGGGTTTATCTCTGGGTTCTCGATCTTGTTCCATTGGTCGATATTTCTGTTTTTGTGCCAGTACCATACTGTCTTGATGACTGTTGCTTTGTAGTAGAGTCTGAAGTTGGGGAGGCTGATCCCCCCAGCTCCATTCTTCTTCCTCAGGATTGCTTTGGCTATACGAGGTCTTTTGTGTTTCCATATGAACTGTGTTATTCGTTGGTCTAGTTCTGTGAAGAATGTTATTGGAAGTTTGATAGGGATCGCATTGAATCTATAGATGACATTTGGTAGTATGGTCATTTTCACAATATTGATTCTTCTGACCCAGGAACATGGAATATCTCTCCATCTGTTTAACTCTTCTTTAATGTCTCTCATGAATGTCTTGTAATTTTCTGTGTACAGTTCTTTTGTTTCTTTGGGTAGGTTTATTCCTAGATATTTGATTCTTTTGGTTGCGATGGTGAAGGGGATTGCCTCTTTGATTTCATTTTCTGATTTTTCATTGTTTGTGTATAGGAATGCCAGTGATTTCTGTGTGTTGACTTTGTATCCTGCGACTTTGCTGAATTCGCTGATTAACTCTAGTAGTTTTGTAATAGTGTCTTTGGGATTTTCTATGTATAATATCATGTCATCTGCAAATAGAGAGAGTTTGACTTCTTCTTTTCCTATCTGGATTCCTTTGATTTCTTTCTCTTCTCTTATTGCTGTTGCTAGAACTTCCAGGACTATGTTGAATAAGAGTGGTGAAAGTGGACACCCTTGTCTTGTTCCTGATCTTAGAGGGAATGCTTTGAGTTTTTCACCATTGAGGATAATGTTCGCGGTGGGCTTCTCATATATGACTTTCACTGTGTTAAGATAAGTTCCTTTTATGCCCATTTTTTGAAGAGTTTTTATCATAAATGGATGCTGTACTTTGTCAAAGGCTTTTTCTGCATCTATTGAGATGATCATGTGATTTTTGTCTTTCACTTTGTTGATATGGTGTATCACAATTGATTGAAGAATCCTTGCATGCCTGGGATGAACCCAACTTGATCGTGATGAATGAGCTTTTCGATGTGTTACTGAATTCTGTTTGCTTTTGTCCATAGGTGCGTGGGTTTATCTCTGGGTTCTCGATCTTGTTCCATTGGTCGATATTTCTGTTTTTGTGCCAGTACCATACTGTCTTGATGACTGTTGCTTTGTAGTAGAGTCTGAAGTTGGGGAGGCTGATCCCCCCAGCTCCATTCTTCTTCCTCAGGATTGCTTTGGCTATACGAGGTCTTTTGTGTTTCCATATGAACTGTGTTATTCGTTGGTCTAGTTCTGTGAAGAATGTTATTGGAAGTTTGATAGGGATCGCATTGAATCTATAGATGACATTTGGTAGTATGGTCATTTTCACAATATTGATTCTTCTGACCCAGGAACATGGAATATCTCTCCATCTGTTTAACTCTTCTTTAATGTCTCTCATGAATGTCTTGTAATTTTCTGTGTACAGTTCTTTTGTTTCTTTGGGTAGGTTTATTCCTAGATATTTGATTCTTTTGGTTGCGATGGTGAAGGGGATTGCCTCTTTGATTTCATTTTCTGATTTTTCATTGTTTGTGTATAGGAATGCCAGTGATTTCTGTGTGTTGACTTTGTATCCTGCGACTTTGCTGAATTCGCTGATTAACTCTAGTAGTTTTGTAATAGTGTCTTTGGGATTTTCTATGTATAATATCATGTCATCTGCAAATAGAGAGAGTTTGACTTCTTCTTTTCCTATCTGGATTCCTTTGATTTCTTTCTCTTCTCTTATTGCTGTTGCTAGAACTTCCAGGACTATGTTGAATAAGAGTGGTGAAAGTGGACACCCTTGTCTTGTTCCTGATCTTAGAGGGAATGCTTTGAGTTTTTCACCATTGAGGATAATGTTCGCGGTGGGCTTCTCATATATGACTTTCACTGTGTTAAGATAAGTTCCTTTTATGCCCATTTTTTGAAGAGTTTTTATCATAAATGGATGCTGTACTTTGTCAAAGGCTTTTTCTGCATCTATTGAGATGATCATGTGATTTTTGTCTTTCACTTTGTTGATATGGTGTATCACATTGATTGATTTGCGAATGTTGAAGAATCCTTGCATGCCTGGGATGAACCCAACTTGATCGTGATGAATGAGCTTTTCGATGTGTTACTGAATTCTGTTTGCTAGGATTTTGTTGAAGATTTTGGCATCTAGATTCATCAGTGAAATTGGCCTATAATTTTCTTTTTTTGTGATGTCTTTACCTGGCTTTGGTATCAGGGTGATGGTGGCCTCATAGAATGTGTTTGGAAGTGTTCCTTCCTGGGCAATTTTTTGGTCTGGCCCTGGGCTTTTATTTTTGGGTAGATTTTTGATCACAAGGTCGATTTCTGAGCTTGTGATTGGCTTGTTCATAGTTTCTTTTTCTTCCTGGTTGAGTCTTGGGAGATTAATCTTCTCTAAGAAACTGTCCATTTCTTCCAGGTTGTCCAGTTTGTTGCCATATAGTTGTTCATAATAGTCTCTTATAATCCTTTGGATTTCTGCATTATCTGTTGTAATCTCTCCTTTTCATTTTTGATTTTGGTGATCTGGTTCTTCTCTCTCTTTTTCTTGATGAGTCTGGCCAGTTGTGTGTCGATTTTATTGACTTTTTGGAAGAACCAGCTTTTTGTTTTATTTATCTTTACTATTGTTTCTTTTGTTTCTTTTTCATTTATTTCTGCTCTGATCTTTATGATTTCCCTTCTTCTGCTGGCTTTGGGGTGTTTTTGTTCTTCTTTCTCCAGTTGTTTTAAGCGTAAGGTAAGGTCGTCTGTTTGAGATTTTCCTAGTTTCTTGAGGTGGGATTGAATTGCTATAAACTTCCCTCTTAGAACTGCTTTTGCAGTATCCCATAGGTTTTGCACTGTTGTGTGTTCATTGTCATTTTCTTCTAGGAATTTTTTAATTTCTCCTTTGATTTCTTCAATGATCAGTTGGTTTTTTAGGTATGTGTTGTTTAATCTCCATGTGTTTGTGTTTTTAGTGGTTTTTTTCCTGTAGTTGATCTCTAGTCTCACTGCATTGTGGCCCGAGAAGATGGTTGATAGAATTTCAGTTTTCTTGAATTGACTGAGGGTTGATTTGTGGCCCAAGATGTGGTCTATCCTGGAGAATGTTCCATAAGCACTTGAGAAGAAAGTGTATTCTTCTGCTTTTGGATGGAAAGTCCTAAAGATATCAATGAGGTCCATTTCTTCTAGTGTGGCATTTAAGGCTTGTGTTTCTTTATTAATTTTCTGTTTGGATGATCTGTCCATTGGTGTGAGAGGAGTGTTAAAGTCTCCTACTATGATTGTGTTGCTGTCAATGTCTTCTTTTATGTCTGAAAGTGTTTGTCTTATGTATTGGGGTGCTCCTGCGTTGGGAGCATAGATATTTATGATTGTTATGTCTTCTTCTTGGATGGATCCCTTAATCATGATGTAGTGACCTGCCTTGTCTCTTAGAATCTTCTTTACTTTAAAATCTATTTTGTCTGATATGAGGATTGCTACTCCAGCTTTCTTTTGATTTTGGTGATCTGGTTCTTCTCTCTCTTTTTCTTGATGAGTCTTGCCAGTGGTGTGTCGATTTTATTGACCTTTTCGAAGAACCAGCTTTTTGTTTTATTTATCTTTACTATTGTTTCTTTTGTTTCTTTCTCATTTATTTCTGCTCTGATCTTTATGATTTCCCTTCTTCTGCTGGCTTTGGGGTGTTTTTGTTCTTCTTTCTCCAGTTGTTTTAAGCGTAAGGTAAGGTCGTCTGTTTGAGATTTTCCTAGTTTCTTGAGGTGGGATTGAATTGCTATAAACTTCCCTCTTAGAACTGCTTTTGCAGTATCCCATAGGTTTTGCACTGTTGTGTGTTCATTGTCATTTTCTTCTAGGAATTTTTTAATTTCTCCTTTGATTTCTTCAATGATCAGTTGGTTTTTTAGGTATGTGTTGTTTAATCTCCATGTGTTTGTGTTTTTAGTGGTTTTTTTCCTGTAGTTGATCTCTAGTCTCACTGCATTGTGGCCCGAGAAGATGGTTGATAGAATTTCAGTTTTCTTGAATTGACTGAGGGTTGATTTGTGGCCCAAGATGTGGTCTATCCTGGAGAATGTTCCATAAGCACTTGAGAAGAAAGTGTATTCTTCTGCTTTTGGATGGAAAGTCCTAAAGATATCAATGAGGTCCATTTCTTCTAGTGTGGCATTTAAGGCTTGTGTTTCTTTATTAATTTTCTGTTTGGATGATCTGTCCATTGGTGTGAGAGGAGTGTTAAAGTCTCCTACTATGATTGTGTTGCTGTCAATGTCTTCTTTTATGTCTGAAAGTGTTTGTCTTATGTATTGGGGTGCTCCTGCGTTGGGAGCATAGATATTTATGATTGTTATGTCTTCTTCTTGGATGGATCCCTTAATCATGATGTAGTGACCTGCCTTGTCTCTTAGAATCTTCTTTACTTTAAAATCTATTTTGTCTGATATGAGGATTGCTACTCCAGCTTTCTTTTGATTTCCATTTGCATGGAATATCTTCTTCCAGCCTCTCACTTTCAGTCTATGAGTGTCTCTAGGTCTGAAATGAGTTTACTGGAGGCAGCATATGTATGGGTCATGTTTTTGTATCCATTCAGCCACTCTGTGTCTTTTGGTTGAGGCATTTAGTCCATTGACATTCAAAGTAATTATTGATACAAATGATCCTATTGTCATCTTCTTAGATGTTATGATGGGTTTGTTTTGTGAATCTTCTCCTTTTATACTTGTTTTCTATATAAGTCCCTTTAACACTTGTTGTAAGGCTGGTTTGGTGTGACTAAATTCTTTTAATTTTTGCTTGTCTGTAAAGCTTTTGATTTCTCCATCAATTTTGAAGGAGATCCTTGCAGGGTAGAGGATTCTTGGTTGCAGATTATTCTCTTTCAGCCGTTTAAATGTGTCCTGCCATTCCCTTCTAGCCTGCAGAGTTTCTCTTGAAAGATCAGCTGTTAAACGGATGGGCTTTCCCTTGTATGTCACTAGTTGCTTTTCCCTTGCTGCTTTGAGAATTCTATCTTTGTGTTTAATTTGTGTTAACTTCATTAATATGTGTCTTGGTGTGTTTCTTCTCGGATTGATTCTGTATGGTACTCTTTGTGCTTCTTGGACTTGATTGACTATTTCTTTTCCCATGTTGGGGAAATTTTCAACTATAATCTCTTCAAAAATTTTCTCATAGCCTTTCTTTTTTTCTTCTTCTTCTGGAACCCCTATAATTCTAATATTGGTGCGTTTGCTATTATCCCAGAGGTTTCTGAGGCTGTCCTCTGCTCTTTTCATTCTTTGAGCTAGAGTCTGTTTTTCAGCAGTTACTTCCACCATTTTATCTTCCAGCTCACTTATCCGGTCTTCTGTCTCAGATACTCTGCTCTTGATTCCTTCTACAGTGTTTTTCAGTTCAGCAATTGAGTTGTTTGTCTCTGTTACTTTTTTGGTAAGTTCTTGTATTTCTTTATTCAGTGTGTTAGTTGTATCTTGCAATTTCTCTGAAATTCTGTTTTCAGTGTCTTTGATCATCTTTACTATCATTCTTCTGAAATCACTTTCAGAAAGTTTGTCCAAATTTTCTTCATTAATTTGATCTTGTGTTTGTGGATTGTTCCTTCACTTGTGTGGTATTTCTCTGCCGTTTCATTGTTATTATTAATTTTTTAAAACTGACTCTGTTTGGGATTTCCTTTTCCCAGACTTTGAGTTACGTCTGTTGGTGTTTGTTGTTTGGATGGGGCTTCTATTCTGGGTGATGCTGGTGATTCGGTGATGTCAGGACTTGCATACAAGTGATTACCTTTTTTGGCGTTCTCACTTGTATACTGCTCTTTAGTGTTAGGCGTTCTCTAGTACTGTAGAGTTTTGGAGTCAGTGCACCCTCCTTAAAACCCCGGGGGCTTGTTGCCTGACCAGGGAATGAAGATTTCACGGCTGGTTTGTTATGGCATAAATGATGTTAAAACATATATATGCAAATGAGAAACAGAAGGTATACCTTTGACAAATGGCAATTTAAAAATTATGCAAGTACTATCTAGCGTATTGAATTATACACATAAACATATACAGCTATAACATAACCCAAGCATTCCAATCAAAAATACAGTACAATACATTAGCACGGCGAATAGAGAAATCCAAGAATGATATCTACCAGTTAATAAGCAAACTAATAGAGCACCAATTGGAGAATAATGCTAGAGCAGGATCCCCATTGGGGATAAGGCAATGAGGACAGAACAGACTAAGAAATATGGTGGGGAAAGGGAAAAAGAGAAAGGGAGGATAGAAGAGAAATATAGAATAATATTGCAAAGTTAAATATAGGGAGATAAAGATTTGTATGTATTAGAATTTAGTGCTATAGGAAAGGAGCTTCAGAGAAAGCAAAGAATTATAGAGGGAGTAGTAGTACAAATGAAAAATTATTAAAAATTAAAAGATCTAAATTTTATAGAAAAATATAGAAAAACAAAGCAAAAATAATAAAAACAAACAAAACCCCCACAGAACCTTAAAAGACCAATGGGGAACCAGAAGTTTATACCAAAATAAAATGTGTGGTTTAAAAGGAAAAAGAAAAAAAAAATTTTGTAAACTTGAATATATTCAGTCTTACTGATAAGATTAGTAGCTTCAATAGAATTCAGTGAAGGAAATGAACATACGCACTCTCTCTCTCACACAAACCCCCAAGAAAAGAAAAAGAAAAAAAAAAAAAAAAAAGCGGTGGGTGCCCTGAGTGGGTTTGGAAAAAAGAGAAAAAAAAAAAATGAAACAAAGTAATACAATACAAAAAATGAAATTTTAAAGTCCAGCGGTAACTCCAACTTCAGAGAAAACGTGAAAATAGTGTTTATGTTCTTCTGTCTCTTGCTGATTATTCAGGAATTATCAGTCTTTTTCTTGCCTCTGGCAGTGATTGGATCTGAAGACCTCTTTGACTGCTTGTTTGTTTTGGCCTATTCCAGAATTAAAAGGCCCCCCAGGCTGGCCCTGGGAGTTTCTTAATCCAAATCCCTTTTCTTGCTGGGTGGAGCTGAATTCCCTCCCTGTAGCTTGACCAGCAGCCCTGCAGTTTGACCAGCAGCCAAACTACAGTAGGGAAAATGGCGTCTGTCTCACAGAGGATTTAGTCCCACACGCTCTATGGGAAGCACTTCTGCAGTGACCCCGACCCTGCTGCAGGCCACCATCGACCCCCGCCACCGCGGGAGACGTCAGGTACTCAGAGGTGAGTCTGGCTCAGTCTCATGCAGGATCGCTATTCCCCTCTCCCGGATCACAGTGCGCAGAGACTTTCCAGTCCTCCTCAGCGGCTCTGTGATCGGGTTAATGGTAACCTCCTCCAAAGGGAACTGAGTGCCGCCCTTCCGAGGCCCGCTCAAGGGCACTTCTAGCTCAAGGGGGCACCTGGACCCTCCAAAACAGGTCTGGCTCAGTCCCTTGTGGGTGTCAGTGCTCCTCTCCCGGGTTTTGATCTGCAACAGGCTTTGTGCCTTTGGCCCGCCCAGCCTCTCCGGCGGGTATGAGGTTTGACTTTTAAAAGTGCGATTGCGCCCCTCCTACCGTCTTGATGCGGCTTCTCCTTTGTTCTTCGATGTGGGGTGTCCTCTCTATGATCAGATCCAACCTCCTTTTGTCGATGGTTTCCCAGGAACTCGTCGCAATTCAGGTGATTTTGCAGGAGAGATGAGTACATGTCCTTCTACGCCGCCATCTTAGCTCCACCCTCCTTTTTTGTGACTGAATAATATATATCTGTGTCTCACACTTTATTTATTCATTCATCCATTACTGGGCACTTAGGTCATTTCCATGTCCTGGCTGTTATAAATAATGTTGCAATGAACATGGAGTGAAATATATATGTGTGTGTGTGTGTTTGTGTGTGTGTGTGTGTGTATATTTTTTTCACATTAGTGTTTTTGTTTCCTACAGATATATACCCAGAATCAAATTTGCTGGATTATGGATTATGCAGTAGTTTTGTTCTTCATTTTTTAAGGGAACTATTTTCCATAGGATACATGAATTTACATTCTTAGCAACAGTGTACAAGGGTTTCCTTGTCTCCACATCCTCACAAATATTCATATTTTCTTGATAACAACCATTCTGACAGGTATGGTAATATCTTATGGTGGCTTTGGTTTCCATATCCCTTATAATTAGTGATGCTGAACTCTGAACCTTGAATTTGACTAGAATGCTTAGAACCCAGAGAAGTTTAGGAGCCACTGGAGAATGTTCAACCCTACTAAGGAGCTGTCCTCTTAAGAAGAGCCATAGGCAGATCCACTAGGAAGGCAGCTGACTCTGGGGCTGGGACTTTCTTCCACCAGGTCCTTCTCCCTCTTGTTTCCCTCCATTCAATCAGTTTCTACTTTCTAGAGGAAGAAACTGAGGCATGGTAGGGTTTTTTAAAAATTTTCCCAAAATCACACAACGAGTAAAAGGTGGAGCCAGAATGCAAATCCAGGTCTGTGGAATTCAATTCCTTCTCATTATTAATTTTGCCAAAATTAAGCATGTATGAGGGCAAAGTCCAGCAAGGGGAGCAGGCAAAAGGCAGGTTTCCCTATGCCTTGGCTTAGGTATCTCCTTTCTCAGGGCTTGCGGGATGCTGGCCAGGATTGTTGGAGCAGATGCATCTGAGGATGCTCTAGACTCTCTCTGATGTAGAGACTTCAAGTACCTTCCCAGGCAGGAATACTGGAGTGGGTAGCCTTTCCCTTCTCTGGGGATCTTCCCAACCCAAGAATCGAACAGAGGTCTCCACATTGCAGGTGAATTCTTTACCAGTTGAGCTACAAGGAATCCTTCGGTAGAATAATATATATCTGTGTCTCACACTTTATTTATTCATTCATCCATTACTGGGCACTTAGGTCATTTCCATGTCCTGGCTGTTATAAATAATGTTGCAATGAACATGGAGTGAAATATATATGTGTGTGTGTGTGTTTGTGTGTGTGTGTGTGTGTATATTTTTTTCACATTAGTGTTTTTGTTTCCTACAGATATATACCCAGAATCAAATTTGCTGGATTATGGATTATGCAGTAGTTTTGTTCTTCATTTTTTAAGGGAACTATTTTCCATAGGATACATGAATTTACATTCTTAGCAACAGTGTACAAGGGTTTCCTTGTCTCCACATCCTCACAAATATTCATATTTTCTTGATAACAACCATTCTGACAGGTATGGTAATATCTTATGGTGGCTTTGGTTTCCATATCCCTTATAATTAGTGATGCTGAACTCTGAACCTTGAATTTGACTAGAATGCTTAGAACCCAGAGAAGTTTAGGAGCCACTGGAGAATGTTCAACCCTACTAAGGAGCTGTCCTCTTAAGAAGAGCCATAGGCAGATCCACTAGGAAGGCAGCTGACTCTGGGGCTGGGACTTTCTTCCACCAGGTCCTTCTCCCTCTTGTTTCCCTCCATTCAATCAGTTTCTACTTTCTAGAGGAAGAAACTGAGGCATGGTAGGGTTTTTAAAATTTCCAAAGTCACACAACGAGTAAAAGGTGGAGCCAGAATGCAAATCCAGGTCTGTGGAATTCAATTCCTTCTCATTATTAATTTTGCCAAAATTAAGCATGTATGAGGGCAAAGTCCAGCAAGGGGAGCAGGCAAAAGGCAGGTTTCCCTATGCCTTGGCTTAGGTATCTCCTTTCTCAGGGCTTGCGGGATGCTGGCCAGGATTGTTGGAGCAGATGCATCTGAGGATGCTCTAGACTCTCTCTGATGTAGAGACTTCAAGTACCTTCCCAGGCAGGAATACTGGAGTGGGTAGCCTTTCCCTTCTCTGGGGATCTTCCCAACCCAAGAATCGAACAGAGGTCTCCACATTGCAGGTGAATTCTTTACCAGTTGAGCTACAAGGGAATCCTTCGGGTAGAATTAGGACCTCCATTTTGAGGACAGTGAAAAAAGCCCAAGAAGTGAAATCTCTTACCCCACGTCACACAAGGAGTTGGCTGCAGACCTAGGATGCAAGTAGAGGTCCAACCAAGCCCAGAACCCTTGCTCTCAGTCTGTGTTTCTGCACTAAATTCCCATCATCAGCCCCTCTGCTCTGCTCACATGTCTCAATCCTACTGCAGCTATAAACCAAATATCAGAGCCTGCCACTTGAATGAAACCCCTATGATATTAATTGTCAGTGCTTTTTAAAATCAGAAGCAAACAGGAAAATAGAGTTTTTCCAAAGGCTAATTAATTCAACTCAACCTGACACATACTTTTTGAGTATCAACTCAGCGACAGACACAGGTGCTATGAGGAATGTGAAGGATATGGGAGGGAAAGGGGAGAGGCCAGGAAAGGGGAATAAAATGGGAAAACACTCAGTCCCTGTTCTCAGAGAGCTTCGTATCTGTAGGCGAAAACGTCCAATGATCAGAACTGGACCTACAAAAGTTTTTTTCAACAACTTAGCCAGGGAAAAAAGGTAGATAAAAATGCTGTCCAAAATGAACACAAACCAGCTGACATTTCTCTGGCCTCAAGTGTCAGACAGCGACACACACGCCCCAGTCGCCCAGCTCTGCTCCGCCTCACCATGGTAACCGCCAAGGCCCTCATCTGCCAGATGGTTTTTTCTTTTTATGTGCTCTGGATATAGCTGGAAAGGAGAAGATGGATGAATGGATGGCTGAAGTACCCTCAGTCCCTTTGCAGCCCAGCAACCCCAAATGTTTCTCAAAATCAGCGCTTATAAGCACTACATCTTGAGAAACCTACTGTGTATCAGAAGAAGGATGTCTGAAACAAATGAAGATGCAGGCAAAGGCAGGTTTCCCTATGCCTGGTAGATCCTTTCTCAGGGCTTGCGGATGCTGGCCAGGATTGTTGGAGCAGATGCATCTGAGGATGCTCTAGACTCTCTCTGATGTAGAGACTTCAAGTACCTTCCCAGGCAGGAATACTGGAGTGGGTAGCCTTTCCCTTCTCTGGGGATCTTCCCAACCCAAGAATCGAACAGAGGTCTCCACATTGCAGGTGAATTCTTTACCAGTTGAGCTACAAGGGAATCCTTCGGGTAGAATTAGGACCTCCATTTTGAGGACAGTGAAAAAAGCCCAAGAAGTGAAATCTCTTACCCCACGTCACACAAGGAGTTGGCTGCAGACCTAGGATGCAAGTAGAGGTCCAACCAAGCCCAGAACCCTTGCTCTCAGTCTGTGTTTCTGCACTAAATTCCCATCATCAGCCCCTCTGCTCTGCTCACATGTCTCAATCCTACTGCAGCTATAAACCAAATATCAGAGCCTGCCACTTGAATGAAACCCCTATGATATTAATTGTCAGTGCTTTTTAAAATCAGAAGCAAACAGGAAAATAGAGTTTTTCCAAAGGCTAATTAATTCAACTCAACCTGACACATACTTTTTGAGTATCAACTCAGCGACAGACACAGGTGCTATGAGGAATGTGAAGGATATGGGAGGGAAAGGGGAGAGGCCAGGAAAGGGGAATAAAATGGGAAAACACTCAGTCCCTGTTCTCAGAGAGCTTCGTATCTGTAGGCGAAAACGTCCAATGATCAGAACTGGACCTACAAAAGTTTTTTTCAACAACTTAGCCAGGGAAAAAAGGTAGATAAAAATGCTGTCCAAAATGAACACAAACCAGCTGACATTTCTCTGGCCTCAAGTGTCAGACAGCGACACACACGCCCCAGTCGCCCAGCTCTGCTCCGCCTCACCATGGTAACCGCCAAGGCCCTCATCTGCCAGATGGTTTTTTCTTTTTATGTGCTCTGGATATAGCTGGAAAGGAGAAGATGGATGAATGGATGGCTGAAGTACCCTCAGTCCCTTTGCAGCCCAGCAACCCCAAATGTTTCTCAAAATCAGCGCTTATAAGCACTACATCTTGAGAAACCTACTGTGTATCAGAAGAAGGATGTCTGAAACAAATGAAGATCAAAGCCCTAGTGGCCCAGCCCCTGGGGCGGACCCGGGTGGGTGTTAGTTTGTATGGGTTGCCATAGCAGAATGCTATCAGACAGGCAGCTTAAACCCCTGTTTCTTTTCTCACAGTGCTGGAAGCTGAAAGTCTGGGATCAAGGTACCGGGTGGGTTTGGTTTCTCCTGACCTCTCTCCTTAGCTTCCAAGTGGCCACCTTCCTCTTGTGTCCTCACACTTCCCTGCCCTTGGGTATACATCCCTGGTGTTGCCCCAATTTTTTCTTCTTCTAAAGATACCTATCAGACTGGATGAGGGCCCTTCCCATTGACTTTATTTTAACCTAATCACCTCTTTTAAGACTCTGTCTCCAACTACAGACGTTCCGAGGCTAGGAATTGTGACTCCAACATAGGAATTTGGAGACAATGGTGGTGGGGGATACACAGTTTTGGCCACAGCAGACATTGCTCTAGTGACTTTATTTCTACTTCTTCGTTTTCCTCACAGTAACCAAAGGGATAAGTACTATGATAATTAGGTGTTAAACTTGTTCAGAGGATTTGACTAACTCTAAAGGCTTCCCTGATAGCTCAGTGATAAAGAATCTGCCTGCCAGTGCAGAAGATACACTTTTGATCCTTGGGTTAGGAAGATCCCCTGGAGAAGGAAATGGAAACCTACTCCAGTATTTGTGCCTGGAAAGTCCCATGGACAGAGGAGTTCACGGGTTATGCAGAGTCAGACATGACTTAGTCACTGAACTACAACAACAAAGCCCTGTAGCTCTAAGTGAAAGTCACTCAGTTGTATCCAACTCTTTATAACCCCCTGGACTGTAGCCCACCAGGCTCCTCTGTCCATGGGATCCTCCAGGCAAGAATACTGGAGTCGGTTGCCATTCCCTTCTCCTGGGGATCTTCCTGACCCAGGGGTCAAACCTGGGTCTCCTGCATTTCAGGCGGATTCTTTACCATCTGAGCCACCATAGTAGTAAAGGGTTATATTAATCTCCTATTGCTACTATAACAAATTACAGTAAATTCAGTGGCTTAAATCTACACAGGTTTGTCATCTTACAGGTGTGTAGTTTAAAAGTTAAAAATGGGTTGTATTGGGCTGAATTAAGATGTTAGCAGGCTGCATTCTTTTCTGGAGGATCTAAGAATGTTGCCTTGCCTTTTCCAACTTTTCGAAGCTGCTTAAATATCTTAGCCCTTAGACCCTTCCTCTATCTACAAAGCGTAAACATTCAGGTCAAATTCTCCTCACACTGCGTATCTCTGACCTGTTCTTATTTTGCCACTGGATCATGAGGACACTGCTGTTTTTTATTCCTATATGATCACAGCACCTAGCACAGTGCTTGCATATGTTAGGAGCTCAACAAATTAATTAAATACTGGTTAAACGATTATTGAAAATTACAGATATTAAAAGATGAATGGGCTAAGGAGGCAGAGACTAAGAAACTTGCCTTATGCCTGGTTCTCCCACTGTTCTGCTGTGGGAGCTGGAGAACGTATTTCACTGCTCTGGAGCTCATCCTTCTCATCTGCCTTATGATGAGTATTTGGTAAATCTTGAACAGCTAGACCAGTTCTAACATCGCATGATTCTCAGCCAAGGTACCAGGAGCTCCTGCTTTGCTTTTATTTTTGTTTTCGTATTTCACAAAGGCTCGAGTTTCCTGCAGCTCCAGGGAGGCTAATCCTTGTCACTTGTCAGTCATGTCAGTTGCCACATTGCCTCCGATCTGTTCCACACGTGCTCATCTTTCCCAGATTGCTTCCTGGCCTGCGCTCAAGCCATTAGCTCTGCCTTCCTCAACAAGCCCTTTTCATCATCGGAGTCTCAAAGCAATTTTCTTCCTCTGTGAAATGCTCCCAGACACTCCAGCCCCCAGAGCGCTCTTCTGTCTTGGCATCAATCAAATAGTGTTCAGAGAATAAAGGCTTCAATATCACGGCATCAGGAGTAAAGGGACAAAGGCGTTATTCATTCATTTAACAAATGTTTGTTGAGCATCTCCTCTTTTCCTGTTTTCGTCTATTCCACCAGTTTGGGGGTGGGGACATAATAATGAGCAAAGCATTCATAATCTCTGCCCTGAAGGAATCCATGTATCTACACATGGGGATAAGACGGCGCCAAATACCAGGGCGTCTCAAACACCACATAGTTAGAGGGTGAGGGAGGCTGAGAAGATGACTAGGAAGAGGCAACGGGACGCATCATGGTCATGATGAAGATTTCAAGACTGTGTCCCTGTGTCAAACATCAAACCACACTCAGAATATGGGCAGTTTATTGCGTAACAAGTATATCTCATTACTACTCCTAAAAGGTAAGTGCTTCTGTTAAAGCAAATGAGAAATTTGGGGGGTGTGTGCGTGTGTGTGTGTGTGTGTGTCAGGGGTGAGAAGGAAAGTGATAGGAGACTTTTTTTTTAAAAAAAAAAAAAACAGAAGGAGAACAGATCTGTTAAATATTTTATCATCTTAAATATCAGAGCTCAGGGATCATATAGATTCATTTTCAGCTTCCATCCTGGAGTTGGAAGCCGAGGGTTGTGATGGTTTTCCTAAGACACTGTAACTCTTTTCTGGTTATTAATACTGTGAATAGCAGCTACCATCATTTGGGCAACCACTAAGCACCATGCCCTGTAAGAGGTGCTTGAAGTCCATTATCTCACCGGTCCTCACAGTTTCCCTTCTAAGTAGAGATCATTATTCCCTTTTATGAGGAATGAGAAAACAGGCTCAGCTAGACACCTTTCTGAAACCCATATGGCTAGAAAATTGGCAGGCCGTGATTTAAATCCAGGTCACTTTGAGTACAAAGTCAGAGCATTTTTCATTTTAATAAAACCTAGCATCACCTACATATAATTACCAACAAAGCATTTCAATTCCAAATATAAGGTGAAATTATCATATAAATTTTGTACAACACAGGGCCTCTGATATTGAAGAAAATGTTTTGGAGCTAGATAGAGGTGATGGTTGCACAACTGTGGACATGCTATCAAATAGTGTTCAGAGAATAAAGGCTTCAATATCACGGCATCAGGAGTAAAGGGACAAAGGCGTTATTCATTCATTTAACAAATGTTTGTTGAGCATCTCCTCTTTTCCTGTTTTCGTCTATTCCACCAGTTTGGGGGTGGGGACATAATAATGAGCAAAGCATTCATAATCTCTGCCCTGAAGGAATCCATGTATCTACACATGGGGATAAGACGGCGCCAAATACCAGGGCGTCTCAAACACCACATAGTTAGAGGGTGAGGGAGGCTGAGAAGATGACTAGGAAGAGGCAACGGGACGCATCATGGTCATGATGAAGATTTCAAGACTGTGTCCCTGTGTCAAACATCAAACCACACTCAGAATATGGGCAGTTTATTGCGTAACAAGTATATCTCATTACTACTCCTAAAAGGTAAGTGCTTCTGTTAAAGCAAATGAGAAATTTGGGGGGTGTGTGCGTGTGTGTGTGTGTGTGTCAGGGGTGAGAAGGAAAGTGATAGGAGACTTTTTTTTTAAAAAAAAAAAAAACAGAAGGAGAACAGATCTGTTAAATATTTTATCATCTTAAATATCAGAGCTCAGGGATCATATAGATTCATTTTCAGCTTCCATCCTGGAGTTGGAAGCCGAGGGTTGTGATGGTTTTCCTAAGACACTGTAACTCTTTTCTGGTTATTAATACTGTGAATAGCAGCTACCATCATTTGGGCAACCACTAAGCACCATGCCCTGTAAGAGGTGCTTGAAGTCCATTATCTCACCGGTCCTCACAGTTTCCCTTCTAAGTAGAGATCATTATTCCCTTTTATGAGGAATGAGAAAACAGGCTCAGCTAGACACCTTTCTGAAACCCATATGGCTAGAAAATTGGCAGGCCGTGATTTAAATCCAGGTCACTTTGAGTACAAAGTCAGAGCATTTTTCATTTTAATAAAACCTAGCATCACCTACATATAATTACCAACAAAGCATTTCAATTCCAAATATAAGGTGAAATTATCATATAAATTTTGTACAACACAGGGCCTCTGATATTGAAGAAAATGTTTTGGAGCTAGATAGAGGTGATGGTTGCACAACACTGTGGACATGCTCAAAGCTACTGAATTGTAGATTTCCAAATATTTAATTTTATGTCTTGTGAATTTCACCTCAGTAAAAACAAAGAAATATTTAACTTCAGTTAAGGTGAAACATATACATTTTTCATCATTAAATTCAGTAAGGAATTATTATTTCTAGCTTGATTTTTATATTAATCGACCTATTCTTTTGAAAGCCCTCTAGAAATTGTTTGAGCTGCAGAATAATAATATAAGACAAATTAGAGTGCATTAGCAGTGCAGAGCATATGGCAGACAAGGCTCTCAGCTGTAATCAGGGGGATGCATGGAGTTGGGTAGGCTAGGAGTTTATCCATATACTTTGGATAAGACTTTTTTGCTCTTTAAAATCTTGTTTTTTCTTAAAATCAGGATGGTACAACCTGTTCTGCCTGCCTCAGAGTCATATCATGAGACTCAAATAAGATCCAGTTGGAAGCTCTTTCTAAATCTAAAAAGCAAACAAAACTGAGGCATTATCATTATCGTCCAAAGCAGTGTAATTTAAGGCAGAGAACTTCTCTGTGGCACGATGGCTGGTAAGGAGCAGAAATGATGTTCACAAAGGAACTAATGAGCTAGTCGTGACTCTGGACAGGCAGTGTGACTCATGTGGCCAACATAATACAGCAAAAGTCATACTGCGCCAGCTCCTGGGCGTAATACCTACAAAACTAGCAGCTTCTGGTTTGTTTCTTCCTAACGGGCTTGGGCAACCACTAAGCACCATGCCCTGTAAGAGGTGCTTGAAGTCCATTATCTCACCGGTCCTCACAGTTTCCCTTCTAAGTAGAGATCATTATTCCCTTTTATGAGGAATGAGAAAACAGGCTCAGCTAGACACCTTTCTGAAACCCATATGGCTAGAAAATTGGCAGGCCGTGATTTAAATCCAGGTCACTTTGAGTACAAAGTCAGAGCATTTTTCATTTTAATAAAACCTAGCATCACCTACATATAATTACCAACAAAGCATTTCAATTCCAAATATAAGGTGAAATTATCATATAAATTTTGTACAACACAGGGCCTCTGATATTGAAGAAAATGTTTTGGAGCTAGATAGAGGTGATGGTTGCACAACACTGTGGACATGCTCAAAGCTACTGAATTGTAGATTTCCAAATATTTAATTTTATGTCTTGTGAATTTCACCTCAGTAAAAACAAAGAAATATTTAACTTCAGTTAAGGTGAAACATATACATTTTTCATCATTAAATTCAGTAAGGAATTATTATTTCTAGCTTGATTTTTATATTAATCGACCTATTCTTTTGAAAGCCCTCTAGAAATTGTTTGAGCTGCAGAATAATAATATAAGACAAATTAGAGTGCATTAGCAGTGCAGAGCATATGGCAGACAAGGCTCTCAGCTGTAATCAGGGGGATGCATGGAGTTGGGTAGGCTAGGAGTTTATCCATATACTTTGGATAAGACTTTTTTGCTCTTTAAAATCTTGTTTTTTCTTAAAATCAGGATGGTACAACCTGTTCTGCCTGCCTCAGAGTCATATCATGAGACTCAAATAAGATCCAGTTGGAAGCTCTTTCTAAATCTAAAAAGCAAACAAAACTGAGGCATTATCATTATCGTCCAAAGCAGTGTAATTTAAGGCAGAGAACTTCTCTGTGGCACGATGGCTGGTAAGGAGCAGAAATGATGTTCACAAAGGAACTAATGAGCTAGTCGTGACTCTGGACAGGCAGTGTGACTCATGTGGCCAACATAATACAGCAAAAGTCATACTGCGCCAGCTCCTGGGCGTAATACCTACAAAACTAGCAGCTTCTGGTTTGTTTCTTCCTAACGGGCTTGGAGAAGCTAGTCACTGGATAAAAACTCTTGACTGTCCTGAGTCCACTGTGCTGCGTGGAAGCCCCAGCCACCCACACAGAAAGGCTGGGTGGAGAGACAGAGATGCAGTTGCAGCCATCCAGATCCAGGCACCACATGCAAAAGGGAAGAAACTATTTTGAACATCAGTAGATATGATAGGGAGAAAAACAACAACAGAAAGGAACCTAATGGAAAGAAAGCTCCCGGAGAAGGACAGGGAAGCCTGGCATGCTGCAGTCCATGGGGTTGCAAAGAGTCGGACACAGCTGAGCAACTGACCTGAACTGAGTGGAAATTCTGTATGGAGTCCCCAGATCTATGGCCTCAGCAGAAATCCCTCCAGTTCTTGGGGTCACCTCCACTGGCACCCCAGTCATTGTGGGGCAGAAATGAGCCATTCCTATTGCGTCCAGCCTGAATCCTTACTCATAGAATCATGAACATGATAAAATGATTGTTGTTTCAATCCACTGACTTTTGGGGTGGCTTGTTAGAATCCCAGGAGAGGAGAACCATCAGGAACCATAAAATCAGGCCAAATTGGATACCTGGCTCCCCCACTTCCTTCAGCATTGTGTGGCCTGGGCACCTTAATGAGCAAAACTGAGTCTCAGTTTCCATATCTATCCAGAGGGAATGATCCCACCCACATGGCAGGATTATTTCTTATTGGAAGAAATATACCAAATATATGCAGACTTGCAGGCATATAGTAGCACTTAGTAAATGGCACCTATAATAGTCATCATTTTTAGTTTAAGAAACTTAGGTTTTAGTTTAATTCAGTTGAATCCAAATAGGCTGCCAGATTGTTTTCTTAATCAGAACCTCTTTCCCAGGACCGTGCCCTGTTGCATATATCATAGTAATCCAGTTGGAAGCTCTTTCTAAATCTAAAAAGCAAACAAAACTGAGGCATTATCATTATCGTCCAAAGCAGTGTAATTTAAGGCAGAGAACTTCTCTGTGGCACGATGGCTGGTAAGGAGCAGAAATGATGTTCACAAAGGAACTAATGAGCTAGTCGTGACTCTGGACAGGCAGTGTGACTCATGTGGCCAACATAATACAGCAAAAGTCATACTGCGCCAGCTCCTGGGCGTAATACCTACAAAACTAGCAGCTTCTGGTTTGTTTCTTCCTAACGGGCTTGGAGAAGCTAGTCACTGGATAAAAACTCTTGACTGTCCTGAGTCCACTGTGCTGCGTGGAAGCCCCAGCCACCCACACAGAAAGGCTGGGTGGAGAGACAGAGATGCAGTTGCAGCCATCCAGATCCAGGCACCACATGCAAAAGGGAAGAAACTATTTTGAACATCAGTAGATATGATAGGGAGAAAAACAACAACAGAAAGGAACCTAATGGAAAGAAAGCTCCCGGAGAAGGACAGGGAAGCCTGGCATGCTGCAGTCCATGGGGTTGCAAAGAGTCGGACACAGCTGAGCAACTGACCTGAACTGAGTGGAAATTCTGTATGGAGTCCCCAGATCTATGGCCTCAGCAGAAATCCCTCCAGTTCTTGGGGTCACCTCCACTGGCACCCCAGTCATTGTGGGGCAGAAATGAGCCATTCCTATTGCGTCCAGCCTGAATCCTTACTCATAGAATCATGAACATGATAAAATGATTGTTGTTTCAATCCACTGACTTTTGGGGTGGCTTGTTAGAATCCCAGGAGAGGAGAACCATCAGGAACCATAAAATCAGGCCAAATTGGATACCTGGCTCCCCCACTTCCTTCAGCATTGTGTGGCCTGGGCACCTTAATGAGCAAAACTGAGTCTCAGTTTCCATATCTATCCAGAGGGAATGATCCCACCCACATGGCAGGATTATTTCTTATTGGAAGAAATATACCAAATATATGCAGACTTGCAGGCATATAGTAGCACTTAGTAAATGGCACCTATAATAGTCATCATTTTAGTTCTTGCTGAGCTTTTAGTCCTCCTACATGGAAAATGGAAACATTTTTGGAAGCGTTTCTGCAATTAAGGTTTTAGTTTAATTCAGTTGAATCCAAATAGGCTGCCAGATTGTTTTCTTAATCAGAACCTCTTTCCCAGGACCGTGCCCTGTTGGGAACTGCTTTGGGCTGGGAGCGCCACCTCGCAACTGCTGCTGGCCGTCTTCCCACTTCTCCCTTCCCCATTTTCCTTTAAACGGGGAGCTCTGTGTTGGATATCTGGGGGCTCCCTGCTACAAATGGCGTCCAGACTTAGGAACTGTAGGTCAGGAATGACAGGGTGGGGGCTTGGTGCTTTCGCCCTTTCTCACTAATTAAACTCCCGGCTGAGAGTCTGGCAGAGGCATGAGGTTTTGATTTCCAGCCAACCGTAGACTGGGCACTCTGGGCGGTCAGTGCCTGGCCGCAGTTGTCCATCCTGCCTGGGGGTCTCTCTGGATCTCGGCCGATGATGTGAATGCCAAACATCCCCCTCACTGTCCCCACTCTGCTCCTTGGTTTGCTTTCTTCTGCCATCGCCACGGTCTGTCATGGGGGCTGCGCATGGGAGCACAGGCTGTCAGCCCCCCTCCCAAGGCTCTTTAATTTCCTGTCTTTCCAAATCCTGAGCAGCCTCTTAGGACCTGTTTAGAAAGACTGATTTATCAGTTCCAAATACCAACAGGGGGATTGCGGGGGATCATGAGCAGCCGGGCTAGAGATTGGAAACGTGGCTTCTTTATGAATGTTTCAATTAACTAGTCAAAATGCTCCTCGCTCCTTTTCTCTCTTTCCTTTAACAGAGTCCCAGTGGGGGGAAAAGATGAGGAGGGGTTGAGAGACCCCTCGGGCACCAGGCCTTGCTTCTCAGGGCCACGTGAGGAACTCAGGTGGCCCTGAGCCATGGGACCTGCCACCCTCTCAGATAAAAGGTGTTAGAGTTGGTTTTAACCCTGTGAAACAGCAGCCAGAGCACTGCAGTCTTGACATTTATTTCCCCATCTTCCTGTAAACACAGTAACCCCTTAATTAGTGCCTGCCGTCTCTGACGTCAGGCAGCAGCGCTCCTGTGGGCAGCAATCCATTTATCACCAGCTCAAACCGGTCTGGCTTCCAGGAGTACTCAGTGCCCCCAGACGATTTTCTCTGTCTGGAAAGAGCCAGAAGGGAGCCAAGGCAGTGAAAAGAGGAAAATGTTCACACTAGCAGACCAGCACTAATTCTCTCAGGAGCTACTGGCTGCCCCAGAGCCCTGACAGTAGTTGAAGAAGTGGGCAAGGTAGCATAGGGCACTTCTTCCCTCAGAACCTTCTGGAAGTGAATTCACAGTGATTGAAACACAGGCTTGGGCTTCCCTGGTGGTCCAGTGGGTAAGGACACCACCTTGTAGTGCAAGGGGCGCCGGTTCAATCCCTGGCCTAGGAAGATCCCATGTGTGGTGGAGCAGCTGGACCAATGTGTGTCCAACTTACCGAGCCAGTGCTCTGCAGCGAAAGAGGCCACTGTAATGGGAGGCCCACACGGACCAAAGAACAAAGATGGGTGAAAATAAATAAATGAAAGACCAACAGAAGTGAATAACAACAACAACAAAAAATTGGACAAAAAAAAAAAGAAACAGGCTTTAGAGAACCCAGTTGTGTGTGTCTGCTCTTGTTCCCATCTTATAGAGGAAGAAACTGAGGCTCAGAGGAGCTTTAAACAATCAGCTTGTGTTCATTTCCATACAACATTTACTGTAAAATAATTACTACAAACTAGGTAGCTGAAAACAACAACAGAAATTTGCTCTTTGACGGTTTGAGAGCCAAAAGTCCAAAACCATGGTGTCTGCAGGGCCATGCTCCCTACACATGTACTAGGGTGAATCCTCTCTCATCCCTTCTAGCAGTTGCAGGTGTTCCTCGGCAGGCTTGTACCTGCCCCCAAGCCCTGGGGAAAAGATGAGGAGGGGTTGAGAGACCCCTCGGGCACCAGGCCTTGCTTCTCAGGGCCACGTGAGGAACTCAGGTGGCCCTGAGCCATGGGACCTGCCACCCTCTCAGATAAAAGGTGTTAGAGTTGGTTTTAACCCTGTGAAACAGCAGCCAGAGCACTGCAGTCTTGACATTTATTTCCCCATCTTCCTGTAAACACAGTAACCCCTTAATTAGTGCCTGCCGTCTCTGACGTCAGGCAGCAGCGCTCCTGTGGGCAGCAATCCATTTATCACCAGCTCAAACCGGTCTGGCTTCCAGGAGTACTCAGTGCCCCCAGACGATTTTCTCTGTCTGGAAAGAGCCAGAAGGGAGCCAAGGCAGTGAAAAGAGGAAAATGTTCACACTAGCAGACCAGCACTAATTCTCTCAGGAGCTACTGGCTGCCCCAGAGCCCTGACAGTAGTTGAAGAAGTGGGCAAGGTAGCATAGGGCACTTCTTCCCTCAGAACCTTCTGGAAGTGAATTCACAGTGATTGAAACACAGGCTTGGGCTTCCCTGGTGGTCCAGTGGGTAAGGACATCGCCTTGTAGTGCAAGGCGCGGTTCAACCCCTGGCCTAGGAAGATCCCATGTGTGGTGGAGCAGCTGGACCAATGTGTGTCCAACTTACCGAGCCAGTGCTCTGCAGCGAAAGAGGCCACTGTAATGGGAGGCCCACACGGACCAAAGAACAAAGATGGGTGAAAATAAATAAATGAAAGACCAACAGAAGTGAATAACAACAACAACAAAAAATTGGACAAAAAAAAAAAGAAACAGGCTTTAGAGAACCCAGTTGTGTGTGTCTGCTCTTGTTCCCATCTTATAGAGGAAGAAACTGAGGCTCAGAGGAGCTTTAAACAATCAGCTTGTGTTCATTTCCATACAACATTTACTGTAAAATAATTACTACAAACTAGGTAGCTGAAAACAACAACAGAAATTTGCTCTTTGACGGTTTGAGAGCCAAAAGTCCAAAACCATGGTGTCTGCAGGGCCATGCTCCCTACACATGTACTAGGGTGAATCCTCTCTCATCCCTTCTAGCAGTTGCAGGTGTTCCTCGGCACTTCCTTGTTTATGGCACCTCTTTGAGCTTTCCCCTCGTGTCCTTGACCTTCTCAGCACGCCAGTCATTGATTTAGGTAGGGTTCATCCTAACCCAGTATGACCTCATCTCAATTTGAGTAACTAAGCATAGATCCTAGGGCTTCTCTGTAGGCTCAGATAATAAAGAATCCACCTGCAATGTAGGAGACCCAGGTTTGATCCCTGGGTCGGGAAGATCCCTGGAGAGGGGAATGGCTACCTACTCCAGTATTCTTGCCTAGAGAATTCTGTGGACAGAGGAGCAAAGAGTCAGACACGACTGAGTAACTAACACTTTCACTGTTTCACTTATTTCAAGCATAGGTCCTATTTGGAAATAAGGTGATATTAATTCAAGGTGATGATGAATTTTGGGGGGACATTGCTTTAGCTGGCACACCTGTAAGTGACCAAGCTCAGAGTTAAGATCTATTTAAGGCTGGTGCTTTTTATGCTCAACAAACTGCCGCCAGGACTGGACTCATGGAACTGTGTGTGTATTAGGGGAAACCTAGATTCTGTCCCTGGACGATGGTAACATTTCTCTTCTGCAGACCTGAAGGTACACGCAGTCACACTGCTCTGCCCTGTGCCCCGGCTGCTCTCTGACACCGAGCCATTCACCACTGGGTTGCTCCTTCAGTCCTGTCTAGTTAATACCCAGACTTTCCTCCTGATCCTTCTTGGGCTCCACAAGCACAATCTCAGAATCCTCAGGCATCAAAGAGCCCTCAAACCAGTAATGATGGGTGAAATAAATAAATGAAAGACCAACAGAATGAATCAACAACAACAAAAATTGGACAAAAAAAGAAACAGGCTTTAGAGAACCCAGTTGTGTGTGTCTGCTCTTGTTCCCATCTTATAGAGGAAGAAACTGAGGCTCAGAGGAGCTTTAAACAATCAGCTTGTGTTCATTTCCATACAACATTTACTGTAAAATAATTACTACAAACTAGGTAGCTGAAAACAACAACAGAAATTTGCTCTTTGACGGTTTGAGAGCCAAAAGTCCAAAACCATGGTGTCTGCAGGGCCATGCTCCCTACACATGTACTAGGGTGAATCCTCTCTCATCCCTTCTAGCAGTTGCAGGTGTTCCTCGGCACTTCCTTGTTTATGGCACCTCTTTGAGCTTTCCCCTCGTGTCCTTGACCTTCTCAGCACGCCAGTCATTGATTTAGGTAGGGTTCATCCTAACCCAGTATGACCTCATCTCAATTTGAGTAACTAAGCATAGATCCTAGGGCTTCTCTGTAGGCTCAGATAATAAAGAATCCACCTGCAATGTAGGAGACCCAGGTTTGATCCCTGGGTCGGGAAGATCCCCTGGAGAGGGGAATGGCTACCTACTCCAGTATTCTTGCCTAGAGAATTCTGTGGACAGAGGAGCAAAGAGTCAGACACGACTGAGTAACTAACACTTTCACTGTTTCACTTATTTCAAGCATAGGTCCTATTTGGAAATAAGGTGATATTAATTCAAGGTGATGATGAATTTTGGGGGGACATTGCTTTAGCTGGCACACCTGTAAGTGACCAAGCTCAGAGTTAAGATCTATTTAAGGCTGGTGCTTTTTATGCTCAACAAACTGCCGCCAGGACTGGACTCATGGAACTGTGTGTGTATTAGGGGAAACCTAGATTCTGTCCCTGGACGATGGTAACATTTCTCTTCTGCAGACCTGAAGGTACACGCAGTCACACTGCTCTGCCCTGTGCCCCGGCTGCTCTCTGACACCGAGCCATTCACCACTGGGTTGCTCCTTCAGTCCTGTCTAGTTAATACCCAGACTTTCCTCCTGATCCTTCTTGGGCTCCACAAGCACAATCTCAGAATCCTCAGGCATCAAAGAGCCCTAAACAGAAAGAGATTCATAGATACAGAAAACAAATGGGTAGTTGACAGAGGGGAGGTGTGTGGAGGAATGGGTGAAGTGGGTGAAGGGGTTAAGAGTTATAAGATAAATAAGGCATGGGATGCAAAGCACAGCAAAGGAGTATAGTCAATAATACTGCAATCATTTTGTATGGTGATATATGGTTACTAGACTTAATGTGGTGGTTATTTTATGCTGTACACTTTAACATAGTATTGTACATCAACTATACTTCAATTAAGAGAAAGACAAGAGGGGGGAAAAAAGCCTTAAAGCTGATGTACAAACTTCTTTTTTTTGGAGGGGGGCGGTGGGTTGGGGAGGGAGGGGGGCAGGCAGGCCACTTCTATTAGTCTTTCATTTATCTATTTTCGTCCATCTTTGCTCTTTGGCCTGTATGGGCCTCCCATCGCGGTGGCCTCTGTTGTCGCAGAGCACTGGCTCTGGGCGCATGCACTCCAGAGCTCCGACTCGGTAATTGGACACATCAGTCCAGCTGCTCTGTGGCACGCAGGATCTTCCCAGGCCAGGGATGGAACCGGTGCCCCTTGCACTGCAAGGCGGTGTCCTTACCCACTGGACCACCAGGGAAGCCCTGTACAAACTTTTATTTATTTAGACATTTATTTATTTATTTTGGGGCATGGGGTGGGGCGGGCAGGCAGGCCACTTCTATTGGTCTTCCATTTCTCTATTTTTCATCTGTCTTTGTTCTTTGACCCGTGTGGGCCTCCCATCGTGGTGGCATTTGTTGTCACAGAGCACTGGCTCTGGGCACATGCGCTCCAGAGCTCCGGCTCGGTAGTTGGACACACTGGTCCAGCCGCTTCGCGGCACGTGGGATCTTCCCAGGCCAGGGATCGAACCAGTGCCCCTTGCACTGCAAGGTGGTATCCTTACCCACTGGGCCACCAGGGGAGCCCCTGTACAAACTTCTTATCAGCTCACATACATCCTCATCTTTTTCACAAACACTGCTCGTCCTGTTCGGCACTTAAGGGAAGGACGGAATTTGCCCCCTAGTCCCAGCTTCTGCCCATACACAGCCTTCAGGCTGTTCTTCTGTGGCTGTTCAATTGGAGGTCACATGAATTCATAGCCCCAACCCTTAAACCCCTACAAAATTCCTACAAGTCTCTCATGTACTCTCAGCTCAGTGCCAGCTGCCTGTGATAGGAAGCGAAGTGGTGTTACAGAATAACCATGTGACTTAGCATGAAAGAGGCTGGAGTTTGGCCTTGAACTTTCCCTTGTTCTAGCTGAACCACAAATGACATATTTTTTCAGAGTCTCAATTTCTTCATCTATAAGATGAGTAAAATATTATTGACCCAATTGGGTTGCAGTGGGAAACATATAGGATGGTATATACCAAGTAGTCTAGTACTTGGCACACTGTAAAGGGCTCCGTAGATGCACAGCAGGGGCCATCAGTGCCCACCTCCTCGGACTTCATTGCCCCTACTACTTCAGTGCACTCGGTCCTGACCTCCCACTGCCAGCACCTGGTCTCCTGCTACTGGAGCCTTCACTGCCACCCAGGTGCCAGGAGAGAACTTCCTGGGAGTAGCTGTAGACCAGTGGGTGTCGAAGGTCAGTGTTTAAATGCCCCCTTGCTTGTCTCCAGTGTAAAATGGCGGTGAGCTGCTGTCAGAGGTTCTCCGGCAGGATTAAGCACCGGTTGTCCACCGTGGCGGCTGTCTTAACAATGTGCTCTTTCCTGGCTATGTTGCCTCTCTGTCACACTTTTGTGCTCTTCTCCCCGGATCCTTCTTTACCTCCCAGATCAATTACTGGCACCCACATCCTTGTCTCAGAGTCAGCATCTGGTGAACCTGAAACTAAGACAAAAATGAAGCCGTTATTATTATAACATACATCTTGTTGATAAGACTCTCCAGTGGTTGAAAGACTTCACTATGTTGAGCTGAAATCTGCCTCCTCAGTAAGTTTTGATCATTGGTTTCCATCTTATCGCTAAACAGTGTGAATTGCTAACTTTCCCTTTTCTACCCCAGAGATCTCTCATCAGGCATCCACTGTACCTTTAACCCACCATTAAGTCTTTTATTTTCTACTGTATCACCCTAGTTCTATAGGAACCAGATCTGTCCCCTCTTACGGCAACATGCTGCATTCTGTTCTCAGGAATTTCTCTTGCCTTTTTTTTTTTTGTGTGGTTATACCATTATCCAGATCTAATTTCATTATGGTATTATGTGAGAGAGAGAGGAAAAAGTAAGGGACGAAGAAAAAGAAGGGGAGGAGGAGAGAGAAAGAGGCATGGAGCGGGGGAAGGAAGGAGGAAAAGAAGGAGGAGAAAGATGAGGGAAAAGACAAGGAGGAGATAAAGGAAAGAGGAAACAATTGGGACAAGGGCCTTGTCTTTCTCTTACAGACTGCTTCATAGTTCCTAAGATTTGTCCAACTCCCAGCATCAGGTAACAGTTGAAAATCTGCATATCACTTTACAGTTATCTCTCCATATCAGCAGATTCAGCCAACTATATCATGTGTCACTCTATCATGTAGTACTATAGTATGTGTTTAGTGAAAAAAAAACTACAAAAAAGTGGACCTGTGTAGTTCAAACCCATGTTGTTCAAAGGTCAACTGCATACTTACTCTCCTTTTCTTTCTCACATTAAAGAAGACTTAAAGTTTATATAGACAATTATAATAATAATTATAATAATCCAGTGTATTACTGAGTTTAAAGCATTAATAGATATAATAGGTATAAATAATTCTACAACAAGTGTTGGGGGGAGGGAATAGAACTATATAGGAGTAACATTCTATACCTCACTAGAATTAATTTTATATCTCACCAGAATTAATTTTAGTGTAAATCTAAAGCTAAGTCTGATAAGTTAAGACATGAATGATAAGGTCTAGAGTAACCACTAAAGAAATAACTCAAAAAAAATGTATCATTAAAGAAATTTAAATGGGCTTTCCCTGGTGACTCAGACAGTAAAGAATCTACCTGCAATGCAGGAAATGTGGACTTGTTCCCTGGGTCAGGAAGATGCCCTAGAGGAGGGCATGGAAACCCACTCTAGTATTCTTGCTGGGACAATCCCATGAATAGAAGTGCCTGGCTATAGTTCATAGGGTTGTGAAGTGTTACCTGGCAATCATTTTGGTTTCCATCTTATCGCTAAACAGTGTGAATTGCTAACTTTCCCTTTTCTACCCCAGAGATCTCTCATCAGGCATCCACTGTACCTTTAACCCACCATTAAGTCTTTTATTTTCTACTGTATCACCCTAGTTCTATAGGAACCAGATCTGTCCCCTCTTACGGCAACATGCTGCATTCTGTTCTCAGGAATTTCTCTTGCCTTTTTTTTTTTTGTGTGGTTATACCATTATCCAGATCTAATTTCATTATGGTATTATGTGAGAGAGAGGGAAAAGTAAGGGACGAAGAAAAAGAAGGGGAGGAGGAGAGAGAAAGAGGCATGGAGCGGGGGAAGGAAGGAGGAAAAGAAGGAGGAGAAAGATGAGGGAAAAGACAAGGAGGAGATAAAGGAAAGAGGAAACAATTGGGACAAGGGCCTTGTCTTTCTCTTACAGACTGCTTCATAGTTCCTAAGATTTGTCCAACTCCCAGCATCAGGTAACAGTTGAAAATCTGCATATCACTTTACAGTTATCTCTCCATATCAGCAGATTCAGCCAACTATATCATGTGTCACTCTATCATGTAGTACTATAGTATGTGTTTAGTGAAAAAAAAACTACAAAAAAGTGGACCTGTGTAGTTCAAACCCATGTTGTTCAAAGGTCAACTGCATACTTACTCTCCTTTTCTTTCTCACATTAAAGAAGACTTAAAGTTTATATAGACAATTATAATAATAATTATAATAATCCAGTGTATTACTGAGTTTAAAGCATTAATAGATATAATAGGTATAAATAATTCTACAACAAGTGTTGGGGGGAGGGAATAGAACTATATAGGAGTAACATTCTATACCTCACTAGAATTAATTTTATATCTCACCAGAATTAATTTTAGTGTAAATCTAAAGCTAAGTCTGATAAGTTAAGACATGAATGATAAGGTCTAGAGTAACCACTAAAGAAATAACTCAAAAAAAATGTATCATTAAAGAAATTTAAATGGGCTTTCCCTGGTGACTCAGACAGTAAAGAATCTACCTGCAATGCAGGAAATGTGGACTTGTTCCCTGGGTCAGGAAGATGCCCTAGAGGAGGGCATGGAAACCCACTCTAGTATTCTTGCTGGGACAATCCCATGAATAGAAGTGCCTGGCTATAGTTCATAGGGTTGTGAAGTGTTGAGCACAACTGAAGCAACTGAGCATACACATGAGCACAAACACTGTATTAGAAAATACACACTCAACTCTTTGAAAAGAAAGAAGCAAAGGAAGAACAGAGATACAAAAGATATGAGACCTATACAAAACAAAAAGTAAAATGGCATGCGTAAATCTAACCATATCAATAATAACATTTAGTGTGAGTGAATGAACAATCCAATGAAAAGGCAGAGATTGTCAGACTAGATTTTAAAAAATGCTCCAATTATACATTGCCGCAGGAAACACACCTTAAATTCAAAGATATTCTCAACAGTCTAGGTATAGAAGGTAATTTCCTTAACTCGGTGAAGAGCAGCTACAGAAACCTCACCTCTAACAACATACTTAATAGTGAACGACTGGGTGCTTTCTCCCTAAGGTCAGGAATGAGACAAAATGCCTGCTCCCATCACTTCTGTTCAACACTGTGCTGAAAGTTCTAACCACACCACAGATAGAGGAAATAATGAAAGCATATTTTTCAAAAGGAAGAAGTAAAACAGTCTCTTTTAGCAGCTGATGTGATTTTGTGTATAGAAAATTTTAAAGAATCTACTTCGACTATTAGAACTAGTTAGCAAGTTCACCACAGGTGCATGATACAAGATAATATACAAAAATCAATTGTATTTCTATACATTTGCAATGTATAATCTGACAGTTCTTCACTGTAACAATAGGTTTTTCCTTTTCAGCGAGAATTAGGGTACAATAGGAATCTCATTGTTCTTTCTATCTATTGAGATTTAAAATTGTATGGAAATTCCTCCATTCATTTATTTTAAAATAATTTTTGAATGCCTGCTGCATTGCTAACCTGTGTCTGTGTATACAAACACTTAAAGGGATGTAGGTGGTTTATTCTTTTGAGAATTTCAGGTCATCTTAAGCATTGTAAAGAATCTACCTGCAATGCAGGAAATGTGGACTTGTTCCCTGGGTCAGGAAGATGCCCTAGAGGAGGGCATGGAAACCCACTCTAGTATTCTTGCTGGGACAATCCCATGAATAGAAGTGCCTGGCTATAGTTCATAGGGTTGTGAAGTGTTGAGCACAACTGAAGCAACTGAGCATACACATGAGCACAAACACTGTATTAGAAAATACACACTCAACTCTTTGAAAAGAAAGAAGCAAAGGAAGAACAGAGATACAAAAGATATGAGACCTATACAAAACAAAAAGTAAAATGGCATGCGTAAATCTAACCATATCAATAATAACATTTAGTGTGAGTGAATGAACAATCCAATGAAAAGGCAGAGATTGTCAGACTAGATTTTAAAAAATGCTCCAATTATACATTGCCGCAGGAAACACACCTTAAATTCAAAGATATTCTCAACAGTCTAGGTATAGAAGGTAATTTCCTTAACTCGGTGAAGAGCAGCTACAGAAACCTCACCTCTAACAACATACTTAATAGTGAACGACTGGGTGCTTTCTCCCTAAGGTCAGGAATGAGACAAAAATGCCTGCTCCCATCACTTCTGTTCAACACTGTGCTGAAAGTTCTAACCACACCACAGATAGAGGAAATAATGAAAGCATATTTTTCAAAAGGAAGAAGTAAAACAGTCTCTTTTAGCAGCTGATGTGATTTTGTGTATAGAAAATTTTAAAGAATCTACTTCGACTATTAGAACTAGTTAGCAAGTTCACCACAGGTGCATGATACAAGATAATATACAAAAATCAATTGTATTTCTATACATTTGCAATGTATAATCTGACAGTTCTTCACTGTAACAATAGGTTTTTCCTTTTCAGCGAGAATTAGGGTACAATAGGAATCTCATTGTTCTTTCTATCTATTGAGATTTAAAATTGTATGGAAATTCCTCCATTCATTTATTTTAAAATAATTTTTGAATGCCTGCTGCATTGCTAACCTGTGTCTGTGTATACAAACACTTAAAGGGATGTAGGTGGTTTATTCTTTTGAGAATTTCAGGTCATCTTAAGCATTGTAACTCTTCTTTCTGTGTTTGTTGTTGTTGTCTGCTGTTGTTGTTGTTCATGCCTGGACTCCCTTTCCCTCACCATCTCCCAAAGTTTGCCCAAGTTTATGTCCATTGCATCAGTGATGCCATCCAGCCATCTCATCCTCTGATGCCCTCTTCTCCGTCTGCACACTATCCTTCCCAGCATCAGAGACTTTTCCAATGAGTTGGCTGTTTGCATCAAATGACCAGTCTGTGGTCAAATCCTTGTAGGAAACATATTAGGAGAAAAAAGTCTCCTTTTCACCTTGTAGGATGAACTATGTTCCAACATTTTGTAAGTTACTTCTTTGCAACTCAGAACACATTTTTGTATTGTTTGTAGAGTAGCCAACAAATATCATTTAACTCTGAGTATGGCTAAAATGCTGCCTTACTAATAAAATATTAAATTTCACTTTGGGAGGCCTTGTCCCAAGTAAGCACAATTGAGTGCTCCCATTATAAACCTATCAAGTCTCATAGGAGACACTATATTTAATTGGGTATTTGCTTTCCTTTGTGCCTTTCTCCAAAGAATGTAAGCTTAGCAAGAACAGACATTGTGCCTGCCTTGTTTACGTTTGCTTTGCAAAGCTTAATTATGTTTAGCACTGTGTGTCTGGCACTTAGTAGGAACTCAGTAAATATTAATTGAATGAATGAATGGGCCCTACTGGCCACCAGTGAAGTAAATCAGACATAAAATGTAAACAGTGGGAACTTTGATCCATACCTATACTAGATGAATAATTAAGAGTAGATTATGCACAAAACATTATAAAAATTCTTGGAGAAATATTTGTGACTTTGACTTGGGCAATTTTTAAATACACAATCAAGATTATGCAGATTTCCAGAGTTCTTTTTTTAAGCGTTCAGCCATAAAGACTCTAGTCATTTTCCCTTACTGGATTCTGAGCGCCATCTTATCTCAGAGAGGACACTGGGATCTGCCTGTGTTTGCCTTTCTGCCACTGTAATTCTAAACTGGAAACAGCACACAAGAACCTAGGCGTAATGCACACACACACACACACACACACAATGGGATACAATTTAACAAAACTGAATCAACTTTTGCTACATACTATAATGTGGATAAATTTCAAAATAATTATGCTGAATGAAAGAAACTAGATGCAAAAAGTGAATATACTGTATGATTCTACTTAGGTAAAATGGATACAAACTAATCTATAGTGAAACAAAGCAGATCTGTATTTGCCTGAAGATAAGGGTGGTGTAGGGAGAATCAGGAAGGAGGGAGCACAGTAGAATGCAGTGAAACCATTGTGAATGGTGTTCAAGGTCTTGTTTGTGGTAATATTTCACAGTTATGTTCTTGTATATATATAAAAAAAATCAAGTTATACTCAAAAAAAAGCTTAACCACTGGTGTACCAGAAGACAACACAAGGTTGGAATGAGCACTTAGAGAAGAGGAAGAAGGCCCTGTTCAAATCTATCACTGCTATAGAGGAGGAAAAATAGCTTTCTCTCTGCCTTTCTGAGTTCTTGGTTGAGACCCCTGTAATAAAAATTAACAAGAGAAAATAAAAGAAATTCATTGACATATGTACTTTGTCTGTATCTCTCATGTCAATGCTTTATCCTTGGTAGAAAAGATACAGCAAATCTAGAAGTGATGTCTAGAGACATCACTTTGCCAACAAAGGTCTATATAGTCAAGACTGGTTTTTCCAGTAGTCACATCTGGATGTGAGAGCTAAACCATAAAGAAGGCTGAATGCCAAAGAATTGATGCTTTCAGACTGTGGTGCTGAATAAGACTTTTGAGCGTTCCTTGGGCAGCAAATCAGTCAATCCTAAAGAAAGTCAACCCTAAATATTCACTGGAAGAGTGGATGGATACTAAAGCTGAAGCTCCAATAGTTTGGGCACCTGATGTGAAGAGCTGACCCACTGGAAAAGACCCTGATGGTGGGAAAGATTGAAGACAAGAGGAGAAGAGGACCGCAAAGGAAGAGATGGCTGGATGGCATTCAGTCATCTCAATGGACATGAGTTTGAGCAAACTCTGGGAGATAGTGAAGGACAGGGGAGCTCAGCATTTCATGGGGTCACAAATTCAGACATGACTTAGCAACTGAGCAATAACTATTCATGTCTATGTGGGCGATACCCACGGGTAAGGACTAACTCTCTGCGGTAGCTGAGAACCCCAGGTTAAATACCATCTTTTACTAAAGATGAAAGAAATATGTAAGGCGTGTCAGTTACGGGAAGACTACCAGGAAAAACAAAGGAAAAGAGTAAGTTTTGTTATGTTTGTGCCTTCTGTCTTTAAGGATCTTAGGTGGCCTCAAAGAATTAATCATCGCCTCTGACAAAGGGAGAGGAGGGATATCATATACATTTATGTCCTGTGAATGGTGTTCAAGGTCTTGTTTGTGGTAATATTTCACAGTTATGTTCTTGTATATATATAAAAAATCAAGTTATACTCAAAAAAGCTTAACCACTGGTGTACCAGAAGACAACACAAGGTTGGAATGAGCACTTAGAGAAGAGGAAGAAGGCCCTGTTCAAATCTATCACTGCTATAGAGGAGGAAAAATAGCTTTCTCTCTGCCTTTCTGAGTTCTTGGTTGAGACCCCTGTAATAAAAATTAACAAGAGAAAATAAAAGAAATTCATTGACATATGTACTTTGTCTGTATCTCTCATGTCAATGCTTTATCCTTGGTAGAAAAGATACAGCAAATCTAGAAGTGATGTCTAGAGACATCACTTTGCCAACAAAGGTCTATATAGTCAAGACTGGTTTTTCCAGTAGTCACATCTGGATGTGAGAGCTAAACCATAAAGAAGGCTGAATGCCAAAGAATTGATGCTTTCAGACTGTGGTGCTGAATAAGACTTTTGAGCGTTCCTTGGGCAGCAAATCAGTCAATCCTAAAGAAAGTCAACCCTAAATATTCACTGGAAGAGTGGATGGATACTAAAGCTGAAGCTCCAATAGTTTGGGCACCTGATGTGAAGAGCTGACCCACTGGAAAAGACCCTGATGGTGGGAAAGATTGAAGACAAGAGGAGAAGAGGACCGCAAAGGAAGAGATGGCTGGATGGCATTCAGTCATCTCAATGGACATGAGTTTGAGCAAACTCTGGGAGATAGTGAAGGACAGGGGAGCTCAGCATTTCATGGGGTCACAAATTCAGACATGACTTAGCAACTGAGCAATAACTATTCATGTCTATGTGGGAGATACCCACGGGAAATGACTAACTCTCTGAGGTAGCTGAGAACCCCAGGTTAAATACCATCTTTTACTAAAGATGAAAGAAATATGTAAGGCGTGTCAGTTACGGGAAGACTACCAGGAAAAACAAAGGAAAAGAGTAAGTTTTGTTATGTTTGTGCCTTCTGTCTTTAAGGATCTTAGGTGGCCTCAAAGAATTAATCATCGCCTCTCTGACAAAGGGAGAGGAGGGATATCATATACATTTATGTCCTGCTTTTAGACCAATAGGGGGAGAGTAGAGAGTTTGTCTTGCATCTGCTTCTCTTCAGTTGCCTTCAGCTCAAAATAATCCTTACTGCAAGGTGCTATAGTTTGGGGTGGTATATTCCTATTACCATTCATCTGCAAGCAATGTGTTCTTCAGCAAGTAACTTTGCTTCTCTAAGTCTTAATTTCTTCAGTATAAAATATCTCTAAAGTTCTTCCCAGAGATCAAACGGTATGGGGGAAATACTTGAGTTTACTTATCTTGTACAGTGCCATTTGAAGTGGGTCAGGCATGATTAGAGGAAGATAGAGAGGTAGGCAGAAACTTTCTGGGAGATGCTGAAGGAGACTTGTGAGGACTTTGAAGGACTTTGCAAGTGATGGCACCGTTATTATAATGTCTTCATTTTCCTGGAGCACTTACGGCTCTCTTTCTCCTAGCTCTAAGTGTGTCATTAGAGTATCCTTATGCCCATCATTTGTAATTAGGGCCATTTTCACACTCATGACAAGGCTGGAGAGAGAGTATTTCATGAAATAATGAGGTAAGAGACAGAAAAGGATCGGGTAAAGGAGATGTACGTGTTTGGGTGAGAAGGAGGTGGCTGAGGATGAAGCAAACTGGTTTGTGAGCAGCAAAATGGCAAGAAAATAAAAACATGGAAAATAATGTTTCTCATTAGGAAGAATAACGGAAGGAAGAAGGGAAGTGGTGGGGAATAAACGGTGGATGAACCAGTTTTCTGTGCTGTGTATTCAATGGCAATATCAACCCACAGTGCTTAGGGGCAAGAAGGAAAGTGTGTATCTCTATGTGAGAAACATCAGTTACTCTTTTGCTGCTTTTTTTTTTTTTTAATGTTTTGTTTACATTAAGAGATGACTCTCTCTTTTTACTCAATATCTTTATTCTTTAGCAACTGGGGTGCATTTTTGATGTCTTAATTGCTCATGGATAACTCTCTCTGTATCCTGACACTGAAGCAGGTAGTGAGGTCTGTGCCAGTTTCCTCTGGGGAGGGGGTTATTTTGGTAGGACTGAAGGCAAGACAGCTCTCAAAATCTCTCTCCAGGATAGTCCATTCATCTTGGGGAATCATGGAGGGAGAAGTCTGTTCTCCAGGCCAGAAAGAGACATCCCAGGCTGAATGAAAGAGGAGCGTGTGGAGGAGTCTATGGATCTTAGAATAAAGGGGACCCCAGACAATGTGTCAGAGCCGCAGAGGAAAGAAGAGGGGAGAGTGGAGGAGAGGACTGGGAGGGGGCGAGGGTGAGGGTCACTGCCTTTGCTTCTTGGGATGCTGCAGAGGTGAAGAGGAGAGATCTGCAAAATGACTGGGATCTCCTGGATCCTAGATCCCAGAAAAGCCCCTGCATCCCAAGCACAGCATGGAAGAGTGTCGCTGAATGTGGAGGGAGTAATGAGCTTTCATTGGCTTTGGGAGAGAACATGACACCATTCCACACTCCCCAGGGCTCACTTGGCATGAACATCTTAGCCCACCATTATGAGTTCAACTCTGTCCCCGCAAAAGACACATTGCATCCCCAGGGCCTGAGAATGTGATGTTTTGAGGAAATGGCATCTTCGCAGAGTGATCATAGTAAAATTAGGTCATACTGGATTACAGAGGGTCCTAATCCAGTATTACTAGTTTCCTTATACAAGGGAAAGAGACAGACACAGAGGAAAGCCTGTCACAGGAGGAAGGGGGGTTTGGAATTATGCTGGTGCCACGAGCCAAAGAAAGCCTTGGGCTACCCAGAGCTAGAAGAGGGAGGGAAAATCCTCCTCTAGAAACTTCAGGGAGCCTATCCAACACCTTGATTTTGTGCTTCTAGCCTGCAAAGTTATTGTGAGTGGATAGATTTCTATTGTTAAAAGATACTCAACTTGGGGCAGTTTGTTAAGGCAGCCTTCAGAAAATGAATACAGCGCCTTACAGTCTTGGAACAGAGATACACTCCAAAAGAAAAAACTCTGTAAGAGTAAACAGAAAAAATTCAGTATTTAAACCCCCTCCAGCCCCCAGCCAACAGAAAAAAGAAAACTTTCCCCTTCTCTCTGAATTTAACATTTTCTTTTTGCTCGGGTTTATCCTGACACTGAAGCAGGTAGTGAGGTCTGTGCCAGTTTCCTCTGGGGAGGGGGTTATTTTGGTAGGACTGAAGGCAAGACAGCTCTCAAAATCTCTCTCCAGGATAGTCCATTCATCTTGGGGAATCATGGAGGGAGAAGTCTGTTCTCCAGGCCAGAAAGAGACATCCCAGGCTGAATGAAAGAGGAGCGTGTGGAGGAGTCTATGGATCTTAGAATAAAGGGGACCCCAGACAATGTGTCAGAGCCGCAGAGGAAAGAAGAGGGGAGAGTGGAGGAGAGGACTGGGAGGGGGCGAGGGTGAGGGTCACTGCCTTTGCTTCTTGGGATGCTGCAGAGGTGAAGAGGAGAGATCTGCAAAATGACTGGGATCTCCTGGATCCTAGATCCCAGAAAAGCCCCTGCATCCCAAGCACAGCATGGAAGAGTGTCGCTGAATGTGGAGGGAGTAATGAGCTTTCATTGGCTTTGGGAGAGAACATGACACCATTCCACACTCCCCAGGGCTCACTTGGCATGAACATCTTAGCCCACCATTATGAGTTCAACTCTGTCCCCGCAAAAGACACATTGCATCCCCAGGGCCTGAGAATGTGATGTTTTGAGGAAATGGCATCTTCGCAGAGTGATCATAGTAAAATTAGGTCATACTGGATTACAGAGGGTCCTAATCCAGTATTACTAGTTTCCTTATACAAGGGAAAGAGACAGACACAGAGGAAAGCCTGTCACAGGAGGAAGTGGGGATTGGAATTATGCTGCTGCCACAAGCCAAAGAAAGCCTTGGGCTACCCAGAGCTAGAAGAGGGAGGGAAAATCCTCCTCTAGAAACTTCAGGGAGCCTATCCAACACCTTGATTTTGTGCTTCTAGCCTGCAAAGTTATTGTGAGTGGATAGATTTCTATTGTTAAAAGATACTCAACTTGGGGCAGTTTGTTAAGGCAGCCTTCAGAAATGAATACAGCGCCCTTACAGTCTTGGAACTGTGATACACTCCAAAAGAAAAAACTCTGTAAGAGTAAACAGAAAAAATTCAGTATTTAAACCCCTTCCAGCCCCCAGCCAACAGAAAAAAGAAAACTTTCCCCTTCTCTCTGAATTTAACATTTTCTTTTTAAAAAAATTTGATGCTGTAAATGCTTTCTCTATTTCTTTGAGATGTGTGCAACTCTTTCTGAAAGTTAAATAAGCCACTTGTCAGTTTTTCATCCCAAGAATGCCTTCCTTGTAGCCTTGGAGCTATCTCTGAACATTAAGGAGGGTGGTGCCTGCCTCTGTGGGGTGTAAGTCTACCACTTGGCTCCAGGATGTAGCTTTTTGTTTCTCATAATGACAGAAGTTCTATTTTTCCTTTTGGTAAGATAATTAAACATGTGTGTAGTAAATTGTATCCACTTGGCGATATAAAAGAGTGAGATTTCTTTCTCTTGGCAATTTCCTCAGCAGATTGCCTGTGATATGCATCACAGTCTGGGTTAATGCTTAGAATTCACTGGGTTGGCACGAGATTTTATATTGAATTATTTCCCTTAACAACTCCAATACTGGAGTGGCATGCCAGCTGCTCTGGGTTTGAATGTGGTAAATCTGCTCCACTTAAAATTGCCTTATTTTCCTATGGCCTCTCAGCTTTCTTGTGGTTAGAGTTTGCACTATATACCTTTTCCCAGTCTTAAACTTCTTAGAAAAGCTCATCATATTATTTCCATGCTTAGATATGTCAGTGGTGTCTCCTGGTCGCCCCACTGTCTAAATCCCTCAGCATTGTATACATTTTTAAATTTTCTGACTGCAGTCTTCCTAGTATCATCCACCATCAGTGCTTTGTAGTAGGATATTCTGACACGTTTATATGACGTGCTGAGTCACTTCAGTCGTGTCCAACTCTTATGGACTGTAGCCTGCCAGACTCCTCTCTCCATGGGGCTCTCCAGGCAAGCATACTGGAGTGGGTTGCCACTTCCTCCTTCAGAGCCTCCTCCCAAGCCAGGGATCGAACCTGTGGCTCTTAAGTCTCTTGCAGTCAGGCAGACTCTTTACCACTAGTGCCACCTGGGAAGCCACTCTTTATATAAAGAGATGATGTCATATGAGCAGGAAGCTAAGGAAAGAGAAGAGCTGGGAAAAGTTCTCTGGTACTAGTGAGGCTGCTAGCTATTAGACAAAGGTCCCCAAACCCACTTCATTTATCTCGTCTCAGCTTCTTCATCATAATAAGAAGGTTGTAAGGAATGGTTTCTAAAGTACACATCGTGCATCACTGGTTCACATCAACCATGGTGGTCTGTGATTCCAGGAGAATCAAGTTTAGGTTTTCAAGTCACTGACCAGCATGATACTTCAGTATTTTGGCTGGATGTTTAAAGATAAAAATCAATGTGTGCTTCTCTTTCTAAGCCCCTCTGAACCTTGCAGGAACTATTACTCTGATGAGAGAACCGTGTTCAGATCATCAGATGGTTCCTCTTGGGGCCTGTCCCACCTTTGTTCCCCCATCCTTTCTCCGCCCCGTCCCCGTGCTCTGGATCTCTTAGCTCGAGTTAAGGGAACTTGGCGATATAAAAGAGTGAGATTTCTTTCTCTTGGCAATTTCCTCAGCAGATTGCCTGTGATATGCATCACAGTCTGGGTTAATGCTTAGAATTCACTGGGTTGGCACGAGATTTTATATTGAATTATTTCCCTTAACAACTCCAATACTGGAGTGGCATGCCAGCTGCTCTGGGTTTGAATGTGGTAAATCTGCTCCACTTAAAATTGCCTTATTTTCCTATGGCCTCTCAGCTTTCTTGTGGTTAGAGTTTGCACTATATACCTTTTCCCAGTCTTAAACTTCTTAGAAAAGCTCATCATATTATTTCCATGCTTAGATATGTCAGTGGTGTCTCCTGGTCGCCCCACTGTCTAAATCCCTCAGCATTGTATACATTTTTAAATTTTCTGACTGCAGTCTTCCTAGTATCATCCACCATCAGTGCTTTGTAGTAGGATATTCTGACACGTTTATATGACGTGCTGAGTCACTTCAGTCGTGTCCAACTCTTATGGACTGTAGCCTGCCAGACTCCTCTCTCCATGGGGCTCTCCAGGCAAGCATACTGGAGTGGGTTGCCACTTCCTCCTTCAGAGCCTCCTCCCAAGCCAGGGATCGAACCTGTGGCTCTTAAGTCTCTTGCAGTCAGGCAGACTCTTTACCACTAGTGCCACCTGGGAAGCCACTCTTTATATAAAGAGATGATGTCATATGAGCAGGAAGCTAAGGAAAGAGAAGAGCTGGGAAAAGTTCTCTGGTACTAGTGAGGCTGCTAGCTATTAGACAAAGGTCCCCAAACCCACTTCATTTATCTCGTCTCAGCTTCTTCATCATAATAAGAAGGTTGTAAGGAATGGTTTCTAAAGTACACATCGTGCATCACTGGTTCACATCAACCATGGTGGTCTGTGATTCCAGGAGAATCAAGTTTAGGTTTTCAAGTCACTGACCAGCATGATACTTCAGTATTTTGGCTGGATGTTTAAAGATAAAAATCAATGTGTGCTTCTCTTTCTAAGCCCCTCTGAACCTTGCAGGAACTATTACTCTGATGAGAGAACCGTGTTCAGATCATCAGATGGTTCCTCTTGGGGCCTGTCCCACCTTTGTTCCCCCATCCTTTCTCCGCCCCGTCCCCGTGCTCTGGATCTCTTAGCTCGAGTTAAGGGAATGTCATCTATGAGCTTCGTTACATGGAAGCCACTCTGAGCATCTTCTGAATGGAACCTCTTCATCTGAAAATTTAAGATTAACTTTAGGATTAGCCTGGAGAAGTGCGTTTAGCTCATATGTTTCTGCTGTGAGCCTGATTCTTGCCTCAGGCCTGACTGTGAGTGATGACTCCTGTGACGGCTGGTTATCAACTGCAGCCTGTCTTCACCTAGTTCTGCCTCTTGGTTTCCCCGAAGAACAGATGCTGAGGGAGCCTGCCAGGTACCTGAAGTGAGACTGTTCATTCATCTGTTCATTCCGTGATCAAGTGCCTACTGTATACCAGACACTGCCTTACACCCCAGGGAGGCAAAGGTGGATAAATCACGTTCTCTGTGCTCACAGTCATCCCAAGTGTTGGAATTCTTCAAGTGGTCTGTGTCACACACGCCCAGGGAGCACATTCACGTTGTGACCATGTGAAGCATGAATCCTACCACTGCACCGCCTCCCCTCAACCAAGGAGTGGTGCAGCGCAGTGGCCCCATTTGGCATGTTTCTCAGCTCTCACTAACATTCACTTCAGTTTGAAAGAGTGCTTCAGGTAAGCCAAAGATAAGATTGTCTTCAACTTGAAAAAAGCTAATTAATAAGAGACCTGTTCCAGGTCTTACAGAGCAGTTAAGGCTACTCTAACAGCATTTTTTTTTTTGAAATATATTGTAAAACAATAAAAGGTAACATAGGTAAAATTGAATGAAAAAAAGCGAAAGAGACCTGTTAAAAAGGTCTTACAATTCCAGTCTCTTAGATTTTAACTTTGAACAAGTCAAAAGGCCAAGCTTCAAAAGTGATTCCCACTTGGACATGTCCTTGTTCTGTTTAATTTCAGACCAGGGCCAACAGTTCTAATGGTTTCAGGTGCCTCTGGATCGACATTTCCCAAAGTATGTTCCTTGAAACACAAATCAATCCCACCTGATTGTTTCAAAAAAATGTGTGCTTCTTTCTAAGCCCCTCTGAACCTTGCAGGAACTATTACTCTGATGAGAGAACCGTGTTCAGATCATCAGATGGTTCCTCTTGGGGCCTGTCCCACCTTTGTTCCCCCATCCTTTCTCCGCCCCGTCCCCGTGCTCTGGATCTCTTAGCTCGAGTTAAGGGAATGTCATCTATGAGCTTCGTTACATGGAAGCCACTCTGAGCATCTTCTGAATGGAACCTCTTCATCTGAAAATTTAAGATTAACTTTAGGATTAGCCTGGAGAAGTGCGTTTAGCTCATATGTTTCTGCTGTGAGCCTGATTCTTGCCTCAGGCCTGACTGTGAGTGATGACTCCTGTGACGGCTGGTTATCAACTGCAGCCTGTCTTCACCTAGTTCTGCCTCTTGGTTTCCCCGAAGAACAGATGCTGAGGGAGCCTGCCAGGTACCTGAAGTGAGACTGTTCATTCATCTGTTCATTCCGTGATCAAGTGCCTACTGTATACCAGACACTGCCTTACACCCCAGGGAGGCAAAGGTGGATAAATCACGTTCTCTGTGCTCACAGTCATCCCAAGTGTTGGAATTCTTCAAGTGGTCTGTGTCACACACGCCCAGGGAGCACATTCACGTTGTGACCATGTGAAGCATGAATCCTACCACTGCACCGCCTCCCCTCAACCAAGGAGTGGTGCAGCGCAGTGGCCCCATTTGGCATGTTTCTCAGCTCTCACTAACATTCACTTCAGTTTGAAAGAGTGCTTCAGGTAAGCCAAAGATAAGATTGTCTTCAACTTGAAAAAAGCTAATTAATAAGAGACCTGTTCCAGGTCTTACAGAGCAGTTAAGGCTACTCTAACAGCATTTTTTTTTTTGAAATATATTGTAAAACAATAAAAGGTAACATAGGTAAAATTGAATGAAAAAAAGCGAAAGAGACCTGTTAAAAAGGTCTTACAATTCCAGTCTCTTAGATTTTAACTTTGAACAAGTCAAAAGGCCAAGCTTCAAAAGTGATTCCCACTTGGACATGTCCTTGTTCTGTTTAATTTCAGACCAGGGCCAACAGTTCTAATGGTTTCAGGTGCCTCTGGATCGACATTTCCCAAAGTATGTTCCTTGAAACACAAATAGAAGAGTTATTTGATAAAAAGGTTCTGAGGTTAAGTACGTCTGGAAAACACTAGGTCAAATAGTGTTCTTTATTGCCACATCCAGGAGGGATGGATGTGCTAATGTGGAGTGTGGTCTCTAAGGGAAGGAATCATGTGTATTAAGTGAATAGAACACTGTTTTCAGGAAGCAGATCATAGACCTGGTCTTCTGCTAGAGCCATTTTGGGAAATCTTCCAGATGATTCTTTGACCTTGACTGGAATCACCTGTTAATATGTCTGTACCAATGAGGGATATAATATATGGCAACAAACAGAACTGGGCGGGTGACAGGGCATAGTATGTCTCTTAGGGAAAAAGTAAACTTGAATTTTATAATATTCTAGGATAGTAGTAAGAGCAGATATTCAATCCCCTGAGGATGAAGGTCAACTCTGTCTCCTTAATGCTTGGGGAAGGACCCCACACAGGCTGGCATTCAAGACATACCCGTTGAAATAAACTTAACGCATGGGTTTGCAGCATATTGCAGGCTTCACAGGGGTGTCTATGGGAAAGGAACGATATTAGTACCTCTCTCAGCATTGTTATAAGAATTAATTCATCATAAATTCTGTCCTAGTGTGGGTCTAGCAGTGCCTGTGAGGAACTTTTATCTGCACCAGAGAGAATAGAGGACTGCTTTGTTCTAAAATTTTTTTCTGAAAGCCAGTAACACCATGATGAGGACAAAATCAGCCTTGCCACCCAGGCAGAGAACCACTCACAGGTGACCTTTTCAGCATGTAAATCGTTACCCTTTTTGCCGCCCTGCCCTGAAATTTCCCAGCATTGTTCCCACCAGAGTGTCACTAAGTGTCACTCTGGCTTGATTGTGGTGTAGCACAGAGGCAAATCAGTATTACTTTTACCTATCCTTTTGGGAAGAAAAACTCAGCAGTCGTGACCTGCTGTGGGGCAAATTTCCCCCCAGATGGTACAATTTTTCTTCTGGATTTGAGATAATTTCCATATTCTAAAGAGGAAGGGAGGGAGCAGCTCCCAGAGAGAGGCCCAGGCGGCAGCAGTCTGTTCTTGATTCTCTCTCCATGTGAGCCAGCGGCAGGTCCGGCATACTAAGTACTTTGTGGCGCTATTTTTCTTCTCTAAAACGTCAGTGCTGTTGTAATCTGCAAGAAGAAGCTGAGTCCCCGGGGGAGCATTTGGAGAGAGGCTTAGTCATAAGGACACACATATTGATTTTACCTGCCATGCCCTGAGCTCTGCAAGGACCCGGAACTTTCAAAGAAACAGCGCCTTTGTTTATTACCTTCATTTTTGGACTGGAATATCTCCAGTGGGGGGTGCAGTGCTAGTGGGGGTGAAGGTTGTTTTTTTTGTTCCTGTTTTAATTTTCTCACTGTGAAAACTTTTAATATACCTCAAAGTGAGGTAATTCAATAATTATCAAGGCTTTGTCATATAGGTTCATCTTTCCCGCACTGCCTTCTCTGGCTGAAGGAATTTAAAGCAAACCCCAGACATCGTATCATTTCATTTTTGGAATCCTTAAAAGCAGATATTCAATCCCCTGAGGATGAAGGTCAACTCTGTCTCCTTAATGCTTGGGGAAGGACCCCACACAGGCTGGCATTCAAGACATACCCGTTGAAATAAACTTAACGCATGGGTTTGCAGCATATTGCAGGCTTCACAGGGGTGTCTATGGGAAAGGAACGATATTAGTACCTCTCTCAGCATTGTTATAAGAATTAATTCATCATAAATTCTGTCCTAGTGTGGGTCTAGCAGTGCCTGTGAGGAACTTTTATCTGCACCAGAGAGAATAGAGGACTGCTTTGTTCTAAAATTTTTTTCTGAAAGCCAGTAACACCATGATGAGGACAAAATCAGCCTTGCCACCCAGGCAGAGAACCACTCACAGGTGACCTTTTCAGCATGTAAATCGTTACCCTTTTTGCCGCCCTGCCCTGAAATTTCCCAGCATTGTTCCCACCAGAGTGTCACTAAGTGTCACTCTGGCTTGATTGTGGTGTAGCACAGAGGCAAATCAGTATTACTTTTACCTATCCTTTTGGGAAGAAAAACTCAGCAGTCGTGACCTGCTGTGGGGCAAATTTCCCCCCAGATGGTACAATTTTTCTTCTGGATTTGAGATAATTTCCATATTCTAAAGAGGAAGGGAGGAGCAGCTCCCAGAGAGAGGCCCAGGCGGCAGCAGTCTGTTCTTGATTCTCTCTCCATGTGAGCCAGCGGCAGGTCCGGCATACTAAGTACTTTGTGGCGCTATTTTTCTTCTCTAAAACGTCAGTGCTGTTGTAATCTGCAAGAAGAAGCTGAGTCCCCGGGGGAGCATTTGGAGAGAGGCTTAGTCATAAGGACACACATATTGATTTTACCTGCCATGCCCTGAGCTCTGCAAGGACCCGGAACTTTCAAAGAAACAGCGCCTTTGTTTATTACCTTCATTTTTGGACTGGAATATCTCCAGTGGGGGGTGCAGTGCTAGTGGGGGTGAAGGTTGTTTTTTTTGTTCCTGTTTTAATTTTCTCACTGTGAAAACTTTTAATATACCTCAAAGTGAGGTAATTCAATAATTATCAAGGCTTTGTCATATAGGTTCATCTTTCCCGCACTGCCTTCTCTGGCTGAAGGAATTTAAAGCAAACCCCAGACATCGTATCATTTCATGTCTGATTACTTGAATATGGCCCAGGTGGTAAAGAATCCACCTGCATTGTGGGAGACTGGGATTCGATCCCTGGGTCAGGAAGATCCCCTGGAGAAGGAAATAGCAATCCACTCAGTATTCTTGCCTGGAGAACTCGATGGACAGAGGAGGCTGACAGACTAAAGTCCATGGGGTCACAAAGAGTCGGACACAGCGGAACAACGAACACTTTACTTGGATATAGTCTCTATGAAAAATAAATAAAATACCATTATATTACTCAAAGTATAACATCATAGCTCATAGAAGGTTGCCATATTTGAAGTATCAGAATATTTTCAAATTCCCTAATTGCTCTTCTCATGGTGGTTTTATTCAAACCAGAATCTGTTAAAAAAAATTAAAAAAAAAAAAAAGACACAGTATCATTTGGTTGCATGCCTCTCAAGTTTCTTTTAATTTCTCCTATTTTTTCACCCCTTCGACATGTTGAAAATAAGTTATTCTCCTTAAAGAAGAAACAGATCTCTAATATCATTCCCTTCCCCTTCCCAGCATATCCTCCCCACCCAGGAAAAGAGAAGTTTTAATATTTATGGAAGAGAGCCCTGGTTGCCGATGTCATTTCTCTCCTTCAGAAGAATGGAGTTCCTTTTCAGTTGGGCCCATGACTGTCCAATAGAAAGGCCACATATCCCAGTTACCTTCCCAGCTAGAGGTGGCCAAGTGTGTAGAAGTAGAGGTGTACTTTGAAAGTTCAAGATGATATCTTTTAAGGAGAGAGGTTCTCCCTACACGAGTTCTTCTCCCCATTTCCTTAAATGCTGGCATGGTGTGAGTCATCCTGGACCATGCAGGCAGGGACAGTATCTCAGCAAATGCCAGAGCCACCAAACAGAAGGTAGCAAGCTCTGCAAGGACCCGGAACTTTCAAAGAAACAGCGCCTTTGTTTATTACCTTCATTTTTGGACTGGAATATCTCCAGTGGGGGGTGCAGTGCTAGTGGGGGTGAAGGTTGTTTTTTTTGTTCCTGTTTTAATTTTCTCACTGTGAAAACTTTTAATATACCTCAAAGTGAGGTAATTCAATAATTATCAAGGCTTTGTCATATAGGTTCATCTTTCCCGCACTGCCTTCTCTGGCTGAAGGAATTTAAAGCAAACCCCAGACATCGTATCATTTCATGTCTGATTACTTGAATATGGCCCAGGTGGTAAAGAATCCACCTGCATTGTGGGAGACTGGGATTCGATCCCTGGGTCAGGAAGATCCCCTGGAGAAGGAAATAGCAATCCACTCAGTATTCTTGCCTGGAGAACTCGATGGACAGAGGAGGCTGACAGACTAAAGTCCATGGGGTCACAAAGAGTCGGACACAGCGGAACAACGAACACTTTACTTGGATATAGTCTCTATGAAAAATAAATAAAATACCATTATATTACTCAAAGTATAACATCATAGCTCATAGAAGGTTGCCATATTTGAAGTATCAGAATATTTTCAAATTCCCTAATTGCTCTTCTCATGGTGGTTTTATTCAAACCAGAATCTGTTAAAAAAAATTAAAAAAAAAAAAAAGACACAGTATCATTTGGTTGCATGCCTCTCAAGTTTCTTTTAATTTCTCCTATTTTTTCACCCCTTCGACATGTTGAAAATAAGTTATTCTCCTTAAAGAAGAAACAGATCTCTAATATCATTCCCTTCCCCTTCCCAGCATATCCTCCCCACCCAGGAAAAGAGAAGTTTTAATATTTATGGAAGAGAGCCCTGGTTGCCGATGTCATTTCTCTCCTTCAGAAGAATGGAGTTCCTTTTCAGTTGGGCCCATGACTGTCCAATAGAAAGGCCACATATCCCAGTTACCTTCCCAGCTAGAGGTGGCCAAGTGTGTAGAAGTAGAGGTGTACTTTGAAAGTTCAAGATGATATCTTTTAAGGAGAGAGGTTCTCCCTACACGAGTTCTTCTCCCCATTTCCTTAAATGCTGGCATGGTGTGAGTCATCCTGGACCATGCAGGCAGGGACAGTATCTCAGCAAATGCCAGAGCCACCAAACAGAAGGTAGCAAGCTCCTTGCTTATTTTGTAAGCCAGAGCTGCCATTCCAGCTCTGACTTACCTCAGAGATAAATGTCTACCTTGCTTAAGCCACAATTACTTTGGGACTTTCTAATGCAGCTACACATATTTGCTTACACAGTTAATATCCAGATTTCATATTCCGTCAACCTAATTTTCTGTTCTATGCCTTTGGGAAGGTATTTCGTCTTGCTAATTCTGAGTTTCCTCAAATATTAAAAGGAATGATATTAGTACCTCTCTCATAGCATTGTTATAAGAATTAATTCAAACATGCATTATTCAACAGATATATATTGAGTACCAGGTGTCAGTTAATATGCTGCACACTGACTGGGCATTTATTGTTGAATAAGATTCTCTTCTTGCCCTGCAGGAAATGATGATCTATCAAGGGTATCCGTGAGTAAACAGATAATTAAAAAACAATAGAAGAACTTAGGCACTGTGTGTTATGGAAACACAGGGAGGCAGCATCCAGCTCTGTCAGGGATGGACATTAGGAAGAGCTCCAGGTAGGGAGTAGCTGAGACCTGAAGGGAAGGGCAGAATTAGATCAAAGGAGCCTGTACAATATTGGAACCTACTGGACCGTTTGTTGTCTTTCTTACTTACTCACTTGAAAACATATGTTAGTGTCGTGCTTTGTACCAGGCACTGTGCTAAATGCTGCACACACAGATGACTAAACCACGATCTGTTTTGCCTGGGGGAAGTACACAGTCTAGTGAAGGAGGCAGATGTTAAGAGATAAATTATACAACACAGTGAGAAGTGCTTCAACAGGACCCTGAACACAGCCGTAGGAAGACAGAGCACAGACAAAAATAATAGCAATTAACATTTACGGAGCCTTTCCCATGAGCTTGGCACTAGGCTAAGCACTCTATACGCATATCTGATTTTTAGTGATTATAACAATAACACTGAGCTTGAGCCAGGCACTCTTCAAACGATTTTATATGCATTGTTCTTGTTCAGTCGCTCAGTCGTGTCCAACTCTTTATGACCCCAAGGACCGCACCACACCAGGTTTCCCTGTCCTTCACTATCTCCTAGAGTTTGATCAGACGTATGTCTCTTGAGACCATGGTGCCATCCAATCATCTCATCCTCTGTCACCCTACTCTCCTGCCCTCAGTCTTTCCCAGTATAAGGGTCTTTTCCAGTGAGTTGGCCCTTCACATCAGGTGACTAAAATATTAGAGCTGCAGCTTCAGCATCAGTCCTTCCAAGGAATCGTCCGTGTGCTAATCTCCTCTTTTGGAGGAGAACACTAAGCACATTGCCTCCCCGGTGGCTCAGATGGTAAAGAATCCTCCTGCAGTGCATCCCCTGGGAAATGGAAAGACTACCCACTCCAGTATCCTTGTCTGGAGAATTCCATGGCTTGTCTATAAGTTGCAAAGAGTTGGACACAACTCAATGAATAGGTAACTAATAGGTAACCATTAATGAATAGTTGAACTCAGAGGGACCGGACCATGGATATTATTAAAGCAGGTTACAATTCTCAACATTTGGAAACTTTTAAAAGAAGAAATTGGGAGGCGTGTAGCACTGATAAACCAGTTAAATTAATGTTCCTCTATATATTGAAGTATGAGTATTTATGGTATAGCCAATTATAGTTGATGATGATGGCTCTGATTTCCAGGCAAAAGATGTATGACTTTTATTATGTTAATGTTTGGGTGCCTAAAGGCAGAGCATGACTTCTGTTCATGATTCACTCTTCTATGTGAGATGTGGGAAAGGGACAGTAAAAACATTTTCGTTTGTACCAGGCACTGTGCTAAATGCTGCACACACAGATGACTAAACCACGATCTGTTTTGCCTGGGGGAAGTACACAGTCTAGTGAAGGAGGCAGATGTTAAGAGATAAATTATACAACACAGTGAGAAGTGCTTCAACAGGACCCTGAACACAGCCGTAGGAAGACAGAGCACAGACAAAAATAATAGCAATTAACATTTACGGAGCCTTTCCCATGAGCTTGGCACTAGGCTAAGCACTCTATACGCATATCTGATTTTTAGTGATTATAACAATAACACTGAGCTTGAGCCAGGCACTCTTCAAACGATTTTATATGCATTGTTCTTGTTCAGTCGCTCAGTCGTGTCCAACTCTTTATGACCCCAAGGACCGCACCACACCAGGTTTCCCTGTCCTTCACTATCTCCTAGAGTTTGATCAGACGTATGTCTCTTGAGACCATGGTGCCATCCAATCATCTCATCCTCTGTCACCCTACTCTCCTGCCCTCAGTCTTTCCCAGTATAAGGGTCTTTTCCAGTGAGTTGGCCCTTCACATCAGGTGACTAAAATATTAGAGCTGCAGCTTCAGCATCAGTCCTTCCAAGGAATCGTCCGTGTGCTAATCTCCTCTTTTGGAGGAGAACACTAAGCACATTGCCTCCCCGGTGGCTCAGATGGTAAAGAATCCTCCTGCAGTGCATCCCCTGGGAAATGGAAAGACTACCCACTCCAGTATCCTTGTCTGGAGAATTCCATGGCTTGTCTATAAGTTGCAAAGAGTTGGACACAACTCAATGAATAGGTAACTAATAGGTAACCATTAATGAATAGTTGAACTCAGAGGGACCGGACCATGGATATTATTAAAGCAGGTTACAATTCTCAACATTTGGAAACTTTTAAAAGAAGAAATTGGGAGGCGTGTAGCACTGATAAACCAGTTAAATTAATGTTCCTCTATATATTGAAGTATGAGTATTTATGGTATAGCCAATTATAGTTGATGATGATGGCTCTGATTTCCAGGCAAAAGATGTATGACTTTTATTATGTTAATGTTTGGGTGCCTAAAGGCAGAGCATGACTTCTGTTCATGATTCACTCTTCTATGTGAGATGTGAAAGGGACAGTAAAACATTGCTGTTGTCAAGCACAGGACCTGATTTCTTTCTTTAACTCTTATAGCAAAAGCCATCTTAGGCAAGCAAGATGTACTTTCTCATCTAGAGAAGTGAAATAATGTGTTTAGTAGGGTTTCTTGGAGCTTTAACCAGAGGTGGGGGAGGTGATATGTGAGAAAATTTTGTAGTGTTTACTTTCACTGGACTGCCTATGGCCTTTGGACACCAGTATTTGGTGCCAAATCCTTCCAAACCCACAGGAAAATAATTCTTCTTGAAGTTAGAAGGAGTCATATAACTTGCTTTGGTCAACAAAGACGATTGAAGACACTCGGGCTACATTTTCTCTGCAGCAATGATTGTGAGAGCAAGTCTTGACATCAAGTATCACATACACAAAATACCTGAAATTCTGAGCCTACCCAGGGAGGAAGATTGCACTGAAAAGTAGCCCAGGCTCAAAGCAGGATAGATATGAACAAGAAATAGACTCTTGCTTAAAGCCACTAAAATTCTGGGAGAAGGGGTTGATTCTGTACACTTAAACTGGCTTAATCTGGCTAACATATGGTTACAGACATAAACCTTTGGAGGCGAGAGAAGCTCCTTCAATGAGATTTTGATGCTAAATTGCTTCAGAGCTTTAAAACTTTCAGGTTATTATGTAGTAATAATATTAATAGTAATAAAATTGTTACTGATGCTGATGACACGGATTACACTTTAGATTGATTGGACATGTCTGTATTGCTCATGGTGGTATCTGCAGTGCCAAGAACAGTGTAAAGACAAAGGAGAGAAATTTGATAGGTTTCTCTTTTCTAGAGTTGGACACAACTCAATGAATAGGTAACTAATAGGTAACCATTAATGAATAGTTGAACTCAGAGGGACCGGACCATGGATATTATTAAAGCAGGTTACAATTCTCAACATTTGGAAACTTTTAAAAGAAGAAATTGGGAGGCGTGTAGCACTGATAAACCAGTTAAATTAATGTTCCTCTATATATTGAAGTATGAGTATTTATGGTATAGCCAATTATAGTTGATGATGATGGCTCTGATTTCCAGGCAAAAGATGTATGACTTTTATTATGTTAATGTTTGGGTGCCTAAAGGCAGAGCATGACTTCTGTTCATGATTCACTCTTCTATGTGAGATGTGAAAGGGACAGTAAAACATTGCTGTTGTCAAGCACAGGACCTGATTTCTTTCTTTAACTCTTATAGCAAAAGCCATCTTAGGCAAGCAAGATGTACTTTCTCATCTAGAGAAGTGAAATAATGTGTTTAGTAGGGTTTCTTGGAGCTTTAACCAGAGGTGGGGGAGGTGATATGTGAGAAAATTTTGTAGTGTTTACTTTCACTGGACTGCCTATGGCCTTTGGACACCAGTATTTGGTGCCAAATCCTTCCAAACCCACAGGAAAATAATTCTTCTTGAAGTTAGAAGGAGTCATATAACTTGCTTTGGTCAACAAAGACGATTGAAGACACTCGGGCTACATTTTCTCTGCAGCAATGATTGTGAGAGCAAGTCTTGACATCAAGTATCACATACACAAAATACCTGAAATTCTGAGCCTACCCAGGGAGGAAGATTGCACTGAAAAGTAGCCCAGGCTCAAAGCAGGATAGATATGAACAAGAAATAGACTCTTGCTTAAAGCCACTAAAATTCTGGGAGAAGGGGTTGATTCTGTACACTTAAACTGGCTTAATCTGGCTAACATATGGTTACAGACATAAACCTTTGGAGGCGAGAGAAGCTCCTTCAATGAGATTTTGATGCTAAATTGCTTCAGAGCTTTAAAACTTTCAGGTTATTATGTAGTAATAATATTAATAGTAATAAAATTGTTACTGATGCTGATGACACGGATTACACTTTAGATTGATTGGACATGTCTGTATTGCTCATGGTGGTATCTGCAGTGCCAAGAACAGTGTAAAGACAAAGGAGAGGCATTTAATAAATATTCATGAAATTGGTAGGTTTCTCTTTTCTATTAGGAGGGGACTTTAGCATTAAATAAAAGAAAGCCAGGGTTTGACTGAATTGTAACTGATAGGTATTAATGTTAAGTGAGTGAGGTAACTCACTGTATTTTGACATTCATTGGCTTTTTCAAATGTACTGTCATTATAAACCAGTGTATTGAATGTTTGCTGTGAATATATCTGCTTTAATCTTTAATGACTTTGCTAGGTGTTTTAAGACTATTATAATAGCGATAAGGCGAATAAGCAAAAGACAATTCTGATTATTCTGTCTACTCTGTCATTATAGGGCAAAGTAGAATCTTATGAGTATCAAGAAATATACTTACATTCAAAAAAGCACATATGTGTATTTGTCTCATTTAGTAAGAAAACATACATTCTGTATGCCCGCCCAGAGTTTCAGAGATACCCAGGACCTCTGAAGTCTTTGCTGTGCCCCATCCTGATGGACTTCTTCTCTGCTGTGCAGAGATGATCACCCTCCTGCCTGAACTTTGTGTTAATCATTCTCTTTTCCTCTTGTACTGCCTATGTGTATACAGTATCCCTAAAAACATATATTTGGGGATATTTTAAACTTTATACCATGCTGTATGCACTCTTCTTAGTCATTTTATTGTGATTATAATATGTTTTGGAGAGTCAATATTGACATGTATAATTGTCATTTAATCACTTTCATTACTATAGAGTATATTTTATGACTTTACAGAAAAAAACTATCCATTCAATTTTAATGTAGTTGGACATTTACCTGACTATTTCCATAATGAACAGTTGTCCTATGGATATTCTTCTACATGTGTAAGACTTTTTGTAGGTCTTGTTTGTTAGGCTTGGTTTTAGTGATGGGCAATAGAAACCCAAAACAGCAATGGGATAAACTAGATCACCAGGTTGCTCTGTCCATGGGGCTGTCCAGGCAAGAATACTGGAATGGCTTGCCATCCTCCTCCAGAGATTTTTCCTAACCCAGGGATGGAACCCATGTCTCCTGCATTTCCTGCATTGCATGTGGATTCTTTACCACTGAACAGCCATAGGCAAAGCAAACTAGATAGAAATGTATCTTATTTAAATGAAGTCTGAGTCAGTGTGGTGCATGGCCAGTATAGCAGTTCTGTCCTCCTACGTTCCCAAGAGACCCAGGTGACTTCAAGCTCATGCTGCTAACATTTCGAGAGTGTGGCTCTCATTCTCACTGTCCAGTATAATGACATTCTGTATTTCAGCCAGTGAACTGAAGGAAGAGTGAAAAGACAGGTACAAAGCAGTCTACATCGCTTTTCTATTAAGGACATTTCCTGGAAAATGCCACAAGTATTTCTACTTATATCTCACTGGCCAGAAATTATGTGGCCATGCCTAGCTTCAATGGAGGGTGAGACATGAAGTCTTTATCCTGGGAAGAGATATGACCAGTTTGAAATTCTACTTCCATGGTCGAAGAAGAGAATGAATATTGGGAATGTAATGGAAGGCTTTACCATAGGTACATACCTAGGAGTAAGATTGTTAGTTGACGGGCTATGCCTGTGTTCATTTGTACAAGGCAATACTAAATCATTCTCCCAAGAATTTGTATCAGAGGGTGAAATATGAGTATATTCATTCATTAAATACATATTTATTGAATATTTATGATGCTCCAGAATTATTCTAAGAGTTGGGCTGTAACATTGGGCTCACATTCCAGTGGAGACAATTAATACACAGATAAATGTTATAATTTGGACAGTAAATTGAGTAGCAGTGAAGTAGAGTAGCCGATAAGAGATTTGGAGAGTACCAGGTTTTGGAGAGTGGTCCAGGAATATGGGTTTTCAAGGGCCTGGAAAAATAGATTTGAAAGCATGCAAAGTGGACTAAATTCAGGTCCTTCTGTGCCTGTCCTTGACATGGAAGAAAAAACGTATTTTCTAACAAGTGGCCTTTTTGTTTAGCACATCAAAAGAATTGAGCCTGATGTTACTGATAATGTATTCAAATAATGATTATTCTGAAGAGGATCTCTTACCTGGAATACAATAGAGCTATCAAGTTCAGAGTCCAGCCTTTTCATTTTCCATGTATTCATCAAGTACATCACAAGTGCAAAGCATTGTACTGACTAAAGGGATATTAAAAATACACAGAACAAGAATGCAGATGCTAGCTTTCAGGCACAAAAACAATGCAGCCCCACTGTCATTAAAGTGGGTACAAGAGGTAAAAATTCTTATTTAAATGAAGTCTGAGTCAGTGTGGTGCATGGCCAGTATAGCAGTTCTGTCCTCCTACGTTCCCAAGAGACCTAGGTGACTTCAAGCTCATGCTGCTAACATTTCGAGAGTGTGGCTCTCATTCTCACTGTCCAGTATAATGACATTCTGTATTTCAGCCAGTGAACTGAAGGAAGAGTGAAAAGACAGGTACAAAGCAGTCTACATCGCTTTTCTATTAAGGACATTTCCTGGAAAATGCCACAAGTATTTCTACTTATATCTCACTGGCCAGAAATTATGTGGCCATGCCTAGCTTCAATGGAGGGTGAGACATGAAGTCTTTATCCTGGGAAGAGATATGACCAGTTTGAAATTCTACTTCCATGGTCGAAGAAGAGAATGAATATTGGGAATGTAATGGAAGGCTTTACCATAGGTACATACCTAGGAGTAAGATTGTTAGTTGACGGGCTATGCCTGTGTTCATTTGTACAAGGCAATACTAAATCATTCTCCCAAGAATTTGTATCAGAGGGTGAAATATGAGTATATTCATTCATTAAATACATATTTATTGAATATTTATGATGCTCCAGAATTATTCTAAGAGTTGGGCTGTAACATTGGGCTCACATTCCAGTGGAGACAATTAATACACAGATAAATGTTATAATTTGGACAGTAAATTGAGTAGCAGTGAAGTAGAGTAGCCGATAAGAGATTTGGAGAGTACCAGGTTTTGGAGAGTGGTCCAGGAATATGGGTTTTCAAGGGCCTGGAAAAATAGATTTGAAAGCATGCAAAGTGGACTAAATTCAGGTCCTTCTGTGCCTGTCCTTGACATGGAAGAAAAAACGTATTTTCTAACAAGTGGCCTTTTTGTTTAGCACATCAAAAGAATTGAGCCTGATGTTACTGATAATGTATTCAAATAATGATTATTCTGAAGAGGATCTCTTACCTGGAATACAATAGAGCTATCAAGTTCAGAGTCCAGCCTTTTCATTTTCCATGTATTCATCAAGTACATCACAAGTGCAAAGCATTGTACTGACTAAAGGGATATTAAAAATACACAGAACAAGAATGCAGATGCTAGCTTTCAGGCACAAAAACAATGCAGTCCCACTGTCATTAAAGTGGGTACAAGAGGTAACCTGCTTGGAAATGTGCAAGCCTGAGGTGCACACTCCAGGAAGCAAATCCCAGGTGCAGGTGCACATACTTAATTTTCCCAAAATATGCTTGGAGGGCTTTTAGAAATCAGGAGCCAGGCTGAAGGCTCTTTCTTTCCTACTGTAGTTATAATTCTACTACCACTAATCCAGTCCCCACTGCCTAGGAAAATTACATAAGAACCAACACAATTTGCACATGATATAGACACATTCTCTCTTTTTAAAAATCAATTGTGCGACCTATGTGGTACTATAAGCACACACGTTATAGCATAGAGAATTCTCACTCATTGCATATTTCACACTAGTTTATACACTCATTGCATAGTCACACTTGGTTATCCAGTCCTTGAATGTAAAACTTCATTTGATATAATTCCGCTTCTCCACCTACCTTTCTCTTTCACATGATTTGGTCACTGATTGCTGATTAAACTTTTTTCTTAAAGGGCCAAGTGGTAGCTTGATGCCCAGTTACCCAAACCTGATTTGAACTCATAGCCTCAGCTGCCAGTCTGTAGCTTCAGACAGCTGAGTGAACCAATCTTGAACAGAAAGGAAGTCAAAACAAAGAAAAAGCAGCTACCATTCAATAAATAGACACCGAAAATGAGTGTAAAAACATATTCTTTTTTGTGGACACTGTTGACTTAAAACAAATAGACTTCAGCAATGATAGGTGACTTATGACCAGTCGAGAAATAGAATTCAGAGTCCACCAGCATGGCAAGTTACATGCAAGTCCCTGAGGCAAGGGAAGGAGAACTCTCATAGAAGGGAAAAGGAAATTGGGAGAGTAATAGTAAACAAAGAGACCATTGCTTTTCATTGACTGATGTGTTGCCAGGAAATAAAAGGGTCTTTGACCTTTTTGTTGGACTCTGCTATTTTTCCAGGGCCTGAGAACTTCCCTTTTCATTTCTCAACTTTATTTAAGGTTACTGGGTTTTTTTTTTTATTATTATTTTATTTCCCCCTTTTGATCAAGATCTTTCTCTGAAAGCATCACTGATCAAGAGTTAGATTTTCTAGTTTGAGCAGCTTTTGTCCCCAGTACCAGGAAGAATATTTTCTTGGTGTAGTGTCTCACTTTGGAGGGAAAGTTCACAGATTGGAAACCTATTGAGGTCACAGTTGAGTAACAAAGAGAAGTAGAAGGGAGAACTCTCAGGGACTTTTTATGTAAAGTCCATATGTTATCAAATCATAGATCCAGGAGAACATCTAAAGCATTACATCATCATCAAAGTTTTGGCAACAACTTCCAACAGGCCTGCTCCAGATATCTTGGGAAAGCTGTCTCATTAGATGTCAGCGGCTTCAATTCTGGGAAATCTTTATCTTCAGGTCACTAGAAGATGTGAAAACTCTAGTCAGGGTTTGATGCTTTTCTTAGGTGTGTCCTGTGAATATCAGAGTCTAGACCTTGGAGTTTGGCAGCACAAATGTTGGTTAGCAGTACCTGATAGGGGCCTCTCAGTAGGAAACTTCATTTGATATAATTCCGCTTCTCCACCTACCTTTCTCTTTCACATGATTTGGTCACTGATTGCTGATTAAACTTTTTTCTTAAAGGGCCAAGTGGTAGCTTGATGCCCAGTTACCCAAACCTGATTTGAACTCATAGCCTCAGCTGCCAGTCTGTAGCTTCAGACAGCTGAGTGAACCAATCTTGAACAGAAAGGAAGTCAAAACAAAGAAAAAGCAGCTACCATTCAATAAATAGACACCGAAAATGAGTGTAAAAACATATTCTTTTTTGTGGACACTGTTGACTTAAAACAAATAGACTTCAGCAATGATAGGTGACTTATGACCAGTCGAGAAATAGAATTCAGAGTCCACCAGCATGGCAAGTTACATGCAAGTCCCTGAGGCAAGGGAAGGAGAACTCTCATAGAAGGGAAAAGGAAATTGGGAGAGTAATAGTAAACAAAGAGACCATTGCTTTTCATTGACTGATGTGTTGCCAGGAAATAAAAGGGTCTTTGACCTTTTTGTTGGACTCTGCTATTTTTCCAGGGCCTGAGAACTTCCCTTTTCATTTCTCAACTTTATTTAAGGTTACTGGGTTTTTTTTTTTATTATTATTTTATTTTGGCCGTTTGATCAAGATCTTTGTCTTAAAGCATCACTGATCAAGAGTTAGATTTTCTAGTTTGAGCAGCTTTTGTCCCCAGTACCAGGAAGAATATTTTCTTGGTGTAGTGTCTCACTTTGGAGGGAAAGTTCACAGATTGGAAACCTATTGAGGTCACAGTTGAGTAACAAAGAGAAGTAGAAGGGAGAACTCTCAGGGACTTTTTATGTAAAGTCCATATGTTATCAAATCATAGATCCAGGAGAACATCTAAAGCATTACATCATCATCAAAGTTTTGGCAACAACTTCCAACAGGCCTGCTCCAGATATCTTGGGAAAGCTGTCTCATTAGATGTCAGCGGCTTCAATTCTGGGAAATCTTTATCTTCAGGTCACTAGAAGATGTGAAAACTCTAGTCAGGGTTTGATGCTTTTCTTAGGTGTGTCCTGTGAATATCAGAGTCTAGACCTTGGAGTTTGGCAGCACAAATGTTGGTTAGCAGTACCTGATAGGGGCCTCTCCAGTGAGGTTGAAGAGAGTTCTCTAGGAGTTGTGTTTTTCCAATAGATGAAATTTCCGGATTGCAAGGTTTGATGCTTTGTGTCTCAGGAACACACTGTGAAAATATTTCTCAACCAAAACATAGCTATTTTTTAAAAAAATAGTTTTTATTTTGTATTGGACTATAGCTGATTAGCAAAAAATGTTATGATAGTTTCAGGTGAATAGGAAAGGGACTCATTTATACATATACATGTGTTCATTCTCCTCCAATCTCTCCCATCATCCAGGCTGACACATAACCTTGAGCAGTATTCCATGTGCTATACAGTAAGTTTTTATTGGTTATTCATTTTAATAGCAGTGTGTACATGTCCATCCCAAACTCTCTAACTATCCCTCCCGTTCATGCTTACCGCCAACAACCATAAGTGTTCCAAATCTGTGAGTCTGTTTCTGTTTTGTAAGTTCATTTGTATCATTTCTTTTTAGATTTTATATATAAGGAATGTCATATGATTATTTCTCCTTGTCTGATTTACTTCACTCGGTATGACACTCTCTAGGTCCATCCATCTTGCTACAAATAGTATTATTTCATTCTTTTTAATGGCTAAGTATTGTTCCATTGTGTACATGTACCATGTCTTATTTATCAATTCCTCTGTTGATGAACATTTAGGTTGCTTCCAAAAACATGGTTATTTTTAATAGAAGCAATTAGGCCTTTGCAATATTGGAGTATCTCTCCGTTTATCAGTTGCGGGTCAAAAGACAGGAGTCTAGTGCATTGAGTTTCCTGTGACTAAAGAGTAAAAGTTTATGGGTTCCAAAAGAGGTGAATCTGAGATTTAGATGGACTTGTAACAGTTCTTTTGGCCAAGGTATTTGGAGAACCTCTACACATTTTTGCAGTTGAATTTTAATGCTATTCGTGCATTTGACTAAACCAGAGGACTGAGGATGGTAAGCACAGTGAAAGCATTGCAAAACCGTCCAAACAGCACAGACTTGTTGAAGTGCCTGGCTGGTAAAATGAGTCCTTTGGTCATTATGAAGGTTGAGAGGAGTACCATATGTATGGATAATCTTTTCCAAAAGAACGTTAGCAACAGAAGAGGTAGTAGCCTCTCTATAAGACTTCTGTTCAGTATGAAAACATACAGACCATGACTTAAACATTTATAAACATTTACTTCCTTATAAAGGAAGTTGTATGAACTCTGCTTAACAGACCTTGAATGATCCATTAGGCAGTTTAAAATGTCCAGGAGCAGTAAAATAGGCATCCCTGACTGCACTTCCAACAAGTGGGACAAGTGAGGTAGGCACTTTGCTAATGTTTCCAAACCAATATTGATCATGAGTATTTTAGTTCCATGTTTAGCAATAGTGGTGGCCAGGCTGACACATAACCTTGAGCAGTATTCCATGTGCTATACAGTAAGTTTTTATTGGTTATTCATTTTAATAGCAGTGTGTACATGTCCATCCCAAACTCTCTAACTATCCCTCCCGTTCATGCTTACCGCCAACAACCATAAGTGTTCCAAATCTGTGAGTCTGTTTCTGTTTTGTAAGTTCATTTGTATCATTTCTTTTTAGATTTTATATATAAGGAATGTCATATGATTATTTCTCCTTGTCTGATTTACTTCACTCGGTATGACACTCTCTAGGTCCATCCATCTTGCTACAAATAGTATTATTTCATTCTTTTTAATGGCTAAGTATTGTTCCATTGTGTACATGTACCATGTCTTATTTATCAATTCCTCTGTTGATGAACATTTAGGTTGCTTCCAAAAACATGGTTATTTTTAATAGAAGCAATTAGGCCTTTGCAATATTGGAGTATCTCTCCGTTTATCAGTTGCGGGTCAAAAGACAGGAGTCTAGTGCATTGAGTTTCCTGTGACTAAAGAGTAAAAGTTTATGGGTTCCAAAAGAGGTGAATCTGAGATTTAGATGGACTTGTAACAGTTCTTTTGGCCAAGGTATTTGGAGAACCTCTACACATTTTTGCAGTTGAATTTTAATGCTATTCGTGCATTTGACTAAACCAGAGGACTGAGGATGGTAAGCACAGTGAAAGCATTGCAAAACCGTCCAAACAGCACAGACTTGTTGAAGTGCCTGGCTGGTAAAATGAGTCCTTTGGTCATTATGAAGGTTGAGAGGAGTACCATATGTATGGATAATCTTTTCCAAAAGAACGTTAGCAACAGAAGAGGTAGTAGCCTCTCTATAAGACTTCTGTTCAGTATGAAAACATACAGACCATGACTTAAACATTTATAAACATTTACTTCCTTATAAAGGAAGTTGTATGAACTCTGCTTAACAGACCTTGAATGATCCATTAGGCAGTTTAAAATGTCCAGGAGCAGTAAAAATAGGCATCCCTGACTGCACTTCCAACAAGTGGGACAAGTGAGGTAGGCACTTTTTGCTAATGTTTCCAAACCAATATTGATCATGAGTATTTTAGTTTTGTCAGTAAACCAGTGGTTTAATGCATATATAGTGGTGAAAAGTGGGATTTTTACAGTCTCATTTTTTTTAGGACTGTGTTGTTATTTGGTCAAAACCAGAGCTTTCTCTTTTTATCAAACCAACCAGTGTTGAATTTCAGTTTTTTTCCCCTCTTCTGAGACCAATTGTTGAGCTTCTGTAGCTAATTTTTGCAGTTTATCATTTGGAGAAATGTTCCTTTGAACCATGGTAGAGGTTCGGTTGTTATTCGTCTCTCTAAGGGAGCATTCCTTGCAGAAATATCAGTAAGGTGATTTCCCTTAACTTCTAGAATTTCCCTTAACTCAAGTTTGTAATGCCCTAGAAGCTTTTTTTCCCCAAAACACATCTGTTTAATTGTATGCGTAGATAACTCAAAAGCAAGCAAACATTAATAATAATCTCTAGTAATTTTTTCATGATGAACATTCTTAGTGGAGTATAATTGCTCTACAATGTTGTGTTGGTTTCTGCTGTTCAACAAAGTGAATTAGCTGTATGTATACATATATCCCCTTCCTTTTGACTTACGGCCTCAGAATCTTAACAATAGATAGAGCAGCGAGCAAGAGGATTGCATCCAATAATTCCTGAATATAGGGGCCATTTTAAATTTTATTTCTTCTGAAAGTAAGGAACCCCCATTGCTTCCATAACATTCCAAAGTCATGAGCTACTTCAAAAGCATATATAGCATGAGTAAAATAGTGGCAGCTTTGTCCTTGGCTAAAGTATTAATATAAGATCGTACGGGCATATAACTCAGCCTGTTGGGCTGAAGTAGCCCCTTGTAAAGATATCGTCACAGTAACATTGAAAGGAGTTGCAGTTGCAAACCCAGCACAACATTTACCATCGGTATCTTTTAAATAAGAGCCATCAATGAACCATCAGTGTTACACAGAAGAATTTCTTACAGGTCATTACAAGGAGTCAGAGGTCTTCACAAGAAGTCATCACAAGGACTTCTTCAATGGTAGAGTGCAGGGTTGTTTCTATAACGAAGAGTAGTCAGAAAAGGTCTTCACAAAATGATATATTGTGGTCAAAACCAGGAGGTAGGCACTTTTGCTAATGTTTCCAAACCAATATTGATCATGAGTATTTTAGTTTTGTCAGTAAACCAGTGGTTTAATGCATATATAGTGGTGAAAAGTGGGATTTTTACAGTCTCATTTTTTTTAGGACTGTGTTGTTATTTGGTCAAAACCAGAGCTTTCTCTTTTTATCAAACCAACCAGTGTTGAATTTCAGTTTTTCCCTCTTCTGAGACCAATTGTTGAGCTTCTGTAGCTAATTTTTGCAGTTTATCATTTGGAGAAATGTTCCTTTGAACCATGGTAGAGGTTCGGTTGTTATTCGTCTCTCTAAGGGAGCATTCCTTGCAGAAATATCAGTAAGGTGATTTCCCTTAACTTCTAGAATTTCCCTTAACTCAAGTTTGTAATGCCCTAGAAGCTTTTTTTCCCCAAAAAATATCTGTTTAATTGTATGCGTAGATAACTCAAAAGCAAGCAAACATTAATAATAATCTCTAGTAATTTTTTCATGATGAACATTCTTAGTGGAGTATAATTGCTCTACAATGTTGTGTTGGTTTCTGCTGTTCAACAAAGTGAATTAGCTGTATGTATACATATATCCCCTTCCTTTTGACTTACGGCCTCAGAATCTTAACAATAGATAGAGCAGCGAGCAAGAGGATTGCATCCAATAATTCCTGAATATAGGGGCCATTTTAAATTTTATTTCTTCTGAAAGTAAGGAACCCCCATTGCTTCCATAACATTCCAAAGTCATGAGCTACTTCAAAAGCATATATAGCATGAGTAAAATAGTGGCAGCTTTGTCCTTGGCTAAAGTATTAATATAAGATCGTGTACGTGCATATAATTCAGCCTGTTGGGCTGAAGTAGCCCCTTGTAAAGATATCGTCACAGTAACATTGAAAGGAGTTGCAGTTGCAAACCCAGCACAACATTTACCATCGGTATCTTTTAAATAAGAGCCATCAATGAACCATCAGTGTTACACAGAAGAATTTCTTACAGGTCATTACAAGGAGTCAGAGGTCTTCACAAGAAGTCATCACAAGGACTTCTTCAATGGTAGATGGATGAAGAGTAGCAGGGTTGTTTCTATAACATGAAAGATGTATGTATGGAGCAGTTAACAAATGGACTTCATAGCCGGTGAAGCAGCTAACTAAGAATTATTGAGTGTGATGGAAATTTAGGGAAGCTTCTATTGCATGAGGTACAAAAAATGGTTAAAGGAGATCCCACAACAATTTTCTCAGTGGCCTTAATCAAAAAAGACAACGACTCTAAGGCTAGGGAAGCATCTCTGTGCCCTGGTGTCTCGCTATGGGTTGATAATATTTCCATGCTTTGGGGTGAGAGAGTGAGGGCTCCCAGAGAATTTTCTTCCTTTTTTATATATATAAAGGAAAAAGGGAATCTATGGCTGATTCATGTTGATATGTGGCAGAAATACAATATTGTAAAGCAATTATCCTCCAATTTAAATAAATAAAAAGAATAGGTAGGTTCATCAAACTGTTCTTTTAAGCCATAAAAAACTATGTTTTCCCTGTAAAACTAGGTCAGGGTTATTATCATTTGGTAAAACATACAGAGGTTTGGCCATCAGAGAAATATTTTGGATCCAATTTTGGCAGTAACCAACTAGCTGGAGAAAACTTTGCAGTTTGCATTTAGTGTTGGCTTTTAGGAAACTTAGGGCACCATGAAGACGATCTGGATCTTAGTACAGTCCTTGTTCTGATATCAGATACCCTAAATATTAAACCTGAATTTGGGCAAACTGCAAGTTTTATTTGTTGTAAGGACAACCTTCTGTTCCTTTAAGGCTAAGGACTTTAACAAATGGATGTTGTCTTCCTAAGAAAATGCTGGAGGAAAGGAAAGAAACAAATCATCCACTTATTGCAACAAAGTAGAACCTTTAGGGAACTTTCTATTATCTAGATCAGCCTTCAGGATTTGCAAGAAATAAGGACTCCCAGTAAAAGCCTTAAGGCATTGCTGTCTGGGTGAATTGCTTTTTTTTTTTTCCCCCCCAAGAGAAGACAAGAAGGTATTGACTAACTTCATCAACTGGAGCCAAAGGATGCCCTGCATAAATCAGTTACAGTAAAGAAGTTGCTTTCAGTGGAAATGATGTTAGTTGTGTATGAGGGTGTGAAACAACAAGGTGATGAGGGCTAACAATGTATTTATTGCTCAGGGGTCCTGAACAAATCTCTAGCCTTTGTTTTGTAAAATGGGAGTGTTATAGGGGTTAGTACAAGAAATAATGAGACCTGAAGCCTTGTAACATTCTATTACAAGCTTTATGCCTTGAAGGGTTTCTTTTCTTGTAGGGTATTCATTAAGTCTGGGAAACGATTTTGAGAGATCTATTTGAATTTTGGTGGGAGGTGCACTGGGTGTTTTGCCAGTATCAGTTGGAGAGTTTGCCCATAAGGAAGGCGGTAGCTGATTCAGTAGCAACAAATGAACAGTGTATCCAGAATCAACCTTTTCCACTGTCACAGACAGAACAAATAAAAGATGTCAATGGAAGAAAAAAAAATCTCCACACAAAAAAAGATGTCAATGGGCCATTTAATTCACTTGATTGATTACTCTGATGACTGCGGTAATATTCAAGAATTATTACCCCCACCCTTGGAAAGAAAAATTGTGACACAGTACTGCACTAACAACTGAGTAGAAGAGACATTAAGGTGGAAAGACTATGTATCTTTTTTTTTTTTTTTAAGATTTGTTTATTTTTATTTTTTTTGGCTATGGTGGGTCTTCATTGGTGTGTGTGGGCTTTCTCCATTTGCGGAGAGCAGGGGCTACTCTAGTTGCAGTGTGCAGACTTCTCATTATGGTGGCTTCTCTTGTTGCAGAGCATAGGCTCTAGGCACATGGGCTTCAGTAGTTGCAGCGTGTGGGCTCAATAGTTGTGTCTTGTGGGCTCTAGAGCATGGGCTCAGTAGTTGTGGTGCACAGGCTTAGTTTAAGCTCCATGGCATGTGGGATCGTCCCAAACCAGGGATCAACCTGGTGTCCCCTTACACTGCAAGGCGATTTTTATCTACTGGACCACCAGGGAAGTCCCAAGAGTATATATCTTTAAAAGGGCCTAAACAAAACAGAATATACGCAGAGACAGGAACCTTTCACAATTCATTGGAGATCCCCACTATTTAAACTGTCTTATTACCCCAAGGCAGGGGCTGACTACTTTATAGTAGTGGGATCGAACTCCAAGAATGTTTGGCTCCAGTATTAATTAGGACTGGGATAGATTCATATCCAATCTGGAGAAATGATTCTCCAAGCTGATGAAGAGGGAGGATTGGAAAGAGTCCTGCAGTTTCTTGGAGCTCCATCCTTGGCAGTTATGAGGACCCTGGGAAGATTGGTCTAACAGGGCATTCCAGTCTCATAAAACTAATATTATAATGCACAACGTGGGATAAAGGAAGTGCTATGCAGCCAGCCTGGTTATGTGCTCACTTCCACTGCCCACCCCACAGTCCATCTTGGAAGCAATCTTGGCACACTGTTTTATTATTAAATGTTATCACCCTTAAATAATCTATAAAGACATCCTCAGGAAACAGGTTAAGACATTTGGCAAGCCCCTTCCCCAGACTGCCAAATTTCTGATCCTCAGAGTGCCCTTCACTTCACCTACGAGATACAGGTCTGGAGTAGAACTCCCAGCAGTCAGCCCGCAACCCATCGTGCTGTCGGGGAACCTGTTCTCAGCTCAGTGTGCTATTGGAACTCAAGGGCCAGACTGTCTGTGGTGTTCTTTAGTCGCTAAATCATGTCTGACTCTTTGTGATCCCATAACCAGTAGCCCACTAGGCTCCTCTGACCATGGGATTTCTCAGGCAAGAATACTGGACTGGGTTGCCATTTCCTTTTCCAGGGGATCTACCTGACCCAGGGATCAAACTGGAGTCTCCTGCATCTCCTGCCTCGGTAGGCAGATTCTTTACCTTTGAGCCACCAGAGAAGCCCTATCTGTGGATGTCAATAAAAGGAAATAGAGACTTCTTGATCCAGTTATCATCTTCTGTCCACTGCATTTGTCCTTCTTCTGTCTCTACCAAGAATATCCTTCTCCATCCCACAAAAAGGAAAGATCACTTGCTGCCTCTTCTGTCAGCCTTCACGATTCATCATTCCACAGATCTTTATTTCCTGCCCAACTCACCCCCATAAAACCCCTGCACTGTGATATCCAACAGCTGATGGATCCTCTAAAATCAGGCTTTTAACAATTATCTGTTGATTTGAAGTGACATGCATTGGACTTGCTTAAAGCCCTACTATACCTATAGGAATATGGAAGATTAATTTAATAGTTCCTTCTGGGGAACAGAGAGAGGTCTCTGAGAGAAGGGGAAGACATTCGGGAAGATAGAATCAGTCTTCTTAGGCAGAAAGGGGCATCGCATTGTCCAGGTTGATGGGTTGTCATGAGTAAGACAGGCATTTTCAGGAAACTCTGAGAATTTGGTGACAACACAAATTGTATGAAATTGATGGTAAATAAAACTGGAAGAACAGGCTAGAGGTTGGTCATGGAGATCTAGATACCAGTTTAATAATTGCATTTGATTTAGCCATCAAAAACTCTTGTGGAAAGAACTTCACCTGTCTTTTAGAAAGTCAGAGGCAGAAACGTGGAAGCCACTTAGAGGTTACTGCAGCACTTCACGTGAAAGATAATAGTGGGGGTTTATCATAGAAAGTAATGCATTTAAGTGGAGGGGACCAGTTCAACAAGTCCCCAGAGAAACTGAGTTAGCTCCTAATTCCCTAACTACTAGAGATGGATTGTTTAGCCTAAAGATAGCTAGAAAAGGTATGAGTCTGCCGATATTTTTCTCCAAAGGCAGGCAAAGAACTAGGCCTAATGAATAAATATATAGTGACATTAGGAGACATAAATAAAATTCAATAGTAGTTAAATCTCACGAGTCATGCATCATCAGCATACTGGTTACTTTAGTGTCTTATACATTCACCAGGAAACTGTTATCCTGAAGGCAATTGAGTGTCCTTAGTAAGCAGGAACAGCTTCATTTATTCAGCCATCAAATATTCATTGATCAGGGTTTCCCTGGTGGTTCAGTGGGTAAGGACACCGCCTTGCAGTGCAAGGGACGCCGGTTCGATCTCTGGCCTAGGAAGATCCCACGTGCCGCGGAGCGGCTGGACCGATATGCCCAATTACCGAGCCGGAGCTCTGGAGTGTATGTGCCCAGAGCCGGTGCTCTGTGACAACAGAGGCCACTGCGATGGGATGCCCACGTGGCCCAAAGAACAAAGATGGATGAAAATAGATAAATGAAAGACCAATGGAAATGGCCTGCCTGCCCTCCTCCCTCCCCCACCATCCCCCCGCAAAATAAGTAAATAAATAAATATTAAAAAAAATATATATATATATGGGGGCTTCCCCTGGTGGTCCAGTGGGTAAGGACTCCGCCTTGCAGTGCAAGGGGCGCCGGTTGGATCCTTGGCCTGGGAAGATCCCATGTGCTGCAGAGCGGCTGGACCCATGTGTCCAATTACCAAGCCAGAGCTCTGGAGCACTTGCGCCCAGAGCCGGTGCTCTGTGACAACAGAGGCCACCACGATGGGAGGCCCACGTGGCCCAAAGAACAAAGATGGATGAAAATAGATAAATGAAAGACCAATGGAAATGGCCTGCCTGCCCTCCTCCCTCCCCACCATCCCCCAAAATAAGTAAATAAATAAATATTAAAAAAATATATATAGGGTTTCCCTGGTGGTCCAGTGGGTAAGGACTCCGCCTTGCAGTGCAAGGGGCGCCGGTTGGATCCTTGGCCTGGGAAGATCCCATGTGCTGCAGAGCGGCTGGACCCATGTGTCCAATTACCAAGCCAGAGCTCTGGAGCACTTGCGCCCAGAGCCGGTGCTCTGTGACAGCAGAGGCCACCACGATGGGAGGCCCACAGGAGCCAAAGAACAAAGACGGATGAAAATAGACAAATGAAAGACCAATAGAAGTGGCCCACCCACTCCTCTCCCTCCCCAACCTGACCCCTGCCCAAAAATAAATAATAAATAAATTAAAAAAAAAAAATATATATATATATATTCATTGATCACTTACTATATGTTAAGTACTCTGTACATAACAAACAAGACCCAACCCTTGCCCTTGAGTTGTTCATCGACTGAGTTGATGAAAGGAGACAGTTGCAATGCATGGAGGGGAGAGCAGTTAAGATAAATGCAATCACAGGGCACCCACAGAACACCAAGAAGGCAGCTAACTCTAGCCTGGAGGAATAAGGAAGCATTGGCCAGAAAAGGAGGAGGTCAGCAAAGGGAAGGGTACTTCCATTAAGGAGAACAATCCAAATAAAAGCCCCAGGGTGAGAGAGGGCTTAGTGGGTGTGAAGGAAAGAGGTCACCTGTGTGGTGTAAGGTAAGAAGAGTTGGTCCAGACTCCCAATCATGCCAGGAACTTCGAACCATATCCCAGGGCCATGGGAGCCACTGAAAACTTTTAAGCCATGAAATGACAGCCTTGTGTTTTAGAAGGCTGACTCAGGCTTCCAGGAGGAGCATGAATCAGAGAGGGACGAGGCTGTAGCTTAGATATCTGCCATTCATCACCTGGCTGTCCCTGCCCAGTGCCCCTCCCGCCTGTAGAGATCCACCACATCCATCAAGACTCAGCTCCTGGGACACCCTCGCTGTGCCTGCCTGTCAATCACAGTTAATTGCTCCTTCTTCAACATTTCTATCAGCCAGTTGCACATGCCTCTGTGTCCCTTAATAAGCCCAGCTCTACAGTACCTCCTGGGATATTGAAATCCTGAGAACGAACTTTGTAAATTATAAAGTGTTGTACAAATATTTGCAGTGTGATGACAGTAGCAATGAGGTTGTTTGTCTTCTCAGCTAGACTGAAAGGCCTCTGAGAACAGAGATTGTGCACTAAATCTCCCAAGTCCAAATGTCTCAACTGGAGCAAGTCCTCATTTCAGTCTTTCATGCTGAAGAGATACTGAGATGTATCAGAGATCACTTTGAAGCCGGACAGACCTGGGTTTGAATCCTAGCTCCTGACTGGATATGTAGCCTTAACTGTGTTTTACCTCTCTGACCTCTCCGTTTCTGTATCTGTAAATAGAAATAAAAATACTTAGCCCTTGGGGTTGTTGTGAGGATCAAGAATACATATAGAAAGTCCAAAGCATGGCAGCTGCCACTGCATGTTAGCGGCTGTTCTTCTGTTTTCTCCCTTTGTATACACATCCTGGGGAAATCAAATCCCAGTTTAGGAAGTGACACTCCGAAGAAACCAATAGATAAGCAAGAAAAGCTACAATGAGGGGAGATAAGTTAGGAATTTTGGACTAACATATACACATTGCTATGTCCTTGGTGGCTCAGATGGTAAAGGATCTGCCTCCAATGCAGGAAACACGGGTTTAATCTCTGGGTCAGGAAGTTCCCCTGGAGAAGGGAATGGCAGCCTACTCCAGTATTCTTGCCTGGAAAATTCCATGGAAAGAGGAGCCGGGAGGGCTACACCCCATAGGATCACAGAGAATTGGATATGACTAAGTGACTTTCACATTCACATGTATAAAACAGGTAAACAACAGGACCTACTGTATAGCACAGGGAATTATATTCAATGTCTTGTAATCTTTAAAAGTTTTTTTTTTTTTCTTGGCCACTTCTATTGGTCTTTCATTTATTTATTTTTCATCCGTCTTTGTTCTTTGGCTCCTGCGGGCCTCCCATCGCGGTGGCCTCTGTTGTCGCAGAGCGCCGGCTCTGGGCGCATGCACTCCAGAGCTCCGGCTCGGTGATTGGACACATCAGTCCAGTCGCTCGGCGGCACGTGGGATCTTCCCAGGCCAGGGATCGAACCGGCGCCCCTTGCACTGCAAGACAGTGTCCTTACCCACTGGACCACCAGGGAAGCCCTATACTTCTGTTTTTAAAGGAGTTTTCGAAACCAAAAAAAAAAAAAAAGAAAGAAAAATAATTTTGCTTGGATAAAATCCAATAATCCAGTCCCAGAAAGACAAAGCTCCTCATAGTAACAGTATATTCAAATGGAATTTTCTGTGATGACGAAAATGTTCTCAACTGCACTGATCAACATATAGCCAACTCCTGCACATGGTGCTTACGCCCTTGGAATGTGACTAGTATGCAGTTTTTTTTTTACTTTCTTTAATTAATTTCAGTTTAAACAATGGCCTTGGGCTTGTGGGCACCATTACTGGACAGTACAGGTGGATGCTATGCCATCTGGGCCTGTGTTGCAGGGTGGAGCCTGAGTAGGATGGACAGGAGCGTGGACAGGGAGACTGTCCCGGAGGGTCGAGTCTGTGCACAGCAGTTGTAAGAAGTTAAAAGAAGGACTGAGTGGCCACGCAGCACAATGATAGAGGGTGAGAAGGGCAGATGCCACAGCCCGCAGTGGGGGTGGAGATGATCATTGCTGTGTGCAGGGAAGGGAGAGCCATCCCTAGAGGCTGTGCTGGGGGCAGGCCCTATCTACCTGATCTAGTATAGCATCCTTACGGTGTCCTTGCAACAAATGACATCAGCAGGATGGATGGTTTGATGTATAAGAGTTTTATGATCCTGCTTTATGACCTTTGGCTGAACCTTAGATTTTTACCCTGAAGACAGAGCCATTCTGAGGAGCAGGGTGCAACTGTCAAGAGATTGCAGGGGAAGATGAGGTGCTAGGGTGGCATCCTGAATTCCAGAGGAGGAACCCCCTGCTCTGGGTTATAACCCCTCACAATACCGTGTGTAAATTTCACTACAGAGCAAGCGGGGGAAAGAGGCCGGAAAACCTGCTTCACTCTCCTGTTCCTTCACATGCCTGCAGCTGGACCACTGTCTGTGATACCCAGGCCACCATGGAGACGCTCCAGGGAGGTGCGTCTTCCGTCCTCCTTTTCGGGCCCCTCAAACAAACCAGAGGGGAAAGGAGGCTGACCTCACACCCCTTTGTTCCTGTAGATGAGGTGGCAGCAAGCCCAAGGCCGAGAGGGAAGGGGAGAAAGAGAGGAACAGCACAGGGCCCCCGTGTAGCAGGAGCTTCAGCTCAGTGGAGTCTGAAACATCTAAAAATTCCAGGGATCTGTCAACTAAAAAAAGATGAACAATTTGAGAGTTGAGGGTTAAGTTTTATTTGGGGCACAATTAGGACTGCAGCACAGAAGGCAGCACCCCAGATAGCTCTGAGAGACTGCTCCAAAGAGGCAGCGGGAGGAAAATCAATATATAAAGTTTTGAGTAAGGTGGAGGTTAATACCAATAACAAAAGGTTTTCAGTTAGTCATGAGGAATCTGTTCCTAAAAACATCCACCTATCTAAAGACCTGCCCCACCAGATTCCCTGGAGCACAGAGCCATATGGGCCTGTGTTGCAGGGTGGAGCCTGAGTAGGATGGACAGGAGCGTGGACAGGGAGACTGTCCCGGAGGGTCGAGTCTGTGCACAGCAGTTGTAAGAAGTTAAAAGAAGGACTGAGTGGCCACGCAGCACAATGATAGAGGGTGAGAAGGGCAGATGCCACAGCCCGCAGTGGGGGTGGAGATGATCATTGCTGTGTGCAGGGAAGGGAGAGCCATCCCTAGAGGCTGTGCTGGGGGCAGGCCCTATCTACCTGATCTAGTATAGCATCCTTACGGTGTCCTTGCAACAAATGACATCAGCAGGATGGATGGTTTGATGTATAAGAGTTTTATGATCCTGCTTTATGACCTTTGGCTGAACCTTAGATTTTTACCCTGAAGACAGAGCCATTCTGAGGAGCAGGGTGCAACTGTCAAGAGATTGCAGGGGAAGATGAGGTGCTAGGGTGGCATCCTGAATTCCAGAGGAGGAACCCCCTGCTCTGGGTTATAACCCCTCACAATACCGTGTGTAAATTTCACTACAGAGCAAGCGGGGGAAAGAGGCCGGAAAACCTGCTTCACTCTCCTGTTCCTTCACATGCCTGCAGCTGGACCACTGTCTGTGATACCCAGGCCACCATGGAGACGCTCCAGGGAGGTGCGTCTTCCGTCCTCCTTTTCGGGCCCCTCAAACAAACCAGAGGGGAAAGGAGGCTGACCTCACACCCCTTTGTTCCTGTAGATGAGGTGGCAGCAAGCCCAAGGCCGAGAGGGAAGGGGAGAAAGAGAGGAACAGCACAGGGCCCCCGTGTAGCAGGAGCTTCAGCTCAGTGGAGTCTGAAACATCTAAAAATTCCAGGGATCTGTCAACTAAAAAAAGATGAACAATTTGAGAGTTGAGGGTTAAGTTTTATTTGGGGCACAATTAGGACTGCAGCACAGAAGGCAGCACCCCAGATAGCTCTGAGAGACTGCTCCAAAGAGGCAGCGGGAGGAAAATCAATATATAAAGTTTTGAGTAAGGTGGAGGTTAATACCAATAACAAAAGGTTTTCAGTTAGTCATGAGGAATCTGTTCCTAAAAACATCCACCTATCTAAAGACCTGCCCCACCAGATTCCCTGGAGCACAGAGTGCCTCACTCCACCCTGAACGAACGACCTCAAGGGGTGTTGCAGGTCAGCAGCCGTCACAGCACAGGGGTCAGTCGCCACAGGGGCAGATGGTAAATGCCCTTGTTCAGTCACTGACAATGTAATTGGTAAATGCCAATTGTAGTTGAGTGGATATGTGTATATGTATAACTGATTCACTTTGCTGTCTGTACAGCAGAAACTCACAGCATTGCAAATCAACCATATGCTGATAACAACTAATTAAATAAAAATAAACTTTAAAAAATTAAAAATTCTAGGGAATCAAGAAAACCTCATTCTATGGCATGTCAGATATTCTTCTTTGGTGATATATAACCAAATATTCAGCTTGTACAGAAAAATTTAGCTCAATTCAACAAATGTTTATTGAACATCAGTTGAACTTTCCCCCCTCCCCCAGGGGATGTATTCAAATTAGGCAAAATCTCAGGCTTCAGGTTGGAGCCAGGAGAGGTGTAACAGTTTGTAAACAAAACACAGTGGGATGCTTCTATTTTTAGTTTTTTAAGGAATCTCCATATTGTCTTCCATCGGAATAGGAGTACCTACAACCACTTGGAGCAATGGTCTGGAGGGATGGGAGGGGGGGAACTGGGTGGGGGGAGCGTCCAGGGATATGCATATGAATGATCTGGGAACATACATGTAAAAAAAAAAAAACACAGTGGGAGAGAAGAGAGAGGGAGTCCGATAAGTATTCAGGGAAGTCTGCAGAGGAGAAAGATGCTAGAGTTGTTCCTGGAAGCGTAAGAGGAATTCTAATTAGCTGAGAAAAATCAAAAACATTCTTAGAAGAGAGATTAAAAGAATAAAGGCCCAGAGACATGGAGGTGCCCTGGGTGAAGGCACAAAGGACAGAGGATCGTGGGGTGGCTGTATTTGTAGGCGAGGACAGGATAAGAGAGTAGAAGACAGTGGGAGTGGGACTGGGGGTGGAGCTGGAAGTACTGATGATGCAAAGTTTAGAAGGCCCTTTGGATTCCTGTGCCCAGTTTTTTAGACATAAGCAAAGTCAGCCACTGAAGATTTTTATGCAAATAAGTGACATGTTCACTAATGTTTTCTTTCATCAAACTTTACTCAGCGCAAATATTCATAAAGGTGAAGAAGGCCTAAATCCTTTTGTTGGATTCTCAGGGTTTAAGTGGCAAGATGTAGGCTTTTGGAAGAATGCTGGGGTAGCAATGAATGCAGAGGTAGAAACGGAATTACATGACTGCAGCAAGAGGGTGAGTTAAGAGGCAGCTGAGGATGAAGGTCTGAGCCAGGGGAGTGGTGATGGAGACAGCAGGAAGACATGGGGGTGCCAGATACCCCCTGGCCAAATCATGGAGACTCAGTGGACCTTCAAATGATGGGTGGAGGGCGGGATTGAAAGGCGTGGTTTTATAAGGAAATGGGAGAATTTCAGTCTGTTTGGAGAGATAAAAGGAGCAGCTCTCTTCCTTCTCGCATTTATCCAGTGAAGTAAAAATCAAACCATGAGTCAGTCATCTGCCTATACCCAGTACTGATCACCATCCCCGGGAGACCACCAATCACTACACCAACATATCCCAATATCCCAATAGCCCTGTATCTAAATATATATGTGCATGTATGCACATGCACACGTATAAATGTGTAACATGCAGTGTACCTCACAGGTATACCCAAACTGCTACTTGTCTTGTCCTGCTAATCATTCAAATTACTGTCAGCTAGGGACAGTCACTCTGTATTTCCTGTGTCTACATCAGGCAAAGTGTTGAGGAAGGAAGGCCCAGTTCAGGATTACCAACACTATGGTATGTCGTTATTCATCCAAGGTAAGCTTTAAGTTTGCCAAATTTACCCACTGAAGGTTGACAAAAAGAGGGCACTAGCAAAGAAAGAAAACATTTTTTTAAAAAGTGAAAACAATTAAAAAAAAAAAACTTTGTATTCCCTGGTTCCAAAAAAAATCTGGATACTATCAAGGAAGTAAAAAGACAGTCCAAAGAATGGGAAAAAATATGCAAACCATGTAACTAATAACAATCTAGTATCAAGAAGAGAGAAAGCACTTTCATAACTCAATGATAACATCCAAATGAGCAAAGAATTGAACAGACATTTCTCCAAAGGAGACATAGAAAGGACAATAAGCATACAAAAATATAGTGTCATTAGTCATGAGTTAGATGCTAATCAAAATCACAGTGGAGTACCATTTCATACTCATTATAACAGCTATAGTAAAAAAGACATGGACAGTAATGAGTGTCAGTAAGAATATAGGTTAATCAGGGCTTCCCTGGTGGTCCAGTGGGTAAGGACACCGCCTTGCAGTGCAAGGGGCGCCGGTTCGATCCCTGGCCTGGGAAGATCCCACGTGCCGCGGAGCGGTCCAATTGGAGACAGCAGGAAGACATGGGGGTGCCAGATACCCCCTGGCCAAATCATGGAGACTCAGTGGACCTTCAAATGATGGGTGGAGGGCGGGATTGAAAGGCGTGGTTTTATAAGGAAATGGGAGAATTTCAGTCTGTTTGGAGAGATAAAAGGAGCAGCTCTCTTCCTTCTCGCATTTATCCAGTGAAGTAAAATCAAACCATGAGTCAGTCATCTGCCTATACCCAGTACTGATCACCATCCCCGGGAGACCACCAATCACTACACCAACATATCCCAATATCCCAATAGCCCTGTATCTAAATATATATGTGCATGTATGCACATGCACACGTATAAATGTGTAACATGCAGTGTACCTCACAGGTATACCCAAACTGCTACTTGTCTTGTCCTGCTAATCATTCAAATTACTGTCAGCTAGGGACAGTCACTCTGTATTTCCTGTGTCTACATCAGGCAAAGTGTTGAGGAAGGAAGGCCCAGTTCAGGATTACCAACACTATGGTATGTCGTTATTCATCCAAGGTAAGCTTTAAGTTTGCCAAATTTACCCACTGAAGGTTGACAAAAAGAGGGCACTAGCAAAGAAAGAAAACATTTTTTTAAAAAGTGAAAACAATTAAAAAAAAAAAACTTTGTATTCCCTGGTTCCAAAAAAAATCTGGATACTATCAAGGAAGTAAAAAGACAGTCCAAAGAATGGGAAAAAATATGCAAACCATGTAACTAATAACAATCTAGTATCAAGAAGAGAGAAAGCACTTTCATAACTCAATGATAACATCCAAATGAGCAAAGAATTGAACAGACATTTCTCCAAAGGAGACATAGAAAGGACAATAAGCATACAAAAATATAGTGTCATTAGTCATGAGTTAGATGCTAATCAAAATCACAGTGGAGTACCATTTCATACTCATTATAACAGCTATAGTAAAAAAGACATGGACAGTAATGAGTGTCAGTAAGAATATAGGTTAATCAGGGCTTCCCTGGTGGTCCAGTGGGTAAGGACACCGCCTTGCAGTGCAAGGGGCGCCGGTTCGATCCCTGGCCTGGGAAGATCCCATGTGCCACGGAGCGGCTAGACCGATATGTCCAATTACCGAGCTGGAGCTCTGGAGCGCATGCGCCCAGAGCCGCTGCTCTGTGACAACAGAGGCCACCGTGATGGAAGGCCCACACGGGCCAAAGAACAAAGATGGATGAAAATGGAGAAATGAAAGACCAATAGAAGTGGCCTGCCCGCCCCCCTCCCCCCAAATCAATCAATAAATAAATGTTTAAAAAAAAAAAAAGAATATAGGTTAATCAGGACCCTCCTACCATGCTGGGGGGAACATAAAATCACATAGCAACTTTGGGAAAAGCAGTTTGGTAATGCATTAAAAAGCTAAACATAGCTACCACATGGCATGGCAATGCTACCCCTAGGTATATATCAAGAAAAGTGAAAACACATGTTCACACAAAAACTTGCACATGAGTGTTCATAGCAGTATCATTTATACCAGCCAAAGAGTAGAAACAACCCAAATGTTCATCAGCTGATAAATGGATAAACAAAATATGTATCCATTCAGTGGAATTTTATTCAGGCACACACACACATCATAAAATGTAGTACCAATACATGCTACAACACAGATGAACCCTGCAAACATGATGCTAAGTGAAAGAAGCCAGAAACACAAGCCACATATTGTAGGATTCCATTTATATAAAATGTCAAAAAATAAGTATGTCTATAGAGACAGAAGTTAGGCTGTTGTCTGCCAGTGCTGGAGGAAAGTGAAGAGTTAACTTCTAATGGGTATACAGTTTCTTTTGAGGATAATGAAAATGTTCTGGAACTAGTACTGTTAACGGGTGTACAACTCTGTGATGATACTTAACATCACTGAATTGTACACTTTTTTAATAAAAGAGTGAATTTTATGGCATGTGAAATGTATCTCGATTTTCAAAAGTGGCTTGACTCTTAGGTCTAGTCTTTCTCACTTGTTGCTTTTAATACACACTGTGATGTACCTAGGAGTATATATCTTTTAATCTGCATGGAATCCGTTGCCCTTTTGAAGTTACAGGATTAGAGTTTTTCATCAGTTCTGGAGACATTATTCTTCAAACCTTGCCTCTCACCCAAATAATTCCCCTTACCATACCTGGGAAGATCCCATGTGCCACGGAGCGGCTAGACCGATATGTCCAATTACCGAGCTGGAGCTCTGGAGCGCATGCGCCCAGAGCCGCTGCTCTGTGACAACAGAGGCCACCGTGATGGAAGGCCCACACGGGCCAAAGAACAAAGATGGATGAAAATGGAGAAATGAAAGACCAATAGAAGTGGCCTGCCCCCTCCCCCAAATCAATCAATAAATAAATGTTTAAAAAAAAAAAAAGAATATAGGTTAATCAGGACCCTCCTACCATGCTGGGGGGAACATAAAATCACATAGCAACTTTGGGAAAAGCAGTTTGGTAATGCATTAAAAAGCTAAACATAGCTACCACATGGCATGGCAATGCTACCCCTAGGTATATATCAAGAAAAGTGAAAACACATGTTCACACAAAAACTTGCACATGAGTGTTCATAGCAGTATCATTTATACCAGCCAAAGAGTAGAAACAACCCAAATGTTCATCAGCTGATAAATGGATAAACAAAATATGTATCCATTCAGTGGAATTTTATTCAGGCACACACACACATCATAAAATGTAGTACCAATACATGCTACAACACAGATGAACCCTGCAAACATGATGCTAAGTGAAAGAAGCCAGAAACACAAGCCACATATTGTAGGATTCCATTTATATAAAATGTCAAAAAATAAGTATGTCTATAGAGACAGAAGTTAGGCTGTTGTCTGCCAGTGCTGGAGGAAAGTGAAGAGTTAACTTCTAATGGGTATACAGTTTCTTTTGAGGATAATGAAAATGTTCTGGAACTAGTACTGCTAACGGGTGTACAACTCTGTGATGATACTTAACATCACTGAATTGTACACTTTTTTAATAAAAGAGTGAATTTTATGGCATGTGAAATGTATCTCGATTTTCAAAAGTGGCTTGACTCTTAGGTCTAGTCTTTCTCACTTGTTGCTTTTAATACACACTGTGATGTACCTAGGAGTATATATCTTTTAATCTGCATGGAATCCGTTGCCCTTTTGAAGTTACAGGATTAGAGTTTTTCATCAGTTCTGGAGACATTATTCTTCAAACCTTGCCTCTCACCCAAATAATCTCTCCTCTCCCTTTGGGACTCTTAATTAGACTCAAAATAAATAGTCTCTCTCTCCTTTTTATACCTATTCACTTCCTTTTCATATTTTTCATCCTTTTGTTTTTCCTTGCTGCATACTGGTTGATTTCTTTAGATCTGTTCTCCAGTTCTTTTATAAGTTTTATTTATTTTTGGATGCCCTGGGTTTTCATTGCTGTGTGTGTGGGCTTTCTGTGGGTGCAGTGAGTGGGGGAATACTCTTTGTTTCAGTGTGTGGGCTTCTCACTGAGGTGGCTTCCCTTGTTGCAGAGCACAGGCCCTAGAGTGCATGGGCTTCAGCAGTTGTGACTTATCGGCTCTAGAGCATGGCCTCAGTTGTTGCAGCAATAGTTGTTCTGCAGTATGTGGGATCCTCCCCCTGCATTGGCAGGCAGATTCTTATCCACTGCACCTAGAGAATTCTGTCTTGAGTTTTATCTAATCAGTCTTAAATCATCTACTGAGTATCGAGTTTAATTTGTTATTACTATACAGGTGATGGGTACATGCTAAATTGTTTCAGTCTTGTCCAGCTCTTGGAACCCCTATGGGCTGTAGTCTGATAGGCTCCTCTGTCCGTGGGATTCTCCAGGCAAGGGTACTGGAATGGGCTGCCATTTCCTCCTCCAGGGGATCTTCCCAGCCCAGAGATCAAACCAGTGTCTCTTATGTCTCCTGCATTGGCAGACGGGCTCTTCACTACTAGCACCACCTGGGTATTCAGTCTAAAAGAGAGCATATTGTACTTAGGAATGTTCAAGCAGATATTTCCCCTCTTCTAATAAGCATCTCAGCTCAGAATAGGCAGTTTTCCCATCTGTCCCCTCTCAGGGAACAGGTGACTATTTTCATGTTTGTATGTGAGCAAAAATTTCTGGCAAAGATGAGTGAATGGCAAGCACTCGTTTAAGATGGTATATTCAGACCTATTAGTTTACATCTCAAAGGGTTGTAAATTTTTCAATACACACTGTGATGTACCTAGGAGTATATATCTTTATTGGAATCCGTTGCCCTTTTGAAGTTACAGGATTAGAGTTTTTCATCAGTTCTGGAGACATTATTCTTCAAACCTTGCCTCTCACCCAAATAATCTCTCCTCTCCCTTTGGGACTCTTAATTAGACTCAAAATAAATAGTCTCTCTCTCCTTTTTATACCTATTCACTTCCTTTTCATATTTTTCATCCTTTTGTTTTTCCTTGCTGCATACTGGTTGATTTCTTTAGATCTGTTCTCCAGTTCTTTTATAAGTTTTATTTATTTTTGGATGCCCTGGGTTTTCATTGCTGTGTGTGTGGGCTTTCTGTGGGTGCAGTGAGTGGGGGAATACTCTTTGTTTCAGTGTGTGGGCTTCTCACTGAGGTGGCTTCCCTTGTTGCAGAGCACAGGCCCTAGAGTGCATGGGCTTCAGCAGTTGTGACTTATCGGCTCTAGAGCATGGCCTCAGTTGTTGCAGCAATAGTTGTTCTGCAGTATGTGGGATCCTCCCCCTGCATTGGCAGGCAGATTCTTATCCACTGCACCTAGAGAATTCTGTCTTGAGTTTTATCTAATCAGTCTTAAATCATCTACTGAGTATCGAGTTTAATTTGTTATTACTATACAGGTGATGGGTACATGCTAAATTGTTTCAGTCTTGTCCAGCTCTTGGAACCCCTATGGGCTGTAGTCTGATAGGCTCCTCTGTCCGTGGGATTCTCCAGGCAAGGGTACTGGAATGGGCTGCCATTTCCTCCTCCAGGGGATCTTCCCAGCCCAGAGATCAAACCAGTGTCTCTTATGTCTCCTGCATTGGCAGACGGGCTCTTCACTACTAGCACCACCTGGGTATTCAGTCTAAGAGAGAGCATATTGTACTTAGGAATGTTCAAGCAGATATTTCCCCTCTTCTAATAAGCATCTCAGCTCAGAATAGGCAGTTTTCCCATCTGTCCCCTCTCAGGGAACAGGTGACTATTTTCATGTTTGTATGTGAGCAAAAATTTCTGGCAAAGATGAGTGAATGGCAAGCACTCGTTTAAGATGGTATATTCAGACCTATTAGTTTACATCTCAAAGGGTTGTAAATTTTTTGAGATATACTGGAGTGAGTTGCCATTTCCTTCTCCAGGGGATATTCTGACCCAGGGATCTTCTACATTGCAGGTGGATTCTTTATCACTGAGCCACGTGAGAAGTCCGAAAATGATAGAGAGACATTAAAACCATCATCCCCTTAGTGGGCAGAGGGTGAGAGGCTACTTTATTTTCTGGCCATGCTTACATAACCGTGTAGGATTTTGAGGTTCAGATTTATAAAGGGGGACACCCCTGGTGGCTCAGACAGTGAAGAATCTGCCTGCAATGGGGGAGACCTGGGTTTGATCCCTGGGTTGGGAAAATCCCCTGGAGAAGGAAATGGCTACCCATTCTAGTATTCTTCCTTGGAAAATTCCATGGACAGGGCAGCCTGGCAGGCTATGGTCCATGGAGTTGCAGAGAGTCAGACACGATTGAGCTACTAACACTTTCACATTTTTGTAGAGGGCTCTCTTACTCAGCAGTTGGAGCTTTTTCTCCATTTCCCACCACCCTGTAAAACTGTGAAAGGGAGAAATCAAGATCACTAGCTGAGTGTATGCCTTCAGTGTAAAGACCACTTCACAACTGAAGTTTGAACTTGAGTTCGGAGTATCACTTTGGTTTTTTGTTGGTTGTTTCGTTTTTTTTAACACCTTACTGCTGCATATCTGAAGTACCATAAACTGCACTTTTTTGATCAATTTTAGCAGTTTACACTTATGAAACCACCCCTGTAATCAAGATAAAATCGACAAGGGATGGCAGCATACTGTATCACACAGAGAATTCTACTTAATGCACTGTGGTGATCTGAATAGGAAGGAAGTCCAAAATGGAGGGGATGTGTGTATATGTATGACAGATTTATTTGGTTGTGCAGCAGAAGCTAACACAGCACTATAAATTGTAAAACACTTTCATAAAAATAAAAAGAGATGAAAGTAACTTTGAAAAAGGATAATGGACATCCCCATCCCCACAAAGCCTTCCTCCTCCCCTTTCTAGCATGTCCCTCCATCTGCCCTCATCCCAGGCAACTACGCTCTATCACTGCACTTTTATCACTATAGGCTTACTTTCTATCACCATAGGTTCATTTGAAGTTCCTAGACTTTTGTAGAAAATGAAATCATTCTGTATGAACTCCTTTTGGCCTGGCTTCTTTCACTCAGCATAATGGTGCTGAGCTTAATCAGATTTGCATGTATCAGTATCTGTAGTTTGCTTCTTTTTATTCACTTTGGTCTTGGACTCCCAAGTAGTCTCTAGTCACTTACTTAAAAAAAAATTTTTTTTTTTTTTTCAGATTTTTCAATTACTTTTGGTAGGAGGGTCAGTCATAGCATGTAGTCTGCTGAACTTTCCAACACAGAAATTTCATCTTAATGTCCTGAGGAAAGCAATATCTTCTGAGAGCTCTTGATGGTCATTGCGGGTAAAATGAATGAGGCATCCACAACAGATTCACTCCTGGATTCCTATCTCCATAAGTATTTCATTTCTTTGGCTAAGTTATACCAATGCACTTGTGCCATCTCAGTTTCATTTGGGAGGCATAAAGCTTTATTCAGAGAGTTACAGGTTATTTGAGGCAGACTTTATTTTCCACCCAAATACCCATTAGCCCTTTACACCTTGCATTGACAATCGGTATTTTTTCAACTCAATACAAAGTTCCAAGCAAATGTGTCTTTATGTATATCCTTTCCCCCTTCCAGTTTGATTGCACCTCATCATTCCTTACCACATCGACACTGTAAATTACAGTAGCATGTAGGGGAAAGTTATGGGACCATCTCTTTTCAATTAGTGTGTATTGTGCCAACAGGCAGCATCCAAGGCACTAAGCAAGCTAAGAACATCCCAGGAGGAGTCTCAGAATGCCAGAAGGCAGTGAGTAGCTCCAAGGCAACGAGAATGGCTATTATCAGGAACATTCCTAGGGGAGGGCAGACTTGGAATTTATCCCATACACTATACCTCCACCAACAACCAAAAGGTTTAAACAGATAAAACAAGGTTAAGATGAAGCATAATGGCAACTCAGAGCTGCAAAATGAAGTCAAAAGTCATCCTATATCAACTTTCTTCTACTATTTGTGTGACAGACCCAGCATTTACTGTTCCTCGTAGACAGTAAATGCTTAAGGAAAATCAACTTGTGTGACTTAGCTAGGGATAAATATCAACATTTCAGGCCCTGAGACCTCATAACTTTACATCCCCATAGCCTCCCCTTTCAGATGTCCCTCCATCTGCCCTCATCCCAGGCAACTACGCTCTATCACTGCACTTTTATCACTATAGGCTTACTTTCTATCACCATAGGTTCATTTGAAGTTCCTAGACTTTTGTAGAAAATGAAATCATTCTGTATGAACTCCTTTTGGCCTGGCTTCTTTCACTCAGCATAATGGTGCTGAGCTTAATCAGATTTGCATGTATCAGTATCTGTAGTTTGCTTCTTTTTATTCACTTTGGTCTTGGACTCCCAAGTAGTCTCTAGTCACTTACTTAAAAAAAAATTTTTTTTTTTTTTTCAGATTTTTCAATTACTTTTGGTAGGAGGGTCAGTCATAGCATGTAGTCTGCTGAACTTTCCAACACAGAAATTTCATCTTAATGTCCTGAGGAAAGCAATATCTTCTGAGAGCTCTTGATGGTCATTGCGGGTAAAATGAATGAGGCATCCACAACAGATTCACTCCTGGATTCCTATCTCCATAAGTATTTCATTTCTTTGGCTAAGTTATACCAATGCACTTGTGCCATCTCAGTTTCATTTGGGAGGCATAAAGCTTTATTCAGAGAGTTACAGGTTATTTGAGGCAGACTTTATTTTCCACCCAAATACCCATTAGCCCTTTACACCTTGCATTGACAATCGGTATTTTTTCAACTCAATACAAAGTTCCAAGCAAATGTGTCTTTATGTATATCCTTTCCCCCTTCCAGTTTGATTGCACCTCATCATTCCTTACCACATCGACACTGTAAATTACAGTAGCATGTAGGGGAAAGTTATGGGACCATCTCTTTTCAATTAGTGTGTATTGTGCCAACAGGCAGCATCCAAGGCACTAAGCAAGCTAAGAACATCCCAGGAGGAGTCTCAGAATGCCAGAAGGCAGTGAGTAGCTCCAAGGCAACGAGAATGGCTATTATCAGGAACATTCCTAGGGGAGGGCAGACTTGGAATTTATCCCATACACTATACCTCCACCAACAACCAAAAGGTTTAAACAGATAAAACAAGGTTAAGATGAAGCATAATGGCAACTCAGAGCTGCAAAATGAAGTCAAAAGTCATCCTATATCAACTTTCTTCTACTATTTGTGTGCTGACAGACCCAGCATTTACTGTTCCTCGTAGACAGTAAATGCTTAAGGAAAAATCAACTTGTGTGACTTAGCTAGGGATAAATATCAACATTTCAGGCCCTGGAGAGACTCTCCTTCTTTATGGTTGCGGTATAGATTTATTTTCAGATGTCTACTAAATATTTGCAGATGTTTGCCAAATTCAATCAAAACCCCAAATAAACAATTTCATTGTTTAGTGTGGGTCAGCAAAGAAGTTGTTGATATGGGTATTATGGGAAGAATGGACGTGGTGTCAGAAACCTGGGCTCAAATCAGGCTCTGTCACTTATTAACTGTGTAGACAAGTCACTTTGGAGGGAAGGAAGAAGTGTTTCAGTTTCTTCAACTTTAAATGGAAAAAACAAAACAAAACAAAACTTCCCTGATGACCTTATTACTTTGCCAATTGTTACAATCGACAAATGAGAGAATAGAATCTTTTTGAAAAGTATATGGTGGTAAATCAGTGTAAGGAATAATACTGTTTTCTCTGCTGATAATAATTCTATTCTAATAATTCAACATGTTCTCTCATTTGAATGGGTCCTTTAGTGTAGGAAACCCAGGCAGGAAGATCTATTTGTTGCTTTTGCCAGAAGCTATTCATTGATAAGGTATGTGTGAGTCATGGCCTTGCCTCTTTCCTGACAACTTTATGATAAATTGGAAAAGACTTCAAATTAGATAAGACAAAAAAATCAGTAAACGGCAACCCTATGGGTCAGATACTTTGAAGGACAGTTTGCATGGATTCAAGCATAAAGGAGAGGGTTGCCCTGCTGCCAAGAGTTATTTTGAGCCCCTTTAAGATGGAGGGTCACAGGCTATTTAGAGCAAGAAATCTCCAAACATAGGCAACTATCTCATCCTGACTCACAAAGATAGTTTCCCACTCAACAGATATTCTCCTAATCTCCAAACATAGAGGAGTTACATTTTATTCCTTGGATGACTCAGAAGAAAAAATCCTAATTAGGTTAAAGTTAGTACTGACCCCATTTCCCTCTCAACATGTATTTATTGAGCATCTATTATTACAAAAGTAATTGTGGTTTCAGACTGTGAATTTTAAATCACAATTTCAACCAGGCTCAAACACATCTATATTAATAAAATAGGAACCATTACAGTCAAAAATAATTTTTCCAACAAGAAATAAGTTTGTTTATCAACATTTCAGGCCCTGGAGACTCTCCTTCTTTATGGTTGCGGTATAGATTTATTTTCAGATGTCTACTAAATATTTGCAGATGTTTGCCAAATTCAATCAAAACCCCAAATAAACAATTTCATTGTTTAGTGTGGGTCAGCAAAGAAGTTGTTGATATGGGTATTATGGGAAGAATGGACGTGGTGTCAGAAACCTGGGCTCAAATCAGGCTCTGTCACTTATTAACTGTGTAGACAAGTCACTTTGGAGGGAAGGAAGAAGTGTTTCAGTTTCTTCAACTTTAAATGGAAAAAACAAAACAAAACAAAACTTCCCTGATGACCTTATTACTTTGCCAATTGTTACAATCGACAAATGAGAGAATAGAATCTTTTTGAAAAGTATATGGTGGTAAATCAGTGTAAGGAATAATACTGTTTTCTCTGCTGATAATAATTCTATTCTAATAATTCAACATGTTCTCTCATTTGAATGGGTCCTTTAGTGTAGGAAACCCAGGCAGGAAGATCTATTTGTTGCTTTTGCCAGAAGCTATTCATTGATAAGGTATGTGTGAGTCATGGCCTTGCCTCTTTCCTGACAACTTTATGATAAATTGGAAAAGACTTCAAATTAGATAAGACAAAAAAATCAGTAAACGGCAACCCTATGGGTCAGATACTTTGAAGGACAGTTTGCATGGATTCAAGCATAAAGGAGAGGGTTGCCCTGCTGCCAAGAGTTATTTTGAGCCCCTTTAAGATGGAGGGTCACAGGCTATTTAGAGCAAGAAATCTCCAAACATAGGCAACTATCTCATCCTGACTCACAAAGATAGTTTCCCACTCAACAGATATTCTCCTAATCTCCAAACATAGAGGAGTTACATTTTATTCCTTGGATGACTCAGAAGAAAAAATCCTAATTAGGTTAAAGTTAGTACTGACCCCATTTCCCTCTCAACATGTATTTATTGAGCATCTATTATTACAAAAGTAATTGTGGTTTCAGACTGTGAATTTTAAATCACAATTTCAACCAGGCTCAAACACATCTATATTAATAAAATAGGAACCATTACAGTCAATACATTTTTTCCAACAAGAAATAAGTTTGTTTATTCCTGTAGTGTAAAAAATCTGTGCTTCACGATTTCATGAACTCTTGGGAAGTATTTTCTGCCTCGGACTGGTTGTGGAAGTGTTTCTCCTACAGAACGGTGTAGAGATGCTTGAAGAAGTTGTAGTAGGTTGGTGAGAGGTCAGGTGAATATTGTAGATGAAGCAAAACTTCGTAGCCTAATTTGTTCAACTTTAGAAGCATTGGTTGTGTGACGTGTGGTCAAGTATTGTGGAAAAAATTGGGTCCTTTCTATTCATCAATACAGGCTACAAGCATTGCAATCTTCAGTGCATCTTATCAATTTGCTGAGCATACTCTTCAGATGTGATGGTTTCACCAGGATTCAGAAAACTGTAGATCAGCAGCAGACCACCAGACAGTGACGATGACCTTTTCTGGTGCAAATTTGACTTTGGGAAGGGCTTTGGAGCTTCTTCTCGGTCCAGTCACTGAACTGGTAATTGCCAATTGTATAAAATCTACTTTTTACCACATGTCACAATCCAATCAGGAAATGGTTCGTTGTTGTTGCAGAGAATAAGAGAAGACAACATTTCAAAATAATGAATTTTTGATTTTCAGTTAGATCAAGAGGCACTCACTTATCAGGGTTTTCACCTTTCCAATTTGCTTCAAATGTCAAATGACTGTAGAATGCTTGAAGTTGAGTTCTTTGGCAATTTCTAATGTAGCTGTAAGAAGATCCGCTTTAATGATTGCTCTCAGTTGGTCATTGTCAACTTCCAATGGCCAGCCACTGTGCTCCTTGTCTTCAAGACTCTCATCTCCTTTGTAAAACCTCTTGAACCCCTACCACACTAAACGTTCACTAGAAGTTCCTGGGCCAAATGCATTGTTGGTATTGCAAGTTGTCTTTGCTGCTTTATGACCCATTTTGAACTCGAATAAAAACACTTGCTCAAATTTGCTTTTTGTCTAACATTATTTCCTTTTAAATTCAATAACTTGGATAAAAGTCTTGTAAAATATCCCTTTTTGTATTTATTGAGCATCTATTATTACAAAAGTAATTGTGGTTTCAGACTGTGAATTTTAAATCACAATTTCAACCAGGCTCAAACACATCTATATTAATAAAATAGGAACCATTACAGTCAATACATTTTTTCCAACAAGAAATAAGTTTGTTTATTCCTGTAGTGTAAAAAATCTGTGCTTCACGATTTCATGAACTCTTGGGAAGTATTTTCTGCCTCGGACTGGTTGTGGAAGTGTTTCTCCTACAGAACGGTGTAGAGATGCTTGAAGAAGTTGTAGTAGGTTGGTGAGAGGTCAGGTGAATATTGTAGATGAAGCAAAACTTCGTAGCCTAATTTGTTCAACTTTAGAAGCATTGGTTGTGTGACGTGTGGTCAAGTATTGTGGAAAAAATTGGGTCCTTTCTATTCATCAATACAGGCTACAAGCATTGCAATCTTCAGTGCATCTTATCAATTTGCTGAGCATACTCTTCAGATGTGATGGTTTCACCAGGATTCAGAAAACTGTAGATCAGCAGCAGACCACCAGACAGTGACGATGACCTTTTCTGGTGCAAATTTGACTTTGGGAAGGGCTTTGGAGCTTCTTCTCGGTCCAGTCACTGAACTGGTAATTGCCAATTGTATAAAATCTACTTTTTACCACATGTCACAATCCAATCAGGAAATGGTTCGTTGTTGTTGCAGAGAATAAGAGAAGACAACATTTCAAAATAATGAATTTTTGATTTTCAGTTAGATCAAGAGGCACTCACTTATCAGGGTTTTCACCTTTCCAATTTGCTTCAAATGTCAAATGACTGTAGAATGCTTGAAGTTGAGTTCTTTGGCAATTTCTAATGTAGCTGTAAGAAGATCCGCTTTAATGATTGCTCTCAGTTGGTCATTGTCAACTTCCAATGGCCAGCCACTGTGCTCCTTGTCTTCAAGACTCTCATCTCCTTTGTAAAACCTCTTGAACCCCTACCACACTAAACGTTCACTAGAAGTTCCTGGGCCAAATGCATTGTTGGTATTGCAAGTTGTCTTTGCTGCTTTATGACCCATTTTGAACTCGAATAAAAAAATTGCTCAAATTTGCTTTTTGTCTAACATCATTTCCATAATTTTAAATAAATATAAATAGCAAATAACAAGTCATTAACAAAAAACATAAAATGACAAATGCACATTACAATGATATATAGTATAACCACATTTATTTAGAATGTATTCCAATATCAAACAGCATCCAATTTCAACAATATAAAAACCTCAGTTACTTTGGCACCAACCTTATATATCTCATACACTGCTTGAGGTTCTGGGGAATCAACAGTGAACAAAAAACATTCCCTTGCATAAACAAATAAAAACATATAATGTTGTATCATATGGAAAGAGGTGCTTTAAATAAAAATGAAGGAGAATAAAGGTCCAAAAAGAGTCATGGAAATCAAGATTTTAAAGTAGAGTAGGTTGTCCTGAGAAGGTAACCCTTTAGCAGAGACTTAAATAAAGACAGGTTACAAAATAATTATAAAGGAGATTAAAAAACAGGACAAACAAAAACCCCAGACAAATGGTAAAAACAAAGTAAAACAAACATACACGTGCAAACACACACACACGAGACAAAACCAAAACGAAAGAAAACAAAAGAGGAGAACAATCAGACAAACAAAAGACCCCCAAATGAAATCAAACAGTTAAAAACAAAACTAAGAAAAAAAAGAAAACAAAACCAAGGCAGAATGCCAACTGTGAAGAATAAAGCAAAGAAAACAAAACAGACAAAAATGATTAAAAAAACAAAAAACAAACAGGGCTTCCCTAGTGGTCCAGTGGGTAAGGACACCGCCTTGCAGTACAAGGGGTGCTGGTTCGATCCCTGGCCTGGGAAGATCCCACGTGCCGCGGAGCGGCTGGACCGATGTGTCCTGGGTTCCCCCACAATTTCAAAATTGAATTTTTGATTTTCAGTTAGATCAAGAGGCACTCACTTATCAGGGTTTTCACCTTTCCAATTTGCTTCAAATGTCAAATGACTGTAGAATGCTTGAAGTTGAGTTCTTTGGCAATTTCTAATGTAGCTGTAAGAAGATCCGCTTTAATGATTGCTCTCAGTTGGTCATTGTCAACTTCCAATGGCCAGCCACTGTGCTCCTTGTCTTCAAGACTCTCATCTCCTTTGTAAAACCTCTTGAACCCCTACCACACTAAACGTTCACTAGAAGTTCCTGGGCCAAATGCATTGTTGGTATTGCAAGTTGTCTTTGCTGCTTTATGACCCATTTTGAACTCGAATAAAAAAATTGCTCAAATTTGCTTTTTGTCTAACATCATTTCCATAATTTTAAATAAATATAAATAGCAAATAACAAGTCATTAACAAAAAACATAAAATGACAAATGCACATTACAATGATATATAGTATAACCACATTTATTTAGAATGTATTCCAATATCAAACAGCATCCAATTTCAACAATATAAAAACCTCAGTTACTTTGGCACCAACCTTATATATCTCATACACTGCTTGAGGTTCTGGGGAATCAACAGTGAACAAAAAACATTCCCTTGCATAAACAAAGAAAAACATATAATGTTGTATCATATGGAAAGAGGTGCTTTAAATAAAAATGAAGGAGAATAAAGGTCCAAAAAGAGTCATGGAAATCAAGATTTTAAAGTAGAGTAGGTTGTCCTGAGAAGGTAACCCTTTAGCAGAGACTTAAATAAAGACAGGTTACAAAATAATTATAAAGGAGATTAAAAAACAGGACAAACAAAAACCCCAGACAAATGGTAAAAACAAAGTAAAACAAACATACACGTGCAAACACACACACACGAGACAAAACCAAAACGAAAGAAAACAAAAGAGGAGAACAATCAGACAAACAAAAGACCCCCAAATGAAATCAAACAGTTAAAAACAAAACTAAGAAAAAAAAGAAAACAAAACCAAGGCAGAATGCCAACTGTGAAGAATAAAGCAAAGAAAACAAAACAGACAAAAATGATTAAAAAAACAAAAAACAAACAGGGCTTCCCTAGTGGTCCAGTGGGTAAGGACACCGCCTTGCAGTACAAGGGGTGCTGGTTCGATCCCTGGCCTGGGAAGATCCCACGTGCCGCGGAGCGGCTGGACCGATGTGTCCAATTACCAAGCCGGAGCTCTGGAGCGCACGCGCCCAGAGCCAGTGCTCTGCGACAACAGAGGCCACCGCGATGGGAGGCCCACACGGGCCAAAGAACAAAGATGGATGAAAATGGACAAATGAAAGACCAATAGAAGTGGCCCACCTGCTCCCCTCCCTCCCCACCCAAATAAATAAATTAATTAATTAAAAAAAAAACAAACAATAAAGAGAACAAAGAAAAAAATTATAAACACTGGCTGGCATGTTGGTACATCAGTACCTAAAGCACTTTTGATGTGCCTTCCAGTGACATTTTTTATTAATACTAGTCTTCCAGTATTCAGAGTTTATTATTTCAAGTTTTTTCAAGTAAAGGAGGAACTTACTAAGGGCAGTCTTCACAGATACTATTTCTGCACCATCTCATCTTTGCCAGAATTGTGATTACATGATTCATCTGACCATCTCCCAGTGTTTGTTACAAGCAGCCATGTGACATGGTTCTGCCCAGTGAGATAGGAGCCAAAGTTTCCAAGAGGTATGTTTTTCTTTCTCTTAGATACATGTATGAAAAGTTTGCATATTGTATGAGATTCCAATCATGACATTCTGGGAAAGGCAAGATTATGGAGACAGTAAAAAGTTGTTGCCAGAGATAAGAGGGGAGTCAAGGATGACTAAATGGAACACAGAATTTTCAGGTCAGTCAGACGACTTTCTATGATACTACAGTGGTGGATACAAGCCAGTATGCATTTGTCCAAACCTATCAAATGTACAACACCAAGAGTGAACTCTAATCTGTGGACTCTGGATGATTATGATGTGTCAGTGCAAGTTCATCAGTTGTAACAAAGCAGCCCTGTGGAGTGGGATGCTGATAGTGAGAGAGGCTATCCCCTGTACTGGGGAAAGAGGTATACAGGAACTTTCTACTTTCCACTCAACTTTGCTGTGAACCTAAAATTGCTCTGAAAAAGACTGTAAAATAAAAAGGGAGAGATATATGAGCAGAAATATTACCTCTTCCTTAAATCTTGTTGTGGTAGCAAGCTATCTTGGAAAACACAGGGACAGCCAGGTGAGAATGGATGAATAGAAACTTAGATTGTTAAATTTTTGAATTGAGTAACCTTAGTGCCACTCTGACTTTCCCTATAGTTTAAGCCAGTTGGGGTTTTCTATAACTTGCAACCAAAGCACATTAATTAAGAGAAGGCTAGTTAATACAAATAATGCTAATTAACACAAAGATAAATGTCCCAGAGTGAGAGAAAAAGTAAGATCTTTGGCTGGGCAAAGCCAAGGCACAAGCCAGCCTCTTATGTGGTCACTGTCACTCAGGCCAACACCCAGGAGCCAGGCTCTCTTCCCAAGATCCCCTTCACTCCTGAGGAAGCCAAGATGAGTCACTGACCCTTTGGTCACTGTTCCTGTTCCCAGGAAGATGGTGACACTCTGATATTTTTAGAGGCTCCCAGAGGGCAGAATCATGAAACACTTAAAGGGAGACCATTCTCAGGCAACACTGTGTTCCGTTTATGACTAGCACCTACCCAAGGCACTTCCACTGTGCATTTCTCTACACACGCTCTGACCATCCTCACATGTGAAGTGTAAACGGCACATGTACCCATACTTACATTTTCCCCCTTTTAGGAGCCAAAGTTTCCAAGAGGTATGTTTTTCTTTCTCTTAGATACATGTATGAAAAGTTTGCATATTGTATGAGATTCCAATCATGACATTCTGGGAAAGGCAAGATTATGGAGACAGTAAAAAGTTGTTGCCAGAGATAAGAGGGGAGTCAAGGATGACTAAATGGAACACAGAATTTTCAGGTCAGTCAGACGACTTTCTATGATACTACAGTGGTGGATACAAGCCAGTATGCATTTGTCCAAACCTATCAAATGTACAACACCAAGAGTGAACTCTAATCTGTGGACTCTGGATGATTATGATGTGTCAGTGCAAGTTCATCAGTTGTAACAAAGCAGCCCTGTGGAGTGGGATGCTGATAGTGAGAGAGGCTATCCCCTGTACTGGGGAAAGAGGTATACAGGAACTTTCTACTTTCCACTCAACTTTGCTGTGAACCTAAAATTGCTCTGAAAAAGACTGTAAAATAAAAAGGGAGAGATATATGAGCAGAAATATTACCTCTTCCTTAAATCTTGTTGTGGTAGCAAGCTATCTTGGAAAACACAGGGACAGCCAGGTGAGAATGGATGAATAGAAACTTAGATTGTTAAATTTTTGAATTGAGTAACCTTAGTGCCACTCTGACTTTCCCTATAGTTTAAGCCAGTTGGGGTTTTCTATAACTTGCAACCAAAGCACATTAATTAAGAGAAGGCTAGTTAATACAAATAATGCTAATTAACACAAAGATAAATGTCCCAGAGTGAGAGAAAAAGTAAGATCTTTGGCTGGGCAAAGCCAAGGCACAAGCCAGCCTCTTATGTGGTCACTGTCACTCAGGCCAACACCCAGGAGCCAGGCTCTCTTCCCAAGATCCCCTTCACTCCTGAGGAAGCCAAGATGAGTCACTGACCCTTTGGTCACTGTTCCTGTTCCCAGGAAGATGGTGACACTCTGATATTTTTAGAGGCTCCCAGAGGGCAGAATCATGAAACACTTAAAGGGAGACCATTCTCAGGCAACACTGTGTTCCGTTTATGACTAGCACCTACCCAAGGCACTTCCACTGTGCATTTCTCTACACACGCTCTGACCATCCTCACATGTGAAGTGTAAACGGCACATGTACCCATACTTACATGTGGTCCCACAGAACCATGTGCACAGTTGCATAGGTATTCAGTTCAGTTCAGTTGTTCAGTTGTGTCCGACTCTTTGTGACGTAATGAGCTGCAACACACCAGGCTTCCCTGTCCTTCACCATCTTCCAGAGCTTGCTCAGACTCCTCTCCATTGACTCAGTGACGCCACCCAACCATCTCATCCTCTGTCGTCCCATTGTCCTCTGCATTCTGTTTTTCCCAACACCACGCTCTTTTCCAGTGAGTTGTCTCTTCACATCAGGTGGCCAAAGTATTGGAGCTTCAGCTTCAGTATCAGCCCTTCCAAAGAATATTTAGGGTTGATATCCTTTAGGATTGACTGGTTTGATCTCCTTGCAGTTCAAGGGACACTCAAGAGTCTTCTCCAACACTGTAGCTCAGAGGTATCAATTCTTTGGCCCTCAGCCTTCTTTATGGTCCAACTCTCACTTCCATACATGATTACTGAGAAAACCATAGCTTGGCTATATGGACTTTTGTCAGCAAAGTGATGTCTCAGCTTTTTAATACATAGTCTAGGTTTATCATAGCTTTTCTTCCAAAGAGCAAGCGTCTTTTAATTTCATGGTTGCAGTCACCATGCATAGGTTTATCACTGGACAAATGTATTCATGCCGCATGCCATTGTAGGTCCATTATTTGAGGAGTGAAAAGATTAACCAGGTGGAATGTTTTTCCTTTCTCTTATCTCTTAAATATTGTTTTATCTAGGACTCTCCCCTTGGTCTTCAGCCCTCAGATTTCCCTCTTTAAAGATCCCCTTCACTCCTGAGGAAGCCAAGATGAGTCACTGACCCTTTGGTCACTGTTCCTGTTCCCAGGAAGATGGTGACACTCTGATATTTTTAGAGGCTCCCAGAGGGCAGAATCATGAAACACTTAAAGGGAGACCATTCTCAGGCAACACTGTGTTCCGTTTATGACTAGCACCTACCCAAGGCACTTCCACTGTGCATTTCTCTACACACGCTCTGACCATCCTCACATGTGAAGTGTAAACGGCACATGTACCCATACTTACATGTGGTCCCACAGAACCATGTGCACAGTTGCATAGGTATTCAGTTCAGTTCAGTTGTTCAGTTGTGTCCGACTCTTTGTGACGTAATGAGCTGCAACACACCAGGCTTCCCTGTCCTTCACCATCTTCCAGAGCTTGCTCAGACTCCTCTCCATTGACTCAGTGACGCCACCCAACCATCTCATCCTCTGTCGTCCCATTGTCCTCTGCATTCTGTTTTTCCCAACACCACGCTCTTTTCCAGTGAGTTGTCTCTTCACATCAGGTGGCCAAAGTATTGGAGCTTCAGCTTCAGTATCAGCCCTTCCAAAGAATATTTAGGGTTGATATCCTTTAGGATTGACTGGTTTGATCTCCTTGCAGTTCAAGGGACACTCAAGAGTCTTCTCCAACACTGTAGCTCAGAGGTATCAATTCTTTGGCCCTCAGCCTTCTTTATGGTCCAACTCTCACTTCCATACATGATTACTGAGAAAACCATAGCTTGGCTATATGGACTTTTGTCAGCAAAGTGATGTCTCAGCTTTTTAATACATAGTCTAGGTTTATCATAGCTTTTCTTCCAAAGAGCAAGCGTCTTTTAATTTCATGGTTGCAGTCACCATGCATAGGTTTATCACTGGACAAATGTATTCATGCCGCATGCCATTGTAGGTCCATTATTTGAGGAGTGAAAAGATTAACCAGGTGGAATGTTTTTCCTTTCTCTTATCTCTTAAATATTGTTTTATCTAGGACTCTCCCCTTGGTCTTCAGCCCTCAGATTTCCCTCTTTAAAGATCCTTCTCCTTACCTCAGTGTCTAGCCTAGACTTTTTCCCCTGTTCTATTGAGATATAATTGACATACAGTACTTTATAAGTTTAAAGTGTATAGCGCAATGATTTGACTTAAATGTCTTATGGAATGATTGCCACAGTAAGTTCAGTTAACATCTATCATCTCAGATACAAAAAAGAAAATGAAAAAAACTTTTATGTGATGAGAACTCCTAGAATCTACTCTTTTAACATTTTTCATATATGCCCTACAGCAGACATTACATGCTGTACGTTATTACATGTGTGGTACTTATTTGGTACCTTTTGACTGCCTTCCTCCAGTTCTCCCTTTCCCACACTCAACTCTGGTATCCACAAGTCTGCACAAATCTGATCTCTTTCAGGAGTTTGGATTTTTTTTTTAATTTTTTTTTTTTTTTTTTGCCTGTGTATTTCCTTCTTTCAGTGTTGTTACAATATAATTAATACATAACATTTTTTAAGTTTCAAGTATACAGTGTTAAGATTTGGAACATGTGTGTATTGAGAAATGTTTCCCATATAAGATTAGCTAACACATCCTTTACCTCTCAAAATTACAATTTTTTGGTTATGGTGAGACCATTGAAGCTCTACATTTATAGCAACTTTCAGGTATAGAATCTAATACGTCAATTGTAGTTACCATGTTGGACATTAGATTTTCACATAAAAGTTTACCTCACAGATAAAAGTTTATATACTGGGCCTCCCCTGGTGGTCCGGTGGGTAAGGACACCGCCTTGCCATGCAAGGGGCACCGGTTTGATCCCTGGCCTGGGAAGATCCCACGTGCCGCGGAGCGGCTGGACTGATGTGTCCAATTACCGAGCTGGAGCTCTGGGGCACATGCGTCCAGAGTCGGCGCTCTGTGACGACAGAGGCCACCGCGATGGGAGGCCCACAGGAGCCAAAGAACAAAGACGGATGAAAATAGAGAAATGAAAGACTAATAGAAGTGGCCCGCCCGCCCCCATCCCTCCCCACCTCATCCCCCAAAAAAGATAAATAAAAATAAAAAAATAAATGTTTTTAAAAAAAGTTTGTATACGTTGAGCCACATTTCCCCATTTACTCTACCCTTGAGGCCCTGGAAATCACTATTTATTCTGTTTCCATGACAGCAGTGTTTTTAGGTATCACATTCAAGTGAGATCATATAGTATTTGTCTTTCTCAATCTGACTGATTCACTTCACATAATGCCCTCAAGGTCCATCCATGTAGTCTCAAGTGGCAAAACGTCCTTCTTTTGGGGGGGGGGGGCTGAATAATATTCCTCTGTGTGTATATACCACATCTTCATAACTCCTTAAGTTAACTTCTTAACTCCTGATGGGTACTTAGGTTGTTTTCGATACATTGGCTCTTGTGAGTAATGTTGCAGTGAACATGAGAGTGCAAATATTTCTTTAAGATGGTGATCCGATCTCTTTCAGATGTATACACCATAGTGAGATTGTTGGATCATATAGTAGTTCTATTTTTAATATTTTGAGGAACATCCAAACTGTTTTCCATAGAGGCTGTATCAATTTCCATCCACCCACAAGGCATGAGGGTTCCCTTTTCTCCATAGCCTCTCCATCATGTTATCTCTTGCTTTTGGTGACAGCTATTCTAACAGGTATAAGGTCTCATGTGTTTTTTGTTTTTATTTTTAGATTTTGTACATAAGTCAGGTCATACAGTATTCAATCTCTTTCCACCCTTTCACACAGGTAAAAGCACCAACTCCACTTCCTGTGGCGACTACCATACTCCCAGTCATTTGTCAGCCCCAGAGTCTGGTTTTGCCTTTTGGCCTCCCCTACAGTGAAACTCATCCTACTTTGCCTAAACTCTCCTGGCTTTAGCACCGCATATCCCACACCTACAGATGCCTCCCATCCTCAGTCCCAGGCAGTAGGAACTATTGGTTGCCTTAGATACCCCTTCACAGAATCTTTTTTTTTTTTTTTGCCACTTCTATTGATCTTTCATTTATTTATCTCTGTTCTTTGGCCTGTGTGGGCCTCCCATCACAGTGGCCTCTCTCGTGGCAGAGGACCAGCTCTGGGCGCATGTGCTCCAGGCTTCCGCTCGGTAGTTAGATACGTTGATCCAGCCGCTCTGCAGCATGTGGGATCTTCCCAGCCCAGGGATCGAACCGGTGCCCCTTGCACTGCAAGGCAGTATCCTTACCCACTGGACCACCAGGGAAGCCCTTCACAGAATCTTTTTTAGGAAAGATCATGATATCTTCTGTGGGTTTTTTTTTTTTTCATCCATCTTTATTTTTTGGTCTGTGTGGGCCTCCCATTGCAGTGGCCTCTCTTCTGACAGAGCACCAGCCCTGAGCGCATGCACTCCAGAGCGCTGTCTAGTAATTGGACACACTGGCCCAGCCGCTCCATCGCCCGTGTCCCTCTTTGTAGACTATTAACAAGGCTTGTTTAAGTCAGATATAAGACCAGTTACACTGGGAGATGCACAAAGATAAGGAACACATGTTCTCTGTCCTTAACATACTGTTTTCACAGTTTAGTAGGAAAGACTGAAGGCTTTGCAACTCCCACTAATTCAAAAAGAACCACAGTGCAGTCCACCTACAGTGACAGCGAGTTCAAAAGAGGAAAAATTTGCATCTGGCTGGGTAAGTCAAGAGTGCTTCAAAGAGTTAGGTATTTAAGCTGGGTCGTGAGATTGAGTAAGCCATGCAGCGTCTGCAGCAAGGACATCACAACTAACAGGATTTATGTGCACAGATGCAGAGAGGCAAGACAGCATGGAGAGTGTTTGGTGTGGAGGGCTACCTGAGTTGTACAGGTGTCCTTTCGTGTGCACATGCCCTCACAAACTGAAGTGCTAAATTAGAAACTGCCACAACTGTTTGTCCTCATTAACAGCGATCACCAGTAGCTTATAAATGATTTCTTTTTGTCCATATCCTTATGCAGTATATTCTCCACAAGTACAGAGATGGGGTCAGAACATTCACCATTGTGTCCCAGTATCTACCACGTAAACAATTTTGAATTAACAGTGAAACTCATCCTACTTTGCCTAAACTCTCCTGGCTTTAGCACCGCATATCCCACACCTACAGATGCCTCCCATCCTCAGTCCCAGGCAGTAGGAACTATTGGTTGCCTTAGATACCCCTTCACAGAATCTTTTTTTTTTTGCCACTTCTATTGATCTTTCATTTATTTATCTCTGTTCTTTGGCCTGTGGGCCTCCCATCACAGTGGCCTCTCTCGTGGCAGAGGACCAGCTCTGGGCGCATGTGCTCCAGACCGCTGCCCGGTAGTTAGATACGTTGATCCAGCCGCTCTGCAGCATGTGGGATCTTCCCAGCCCAGGGATCGAACCGGTGCCCCTTGCACTGCAAGGCAGTATCCTTACCCACTGGACCACCAGGGAAGCCCTTCACAGAATCTTTTTTAGGAAAGATCATGATATCTTCTGTGGGTTTTTTTTTTTTTCATCCATCTTTATTTTTTGGTCTGTGTGGGCCTCCCATTGCAGTGGCCTCTCTTCTGACAGAGCACCAGCCCTGAGCGCATGCACTCCAGAGCGCTGTCTAGTAATTGGACACACTGGCCCAGCCGCTCCATCGCCCGTGTCCCTCTTTGTAGACTATTAACAAGGCTTGTTTAAGTCAGATATAAGACCAGTTACACTGGGAGATGCACAAAGATAAGGAACACATGTTCTCTGTCCTTAACATACTGTTTTCACAGTTTAGTAGGAAAGACTGAAGGCTTTGCAACTCCCACTAATTCAAAAGAACCACAGTGCAGTCCACCTACAGTGACAGCGAGTTCAAAAGAGGAAAAATTTGCATCTGGCTGGGTAAGTCAAGAGTGCTTCAAAGAGTTAGGTATTTAAGCTGGGTCGTGAGATTGAGTAAGCCATGCAGCGTCTGCAGCAAGGACATCACAACTAACAGGATTTATGTGCACAGATGCAGAGAGGCAAGACAGCATGGAGAGTGTTTGGTGTGGAGGGCTACCTGAGTTGTACAGGTGTCCTTTCGTGTGCACATGCCCTCACAAACTGAAGTGCTAAATTAGAAACTGCCACAACTGTTTGTCCTCATTAACAGCGATCACCAGTAGCTTATAAATGATTTCTTTTTGTCCATATCCTTATGCAGTATATTCTCCACAAGTACAGAGATGGGGTCAGAACATTCACCATTGTGTCCCAGTATCTACCACGTAAACATTTTGAATTAACTATGAGTGGCACAGACTGTGGTTTTAAGTCAGAGCCTCCAGCTGAAGGGAAATTCTGGGGTGATGTTTCTGCCTCCATCAGATCCCTCCATCTCTAGTTCCTTCAGTGGTCTCCCAGGCACACGGCCTCCTGCAGGCTGGTTTTCCGGATACCTGCAGAGCCCTGAGTGTTTCCAAAGTCTTCTCAGGAAAGCATGACAGTTTTGTGACGTTCTAATCAAGCCACAGAACAATGGCTTTGTTGTAGCAAGAGTGAGGTCTCTGCGCACCTGGATGCGGCCTCCTTTGCCTATGACCTCTCTTTAGCTTCCTCCGTTTGTTCTGTCTCTCTGGACCATGACAATTATCCCCTATATTAGGAGCCGGCCCAGGGATAAAGACGCCCACGGCATGACCACCACAGGGTATACTACTTTATTAAGTCAGAGACTATTGAACACAGCAGGCAAAATTATACAAATGTTCATGCATATGCATGTGAATGTTAATTATATGAAATTTATGTTCTGACCACCTGGGGCTGGAAATATGGTAACTTTAATCAAGGGTTCCCTGAGGGAGGTAATGTTGACAACAACTTGCCTGAGACATGAGGGATTCCAGGTGTGTTTGTGAAGGAACTCTTCTGTAAGCAGCTACTTTTTATCTCTAGCATCAGTCACTCTTCACCAATAACTCTCACCGAACCCCTCCCCCCATTTTTATTTTAATTTTTTGGCCACTTTTTTTTTTATTGATCTTTCATTTATTTATTTTCATCCATCTTTGCTCTTTGGCCTGTGTGGGCCTCCCATTGCAGTGGCCTCTCCTATAGCAGAGCGCCGGCTCTGGGCACATGTGCTCCAGAGCGCTGGCTCATAATTGGCACACCGGTCCAGCTGCTCCGTTGCACGTGGGATCTTCCCAGGCCAGGGATCGAACCGGTGTCCCTTGCACTGCAAGGCGGTGTCCTTACCCACTGGACCACCAGGGAAGCCCTCACCGAAACCCTTTTATGAACTGGGTACCATGTCAAACACTACTGCCTGCCTTTCCCTGCCTACTTATATCACTCTCATTTATACAATATACACTTTTCAAAGCACTTTGAAATGGGGTAATATGCATTGGCTCATTCAATTCTCTAAGTATGAGATGAGGAAGAAAGGTATTATTACGCCCCTTTTATAGATAAGGAAACTGAGGACATTCTAAAGCAACAGCACTATAAGGAAGAATCTGCTCTAAATCAAAGCCGATGTCTATAATGTATGCTGCAAGCTGGGCCCTACATATCTAAAGCTGTGTTGGTAAGAGGGGAAGACCAGGTCTAAGCTTTCAAACATCGGTGTCTGATCCCAGCTATTCCCCAAACTGGCTTGTGAAATTCCACCACCCTTCAAATGTTTGTTTTCCTCACGACTAAATGAAGCCATTGGATGAATCAGTGGTTCTCCATCTGGGCTGCACATTAGAATCACCAAGGGAGCTTTCAAAAATTCCCATGCCCAAACGATACCCTGCAGCAGTAAAATTCAATCTCTGGGACTAGAAGATTCTGATTCATCCATGTTTGTTTAGTGCTTCCTTGGCTACAATGAGGTGTAGCCAAGGCTGAGAATACTGGCTCTGAACTCAGTGATCACTTAAATTTTTCAACACTCAGTCAGCTTCCATCTGAAGACAACTTGCAGCCTCTGCTCAATATAAATGTTTACTGATTGGCCTGTTCCCAAAGCAACCTATTTAACATTGTTTAACTAAGTTTCTCCCACTTAGATGTGATCACAAAAACCTTTCCTCACATGATAGTTTTTTTTTTTTAAATTTTTAATTCTTTATTTTAAAGATTTTACAGAGTTTTGTTGTTCACCGACATGTATGTTCCCAGATCATTCATATGTACATCCCTGGTCCTCCCCACCCCAGTTCCCCCCCCTCCCACCCCTCCGGACCATCGCCCCAAGTGATTGTAGGGACTCCTATTCCCTTAGCACAATGACAATAGCTATCTTTTCCACACATGACAGTATAGGTTTCCATGTTACTGTCTCCATGCCTCCCTCCCACTGTTCATTCTCCACAGTGTCCTTATGTCTATTCTCTGTTTTTCCATGAGTTCACTGCATGTGTTATCATGACCATCTTACTAGATTCCGTATATATGAGTTAGTGTACTGTACTTGTCTTTCTCTTTTTGACTTACTTCACGTTTTATGATAGGTTCTAGAGCTAGCCACCTCATTAGGACTGAGTCTTCTGCATTTCTTTTAACAACTGAGTAGTATTCCATTGTATATATGTACCAGAGCTTCTGTATCCATTCATTCGTCGATGGACATCTAGGTTGCTTCCATGTTCTGGCTATTGTATAGAGAGCTGCAATGAACATTGGGGTACAGGTGCTTCTTTTAGTTTTGATTTCATCAGGATATAGGCCTAGTAGTGGGATTGCTGGGTCATAGGGTGCTTCTATTTTTAGTTTTTTAAGGAATCTCCATACTGTCTTCCATAGAGGCTGTATCAGTTTCCATTCCCACCAGCAATGCAAGAGGGTTCCCTTTCTCCGCACCCTCTCCAGTATTTATTGTCTGTCGATTTATTGATGATGGCTATTCTGACGGGTATGAGGTGATATCTCATTGTAGTTTTAATTTGCATTTCTCTAATAATAAGCGAGGTTGAGCATCATTTCATGTGCTTTTGGGTCTTCCATGAAGACAACTTGCAGCCATCATGACTCCAATATAGCCAAGGCTGTTTAACTCAGTGATCACTTAAATTTTTCAACACTCAGTCAGCTTCCATCTGAAGACAACTTGCAGCCTCTGCTCAATATAAATGTTTACTGATTGGCCTGTTCCCAAAGCAACCTATTTAACATTGTTTAACTAAGTTTCTCCCACTTAGATGTGATCACAAAAACCTTTCCTCACATGATAGTTTTTTTTTTTTAAATTTTTAATTCTTTATTTTAAAGATTTTACAGAGTTTTGTTGTTCACCGACATGTATGTTCCCAGATCATTCATATGTACATCCCTGGTCCTCCCCACCCCAGTTCCCCCACTCCCACCCCTCCGGACCATCGCCCCAAGTGATTGTAGGGACTCCTATTCCCTTAGCACAATGACAATAGCTATCTTTTCCACACATGACAGTATAGGTTTCCATGTTACTGTCTCCATGCCTCCCTCCCACTGTTCATTCTCCACAGTGTCCTTATGTCTATTCTCTGTTTTTCCATGAGTTCACTGCATGTGTTATCATGACCATCTTACTAGATTCCGTATATATGAGTTAGTGTACTGTACTTGTCTTTCTCTTTTTGACTTACTTCACGTTTTATGATAGGTTCTAGAGCTAGCCACCTCATTAGGACTGAGTCTTCTGCATTTCTTTTAACAACTGAGTAGTATTCCATTGTATATATGTACCAGAGCTTCTGTATCCATTCATTCGTCGATGGACATCTAGGTTGCTTCCATGTTCTGGCTATTGTATAGAGAGCTGCAATGAACATTGGGGTACAGGTGCTTCTTTTAGTTTTGATTTCATCAGGATATAGGCCTAGTAGTGGGATTGCTGGGTCATAGGGTGCTTCTATTTTTAGTTTTTTAAGGAATCTCCATACTGTCTTCCATAGAGGCTGTATCAGTTTCCATTCCCACCAGCAATGCAAGAGGGTTCCCTTTCTCCGCACCCTCTCCAGTATTTATTGTCTGTCGATTTATTGATGATGGCTATTCTGACGGGTATGAGGTGATATCTCATTGTAGTTTTAATTTGCATTTCTCTAATAATAAGCGAGGTTGAGCATCATTTCATGTGCTTTTGGGTCATCTGTATGTCCTCTTTGGAGAGGCGTCTCTTTAGATCTTTTTCCCATTTTTTGATTGGGTTGTTCGTTTTTCCTGTGCTGAGTTGTCTGAGTTGCTTGTAGATTTTGGAGATTAATTCTTTGTCTGTTATTTCATTTGCTATGATTTTCTCCCACTCTGTGGGGTGTCTGTTGAGCTTTTTTGTAGTTTCTTTTGCTGTACAAAAGCTTTTAAGTTTCATTAGGTCCCACGTGTTCACTTTTCTTTTCAGTTCGGCTATTTTAGTAGGTGGGTCAGAGAAGATCTTGCTTTGATTGATGTCCTTGAGGGTTTTGCCTATATTCTCCTCTTAAGAGTTTGATGGTTTCTGGTCTTACATTTAGGTGTTTAATCCATTTTGAGTTGATCTTTGTGTATGGTGTCAGGGAATGTTCCAACTTCATTTTTTTGCATGTAGCTGTCTAATCACATGATAGTTTTGAAGATCCTGTTACTATCCCAGACTGCTGATCTATAAAAACACTCCATTGAGGGTCTACCTTGAAAAAAAAAAAAACAACGAATTTTGAAGATCCTGATTCCTTAAGCTGTTTGGGCATGTTGGATTTTGCCTTAGGAAATACTCTCTTGCAAAGTCCCAGCACCTAAGAGTACATCCCCAGATGAAATGATGGCCCCTGCTGCTCACTGCTCTTGGGTTTGGGTACACCTATATAATTAGCATTCTCTTCAGATGTTGTCTAGAAAAAGGTAATTAAATGGAGCATCTTTTTTGCTCCAACTGTCTTCCATAGAGGTTTGTATCAGTTGGGTCGGCTTCTTTTAGTTTTGATTTCATCAGGATATAGGCCTAGTAGTGGGATTGCTGGGTCATAGGGTGCTTCTATTTTTAGTTTTTAAGGAATCTCCATACTGTCTTCCATAGAGGCTGTATCAGTTTCCATTCCACCAGCAATGCAAGAGGGTTCCCTTTCTCCGCACCCTCTCCAGTATTTATTGTCTGTCGATTTATTGATGATGGCTATTCTGACGGGTATGAGGTGATATCTCATTGTAGTTTTAATTTGCATTTCTCTAATAATAAGCGAGGTTGAGCATCATTTCATGTGCTTTTGGGTCATCTGTATGTCCTCTTTGGAGAGGCGTCTCTTTAGATCTTTTTCCCATTTTTTGATTGGGTTGTTCGTTTTTCCTGTGCTGAGTTGTCTGAGTTGCTTGTAGATTTTGGAGATTAATTCTTTGTCTGTTATTTCATTTGCTATGATTTTCTCCCACTCTGTGGGGTGTCTGTTGAGCTTTTTTGTAGTTTCTTTTGCTGTACAAAAGCTTTTAAGTTTCATTAGGTCCCACGTGTTCACTTTTCTTTTCAGTTCGGCTATTTTAGTAGGTGGGTCAGAGAAGATCTTGCTTTGATTGATGTCCTTGAGGGTTTTGCCTATATTCTCCTCTTAAGAGTTTGATGGTTTCTGGTCTTACATTTAGGTGTTTAATCCATTTTGAGTTGATCTTTGTGTATGGTGTCAGGGAATGTTCCAACTTCATTTTTTTGCATGTAGCTGTCTAATCACATGATAGTTTTGAAGATCCTGTTACTATCCCAGACTGCTGATCTATAAAAACACTCCATTGAGGGTCTACCTTGAAAAAAAAAAAAACAACGAATTTTGAAGATCCTGATTCCTTAAGCTGTTTGGGCATGTTGGATTTTGCCTTAGGAAATACTCTCTTGCAAAGTCCCAGCACCTAAGAGTACATCCCCAGATGAAATGATGGCCCCTGCTGCTCACTGCTCTTGGGTTTGGGTACACCTATATAATTAGCATTCTCTTCAGATGTTGTCTAGAATAAAAAAAGAGAGCGTACCACATATGTTTAATATGTTTCAGATGTTATAAACAGCCAACCATGAAAGTTAACCATGAAATTATACAATACAGCAGAATATACAAAGGCACAAAATGCAAATGCAAGAAAGGCAAATACATTTGAATACATCAGACTTTAAAATGGCAAAAGAAGCCATAGGCTAAAAATTAAAGCATATAGATTGGGAGGAAATATCTATTGCCTTTATAAGAAAAGGAAATGTGGACTAGGTAAAGAAGTCTAATAAATCAAGAAAACAATGACAGATAGCCCCAAATAAAAGCAAATGAAGACATGAGGAGGTAATTTGTAGAAGAAAGACAAATAGCCAATGAAAAAAGATGCACAGCCTCCCTAGTAATCAAGGGAAAACAAATTAAATAATAAGAAGGCATCATTTCTCACACATAAGATTGGCACAAAATGTAAAAAATATTGATAACAGCAAGTCTTTCTGAGGAATAGCAAAAGGTGTGTTCTTGCACACAGTTGGTGAGGAAATAAACTGAAAAAGCCTTTTTGGAGGACAATTTGGAGTAGCTAATAAATTTGTTTTAATTTACATTCTCTCCCACCAGCAATTCCACATCCTGGTCTCTACCTTGAAGAATGACTTGCAATGCTATGCTGTTTGCAATGGGGGAAAACTGGGCAAGTTCTAAATAGCCATCAAATGCCTATATGTAAATACAAAGAAAAACCTGTGAAACTCCAGGGGCACTGGTATGTGGTGGTCACAGGGGACTGCTTTGGGAATTCCCTGGAGATCCAGTGGTTAGGACTCCACTTCTACCACAGAAGGCATGAGTTCCATCCCTAGTTGAGGAACTAAGATCCCACATGGGTGTAGCCAAAAAAAACCCAACTACTTTATCTGCATTATTTCCCCTTTCCTCCTCCTCTTTTTGCATAAAATTGTCTTAATGACAGTGCCCAACTCCTACGGTTCTGTGTTTTAGATGAGTGAATATGCATAAAGCATTCAATGCCTGTCCCACACTAAGTGTTCAAACGCACATCCCTGGGAGGTTTTGTCATCCTTAGCATGAGAGATTTAGTAACTGCCGATATCCCAGGAAGGTCTTCTTGCTTCTGCTCTGCTGTTGCTGTTGGAGGCCAATGTCACCTATCATGGCTCCTGGGAAGCCCTTTAAAAGTCCCTCCTCCTCCATTCATGCAGCAACCCCAGCAGTGATCACAGCAAATAGTGACCCAGGGTCCACAGCGCAGAGCCTGTGCTTTCGCCAGCCTCTGAGGTAGAGCATCATGGGAAATAGGTAACCTCGGTCTTCGTGCTCAGTAACGATGCTTTGCCAACTAGCAGGTCGCTTCTCCAAGAAAACCTGTTTTCCTCTTCTTCAACAAAGATCCGAGGCCCTTCTGGATGTGGGATGGGGGCTGCAAGTGAAGAAGGGAAAGAGTGAAGGAGGGCCACATTTTTGTTTCATACGAATGCTTAGTCAGACTTTGGAGACAGTCTTTCTCAGCTTCTTTGAAAGGCATGGATATTCTGGCCCTGGAAGAATGTAACCGGCAACCACAAAGAAAATGCTTTTCAGTAAATTAAATGTTCTCACAGCACTAACGAGGCAGTGCCCAAGGATGGGGAACAGCAAGTTTTGAGGAATAGCAAAAGGTGTTTTTGCCTTTTAATTTTTGGAGGACAATTTGGAGTAGCTAATAAATTTGTTTTAATTTACATTCTCTCCCACCAGCAATTCCACATCCTGGTCTCTACCTTGAAGAATGACTTGCAATGCTATGCTGTTTGCAATGGGGGAAAACTGGGCAAGTTCTAAATAGCCATCAAATGCCTATATGTAAATACAAAGAAAAACCTGTGAAACTCCAGGGGCACTGGTATGTGGTGGTCACAGGGGACTGCTTTGGGAATTCCCTGGAGATCCAGTGGTTAGGACTCCACTTCTACCACAGAAGGCATGAGTTCCATCCCTAGTTGAGGAACTAAGATCCCACATGGGTGTAGCCAAAAAAAACCCAACTACTTTATCTGCATTATTTCCCCTTTCCTCCTCCTCTTTTTGCATAAAATTGTCTTAATGACAGTGCCCAACTCCTACGGTTCTGTGTTTTAGATGAGTGAATATGCATAAAGCATTCAATGCCTGTCCCACACTAAGTGTTCAAACGCACATCCCTGGGAGGTTTTGTCATCCTTAGCATGAGAGATTTAGTAACTGCCGATATCCCAGGAAGGTCTTCTTGCTTCTGCTCTGCTGTTGCTGTTGGAGGCCAATGTCACCTATCATGGCTCCTGGGAAGCCCTTTAAAAGTCCCTCCTCCTCCATTCATGCAGCAACCCCAGCAGTGATCACAGCAAATAGTGACCCAGGGTCCACACAGCGCAGAGCCTGTGCTTTCGCCAGCCTCTGAGGTAGAGCATCATGGGAAATAGGTAACCTCGGTCTTCGTGCTCAGTAACGATGCTTTGCCAACTAGCAGGTCGCTTCTCCAAGAAAACCTGTTTTCCTCTTCTTCAACAAAGATCCGAGGCCCTTCTGGATGTGGGATGGGGGCTGCAAGTGAAGAAGGGAAAGAGTGAAGGAGGGCCACATTTTTGTTTCATACGAATGCTTAGTCAGACTTTGGAGACAGTCTTTCTCAGCTTCTTTGAAAGGCATGGATATTCTGGCCCTGGAAGAATGTAACCGGCAACCACAAAGAAAATGCTTTTCAGTAAATTAATTTTTCTCACAGCACTAACGAGGCAGTGCCCAAGGATGGGGGAAGGGTTGATGTTAGAACTTGGTAAATTGACATTGCCCCAACAAGGAAATTAGACTGAGGACTCCAGCAGTGAATGGTTGCTCAGGAAAACGGGGAGAAAAGCAAAGAGCTACAGGCGCTAGGAAATGTGCAGCGCCTTACTGGATATCTGTTAATTTTTTTTTTTTTTTTTTTTTTATCTCCAGTTGCTTCTTCTAACATATTTAAAAAAAGAAACAAAAAACAAAAAAACTTCAGCTTCACAACTAAGAAGAGCAGACAGTCCGCATCAACCCTATCAGCCTTTCCTCCCTGCTCACTGGAAATCTGCTTCCTTTTTCCCTCCTGTACCCAGAAGCCCTTCTGACCAGTATGAGGTCTTCACCCTATTTACCTTTTGATGAATTTGACTCAGTTGATTTCTCATCCCTTGAGGGGTATTTTACCCAGAGATTTGTACCTTTTCCCTGCCTTTCTTCTCTTCCTCTCCATTAGGGAATCTCTCCATGCACAAATTCTATTTCTGTTCAGAAGCAAGTGGTCTCACAGATTCCTTGAAGGAAGTAAAGTGAAGTGTTAGTCACTCAGTCGTGTCTGACTCTTTGCAGTCCTCTAGTTTGTAGCTCACCAGGCTCCTCTGTCCATGGAATTCTCCAGACAAGAATACTGGAGTGGGCTGCCATTCCCTTCTCCAGGGGATCTTCCTGACCCAGGAATTGAACCCAGGTCTCTTGCAGTGCTGGCAGATTGTTTACTATCTGAGCCACCAGGCAAATTCCAGAGATTGCTTGCAGACTACAATTCTAATAATGTAAGGTTATTACTTCCAAAGTTCTGTATCTCTAGCTCCATCTCTCTTGGTTCCCTCCGAAATCACAGCTGACTTCTGAACACTAAGGTGTTAGGGAATCCTCCTTGTTTCTCTTTGCCAATGTAAATCTCACCAGATCCTGTCTTGTCTAAGCCTTTCAGAACCTCCCCAGTCAGAAGAAGTTTTTCCTAGTCAGATTTACAGTTTCTCAGCTTCTTTGAAAGGCATGGATATTCTGGCCCTGGAAGAATGTAACCGGCAACCACAAAGAAAATGCTTTTCAGTAAATTAATTTTCTCACAGCACTAACGAGGCAGTGCCCAAGGATGGGGGAAGGGTTGATGTTAGAACTTGGTAAATTGACATTGCCCCAACAAGGAAATTAGACTGAGGACTCCAGCAGTGAATGGTTGCTCAGGAAAACGGGGAGAAAAGCAAAGAGCTACAGGCGCTAGGAAATGTGCAGCGCCTTACTGGATATCTGTTAATTTTTTTTTTTTTTTTTTTTATCTCCAGTTGCTTCTTCTAACATATTTAAAAAAAGAAACAAAAAACAAAAAAACTTCAGCTTCACAACTAAGAAGAGCAGACAGTCCGCATCAACCCTATCAGCCTTTCCTCCCTGCTCACTGGAAATCTGCTTCCTTTTTCCCTCCTGTACCCAGAAGCCCTTCTGACCAGTATGAGGTCTTCACCCTATTTACCTTTTGATGAATTTGACTCAGTTGATTTCTCATCCCTTGAGGGGTATTTTACCCAGAGATTTGTACCTTTTCCCTGCCTTTCTTCTCTTCCTCTCCATTAGGGAATCTCTCCATGCACAAATTCTATTTCTGTTCAGAAGCAAGTGGTCTCACAGATTCCTTGAAGGAAGTAAAGTGAAGTGTTAGTCACTCAGTCGTGTCTGACTCTTTGCAGTCCTCTAGTTTGTAGCTCACCAGGCTCCTCTGTCCATGGAATTCTCCAGACAAGAATACTGGAGTGGGCTGCCATTCCCTTCTCCAGGGGATCTTCCTGACCCAGGAATTGAACCCAGGTCTCTTGCAGTGCTGGCAGATTGTTTACTATCTGAGCCACCAGGCAAATTCCAGAGATTGCTTGCAGACTACAATTCTAATAATGTAAGGTTATTACTTCCAAAGTTCTGTATCTCTAGCTCCATCTCTCTTGGTTCCCTCCGAAATCACAGCTGACTTCTGAACACTAAGGTGTTAGGGAATCCTCCTTGTTTCTCTTTGCCAATGTAAATCTCACCAGATCCTGTCTTGTCTAAGCCTTTCAGAACCTCCCCAGTCAGAAGAAGTTTTTCCTAGTCTGAATTCCTATGGCACTTAACATCTGTATCTCTTAAACACCCCATCATCTCTGTAGTCTTTGAAGAACTACAAGGAATTTCTGAGGTACTGACAGATGAAGATGAATGCTTGTGTTCAGAGAAACAGCTGTACCTTCTGGATGTGGTGCTAGACATAGAGAATGCAGAGACGATCAAAAAGGGTCCCTCCTTTCATGGGTTCTTTATAGCTGAGGAAAACACGAAGTAAGCCACATTTTACTCCCTTGGGTGAATTCAGTGGTTGGAAATGCTATTGTTTGCTCTTCTGAGGGTCAGTTGCACCTAATTCCTGAACTAGTCTCAGGCCCTTTGATGAGATAACATGCACATAATACCTTTATCTGGACAATTTTTAGGTTAATTCCTCAGGCCAATTACCTTCATAGTATAATAGTAATTCCTCCTTGATATAGTTCCCTGGTTTCTTTTCTTACCAGTGTAGGAAATATCAGATATACAGGGCAAATGATCAATACAAAATCAACTAAAATATATGTTGTTGTTTGGTCGCTACCTCTTTGGGGACTCCATGGACTGTAGTCTGCCAGACTCCTCTGTCCATGGATTTCCCAGGCAAGAATACTGGAGTGGGTTGCCATTTCCTTCTCCAAGGGATCTTCCTGACCCAGGGATCAAGCCCAGATCTCCTCCATTGGCTGGTGGGTTTTTTTACCACTGAGCCACCTGATTTACTGCCCAACTAAAATGTATATGTAAGAAAAAATACTGTATAACATACACATTTCATATTAAATATGTAGACCACTCTAGACACTAAGAATCCTTTCATGATGCTAGCTTCTAAAACTCTTTTACTTTGCCTACCACAACTGCTACCCTAATACTTCTAGCAGACTCATTTCCAAAACCTCAGATTTCCAGTTTTCTTAGTTGTCCTAACTCTACTATATTTGTTGATTTAGATTCTACCTAAACCTGCTCTCGAAGCACCTATAACAGATTTTATGTTCCCCTGGCCCATGACATACTCCAAATATTCAAACTGAACAGAAAATGCTCCCTGAGTTTAGAAGCACTGTTTCTCTGTACCATCTAGATGTTAGTGGTCACTTTTCAGTCGCTTTTCCTTTGGCTCAGAACTTTCAAAACTGTATACATTTTTAAAAATCCTTTTAAACTTTTTACTTATTTTTTAATTGAAGTGTAGTTGCTGTACAATATTACGTGAATTACTGGTATACAGTAGTGTAAGGGTCACACTTTTTTTTTTAACTTTTAATTTACTTTTACATATCACAGAGTTTTGTTGTTTATAGATATGCATGTTCCCAGATGAGTCATATGTATATCCCCCCCTTCTCACCCCTCCCAGCCATCACACAGCACCCCTGAAAGATCCCCTTTTCTCACAGAGCAATGACTAGAGCTATTTTCTTCACTTATGATAGTACAGGCCTTCATGCGACTTCCTTTACACCTCCCACTCCCTGTTCCTTCCCCACAATGTCCATATGTCCACTGTCCATGTCTGTCTTTCTGTCGCTTCACTGCGAGAGTCACACTTTTTAATGGTTCTATTCCATTTATAGTAATTACATTGAATAAAATATTGGCTATATTCCCCATGTTGTACAGTATAGCCTTGTGACTTATTTTATACCTAATAGTTTGTACCTCTTAATGCCCTACCCTTATATTGCCCCTACCCACTTCAGTCTCCTCACTGGTAACCACCAGTTTGTTCTCCATATGTGTGAGTCTGTTTTTTGTTATATTCACTAGCTTGTATTTTTTTATATTCCACACATAAACCATATCATACAGTATTTGTTTTTCTCTGACTTATTTCACTTGGCATAATACCTTTCAAATCTATCTGTGATGTTGCAAATAGCAAAATTACCTTCTTTTATGGCTGAGTAGTATTCCATTGCATATATATATATATATATATACATATATATATGCACACACACATATAAATATATGTAAATATATCTTATATTTCCTTATCCAATCATCTGTTGATGGTGGACACTTAGATTGTTTTTGCTACAGTATACATTCTTTTAAAAAGATCATTTCATGGGTTAGAACTCTTTCATTTCTGTTCCCTCTTAGATATGTCCTCTCTTTTCTCTGTATTTGCTCCCCTAAGTGATTTAGGGTTCTCCTTGGACCATTCTCATAGCCAATCAATTTCAGATGGTTTTTCTCTACACATAGCATTCCCATACTATGGCCTGCTTCCATATATGTCATTTCATGTTCCATCTTTTATTCCTCCATCTACCACCTCTAAGTTATTCCTCCTGCATCAGAGCTCCTGTAAGGACTTTCTGATTCTCTTGTATGTACCACTTTCTGTCTGAGTTTAGAATTACTCAGCTCCATAACTGATATCTCTAGTGTATTATAAATTCCTTAAGAACAGAATCTGTGACTGACTCCTATTTCTATTTGCCAGAGCACTTAGTACAATGCCTGATAGGCACTCAGATATTTTTGTTGAATGAATTGATGATTAATTGGCAGGTGGGTAGAAGAATGGAACAATGAACAGGTAGGGAACAGGAGGTGAAATGGAGAAACTTTGGATTTAAAGTCCAAGGAATGGAGCTCATATCCAGTTCTGCTTCTCCTACTGTGATCCTGGATGTGCCTTATGCCTCTTTGGATGTCAGTTTCTCCAAAGAAAAAATGAAGCTAATAGGAGCTGACTTACCTAATGTGGTTCTGAAAATCAATTGAGGTATTTTATGTGAAAGTGCTTTATGAACTCTAAAGAACCTACGAAAAAAAAAAAAAACGGGAGGAATCAAATGGTGACATGAAAGCTTTTCATGTAAATTGTGTTTAAAAGCATTCAGATCATTTCTTTCTCTGATACCATGACAAAAATGCTGTCACTGTCAGCAAGACAGGTCAGAGACTAAAACTATAAAGACAGTTACGGACATTAGCATCCAACACCCTTTACGTTGTCTTCGCAAGACTAAGTAGGAGTGAATTTTAATAGCCAGTTACGTTTACAGCACTATTATCTAATATCACAAATCAATTACAATATATCATAAATTTGTGTTGAGAAGCATAAAAAATTCTTCAATGTGTTTTACGACCATGATGTGACTTTTACCCTTCCCCACTGGGGAACCATTGGAAACTCTACCTACCTTGGAAATATAATATGCACACCCTGTTTCTCAGGCATTAGCAGCCTAGTGGGAGGAGGGCATGTAACCAAGTTGTAGGTCTATGTCTATGCCTGTGATTTCTGAACTACGGAGACTCCAGGTGACCCCCACCTGCTCAAACCCCAGATCTCTGGGTCAGCTGTTTGGGCACCGTTCAGCTGTTGGGCACCCCACAGCTGTTTGGGCGTCCTTCTTATTGTGGGGTGCACAAGTGGAATCCAGATTGTTGTTTCCTTTGTGGCTACCAGTGACCTTGAGGAGTCCGGAAGCCTAAGGTATGACTTATGGGAGGTGATCTGGGAGGTCTGGATCCCTGATCAGTCTTTATGGTTCTCTTCCTTTGAGATGTGGCCTGTGGAGAAATACTCCTCACCTACAAAGTAATTCTGTTCTTCTTTTCACTCCTCTTTCAGATTTTTTTTTTTTTTTTAAATTTTGGCCACTTTTATTGGTCTTTCGTTTTTATTTATTTTCATCCATCTTTGTTCTTTGGTCTGTGTGGGCCACCCGTCACAGTGGCCTCTCCTGTAGCAGAGTACCAACTCTGGGCACATGCGCTACAGAGTGCTGGCTCGTAATTGGACATGCAAGTCCAGCTGCTCCCCCGCGGTATGTGGGTGGGATCTTCCCAGGCCAGGGATTGAACCAGCGCCCCTTGCACTGCAAGGTGGAATTGTTGCCCACTGGACTACCGGGGAAGCCCCCCCCATCAGATCTTGAGCAAAAGGACTTGGTACAAAGGGTAGACCCAACAGAAATTTGAGTAGGATACCTCCTATCATACTTCTCCCCCAACAATGATCCTTTGACCTCAACCCAGGCATGTCTTTCTTAATGGTCTTGTCTCTTAAACTAAATTCCTTCCCATGAGGATCCTTGGACCAATGGACTCATCCTTTCCATTGATACGTTTGCATACCCAGCTTATGGCATAAGACCCTATAGGATCTTTTATACAAGCTGCTTTTTTTTTCCCCTTTTGTGGGTGGAGGAATGATACCATGGTCCTTAAAATGATGGACTTAAGAGCCAGGGTGAGTGCTCCTGCATGCTCAGTTGCTCAGTTGTATCCAACTCTTTTGTGACCCTATGGATTGTAGCCTGCCAGGCTCCTCTGTCCATGGAATTTTCCAGGCAGGTGTACTGGAACTGGTTGGCAACCTGGATCTTCCCAGCCCAGGAATCAAATCTGTATCTCCTGCATTGGAAGACAGATTCTTTACCACTGTGCCCCCTGGGAGGCCTGAGAGCCAGGACGCCTGCATTCATATTTCAAGTCACCTTGAGTAAGTTTTTTTAACCTCTCCAGTGCCAAATTCCTTATCTGTATAATAGAGGGATGATAACATCTATCTCACAGTATGGTTGTGAGGATTTTCAAAATTATTCATAAGCTAGATCATAAACCAAGCTTTAACCAATTTTGAAGTATTGAAATTATTCAAAGGAGGCCCCTGGAATTCAGTTAGAAATGAATAATTAAAAAGATTACTAGAAAATCCCCAACTGATTGGAAATCAGGCAGCTCATGGCTCAAATAGAGTATTTAAGCTTTCTCTACCTGGTTTTCCTACATGTACTATCTGCCATTATTGGTATAAGTAAATATATAAATAAGTAAAAGATGCAAAAAGAAGTTACCTGTGCACACAGTTGCACAAACACAAAGGTCAGTGAATTTCTGTAATCATTTTCCAAGGAAACAAGCATATTTTGCAGATTCCAGAAAAATGAGGTTTTATAAGCAAGGTACAATTTACTCAGTTCATCTTTCAATAAATACAGGAATCACAGGAGGACAGAGCTGGAGATTAAACATACTGTTTCGGGGAGGTAGAACTCACAGACTGAAGGCCTCGTGGGCAGCAGAGGGATGGTAGCTGATTCACGGGTGTGATAGCTGGAAGACCGTGCAAATATTTCCAGCTTGCTAAACAATTTGCGCTTGGCTGAGACCAGGACGTTTTGTATTTGCACTCATACCCAGTATTTCCATTAACACATATGCTAAGGATATATCTCCTAGGAAACATGAGGGATTAATGTTAAAAATGTGAATCATCACCCAGGGTTAGGAATTAACCAGTCCTATTTCGCTCAATGAACATTTATAGAACAACTATATTTAGTTAGACACTGGGCCAGGGTAACAGTGCCACTCAGTGCAAACATCCAGATGGGCTTGTTACAGAGAAAACATTGAGTCTCAGATCAACTTCACGGAAAGGCTGGTTTCAGAAGATCAACAATGGATGTGAAGTTGGCGGGTCTGTGTCCTAGTTCAAGCTGTGAAACTTTCTTATTGTGTGCCAGCGGGCAAGTTTGTGAATCCTGCTAGTTGTCACACAACAGGAGAGAGTCGACCAGTCATCTCCAAATAAGATAAGAATGTGAAAGCTGTTTGAATACTCTTGAATACTCTTGAAGAGGGTATGGTTCAATGCTTGGAATGATCTCTAAGGAACTGCTATTAATTTCTTTTTTTTTTTTTTGGAGAAGGGTAAATAAAAGTGCTTTTTCATGTTTGTCAATAAGAAAGAAAATGAGTACACCTGTTGACTGTTAAGTGTATCATTAAGTGTAGACTGTCTTCAGAGGTGTACACCAAAATGGGTGATATTGCTGACCTCTGGGGAGGGTCATGGTGTGGACGGTGAAAAGGACAAGAAGGTGAATTTTTAAGATAAGGAAATTGAAGTAAGCAGAGGTTAAAAACTTTTTGGTTTTCCTACATGTACTATCTGCCATTATTGGTATAAGTAAATATATAAATAAGTAAAAGATGCAAAAAGAAGTTACCTGTGCACACAGTTGCACAAACACAAAGGTCAGTGAATTTCTGTAATCATTTTCCAAGGAAACAAGCATATTTTGCAGATTCCAGAAAAATGAGGTTTTATAAGCAAGGTACAATTTACTCAGTTCATCTTTCAATAAATACAGGAATCACAGGAGGACAGAGCTGGAGATTAAACATACTGTTTCGGAGAGGTAGAACTCACAGACTGAAGGCCTCGTGGGCAGCAGAGGGATGGTAGCTGATTCACGGGTGTGATAGCTGGAAGACCGTGCAAATATTTCCAGCTTGCTAAACAATTTGCGCTTGGCTGAGACCAGGACGTTTTGTATTTGCACTCATACCCAGTATTTCCATTAACACATATGCTAAGGATATATCTCCTAGGAAACATGAGGGATTAATGTTAAAAATGTGAATCATCACCCAGGGTTAGGAATTAACCAGTCCTATTTCGCTCAATGAACATTTATAGAACAACTATATTTAGTTAGACACTGGGCCAGGGTAACAGTGCCACTCAGTGCAAACATCCAGATGGGCTTGTTACAGAGAAAACATTGAGTCTCAGATCAACTTCACGGAAAGGCTGGTTTCAGAAGATCAACAATGGATGTGAAGTTGGCGGGTCTGTGTCCTAGTTCAAGCTGTGAAACTTTCTTATTGTGTGCCAGGGGGCAAGTTTGTGAATCCTGCTAGTTGTCACACAACAGGAGAGAGTCGACCAGTCATCTCCAAATAAGATAAGAATGTGAAAGCTGTTTGAATACTCTTGAATACTCTTGAAGAGGGTATGGTTCAATGCTTGGAATGATCTCTAAGGAACTGCTATTAATTTCTTTTTTTTTTTTTTGGAGAAGGGTAAATAAAAGTGCTTTTTCATGTTTGTCAATAAGAAAGAAAATGAGTACACCTGTTGACTGTTAAGTGTATCATTAAGTGTAGACTGTCTTCAGAGGTGTACACCAAAATGGGTGATATTGCTGACCTCTGGGGAGGGTCATGGTGTGGACGGTGAAAAGGACAAGAAGGTGAATTTTTAAGATAAGGAAATTGAAGTAAGCAGAGGTTAAATAACGTGCCTGAGGATACCTGGTAAATATCTCAAAAAACGGGGATGCAGAATTAGGGAAATCTAATCATGGAACTCAGCCTTACCACCGTGCCTTGCTGCCTCCTTATGTTCTGAGGAGAGGATATCTCCATGCTGCAAAGGTTAATAGCCTCTGCTCTAAAAGCTCTGCCATCATCTGTAGAATTCAATCTACTGACCATTTCCCCCTCAATGCCAGGCTGATGTGCTACCCTGGCTGAGAACATTATGTGTTTCATTAAATTACACTTTATTTCTCTGGTACAAATCAATATAAAATCACAGTGATTTCTCTAAACATACACACGCAACATTCCTGTCCCTGGTCTGTTCTTTTCTTCAGGGTCATATCCAAGAGCTAGAGAAGAATCCCTGTTTTTAACAGAAATGATCCTCCCTGAATGACGCTAACTGAAATGTCACTCATGTTCAGAAGATGTCTGAACAGAAAATATGTCTAATTTAATTTATTGATGCCTTTCCAAAAGTCACTGTCCACCTTAGGGATCTTTGGCCAGAGGCCCTGCGATCCTTTCACTTGATTGGAGATGTTTGTACCGTATTTTGGTTGTTGGTGGTGGTTCCTGCACTCTTCTTGTCCATCTAGAGGCCCTGTTTTAAATCACCCATCAGTCAATTTGGAATTCTTTCCAGAAACTTTTGATGTGACCTGCCTAAGTGAAAACTCTTGTTCCTCTCTATTTCAGTTATTTTAGCAGACTTCAAATTGATATCCTGCTGGGTCACGTCAATGAACAGAATCTTCTCTGCCCTCCTTCAGAGAAATCCTACATTCTGTGGCCCTTCTTCCTGTCAATAATTTCATTTCCATCCTACTGCATAATCTCCTCACTCCCATAGCCACACGCTGGCCTTGGTATGACTCTTCTCTTCATTCTCGCCCCAGAAATATGAGACTGAGAAAGCCTGCTGCATACAGTTTCCTAAGCCTCTACCTTTAGAGCCATAAAACCCTTCCAAAGTCCTCTTCAAGAATCCAGTACCCTCAGGTCACTAGTCCTCATCTGGCTTCACTGACTTTCCTGTTCAGCCTGGATCCCAAGGTCACAGGCTTCAAACCCAATACCTACACCATCTTCAGTTCTTCACTCAACAGTTGTTTAGCTGCCTCTGCTAGAATGGCTCCCAAGTCTTGGATAATCCATTAAGTCTGTGCCTCTGCATATACTTTCAGGCTGCCTCCAGTGGATAAAGGCATATAATCTTGCAGATTGATGACTGCCTCCTACTGAGGCCTCCGTCCATGAATCCCTTTCCCACTTAGCACAGAGAATTTACTAAAGCTTTAATAAGATCCTATTTCAGTTGGGATTGGATTTAGGTACTTATAACTGAAACACAAAATAGCATTGACCAAAGCTTGATCTCAGTTTAATTCTTAGCTAGGTAAAAGAGAATCAGAGATTTGTGTGTGCTATGGAGACATGAGCAGAGTCATCAGAACATAGGTATCTATCTTTCTGCTCCGCCATCTTCAGCAAATGACTTCTAGCAGGCAGATCCCTCATCACCCAAAATGGCTGCTGGAAACCAGCCATCATGTCCTAAACAACTATAAAGTGAAAAGCCAGAAAATATGTCTAATTTAATTTATTGATGCCTTTCCAAAAGTCACTGTCCACCTTAGGGATCTTTGGCCAGAGGCCCTCGATCCTTTCACTTGATTGGAGATGTTTGTACCGTATTTTGGTTGTTGGTGGTGGTTCCTGCACTCTTCTTGTCCATCTAGAGGCCCTGTTTTAAATCACCCATCAGTCAATTTGGAATTCTTTCCAGAAACTTTTGATGTGACCTGCCTAAGTGAAAACTCTTGTTCCTCTCTATTTCAGTTATTTTAGCAGACTTCAAATTGATATCCTGCTGGGTCACGTCAATGAACAGAATCTTCTCTGCCCTCCTTCAGAGAAATCCTACATTCTGTGGCCCTTCTTCCTGTCAATAATTTCATTTCCATCCTACTGCATAATCTCCTCACTCCCATAGCCACACGCTGGCCTTGGTATGACTCTTCTCTTCATTCTCGCCCCAGAAATATGAGACTGAGAAAGCCTGCTGCATACAGTTTCCTAAGCCTCTACCTTTAGAGCCATAAAACCCTTCCAAAGTCCTCTTCAAGAATCCAGTACCCTCAGGTCACTAGTCCTCATCTGGCTTCACTGACTTTCCTGTTCAGCCTGGATCCCAAGGTCACAGGCTTCAAACCCAATACCTACACCATCTTCAGTTCTTCACTCAACAGTTGTTTAGCTGCCTCTGCTAGAATGGCTCCCAAGTCTTGGATAATCCATTAAGTCTGTGCCTCTGCATATACTTTCAGGCTGCCTCCAGTGGATAAAGGCATATAATCTTGCAGATTGATGACTGCCTCCTACTGAGGCCTCCGTCCATGAATCCCTTTCCCACTTAGCACAGAGAATTTACTAAAGCTTTAATAAGATCCTATTTCAGTTGGGATTGGATTTAGGTACTTATAACTGAAACACAAAATAGCATTGACCAAAGCTTGATCTCAGTTTAATTCTTAGCTAGGTAAAAGAGAATCAGAGATTTGTGTGTGCTATGGAGACATGAGCAGAGTCATCAGAACATAGGTATCTATCTTTCTGCTCCGCCATCTTCAGCAAATGACTTCTAGCAGGCAGATCCCTCATCACCCAAAATGGCTGCTGGAAACCAGCCATCATGTCCTAAACAACTATAAAGTGAAAAGCCAGAAAAGCAAAAGGGTCCCCTCAAACTAAGTTTTCTCCCTTTAGGAAGCCTTCCTGAAAGTTCCTTATAATACACACATACACACACACACACACACACACACATGCATATAAGTAAACACTATAGTTACATGGTCACTGTCAGTTGTAAGGGAAACTGGGAAATGAAATATTTTAGTTGTCTAGGTCACTTACCTAAACAAAGTCAAAGTTCTATTACTAAAGAGGAAGAGGAAAATGGATTTGGGGTAAGCATCTAATTGCCTCCGTCATGTCTTCTTAGCCACCCTACTGTTATCATTTCAATGTGATAACTCTTTCACCAAGAAAAATGCCCATCAGATGTCAAATTCCTTAATCTTGCTTCCCTCTACTTCTGACTAATCTATTATAGAACACCCCCTTAGTGATTTTATTTCTGTCTCAGAGGCAGAAGTGTCTACACTAAATAAAACCTGAGGTGTTAATATGTACAATCTAGCATATGTCAAGGATACATCAATAAAGCTGTTAATTTAAAAAAAGATTTTTTTAACTCATTTACTTCTTAATCCTTTGCCATCTGTTTTCTAGTCATTATTCTCCTGATACTCTTTTAGCTAGGATCAACAATTAATATCAAGTTGCTAAATCTAAAGTAAGTTTTCAATAAATAAATAAATAAAGTTTTCTGAAAGCAATTTGGTAGTTCCTCAAAAAGTTAAACATAGAATTATCATATAACCCCACTCTTCCACTCCTACATATATCCTCTAAAAAATTAAAAACAGATACTCAAAAAAGTACATACCCTTGCATAATCATAGCAACAGTATTCACAGTAGTAAATGGTAGAAACAGCCGAAATGTCCATCAATGGATAGATGGATAAAAAATCATGACACACACACACACACACACATATATATGTGTGTGTGTGTATATATATGTATATATATATACACACACAGAGATAGAATAGAATGTTATTCAACCATAAAAAGGAATAAAGTATTGATAAATGATGAACCTTGAAAATATTATGCTAAATGAAAGCCACTTGACATAAAAGGGCACATATTGTATTATTTCATTTATATGAAGCACTCAGAATAGGTAAATCTATAGAGATAGAACACAGGTTGGTGGTCCCCCAGACCTGGGAAAGGGAAAAGAGAGAAGCCACTTAATGCATATAGGGTTTTGCTGAAGTAATGGAAATGTTTTGAAACTAGATAGAAGTGATGATTACACAACATTGTGAATGTACTGAATGCCACTGAATTATTCCCTGTAAAACAGTTTCATGTTATGTGGATTTCACCTCAATAAATTTCTTTTAAAAATCCATTTTGGGAGAGTGGGAGAATGATAGGGTTAGTAGATGCAAGCTATAATGTTACATATAGAATGAATAAACAACATGGTCCTACTGTATAGCATAAGGAACTATATTTGATATCCTGAGATAAACCATATGGAAAAGACTAGAAAGAACAATGTATCTATGTCTATAACTGAATCAGTTTGCTATACAACAGAAATGAGCACAACATTGTAAATCAACAACTATACTTCCATTTTAAAAACATCAATGTCACTGCTCAGCTTACTCAGACTTTCTACCAGTGACTAAACATCTATATCTCAAACTCTTCTTTCCCTTGATTTCTACTTGGTGGGAGAGGGCATGTTCCATGGCATGCAAGATGTTACATTTCCCAATCAGGGATCCAGCTCAGGCTCCCTGCAGTGGAAGCACAGAGTCTTAACCACCAAACCACCACCCTCCCTTGATTTCTTGAGGATCAGGGGTTTTTCTGGGTTTTCACCTATTTCCCTGACCATTTTCATAGTTTTTTAGGCTAGTCTAACCCTTTTTTTTAATCATGAAATTTTGGAGAATTTTCTATTTTATTCATTTAGTTTATCTATTTCTCTTTATTATTTTTTTATATTTATTTAGGCGGGGGTGGTGAGGGAGGGGGATGGGCAGGCCACTTCCACTGGTCTTTCATGTGTCTAGCTTCATCCATCTTTGTCCTTTGGCCCGTGTGGGCCTCCCATCGCGGTGGCCTCTGTTGTCACAGAGCACCAGCTCTGGGCACATGCGCTCCAGAGCTCCAACTCAGTAATTGGACACATCAGTCCAGCCGCTCTGCGGCACGTGGGATCTTCCCAGGCCAGGGATCGAACCGGCGCCCCTTGCACTGCAAGGCAGTGTCCTTACCCACTGGACCACCAGGGAAGTCCCCTATTTCTCTCTTTATTTTGGTCCTCTTTTATTCTTGTTCTCCCAGGTTTCTCATATCCATTATTTCAGTTCTGTTAGAGAAAACATTACACTCCTCTCCTTATGTTTCTAGATAAAGAACTTTTGTTCCAAGAAAGAAACAGCATTGAAAACCCCACCTGAATGGAACCTTTTCTTTCCATGGAAGGAGAATTGATGTATGTAATTGAAGAGTGATAATAAACTCTCACACCCATTTTTATACTGGCCTGTGTTAGGGAGAAGTCAAGATGTTGAAGCCTGTGACTCCCATATGGCCAGTCTGACTCTCTCTTTTTTATACCAGCCTCTGTGTGGAAAGCAAAAGTCCTGCTCTCCTCCATAAGCTAAGCTTAACTGTAGGCCTTAGTCATTTCAAATCAGAAGGAGTTTTAGGAAACCCAATTTCCGCAACAGATCTAAGTTACATTCACCATGTTCACCAGGCCAGTCTTGCTAGTAATGAAACAGGACGTTGCTGTCCAGCTATCAACATCTTGCTTTTTCTATTAGTTCGTAATTCAGAGAAAGAAGAATATGAGCTGACGTCCCTTCAACTTCAATAGTCTCCAACTACAATGTCAGTGTTAATCGTTTCCAGACTTGTCACTTAACCACCAAACCACCACCCTCCCTTGATTTCTTGAGGATCAGGGGTTTTTCTGGGTTTTCACCTATTTCCCTGACCATTTTCATAGTTTTTTAGGCTAGTCTAACCCTTTTTTTTAATCATGAAATTTTGGAGAATTTTCTATTTTATTCATTTAGTTTATCTATTTCTCTTTATTATTTTTTTATATTTATTTAGGCGGGGGTGGTGAGGGAGGGGGATGGGCAGGCCACTTCCACTGGTCTTTCATGTGTCTAGCTTCATCCATCTTTGTCCTTTGGCCCGTGTGGGCCTCCCATCGCGGTGGCCTCTGTTGTCACAGAGCACCAGCTCTGGGCACATGCGCTCCAGAGCTCCAACTCAGTAATTGGACACATCAGTCCAGCCGCTCTGCGGCACGTGGGATCTTCCCAGGCCAGGGATCGAACCGGCGCCCCTTGCACTGCAAGGCAGTGTCCTTACCCACTGGACCACCAGGGAAGTCCCCTATTTCTCTCTTTATTTTGGTCCTCTTTTATTCTTGTTCTCCCAGGTTTCTCATATCCATTATTTCAGTTCTGTTAGAGAAAACATTACACTCCTCTCCTTATGTTTCTAGATAAAGAACTTTTGTTCCAAGAAAGAAACAGCATTGAAAACCCCACCTGAATGGAACCTTTTCTTTCCATGGAAGGAGAATTGATGTATGTAATTGAAGAGTGATAATAAACTCTCACACCCATTTTTATACTGGCCTGTGTTAGGGAGAAGTCAAGATGTTGAAGCCTGTGACTCCCATATGGCCAGTCTGACTCTCTCTTTTTTATACCAGCCTCTGTGTGGAAAGCAAAAGTCCTGCTCTCCTCCATAAGCTAAGCTTAACTGTAGGCCTTAGTCATTTCAAATCAGAAGGAGTTTTAGGAAACCCAATTTCCGCAACAGATCTAAGTTACATTCACCATGTTCACCAGGCCAGTCTTGCTAGTAATGAAACAGGACGTTGCTGTCCAGCTATCAACATCTTGCTTTTTCTATTAGTTCGTAATTCAGAGAAAGAAGAATATGAGCTGACGTCCCCTTCAACTTCAATAGTCTCCAACTACAATGTCAGTGTTAATCGTTTCCAGACTTGTCACTTTGGCCCTGACTCTTACTTTCAAATAACAACCTGTCTTCCCTACCCATCCTAAGCGTCTATACATTTTAGATTGGTTTGCTTTTTAACCTTTAATTTTTTTTTTAATATTTATTTATTTATTTTTTTGGCTATGTTGGGTCCCTGCGTTGTTGTTGTTGTTGTTGAGTCACTAAGTGGTGTCCAACTCTTTGTGACCCCATGGACTATACAGCATGCCAGGATTCCCTGTCTCCCAAACTTTGCTCAGATTTATGTCCATTGATTCAGTGATGCTATCTCACCATCTCATCCTTTGCTGCCCTTTTCTCCTTTTGCTTTTTCCCAGTACATCAGGCGGGACCTTTCTTTGTTGTGACACACAGACTCTCTAGTTGTGGCACACAGGCTCAATTGCTCCTCAGCATGTGGGATCTCAGTTCCCTGACTAGTGACCAAACTCACGCCCCATCTTGCACAGCCAGGCAGACCCCTGGGCTACCAGGGAAGTCCTCCCACATGCCCCAACACCACCACTTTAACCTAGTTTAAACATAATTTTTTTTTTTAAAGATTTATTTATTTATTTATTTTGGTGGGGGTGGGGAGGGAGGGGAGCAGGTGGGCCACTTTTATTGGTCTTTCATTTGTCCATTTTCATCCATCTTTGTTCTTTGGCCCGTGGGGGCCTCCCATTGCAGTGACTTCTGTCGTCGCAGAGTGCCGGCTCTGGGCACGTGCGCTCCAGAGCTCCGGCTCGGTAATTGGACACATCGGTCCAGCGGCTCCGCGGCACGTGGGATCTTCCCAGGCCAGGGATCGAACCGGCGCCCCTTGCACTGCAAGGCGGTGTCCTTACCCACTGGACCACCGGGGAAGCCCTAAACATAATTTTTGAAGTTGCAAAGTACAGGAACCTCTAGAGGCTCAAAATTATTCAATATCAGAGCATTATGTAATTGATAAAGATTACAAAATTGAAAAATATCAAGCATGGTGGGATCTAAAGAGTTATTTTCCCATATTCTTGATCTTGAAAAATGACCTGGCCTCCACCCAGTCTGAGGAAGAGAAGATGAATGGCAAAATCTCACAGAAGCCTGAAACAGGAACTGGGAAAGCATAAAGAACCAAGACAGCTAACCTCGTCCTTTGAAGATCTTCTCATTATCACAGGAGCTCTTGCAATGTCCTTTTCACATGTGTTTTTCCTGTTACTGCCAGTCACTTTAGAGAGTTTCTCTTACTCGCAACCAACATCTGATGTTTGTTACATTCTTTATACTTTTAATTTTTTCCCAGATTTTTGTTGAGCATGTAATTAATACTCAAGCTCATTTTAAGCCATATTTTAAAGTATAAAGTAATACACCACCATATCTTAGTCTGTTTGGGCTGCTATAACAAAATACCATAGACTAGGTAGCTTACAAACAAAAGAAGTTTATTTCTCACAGTCGTGGAGGTGGGAAGTCCAAGATCAGAGTGCCTGCCTGGTTGACTTCTGGTGAGAAGTCTCTTCTGGACTATTATCTTCTTGTATCTTCACGTGGCAAAAAGCAGAGAGAGAAAGGAAACTTTCTCATATCTTTATTTTTTAATGTATTTATTTTTGGCTATGCTGGGTCTTCATTGCTGCATGAAGCCTTTCCATAGTTGTGGCAGATGGGGACTACTCTTCACTGAGGCACACAGGATTCTTATTGCAGTGGCTTCTTTTTTTTGCAGGGCACAGGCACGTGGTTTCAGTAGTCATGGCTCAAGGGCTCTAGAGCTCAAACTTAGCAGTTGTGGTGTATGGGCTTACTTGCCCTGCAGCATGAGGGTCTTCCTGAATCAGGGGGTTCAAGAAGTTCCTCGATGGAACTCATGTTCATTGGCAGGTGGATTCTTAACTACTGGTCCACCAAGAAAGCCCCAAGAGTACTAGTACTATTCATGAGAAACTACCTTCATGACCTAACCACCTCCCAAAGGCCCTGCCTCCTTATGCCATCACTTTGTGGGGTGAGAATTTCAACACATGAATTTGGGGGCCACGTACATTCAGTCTATAATGCCATGCTACCCTTCATTTGCTCCCTGTGATGGTGAGCTGACTCCCTGTTCAGCCTCCTTTCCTCCATCCTTAGAACCCAAGTGCAATGCCTTGATAAAGGTTATAGTGGGGCCTGGGACCTCCTGCCCTACGTTTCCATCTTGACATTTTATCATTTTGGTTGAGTACAGGCAGGAAAGAAGTTGAAGAGAGAGTGAGTCAACAGAATTATCTAAATTCATTTACTAATATAACTCTGAGAAGTAGAAGAGAAGAGAAAAGGTTCATGCACTTTAAGGTACAGTAACCTTACTCACTAGTCAACATGGCCCTCAATGTCCTTTTCACATGTGTTTTTCCTGTTACTGCATGTAATTTATACTTTTAATTTTTCCCAGATTTTTGTTGAGCATGTAATTAATACTCAAGCTCATTTTAAGCCATATTTTAAAGTATAAAGTAATACACCACCATATCTTAGTCTGTTTGGGCTGCTATAACAAAATACCATAGACTAGGTAGCTTACAAACAAAAGAAGTTTATTTCTCACAGTCGTGGAGGTGGGAAGTCCAAGATCAGAGTGCCTGCCTGGTTGACTTCTGGTGAGAAGTCTCTTCTGGACTATTATCTTCTTGTATCTTCACGTGGCAAAGCAGAGAGAGAAAGGAAACTTTCTCATATCTTTATTTTTTAATGTATTTATTTTTGGCTATGCTGGGTCTTCATTGCTGCATGAAGCCTTTCCATAGTTGTGGCAGATGGGGACTACTCTTCACTGAGGCACACAGGATTCTTATTGCAGTGGCTTCTTTTTTTTGCAGGGCACAGGCACGTGGTTTCAGTAGTCATGGCTCAAGGGCTCTAGAGCTCAAACTTAGCAGTTGTGGTGTATGGGCTTACTTGCCCTGCAGCATGAGGGTCTTCCTGAATCAGGGGGTTCAAGAAGTTCCTCGATGGAACTCATGTTCATTGGCAGGTGGATTCTTAACTACTGGTCCACCAAGAAAGCCCCAAGAGTACTAGTACTATTCATGAGAAACTACCTTCATGACCTAACCACCTCCCAAAGGCCCTGCCTCCTTATGCCATCACTTTGTGGGGTGAGAATTTCAACACATGAATTTGGGGGCCACGTACATTCAGTCTATAATGCCATGCTACCCTTCATTTGCTCCCTGTGATGGTGAGCTGACTCCCTGTTCAGCCTCCTTTCCTCCATCCTTAGAACCCAAGTGCAATGCCTTGATAAAGGTTATAGTGGGGCCTGGGACCTCCTGCCCTACGTTTCCATCTTGACATTTTATCATTTTGGTTGAGTACAGGCAGGAAAGAAGTTGAAGAGAGAGTGAGTCAACAGAATTATCTAAATTCATTTACTAATATAACTCTGAGAAGTAGAAGAGAAAGAGAAAAGGTTCATGCACTTTAAGGTACAGTAACCTTACTCACTAGTCAACATGGCCCAATCAGATGACCTGGACTCTGACCACACAAACAAACAGGTCTCCCCATGGGGGGATTTAGGCAAGGAACTGAGAGAACTGGGTCAGTCATGGGAAATGCAGAGGATGCATGAGAAGGGACTGGGCTGGCCAAGCAAAGGGGCAAGGACTAGTGAGTCTCCTTCAATGAGTGTCATTCACACGGATCTCTTCTTCTATCCCGTGTACATGGTCGAAAGTCTGTTTACATCCTTTCCAGGGGTCTATCCCTTTGAAGTCACTTGCAAAGCTAAATCCTTCTGTTCTTATGAACTTGTAATAAATGAGAGTGAGTGTGTAAAGGAAAGGAAGATAAGAGTGATAGGGAACCTGACCTGTGGATAGTGGTATTATTAAGCAGGAGATATTGATCATCACAATCAAATGTGTATGAATTTTTAAAAATTGACTGGCCTTATGAAAACACCAGTAGAGACACTGCTAGCTAACAGTGATGTGTCTGGGAGGGAAAGACTAAAAGTAGAAATCCTAGATATATTGGATTGGCCAAAATGTTTGTTTGGATTTTTTCATAACACTATGTGGAAAAGCTCAAACTAACTTTCTGGCTAACCCAATACCTCTAATAGGATGTTTGACTTAACCAATCTGACAGGCAATGGATGATGTGAAGTTTGAAAAATCCCTTCTAAAGTTTTGTAATTCTACCCTGTACTCCAAACTGGAAGCAACTCGGAGTTTTTACAGTTTCTAAAAATTTTCCTGACTCAAATAAGTCAACAAACACTACCCTCTCTACTGGTAATAACTACCTCCTTAAAGACACCCCTGCCATGTCCCCTCATTTTTGCCTGTGCTAAAGAAAAGAATACATCCTTTTGAAAACAAAGAAGATAGAGTTTAAAATTCTTTATTTAATTCATACTGATCCTTTGTGAAAAAGAGGCAAGAGAAAATCAGAAAAGCTGTATTAGCCAGAAAATAAAATTCTATTTTGTCTATGTTGTTGAAAATATTGTTTGTTGAATGATTTGATCATGAATGACTCAGGTTTACAGCTGAGTCCTAGCACTCTGACAATATTTACATATTTAATATTTACATCAGTACTATCCTTGAGAATATATCTTAAGAATTGTGTCATCTCCACCAAAGGTGAAATTTCCTGGGGGCAAAAACTGTCTCATTAACACCTACATACACTGGCATGCCTTAGAATATGCTAGGAATCATTGAAATGAATGAAGAGATGGTGGGTTGGAGGCTTAAACAAATGGTTGTACAGATGGCTGGGTGGATGAACGCTGTGGGTTATTTTTGTTATCCCAACCAATTCACTCCTTTGGAAGGGCTTCAAGAGAAATCTGTCTGATATTAAACTGTTGAAAGTGAGACACGAGAAGCCATGGATGATAGTAGATCCCAGACAAAAACACAATAAAACATGTTAGTATTGACAGTTTTTTAAAGATTTTTCATTCTGAAGTCAATAACTCTGATTCAATGTTTTTCTTATAACACCGTTAAGTTTTATTTTTCATTTATTATCTTTCAGTTTCCTTAAATAATACTATGTCAATATTTGTTCCAAGGAAGGTATTAGAATACAGCTATGCTCTAGGCTGGAACTTAGTTACTCAGAGTATGGTCCACCCTACGGCAACGTCCCCACGTCCTGAGACCATGTTTGTGTGGACAGGGAATATTGCCTGCCATTCCTGTAAACAAAAATCAATCCATCAGCCACTGCAGTGCCCTTCCCCACCATGGTGCACCTTGGGAGGAATTCAGAATAGAGAAAAACAGGAAGCTTTATGTTACTAGATAGTTAAGACACATATCTAAGGAATAATTTTGGAGGGGAAGGGGGTGGGGAGGGAGGGTGCGGGCGGGCCACTTATTTGGTCTTTAATTTATCTATTTTTCATCCATCTTTGTTCTTTGACCCGTGTGGGCCTCCCATCGCACTGGCGTCTGTTGTCGCAGAGCACCGGCTCTGGGCGCATGCGCTCCAGAGCTCCGGCTCGGTAATTGGACACATCTGTCCAACTGCTCCGAGGCACGTGGGATCTTCCCAGGCCAGGGATCGAACCAGCGCCCTTTGCACTGCGAGGCGGTGTCCTTACCCCCTGGACCAGGGAAGCCCTAAGGAATAATTTTAATGAATCCAGATTCTTACATCTTCTCATACACAGAGAAGTACTAAAATTATTAACTTAAGATGTCTGGTTTTGTGACTAACTGTATTCTTTCGATGTTTGACTGTGTGCGTTCTTTTTCTCATTGCAGAAAAAATTTCTATAAATCCTGGTTCCTCCCTCACCTTTTTTGGGGGGGGCGGGGGGGAGGTGGTGTGGGGATGGAGGGGAGAGGGCGGGCCACTTCTATTGGTCTTTCATTTGTCTATTTTTCATCCATCTTTGTTCTTTGGCCCGTGTTGGCCTCCCATCGCGGTGGCCTCTGTTGTCGCAGAGCACCGGCTCTGGGCGCATGCGCTCCGGAGCTCCGGCTCGGTGATTGGACACATTGGTCCAGCCGCTCTGCGGCACGTGGGATCTTCCCAGGCCAGGGATCGAACCAGCGCCCTTTGCACTGCGAGGCGGTGTCCTTACCCCCTGGACCAGGGAAGCCCTAAGGAATAATTTTAATGAATCCAGATTCTTACATCTTCTCATACACAGAGAAGTACTAAAATTATTAACTTAAGATGTCTGGTTTTGTGACTAACTGTATTCTTTCGATGTTTGACTGTGTGCGTTCTTTTTCTCATTGCAGAAAAATTTCTATAAATCCTGGTTCCTCCTCACCTTTTGGGGGCGGGGAGGTGGGGTGGGGATGGAGGGGAGAGGGCGGGCCACTTCTATTGGTCTTTCATTTGTCTATTTTTCATCCATCTTTGTTCTTTGGCCCGTGTTGGCCTCCCATCGCGGTGGCCTCTGTTGTCGCAGAGCACCGGCTCTGGGCGCATGCGCTCCGGAGCTCCGGCTCGGTGATTGGACACATTGGTCCAGCCGCTCTGCGGCACGTGGGATCTTCCCAGGCCAGGGATCGAACCGGCACCCCTTGCACAGGGGGGTGGTGTCCTTACCCACTGGACCACCGGGGAAGCCCATCCCCCCTCACCTCTTCAAAACGGTTCTTCAGGGCTATCTGAGAGACTGTCCTCACGGGCTAAAATACTCAATAAGGTCCCAGAGTAAAACTTAACTCGCAACTTTTAGGTTGTGTGTTTTTCTTCAACTGACATTAGAAATGCATTCTCAGGCTCCTCCCCTGACCTGCTAAACCAAAATCTGCATCTTACTAAGTTCCCAAGAGGATTCCTCTGCAAGGTAAATTCTTAGGAACAGTGGTTTAGATTTGAGATAATAATGAATGGGAAGCCAGGGCCTCTGGAATCCCTTAGTCCAAGGAAAGTGTGATAAATCCCAAGTATTATCTTGGTGATGGAGAAGAACAAGGTGGGCAGAAACGAGTTTGATACCTTAGAACATAAGATGTGAACTCTGGAGGTGGAGGCTAGAGGCTGTGGGGAGGGGGGATGGTGTGTGTGTGTATGGGATGAGGGAACAGTAGTACAGTTCATCTTCTGGAGTTACAGTAACCACAGGAAATGCAGGAAGCTACAGTCAGTGCACTGAAATATGATTCAAGCCTCCCCTAGGTTCTACTGCACTAAAAGAGGATGGAAAATTCTGGATACTCACATCACCCCAAAGCACCCTGACTTTTCTAATAGCACCACTGAAACCTTCAGTTTCAGGAAGGGGCAGCCAAGTCCATGGCCTGCTTGGGGGAGGGGGACAATGGAGAATAAACAACTCAGCCACAGCAGACTTTCTGACTTTGGCTAGAGGCCAGGCGTTATTGAACCAAACTTTGGTCCACTGGCCTACTGCTTTATTCGCAATAAAGCAAATCTACTGACACCAGCTTGCGGTGAAGTATTTATTGTAAAGTGCCAGACAAGGAGCCCAGGATAGCTAATGCTCAAAAACCCTAAACCCCTGATGGGTTTCAGGAGAGCATTTTTTAAAGGCCAAGTGAGGAAGGGGAGTTGCAGGGTATGTGATCAGCTCGTGCACAGTTCTTTGGTTGGTTGATGGTAAGGTCACAGGGCAGCGTCACAGGAGTTCACATGGTCAGTCCTTGGTCTCCAGGAGACCCGAGGGTGGTGTGCTCATGGTCATCAAGTAGTTAACCACCATCTCCTTTGGTTTAGCACCTGTAAGACAACTTGAGAAATATATGTCAAAGTTCATTTGGGTTTTCCCATACCATAAACCTGAATGAAATTTTTGGCCACCCCAATATTGTCTAGGACCTTCAGAGAGGAGTTAAAGCAGAGGAGGATGAGGGACTCTCCCAGGAAGGCCATTCCTGCTCGTTACACAAGTAGCCTAGGGTGACGGGAGGTAAAAGAAGGTTCCTCTGCAAGGTAAATTCTTAGGAACAGTGGTTTAGATTTGAGATAATAATGAATGGGAAGCCAGGGCCTCTGGAATCCCTTAGTCCAAGGAAAGTGTGATAAATCCCAAGTATTATCTTGGTGATGGAGAAGAACAAGGTGGGCAGAAACGAGTTTGATACCTTAGAACATAAGATGTGAACTCTGGAGGTGGAGGCTAGAGGCTGTGGTGAGGTGGGAGGGTGTGTGTGTGTATGGGATGAGGGAACAGTAGTACAGTTCATCTTCTGGAGTTACAGTAACCACAGGAAATGCAGGAAGCTACAGTCAGTGCACTGAAATATGATTCAAGCCTCCCCTAGGTTCTACTGCACTAAAAGAGGATGGAAAATTCTGGATACTCACATCACCCCAAAGCACCCTGACTTTTCTAATAGCACCACTGAAACCTTCAGTTTCAGGAAGGGGCAGCCAAGTCCATGGCCTGCTTGGGGGAGGGGGACAATGGAGAATAAACAACTCAGCCACAGCAGACTTTCTGACTTTGGCTAGAGGCCAGGCGTTATTGAACCAAACTTTGGTCCACTGGCCTACTGCTTTATTCGCAATAAAGCAAATCTACTGACACCAGCTTGCGGTGAAGTATTTATTGTAAAGTGCCAGACAAGGAGCCCAGGATAGCTAATGCTCAAAAACCCTAAACCCCTGATGGGTTTCAGGAGAGCATTTTTTAAAGGCCAAGTGAGGAAGGGGAGTTGCAGGGTATGTGATCAGCTCGTGCACAGTTCTTTGGTTGGTTGATGGTAAGGTCACAGGGCAGCGTCACAGGAGTTCACATGGTCAGTCCTTGGTCTCCAGGAGACCCGAGGGTGGTGTGCTCATGGTCATCAAGTAGTTAACCACCATCTCCTTTGGTTTAGCACCTGTAAGACAACTTGAGAAATATATGTCAAAGTTCATTTGGGTTTTCCCATACCATAAACCTGAATGAAATTTTTGGCCACCCCAATATTGTCTAGGTCCTTCAGAGAGAAGTTAAAGCAGAGGATGATGAGGGGACTCTCCCAGGAAGGCCATTCCTGCTCGTTACACAAGTAGCCTAGGGTGCTCCCGAGAACTAAGCCACATGTAAGACGGGAGGTCAGAGCCGAAGAGTGAGGGTATGAATGCCCTGAACTGACATGTGGAGAAATTTAGGCAGGCAAGTTAGTTGTCTCCACTCCCACTCACTGGTTCAGTGGTGCTAATTCAAACCAATTCACTTTTTTTTTTTCTTTTCCCCATCATGCCTTTTTTATTTATATTTATTTTCATCCATCTTTTTTATTCTTTGGCCTGTGTGGGCCTCCCATTGCAGTGGCCTCTCTCACTGCAGAGCACCAGCTCTGAGCACATGTGCTCCAGAGCACTGGCTCTTAATTGGGCACACTGGTCCAGCTGCTCTGCAGGACGTGGGATCTTCCTGGGCCAGGGATCGAACTGGTGCCCCTTGCACTGCAAGGCGAACTCTTTACCCACTGGACCACCAGGGAAGTCCCCCAATTCCTTTTTAACTCTAGTTTTTTAGTTATTTTCTTAGTAATTGCTCCAGGGGTTACAGTCTATCTCTTATCACAATTCATTTCATGATAATATAGACTTTAACTATAGAAACTTTATTCCAGTATATCTTCAGTATATCTCTGGTCTTGGTGCTGTTGTTGTCACTCTGTGTCAGTTTCAAGGGTGCCCCAGCGTTTATTTTGCACTAGGCCTCTCCCAGGACTTTTCTTTGGTATGTATTTTTTTAATTTACTTTTTAATTGGAGGAAAATTGCTTTATAATGTGTTGGTTTCTGCTGTACAACAACATGAATCGTATAATTATCTATATATCCCCTCCCTCATGAGCCTCTCTCCCCCAGCTTCGTCCCACAGCTCTAGGTCATCGTAGAGCACCAGGCTAGGCTTCGTGGGTGTGCACATCCTCTCAGTCAGTCAGTGATTTGGGAAGAGCTGGTGTAATTTCCAAGTCTCTCTGTTGAGTTTCTGGCTACAACCTCAGGCAGGCCCGGCTTTTCCTATTTGTTTTCTAATGAGATTTCTAATTTTACTGACAGTGCCCTCCAGGGCAAATCCAGTCAGTCCCCTCTAGCAGCTAAGCTGCTGGTTTTCTCAGGCAGCCCCACCCTGCCAGCTCTTCGGTGCAGGGTGCCAACAGCTCTGGGGCAGGGGGTCTGGAGCAGCCCCAGGCAAGCAGGCTCCCGACTCCCATTGTTTTTACCCAAAGTTCAGAAGCCTCTCACGAACAGCCGTTTATCAGTTTGTTTTCCACCTTTGTATATTTTCACAGCCCTGAAATGATTGTTGGGGATCATTTTCTCCAGTTGTTTTTGAGGGATGGAATTTGTCATCTTCTTTACTCTGCATTGCTGAAAATCCTGCCTCTTATTCATTTTGATGGGCTTCTGGTTCCTCATCGATAAAATTAGGTCTCTTCCTTTCTAGTCCTATGCGAGGGACCAGGAACAGAGGAGTATTAAAATATGGCATGGGATGTATTACCTAAGGCTCAGGAACGACAGTCTTGCCTGACTCTGGCCAACGTATTAATATTTTAGACGGATCTGGGGCAGCTCAGAGACAAGATTCTAATTAGTACAAATTAAAAAGGATGTTCCTTCTTCAAACAAAAAAATTATTACTGTACAAAAAACTACCATACCACCCAGGGAAAGTAGAAACTAAGCCTGTAAGAATCTCATCAGTAAAGGAAGTCAAAGAGTAGGGAAAGGGAAAGGAGTGAATAGATAAGAGGAGGTGGAGGATTCTGTGAATCAAACTTATTTTTCCAATTGGCCCAAATATATGTGTGTGTGCGTGCGTGTGTGCGTGTGTGTGTGTGCTCAGTCATGTCCAACTCTTTGCAACCGTATGGACTGTAGCCTGCCATGGAATATTCCGAGCAAGAATAGTGGAATTGGTTGCCATTTCCTTTTTCGGGGGATCTTCTCCACGCAGGGGTCAAACCTGCATCTGTTGCATTTCCTGCATTGACAGGTGGATTCTTTTCCTCTGAACTATGTGAGAAGCCTACATATGTGTCTGCACGTGTGTTTTATATACATATATATCTCCACTGAAAATAAAGTCAAATTAAAGCCTCTTGCTTGGACACTATTATAGTTTGAATGCTTATGACAGTGCCCTCCAGGGAAAAGTCAGTCCCCTCTAGCAGCTAAGCTGCTGGTTTTCTCAGGCAGCCCCACCCTGCCAGCTCTTCGGTGCAGGGTGCCAACAGCTCTGGGGCAGGGGGTCTGGAGCAGCCCCAGGCAAGCAGGCTCCCGACTCCCATTGTTTTTACCCAAAGTTCAGAAGCCTCTCACGAACAGCCGTTTATCAGTTTGTTTTCCACCTTTGTATATTTTCACAGCCCTGAAATGATTGTTGGGGATCATTTTCTCCAGTTGTTTTTGAGGGATGGAATTTGTCATCTTCTTTACTCTGCATTGCTGAAAATCCTGCCTCTTATTCATTTTGATGGGCTTCTGGTTCCTCATCGATAAAATTAGGTCTCTTCCTTTCTAGTCCTATGCGAGGGACCAGGAACAGAGGAGTATTAAAATATGGCATGGGATGTATTACCTAAGGCTCAGGAACGACAGTCTTGCCTGACTCTGGCCAACGTATTAATATTTTAGACGGATCTGGGGCAGCTCAGAGACAAGATTCTAATTAGTACAAATTAAAAAGGATGTTCCTTCTTCAAACAAAAAAATTATTACTGTACAAAAAACTACCATACCACCCAGGGAAAGTAGAAACTAAGCCTGTAAGAATCTCATCAGTAAAGGAAGTCAAAGAGTAGGGAAAGGGAAAGGAGTGAATAGATAAGAGGAGGTGGAGGATTCTGTGAATCAAACTTATTTTTCCAATTGGCCCAAATATATGTGTGTGTGCGTGCGTGTGTGCGTGTGTGTGTGTGCTCAGTCATGTCCAACTCTTTGCAACCGTATGGACTGTAGCCTGCCATGGAATATTCCGAGCAAGAATAGTGGAATTGGTTGCCATTTCCTTTTTCGGGGGATCTTCTCCACGCAGGGGTCAAACCTGCATCTGTTGCATTTCCTGCATTGACAGGTGGATTCTTTTCCTCTGAACTATGTGAGAAGCCTACATATGTGTCTGCACGTGTGTTTTATATACATATATATCTCCACTGAAAATAAAGTCAAATTAAAGCCTCTTGCTTGGACACTATTATAGTTTGAATGCTTATGCCCCACAAAATTCACCTATTGAAATCCTAGTGCTATTAGGAAGGGAGTCCTCTGGGAGATGATTAGGTTACAAGGCTAGACCTCTCATAAGTGGGATTTTTGCCCTTGTTACAAGGGCCCTGTTAACTTTAAAAAAAAAAAAGGAAGAAGAAGAACTTAAGAGTTGTGGGTTAAGCTTAGCTTTATTTGGGGCACAATTAGGGCTGCAGTCTGGGAGGCAGTACCTCGGATAGCTCTGAGAGACTGCTCCAAAGAGGTAGTAGGAGGAAAATCAATATATAAGGTTTTGATGAAGTGGGGGTTTCACTACCATTAAGCACTCATTTTACAAAGAGAATTTCTGGTTAGTCACAAGGATCTGATATCACCAGTAAGGGATTTAGTACTTTTCTAAATATAGGGATATGCAAGGACTGAGATCATAAAATCTGTTCCTAAAAACATCTGCCCGTCTAAAGACCGGTCCCATCAGATTCTCTGGAGATCAGAGTGCCTCCCTCCAGCCTGAAATCCCTCAGGGGATGTTGAGAGTCAGCAGCAGGGTTTAGTCTCCACAGTGGTGGCTGGCAAATGCACTTGTTGTTCAGTCATTGGCAATGTAATTGGTAAGTGCCAGTTTGTAATTGACAGCCCCCTATGGGAACGGACTTCCATGGCTGTGATTCTGACTTCCCTGTGCAGGGGACCCAGGTCCAATCTCTGGATGGGAAACTGGATCCCACATGGTACAACTGAGAGTTCTCATGCCGCAACTGAAGATTCCATGTGCCACCACTACAGATCCCACATGCCACAATGAAGACCCAGGGCAGCCAAATAAATTTTAAAACACTATAAAAGGCCCCACAGAGGTTTTTCATCCCTTCCACTATGCGAGGGCACAGAGAAAAGTTGGCAGTCTGCAGCTTGGAAGAGGACTTTCAGCAGAACCCAAGGGTGCTGGCCCCCAGACCTTAGACTTCAGTCCTCCAGAACTGTGATACATATATTTATGTTGCTTATAAACTATCCAGTCCGTGGTATTTTGTTCTGTCAGCTCAGACAGACTAATACAGACACATACCATTGGTTTTCCAGACCCTCCTAAAGGGGTTGTGCAGGGGCCCTGGCAAGCAGAAGCTGTAATGATGTGCACACATGTGTGGGCTCCTATTTCTAGCTGCTCAGCCACATCTTGATGCTGGAGCTTACACACCCAGGCAGTAGGCACACTTCATGCCCTCAGGACTACTCCCCAGCCAGGGGGACTGGCTTTTAGATGGGGAGTCTCTGATATGTGTCAGTGCATCTGAAAGCTGGTGGTGGCGGGGGACAGAGAAGCAGCCTCAGGGAATGCCCAGAGCGGCATACGAGCAAGACCTATTGTGCATACACAGCCATCAACAAGACATACAGATCTCCAAAGTGAATATACATTCCTGGATGCCATTCCTAGTTTGTTGTATGGAGAGCTCTCCTCTGCTGCCTCTGCATGCAGCCAGAAGTCCCAGGGAGCAACCCAAGAAGATATAACAATTGTAAATATATATGCACCCAACATGGGAATACCTCAATATGTGAGGCAAATAGTAACAGCCATAAAAGAAGAAATTGATAGTAACAAAATAGCAATGTGGGAAACATATAATGCACTATTGCTCAGTCATAAAAAGAATGAAATAATGTCATTTACACCAACATGAATGGACAATCATGAATGGACAATCCACAATCTACCCCCATTCTCATAGGAGTTAAAATAAGTCCATAAGGTGAATGGTTTCCTTCTCTTACACAGTACACAACATGAATGACAATACAAGGAAAACCTGAATAACCAAACATTAAAGGCACAAGAAAAAGAGCAATTTGAAAAATCCAGGAAACAGGACACCACCACTGGGATAAATGAACTCCAGCTATATTTAATTACTGCATTGCTCTACTCAAGATACAAATTCCAGACAGAAAGCATTTGATTGCTTTTCTTGGGCCGTATGTCCATTCCTAGGCCAGGGCAGAGCAAGCTGATTAACGGCCCTCCAGCACTGTATCCAAGCAAGAGGAACTCCAGCATACTGAGTAGATTTTCTTGTACTATACAGTAGGTCCTTTTTAATTATGCATAATTATCTGTTTTATATGTAGTATTGTGTATATGTTAATCCCAAATTCCTAATTTACCCCTTCCCACCTTTCCCCTTTGGTAGCTATAAATTTATTCTCTAAGTCTGTGAGTCTGTTTCTATTTTGTAAATATATCCATTTGTATCATTTTTTTAGATTTCATATAAAGAGATACCATCTGATATTTGTCTTAACGTCACTTAGTATAATAATCTCTAGGACCATTCATGTTGTTGTAAATGGCATCATTTCATTCTTTTTATGGCTGAGCAATATTCCATTATATGTGTCCCACACTGTTATTTTCTTACTATCAATTTCTCCTTTTATGGCTGTTACTATTTGCCTTATATATTGAGGTATTCCTATGTTGGGTGCATATATATTTACAGTTGTTATATCTTCTTGGGTTGCTCTCTTGATCACTATGTAGTATAGTTTTTTGTCTCTTGTAACAGTCTTTTTTTTAAAGTCTGTTTTGTCTGACATGAGTATGGCTGCTCTAGATTTCTTTTGATTTCCATTTGCATAGAATACCTTTCTCCATACCCTCACTTTCAATCTATGTGTATATCCTGAAGTGGGTTTCTTGTAGACAGCACATGTACAGGTCTTATTTTTGTATTCATTCAGCTAGTTTATGCTTTTTGGTTGGAGCATTTAACCAGTTTACATCTAAGGCAATTATCAATATGTGTGTTCTTATTGTCATTTTGTTAATTTAGACTTGTTTTCATAGGCCTTTTTTCTTCCCTTCCTCTTTTGTTCTCTTGTGATTTGATGCCTATTTTTAGTGTTCTGTTTAGATTTCTTTTTCTTGTTTTCTGTACATATCTAATATAGAATTTATTTTGCAGTTACAATGAGGTTTTGATATATAAACAAGATGGTTTTAAGTTGCTGGTCTCTTAATTTCAAAGGCATTTTCAACATCCTGCATTTGTACTCTCCTCACAATTGCTGGTTTTGATATCGCATTTGTGTGTTCATGATTTCCTACCTTTACTGTATGTTTGCCTTTTATCAGTGAGCTTGCCCATTAGTGGGATTCCCTTGTAGCTCAGCTGGTAAAGAATCCACCTGCGATGTAGAAGACCCCAGTTTGATTCCTGAGTAGAGAAGTTTCCCTGGAGAGGTATAGGCTGGCCACTCCAGTGGATAGGCTTCCCTGGTGGCTCAGAGGATGAAGAATCTGCCTACAGTGCAGGAGACCTGGGTTTGATTCCTGAGTTGGAAACATCCTCTGGAGAAGGGAAAGGTTACCCACTCCAGTATTCTTGCCTGGAGAATTCCGTGGCTTGTCGACTGAGCGACTTTCACATCCCATTCATAATTTTCTCGTTTCTCTTTGTGGCCTTTTCTTTTCCACCTAGAGAAGTCCCTTTAGTGTTTGTTGTAAACCTGGTTTGGTGATGCCAAATTCTCTTAGCTTTTGCTTGTCTGTAAAGCTTTTCTATTGCTCTGTTGAATCTGAACGAGAGCCTTACTGGTTAGAGTAGATTGAATATAGGTTTTTCCCCTTCCATCACTTTAAATATATCGTGCCACTCTCTTCTGGCCTGCAGAGTTTCTGCTGAAAAGTAAACTGATAACCTTATGGGGATTCCCTTATATGTTCTTTGTTGATTTTCCTTGTTGCTCTTATTATTTTCTGTTTGTCTTTAATTTTTGTCAATTTGATTAATATGTGTCTTGATGTGTTCTTTCTTGTTTTAGCGTGTGTGTGTTTTAAATTTATTTATTTATTTTTTTGGCTGTTCTGGGTCTTTGATGCTGTGTGAGGACCTTCTTTAGTTGCAATGAGCAGGAACTACACTCTAGCTGCAGTGCACTGGCTTCTAGTTGTGGGGCACAAGCTCTGGGATGAGTCAGTTCAGTAGCTGTGACCCACGGGCTTAGTTCCTCCCTGGCATGTGGAATCTTCCCAGACCAGGGATCAAATCTATGCCTCCTACATTACAAGGTGTATTCCTATAAAAAAAAAAAAAAAAAGATTTATTTATTTTTGGCTGTGCTGGTTCTTCATTGCTTTACATGGGCTTTTCTCTAGTTGTGACAGGCAGGGGCTACTCATAATTGGGGTGTGAAGGCTTCTCATTGTGGTGGTGTCTCTTGTGGAGCACAGGCTTCAGTAGTTGCAGCACATGGGCTCAGTAGTGGCAGCTCATGGACTCTAGAGCACAGGCTCAGCAGCTGTAGCATACGTGCTTAGCTGCCCTGCAGTATGTGGGATCTTCCCAGACCAGTGATCAAACCCGTGTCCCCTGTGTTGGCAGGTGGATCTTTATCCACTGCACTACCAGGGAAGTCCTCAAGGTGTATTCTTAACCACTGTACTACCCGGGAAGGCCTTTTCCTCCTTGGTTTTATCCTGTGTGGTACTCTTTGCATTTCCTGGACTTTGGTGACTTTTCTTTTTCCACATTAGGAAAGCTTCCAACTGTTATGTCTTCAGGTATTTTCTCAGGCCCCTTCTCTCTTTCTTCCTTCTGGGATCCCTATAATGTGAATGTTGGTGTGTCTGATGTTGTCCCAGAGGTCTCTTAAACCGTCCTCATTTCTTTTCATTCTTTTTCCTTTATTCTCTTTTAGTGATTTCCACTTTTCTGTCTTCCAGCTCACTTATCCATTTTTTCTGCCTCATTTATTCTGGTATTGACTCCTTCAAGTGTATTTTTCATTTCAGTTAAATTGTATTGTTCAACTCTGTTGGTTTGTTCTTTACATCCTCTGGCTCTTTGTGAAACATTTCTTGTGTCTTCTTGATCTGTGCCTGTGAGATCTTGGATCATCTTTATTATCATTACTTTGAATTCTTTTTCAGGTAGATCCCCTGTCTCCACTTCACTTAATTGTTCCTCTAGGATTTTATTTTGTTCCTTTATCTGGAACATACTCCTCTGCTTCTCAGTTTGTCTAACTTTCCATTGTGGTCTCCATTCCACAGGCTGCAGGAGTGTAGTTTCCTCTTCCGGTGTTTACCCTCTGGTCTAGAGGCTTGTGTAGGCTGGGGAGGCCCTCTGGCGTGTGGAGCTGGGTCTTGTCCCTCGGATAGACAGAGGCATGTCAAAGAGTATTTAGAGGTGACTGTGGGCTCAGAAAGATTTTAGGCAGCCTGCCTGCTGATTGGTAGGGCTGTGTTCCTGGCTTGGTTGGTTGTGCTGAGGCATCCCAGTACTGGAACCTACAGCTGTTAGGTGGGGCCAGGTCTTCATGTCAAAATGGCAACCTCCAGGAGCGTTCACACCAGTGAGTACTCCTTGGTACCTCCACCACCACAGGGAGCCACAGCCACTCCCTGCATCCTCAAGGGGCCCTCTAAGAACAGCAAGTAGATCTGGCCCAGGCTCCTATGAAGTCACTGTTTTTCCCCTGGGTTCTTGTGTGCATGCGACCTGTGTGTGCCCTCCAAGAATGAAGTTACTGTTTCCCCCAGTCCTGTGGAGTTTCTGCAGTCAGCTCCCACTGGACTTCAAAGCCAAATACTCTCGGGGCTCCTCCTCCTGATTCTAGACCTCCAGATTGGGAACCTGAAGTGGGACTCAGAACTTTCACTCCTGTGGGAGAGCCTCTTATTTTCCTGTTTGTGAATTGGCCATTTAGTGGGTATGAGATTTGACTCTATTAGGAATATGCCCACCTACCATCTTGTTGTGGCTTCTTCTTTTTCTTTGGATGTACAATATCTTTTTTGGTAGGTTCCAGTGTTTTTTTGTTGATGATTGTTCTGCAGTTAGCTGTGATTTTGGTGTTTTAAAGTCAGAAGGTAAGCTTAAGTCCTTGGAGTCTGTTTTATCTTATTCCTTCATCTGGAACATATATGTTCTATCAGCTGCTATTCCATTAGCTTGTTTGTCTTCTCTTTTAGCAAATGAGTCACATGGGAATAAAGATCATGCTTGTTCATCTAAATAGTTGTGGTGCCTAGTACCTAGTTTCAACTAACCAGATAAGAAAAATTCTCCAGGAGCTTCAAATAAAAGGACTGTATTGCCAGGAACTGAAGACATGGGTGCTAAAAGAAGCTGGGAACAGGGACAGTGAGCATCTTAGTTTGGGTTTCCAAGAAGCAGAATCTGAGACTGGATTCAAATGCAGGCAATTTATCTGAAAATGCAGGAATACAGGTAGGTGAGGGAGAAATACTACAGAAAGGGAAGACAAGGCAACTAACCATAAGGGCATCTATTTAGGCAGTTAGAGTTTAATTCCACATGGACACTCCAGAAAATAGCATAAAATACACACCTCAGAATTATCCTCCCCAAGGGGTAAGGGAGCTGGGGTATTTATACTAGTCAGTCATTGATTAACAGCTATCCCCTAAGGCAATGTTAATTCTTAAGTACTTACAGGCTGCTTTCTATACACAGTGGGTTTCAGCAGCCTGGGGATAGTCCTCCAACAAAGATACAGGCAGGAGGTTACCTTTGGGAGATACCCTGGCTAACTAAATAATAAATGGTTTCTTAAAGATACAGAGCATTGATAGCATCAACTATAGTGAGACAACTCAGAAGTCAATAACATTGATAACTGCCACTACCCTGACCTTGATGTCCAGAGGCTGAGCTGGTGTTACCGGGTCCCGGAAGCCAGGAATACATGCAGAAGCTGGAATGCTCTTTGTGGACCTGTTCTTGTTTGGCAGACACTAGAGCCAGAGAGAGCGTTTAGCCATTCCCAGGGACTTAACCTCTTTTTTTTCTTTAGGGATGATTTGACTCTATTAGGAATATGCCCCTACCATCTTGTTGTGGCTTCTTCTTTTCTTTGGATGTACAATATCTTTTGGTAGGTTCCAGTGTTTTTGTTGATGATTGTTCTGCAGTTAGCTGTGATTTTGGTGTTTTAAAGTCAGAAGGTAAGCTTAAGTCCTTGGAGTCTGTTTTATCTTATTCCTTCATCTGGAACATATATGTTCTATCAGCTGCTATTCCATTAGCTTGTTTGTCTTCTCTTTTAGCAAATGAGTCACATGGGAATAAAGATCATGCTTGTTCATCTAAATAGTTGTGGTGCCTAGTACCTAGTTTCAACTAACCAGATAAGAAAAATTCTCCAGGAGCTTCAAATAAAAGGACTGTATTGCCAGGAACTGAAGACATGGGTGCTAAAAGAAGCTGGGAACAGGGACAGTGAGCATCTTAGTTTGGGTTTCCAAGAAGCAGAATCTGAGACTGGATTCAAATGCAGGCAATTTATCTGAAAATGCAGGAATACAGGTAGGTGAGGGAGAAATACTACAGAAAGGGAAGACAAGGCAACTAACCATAAGGGCATCTATTTAGGCAGTTAGAGTTTAATTCCACATGGACACTCCAGAAAATAGCATAAAATACACACCTCAGAATTATCCTCCCCAAGGGGTAAGGGAGCTGGGGTATTTATACTAGTCAGTCATTGATTAACAGCTATCCCCTAAGGCAATGTTAATTCTTAAGTACTTACAGGCTGCTTTCTATACACAGTGGGTTTCAGCAGCCTGGGGATAGTCCTCCAACAAAGATACAGGCAGGAGGTTACCTTTGGGAGATACCCTGGCTAACTAAATAATAAATGGTTTCTTAAAGATACAGAGCATTGATAGCATCAACTATAGTGAGACAACTCAGAAGTCAATAACATTGATAACTGTCACTACCCTGACCTTGATGTCCAGAGGCTGAGCTGGTGTTACCGGGTCCCGGAAGCCAGGAATACATGCAGAAGCTGGAATGCTCTTTGTGGACCTGTTCTTGTTTGGCAGACACTAGAGCCAGAGAGAGCGTTTAGCCATTCCCAGGGACACTTACACACTCCCTCCTGGCTCAGACAGTAATGAATCTGCCTGCAGTGCAGGAGACAAGGGTTCAGTCATGAGGTCGGGAAGATCCCTTGAAGAAGGGAATGGCCAACCCCTCTAGTATTCTTGCCTGGAGAATTCAATGGACAGAGGAGTCTGGCAGGCTTCAGTCCATGGAATCACAAAGAGTCGGACAGGACTGAGCTACTAACACTTTACTAGAAGGCCTCCATAGGAGCCAACAGAGGCTTCTTCCTTCCTCTTTTCCTACAGCTTCCCAGCAGAGGCCAGCCTCCCTCCCGGTGGCTGGAACCAGCCGGAGGACACAAGACATGAGTCTGGGAGACCAGTCTGCTTTCCAGGATGCAGAGTAGAGCAAAGCAGATCAGAATAACAGAAAACTGGCTCAGGACAGGTAGACTACTATAACATTGTGACTTAGAGGGGCTATATTCTCCCCCAAGCCACCAGCATCAGAATTACCTGGGCAGTTTATAGGTTCCTAAGCCCTAGTCTTGGCCTAATGAAGCTGAAGCTCACTAATGAAGTTAGGGTCCCAAGAGTCTATTTTGAACAGGCCCTTGAGGAGATTCTTATACATAACTACATTTGGGAACTACTGTAGAAGTGACTCAGCAAAAATATTTTGGAGATTTAAAAAAATTAAATTGAGTGGAATAGGTAACAAGATTAAAATTCTACTTCTTGTTAATCCAAAAAAATCCATAAACAAAAATGGTCCTTTGCAGTTAATCTAAGTTTAATGGCTTAACAGTGAGTCTTTGATTTTCATTTTACAAAAAAGTAATCAAAGTCAAAGGATATTAGAAAACATATCCATAAAACCTAAGGTAGTACCAAGGAGCAGATTCAAATTATAGATGCTTTTGTTGGCACATTGATCATACTATATTGTTTTATTATTTTATTATTATGTTTTGTTGTTGATCATGGCTGCCTTCTTCTATTAGACTCTGAGTTCATAGATTGTATCTTACCACTTTCTGCACACACAACACAAAACATGGCCAATTACATAGCAGAGTTCTGAAAAATACATGTAGAGTTAAGTTCAGAATCTAAAACTTGCCCTTAGCCAGTAACATCTTTGAAACTGGCTCTTTAAGGAACAGGTCATGAATGTGGCCAAAGGAGTATTTTTTTTTTCTTCTTTTTGTTCATTTCCAAAATCCTTTCAGGTTTTCCATAAAAGGGGCCTTTATAACTTTTTGTCTTGCTTTTGAGCATCCATGTGGTAAATTTGTTCAATGATGCATTACACATGATATATTGTGTTTATTTTGGAATAATTAAGCAATTGTTATCATAGAAATTGCATTACTCTGTTTTATTAAGAAAAAGCTTCCCTTTCCTAAGACAGTAATATATTCAGATTAAAAAATATTCCAAGGCAAGCATCAGACAAAATATGCATTCAGAAGCACAAATCCAAAATAAGAAAAAGATTAACTGTGTTCCAAATGAGATGAACAAAAACAATTTATCACTTTTACTGTTTCAAGGGAGTGGACAAGAGGATGAAAACTGCATTAAAAGAATTTCTGTAAAACTCACACAGGGACATTTATTTACAAGGGAATAAAATAGAGACACACTGCTGCATGTAAAATAGGAAGCCTGTGAGCCCCAAACTGGATCTACTTAGGAAACAGTTCCCAGAAATTAGTAAGAGGTCACGCTGACATCAGTCCTGGGTTGAAATCTAGGACCCAGCATAAAACACCTCCATGATCTCCATCTGTACCTTTATCTTCTCAAAAATAGTAACCATAGCACCTACTTTATAGGTCTGGTTAACCAGCGAGCTTTGTTAACTACTGTCTCGGTACCTATAAAGTCTAGTGCTAACTACAAATATAAATTTTCCCTATAGTATTGGCTTCTGGCCATTAAAGGTACTTCATGAAATTAAATAATGGAAAAGGAAACGTCAGAGACACATGACCATGAAAGGACATGGGTCTGGGGTCCCAAAACTACTAGGAGCCATTAAAGGTACTTCATGAAATTAATGGGCTGCCTTCTTCTATTAGACTCTGAGTTCATAGATTGTATCTTACCACTTTCTGCACACAACACAAAACATGGCCAATTACATAGCAGAGTTCTGAAAAATACATGTAGAGTTAAGTTCAGAATCTAAAACTTGCCCTTAGCCAGTAACATCTTTGAAACTGGCTCTTTAAGGAACAGGTCATGAATGTGGCCAAAGGAGTATTTTTTTTTTCTTCTTTTTGTTCATTTCCAAAATCCTTTCAGGTTTTCCATAAAAGGGGCCTTTATAACTTTTTGTCTTGCTTTTGAGCATCCATGTGGTAAATTTGTTCAATGATGCATTACACATGATATATTGTGTTTATTTTGGAATAATTAAGCAATTGTTATCATAGAAATTGCATTACTCTGTTTTATTAAGAAAAAGCTTCCCTTTCCTAAGACAGTAATATATTCAGATTAAAAAATATTCCAAGGCAAGCATCAGACAAAATATGCATTCAGAAGCACAAATCCAAAATAAGAAAAAGATTAACTGTGTTCCAAATGAGATGAACAAAAACAATTTATCACTTTTACTGTTTCAAGGGAGTGGACAAGAGGATGAAAACTGCATTAAAAGAATTTCTGTAAAAACTCACACAGGGACATTTATTTACAAGGGAATAAAATAGAGACACACTGCTGCATGTAAAATAGGAAGCCTGTGAGCCCCAAACTGGATCTACTTAGGAAACAGTTCCCAGAAATTAGTAAGAGGTCACGCTGACATCAGTCCTGGGTTGAAATCTAGGACCCAGCATAAAACACCTCCATGATCTCCATCTGTACCTTTATCTTCTCAAAAATAGTAACCATAGCACCTACTTTATAGGTCTGGTTAACCAGCGAGCTTTGTTAACTACTGTCTCGGTACCTATAAAGTCTAGTGCTAACTACAAATATAAATTTTCCCTATAGTATTGGCTTCTGGCCATTAAAGGTACTTCATGAAATTAAATAATGGAAAAGGAAACGTCAGAGACACATGACCATGAAAGGACATGGGTCTGGGGTCCACCACAGAGATATCTACTAAGGGACAGAAAGGACAGAGGAAGGGGAGTTATTCTCAGATCAAGTTATTCCCAGGTCAGGGATCTAGGGGACTCGACTTTGTGTATCAGTCTAGAGTGGAAAGTACAGATAAGTGATGAGGAGCAGGGACTTTTCAGTCACCTTGCTTCCTAATCTTCACTCCATCACCCACTAACTAGCTATGTGAACTAACATTGTTTATTTTCTCTGAACTTCAGCTTCATTATTAAAAAACAACAACAAACAAACAAAAAAAACACAGCATAACTCATTGGCTAGCTGTCAGAATTGTGTCATCATGTGTGTGATGGGTTTATTGCAATGCTTGACACATAGCAAATGTTCAAAAATACTAGCTAGTAGTCCATTGGTTCAAGGATAGAATGCCTGCTCCAACATGAATGAGAACTAAAAAGGAAAAATTACAGTTATAGTTCTACATAGACTGTGGTATCAAGGCAGGCAATCAGGGAAGAAAGGCAAAGGCCTATATATGGAGCAAGGTACATCAGGGAGGTCAGGTCATAATAACAGGGCGGAAATGCAGTAAGTGAAACTGGGACAGATAATCAGCTTTGAACTAATAGCAAGTGAGACACAATGGAGTGGGAGCAAACCTACTCCCAGAGATCAAGCTGTCAGCTGGTGGTAGAGAAAATGTCTGGGGAAGGCAGACAGGCAACTCATAAACGTGTCGAAACTGAAGTCAGTAACTCCTTATCTATCTAGAGATCATTTATTCAGTAGTCTCCTTGGCTCCAAAAGTAAGCAAACAAGGGTTTTGAGGAATCAAAATCATTATCATAAAGCCCACAGGAGAAATGCTTCTCTTTACTCAAATAGGACCCAGCACAAAACCCCTCCCTGATCTCCATCTGTACCTTTATCTTCTCAAAAATAGTAACCATAGCACCTACTTTATAGGTCTGGTTAACCAGCGAGCTTTGTTAACTACTGTCTCGGTACCTATAAAGTCTAGTGCTAACTACAAATATAAATTTTCCCTATAGTATTGGCTTCTGGCCATTAAAGGTACTTCATGAAATTAAATAATGGAAAAGGAAACGTCAGAGACACATGACCATGAAAGGACATGGGTCTGGGGTCCACCACAGAGATATCTACTAAGGGACAGAAAGGACAGAGGAAGGGGAGTTATTCTCAGATCAAGTTATTCCCAGGTCAGGGATCTAGGGGACTCGACTTTGTGTATCAGTCTAGAGTGGAAAGTACAGATAAGTGATGAGGAGCAGGGACTTTTCAGTCACCTTGCTTCCTAATCTTCACTCCATCACCCACTAACTAGCTATGTGAACTAACATTGTTTATTTTCTCTGAACTTCAGCTTCATTATTAAAAAACAACAACAAACAAACAAAAAAAACACAGCATAACTCATTGGCTAGCTGTCAGAATTGTGTCATCATGTGTGTGATGGGTTTATTGCAATGCTTGACACATAGCAAATGTTCAAAAATACTAGCTAGTAGTCCATTGGTTCAAGGATAGAATGCCTGCTCCAACATGAATGAGAACTAAAAAGGAAAAATTACAGTTATAGTTCTACATAGACTGTGGTATCAAGGCAGGCAATCAGGGAAGAAAGGCAAAGGCCTATATATGGAGCAAGGTACATCAGGGAGGTCAGGTCATAATAACAGGGCGGAAATGCAGTAAGTGAAACTGGGACAGATAATCAGCTTTGAACTAATAGCAAGTGAGACACAATGGAGTGGGAGCAAACCTACTCCCAGAGATCAAGCTGTCAGCTGGTGGTAGAGAAAATGTCTGGGGAAGGCAGACAGGCAACTCATAAACGTGTCGAAACTGAAGTCAGTAACTCCTTATCTATCTAGAGATCATTTATTCAGTAGTCTCCTTGGCTCCAAAAGTAAGCAAACAAGGGTTTTGAGGAATCAAAATCATTATCATAAAGCCCACAGGAGAAATGCTTCTCTTTTACTCATAGGCAACTTTTCTTCTGCTCATTCAGACAGTGTTTACTCTCTGTTAAACTTTTTAAATTGAAGTATAGATGATTTACAATGTTGTGTTAGTTTATGGTTTACAGCAAAGTCGTGTATAACAGACCTTGTTTGCTCTTATTTCACCTGCAATTGTAATAAACATTTGCATTTCGTTTCTTAGACCATGACAGGTTCGGGGAGAAAGGGGAAACTTCTTTGGTGGAAATCCTGTCCCCCAAAAAGTACTATAAGATTACACAAAATATATATAGTCTAATTTTTTAATTTTGTTTTATAGTTTTAAAACTTTATAAATCTGTCCCACTTAAAGTGTTTTGGCTAAATACTAGTTCGTTCCTTTGTTTAATTTTCTGTTTTAGATTAGGAATAGTCCTATAAAGAATAGCAGTCTCATACTATTTCGTAACAGGACAAATTTCCCCAGATGCCTCATAAACCAAGAAAGCATGGTGGATACTTTTGAATCCCCTCATCAAAATAAATAGTATCACCACAACTCAGTGGATCAAGCCCAAATAGACAAAGAGGAAAAGGCGAGAAGCCACTTTCTTTGCCTAATTCTAGAAATCCAGTCCATCACCAAGTCTCATCAGTCCTAAGTTCACAATGTGTCCTGGATTTTTTCACACACCTCTCTCTACCTCCACCGTCACCACCCTTGTCCAAGCCACTGAAGTCTCTTGCCTGGACCACACCAATGGCTCCTGACGACTCTTCCACAATAACCCATTCACCTAAGTGAGCTTTTAAAAACCAACATTAATATATGCCAGTTCCCTGACTTAAACCTCTAACAGCTTCCTATCACCATAAGAGAAAAAGCTCTGTGTCCTGTTCCTAAGACCAAAGAGCTGATTATGCTTTCCTCGCCGGTTTACGCACCACCCTCTAATTACACTCTTCTCTCTGTTCCTAGAATACTCGAAGATCACATCCATCTGAGGCCCTTTGCACTTGCCTTTCTCTCTTCCTGGAATGCTCACATCCCAGGTCTTCGTAGATATCAGCTCAAATGTCACCTCCTTCCAGAAGTCCTCTCTGATCACGTGGTCCAAAGTAGCCACCCAGTCATTCTGTTACTTCACTTTGAATATGTGCCTTGCATTCAACACCGTGGCTTATTTCTTATTGCATAGGGTATGCTCCATCTCTCCACTCTGGGGGGTGCTCTTTCCTCACTTATTCACCCTGTGTCCCCAGGACTTAGAACAGCACCAGGTACCTAACAAATACATTCTAAATATTCATGAAATGATATAAGTGAATAAGTCTGCCCAAAATTTTTATAGGAAGTATCTATATGTCTTAGAACATCATTACTGGATACATCCAAATCACCCCTTACCACCAGTCAAGTCCTGCTAATAGCTGGAACCTCTGCTCTGCCTGATGCCAGGAGCGGGAGTATGTCCTTGTAGGAGGGCTGTGTGAGGAAGAAGCTCTTTGACAGAGATGAATCTGAAGGGCACACACAGGAGAGATCAGAGAGGGGAAAGCAAGAGACAGAGGGACTACTTAGATGCCTATTTGTCTAGGTCTAGAGTGCTGGAACCTGGGTTAGTGGCAGTGAAAGGAACAGTGGCAAGGACTGTGGTGATGGAAGAACTAACAGGGTTGGAAGCTGATTAATTTGTGGAGAGAGCTACAGGGGTGGACCTCTGGGAGCTCAAAATCTCAGCAACAATATTCTCCCACTTATGTGAAGTCTGTTCTATGTAAATGACAATCTGTTTGATTTTATAAGAAATGACAAAGTCAATGTTCCCTTATGTGCCTGGTTTTCCACCCCCCCTCACCACCCTTGGCCACTGAAGTCTCTTGCCTGGACCACACCAATGGCTCCTGACTCTTCCACAATAACCCATTCACCTAAGTGAGCTTTTAAAAACCAACATTAATATATGCCAGTTCCCTGACTTAAACCTCTAACAGCTTCCTATCACCATAAGAGAAAAAGCTCTGTGTCCTGTTCCTAAGACCAAAGAGCTGATTATGCTTTCCTCGCCGGTTTACGCACCACCCTCTAATTACACTCTTCTCTCTGTTCCTAGAATACTCGAAGATCACATCCATCTGAGGCCCTTTGCACTTGCCTTTCTCTCTTCCTGGAATGCTCACATCCCAGGTCTTCGTAGATATCAGCTCAAATGTCACCTCCTTCCAGAAGTCCTCTCTGATCACGTGGTCCAAAGTAGCCACCCAGTCATTCTGTTACTTCACTTTGAATATGTGCCTTGCATTCAACACCGTGGCTTATTTCTTATTGCATAGGGTATGCTCCATCTCTCCACTCTGGGGGGTGCTCTTTCCTCACTTATTCACCCTGTGTCCCCAGGACTTAGAACAGCACCAGGTACCTAACAAATACATTCTAAATATTCATGAAATGATATAAGTGAATAAGTCTGCCCAAAATTTTTATAGGAAGTATCTATATGTCTTAGAACATCATTACTGGATACATCCAAATCACCCCCCTTACCACCAGTCAAGTCCTGCTAATAGCTGGAACCTCTGCTCTGCCTGATGCCAGGAGCGGGAGTATGTCCTTGTAGGAGGGCTGTGTGAGGAAGAAGCTCTTTGACAGAGATGAATCTGAAGGGCACACACAGGAGAGATCAGAGAGGGGAAAGCAAGAGACAGAGGGACTACTTAGATGCCTATTTGTCTAGGTCTAGAGTGCTGGAACCTGGGTTAGTGGCAGTGAAAGGAACAGTGGCAAGGACTGTGGTGATGGAAGAACTAACAGGGTTGGAAGCTGATTAATTTGTGGAGAGAGCTACAGGGGTGGACCTCTGGGAGCTCAAAATCTCAGCAACAATATTCTCCCACTTATGTGAAGTCTGTTCTATGTAAATGACAATCTGTTTGATTTTATAGAGAAATATAGACTCATAAATTGATGCAGCAGAATGTTCCCTTATAATTTGATTTTCCTTACATAATAGTAATGAATATCATGCATTCTTTTAAAAGACTGGAAAGACATATTTGATATCAATAACACATCAATCAAAAATGCTACAGGAATCATAGCTGTGTACTATATGAATACAATTATTTTGAATGAATTCAATCAGAAACATCAGTTGAGTCTTTTTAGTCTGTTTAACACTTGGATGACTTGACTGAATTTTTTACTTTACCTGTAGTTGGTGTGATCTGTTGGTTCTCTACTGCAGCTGTAACAAATTATCGCCAACCTCGTAGCTTCAGCAGAGTTCTGGAAGTTAGAAGTCCCAACAGGTCTCTCTGGGCTAAAATAGGACAACTTTCTTTTCTGTGAGCTCTGCAGGGGAGAGCTCCCCTTTTTGTTGGGGAGAATACATGTCCTCCCCTCCTCCAGTTTCTAGAGACTGCCCACAATCCATGACTTGTGGTGGCCGTCTTCCTCCACCCTCAAAGCCAGCATTGCTGAGTCTCTCTAACCCTGTTTCCAAGGTTCTCCATTTCTAAGGACACCTACAGTTAGATTGGACCCACCCAGAGCTTCCAGGATAATTCCCTATTTCAAGGTCTCTAACTTAATTACATATGCAAAGGCTCTTTTGCCATATAGGGTAACATTTACAGATTCTGGTGGTCAGAGTATGGGCATCTTTGGAGGACCATTATTCTGACAGTCACGTGGAATATCCCATAGTTAGTATCTATTAGAACTAATGTTTTTAAATGGTGCCATTCTCTCTTTCGAAGCTGGATTCTCCTAGTGGCTACTCAGTTACAGGAGGAAAAGAAAAATCATATACTTGATAATTTTCTTTTCAATTTTTTAGAAATGTGTTTTATTTCATTTATGCATATCCTCAACTTTTTCTAAGGGGACTTTAAGGACCCTTATGGATCCCTGGGAATATGATGAGGATGATGTGTCAGGTACAGGAATGGCAGCCTCCTCTATTTTTCTCTTTTCATAGAAACTGTCCTGCAAAGGTAGAACCTAACAGTACAGGCTCTGAGGCCAGACTGGGGCAGAGGATGGACCCATGCCCAGCACTGTTATTTTTCCTAATTCTCTGTGACTTAGCCTCATCATCCATAAAATGGGAGTTATTCCTTTAACCAGTATTTATCGAATGAAATATATGAATACAATTATTTTGAATGAATTCAATCAAAGAAAACATATTTGATATCAATAACACATCAATCAAAATGCTACAGGAATCATAGCTGTGTACTATATGAATACAATTATTTTGAATGAATTCAATCAGAAACATCAGTTGAGTCTTTTAGTCTGTTTAACACTTGGATGACTTGACTGAATTTTTTACTTTACCTGTAGTTGGTGTGATCTGTTGGTTCTCTACTGCAGCTGTAACAAATTATCGCCAACCTCGTAGCTTCAGCAGAGTTCTGGAAGTTAGAAGTCCCAACAGGTCTCTCTGGGCTAAAATAGGACAACTTTCTTTTCTGTGAGCTCTGCAGGGGAGAGCTCCCCTTTTTGTTGGGGAGAATACATGTCCTCCCCTCCTCCAGTTTCTAGAGACTGCCCACAATCCATGACTTGTGGTGGCCGTCTTCCTCCACCCTCAAAGCCAGCATTGCTGAGTCTCTCTAACCCTGTTTCCAAGGTTCTCCATTTCTAAGGACACCTACAGTTAGATTGGACCCACCCAGAGCTTCCAGGATAATTCCCTATTTCAAGGTCTCTAACTTAATTACATATGCAAAGGCTCTTTTGCCATATAGGGTAACATTTACAGATTCTGGTGGTCAGAGTATGGGCATCTTTGGAGGACCATTATTCTGACAGTCACGTGGAATATCCCATAGTTAGTATCTATTAGAACTAATGTTTTTAAATGGTGCCATTCTCTCTTTCGAAGCTGGATTCTCCTAGTGGCTACTCAGTTACAGGAGGAAAAGAAAAATCATATACTTGATAATTTTCTTTTCAATTTTTTAGAAATGTGTTTTATTTCATTTATGCATATCCTCAACTTTTTCTAAGGGGACTTTAAGGACCCTTATGGATCCCTGGGAATATGATGAGGATGATGTGTCAGGTACAGGAATGGCAGCCTCCTCTATTTTTCTCTTTTCATAGAAACTGTCCTGCAAAGGTAGAACCTAACAGTACAGGCTCTGAGGCCAGACTGGGGCAGAGGATGGACCCATGCCCAGCACTGTTATTTTTCCTAATTCTCTGTGACTTAGCCTCATCATCCATAAAATGGGAGTTATTCCTTTAACCAGTATTTATCGAGCTCTTACTATATGCTATCATAATTCTAGACACCAGGGATTCAGCCAGAATAGACTTGCACACTATCACTGGTTGTTAAGAAATTCAGACACTCTCAGCCCCAACATCATGTCTACCTCAACCTCTACTTCAAGACCCTCTGGACTTCTCACAATCTAGCAAGAAAAAGGATGAAAGTAGAGCAGGGGAGGGGGGAGCATGCAGAACCTGCTCCAGCTCTCCTGCCTGCATCTGTGGATACCTGTGTGGTGAATCATTACTTGTATTCTAACATGGCCTCTGGAGTCAACAGTGAAAAAGAAACAGACAAAAATGTCTTTAGGATCCTGATAGAATTGACAGACAATAAGGCACATAAGTGTATGAATGGGTGGATGGACAGATGGGTGGATGGACAGATGGACAGATGAACAGATAGAGAAATCTTGCAGGGTAATAAGTGCTATGGAGAGAAATCTAGCAGGCAAGGAGGAGAGAGAATGTCAAGTTTAAAATGTGGTAAGAGAAATCCAGCTGAGAAGGAGACATTGGAGAAAGGACCTGAGGAAGGTCAAGGAATGGGGCATGTTGGGGTATGGGCAGGAAAAGCAGAGCAAAGACCTTCAAGGAGGAGCAGGTCTGGCCAGGCCTGAGCACCAGGGGACCATAGTGAGCCTGGAATGAACGGAGATGAGAGTACTAGGACCTACCTCAGGGGATAGTCATGAGGATTATGTGAATTACCTTTAATTACTTAATTGAATGACCCTTACCCTTACAGCAAGGGCTGGCATATGAAAAGTTTTAAGTTACACACACACACACACACACACACACATACATACATATAGGAGTATGAGATTGCAACCCACTCCAGTGTTCTTGCCTGAAGAATCCCATGGATGGAGGAGCCTAGCAGGCTATGTTCCATGGGGTCACAAAGAGTCAGACACCACTGAGTTGCTGAATGCATACATGCCTATTATTTTGACCATTATTTAAGAAGTATTTCTCATTGAACAAAGTTAAAATGCTATTTCTGATGTCAGTTTAACTTGGACCCATGCCCAGCACTGTTATTTTTCCTAATTCTCTGTGACTTAGCCTCATCATCCATAAAATGGGAGTTATTCCTTTAACCAGTATTTATCGAGCTCTTACTATATGCTATCATAATTCTAGACACCAGGGATTCAGCCAGAATAGACTTGCACACTATCACTGGTTGTTAAGAAATTCAGACACTCTCAGCCCCAACATCATGTCTACCTCAACCTCTACTTCAAGACCCTCTGGACTTCTCACAATCTAGCAAGAAAAAGGATGAAAGTAGAGCAGGGGAGGGGGGAGCATGCAGAACCTGCTCCAGCTCTCCTGCCTGCATCTGTGGATACCTGTGTGGTGAATCATTACTTGTATTCTAACATGGCCTCTGGAGTCAACAGTGAAAAAGAAACAGACAAAAATGTCTTTAGGATCCTGATAGAATTGACAGACAATAAGGCACATAAGTGTATGAATGGGTGGATGGACAGATGGGTGGATGGACAGATGGACAGATGAACAGATAGAGAAATCTTGCAGGGTAATAAGTGCTATGGAGAGAAATCTAGCAGGCAAGGAGGAGAGAATGTCAAGTTTAAAATGTGGTAAGAGAAATCCAGCTGAGAAGGAGACATTGGAGAAAGGACCTGAGGAAGGTCAAGGAATGGGGCATGTTGGGGTATGGGCAGGAAAAGCAGAGCAAAGACCTTCAAGGAGGAGCAGGTCTGGCCAGGCCTGAGCACCAGGGGACCATAGTGAGCCTGGAATGAACGGAGATGAGAGTACTAGGACCTACCTCAGGGGATAGTCATGAGGATTATGTGAATTACCTTTAATTACTTAATTGAATGACCCTTACCCTTACAGCAAGGGCTGGCATATGAAAAGTTTTAAGTTACACACACACACACACACACACACATACATACATATAGGAGTATGAGATTGCAACCCACTCCAGTGTTCTTGCCTGAAGAATCCCATGGATGGAGGAGCCTAGCAGGCTATGTTCCATGGGGTCACAAAGAGTCAGACACCACTGAGTTGCTGAATGCATACATGCCTATTATTTTGACCATTATTTAAGAAGTATTTCTCATTGAACAAAGTTAAAATGCTTTCTCCCAGGACTATAATTTCATTTCCCAAAACTCTCTCTTAGGATGTTTCAGTACCTCGGGGATTCCAGTGTAGCCTGTGCATCCTCACTCCTGCATGAGCATGGGCATTAGCCCACATCTCTGGAAATGTCCAGAGCTGGAGTGTCAATAATCCTTTCATACTCAGGACCTGCAACATTAGATCTTGAATGCTCTTTCTCCAAGGAATGATTTCTTGGTATTTAGAAATTCAAAGTTTGAGTAGGAATCCTTAATAATTACCCTTCGCATGTTGCCTTTGAGATTCAAGGTAAACTACGTTTTCTTTTTTTTTTTTTTTATTTTGATGGGGATGGGGTGGGGAGGGAGGGGAGCAGGTGAGCCACTTCTATTGATCTTTCATTTCTCTATTTTCATCCATCTGTGTTCTTCTGCCAGTGTGGGCCTCCCATCGCAGTGGCCTCTGTTGTCGCAGAGCACCGGCTCTGGGCGCATGCGCTCCAGAGCTCCGGCTCGGTAATTGGACACATCAGTCCAGCCGCTCCGTGGCACGTGGGATCTTCCCAGGCCAGGGATCGAACCGGCGCCCCTTGCATGGCAAGGTGGTGTCCTTACCCACTGGACCACCAGGGAAGCCCTGAACTACGTTTTCTACCACTCTGGTTTGCTGTTCTTGTCTTCTCTTCTTCCCTAAACATCCTGCCCACCCCTCTGGATTTACCCAGGGGTTTTACGGCTTCCCCTATGACTTCTAGGATGTGCTCAGCATAACCCCCAGGAATCCTCCCAGTCAGCAGTATTGTCTCCATGATAAGTATAGTATGGTGGCCCTGATCTCAGTCACTAAGTAGCTCCGTTTCTAGGGGGAGGTATTCAGTCTGTGATGACACAGAGTGTCTAAGGAATTGTCACATCTCAACTGAATCCCCCAACACACACGCACACACAGTATGTTCTGTCCCACAGATTCAGAGTACAAACATGGTCACATCATATTTCTTTCATTTCACTTGAATACTCAAACACTCTCATGCCCTATTAGCAAGAAGTGATATCTTGGGACTTCTTCAACTCTAACTAGTCCAAGGATCTCCCAGGAACTTATACAATGCAACAGCATTCAGCATCAAGTTGAAACGAATGGATGGATGGGCCCAGAGCGGCCACATCTTCTACCCAGCGTCACCGTGGGTACTGGTTCTGCCCGTTCCTTCCCATGTTTGTTCCTTTATTTTAACTGAAGTTACAGGTCTCTCCAAGGACACCCTTGTTCTCAGGAATTCTCCCCTGTATTCTTTCCACTGTACTAGAATAGCTGCCTCAGAAGAGCTATTTTTATGAACAATGCACTGGGTAAGACCTAGCCCTATGTCACAAACTTACAGTCTTGGTCCCAGATCCTCAGCCTAGCTGTCTCCTATCCATAATGTTGATTTTATTTTAAGAATCTCGTAACGCTTCTCTATCCTGGGTGTAATGAGTGTCCTCCACCTACCCATTCTCAGCATCTCTACTCAGCCAGACCTCAGGGAGCAGAACTTGGAACCTGGGCCTCATGTCTTCCAAAAGGCCTTGGGCTCTTATACAAGTCAGTGGCCATCCCCCTCCTCCCAAATCAATTTTCTCAAGTAACAGGAGCTGGATTGACAGAATTCAGATAGGCCCCAAACCCAGAACAATGGCTGCTTCTTAGCTCAACATTAAACCACTACAGAGGCCACTCAAGAAACAGCATACCAGGTGGATGAGCCTCTCTTGATAATACCTATACCCAGACATTTCAGATTAAAAAGCAAAGTCTGAGCGAAAAGTCAGATAATGCAGTTTGAACTATTTGTATCTGACACATTACTTGATATGTCTAAACATCACAATACATTTCATTAATCTCTTCTTTGTCTAATTTGGGTGAGCCCTGAAAGACTTGAGTAATTAAGATATGCAGACAGTGATACACAGATAGTGTAACTCTTCTTTAAATACGTTGATTCCTGACAGAGCTTTCAGAAAGATATTTTAATATAGAAACTCTAACCTTTCTTTTGTTAAAAATATTTGTGAAAAGCAAATTGCTAGCAGATGGAAGCCCTCAAGACCTCCTGCAGCAAGAGGAAAGCATCACCACTGTGGGTAAATGATGCACAGGGTCCAAAGGCAACAGCCTGCTTCGCCTCTGCTATGAAAGGAAGCGATAGCACCATGCGTTATGACTCTTGATTGTACATCACAGCACTGAGACGTAAGACTCTAAGATGTGCAATTTGAATAAGCCAGAAGAAACACATTCCACTCACCAGTACTGTTAAACAGTTTATGGAACTACACTTTGGGAGAGTCTGATCCCTGGCCAACAATATCCGTGACCGTCTTAATCTCCAGATTCGTCTCCGCATGTCTTTTAGTCTGGAGCTTATTGAAAAACCTCAATTTCCTCTCAGAGGGAGAACTGATTAGGAGTCAGCTCTGTCGGACTCTGAATCATGTCCGCCTGAGCCAGGGAGAGCAAACAGATTTTCATCTAAAGGGCCAGCTCTGATCAATAACGGATTCCACATCTACATCCAGCAGACAGCTGAAAGTAATGTCTGCGTAGGCAATGGAGGGATGTGCGCAGGCTGTGGTCTGACTCATTCACCTCCCTGCTCCCAGGGCTTTCAGCAGCGTGCAGCTCACAGAAGGCGTTCAGTCACAGTGTGTGAATGAATACATGGATGAACTAATTAATCTATCACCCCTGGCTCCTATCTTTGAACAAGTGCTGGGTTATAGAAGTTACACTGAACGAGGAGATGTTAGTTCTAAGGCTAACAACTACCTGGTTAAGTCTCTTTACCACCATGTTTCAATTTCCTTCTCTCTAAGAGGAATACAGCAGCATCCACCCTGATTAATAAGCAGTTGAAATAATGTGCTTTACCGAAAACAACCCAGCACCGAACATTTTTCTGTAGCTGAATCCATCAGTTCACCACTTTGCCGTCCAAGTCTCGGAATGAGACTTGCCTGTCTGACCTCAGCCCATCCTGGAGACATGATTTTCTCTCAGGTGCGGCCTCCTCCGGAATCCAGCCTCAGAAGGATAGAGAAGGACTTAGAGAAGAATAGGGATTTGCTATGAATAGACACCCTTTTTTAATGGATAAGCAAAAAAAAACCTAACTTTTTGGGCAAATTGCTAGCAGATGGAAGCCCTCAAGACCTCCTGCAGCAAGAGGAAAGCATCACCACTGTGGGTAAATGATGCACAGGGTCCAAAGGCAACAGCCTGCTTCGCCTCTGCTATGAAAGGAAGCGATAGCACCATGCGTTATGACTCTTGATTGTACATCACAGCACTGAGACGTAAGACTCTAAGATGTGCAATTTGAATAAGCCAGAAGAAACACATTCCACTCACCAGTACTGTTAAACAGTTTATGGAACTACACTTTGGGAGAGTCTGATCCCTGGCCAACAATATCCGTGACCGTCTTAATCTCCAGATTCGTCTCCGCATGTCTTTTAGTCTGGAGCTTATTGAAAAACCTCAATTTCCTCTCAGAGGGAGAACTGATTAGGAGTCAGCTCTGTCGGACTCTGAATCATGTCCGCCTGAGCCAGGGAGAGCAAACAGATTTTCATCTAAAGGGCCAGCTCTGATCAATAACGGATTCCACATCTACATCCAGCAGACAGCTGAAAGTAATGTCTGCGTAGGCAATGGAGGGATGTGCGCAGGCTGTGGTCTGACTCATTCACCTCCCTGCTCCCAGGGCTTTCAGCAGCGTGCAGCTCACAGAAGGCGTTCAGTCACAGTGTGTGAATGAATACATGGATGAACTAATTAATCTATCACCCCTGGCTCCTATCTTTGAACAAGTGCTGGGTTATAGAAGTTACACTGAACGAGGAGATGTTAGTTCTAAGGCTAACAACTACCTGGTTAAGTCTCTTTACCACCATGTTTCAATTTCCTTCTCTCTAAGAGGAATACAGCAGCATCCACCCTGATTAATAAGCAGTTGAAATAATGTGCTTTACCGAAAACAACCCAGCACCGAACATTTTTCTGTAGCTGAATCCATCAGTTCACCACTTTGCCGTCCAAGTCTCGGAATGAGACTTGCCTGTCTGACCTCAGCCCATCCTGGAGACATGATTTTCTCTCAGGTGCGGCCTCCTCCCGGAATCCAGCCTCAGAAGGATAGAGAAGGACTTAGAGAAGAATAGGGATTTGCTATGAATAGACACTTCGGTGATGAAATTGTTAACTCCTGCACAAAATTACATGGTGAACTTTACAATAACATAATAAAAGAAGAACATGAAAAATCTAAGTGCTGCACAGTGACATTTAGATACAAGAGGTTTGCAGAGGTATCTCCTTGACAACCAGAAGCAGCGTGGAGGGAGTGTAACCTTCTGTAGCCTGTTTCTGTCAAAACAAACTATCACATCACTACATCTGTTCTAGGTGGGGGCTGCTTTGGGTTTCACCAAAAAAATCAAATTTATTTATTACAGTAGATTTCATACTCTTGCTTAAATGATTCAGAAATGAACATCACGGGGACATTAGAGAATCACATTCAAACTTTTTAGGGCAGCATTCCAATTCCTCTGTGATCACACCTCATCCATCTCCCATTCTCTTTGCTCTGCTCGGATCTCTCCAAAGGCTTTCCATCCATGTGGAATAAAACCCCAATCCCTTATGACACTGGCAAAGCCTGGTGGATCTGGACAGACGTCACCTCCCGGCATCTGCTGCCGTGTTTCCCCTCACCTGCTCTTCTGTAGACGTGCTTGTTTCTTAAACAGTGATCTCCTCCCAACATGTTTGTCTATGCTGTGCCCGCATCCTGGTACACTTTCCACTTTCCGCCTCTCAAGTCCCTGTTGATGTGTCATCTTTTTTTTCTTTTTTTAATTTTTGGCCTCTTTTATTGTTTATTTATTTATTTATTTTCATCCATCTCTATTCTTTGGCCTGCGTGCCCTCCCATTGCAGTGGCCTCTCTCATTGCGGAGCACCGGCTCTGGGCGCATGCACTCCAGAGTGCTGGCTCATAATTGGACACATCGGTCCAGCTGTTCTGCAGCTTGCGGGATCTTCCCAGGCCAGGGATTGAACCGGTGCCCCTTGCACTGCAAGGCAGACTCTTTACCCACTGGACCACCAGGGAAGCCCCCTGACATGTCATCTCATCAAAGAGGACTTCCTCTGCATTCTCTTTGAATCAACAACTCCTGTCTATGGCCATACCACCCTGATTTTCTCTCAGGTGCGGCCTCCTCCCGGAATCCAGCCTCAGAAGGATAGAGAAGGACTTAGAGAAGAATAGGGATTTGCTATGAATAGACACTTCGGTGATGAAATTGTTAACTCCTGCACAAAATTACATGGTGAACTTTACAATAACATAATAAAAGAAGAACATGAAAAATCTAAGTGCTGCACAGTGACATTTAGATACAAGAGGTTTGCAGAGGTATCTCCTTGACAACCAGAAGCAGCGTGGAGGGAGTGTAACCTTCTGTAGCCTGTTTCTGTCAAAACAAACTATCACATCACTACATCTGTTCTAGGTGGGGGCTGCTTTGGGTTTCACCAAAAAAATCAAATTTATTTATTACAGTAGATTTCATACTCTTGCTTAAATGATTCAGAAATGAACATCACGGGGACATTAGAGAATCACATTCAAACTTTTTAGGGCAGCATTCCAATTCCTCTGTGATCACACCTCATCCATCTCCCATTCTCTTTGCTCTGCTCGGATCTCTCCAAAGGCTTTCCATCCATGTGGAATAAAACCCCAATCCCTTATGACACTGGCAAAGCCTGGTGGATCTGGACAGACGTCACCTCCCGGCATCTGCTGCCGTGTTTCCCCTCACCTGCTCTTCTGTAGACGTGCTTGTTTCTTAAACAGTGATCTCCTCCCAACATGTTTGTCTATGCTGTGCCCGCATCCTGGTACACTTTCCACTTTCCGCCTCTCAAGTCCCTGTTGATGTGTCATCTTTTTTTTCTTTTTTTAATTTTTGGCCTCTTTTATTGTTTATTTATTTATTTATTTTCATCCATCTCTATTCTTTGGCCTGCGTGCCCTCCCATTGCAGTGGCCTCTCTCATTGCGGAGCACCGGCTCTGGGCGCATGCACTCCAGAGTGCTGGCTCATAATTGGACACATCGGTCCAGCTGTTCTGCAGCTTGCGGGATCTTCCCAGGCCAGGGATTGAACCGGTGCCCCTTGCACTGCAAGGCAGACTCTTTACCCACTGGACCACCAGGGAAGCCCCCTGACATGTCATCTCATCAAAGAGGACTTCCTCTGCATTCTCTTTGAATCAACAACTCCTGTCTATGGCCATACCACCCTGAACACACCCGATCTCGTCTGAATTAGAAACTCCCACCCCAGCATCCTCGTTTCTCTAACCCTTCTAACGTTTTTCTTCTTTCCTCTTATACCACCTGACATTGTGTTATACATGCATGTGTCTATACATGTGTGTATTTATCGTGGCTCTCATGTACTGATTGCCCCTCCACCTAGGATACCTTCTCCCTTCATGGTGCTCAGGGAGCTCTGACCCTCAGGTATGAATGGAACTATCTAGGAGGAAAGGACAGAAGGTGGGAAGGAGGATCGTGCCAGAAAAAAAATTTGAGCAGAAAGGAATTGTGATAGGAAACAGGGAGAAGTAGAGAAATCATTTACTCTAGAAAAGAAGAGAGTGAGAAGGAAACACTGAGCAAGGGTCCTCACTAACCTCAGCCTCTTGTCTCAGACATGCATTTAAGTGTCTGTTTTGTCACCAGCCTCTATAGCTTCTCATCTCTCCTCTCCTCCCAACTTTCCATCGACCTAGATCTTTTTTTTATTTATTTTTTACTGAAGTATAGATCTACAATGTTGTGTTAGTTTTTGGTGTATGGCAAGGTGAATCAATCATGTATATGTGTCATTAAAATTCATCACTGAGGGGCTTCCCCTGGTGGTCCAGTGGGTGAGGACACTGCCTTGCAGTGCAAGGGGCGCCGGTTCGATCCCTGGCCTGGGAGGATCCCACGTGCCATGGAGCAGCTGGACCCATGTGTCCAATTACCGAGCTGGAGCTCTGGAGCGCATGCGCCCAGAGCAGGTGCTCTGCGACAACAGACACCACCGCAATGGGAGGCCCACAGGAGCCAAAGAACAAAGACGGATGAAAATAGAGAAATGAAAGACCAATAGAAGTGGCCCGCCCGCCCCCCTCCCTCCCCAACCCAACCCCCGCCCAAAATAAATAAATAAAAAATAAATCTTATAAAAAATAAAATAAAATAAAATTCATCACTGAATATTCAATGTAGTTTCCTGCACTGTAGGGTAGGACCTTGTTGTTTATCCATTCCATATGTAATATAAATAGTTTGCATTTGCTAATCCCAAACTCCCAAGATCTTCCTTATCCTTCATGATCAATTTAGGTCCCAACCCAGAGGCTCCTCTACCCAACCCCTCAGTTCATGTAGCCCTGAAGTCTTGGTTAGGTCCTCCCTCTAGCTTTAGCGAGATTTTTCTTTTTTCACGTTTTTTTTCTCTGACTAGAGAGTAAACCTCTTAGGAAGCAAAGGTGTATACTCTTTTGAGATATGTTTGAATCCTGACTCCAATGCTTAGTACTGTATTTCATTGAATCAAAATTGATGTAAGACACAGTACTATTTTTATATACCAGTAAAAATAGGAAAACACTGCCCATTAGCTATAGGACACCATCAAGTATAAAATGCATCCTGACTGCAGAAATCTGAGAATGTGAACAGGGTGCATCAATGAAAATGGAAGCTCTGAGACCTCAGACAAGACTTCTGTGAACTTCAGACTTTCCATTTATGAAAACCAGGCTTTTTCATTTATTCAACAAATATTTATTCGTGCTTAAATGTTACAATTTTTTTATTAAAAGGAATAGGGAACTGGCTCTGGTTAAGCAAATGGAAATTTACTTAAGGCAAGGTATTGGGAGCTCAGAAAGCTAAAGAGCGGCTGGAGAAGCAAGCCCCAGAGGAGCACGAGGCCTAGGAAACCAGAACCAGGGCAACAGCCGCCCTCCAGAGGGGTCCGGTGAGGACAGAGATGCTGGGGCTTAACACTTTCTGTTGCATTGGGTAAAGTCAGGAACCTCTAATGTATGGACCCTGCCCCCCGGTGTAGGGGTCCTGGCCGACCTATTCCCCTTTTGGCTTCCAAAGTGGGAGATGAGCACCTGAATTTTCCATCTATTAAAGCTACATAGAACAGGAGACAAAGAATTCCCCAAAGTGATTTGGGACACTCTTGGGAAGGCCAGGAAGGAGGAATGGATACTTTGGGGCAAAACAAAAAGTAAAAGACAAATTTCACAGTGAGTTCTTAACATATGTTTCCCAGGTGGCTCAGTGGGTAAAGAATCCACCTGCGATGAAGGAGACACAGGAGATTCGGGGTTGCTCTCTGGGTGTGGAAAGATCTCCCGGAGGAAAGTATGGCAACCCCCTCCAGTATTCTTACCTGGAGCATCCCTATGGACAGAGGAGCCTGGCAGGCTACAGTCCACAGGGTCACAAAGAGTCAGACACAACTGAAGTGAATGAGCACAAAGTATGAAATAGCCAGTGAAAGAGGTAGGCATTACCATATTTTTTTTCAATGGAGAAAAGAGACTGCTATGAGGGTAACTGGGAAAGACCTACTTCTTGGCTAAATCCAGTGAGCCATTCTCAGCCCTTATTTCACATGAACTGTCAACAGCTTTTGACAGAACTGGTTGTTCCCTCTCTGTGAGGCGTTTTCTTCACTTGGCTTTGAGAAGATCCTGTCCCTGTGGTATTCCTCCTCCCTACTAGCCATTCCTTCTCCTTTGCTAGATACTTCATCTTCCCAACCTTCCAATTCTGGCGGGTCCCGGGGTTCAGACCTCAAACCTCTACTGTCTACATTCACTCTCTTGAGGAGTCTATCTAATCTCAAGGTTTTCAATAATACTTATACACTGAAGACTGATACATTTATTTTTTCCAGTCAGAACCTCTACATTGAACCCCAGACTTAGACATCCAATTGATGTTTCAGGATATCCATTGAGATGTCTAATCACAGGTTCAAATTGATCATGTCTAAGTCTAATTCCTCATCTTCTCTCTGCCAAGCCCCTGCCCCATAATCTTCTTCATTTCAGACAGTGGAAACTCTATCCTCCCACAAACCTTGATGTTGCCTTTGGCTCCTGTCTATCTCTTACACCCCCTAGCTAATCCATTGACAAAACCAATGGACCTGAGCACTTCTGGCACCCCTACCACCAGCACCCTCATCCAAGCCAAACTCGTCTCTCCTGAACTATTGGAATAGCTCTCTAAATGACTGGACAGTTTGCTTCTGCCCCTACCCTCCCACATTCTGATTTCAGCACAGTGCACTGAGTAATCCTTTAAAAGCCTAGAGCCGATCATGCACCCCTCCTCAGACGGTTGTGATGGTCCATAAGGTCCTTACACAGTCTTTCTTCAACCCTCTCCTAACCTTATCCCCTGGCTCTCTCTCATGTAGCCACTCTGCTATAGTAGGATTTACTCCTCCACATTCTGCAATTGCTCTTGCCTCCTTCCAGAATGCTCTTTCTTCAAGGCTTCCATATGGCTTCCTCCTCCTCCATTTCAAGTCTAACAAAACACCATGTCACTATCAAAGTTAAAACTGCAATACCACCACTCCCAAACACACCCACGCAAAACCCCCTGCCCAGTTTCCCATCTGATTTCCTCTAGGCCACTCATGGCTATCTGGCATAGTCTACATTTTATCTACATGTGTGTTCCACATTAAAAAGTAAACTGTGAAGGTGAGGGTTTCTATTCATTGCTTACAGTGTTGCCTAGCACATAGTACACTCTCAATAAATAATCTTTGAATGAATCAAGTTGCCTAATCTTTCTGAATACTAGTTGAATAAATGTGACAAATAGCCCATGCGTACAAAATATAAGATTTTAAACCTAGTATTTGAGTTTTTTGAACTCAAACCTCTACTGTCTACATTCACTCTCTTGAAGTCATCTATCCAAGGTTTTCAATAATACTTATACACTGAAGACTGATACATTTATTTTTTCCAGTCAGAACCTCTACATTGAACCCCAGACTTAGACATCCAATTGATGTTTCAGGATATCCATTGAGATGTCTAATCACAGGTTCAAATTGATCATGTCTAAGTCTAATTCCTCATCTTCTCTCTGCCAAGCCCCTGCCCCATAATCTTCTTCATTTCAGACAGTGGAAACTCTATCCTCCCACAAACCTTGATGTTGCCTTTGGCTCCTGTCTATCTCTTACACCCCCTAGCTAATCCATTGACAAAACCAATGGACCTGAGCACTTCTGGCACCCCTACCACCAGCACCCTCATCCAAGCCAAACTCGTCTCTCCTGAACTATTGGAATAGCTCTCTAAATGACTGGACAGTTTGCTTCTGCCCCTACCCTCCCACATTCTGATTTCAGCACAGTGCACTGAGTAATCCTTTAAAAGCCTAGAGCCGATCATGCACCCCTCCTCAGACGGTTGTGATGGTCCATAAGGTCCTTACACAGTCTTTCTTCAACCCTCTCCTAACCTTATCCCCTGGCTCTCTCTCATGTAGCCACTCTGCTATAGTAGGATTTACTCCTCCACATTCTGCAATTGCTCTTGCCTCCTTCCAGAATGCTCTTTCTTCAAGGCTTCCATATGGCTTCCTCCTCCTCCATTTCAAGTCTAACAAAACACCATGTCACTATCAAAGTTAAAACTGCAATACCACCACTCCCAAACACACCCACGCAAAACCCCCTGCCCAGTTTCCCATCTGATTTCCTCTAGGCCACTCATGGCTATCTGGCATAGTCTACATTTTATCTACATGTGTGTTCCACATTAAAAAGTAAACTGTGAAGGTGAGGGTTTCTATTCATTGCTTACAGTGTTGCCTAGCACATAGTACACTCTCAATAAATAATCTTTGAATGAATCAAGTTGCCTAATCTTTCTGAATACTAGTTGAATAAATGTGACAAATAGCCCATGCGTACAATATAAGATTAACCTAAGAGTTCATGAAATACCATGCTTTGTAAACCAAGCTATGCTGTATAAATGGAAGGAAATTTGAGAACCTGAGTTCCAGGGTGGCCACATTTTGACACTCGGCTAATTTAGCAGTCGTTTATATGGACTGAAAACATACAAATTTGTTTTGCTACTTGCAGTACAAGTTGTTGTTGTTTACTCGCTGAGTCATGTCCAACTCTTTCATCACCGCCATGGACTGTAGCCTGCCAGGCTCCTCTGTCCATGGGATTTCCCAGGCAAGAATACTGGAGTGGATTGCTATTTCCTTCTCCAGGGGACTTTCCTGACCCATGGATCGAACCCCTATCTCCTGCTTCACAGGCAGATTCTTTACCACTAAGAAGCCCAAGTTAGAGACCAAAAGAATATTTCCTTCCCTCCACTGAGTTATATTTCCTATTCTCTTCTCACTACACCCTTGTTACCTGCTCCCCCAAACCCTACATGAAATAAAAAGAAGCTGACAAACACCTATAAAGCAATGTTACTGGATAATAATAATTGGTAGCATTTCTGAAAATGTAGTTTTAAAGCATACAAATATTTTAGGCTTTTATAAGAGACAATGAAGCATCCGGTGGGCTGAGCTAGGGGAGAAAGAGGAAGATAAATACAGTGGGATGGGAGTGCTGGCTGACCCCTGCCAAAGAAACACTTTCTGTAGCTGAACCACAGGCGCTAGCATCAAGCTGACTTCTTCCCAAGACAAACCAGAGGTACATTCATATGGTGTCAGCCTGCAAACAAAATGAGTGCTTGGACCTATCCCACCTGGTAACAAAACACCATGTCATATAAATTCGCATCCCCCTCCCAAACACACCCACGCAAAACCCCCTGCCCAGTTTCCCATCTGATTTCCTCTAGGCCACTCATGGCTATCTGGCATAGTCTACATTTTATCTACATGTGTGTTCCACATTAAAAAGTAAACTGTGAAGGTGAGGGTTTCTATTCATTGCTTACAGTGTTGCCTAGCACATAGTACACTCTCAATAAATAATCTTTGAATGAATCAAGTTGCCTAATCTTTCTGAATACTAGTTGAATAAATGTGACAAATAGCCCATGCGTACAATATAAGATTAACCTAAGAGTTCATGAAATACCATGCTTTGTAAACCAAGCTATGCTGTATAAATGGAAGGAAATTTGAGAACCTGAGTTCCAGGGTGGCCACATTTTGACACTCGGCTAATTTAGCAGTCGTTTATATGGACTGAAAACATACAAATTTGTTTTGCTACTTGCAGTACAAGTTGTTGTTGTTTACTCGCTGAGTCATGTCCAACTCTTTCATCACCGCCATGGACTGTAGCCTGCCAGGCTCCTCTGTCCATGGGATTTCCCAGGCAAGAATACTGGAGTGGATTGCTATTTCCTTCTCCAGGGGACTTTCCTGACCCATGGATCGAACCCCTATCTCCTGCTTCACAGGCAGATTCTTTACCACTAAGAAGCCCAAGTTAGAGACCAAAAGAATATTTCCTTCCCTCCACTGAGTTATATTTCCTATTCTCTTCTCACTACACCCTTGTTACCTGCTCCCCCAAACCCTACATGAAATAAAAAGAAGCTGACAAACACCTATAAAGCAATGTTACTGGATAATAATAATTGGTAGCATTTCTGAAAATGTAGTTTTAAAGCATACAAATATTTTAGGCTTTTATAAGAGACAATGAAGCATCCGGTGGGCTGAGCTAGGGGAGAAAGAGGAAGATAAATACAGTGGGATGGGAGTGCTGGCTGACCCCTGCCAAAGAAACACTTTCTGTAGCTGAACCACAGGCGCTAGCATCAAGCTGACTTCTTCCCAAGACAAACCAGAGGTACATTCATATGGTGTCAGCCTGCAAACAAAATGAGTGCTTGGACCTATCCCACCTGGCAGGCTGGGAATATATAATTATAAGCCCGCTGATAGCAATTGTACATGTTTCAGTAGATTAGGAAAAGCAACTAAACAGAGAGTAATTGAATTCAATGCAGCGTGTTAGGAAGGGGCTGATTTTCTGGCATTTGTGTTCCATTCAGGCACTACCTCCCTCTCCATCTTCGTGGCTTGCCTGTCCAATCAGACAAGTCAATTACAGAAGGACTCTATCTTCTTGTAAATGCAGTGGGGAGGAAGGATTATCACAGAGGAGCACCTGCCATGAGGCAAAGCTTAAGAAGACCTAGAAGGGAGTCCACCATCTTGCTAGGATTCACATGCTTCCCTTAGGAGGTTCATGGGCTGCCCGGAAGGCAGCCCGTGACCCAAGCTGGCCAAGGGAAGAACCCTGGGCGTGGGGTAGGGGTGGTGGTTAAGGGTCTCTGTGGGGATAACAGGGTAATTAGAGGGACCAATTATTAAGTGCTTAATTTGTATCAGAACGGTGCTAGGGACCTTGTAGGCATGCATCATCCAATCCCGTATTCACTCTAACCTAGTGAGGTTGGTGCTAATGTGTTCATTCTACAGGTGAAGAAAGAGGCTTGGAGAGGTGATGTGAGGCTTCCAATGTCACTCATGTGCTGGCATATAGGATTAAGAGACTTTTCATGATATGAAGCACTGGCTACCTGTTCCAGTTAGCACAGGTACTCTCATGCTCACACACACACACAAACCACACACATGTCTTTCTCTCTTTGTAAGAGACCTCAAAAGGATCTTGCTCATAAAATTCCCACTGCCTATGCACATTATGAGAAGAAGTAGCAGATGGGGCTGTACTTTCAATGATTTAGACTGGACTCTGTCTGACTCTGTGCCCCCTAGGAATATGCCTTAATGTAGCGGCAGCGAAGGTATGGTTTTTAAATCTGGGCTTTTATAAAGAAATATTGCCATCTGGTGGACACCTGCCCACACTTTTTAAAATCTCTGTGGAAAAAATCTCAAAAGCAAGGGGAAGGGTGATTATGTATTTTGTACTTGAGTTATTCTCTTTCAGCCTCAACTTTTTCAGACCCAGCTGTAGGTTTCTTGTATTGCTGTGTTATAGGCTTATTTTATTTTGTAGATACATGCTGGTCTTCAGAATTCACGTGCATCTAAAAGTAACACGACCACCTACAAATTCCTACCACCACCCTCCCATGCAAATCAAGCCCTCCTCTTGTTTTCACCATCTTTCTCCATCAGTCTGGAGGTTATTTTTGATACCTCCTTCCTCCTCACCAGAGCTCTCTGCCCTGCATCATACAGCCCCTCACTATGTCTCATCCATCCCATCTCCAGAATACACTTCAAACTACCTGCTTCTCTCTCCATTGCCTTGGTTACAATGCTGATTCAAACCACTGTCTCTTCCTTGAACTCTGTAATAACCTCCTAACTGATTTACTTTCTCCGTATCTGGGTCCCACCTACATTGCTAAACTCTCATATCACTCTTTGGCTGTTGTTCTGCATCCCAGCTCCACTTGCCTGCTTTTGCATTTATACAACATCCTTAGCAATTTCCTTCCTCAGGACCTTCACAACAATGCCTGTATTCACTCTAACCTAGTGAGGTTGGTGCTAATGCATTCTACAGGGGAAGAAAGAGGCTTGGAGAGGTGATGTGAGGCTTCCAATGTCACTCATGTGCTGGCATATAGGATTAAGAGACTTTTCATGATATGAAGCACTGGCTACCTGTTCCAGTTAGCACAGGTACTCTCATGCTCACACACACACACAAACCACACACATGTCTTTCTCTCTTTGTAAGAGACCTCAAAAGGATCTTGCTCATAAAATTCCCACTGCCTATGCACATTATGAGAAGAAGTAGCAGATGGGGCTGTACTTTCAATGATTTAGACTGGACTCTGTCTGACTCTGTGCCCCCTAGGAATATGCCTTAATGTAGCGGCAGCGAAGGTATGGTTTTTAAATCTGGGCTTTTATAAAGAAATATTGCCATCTGGTGGACACCTGCCCACACTTTTTAAAATCTCTGTGGAAAAAATCTCAAAAGCAAGGGGAAGGGTGATTATGTATTTTGTACTTGAGTTATTCTCTTTCAGCCTCAACTTTTTCAGACCCAGCTGTAGGTTTCTTGTATTGCTGTGTTATAGGCTTATTTTATTTTGTAGATACATGCTGGTCTTCAGAATTCACGTGCATCTAAAAGTAACACGACCACCTACAAATTCCTACCACCACCCTCCCATGCAAATCAAGCCCTCCTCTTGTTTTCACCATCTTTCTCCATCAGTCTGGAGGTTATTTTTGATACCTCCTTCCTCCTCACCAGAGCTCTCTGCCCTGCATCATACAGCCCCTCACTATGTCTCATCCATCCCATCTCCAGAATACACTTCAAACTACCTGCTTCTCTCTCCATTGCCTTGGTTACAATGCTGATTCAAACCACTGTCTCTTCCTTGAACTCTGTAATAACCTCCTAACTGATTTACTTTCTCCGTATCTGGGTCCCACCTACATTGCTAAACTCTCATATCACTCTTTGGCTGTTGTTCTGCATCCCAGCTCCACTTGCCTGCTTTTGCATTTATACAACATCCTTAGCAATTTCCTTCCTCAGGACCTTCCCACATGCTGTTCTCATGGGCTTAAATGCTCTTGACCTTAAAGTACTTGCATATCATCCATTCATTTTTCAGCCATGAAATTCGAAATACTTGACTTTCTTTTTTTTTTTTTCTTAATTTTGTATTTATTTATCTTTTGGAAGGTGGGGTGGGGAGGGAGGGGGATGGGCGGGCCACTTCTATTGGTCTTTCATTTCTCTATTTTCATCCGTCTTTGTTCTTTGGCTCCTGTGGGGCTCCCATCGTGGTGGCCTCTGTCGTCGCAGAGCGCCGGCTCTGGGCGCATGCGCTCCAGAGCTCCGGCTCGGTAATTGGACACATGGGTCCAGCCGCTCCGCGGCACGTGGGATCTTCCCAGGCCAGGGATGGAACCGGTGCCCCTTGCACTGCAAGGCGGTGTCTTTACCTACTGGACCACCAGGGGAAGCCCAATACTTGACTTTCAATGTAAATTAAGCCTCTAGTATTCTTTTTAAAAACATTTTGGGTTTTTATTAGAGCACATAATTTTTGTAATTATACATTTGTATATTTGTTTTTTAAAAACACATTTCCAATTCCTCACCAACATGAATATAAGTTCCATGAGGGAAAGAGCCATATCTGTTTGGTATAACCATTGTATCTCTGGTGCCTAGCAGAGAGTTTTATGCATAGATTTAAAAAAAAAAAAAAAAAGAAAGAGAGATTGAAAGCTTATTTTGACCAATGTTACTTCTATTGTTAATAAAAGTATCTCACTTTCCTTTAGCACATGACTTACTCAAAATGTTGTTACCACTTTACTAAAGAGGATATACAAATGGTTCTAAGGACCGAATGTTTTTGTCCTTCCAAATTTTATGTGTTAAATCCTAACACCCAATGGGATGGAATTAGGAGGCAGACCTTTAGAAGATAATTAGGTTGTGAGGATGGTGCCCCCCTGATAGGATTAGCGCCTTTATAGGAAGAGGAAAAGAGTTAGTCCTTTCTCTGTCATGTGAGGGTACAAAGAGAAGGTAACCCTCCATTAACAAGGAAGAGGGACTTTACCAAGAACCCAACCATACTGGCACCTAATCTCAGACTTTCAGTCTCCAAAGAGAAGGTAACCATCCTGCAATTTCCTTTCCTCAGGACCTTCCCACATGCTGTTCTCATGGGCTTAAATGCTCTTGACCTTAAAGTACTTGCATATCATCCATTCATTTTTCAGCCATGAAATTCGAAATACTTGACTTTCTTTTTTTTTTCTTAATTTTGTATTTATTTATCTTTTGGAAGGTGGGGAGGGAGGGGGATGGGCGGGCCACTTCTATTGGTCTTTCATTTCTCTATTTTCATCCGTCTTTGTTCTTTGGCTCCTGTGGGGCTCCCATCGTGGTGGCCTCTGTCGTCGCAGAGCGCCGGCTCTGGGCGCATGCGCTCCAGAGCTCCGGCTCGGTAATTGGACACATGGGTCCAGCCGCTCCGCGGCACGTGGGATCTTCCCAGGCCAGGGATGGAACCGGTCCCCCTTGCACTGCAAGGCGGTGTCCTTACCAACTGGAACACCAGGGAAGCCCAATACTTGACTTTCAATGTAAATTAAGCCTCTAGTATTCTTTTTAAAAACATTTTGGGTTTTTATTAGAGCACATAATTTTTGTAATTATACATTTGTATATTTGTTTTTTAAAAACACATTTCCAATTCCTCACCAACATGAATATAAGTTCCATGAGGGAAAGAGCCATATCTGTTTGGTATAACCATTGTATCTCTGGTGCCTAGCAGAGAGTTTTATGCATAGATTTAAAAAAAAAAAAAAAAAGAAAGAGAGATTGAAAGCTTATTTTGACCAATGTTACTTCTATTGTTAATAAAAGTATCTCACTTTCCTTTAGCACATGACTTACTCAAAATGTTGTTACCACTTTACTAAAGAGGATATACAAATGGTTCTAAGGACCGAATGTTTTTGTCCTTCCAAATTTTATGTGTTAAATCCTAACACCCAATGGGATGGAATTAGGAGGCAGACCTTTAGAAGATAATTAGGTTGTGAGGATGGTGCCCCCCTGATAGGATTAGCGCCTTTATAGGAAGAGGAAAAGAGTTAGTCCTTTCTCTGTCATGTGAGGGTACAAAGAGAAGGTAACCCTCCATTAACAAGGAAGAGGGACTTTACCAAGAACCCAACCATACTGGCACCTAATCTCAGACTTTCAGTCTCCAGAATTGTAAGAAATAAATGTCTGTGGTTTAAGCCACCCAACCCTTGTTATTCTGGTATAGCTGCCTAGACTAAGACAAATGGCAAATAGGCACATGAAACGATGTTCAGCATTATTAGGTATTAATAATCTCTCCACTCATATCTACTCATATCTTTTTAATTGAATTATCCGTCACAGGTGTACCAAACTATATGTCTTTGTCAACTGCTCATGTCTATTCTAGTCATTAATTCCTTTTTTATGTACAACCAAAGGGTCCACTGATGTGTTCTACAAACAAGAGTTGTTCTTTCCTCTAAAACTGCAAACAAAGCTTCTAGAACAATTTTTTCAATTTGAGGGTCCAAACTCATTAGTAGGCCAAGAAGCCCACTGAGTGGATTGCAACTAGCACTGGTATAAAGGATAAAATAAAATACCTACAAATAATGTTTAAAATAGTGGCATTTTTATCTCCACTAAACAAAAACCTATCTTTTTCTTCTCTCCACATTTCCACCGCAACCTCCAGCAAGGAGAACACTTTTTTCTGACGTCTGAGAGGAAGAACATTTCCACCTCAACTTCCAGGCCACTTCATAGTTACCCTAAAGAGCGCACTTGTTGTTGCTCAGCCACTCAGTCGTGGCCAACTCTTTGCAACCACATGGACTGTAGCATGCCAGGCTTCCCTGTCCTTCACTGTTTCTTGGAGTTTGCTCAAACTCATGTCCATTGAGTCAGTGAAAAGGAAAGAGGTAGGTGCCAATCCAAAAGGTTGGGGTCTAATCCATACTAAAGAGGATATACAAATGGTTCTAAGGACCGAATGTTTTTGTCCTTCCAAATTTTATGTGTTAAATCCTAACACCCAATGGGATGGAATTAGGAGGCAGACCTTTAGAAGATAATTAGGTTGTGAGGATGGTGCCCCCCTGATAGGATTAGCGCCTTTATAGGAAGAGGAAAAGAGTTAGTCCTTTCTCTGTCATGTGAGGGTACAAAGAGAAGGTAACCCTCCATTAACAAGGAAGAGGGACTTTACCAAGAACCCAACCATACTGGCACCTAATCTCAGACTTTCAGTCTCCAGAATTGTAAGAAATAAATGTCTGTGGTTTAAGCCACCCAACCCTTGTTATTCTGGTATAGCTGCCTAGACTAAGACAAATGGCAAATAGGCACATGAAACGATGTTCAGCATTATTAGGTATTAATAATCTCTCCACTCATATCTACTCATATCTTTTTAATTGAATTATCCGTCACAGGTGTACCAAACTATATGTCTTTGTCAACTGCTCATGTCTATTCTAGTCATTAATTCCTTTTTTATGTACAACCAAAGGGTCCACTGATGTGTTCTACAAACAAGAGTTGTTCTTTCCTCTAAAACTGCAAACAAAGCTTCTAGAACAATTTTTTCAATTTGAGGGTCCAAACTCATTAGTAGGCCAAGAAGCCCACTGAGTGGATTGCAACTAGCACTGGTATAAAGGATAAAATAAAATACCTACAAATAATGTTTAAAATAGTGGCATTTTTATCTCCACTAAACAAAAACCTATCTTTTTCTTCTCTCCACATTTCCACCGCAACCTCCAGCAAGGAGAACACTTTTTTCTGACGTCTGAGAGGAAGAACATTTCCACCTCAACTTCCAGGCCACTTCATAGTTACCCTAAAGAGCGCACTTGTTGTTGCTCAGCCACTCAGTCGTGGCCAACTCTTTGCAACCACATGGACTGTAGCATGCCAGGCTTCCCTGTCCTTCACTGTTTCTTGGAGTTTGCTCAAACTCATGTCCATTGAGTCAGTGAAAAGGAAAGAGGTAGGTGCCAATCCAAAAGGTTGGGGTCTAATCCATACTGAGTCACTTTTTAATGGCTGCCTCCTCTGCCCCCAGCATGCTCCTCTATTTCATGTACTTTTGCACGGTGGCATTCGTACCTTGGGCACAATTGTGCCTATTGGAGGTAGGCTGAACAATGCTTGTGCTCTGCACTGAGCTTTTTAGTCTGAATTGTGAGGTGGGTGAGGCAAACAGCCTTTCTCTCCTCGCAGCAGGTTAGGTGAGTGGATTAGAACCTGCTGCACAGGCTTCACCCTTCTAGACTCAGCCAATCTCCACGTGGAGCAGGAAAACCCCTGTTGGTTTCTAGAACCGACACTCCAACACAGCTAACCAGACATCCCTGTTCTTGTATCAGATAAATCCGGTTTTCTGTTTTCTAATTGGCTACTGAAATGTGGTTCCATTTGCTGGGAACCTTGGAGGTCTGGGCACCAAAATCCCACTGCAAACTCCTAACAGGGAATCCCTGGGACTCTGATAATAAAGAAATCATATATATCTCATGGATATTTTAAAACTTCACTCATTTGCTGTTAAGACATTAGGCAAGTTTTTAAATCTCTTTTAGTCTTGCATTTGTAAAATAAGGTGATAAAATCTGGTACCTCATCCATAAAGTAGAGATGACAATAATACTTATCTCATGGGGAGGATTTGGATTTCATCAGATGATGCATGTAGAACTCTTAGGACAGTGTCTTGTGCACAGTAAGAGCTTGATAAATATTGGCTACTTGTCTTCCTGTTACTTCCTTCCAACTTTAAAGCAACACTACTTTACTGTATAACAATACATATGTGTGATAACTAGAAATTTAGTCTGAGATACTTCTTACCATGGGTAACAAAGCAAGTAAAAGCTGATGATCAGTGATAAAAATACAAGAAAATAAAAATATGATTTGAGGGACAAGAAAGTTAAATGAGACATATTCTAAGGGCCAAGAGAAAACAGGAAAGAAAAAGAGCCGTGATAACAGAGACCCCCAAACAGTGTGTGATCTCATTCTCAATTCAAGCAATACAGCTTCACAGATAAGTAACTCTCAGAAAATCAGAACCTGATCCTACCACCATCCAGGGTGGAACCATTTTTACCTATCAAATAAGCATACCCATAGAGAGAGTTACTGGTATGTGAAAAAGACAAAGTTGATTGAACACAGAATTGCCTCTATTCTTTCCCCAAATCTACACTACAATAATATTCAATGGGAAATAAAAAGGTATAAGTAACAATAAAAAGGCAAATGGGAGAGAAGACTAAAGCAGACAAGAAATAGAAAGTATTAATAGATGAACAAGTGACAAGGCAATTGACTTAGCAAAATCAAACTGAAATCTAAATGTCTGTGAAGGATAGAGGGATGAGAATAGAAAGCTGGTTTATTCCACCCAAGCCCAGAGAGGCTCAGAATCAGAAGCATGGAGCACTTTTGAGAATAGTGATACAAAACAGGGCTGAAAATAGGAAGATTGACTAAACAAAACAGCCACATCTCTCCGCTTCCTTTCACTGCCACCTCCCACCCTAACTCTTTTAACATCCTAACAGGGAATCCCTGGGACTCTGATAATAAGGGAAATCATATATATCTCATGGATATTTTAAAACTTCACTCATTTGCTGTTAAGACATTAGGCAAGTTTTTAAATCTCTTTTAGTCTTGCATTTGTAAAATAAGGTGATAAAATCTGGTACCTCATCCATAAAGTAGAGATGACAATAATACTTATCTCATGGGGAGGATTTGGATTTCATCAGATGATGCATGTAGAACTCTTAGGACAGTGTCTTGTGCACAGTAAGAGCTTGATAAATATTGGCTACTTGTCTTCCTGTTACTTCCTTCCAACTTTAAAGCAACACTACTTTACTGTATAACAATACATATGTGTGATAACTAGAAATTTAGTCTGAGATACTTCTTACCATGGGTAACAAAGCAAGTAAAAGCTGATGATCAGTGATAAAAATACAAGAAAATAAAAATATGATTTGAGGGACAAGAAAGTTAAATGAGACATATTCTAAGGGCCAAGAGAAAACAGGAAAGAAAAAGAGCCGTGATAACAGAGACCCCCAAACAGTGTGTGATCTCATTCTCAATTCAAGCAATACAGCTTCACAGATAAGTAACTCTCAGAAAATCAGAACCTGATCCTACCACCATCCAGGGTGGAACCATTTTTACCTATCAAATAAGCATACCCATAGAGAGAGTTACTGGTATGTGAAAAAGACAAAGTTGATTGAACACAGAATTGCCTCTATTCTTTCCCCAAATCTACACTACAATAATATTCAATGGGAAATAAAAAGGTATAAGTAACAATAAAAAGGCAAATGGGAGAGAAGACTAAAGCAGACAAGAAATAGAAAGTATTAATAGATGAACAAGTGACAAGGCAATTGACTTAGCAAAATCAAACTGAAATCTAAATGTCTGTGAAGGATAGAGGGATGAGAATAGAAAGCTGGTTTATTCCACCCAAGCCCAGAGAGGCTCAGAATCAGAAGCATGGAGCACTTTTGAGAATAGTGATACAAAACAGGGCTGAAAATAGGAAGATTGACTGAAAGTCTTTATAAGGAGCACTTAGACCGCCACATCTCTCCGCTTCCTTTCACTGCCACCCTCCCACCCTAACTCTGGCAGAAGACCAGAGATGTTATTAGAGAAGATCTGAGATTCTTTTAGAATGCAAGTTCCATGAAAGGTTTCATCTGGTTTGATTTCTAGTGGACCCATAACACCTAGGATTATGCATGGCACAAAATGCAAAAGGCCTACTTAGGATAAATATTTGTTGAATGACTAGAAGATCGGTTGTACAGAAAGTATGATGTGAGTCATAGTTAAGGACAAGGTGCTCAAAACACAAAGCCAACTGAAAAATCTAGATTTAAAAAATATAACAACAACAACAAAAATGAAACTTTAGGCTCTTTGAATAATAGTAGCCAGACTTAAACCTTCTTCACCTGCAAGCACTGCGTCTGATCCTTTCTGGTATATCTGACTAGCCCAAGGAAAGAGACCTACAGAAACCAATAGAGATCTGCAGGCAGACGGAAGAGACCAGATGTAAGCTACATCACCTACTGCAGCCACACAACAAACCTTGCACACACACACAGAGACAGATGTTCCAATCAGAATCAGCCAAGGATCAGTAAATGCCTGAGGAAGGTTGCCAACACGAAAGACAGATTATAAAAAGAAAATACATTTTTACAGAGAAAAAAAACAGAGACAATGAAAATAACAGAAAAAATTTCAAAAAAATCATTAATACTTTTAAAGAAATTGCATCCTGGACTTCCCCTGGTGGCCGAGTGGGTAAGGACACTGCCTTGCAGTGCAAGGGGCGCCACTTCGATCCCTGGCCTGGGAAGATCCCATGTGCCGCGGAGCGGCTGGACCGATGTGTCCAATCACCGAGCCGGAGCTCTGGAGCGCATGCGCCCAGAGCCGGTTCTCTGCAGAGAGAGGCCACCGCGATGGGAGGCCCACAGGAGCCAAAGAACAAAGACGGATGAAAATAGAGAAATGAAAGACCAATAGAAGTGGCCCGCCCACTCCCCTACCTCCCCAACCCGACCCCTGCCCAAAATAAATAAATAAATAAATCTTTAAAAAAAAAAATAGAAATTACATCCTTATAACCAAAATATTTATTATTAAAAAATAAAGTGTGTGTGGTTGAGGACAAGGTTGAAAAAGAAGAAATTCAGAGAATAAAAGAGGTTTTCCTTACAATTCCAAGAAGACAAAAACAAATGTCAGTAACAATGGACATCATCAGAATATACATATCTTGGGGAATTTATAATAGGAGATGCACTTTCAGAGAAAAGTATGGCCCCTCGTAGAATTTAATTGGAAAAATTCATAAGTATTAGTCATATATATGAGTATGCAATACCATTAATATGCCACAGTAAAATATATGTACAAAAAATGATTCATATATTTATAAGAAACACACAAATAAAAAGATACACCACAGAACTGGAATGCTTATCTGTGAATAGAAAGGGAATGGGAATAGGAACAGGGTAAAAAAAGGTATAAATGGAAATTCAATTAAAAAAGAGAAGACCCTGGAACAGATTGATAATGAGAATAAGTCAAGAACTGAGAATTACGATTAGCTGAAGTTTCTGCACCTGAGTTAAAAGACAGTCATTTTATTATTCACAATTATCCTGGTTGGAAATGAGAAACCCAACATGCACTAGTATGAACAGACTAAAAGGAATGTACTGGCTCACTGCAAAATCCAGGGGTAGTTTTGCTTCAGGGAGAGTTGGATCCAGGTATTCAAATGATGTTTACAACTCTCAGCTCTCCTGTGCCAAAACTTAGCAACTGAACCATTTCACTCTGTTCATGAGCTTGTATGTTAGGAATTCAGGAAAGTCTCAACTAGACACTTCATTTCTAATCCCCTTGGCTTCAGGTGGTATCTAGTCAGGGCCAGAAGTTCCTCTTCCACAATAGCTTCTTCATTCACGTATCTGGTGTGCTGATAATCTTTGTCCCCCTTCCTAAGCACTCGCAAACACACACACATGGATACACAAACACACACACACACACATAGAGTGTGCTGGGCTTGGTTTTCACTCAGTTGCTATTTCTGTATACTTATAGTAAAGAACTTAGCCCATCTAAAGTTCTGTATTTCCATCATCTTTGGTAATTCAAACTGTACTGATGGAGCCTCAGGAAATAGTCATGGTCTTGAAGTTACTGTTCTGGGTCCATAGTTTAGTCTCTAACTAGGTTTAATGGGCTTCATAGAGTAGAACTAAATATACACAAATCTTGGCTGAGAGCAGACCCATGTTCTTCTGAAATCAGAAGGCCTGTGGGCAAAGTTCAGCACATTTAAAATTATAATGTGTTGTACAGATATGAGAGCTTATTAACAGTCGTGATGTGTCTCTGCATAGGAAAGCTCCCTTCTTTTCAATTGTCATTCACTCTAAAAATTGTCTTCTCATATCGAAGCCATAGAAGGTATGGACATTATTGTTTATTTGTTGGTATTAGGAGAGGAAAGGAACACAATTACAGGTGCCTCCCCTGGAGAAGGGAATAGCAACCCACTCTGTAATTCTTGCCTGGAGAATCAGCACAGAGGAAACCTGGCAGGCTACAGTCTATGGTACTGCAAAGAGTCGGATATGATTGAGCAACTAACATTTCATTTCTTTTTTTTTTTTTTTTCATTTTCTGGGAAGAGTAATCTGGCCTCATTACGGTGGGTTGGGACAGAGTAGATCTGTGATCTCTAAAGATTTTATTGTGTACTTCATCAGTACAGACTTTGAATCTGTAGGCCAATATATATGGTTTTATTTATATATTATATCCCTGAACTATTGTACTAGCAAAAAGGAAAAACACAAAATAAGTGTAACTATTAAGTTCAGATACTTTTATCCTGCCTGGACTGTCTTAAAGACAAGTCAGAAAGACCAGCGGGGAGGCTTTTGCAATTATCACATGAAGTTTAAGAAAATTATTCACTTGTCAAGCATGTTGTTAGGACACTAACTAATTAATTTAATCATGATGGTAAATATAGTACCCTAACCTTTCTCTTTTAGGAGGAGGAATAAGCTTGCTGTTATGGGCCAGATATGTTAAACACTGGTCCCAGTGATACCAGCCTATGAAAAGAGGTCAAGGTGGCAACTCCATTGTGAGACACAGTTATTATTTGTAAAGGGCTTAGAGCCATAAGATTAAGAGGCAAGGTCAAAGGCAAGATTCATTATGAGTGCCAGGTTCCTCAGTTCCAAGTAGATTCCAAAAATGTGACCTAATCTACCAACAGCTTCAGCAGATTTTCAAAGAGAGGACTAAGTAAAAGGCCCTCAAATTGCAAATGAATACGATTTTATGTATGCCCTTCTAGCCTTGGGATAAGAGCCTCAGCAAAACTTGTTCGTTTTCCTTGCTGGCCATTCAAAGCCTCCCATGATCTGACTCTGGTCTAGCTTTCATTCATTCATTCATTCACATTCACTCATTCAATATTTAACGAGCAGTATTACATTATATTATTATATTATAGCTGAAGACACAGGAGTAAACTAAACAGACATAGAAGTTCTCTCATATAGCTTATGATCTGATAAGGGAGACAGACAATAAAAAAATAAACATACAAAATAATGTTATATAACGATAAGTGGAAAAGAAGAATAATGTGTGGTTTACACTGATGGGAAAGCCGCTGCTTATAATCTAGATGGAGCAAAAGAACTGGCTTTATCTTCCTACCTGAAATAACAAAGTTCAGTTCAGTTCAGTAGCTCAGTCATGTCCGACTCTTTGCAATCCCATGGACTGCAGTACACCCAGCTTTTCTGTCCTTCACCATCTCCTGGAGTCTGCTCAAACTCATGTCCATAAGTAAAAAACAGACAAAATGTATGAAACAGCCGTTTGGAAAACACTGTACCTCAGGTGACAAAAGGACGGTGATCCTTGAAAGATGGAAAACAGATGAAGGGAGCTGACTTCTCTGCAGGTGTTTCCAGGCAAAGCAGAGAGCGGGGAATTCAGGAGGAGCTGGTGGGCTCCTTATGTCAAAGAGATGGGGACAGGAGCTCAGGGAGATCAAGGCAACTAGGGTTCATGGGAAAGAGCACGAGACAGAAGAGAGATGAACAGAAAGAGAAACCAGAGACTAACTGAGAGTCCACCCTGGAGTATGATGATGACTATGATGAGTGATGATGAACTCATTCAGGTGAAGCAGCTACTCAAGGTCAGGGAAAAACTGGCTGTGAGGATCAGCCATAACAGAGCCTGATGCTGACGCAGGACCAGGACCAAGAATGTTGTCTCTTCCCACCAGCCAGGTTGGAAAACCTCAAGACTTACAGATCATTGGGTAGATGAACAGTTCACCTTCAGTAGGGAGAAAATATAGCCCTAGAGTGATAACCACTCTAATCCCACCACATTAATCTTAAAAGCAAGACCTAAAAGGATAAATTTGGTTCTGGTAACTTAGCTATATTCCAGAACAAAGATCAAGGGTATTTATAGCAATACAAAAATATCCAGCACAATTCATCAGAAACCTCTGGAAGTAGATCCATGCCCAAACTGGTAGTAAGATCAGACACAACTAATAAATACAAGAAAAGATGCTCAACCTTCCTAGTAATTAAGGAAATAGGAAGAACACAACATTAATACATCTAGAGAGTGTTTGCACAGACTATGGTCAGAACATTCTTGAAATGAATGCACCTTTATTACATTCAAATTTTGAATGGGGTATATAATTCACAGGGTACTCTCAGGTCAAAGATAGTCCATATTTTTTATTTTTAGAAATACTGAGATAATGAAATAATACCAACAATGATGCCAGGATTTTGTACTTAAATTGTGGCAGTGTGGTTGGTATTAATTATTCTATTATGTCAGTATTTCTAGAATAATACTGGTATACTAGAAAGAAATTGCATTTTAATCACATTTTTTTGAGATTACCCTACACTCTGGAAAAAAAAAAAAAAAGAACATTTTAGATATTTTGAAAACCATGCAGTGTAAATTGGAGTCACAGAGGTTGCAGGCTTGGTATTTTCCGTTCTCACCAGAATATAAGGCTAAATGAAATTAACAGGTCTGTTATCAGAGTGCCAGAGAAAATACTTTCCATTCCCATCACAGCTTAGCTCACAGATCCACACAGTGGACTGTGTCTGAGTCAAAACCCAGCAGCATGGGCTATAGATGGACCGATAATCTAATCAATCAGACTGCTTCTCTTTCTGCCACTGCAGGGGCCTTAGATTTTCTTCAGGGAAGGTCTGGGGTGCGTGGTTGACAAAGCAAATGTTTCTGTTGAGCCATTTAATTGCTTAGCATCTGCGCACATTCCACATCGGGGCCAACATCCAGCTCTTCCGGCCAAATTCTGGCATGGCCAGACTGGCACTGGCTACCCTTGCTTGTGTGATTTCTATAACTCAGGGTGTTCATGCTGGGTATTGCTGATGGTGAAGAAGAAACATCCCAAACCTCCTCTGTGTACCTAGAGGCCAGATGGATTACGCAGGAAGGGGAAGCTATAAGGAAAATGAGAGAAGTGTGTGGTGGAAGAATGAGCAGAGTGAGAGATCTAGATCTCCATCTAGTCCCAGCTTTGCCCCTGGGAGCTTGCCACTCTCCAGTCCTCCACAACTGCCCTGGCTTGCTGTCACCTCAGTCTGGGTGGATCCTTTGGGAGCCCACCCCTCCTTCCAGGGATAATTTATTTTGGCCAGAACGTCCCCAATCATTTTATCTTAGACCAGCCAGAAGGAGAGAGGGACCTCAGTTCTCCACCTAGTCCTTGCTCAAGTGGAACAGCATCTAAGCACAAAATGGAGAACCTGTTATTTCCCATATCTCATTGAAAGAATGAGAAGGAACAGCTGGAGGAGAAAGAACAGGGGGCAAAGAAGGAGGAGGCAAAGGAAGAAGAAGAACACATACAGCCTCTGTGCTGTGTTATCCTAAACACTACTCAGAACTGGGAGTAGTTCTGAGGCATTTTAAAATATACAGACCGTGTTTAGGTTTTGTGTTTTTTTTAAAGAAAATTCAGATATATTAAAGTCTGAAGAGTTAGTAAAATCTTTGCTGAAGTTTGCCATATTGAAAAAGTTTTCTAGTCTAATGGTCTACACCAGGGATTACCACCATTTTTCTCTGAAGAGGCAGATATATATTTTTAGGCCTTGAGACCCATAAGGTTTCTATCATAACCATTCTTCTCTGTGAGTAAAAGCTGTCAAAGACAGCAGATAAATAAATGGGTGTGGTGGTGTCCTGACAAAACTTTGTTTACAAAAACAGCTGATGGTCTGGCCCTGCTGGCCACAGTTTTCCAACCACTGGTTGACAAAGTACCTTTTTAATTCTTTTTATAATATGAAAAGATATATGTGGGTGTGTATAAAAAAACTCACATTATTCAAAGAAAAGCTATACTGTCATGATGAAAAAGAAATCATGCAATATAAAATGAGCATATGTAACCCCAAACCCTACCACCTTGAGAAAATCACTACTGACAATTTGCCAAACATCATTGCAGATTTATTTATACAGACATTTGTGCTTATGTGTATATGCTTTTTTATACATGAATGGGAAATTCTATGCATGGTCTTCTAAAACTTGCTTTTTATGCTTAAAAATATAATGGGGCATCTTTTCAAGTGAGTATATTTAGATCTACCTCTTTTCAAAGAGTGCTTTGGATGGAGGTACCATATCTTCTCTGTTGAACATTTGGGCTGCTTGAGAACCTCACGGGTTGGGTTTTCCTTGATAACCTCTACATCTCTACTTCCTAGCTGACCACTGAATTCCTACAATGATGGGAAATTTTGCTAATTCTTGAGCCCACATACTTAACCTCTATACAACAGTGCCTGGGACTTTCGCTTTCCAGAGTTTAGAGAGCCTAGCTCTATAATAAGCCAGAAAGCTCATTTGGAGTTAGTAATCAGCTCTCTCTAGTTAGTGACTCAATTTTGGGCCACTCCCACCCAGGCTTCTGGAGGCTTCCATCCACTTGAGGATGGAACTGCACTGAATTGACTGCTGATCTGTAGTCATAGTTTGGGTCATAGCTCCTGCCTGTGCCCATACACGTTCCAACAAGTTACTTGGGGATTTCCAAGATTGTGGGTGCTTCTCTCTCTGACCTAACTTCTACATGAGAAGATGGTAGCCTCTGACTGAGCAGAAAAACCAGTTTGTGAAACACTAACCCAGGTAACCTTTTCAAAGGAGGCAGCCCTCCATAACTTTTAAGGCAGGTTCAGACAAAGAGTGTGACCATGGGCATTAGGATAAATAACGTCTTTAGGAAGCAGCACTGATATCCTAGGTAAATTGTTCTGAAGTCTGTGGAGACCTGATCATTCACAGACTGGCTGATCTACCTCATGTTTTCAACTTTCTTCTCCCATCTCTTTCTGACTGAGCCTTTGGTTAGGGTATTGTCATTGAACATTGAGTGGAAGTTTACGGATGTAGAGCGTCACCTATAAATTGCAATTAAGTTGAAAGATCACCTGACCTGAGTTAGAAAACCATTTGTCTTGCTTGATTCATGAGGCATTATATAGCAGAGAAAGCCATTTCTTTTTAAACAATGAAAACATCTTTTTAAACATTTAAATATTTCTTTTAAAACATTTTTTAAATTTCAAAGAATTGGAATTTCAGAGACCATTGTAAATCTCTTTACTTTAAAGACAAGCAACAACCCCATAAGGTGATGTGCTTGCCCCAAATTCACACAGTTAGTGGCAAAGCTAGACCTTAATCTCAAGGGCCTTGTTTCATTATGCGTAAGATTTTCCTTCACTATGCAGCTACTACTCTTTCATAGGCAACTGATTCATTGATCTGTCTCAAGTCCCATTTGGAGGGTGGAAAATAGTTGGATCAGAAAAATAGAAAGGGAAAGAAAAGAGAGTTTCAAAATCAGGAGAAAGAAAACATAGGAAATTAAATAGGTTCATCGTATAGGGAGGCAAAATACAACCAAGCATTGCTCAGGTGCCCCGTGGAAAACCAAGAGGTCAGGCACTCCTTGGTTGGACTGCATATGCCACATATGACTGGTTATAATCTCAAGTGAGATCTTGCAGATAACCTACCTATAGTGTGTGCTATGGAGCTTCTCCCAGACCCCCTGTTCAGGGCACACCTGTTTCTGAGTTATTGGGAATACTGGCCGACCCCTCACAGCTGTGTCCATCAGTGAGCCCTGCTGTCAGGGAACTGGTTTGTCCCAAGCTACACCTCTTCCCAGGAATGTAGGATATGGAGATATAGAGGCCCAATACCCTATCCTCAATGTGGTCTATTTCTGAAGAGCCTCCCACCTCCAGTTCCCCCGGGACTGCAGGTCCAGCCGTAACTGCGTTGAAAGGCAGCATCTTCCTGCCAACTTCATTTGCTTCCAGGTATATCTTTTTAACTACTCGTCAATAAGCCTTCTTCATGCAAAATGTTTCCAGGTAACTCACACTTTGTGTGTATCAGTCAGTGTCAGAATTGAGAAGAAAATTCAGGGTTCCTGCCCTATCATTTGTTAACCTAAACCATTCTCAACTGCTTCTTGTAGCTAAAGCTCTTTATGTACAATGTGGCATGACCCATCCTCCTACAAGATGGCCTCCCAAGCTATGGGCTGCTGGCCACATGTGTAGTAGACAAGATGATTTTGGTGGTCCTTGACTGTACTGGCTTTCATTGTAACAGTTCCTATCTTAGCTTGGGTTTCCCCAGAAGCAGACCCTGAGATTAGAACTCAAATGAAAATGATTTATTAGGCCTACATCGGTGTCACGCAACCTGTAAAGTGGAACACAAGTGCAATCACACAGGGCCCTGTGCTTGGCTTTGATACCCTGTTGCCATCTTGAAATTCTAAATAGTTTATGAACATTTTTGAATCTTGTACCAGGCCCTGCAGATTAGATAACGGATGCTGGTTAGGATTTACTATAGGGCAACTGATTCAGATTTAAGTCCCATTTGGAGGGTGGAAAATAGTTGGATCAGAAAAATAGAAAGGGAAAGAAAAGAGAGTTTCAAAATCAGGAGAAAGAAAACATAGGAAATTAAATAGGTTCATCGATAGGAGGCAAAATACAACCAAGCATTGCTCAGGTGCCCCGTGGAAAACCAAGAGGTCAGGCACTCCTTGGTTGGACTGCATATGCCACATATGACTGGTTATAATCTCAAGTGAGATCTTGCAGATAACCTACCTATAGTGTGTGCTATGGAGCTTCTCCCAGACCCCCTGTTCAGGGCACACCTGTTTCTGAGTTATTGGGAATACTGGCCGACCCCTCACAGCTGTGTCCATCAGTGAGCCCTGCTGTCAGGGAACTGGTTTGTCCCAAGCTACACCTCTTCCCAGGAATGTAGGATATGGAGATATAGAGGCCCAATACCCTATCCTCAATGTGGTCTATTTCTGAAGAGCCTCCCACCTCCAGTTCCCCCGGGACTGCAGGTCCAGCCGTAACTGCGTTGAAAGGCAGCATCTTCCTGCCAACTTCATTTGCTTCCAGGTATATCTTTTTAACTACTCGTCAATAAGCCTTCTTCATGCAAAATGTTTCCAGGTAACTCACACTTTGTGTGTATCAGTCAGTGTCAGAATTGAGAAGAAAATTCAGGGTTCCTGCCCTATCATTTGTTAACCTAAACCATTCTCAACTGCTTCTTGTAGCTAAAGCTCTTTATGTACAATGTGGCATGACCCATCCTCCTACAAGATGGCCTCCCAAGCTATGGGCTGCTGGCCACATGTGTAGTAGACAAGATGATTTTGGTGGTCCTTGACTGTACTGGCTTTCATTGTAACAGTTCCTATCTTAGCTTGGGTTTCCCCAGAAGCAGACCCTGAGATTAGAACTCAAATGAAAATGATTTATTAGGCCTACATCGGTGTCACGCAACCTGTAAAGTGGAACACAAGTGCAATCACACAGGGCCCTGTGCTTGGCTTTGATACCCTGTTGCCATCTTGAAATTCTAAATAGTTTATGAACATTTTTGAATCTTGTACCAGGCCCTGCAGATTATATAACTGATCCTGGTTAGGATGTACTCCTAACCAGTGGGAAGTAAGTCCTGGAAGGGTAAGAAGGACAAGCAAGAATGTGGCATCAGGTCCCATAGAAGTGGGGAGAGAATTTGGCTCGATCTTGTAGGCAGCCCGGCCAACAGCGGAAATCCACCCTGACGTCATCCCAACTGAGGGCAAAGGAACTGGAATACTTATACAGCTATAGTCTTTAGACACTGTTTAAAGGCTGAGGCGGGGGTGGGGGAACATCAATCCCCAGGTACTCCCAGCTGCTCTGAGAGCCTGCAAAGTAAGTCCTGCATGGTGTTTTGACAATGAGATGCAGGTGCCAGGCATGAATGATGGGAATGAACCCACACCTGGAGCCAATGTGCAGGAAACTGGAGAAGGATCAGAGGGGATAGGGCAGTGTATTGACGGATAGCAACTGCTGGAGTCAAGGATGTACTTGTGATCTAGAGTGACAGAGTGATGCTAGTTTATCAAAGTCATGATTTTACCCGTAAAATGGCTAACTACAAGCATCATATATGTAAGAAATCACCAAAGTAAGCCAATTGAAAATATAAATTAAAAAAATGATACAGGAAGTATAATGATATGTACATAAAATGTGAACATCTGGGGTTTAGAGATAGCAGAGAAGAAAGAACACTGGCTTGAAGAGTTGTGGGTAAAAGCATGAAGTCTGGAGCCAAACTCTTTGGGTGGAATTCTGCCCTTGCCACTTAGCATGGCTTCACCTCCTTGAGCCTACCTGCTAGGGTGGTTAGGAGGATTAATAGAGTTAATATATGTAAAACACTTACAGCAACATCTGCTGGGAAGTGTTAGCTCTTAAGATTCTTGCCTTGCTCCTGACTAGATCAGTGTATCTCAACCTATCTGTGGGATTTTATTTTCAATCTGTTTCAGCTGATGCTTTCCTCCAACATAAATACAAAATGGATAATGAGAAAAATAAAAGAGACAAGGCCGTATTTTTAGTTATTAAGTTCAACAGGCAGGAAAATTACTGAAATTGCTACTTTAAATTTTGACCTACTCACCTTCAGTTTCTATGCTTATCCTATCCCAGAGAGGTAATAGTTCCCAGAGGGCTCCTGCTCGATGGACCACACTTTGAATGATACTAAATTAGAAAAGCTTTAATAGGCCCCTTAAATTCTTGGCGCCTCAGTTTCTGGATGAGATTACATACATGAAAGCATTGACTAACTTCTAAAAATGCTCCAGAAATGGAAATTAGTGGTAGGGCTTTAGGAGTCAATTCTGTAGTCCGTGTCCAAAAAGTACAGTATATGATGGTGTTAGTCCCAGTGGGCATCATGCTGCTCTGTTTAGCATGTATCCTGGACTGTCAGTGTCTGTGAATCAGTCAAGCATTGTACAAAGCAAGGAATACCGAGCTCCCCTGGCAGGCTGTGGCTTGCGCCCCAACAACCACTGCCATCCACAGGTTGCAAGGACCAGTCCTGGGGCAAGGCATCCAACCACTGATTTCCTAAACCCACAGCCCCTCTTCTGCTGATGATCAAAGATTTCACCTGAGAATGATACTTGAGTAGGGGTCAGGAGGGAAGAAAGGCAATGTTCTCCCTGCAATCCTCAGCTCCTTGCTTCCCTAGGCCTCACTTGTCTTTAGTTGGTGAGGCTTAACACAGAGATGTCCTTCATCAATGCATTAAGACTCCACTTCAGGTATGCACTCGGCCCACACCTGGCTCTAAGTGACCTCCTTTAGCTTCTTCTATCTCCACCCTGTCAAAGAAAGCTGATACCCAGGAGCATGTAAGAAGTCTGCTGAGCGCTCAGATTTCTGCACATCCATCTTTTTGACTCTTTCTGGACTTCTTGATGGTGAGTTCCCCCAGTCTGAATCATCTTTGTGTCTCTCCCGTCACCTTCGTTGCAAATGCTTGGCACATAGCAGGGGGACTGGCTGTGTATATGACTATACATGGAAGTTCATGGGAAATAGAAGTGGGTTTTCAAACTACCTCATCCTGAATCCATCCAGAAAAGACTAAGCAAATATAATTCATTAGCAGAATTCGGCCAGGTGCTGGGCATTTGGAAACACAAATCTTAGGGTGAGAGATGGAGGGGAAGCTCACGATGGGTGGATGTACTTCAAAGTCAACAATCCGCAGTTACAGCTCCATTTTCTGGGAAGCAAAATCTCTCGGTGGCCCCAGGGCCCTTTAAATTTTACTGTGACTGTTTTCTTAAGAAATTCCTGGAGTAGAGCCTAACTTTTGTGTAGGGGGTTGACATATTCCTGGCCTTAGGGACAGTTGGCAGAAGGGTTGCCAAGAGTTCGAAAGGGTAGGAAACTACTGAGTCAGAGCCGCCCCGTGGAGGGTCTCGAAGTGCCCCCACCCCCGCCCCGCAACCCCGAGCGCCCTAGACAAAGCTTCAGGGAATTCGAGGAAGGGACCCTGAAAGAGTGGCCAAGGCTGCCAGACGTTTGCGGGACTCCAGTGCTCCCGACCTCTTCCCTCTGCTGGCCCAGACTCGACCCAGGTTCGGCAGCCGAACCAGGGAACAGCCAGGGCGTCTGGGCAGGAGGGAGGCGGGCCGGGCCGGGAGGAAGGAGTCCGGGGCCGCCGCTGCCCCGCCCGTCGGGCTGTCCGCCCCGCCTACCCGGAGCGAGGCGGAGCCGGCCCCCGCCCGGAGGAGCAGGAGGAGGAGAAGAGGTCGGAGTCGTCTCCAGGAGCCCTTAGAGACTGAGTCCGCGGCGGTGGCGGCAGGGGCAGCGCACCAGCAGGCGGGTGAGCGCCGAGCGAGGGGCGCAGGTGGCAAGTCTGGTCCCCGAGGGGACGGGGGCGCAGCGCGGGGCGTCCGCTGGCCAGTTCGGAAGCCGCCTCCTAGTTCCTGGTGTTGGGAAGCGAGATGGAGGGAGGGAACGAAGGAAGGAAGGAGGGAAGAGTGTCCCGGAGGGCGGGGACTGGTCGGGGCTCTGGGCGCGGGAGACCGCGATGGGGGTGGAGGGCGAGGGACGCCGAGCCCCGGAGACGGACGGCGCGCTCGCCCTCGACGGGCGGCGGCTGGAGGGCTGGGGAAGCTGGGGGTCCTGCGGAGCCAGGGCTGGGGCTGGAGCGGGATGAGAGGTCTCCCGGCTCGCTGGCTCCCCGGCCGGCCGCCGGCCGTGCGCCGGGTTGGGGTTGGGAGGCTCGGGGGTTCCTGGCTCGCTCCCGCCGCGGCGGTGCCAGGTTTGGGAGGAGGGCGGGCAGCTGGGGGAGACCGGGGCGCCACGCCCCTCTTCCCTACTTTCTTCCGCTCTTTCTGGGGACTAGGCGGCGGGTGCGCAGTCCTGGAATCCGCTTGGCGCTGGGGGACCGGCGGGGCAATAGCGGGTCCTAGCGAGGACCCGGAGCGCACACCCCGCGAGGGACCCGCGAGCAGTGAGTGGCCCGGAGACTATTTGCAGATGGTATGAGGAGGTGAAGAGTCGGACTTGAGTCTTGCGTGATTTTTTAAAAAGTGTTGCCCCGACACTTAACTGCATGGATCAGAATGACTTCCCCAGCGCACCCCCCCTTTTTAATTTTAACCAGGGCATATCAATTAAAGCTAATTTTAAATTGCTGCCGCTGTAGTCGCCCGACACACACTCGTTCCTTCTGTGTCTTGTAAACTTGACTTAAAACCATTCATAACTTTCGAAAAGGACCTCGTGATTCACGTTAAATCCCCGCCGTGGAGTGCAACTTTGGACAACTAGAAACTGAGTGAAGGAACCGCCGAGGCCTGTTATCTTGTGGTCACCCCTTGTCCAGACGAGGTTGTATACAAACAAGCGCCCAGTGGAGGAAATGGCCAAAACCGGCGAGAAGGGGGGTCCCGGCGCCCACGTGTCAGGGCACGTTTAATGGCTGCTCTGAGTGGAAACTAACCGGAATGTATTAGACCTTGTGGAGTCGGGCAAACTTCACATGATTAGTTTCCTTCCCATCAGTTGTTTCCTGTCCCCCACCCCCACCCCCACCCCAGCGCTTGCGGACACTGTTTATATTTCCTGGGTCGGCTGTAGCTTCGCCTGAATAGATTGGCTGGAAGGGCTCTTTTGGACATTGTCAGAGACGGACTGTGTCCTTGTGTTCTCTGCTTTAAAAGCGGAGTTTGGCTTTGTTTTATTAAGTGCTCGTCACCACACTGCACCATTGCCGGTACTTCTCAGCCCTGCGCGTAAATTATCGCAGGATGGCGGCCCTCACCTAGGAGAACCAGGAAGGCAGGCAGCGCTAGAAAGGACGGGGTTGAGTTTGACTGTTGCCAAAACAGCCCCATTCAAGTAAAGAGCTGTTTTGATTCTTAAAAACAAAAAAGTGTATTGACAGCAGCCATTTTTGGGGAGACCGGGGCGCCACGCCCCTCTTCCCTACTTTCTTCCGCTCTTTCTGGGGACTAGGCGGCGGGTGCGCAGTCCTGGAATCCGCTTGGCGCTGGGGGACCGGCGGGGCAATAGCGGGTCCTAGCGAGGACCCGGAGCGCACACCCCGCGAGGGACCCGCGAGCAGTGAGTGGCCCGGAGACTATTTGCAGATGGTATGAGGAGGTGAAGAGTCGGACTTGAGTCTTGCGTGATTTTTTAAAAAGTGTTGCCCCGACACTTAACTGCATGGATCAGAATGACTTCCCCAGCGCACCCCCCCTTTTTAATTTTAACCAGGGCATATCAATTAAAGCTAATTTTAAATTGCTGCCGCTGTAGTCGCCCGACACACACTCGTTCCTTCTGTGTCTTGTAAACTTGACTTAAAACCATTCATAACTTTCGAAAAGGACCTCGTGATTCACGTTAAATCCCCGCCGTGGAGTGCAACTTTGGACAACTAGAAATCCGAGTGAAGGAACCGCCGAGGCCTGTTATCTTGTGGTCACCCCTTGTCCAGACGAGGTTGTATACAAACAAGCGCCCAGTGGAGGAAATGGCCAAAAACCGGCGAGAAGGGAGGTCCCCGGCGCCCACGTGTCAGGGCACGTTTAATGGCTGCTCTGAGTGGAAACTAACCGGAATGTATTAGACCTTGTGGAGTCGGGCAAACTTCACATGATTAGTTTCCTTCCCATCAGTTGTTTCCTGTCCCCCACCCCCACCCCCACCCCAGCGCTTGCGGACACTGTTTATATTTCCTGGGTCGGCTGTAGCTTCGCCTGAATAGATTGGCTGGAAGGGCTCTTTTGGACATTGTCAGAGACGGACTGTGTCCTTGTGTTCTCTGCTTTAAAAGCGGAGTTTGGCTTTGTTTTATTAAGTGCTCGTCACCACACTGCACCATTGCCGGTACTTCTCAGCCCTGCGCGTAAATTATCGCAGGATGGCGGCCCTCACCTAGGAGAACCAGGAAGGCAGGCAGCGCTAGAAAGGACGGGGTTGAGTTTGACTGTTGCCAAAACAGCCCCATTCAAGTAAAGAGCTGTTTTGATTCTTAAAAAAAAAAAAAAAAGCCAAAGTGTATTGACAGCAAGCCATTTTTTCAATAAACATATGATTCACACACAGATAAAAGTTTTAAGTAATCAAACGTTTTACAGAGACTTCAATGATAAAAGGACTTTGGGATCAACTGTTCAGTTCCTTTGCCTTCTCTAACAGTTAACTAGCACCAAAAAACCCTGGTTTAAGTCCAAAAATTGCTGAACAGTCTATAAGGACTGAGTCTTCAGGCCTTATGAAAAAAAAAAAATGCAGTCATGTTTTTACTGTTTTTAACCCAGGTAATTCAGGAAGGTTTGAATCCATACAGCATGTAGATTTTCTACAAATATATTCAAATGTAAATCTGCTTCTTAAGAAACCAAAAAGATGAATACCATAAAAGTAGTGTAGCAGACTCCCGTCTCACTTGAAAACCTAGCTCTCTAACAATGAGCTCTGCAGTGCTGGCTTGTGTTGTCACTTGTTGAAGGACCAGGGGTGGTGGTGTCCAGTGGTGACAGCAAGGAGGAGCATAGAGCACTTGAAGAACGATCAGATCAGTTTTGTTTTTAATGTTGAAAACCTCTCTCTGAGAGAAAAAATATTTCAAATGTGGAATCATGTCATTTATTGTGTTGGATTTATGTTTGGTATTTTTTAAGTTTTATATGTCAGCTTAAGCTTAATTTGGAGTCTGATTTGGAAGAGAAGCATCTTAACAGTGGTTTGAGATATGGCTTTGGTTCTGGACAGATGTGGATGGGACTATCAATTATTTAACTGTTTTCTGTCTGATTTATGAAATGAGGATGAGAGTTGGTCTTGAGGGCTTTTGTGAAGGTATATGAAACAAGTTTTGGAAAACACTGTTTTTTTGCTTTAAAAGCGGAGTTTGGCTTTGTTTTATTAAGTGCTCGTCACCACACTGCACCATTGCCGGTACTTCTCAGCCCTGCGCGTAAATTATCGCAGGATGGCGGCCCTCACCTAGGAGAACCAGGAAGGCAGGCAGCGCTAGAAAGGACGGGGTTGAGTTTGACTGTTGCCAAAACAGCCCCATTCAAGTAAAGAGCTGTTTTGATTCTTAAAAAAAAAAAAAAAAGCCAAAGTGTATTGACAGCAAGCCATTTTTTCAATAAACATATGATTCACACACAGATAAAAGTTTTAAGTAATCAAACGTTTTACAGAGACTTCAATGATAAAAGGACTTTGGGATCAACTGTTCAGTTCCTTTGCCTTCTCTAACAGTTAACTAGCACCAAAAAACCCTGGTTTAAGCCCAAAAAATTGCTGAACAGTCTATAAGGACTGAGTCTTCAGGCCTTATGAAAAAAAAAAAATGCAGTCATGTTTTTACTGTTTTTAACCCAGGTAATTCAGGAAGGTTTGAATCCATACAGCATGTAGATTTTCTACAAATATATTCAAATGTAAATCTGCTTCTTAAGAAACCAAAAAGATGAATACCATAAAAGTAGTGTAGCAGACTCCCGTCTCACTTGAAAACCTAGCTCTCTAACAATGAGCTCTGCAGTGCTGGCTTGTGTTGTCACTTGTTGAAGGACCAGGGGTGGTGGTGTCCAGTGGTGACAGCAAGGAGGAGCATAGAGCACTTGAAGAACGATCAGATCAGTTTTGTTTTTAATGTTGAAAACCTCTCTCTGAGAGAAAAAATATTTCAAATGTGGAATCATGTCATTTATTGTGTTGGATTTATGTTTGGTATTTTTTAAGTTTTATATGTCAGCTTAAGCTTAATTTGGAGTCTGATTTGGAAGAGAAGCATCTTAACAGTGGTTTGAGATATGGCTTTGGTTCTGGACAGATGTGGATGGGACTATCAATTATTTAACTGTTTTCTGTCTGATTTATGAAATGAGGATGAGAGTTGGTCTTGAGGGCTTTTGTGAAGGTATATGAAACAAGTTTTGGAAAACACTGTACCTAATTCATAGATAATGTTCAAGATTATTATTGAAGCTGATATTTCATCAGCTGACTCTGGCAGCCAGCCATCAGATAAAGGAAAAGATGGCAGTTTGAACCTTCTGGAAACATAGAACCATAAATAAGGTAAAGAAGGCATCAGAGTTTATAGATAGAGATAAACAGACCTTCTGAAAATGCTAGAGCACTAAAACTCCAAAGAAGTTGCCTGGTTTTATAGGTATGTAGAGCTAGTTAGCTAGCTGTCCATCTGTTTGTCTAAATATCTAGTATTTGTGTACATGTGTGTGTGATATTCTTCCCACAGCAGTGTGAATAGTTATGGTTACTGGAGTAACAGTTTACCTGGGCTTTTAGTGTGAAGTTATAGTTGTATAATATTTTTAGCACCAGGCAATCATTTTAAATTTAAAGAGAATTTGCATTGAAAATAGCTATGCTTATTAGCCCAGGGAATGCTGTTAAACGGAAACAGATATGTTTGTCTTTTACCTGGTATAATTTTTAATTAAAGTATGAAGAAATGTGACCCAGGGTATCCAGTTATTTTTCGTGTATTGGTGTCCAGTGCTAACAGATAAGCCATAAGAAATGTTTAGGGATTATAAACAGCATTATTTAAGAGCAAAAGAGAAACCCTTGTAGAAATGTGTAGGTTTATTTATTTATTTATTTTGGCCACTTCTGTTGGTCTTCAGTTTATCTATTTTCATCCATCTTTGTTCTTTGGCCTGTGTGGGCCTCCTATCACAGTGGCCTCGCTCGTCACCGAGCACCGGCTCTGGGCACATGCGCTCCAGAGCTCCGGGTCGGTAGTTGGACACATCGGTCCAGCTGCTCCGCGGCACGCGGGATCCTCCAAGGCCAGGGATCGACCCGGTGCCCCTTGTGTTGCAAGGCGGTGTCCTTACCTACTGGGCCCCCAGGGAAGCCCTAGGTTTATCTTAAGAGATGTTTGAAATTTGGGTTTGCATGCAGACCTAGTTGGTAAATGTTTTATAAAAGCATGGTGACTGATGGTAAATTTTTGTGAGACTGCGTGTCCACTTAATTCTGGGAGTTTACTCATCACATCACTGACTCATTTGCAGAATTTTTAAAAAATGTTTCCATCTTTAAAACAAACCCTTTTAAGTGCCTGTTGTTTTCTTAACACACCTCAGGTGCATAGGATTGGGCCGATTGGAATTGTACTTCCTGTCACATGACTTTTTATTTTACTAATTTTTCCATAGGAACTCAGAGATCATGCTTATAATGTTTTTAAATAACTCTAAGGGGTACAGCATTAATATGAATCGTTTCTTGCCTATGACATTATACTCTGAAGCAGCGGAGGACTTGATTGAATAAATTATTGATTCCTTTCACTCTTAGAACATCTTAGCACAGTGATGGATTCCCGGCTCATGCTTCTAGGTGTGTAGCGTGTGGGCAAGTCACTTAATACCTCTGTGCTTCAGCCAGGTGTTGGAAGGAATAAATAAGTTAATCTCTCTAAAGCACTGTGCCTGACCCAGCTGATGCTCACTAAATATTAGCATTAAATTATTACTTGTTGAAATTTTCTAAATGTTACGAGCATGCATCGTTTTTGGAAGAAGAGAACACCTGTATGAAATTTTAATGTTTCCCCCAAATCTAAAAAAAGCTCAGTAATTTATAAAGTCCTGTCAAGCAGTGCTCAAGAAGAAATTACCATCAGGCAATTGTCATTGTATCTTTTAAACGTAAAGGGGATTGCAGTGTTAATTTGTTCAGCAAATTAATTCTTCTGGATCTCAATCTCTTTTTTCTTTCTTATTAGATACTTGAGAAAAAAAAATTGATGACCCATGAAATCCACCTTAGGTTAAGTTGAGGAAGGGCAGAGTGCCCAGTTACAGTGCATTATTACAATTACAACTAATTAAAGAAAAGTTTAACTATAATAGAAAAGAAAGTACAGACAAATGAGTGATAGGGATTGGGGTGTTTCTCCCCATATTTTCTCCAATGAGCATGTATAGAAAATAAAAAATAATCCAAATAATCCATTTGTGTAACAATCAGTAAAATCTGATTCATTTGCTGTAAATAGCAGGATTTGGGTTTCATTTTAGGAAAAAACCCCACCCGTTTGCATAGTAGTTGAAGGCTCTTGACTTACACACGAGAACTGTTTAGTAGGAAAAGGAGAGGAATTTTGTTTCCATCTTTAAAACAAACCCTTTTAAGTGCCTGTTGTTTTCTTAACACACCTCAGGTGCATAGGATTGGGCCGATTGGAATTGTACTTCCTGTCACATGACTTTTTATTTTACTAATTTTTCCATAGGAACTCAGAGATCATGCTTATAATGTTTTTAAATAACTCTAAGGGGTACAGCATTAATATGAATCGTTTCTTGCCTATGACATTATACTCTGAAGCAGCGGAGGACTTGATTGAATAAATTATTGATTCCTTTCACTCTTAGAACATCTTAGCACAGTGATGGATTCCCGGCTCATGCTTCTAGGTGTGTAGCGTGTGGGCAAGTCACTTAATACCTCTGTGCTTCAGCCAGGTGTTGGAAGGAATAAATAAGTTAATCTCTCTAAAGCACTGTGCCTGACCCAGCTGATGCTCACTAAATATTAGCATTAAATTATTACTTGTTGAAATTTTCTAAATGTTACGAGCATGCATCGTTTTTGGAAGAAGAGAACACCTGTATGAAATTTTAATGTTTCCCCCAAATCTAAAAAAAGCTCAGTAATTTATAAAGTCCTGTCAAGCAGTGCTCAAGAAGAAATTACCATCAGGCAATTGTCATTGTATCTTTTAAACGTAAAGGGGATTGCAGTGTTAATTTGTTCAGCAAATTAATTCTTCTGGATCTCAATCTCTTTTTTCTTTCTTATTAGATACTTGAGAAAAAAAAATTGATGACCCATGAAATCCACCTTAGGTTAAGTTGAGGAAGGGCAGAGTGCCCAGTTACAGTGCATTATTACAATTACAACTAATTAAAGAAAAGTTTAACTATAATAGAAAAGAAAGTACAGACAAATGAGTGATAGGGATTGGGGTGTTTCTCCCCATATTTTCTCCAATGAGCATGTATAGAAAATAAAAAATAATCCAAATAATCCATTTGTGTAACAATCAGTAAAATCTGATTCATTTGCTGTAAATAGCAGGATTTGGGTTTCATTTTAGGAAAAAACCCCACCCGTTTGCATAGTAGTTGAAGGCTCTTGACTTACACACGAGAACTGTTTAGTAGGAAAAGGAGAGGACCTTTTGGAAGTTTTTAGGTTTATCTTCTTAAGAGATGTATGAACTTCAGGTTGGTGTGCAGACCCACTGAACAACCAGTTCACCAAGTGTGACTTTATGGAAACTGTCACTCCCCTGATCTGTCGTGTCCCAGCCCTGCCTGGAGGAGCTGTGTCCATTCAGCACCTGCCGCTTGTCAGAGGCCTCCACAATGGGCACAGGAAGACATGCAGGACTTAGTTTAATGGGAAAGGTCAGTAGGTAAAAAATACATACTTACAGCACAATCATGCAATTCCGTTGTTGGAGCTGTATGCACGTCGGGTCCCAGTCTAATTCATGATCTTGCACATCCTCACAGCATTCCAGGTGAGGCAGTCAAGGCTCCCTGAGTAGAGAGATGAGACTGTCACCTGGAGTTGATCTGATTCCACACTCCACGTGCTGAGCACTCTTCTGGCGGCTGCAGTGGAGGTGCATCCGGCTGAAAGTGCGGTGGAGGGGAGAGGGCTTTGTGGAGAAAGTATTGTTTAGAAGCTATAAATCAAACCTAGAGAAACTTGAGACGAGGGCTCCAGTTAGAAGTGAAATGAGCCACCTAAGGAGAACTACCTGTACCTTGCTGTTGGGTTTACCCCTCTGTAGCCGTAGAAGCTGAAGCTTCCAGAATTGCCTCAGGGACCCAGCAGGCCGGAAGGGATCTGTAGAGTTGATCTCTCCATCCCTGGACTCCCAGAGAGGGCCTTGGGAGAAAGGGAGGGCACTGGCCGAAAGTCCTGCTCTAGGACAAGCTCACTCCTCCCACTTCTATCTCGGAAATAAAGAGATGAGGACACAGGGCAGAGGCTGGAGGTGATTTGACTGAAATTACTTCTAGATGGATTATTCCGTTTAGTGCGGAGTCTCTTGAAGATCATTTCTAGTGTCACTTAAATGTCTGGTTTATTGTGTCAAACTTTATTGGGTATCATAAAAGTGCTTAGCTGGGAGTGTCTGGTTGCCATCCTCTGACAGGGAGGGTTTTTGTCTTCTTTTAATGGGTCTGCATTTCAGAGGGTTACTGTGTAATAAAAATGAGGGTGTTGTAGACTACTGAGACTTTTGATATTTTCAACTCCGCTGGATAATTCGTAGCTCAAAGAAGAATTTCCTTTAGGTCTGCTTTAGTGAATCAGTTGCTAAGAACCCTTTGTCATTTTCATGTTTATTTATTGTAAGCAGGTGACTTTGGGGCCAGTAGGTCAGGAGGTCGTATATTCCATTTGCTTTCTTACAGAATAGACTATCCTTCCCCTTGCAGTCAGTATCCCGTAACTGACATAGCATCCCTCTGGTTGACTGAGGAGAGGAGCGTAAGTTCTGATTTAACTGGAATTAGTGTCATCACCAGTGCTCCTCGGAGAGGGCTGTGAGTCAGTGGTCATCGCAGTACTCACATACCATGTACAGAGAATTGTCTTCAAACCCGATGGCTGTGTGCAAACCCACATGAGCCCATGGGGGTGGCCTCTTAACTTTACCCATGTAGAACAATCAGGCTTTCAGTTAGTTGCAGATGCCACCAGCCAGGGATTCCCTGGTGGCTCAGTGGTAAAGATTCTGCCTGCAATGCAGGAGACACAGATTCGATCCCTGGGTGGGGAAAATCACCTGAAGGAGGGCATGGCAACCCACGCCAGCATGCTTGCCTGGAGAATTCCATGGACAGAGGAGCCTGGCAGAGACTACAGCCCATAGGGGTGCAAAGATCTCAAGCTTGCAGTGACTGCAAACTTTCTTTTCAGAGGGAAATCATTGCGGATTAGCTCTCAAAAGAGGGATCAAACCCCCAAAACTGCTTGGACTTTATTGAGGCATCGCGAGAATTTTATTGATATGAAGCCATCACACCAAGTTTATTCAACCAGAACCTCAGACAAATTGGAAAAGTGTGAGAGCAGCAGACATGATGCCTGTCCTGTACCTAAACTACCCAAACTTGCCCTATTAGACCGTGACCATGCAGTAGACCACGAGGCTCCTTGTGGGTGTGTAAGGTCACGATCAGCTGCTCAGGTGAATTATCGGGGAGGTTGAATGTCTGGCTAAGAAGCAGAAGAGTTGGACTGTGACTTCTTGACAGCGTGGCTTTGAGCTTTTGTGTAGATTGTTCACTGCATAGGAGTAGCTGGCCTAGGAAGTGAAGTGAGGGCTCAAATCTCCAAAAGCCATGTGTCTGGGCTGGAACTGCCTCTGCCAAGAGTGTGTGTGGCGGCAGGAGGCGGAGAGCTCAGAGAGGGAATGCTTCATTCTGATTCTCTCAAGCCTGCAAGGCTGGGTCCACTTGGAGGGCTGGGCTTTTCCTAGTTCACACAAAGGCACGATACGGTGAGCAGCAGCCTGACCTCGGTCAGCCCCTTCAGCCAGAATAGCCCTGTAAATGCTATGAGCCAGCAAAGTCTGGCACATAGTAGGTGCTTACTAAATGCCAGTGGATTGAAGGACTAAGACCACATTCTCTGCACTGTGTGTCAGCGAAGTAGATGAGCCAGTATTTCTTTTTATTCAAAAAGATAAAATTGGTGGTATCTACAGGAAGCGCACATTCTGTGGCGCGTGTTCTCTGTGACGGGCTTCTTCAGTTCATTTCCTAAGAGGCAGGTAAAACCCAGCACTTGAGATGTCACTGAGGTTGTTTACTCTGAGTTGAACCCCAACAAACAAGCGTGCTCAGCATTGCCTGATACTGGCTGCGATACCCCCTGGGAATGGACAAAGGGATCTATGGTGTTATTGACCAGCTATGGGCCCTCCAGTTGGGGACAGGATACAAAGGACAGTGGCTGCAGCAGCCTTTGGAATTTACCTCTGAGCGGCTGCTGCTTGTATAGAAAGACTTTCCAGTTTAGAGTAAGAAGAGGGGAACCTTGTTGCTAAAGCCACCAGCTACTGTCCCTCACAGTGCCAGCTGGTGCTGTTTGCTTGCTTTCTCTTTTAAGTTGACCCTTTAGAAAGCCGACTCTCAAGATTGACTTCCTCCTGGCCCCTCTCCCGTGAGGCACTCTGCACAGCAGGTCCATCAGCCATGTTTAGTCCGTCAAGCTGCTAAGGCAGTGGTTCAGGGGCTGGAGGTGCCGGCTTGCACTTAGGACCTTGGCCTTCTGCTGGTTTTATGGAGTGACTGCATGTTGTGAAAAATGCCTGCAGGTGCAGAAACATGGACTACTTTCATGTTTAATCTGGTTAAATTCAGCTTTCTTCGGGCAAGCTCAGGTTCTTAAAACAAGGACTCACTGGCGATAACAGTTCCTAAGAAAGATTTCCCCACAGAATCTCTTAGGAGGGCAGACTTACCTGTTGCATTTACAGTATGATTTGATTTTGCAAAGCGCCAGGAATCTCAACTTTTCAGGAATATCTCTGTTGAATTAAGCAGAATATTCCAGCACATGCTTTGCCCTCTTTTTTGACATAAATATTTGATGAGCAGCATGCTTCAGCCGTTACAGTCCAAATCCAGAAAGCAAATAAATGCTCTTGGCATGCTGCCTGGGAGGGAATCCTCGTATTTCTGCCTTTGCCTCCCGTTTACCTCGCCTTCTCAGACTTCCTCCTACTGTAATCAATGTCATGGGGCTAAGGGGTGCCCACACCCCACAAGCGATATCACATAGGGCAGACACCAGACTCTCCACGAGCACCTCCTGAACTCTGGACCCGAGAATTCACCTGTCTCAGCCTGGGTTTCCTCGACCGCAAATGCCTTCTCAGCTTCGTGTCTTCCAAGCTGGGCTTCGCCTAGTCTTCATGGTCCTGTGAAAAATGGCTTAGGCCACCTCTTCATTTTAAAACATTGGTGACGTATTTGTAGTGTGTGTGCATGTGTGCTCGGTTGTATCCAGCTCTTTGCAATCCCATGGACTCAGCAGTGTATTTATGGGGTACCCCCCAAAGCTTGCAACCATATAAAAAAGTAAACACTGAGAAATCTTGCTCTTATCCAAGCCTTTTCCACACTCTCTACAGGTTGCAACTTGTAAATATGAGTAAATGAGGATATATTCATATTCATATATATATATATATATATATATAATATACGTATACATATATATGATATGTATTATGAGGATATATTACATATATATATATATATATAAATGTTTTTCCCTTCTTTCACAAAAGGTGGTATGTATGGTGTTCTTTCTTGCGTTTTTAAATTAGTCTGGCCTGAAGATCTCTGTCAGCACAATTTCTTCTATTGTGTGGATGGATCACGGTTTATTCGACCAGTCCCCTACGGCTGAACCTTTGAATTGTTCCCAGTCCGTGACTATTACAAACAGTGCTGCAACAGATAAAGGTGTCATTTTGCTTTTGTGCAGATGGACCTAGAGGATTGACTCCTGGGAACAGGACTGCTGAATCACGGGGCCTGCCCTCCGCTCGGGGAGGCTTGCCTCATTTCGCCCTGTCCCCGACCATGCATTAGATGGCCTGTTCCCTCACAGCCCCACCGGCACACAGGGCGTCAGCTCTGTTTTGCTAATCTCAGTGGTGAGAAACGGTAATTAGGGTCGATTACATTTTTGGAATTGTGAACAGGTGAGAGGATTGGGGTCACTTGTGCGTGTTTTCCTGTGGGCCATCCAAGCCTGCCAGTCCCCCTGTGGGCATGAATTGACTTTTCCTCCTGAAGCAAGCCTCTTGCCTACATCACTGTCAGAATCTCTTTAACTACAGACTTAGGAATGTGATAGCTCTTTTGGGCCTAAGGGGAGAGTGGGCTGCCAAATTGTCAGTGCAAAATCGAGAGAAGTGGAAAGTAGGGTTTAATGCCAGTTGCTAATGTCTGATTTATAAATAGTTTTCAGCTAATGGTATTATTAAACTGGGACTTCTCCAAAACCATTATGAAGATGACCTTCCAGTCTAGAATTTCTCCCTCTCAAACAAAAACAAGAGAGATGAAGAATATATAAATTGCAATGGCATTCCCTATACAATCTTCTAAGAAACTTGGATTTTCCCTTTCACGTGCATCTCCTGAGAGCTTATACGTGCCGCTGGTTTGGGTTTACCTGCTGAATAGGGCTCCTGTTCACCCTTTTTATTTCACCATCTGAGAGCTGTCTACTCTTATTTCCAGGTGAAAGAAAAGAGGAAAGTAAAAGTACAAGATAAGGAAGACCAACCAGAGTTCAGGGTTCAGTGCAGGGTGTGCAGTCTAAGTGTGCGATCTTTCTTTTGGGGGGTGTTCTTTCCGCCAGCTCTTAGGATGCTCTTTTAAGATGAAATTAATTTCCATCTGTTTAAAAATGACTTCCAGCAAAAGAGAGAAACTTTTTGGTTGAGTGAAAAGATCACTGCGTGTGATTTATTACTTTTTTTTATTTTTTGCTTTTAGAAATTTATATGAGGCAGCCCTGTATAAAGCTCATCTCCATCAACAAAAAGCAAAACAAGACAGAAAAAGAAAATTCCACTGCCACCACAGATTCTAGAGCTTTCATGGGCCTGGACTAAATGTAGAAACTCAGAGAAGGAGAATCTGCCACACCCAGGGCTCTCTTCTGAGCTGCTTAGTGTGTGGACTGTTGCCTCACGAAGGCGGGCGTGGAGCACTTGTGATGCGTTGTGCCCTGGTGCTCCTGCCGTTGTAGTGTACCTACCGTGTCAGCTCTGTGGGGGAAGGCTGTTGTTCTAGCCCAGGACCTTGAAGGGTATCTGGCACCTTGGAGTGCTCCACTGACGGATGAATGAATCCTGCTGAGGGTGGGTGCCTTCTGGACCTGGTTAGGTCTTTATGGTCAGCTGTGTTAGAGATCTCATGTTAGACACTGGCCCGGGGGAGCTGGTGGGTAGGGAGGGGCTGTTAGCCATTCCTTGGCCTTTCAGCAGGATGCTCCAGCCCCTGTGTGCCCTCTACAGTGGTGTGCACGATGGCTTACAGCTCAGGCCTACCATCTGATTTTTCTGGGCAAGACCACACAGAGCCTCTGTTTTCCCATTTGCAAAATGAAGATAATGATGCCATATTTCAGCAAATGGAAGAGATCAATTTTGCCAGTATTCTATGAGCCACTAAAAAGAGTCAGTTATTACCCACATCAACCCTAAGAATGTATTCATTTTCTATGGTTATGGATACAGATTACAACAAGCTAAAAAAACACAATGCATCTCCTGAGAGCTTATACGTGCCGCTGGTTTGGGTTTACCTGCTGAATAGGGCTCCTGTTCACCCTTTTTATTTCACCATCTGAGAGCTGTCTACTCTTATTTCCAGGTGAAAGAAAAGAGGAAAGTAAAAGTACAAGATAAGGAAGACCAACCAGAGTTCAGGGTTCAGTGCAGGGTGTGCAGTCTAAGTGTGCGATCTTTCTTTTGGGGGGTGTTCTTTCCGCCAGCTCTTAGGATGCTCTTTTAAGATGAAATTAATTTCCATCTGTTTAAAAATGACTTCCAGCAAAAGAGAGAAACTTTTTGGTTGAGTGAAAAGATGACTGCGTGTGATTTATTACTTTTTTTTATTTTTTGCTTTTAGAAATTTATATGAGGCAGCCCTGTATAAAGCTCATCTCCATCAACAAAAAGCAAAACAAGACAGAAAAAGAAAATTCCACTGCCACCACAGATTCTAGAGCTTTCATGGGCCTGGACTAAATGTAGAAACTCAGAGAAGGAGAATCTGCCACACCCAGGGCTCTCTTCTGAGCTGCTTAGTGTGTGGACTGTTGCCTCACGAAGGCGGGCGTGGAGCACTTGTGATGCGTTGTGCCCTGGTGCTCCTGCCGTTGTAGTGTACCTACCGTGTCAGCTCTGTGGGGGAAGGCTGTTGTTCTAGCCCAGGACCTTGAAGGGTATCTGGCACCTTGGAGTGCTCCACTGACGGATGAATGAATCCTGCTGAGGGTGGGTGCCTTCTGGACCTGGTTAGGTCTTTATGGTCAGCTGTGTTAGAGATCTCATGTTAGACACTGGCCCGGGGGAGCTGGTGGGTAGGGAGGGGCTGTTAGCCATTCCTTGGCCTTTCAGCAGGATGCTCCAGCCCCTGTGTGCCCTCTACAGTGGTGTGCACGATGGCTTACAGCTCAGGCCTACCATCTGATTTTTCTGGGCAAGACCACACAGAGCCTCTGTTTTCCCATTTGCAAAATGAAGATAATGATGCCATATTTCAGCAAATGGAAGAGACCGTCAATTTTGCCAGTATTCTATGAGCCACTAAAAAAAGAGTCAGTTATTACCCACATCAACCCTAAGAATGTATTCATTTTCTATGGTTATGGATACAGATTACAACAAGTTTAGCTGCTTAAAGCAACACATACATATTATCTCACAAATTCAAAGTGAGAAGTCATCATGGGTTTGGTTTGTCAGTGTGCTCTGGGTTTTGTAAGTCTGAAATCTTATAGCAAAGCTCTGGGAAGAATCCGTTTGTAGGGTCGTTCATGTTGTTGGTAGAAGTCAGTTCCTAGTAGTTGTAGGACTGAGGTGCCTGCCTCCTTGCTGGCTATCAGAGAGGAAGGCTACCCTCAGGTCCTAGAGACTTCTCTTTGGTCCTTGGACTTGGACCCTATGTCTCAGAGCCAGCAATAGCACAAGGAACCTTTCTCATGCCCGAAATCTCTCTGAGATCTCCTCCTGCTCCGTCTCTCTGCCTCTAGCCAGGGAAAGGTCTCTTGTTTTAGGGCTCATTTGACTTGAATGGGCCCACCTGGATAATCCAGACTCCTCTCCCTTATATTTGCAAAGTTCTTTTTTGCTGTGTGATATATTCATAGGTTTCAGGGATTAGGGCAAGGACATCTTCGAGGGCCACACTGACTACCACCATCACCCTTGTATCAGGGATATTAAAATGTGAACAGAATATGTTTCTTAGAATTGACTAAATATACTCTTCAGCTTAAAAGAGTGACTTAACGTATGTAAAACATTCAGGGGGGTCAATGGTAAGTGCTCAGGTATTAGCTGTTATAGTTATGATCATACTGCTCACATAATACCCATCATCTTGAATTTCAGTTGAAGTTATTCTAACAGTTAAATGCATTTGACAAACACTAATTGGGAGAGTACAGGGTGCCGATGACTAATTCAGTGGCAGTGGCGGTGGTTGTTACTCCTAGAGGCACGCCTCTGTGGTGATGTGTGCTAAGACCTTTCACGCCTCCTCAGACCTTGCAGTCACCCTCTGAGGTAGGCAGTACTGGCTCCATTTATAGGTGGGGTAGCAGGTTTGGTGAGGTTGAATACTGCCTTAGGGCCCAGCAGTAAGTGGTGGTGGTCTTCTTGCTTTGAATCCTTGTCTGTCTGGCTCTGCAATCAGTGGTCTTCATGGCACCATATTGCCTATTCTGATGTCCTCCATTATTGGCCCAAGGGCTAAGCATGCTGGATACAGATTACAACAAGTTTAGCTGCTTAAAGCAACACATACATATTATCTCACAAATTCAAAGTGAGAAGTCATCATGGGTTTGGTTTGTCAGTGTGCTCTGGGTTTTGTAAGTCTGAAATCTTATAGCAAAGCTCTGGGAAGAATCCGTTTGTAGGGTCGTTCATGTTGTTGGTAGAAGTCAGTTCCTAGTAGTTGTAGGACTGAGGTGCCTGCCTCCTTGCTGGCTATCAGAGAGGAAGGCTACCCTCAGGTCCTAGAGACTTCTCTTTGGTCCTTGGACTTGGACCCTATGTCTCAGAGCCAGCAATAGCACAAGGAACCTTTCTCATGCCCGAAATCTCTCTGAGATCTCCTCCTGCTCCGTCTCTCTGCCTCTAGCCAGGGAAAGGTCTCTTGTTTTAGGGCTCATTTGACTTGAATGGGCCCACCTGGATAATCCAGACTCCTCTCCCTTATATTTGCAAAGTTCTTTTTTGCTGTGTGATATATTCATAGGTTTCAGGGATTAGGGCAAGGACATCTTCGAGGGCCACACTGACTACCACCATCACCCTTGTATCAGGGATATTAAAATGTGAACAGAATATGTTTCTTAGAATTGACTAAATATACTCTTCAGCTTAAAAGAGTGACTTAACGTATGTAAAACATTCAGGGGGGTCAATGGTAAGTGCTCAGGTATTAGCTGTTATAGTTATGATCATACTGCTCACATAATACCCATCATCTTGAATTTCAGTTGAAGTTATTCTAACAGTTAAATGCATTTGACAAACACTAATTGGGAGAGTACAGGGTGCCGATGACTAATTCAGTGGCAGTGGCGGTGGTTGTTACTCCTAGAGGCACGCCTCTGTGGTGATGTGTGCTAAGACCTTTCACGCCTCCTCAGACCTTGCAGTCACCCTCTGAGGTAGGCAGTACTGGCTCCATTTATAGGTGGGGTAGCAGGTTTGGTGAGGTTGAATACTGCCTTAGGGCCCAGCAGTAAGTGGTGGTGGTCTTCTTGCTTTGAATCCTTGTCTGTCTGGCTCTGCAATCAGTGGTCTTCATGGCACCATATTGCCTATTCTGATGTCCTCCAGGTGTGTGAACTGGACAGGGTGGCCTCCTGGAAGGGGAAGGAACTTGGGGGAAGAGACATTGCCCAATGAAGTGTCTCTTGTGTTCAGTTGTTTCTTTGCTGTTAACTGTTTAATTCATCAAAGGTAAAGTTCCTGTCTCTCTGTGCTTTTTTTCAATTTTCAGTAAACACAACAATGATCTTTTTTCATTCACCAGGTATTTATACCTACTCTGTGAGGCTACAGCTATGAACAATATTGCCATTTATAATGAGCTATACGTGTACGATCTTTTTACAGTTCCTATCACAGAACTCCTAAAACCTTTGAAATTTCCCAGATGATGAGAGCGATTGAAGCGCCTTTTGCTGTCTTATTGAGGTGACTGGAACCACACACCTAAGGTTGGGGGCTGTTTGCCTGAAGAGGCCACCCTGTGATTAAAAGGGTGGCACTTTTGGCCCCACCCCTCAGACCTCCAGGGAGGGGAGAGGGATTGAAAGTTCAGTCAGTCACCTGAGACCACTGTTTTAATCAATCATGCCTACGTAATAAGGCCTCCATAAAAACTCAGAAGGACAGGGTTAGAAAGGCTTCCGGTTGGTGAACATGTGGAGATGTTGGGAAAAGTGATCCTTGCCAAGGTGGCCTGGAAGCTCTGTGCCCTTCCCCCACACCGTTCGCTCTGCATGTCTGGCTGTTCCTGAGTCATATCCTTTTATAATAAACCTTGTGATTTAGTAACTAAAATGTTTCTCTAAGTTCCGTCAGCTTCCCTGAACCCTTAGCCTGTGGAATCTGATGCTATCTCCGGGTGGATAATGTCAGAATTGACTGCAGTTGTAGGATAGTCAGCTGGTGTCAGCAATTGCTTGGGGATAAGGAAGCGTCCGAGGCAAATTGGAATTGGTGACCAGAGCACTTCTGTATCCTGTGTGTGACTTTCAAAGGGAGGAAAGGTAACAGGCTGTGCAGACCTGCATTTGGGCTTCTTTTGGGGTAGCAGGTTTGGTGAGGTTGAATACTGCCTTAGGGCCCAGCAGTAAGTGGTGGTGGTCTTCTTGCTTTGAATCCTTGTCTGTCTGGCTCTGCAATCAGTGGTCTTCATGGCACCATATTGCCTATTCTGATGTCCTCCAGGTGTGTGAACTGGACAGGGTGGCCTCCTGGAAGGGGAAGGAACTTGGGGGAAGAGACATTGCCCAATGAAGTGTCTCTTGTGTTCAGTTGTTTCTTTGCTGTTAACTGTTTAATTCATCAAAGGTAAAGTTCCTGTCTCTCTGTGCTTTTTTTCAATTTTCAGTAAACACAACAATGATCTTTTTTCATTCACCAGGTATTTATACCTACTCTGTGAGGCTACAGCTATGAACAATATTGCCATTTATAATGAGCTATACGTGTACGATCTTTTTACAGTTCCTATCACAGAACTCCTAAAACCTTTGAAATTTCCCAGATGATGAGAGCGATTGAAGCGCCTTTTGCTGTCTTATTGAGGTGACTGGAACCACACACCTAAGGTTGGGGGCTGTTTGCCTGAAGAGGCCACCCTGTGATTAAAAGGGTGGCACTTTTGGCCCCACCCCTCAGACCTCCAGGGAGGGGAGAGGGATTGAAAGTTCAGTCAGTCACCTGAGACCACTGTTTTAATCAATCATGCCTACGTAATAAGGCCTCCATAAAAACTCAGAAGGACAGGGTTAGAAAGGCTTCCGGTTGGTGAACATGTGGAGATGTTGGGAAAAGTGATCCTTGCCAAGGTGGCCTGGAAGCTCTGTGCCCTTCCCCCACACCGTTCGCTCTGCATGTCTGGCTGTTCCTGAGTCATATCCTTTTATAATAAACCTTGTGATTTAGTAACTAAAATGTTTCTCTAAGTTCCGTCAGCTTCCCTGAACCCTTAGCCTGTGGAATCTGATGCTATCTCCGGGTGGATAATGTCAGAATTGACTGCAGTTGTAGGATAGTCAGCTGGTGTCAGCAATTGCTTGGGGATAAGGAAGCGTCCGAGGCAAATTGGAATTGGTGACCAGAGCACTTCTGTATCCTGTGTGTGACTTTCAAAGGGAGGAAAGTTAACATTGGGGAATTTCTGCTTTTTAAGCTATTTAAAGTGTAACCTGGGGCAAAGGGGAAGGAAGAAGAGGAGGAGGGTGGTTTAGCAGAATTGGAGTAAAACAGTAGTGACCTGAATGCTATAAACTACTCTAAGATTCCAGTCTCCAGCATTTTCCCAGGACAGCTGCAGACTATCTTAGGCTCCTCAAATTCAGGTAGGCACCGTTGAAAACCAGCCTTATCATTTTGCCCTGAAAGCCTGCTTTTCTTCCTGCCTTCTCTGCGCCAGTGGACAGTCCATCCACCAGGAAGCTCTGGACCCCTGAGTCATCCCAAACCCCTCTCTCCTCTTCTCCTCCTCCAACTCAGACATCCCTGGTGCCCACCAAAGCCTGCCACATATGCTTCCTAACTAGCCCGCACATCTGGTCTACCCTCCACTACCCCACTGCCTCTCACTGAGATTGTCACTGTGACCTCCTAATGAACCTTTCCCCTCCACACAGCCACCAGGGTGATTTTTCTAAAACATGGGTTTGAGTATGTCACCTTATGTCTGGCAGCTCCCCAAAGGCATCACAGGCTAGTGATTAAGGGCTCCAGGTTCAGGGCTGCCCAAGCTGCTTACAAGCTCTGGAATCTTGAAGAGTTACTTAGTTGCCCAGTGTCTTGGTTTCCTCATCTCTCAAATGGGTGTGTGAATAGCACCAACCTCACAGACAGGCAAAAAAGCTCCCCGGGGAATTCGTTGAGAGTACTAGTGGAAAAGTGATCCTTGCCAAGGTGGCCTGGAAGCTCTGTGCCCTTCCCCCACACCGTTCGCTCTGCATGTCTGGCTGTTCCTGAGTCATATCCTTTTATAATAAACCTTGTGATTTAGTAACTAAAATGTTTCTCTAAGTTCCGTCAGCTTCCCTGAACCCTTAGCCTGTGGAATCTGATGCTATCTCCGGGTGGATAATGTCAGAATTGACTGCAGTTGTAGGATAGTCAGCTGGTGTCAGCAATTGCTTGGGGATAAGGAAGCGTCCGAGGCAAATTGGAATTGGTGACCAGAGCACTTCTGTATCCTGTGTGTGACTTTCAAAGGGAGGAAAGTTAACATTGGGGAATTTCTGCTTTTTAAGCTATTTAAAGTGTAACCTGGGGCAAAGGGGAAGGAAGAAGAGGAGGAGGGTGGTTTAGCAGAATTGGAGTAAAACAGTAGTGACCTGAATGCTATAAACTACTCTAAGATTCCAGTCTCCAGCATTTTCCCAGGACAGCTGCAGACTATCTTAGGCTCCTCAAATTCAGGTAGGCACCGTTGAAAACCAGCCTTATCATTTTGCCCTGAAAGCCTGCTTTTCTTCCTGCCTTCTCTGCGCCAGTGGACAGTCCATCCACCAGGAAGCTCTGGACCCCTGAGTCATCCCAAACCCCTCTCTCCTCTTCTCCTCCTCCAACTCAGACATCCCTGGTGCCCACCAAAGCCTGCCACATATGCTTCCTAACTAGCCCGCACATCTGGTCTACCCTCCACTACCCCACTGCCTCTCACTGAGATTGTCACTGTGACCTCCTAATGAACCTTTCCCCTCCACACAGCCACCAGGGTGATTTTTCTAAAACATGGGTTTGAGTATGTCACCTTATGTCTGGCAGCTCCCCAAAGGCATCACAGGCTAGTGATTAAGGGCTCCAGGTTCAGGGCTGCCCAAGCTGCTTACAAGCTCTGGAATCTTGAAGAGTTACTTAGTTGCCCAGTGTCTTGGTTTCCTCATCTCTCAAATGGGTGTGTTAATAGCACCAACCTCACAGACAGGCTTTGGAATTTAAATGAGTTAATATGTGTGGAGCACTTAGGGCCACCTGGCCGACAGAAAGCCCCCCCATGAACACTGTTAACCCACAGGTTCTGAGGTCACCCTCCCTCATGCGCTGCACCTCATCCTCCCACCCTCTCAGTTTCACGTAAAGCTTGCTCTGCAACAGACTCCTTGCTAACGATGACGCTCGGCGAGTCCCCACAGAGAGCATACATTAAGACATTTTCATCACAACTTGGCAGTCATTCTGCATCTCTTAAGTCTAATGAAAAGATGGACTTGCATTATATATTTCCTTTTTCTAGCAGTTCTTTTTATTACATCATATAAAAAGTATTGGTCTGTGATAAATTGGAAATAAAGCCGAAAAGCTGATCTTTCAGCAAGGACAGGTTGAGAAGTTTCCATGTTCTCGCAAACCCTGTCTAGTTGGTTCATTCTGGCCAGGTTACCCATACTCACTGTGTAGCCTTAAATCTCTCTGGATTTCTTCACAGCTTTCTCTGCCCAGAGTTTATCACACATGTACTCAGCACCTAAATGCTAGGTTCTGGGGATAGAAGAATGAGTAAGATACTGCCTCTACTCTAAAGAGGTTGTTTCCCTCCAGCTGTCCGGTGAATTTTTGCCAGTGTTTTGAAATCCAGCATAATTTTGTTCTTATTTTAACCCGTTTAAAAAATATATGTATTAAATACTAACTCTTTATGAGGCACTGGATAACATCATTCTGCTCCTGTGCTTAAGGACCACCAAACTAATGGGGTGAGGGGGAGAAACATGTGAACAGACACAGAAGAATGGCAACGGGATGAGTGGGTTTGGCACAGTGGTAAGGAACCCGCCTGCCAATGCAAGAGACATAAGAGACGTGGGTTTGATCCCTTCAGGCAGATCCCTTGAGAAGGGCATGGCAACCCACTCCAGTATTCTTGCTTGGAGAATTCCATGGACAGGGGAGCCTGGTGGGCTGCAGTTCATGGGGTCACAAAGAGTTGGACATTGCTTAAAATCCTACCTCTCAGTTTGCCCAGTGTCTTGGTTTCCTCATCTCTCAAATGGGTGTGTTAATAGCACCAACCTCACAGACAGGCTTTGGAATTTAAATGAGTTAATATGTGTGGAGCACTTAGGGCCACCTGGCCGACAGAAAGCCCCCCCATGAACACTGTTAACCCACAGGTTCTGAGGTCACCCTCCCTCATGCGCTGCACCTCATCCTCCCACCCTCTCAGTTTCACGTAAAGCTTGCTCTGCAACAGACTCCTTGCTAACGATGACGCTCGGCGAGTCCCCACAGAGAGCATACATTAAGACATTTTCATCACAACTTGGCAGTCATTCTGCATCTCTTAAGTCTAATGAAAAGATGGACTTGCATTATATATTTCCTTTTTCTAGCAGTTCTTTTTATTACATCATATAAAAAGTATTGGTCTGTGATAAATTGGAAATAAAGCCGAAAAGCTGATCTTTCAGCAAGGACAGGTTGAGAAGTTTCCATGTTCTCGCAAACCCTGTCTAGTTGGTTCATTCTGGCCAGGTTACCCATACTCACTGTGTAGCCTTAAATCTCTCTGGATTTCTTCACAGCTTTCTCTGCCCAGAGTTTATCACACATGTACTCAGCACCTAAATGCTAGGTTCTGGGGATAGAAGAATGAGTAAGATACTGCCTCTACTCTAAAGAGGTTGTTTCCCTCCAGCTGTCCGGTGAATTTTTGCCAGTGTTTTGAAATCCAGCATAATTTTGTTCTTATTTTAACCCGTTTAAAAAATATATGTATTAAATACTAACTCTTTATGAGGCACTGGATAACATCATTCTGCTCCTGTGCTTAAGGACCACCAAACTAATGGGGTGAGGGGGAGAAACATGTGAACAGACACAGAAGAATGGCAACGGGATGAGTGGGTTTGGCACAGTGGTAAGGAACCCGCCTGCCAATGCAAGAGACATAAGAGACGTGGGTTTGATCCCTTCAGGCAGATCCCTTGGAGAAGGGCATGGCACCCCACTCCAGTATTCTTGCTTGGAGAATTCCATGGACAGAGGAGCCTGGTGGGCTACAGTTCATGGGGTCACAAAGAGTTGGACATACACAGGATGGGTGGGTTAGCAAGCTGTGTGAATAAACACACGTGAACTCCAGAGGGAGGTGTGTGTGACTTGGCCTCGACCAGACAAGGGTCCGGGAAGTACAGGTTTCACAGGTACAACGGAGGCAGTGTCATCCAGAACTGTAGCTCTAAGTCCTGAGGTCCACCAAGGCCCAAAACCCGGCTCTACTACTCACTAGTCATGTGACTTTGAGTGACTGACAGTCCAGGCTGCTCAGCCATGTCTGACTCTTTGCAGCCCCGTGAACAGTAGCCCTTCAGGCTCCTCTGTCCCTGGGATTCTCCAGGCAAGAATACTGGAGCCGGTTGCCATGCCCTTCTCCAGGGGATCTTTCCGACCCAGAGATCAAACCTGTGTCTTCCAGCTCCTACACTGCAGGAAGATTCCTTCCCTCGGAGCCACTTGGGAAGCCCTGAGTGGTTTATAAATGATGGACATTTATTTGTCAGAGTTCTAGAGGCTGGAAAGTCCAAGATGAGGACACCTGAAGGTTCAGTGTCCAATCAGAGCCCACTTCTGAGTTCCTAGCAGTCTTCTCACTGTGTGGGAGCTACTTTTATTTGTATCGAAGTAAAGCAGGCTTACCATATGGTGCTGATTGGCTTAAGAAGATGCGGTACACACACACATACACACAAAGGGACTGTTACTCAGCCATAGAAAAGCATATAATATTGCCATCTGCAGCAACATAGGTGGAACTAGGGAATATTATATCACTTATATAGGCCTCTTTTATAAAGGCACCAACCCCATTTAGGAAGGCTCCCCCCACATCACCTTGCAAGTTTCCACCCTCATATACCATCACATCGGATTTAGGGTTTCAACTTGAATTTTGAGTAGACATAGTCAAGCCATAGCACTCTTTGGACTTCAAATTCCTCATCTGTAAAAGAGGGATAGCTATACCAATCTGCTCACAGGAATTTGTTGAGGGCCATCTGAAATGATTCTATACATAATGTGCTTAGAACCGAGCCTGACATATACTGGTCCAGAAATGTTAGATGTTATCACTGTTTTTCTCCTGTTGATCCCCTATGTTGGGGATGTATTTAAATTTTCCCTTGTCTGGATTTCCAGTGGCAGGCTCTTCAGCATACCGATGATTACATTGAATTGTGCAGTTTTACCTGCCGTTTCTCTGCCTCCTCTCCAGAATGTGATGTACCTCCTGAAGCCAGTGACATTTTTCCTCTACTGCCAGTGATAGACAACCTTCTACTCACAGAAGACTCAATATCTAGAGAATTTGTATGAAAATTTAAATTTGAGCACTTCTTTTCAGAAAGCTTTGTGGAGAGTCTGGTCTTTAAGCAGTGAATGTTTATGTCCTCTCCAGATTCATGGGTTGAAGCCCTAACCCCTCCCCGCTCAACAGTATGCTGACGTTAGGAGGTGGGGCCTTTGGGTGGTGATTAGGTCACGAGGGCGGAGCCCTTATGGAAAGGATTTTTGCACTTATGAAAGAGGCCACCGGAGAGCTGCCCTGTCCCTTCCACCCTGAGGGGACACAGGGAGAAGATGGCCATCTGTGGACCTGAAAGCAGGCTCTCATCAGACCCCAAATCTACCAGATCCTTGATCTTGGACTTCCAGCCTCCAGAACTGTAAGAAGTAAATGTTGGGTGTTTAAGACAAGGTTCAGTGTCCAATCAGAGCCCACTTCTGAGTTCCTAGCAGTCTTCTCACTGTGTGGGAGCTACTTTTATTTGTATCGAAGTAAAGCAGGCTTACCATATGGTGCTGATTGGCTTAAGAAGATGCGGTACACACACACATACACACAAAGGGACTGTTACTCAGCCATAGAAAAGCATATAATATTGCCATCTGCAGCAACATAGGTGGAACTAGGGAATATTATATCACTTATATAGGCCTCTTTTATAAAGGCACCAACCCCATTTAGGAAGGCTCCCCCCACATCACCTTGCAAGTTTCCACCCTCATATACCATCACATCGGATTTAGGGTTTCAACTTGAATTTTGAGTAGACATAGTCAAGCCATAGCACTCTTTGGACTTCAAATTCCTCATCTGTAAAAGAGGGATAGCTATACCAATCTGCTCACAGGAATTTGTTGAGGGCCATCTGAAATGATTCTATACATAATGTGCTTAGAACCGAGCCTGACATATACTGGTCCAGAAATGTTAGATGTTATCACTGTTTTTCTCCTGTTGATCCCCTATGTTGGGGATGTATTTAAATTTTCCCTTGTCTGGATTTCCAGTGGCAGGCTCTTCAGCATACCGATGATTACATTGAATTGTGCAGTTTTACCTGCCGTTTCTCTGCCTCCTCTCCAGAATGTGATGTACCTCCTGAAGCCAGTGACATTTTTTCCTCTATTGCCAGTGATAGACAACCTTCTACTCACAGAAGACTCAATATCTAGAGAATTTGTATGAAAATTTAAATTTGAGCACTTCTTTTCAGAAAGCTTTGTGGAGAGTCTGGTCTTTAAGCAGTGAATGTTTATGTCCTCTCCAGATTCATGGGTTGAAGCCCTAACCCCTCCCCGCTCAACAGTATGCTGACGTTAGGAGGTGGGGCCTTTGGGTGGTGATTAGGTCACGAGGGCGGAGCCCTTATGGAAAGGATTTTTGCACTTATGAAAGAGGCCACCGGAGAGCTGCCCTGTCCCTTCCACCCTGAGGGGACACAGGGAGAAGATGGCCATCTGTGGACCTGAAAGCAGGCTCTCATCAGACCCCAAATCTACCAGATCCTTGATCTTGGACTTCCAGCCTCCAGAACTGTAAGAAGTAAATGTTGGGTGTTTAAGACACCCCGTGTATGGCACTTCTGTTATAGCAGCCTCAATGGACTGGTCAAACATTAACTTCCACTTTGCAGATGGGGAACCTGAGGCTTCTTCTAGAAAGTTTCTGTCATTTGCCCAAGATCACGGAGCTTGTGAAGGGCAGAGGTGAGATTAGAACCTTCTGTCTCTTGTTTTCCTGTTTTGTGCCAGCATGTCTGACCTACCTGGGGGGTCTCTCTGGATGCTGGCCAGGCTCAGAAGCCTTTATTACCTGACCAGCCTGATCAGGATGGCTGAGTAGGCAGGAACCAGGCCTGGAGAGACCTCTAGATGCACTCTCTCACCCCATCTCTCCCCATCTCTCCCCACCCTTCTCGCTCCAACTGTCCCAGTGGTGTTCATGGGTCATACCATTGGCAGTAAGCATCCACCTGGAAACATGGGGTACAGGTGGAGGACCGAGCTGTCCTGTGGGAGACAGGAGGACCTTTACTAAACGTCAGTGATTTGTAGCAAGACTACAGGGCTGAGTCAAGAAGGAGCCCAGTGAAGTCAAGAGGTTGGAGAGTTGGGAGAACTCTCGTAAGGATATCCACAGGCAGTGAAGCTTTCTTAGACTTCTTTTCCCCTGCAGGGACGTCCTGAGGCATCTCCCTTCATATCCTCTATGAAAGGGGCCTCCTTTACCCTCTGCTGAGGAGTGTGCTCTGTGCTTCAGTCACTTCGAGTGGGCTTTATTATGAGGTCAAGGCAGAGTGGTGAATTTTGACCTCAGACCTTCTTGAGAAAAGTTTTAAAATGTATGATTTATGACTTCAGACATTCTTTCTTTCTTTTTAATCTTTCGTTTGAAAACAAAAGGAAAAGAATTCTCAAAGGGATAGGCTTAGGTAGCCTGGAAAACAGGAAAGACCAGGGCTGTAGTTGGCAAAGTTATCTGCATGTGAAGATGATCTGGGAAGTGAGTTCAACAGTGCACCCAGACCTGTGAAGTCAGCCTCTCTGGCCTGGGGCCTGCAGGCAGCCATTCCTGAAAAGCTCCCAGGTGGTTCCAGCACACAGTCAAGCATAGGGGGGCGGTGCCTGGAGGGTGGCCTTCTTGCTGCCTGCGTGAACGCCAGGCCTCTGCAGTGTAGATCGATGCAGGAGAAGTCACGACTTGGCCGCCAGTGAGTCTTAGGAATTCTGGCTCATTTTCTCATCTAATTATGGGGTCAGGAGCAGCCTTTAAGCATAGATCCTCTCTCTGCCTCAGCCCACAGGCCCCTTCTTCTAAACACACTGAGTTAAAACCCTTGAGTTGTCTAATCCAGCTCTTCCCACATCTGAACAAATTATTGGTGTCTCCTATTAGGTAACGGCAACGAGTAGTGTCCTAGAAGGAAGAATGTCACTGTTCCCATTTGGACATCGTCACCCACAGTGGAAGGGTAGAGCAGTTCTTGGTGCTGGAGGGCTCTCTGTCGAGGCTCCCTGACAGATCCCACCACCTGTGGACAGTTTCTCGAGAAAGCTGACTCCACTCCTCTCTTGTGTCTTCTGTAAGCATCCACCTGGAACATGGGGTACAGGTGGAGGACCGAGCTGTCCTGTGGGAGACAGGAGGACCTTTACTAAACGTCAGTGATTTGTAGCAAGACTACAGGGCTGAGTCAAGAAGGAGCCCAGTGAAGTCAAGAGGTTGGAGAGTTGGGAGAACTCTCGTAAGGATATCCACAGGCAGTGAAGCTTTCTTAGACTTCTTTTCCCCTGCAGGGACGTCCTGAGGCATCTCCCTTCATATCCTCTATGAAAGGGGCCTCCTTTACCCTCTGCTGAGGAGTGTGCTCTGTGCTTCAGTCACTTCGAGTGGGCTTTATTATGAGGTCAAGGCAGAGTGGTGAATTTTGACCTCAGACCTTCTTGAGAAAAAGTTTTAAAATGTATGATTTATGACTTCAGACATTCTTTCTTTCTTTTTTAATCTTTCATTTTGAAAACAAAAAGGAAAAGAATTCTCAAAGGGGATAGGCTTAGGTAGCCTGGAAAACAGGAAAGACCAGGGCTGTAGTTGGCAAAGTTATCTGCATGTGAAGATGATCTGGGAAGTGAGTTCAACAGTGCACCCAGACCTGTGAAGTCAGCCTCTCTGGCCTGGGGCCTGCAGGCAGCCATTCCTGAAAAGCTCCCAGGTGGTTCCAGCACACAGTCAAGCATAGGGGGGCGGTGCCTGGAGGGTGGCCTTCTTGCTGCCTGCGTGAACGCCAGGCCTCTGCAGTGTAGATCGATGCAGGAGAAGTCACGACTTGGCCGCCAGTGAGTCTTAGGAATTCTGGCTCATTTTCTCATCTAATTATGGGGTCAGGAGCAGCCTTTAAGCATAGATCCTCTCTCTGCCTCAGCCCACAGGCCCCTTCTTCTAAACACACTGAGTTAAAACCCTTGAGTTGTCTAATCCAGCTCTTCCCACATCTGAACAAATTATTGGTGTCTCCTATTAGGTAACGGCAACGAGTAGTGTCCTAGAAGGAAGAATGTCACTGTTCCCATTTGGACATCGTCACCCACAGTGGAAGGGTAGAGCAGTTCTTGGTGCTGGAGGGCTCTCTGTCGAGGCTCCCTGACAGATCCCACCACCTGTGGACAGTTTCTCGAGAAAGCTGACTCCACTCCACTCTTGTGTCTTCTCAGTCACGTTCAACACACGTTACTCATGGCCAGATTCGTCACGTGGAACCTAGGAACAAGTGAGCATTTGTGAGGAACTTATGTAGGCTCTTTTGATTAGAAATGGCTTTAATGTTCGATGTTTATTCTGTTTTATGTCTAGCAGCATCTTTTATTTTTACCAGGGATTTAGTAAAGGAAAAACTGAAATGTAAAATTCAGATTCATAGGAATGGTTTGTGGACTTGTTTTGCTGGATACAAACACAATTTTATTTTTAGAGAGAGGTTTTTTTGGATCGAATGTCCATTCCACATATATTTCCCCCTTTTCCCTTGAGAGCTAGAAGCTTTCTGTATGGTAACACCTTTCAGAAGCATCTGAAAGGGGCAGCCCCTCGAGAACTCTTATGGCCACACACCAAATAAAAATGAAAAATGAAATATCTGGAGTGCCACTTAGTTTGGAAACTGTCTTTACTTTTTACAACTTTGATGATGAGAAGGAGAGGGAAGTAGCGTTCTTGTGTGCCTGTCCTTGACGAAGTATTACAACTTTATAAAGGAAGTATAATGAGTTCATTTTATGGAAGAGGAAACCACAGGTCAGAGAGATTCAGTAACTTGTCCAAGACGACACAGACCTTGAGGAGCAAAGCCAGAGTTCAAATCTTTGTGTCCGCTAGACTCTACCACACTGCTCTCTGGTACTGAAAACAAAACCTTTAAGATTTTCCTTTTATTGTCCACAGAAGATCTTGAGAAGCATATGAAACATAGAAGCATATAAAAGCATTATAAACCCTGAGGCTTAATGGAGTCAGCATGTATGGGAAGACAAACTCCAGAGAAGAGAAAGTGGAACTTCTCCTTGGCAGGTGCCATCTTTATGAAGAGTGCAGCAATTACTCTTGCAAATTTATTTTTAAACTGACTCATAACAGCCGTGAAGACTAGTATTATCAGTTCCCAGCTCAATTGTCTTTTTATTATTTGTGACTTGCCTTTGTCAAACTTGGCATGGTAATAGGTAGGAACAACTTTGCTGTTTGTTAATATGCTGTTGGTTGATGGTTGCCTTGAATACACGCGGTTTTGGTTATTTCACCAGAAAACAGTTCTGAGGAAGTTTAGAGTAAATGTTGGAAAAGTGACAATTACAGTGTTGGTGTTGTCCAGAATTTCTAAACAGGAAAGGTTCAGAGCTGGCAGGCTGCAAGGGGTGTGAGGGGACAAATTGGGAAGTTTTGTTTGCTAAGCAAGAACAATTATGCTTTTTTTTTTTTTTTTTTTTAACTTGCATGCATTTGTTACAGTTTTTAGAGAGGTTTTAAATATGCTTGATAAAGTGAGACAGCGTTTACTGTAGAGAAGGAGCCTTATTGGCAGGGAGATTAATCCTGATGCTGCCACTGTGTGACCGTGAACAAGTTGCTTCACCTTCCAGTGCCTCAGTTTTCTCTCCCAGAAGATGGAGATTCTACTGCACCTCCTTCCTAGGGTTATTGTGAAGTGTAACTTAATACATTTAAAGTGTATAGAACTATGCCTGACACTGAGTAAGCTAGATGTCCTATAATTTTTTGCATTGTTCTTTTAATTATTTGGAGTTTAATTACTCTCATTGGAGAGCCTGATTGAGACTATTTGGAAGGAGGATGTTAAAGTGCCCCAGAGCCAGCCTTTTGTGAATTCTTCCAGAAGAAGTCCTTCTGCTCAGCGCGATAGGTTGAAATCCCTATAAAATGTGTGTTTTATTTTCACAGTACTCCAAATTTATATTTCTACAATATAGTATAGTAAGAAGATCATTAAGCTATTTCTTCAACATGTTGTAATTCCAGGTGTGCTTCCAGAAAGTGTCAGTGGCCTCTGCTGACACGGTATGGTCATAGAGCAGAGATACTGCCGGAAGTCATCAGGAGTTCTGTGCACAAGATGCCATTGGTCTAGGTGCTGGTCAGACAGACCCTGGGCTTGGCCACTGATTGAGTGTAATCATCTGTTCCTCTGAGAAGTCAGCACCTCCCCACCAGCTCCCCCAAATCAGAGCAGTACAGTTTTCATTCTGTGGTGAAAGGAAATGTTTCTGGAGAAATATGCTTTTTTTGTTGACCCTAAATCCCAACAGACTTGTCATAGGTCCATATGAGAGGGATACTGGGGGTAGATTCCTGAGCATCTTCAGCAGTTATTCTTGGGGAACATTCCGAGAGACTTACTCATGACCATTTCTGTTAACTCTTGAAATAATTGGAAGGATGCTATTTAATTCTCACTCAATGACTGTGCTTCTGCAGGAAATAATTAAGTCCAAGTGCATTGTTCTCTTGGTCTTATTTGATAAAGGGCCAGCTGGGAGGTCCTAGGGAAGAAGACAGGGCAGAGTCAGGAGTCTGCCGTTGGGAGTGTTAGGTACAGAATCGAGGGAGATTACTGAGGAAACGAGCCATTGTCATCATGGAGCCCTATTTATGCTCTTTACAGATGAGGAAACGGAGGCCCAGAAATTGGCCTGAGTTCATAGAACCAACTGGTGGCTCTCCTGGGACTCCTGGTTCCAGGTTCCAGTTGCCTGTTCAACCCAAGTACACATGTGTCCCAAGTGTACTTTTGAGCAGCTCTGTGCAGGACTTTCTGCAGGATGGACATGCTCAGTCTATTCAGGATGGCAGCCACAGCCACATGTGGCCCATGAACACTTGAAATGCAACTATTGAAATTAAGGAATTGGGGGGAGGGGGAGGTTGCTTTATTTAATTTTGTTGTTGTTGTTATTTCGTTGTATTTTCGTTGCTAAGCTGTTCCTGACTCTTTGCGACCTGGGTCACACCAGCTTCCCTGTCCTTCACCATCTCCCAGAGTTTGCTGACTCATGGCCATTGAGTCGGTGACACCATCCAACCATCTCATGCTCTGTCACCCCCCTTCTCCTGCCCTCAATCTTTCCCAAGATCAGGGTCTTTTCGAAGGAGTCGCTCTTTGCATCAGTCAGGTGGCCAAAGTATTGGAGCTTCCGCATTAGTCCTTCCAATGAGGATTCAGGGTTGATTTCCTTTAGGATTGACTGGTTTGATCTCCTTGCAGCCCATGGGACTCTCAGAGAATTCAAAAATATCAATTCTTCATTGCTCAACCTTCTTTATGGTCCAGCTCTCACATCCGTACATGACTACTGGAACAACCATAGCTTGGACTAGGTGGACCTTCATTGGCAAAGGAATGTCTCAGCTTTTTAATACACTATCTCAGTTTGTTATAGCTATCCTTCCAAAGAGCAGCCATCTTGTAATTTCATGGCTGCAGTCACTGTCTGCACTGATGATGGTACTCAAGAATAAAAAATCTGTCACTGCTTCTACTTCTATTTGCTGTAAATAGATGGGACCAGATGCTATGATCTGAGTGTCTTTTTTAGCTACTTTTAGCCACATGTGGCTAGTGGTGGCCATTTTGGATAGCTCAGCTTTGGACACATTGAAGAGGTGATAAAGGCCTGTCCTCACCTCCTATCTTATTCTTACCATGTGAGACGCTGGCCTTTCCAGTGCCTCGGGTGCACCTGTTCTTGTGTCAACTCCAGAGAATCTGCCTGGGCCAATCACCCCCTCTTCCTGGATGAAAAGTGGCTTCTCTATCATATAACGGGTGGGACTGTATCTCCTTACGAGGTCTCATTTTGTGTTAGCGTGGTTCTCCACTGATCAGCGGTGTGACCTATGGAAGGGCGCTTAGCCTACCTCTGCCTCGGTTTCCTCATCTGCTGCCTGAAGTGAGCATCTGTTCTGCTCCTGCAACTCAGTCATATTGGGAGAGGCTCAGAGTAGGAAATCACTGAGAAGAAATCCCTTTGCAAACATTTTTTTTTTGAGATGATCTTTGGTGTCTGGAAATATTTTTCGTTTGGATAGAAGTCTTAGGTGGGTTTGCTTTTCTCTGAGATGCCAGAGTTGATAAACTTAACCTGTCAAGGTGAACCTCATCACCAGAGTAGAGACAGACCACACAGCCCTTATGAAATACGAGCTGGGAGATATGATTCTAATGACAGATGACTGATTTGATCAGCGGGTGCTTGTTTATCCTTATAGTTGTGCTGAACGAGGCATTCCTAATCTATCTCTGCTCAGACAGCTCTTTCATCTGAGAAACCAAAGTGGATCCCTGCTCTTGGGAACTGTGGCTCCCCTCCTGGCTTCTCTTCCTTTGGCTCTTTTTCTCACAGCAGCCTCCATAAGCCTCCTTGTCATTTGTCTTCAGTAAACAGACAGAACCCTCTCAGGGCTCCTGGGTGACAGCCAGGAGACATCAGTGGTTCTCAGACCTTGTCCTCAGGCAGTGATTCGGGACTGGCACGCACGAGTGGGCCTCAGCACTCTTCACATCTTGTGTGCCACCAGATTTTGATCAAGGAAGGCCTAGTGTACTTTCGCTCTCATAGAATAAGTGGGTCTTCTAGCCTGGTGAGAGTGGAATAATCCTTGCTCTGAGTAGCAGGTGGTGTAATGTCAAGCTGGGGCAAAGAAAGATGGCTCGATGGGCAGTTGTGGGACGTTTGTCCCCGAGCATATGAGACCACCAAATAGGGCCACCAAGGCAGTGTTGGAGGGTGACCCTGAAGGACAGGAGTGGACCAGGGCAAAGTGGCCTCGCTGCAGATGCCGTGGAAACCCCAGGAAGCAGTATTTTACTGCAGCTGGGTGTGCCTTGTCATTTTGGTTGAACCTTTTAGTGTTGTGTTGAGTCTTTTAATTCTTTCAGTAATGCCACCCAAAATTGTAGCATCTTAACACAGTTGGAGACCCCCGTTTCCAGCTCCTAAGGCCCATCAGGTTGGCCATGGGGAATGAGGCAGGATCCTGAGGGTACTTGTTGGAGCTCTTGTTACCCAGTACCTTCAGAGCTGTTTCATTATTTCACAAATCAACCTTCTGAAGAACCTTTTATATTAATATAAAGGATTCCTCTGCCTATTTTTTAAAAAGTTGAAAACCACTGCTGTAGAACTGTGGTTCTCAGATATTATCACCAGAGTCACCTGGAAGGCTTGTGAAAGCCCCTCGGAGAGCTCGTTAGGGCTTGCTGGCCCATCTCCAGAGGAGTCAGTGTGTCTGCATTGAAAATTGCATTTCTAACCAGTTACCCGGTGATGCTGATGCTGCTGGTCCAGGGACCACACTCTAAAAACTGAACCACCAATTGATTGTAGAGAACTGAAGTAATCATAATAACTACCTCTTTTGTGCAAGGTACTGTGTTAGAAGTGATAAATTCAGTCCCATGTGAAGGTAAAAGCTCTGTATTATTATCCCCACTTTACAAAGACAGAAACCAAGACATTATAAATTGAAGTCTCAATAACTCATCCGTCATTCAATTTCTGGAATTTGCACTGAGGTCTGTGTTATGCCAGACCCTGCCCCCAGCTAGGACATCACTTGCTTTTCGTGTGGACTGCTGCTTCTTGACCTGTGGTCTGAGGTGGAGATGGGGTTTGCAAATCCAGCCTGCATGGCCCACAGACTGTCTCAGGTACTAGATGTCTGTTGTACCAATGCGTTGTGTGACAAAGGCGCTGTGGTCATATTAAGCGTTGCAGCTGGGCTCAGCTAATTCAAAGCGAGTATTTTCTCACACAGTGGACACAGGCACAACAGCTACTATTCCTGAGGGCCAGAGGTGTTGTTTTGTTTCTTGTTTCTGAGGGCAAGAAGTTCTCTTCACACTGGAAATAATTGGGATTTATTTCACCAAAGCCTGGTGTCTGGTTGCCTTTTCTAAATCTGGACCTTGGGGAAAGAGGAAGGAGACATGATATGAACTGATTCTCATTTGAGAAGATTGCTGCAGAGTTGTGTGATCCTGTGTGTGGATTCCACCAGGGCCGCTCACGCTGCCCGCCCCAGCGGGGACAGGACTTGTCCACTCCTGCTGTCTCCCCCCAGGCCCTGCCCCCGTCACCCGCCCTCAACCCTGAACTGGCTACCTCCACTTCCTTCCCCCCTTCCCACTCTGCTGCCGGCAAGGCCAGCCCTTCCTCCTGGAGTCTGTTATGTCCTGTTGCCTGGATTCCTTCCCCATCAGTTGTCTCCTCTCCCAGTTGCCTTTTCACTTCTTTGCTGTCACACTCAAATTTTTACTTTTTTTTTTTTTCACTCACTGTGTAGCAGGAAGTTCTTCCTTCCTCCCAGAGACGTGGCTGAGCCTGCCAGCTCTGATCATAGTTTTGATGTGTCCAGCCTGGGCTAAAGACTAAACTCACGTCAGTTACCCCTGGACCACTCGTGGGTCCTTGGACAAGCTCCCTACATTCTCTAAGCGTCTGTACAGAAGGAACTTAACCTCATAAGGCTGTCGTGAGGAGAAAAGTAAAATGATCCAAATACAACACTTCCCGCAGACCCTGAGGTGTGTAAGTACTCAGGGTTATGGGTCAAGAGGCTTCCCCAGGAAGGGAAGGAGTAAAAAGTCATTGTCACTGCAGTTTTCTTCACCATCTCCTTCTGCCTTCAGTCCTTCCAGAATACCCTCCTCTAGCCCTTTCACTGAATCACTTTCTGCATCAGTGCTTCCTAACCTTTTTCTAATTATCCCCCTATAAGGACAAAAGACCACGATGCTGGGAAAGATTGAGGGCAGGAGGAGACGGGGACAACAAAGGATGAGATGGTCGGATGGTACCACCCATTCGATGGACATGAGTTTGAGCAAACCCAGGGAGATAGAGAAGGACAGGGAAGCCTGGGATGCTGCGGCCTGTGGGGTCGCAGAGAGTCGGAAACAACTCAGCAACTCCACAACAAAAAAGTGGAAAGATTAAAAGAAACTGTTAATTGGTTTAATTAAGTTAGATATTAAGAAACTCAGATCTTATTACATAAGGGTGAGCTGTAGAGGGCCACAAACATTGTCACATTAAGAATTTTTACCCTCCTCACCCTGACCCGAGAGGCAGTCTGTACCCACGTGGGGAAGGGGGAGGGGCAGTAACCCTGCTGATAAGAATACCTGCTTTAGATCCCTAAAGGTCTCTCATTCGTGAATCCCAGCAGCTTCCTCTGGGTCTGCCATCCTTGGTCCCTCCTGACACCCCTGGCCAGTGGTATCCCACCCTCTGCCTGCTGCTCTATAACGGTGCCTCCTCCGTCTGTTTTCCTGGACCACCCAGCCACTGGGACTGGGCACCTGCGACTTCCAGGACAGGGTCATATCTTGGCGTCAAAGACACACCTCATTCTCCTACAGCAGAAGAGTGGTAGGCGGAAGGAAGAGATCCAACGAACCGCAAAATGAACCGGGAGAGGGGAGTGTGTGGTGGGGCACAAGCAGGGAGAGGCAGGCGTAGCTCAGAGGGTGATGAGACCCCTGGAGCTTCTTTTTTTCCTTTTTTAAAAATGTATTTATTTTAGCTATTCTAGATTTTCACTGCTGCTACAGGTTCTTTAGTTGCAAGAAGTGGGGGCTGCTCTCTAGTTGAGGTGAGCAGGCCTCTTGTTGCAATGACTTCTTTGTTGTGGAACTCAGGCTCTAGGGCACACGGGCTTCACACTTTTTGTGTCTCTCATCTGGTTTCCTCCTTTTTTCCCCATTTGCCCTCACTTACGATGCTGCATTTCCCATAGACACAAATTGACCCTTCACTCTGTGCTCTTCGCTGATTCTCTGGATCTTTGTTGGAAGTCTGACGATTTGGCATCCACGGAACCAGCCTCCTTGGCACCTCCATTTGCATGCCCCGTGGGCACCTGCGTACTCATTCCGCTGGTCACCCAGACTTGAAACCTTAGAATGATCTTCTTCCTTATTCTCTCTTATTATTGTCTTGTGTTGTGCTGTGCTAAGTCACTTCAGTCATGTCCAACTCTATGCAACACCATGGATTGTAGCCTGCCAGGCTGCTCTGTCCATGAGATTCTGCAGGCAAGAATACTGGAGTGGGTTGTTGTGCCTTTCCTCAGGGCATCTTCCCAACCCAGGGGTCAAACTCTCATCCCTTGCATCTATCCTGCATTGAGAAGTGGTTTCTTCACCACTGTGGCCACTTGGGAAACTCCTTTATTATTGTCTTAAAAACCACAAACAGAGCTTAATAGAAGCTCTCTCCCTCAAGCACTGCCCATATTCACTTGGGCATTCAACAAATATTTCCCTCTCCTTCCCATTTTTCCTTTTCTTCCCTTACCCCTCACCCTTGTTTTCTCCCTTCCTCCTCCTTTTCCCACCTCCACCCTTCCTTCCTTTCACCCTTCCTTCTTCTTCTTCTTATTTTTTTTTTTTTTTTGTAGCTAATAAGGAGCTAAGAAATGTGCTGCTGCTTTGTGTGTATCTTTTCATTTAACTCTCACAACAGTTCTATGAAATTATATGTTATTCTGCATATAAGGAAAGTAAGGATCAAATGGGGAGAGTAACTTGTCCAAATTCACACAGTTAAGTGTCAGAATTAGGGGGAATCTGTGGTGTCTGACACCTGCCAAGTCATGCTTTTTACGTAGACCACTGGGAGAAAAAAAAATCCAAACGGGTCTCTCCTCTTCCTGTCCCCTCTCCACTCCAAGCCTTCCAAAATCCTGCTGGGTTTGATCCTTGACAGCACAAATGTGATCATGTAATTCGCTTACTAAACTGAAACTTCCTCAATTTATAAACCACTGTATCCAAGCACTCCAAGGCAGCCTGCCCCTCTTTATTTTTTTATCCCTTTGACATCAGAGTATGGTGGGAACAGTGTTGGATTTGGTGCCAGAAAACCTGTGTTCAGTCCTGGAGCCACCGGTTTCCAGGTGTGTGATCCCGAGTAGACAATTAATTTCTCTGAGCCTCATTTATTTATTCAGTGTATGTTTATTGTGTGCCTTTGATGTGCTGGCCTCTGTGTGAGAGTTTTGAATGTCCTTAGTGAAGAAGACATACATGATTTCTGCCTTCCAAGACTGACCTCACTGTTCTCATCTGTACGAGGATTATGAAGATACTTATCTCACTGGGAGGTTGCATAGAGTTGACAGAGGTGATGGGCATAAACATGCTTTGCTACATGTAAGGTGCTGATCATCTGAAGTTATATTTTCTTTTTTTTTTTTAAAGACTTATTTATTTATTTATTTGTTTGGGGTGGGGGGGGAGGGGAGCAGGTGGGCTACTTCTATTGGTCTTTCATTTGTCCATTTTCATCCATCTTTGTTCTTTGGCCCACGTGGGCCTCCCATCACGGTGGCCTCTGTTGTCGCAGAGCACCTGCTCTGGGCGAATGCGCTCCAGAGCCCCGACTCGGTAATTGGACACATCGGTCCAGCCGCTCCGTGGCACGTGGGATCTTCCCAGGCCAGGGATCGAACCGGCGCCCCTTGCACTACAAGGCGGTGTCCTTACCCACTGGACCACCAGAGAAGCCCTATATTTTCTTCTGCTTAGGTTGCAGGAAGGTTTCCTGCCCATTTGTAGCTCTGTGTGTTTAGCTGTACTCCTCTTAATCTGTATTTTTTTTAATTTTATTTATTTATTTTTGACTATCCTGGGTTTTCACTGCTGCTGCAGGCTCTTCTTCAGGTAGTGGGGGCTCCTCTCTAGTTGAGGTGAGCAGGCTTCTTGTGTTGACTCTTCTTGTTGTGGAACTCGGGATCTAGAGCACACGGGCTTCAGTAATTGTGGCACACGGGCTCAATAGTTGCGGCTCCAAGGCTCTAGAGCACAGGCTCCATAGTTGTGGCCCACAGACTTAGTTGCTCCACAGCATGTGGGGTCTTCCCGGATCAGGATCAAACCCGTGTCTCCTGCATTGGCAGACAAACTCTTTACCACTGAGTGCCCCCCCAAAACTTATCCTGGCCCAACTGAAAAGTATCTTATCCAGTAAATCTTTCTAGAACTTCCTTACTTAATATGAAGTTTTATTGTTTCATTGAAGAAAACCTGTGTTCAGTCCTGGAGCCACCGGTTTCCAGGTGTGTGATCCCAGTAGACAATTAATTTCTCTGAGCCTCATTTATTTATTCAGTGTATGTTTATTGTGTGCCTTTGATGTGCTGGCCTCTGTGTGAGAGTTTTGAATGTCCTTAGTGAAGAAGACATACATGATTTCTGCCTTCCAAGACTGACCTCACTGTTCTCATCTGTACGAGGATTATGAAGATACTTATCTCACTGGGAGGTTGCATAGAGTTGACAGAGGTGATGGGCATAAACATGCTTTGCTACATGTAAGGTGCTGATCATCTGAAGTTATATTTTCTTTTTTTTTTTTAAAGACTTATTTATTTATTTATTTGTTTGGGGTGGGGAGGGAGGGGAGCAGGTGGGCTACTTCTATTGGTCTTTCATTTGTCCATTTTCATCCATCTTTGTTCTTTGGCCCACGTGGGCCTCCCATCACGGTGGCCTCTGTTGTCGCAGAGCACCTGCTCTGGGCGAATGCGCTCCAGAGCCCCGACTCGGTAATTGGACACATCGGTCCAGCCGCTCCGTGGCACGTGGGATCTTCCCAGGCCAGGGATCGAACCGGCGCCCCTTGCACTACAAGGCGGTGTCCTTACCCACTGGACCACCAGAGAAGCCCTATATTTTCTTCTGCTTAGGTTGCAGGAAGGTTTCCTGCCCATTTGTAGCTCTGTGTGTTTAGCTGTACTCCTCTTAATCTGTATTTTTTTTAATTTTATTTATTTATTTTTGACTATCCTGGGTTTTCACTGCTGCTGCAGGCTCTTCTTCAGGTAGTGGGGGCTCCTCTCTAGTTGAGGTGAGCAGGCTTCTTGTGTTGACTCTTCTTGTTGTGGAACTCGGGATCTAGAGCACACGGGCTTCAGTAATTGTGGCACACGGGCTCAATAGTTGCGGCTCCAAGGCTCTAGAGCACAGGCTCCATAGTTGTGGCCCACAGACTTAGTTGCTCCACAGCATGTGGGGTCTTCCCGGATCAGGGATCAAACCCGTGTCTCCTGCATTGGCAGACAAACTCTTTACCACTGAGCTACCAGGGAAACCCTCCTCCCAACCTTTAAATATCCTATGTGATCTTGCTGGCCCAACTGAAAAAGTATCTTATCCAGTAAATCTTTCTAGAACTTCCTTACTTAATATGAAGTTTTATTGTTTCATTGAAGGATTCAAGAATACTTATCAAATACTTTTTAGAATAGTGTTTTCCAAAGTGTGGTCCATTGACCCTAAGGAACTCAAGAACCTTTCAGGGAGGCCACAAGGCAAAATTCTTTTCATAATATTAAGGTGATAGTCAACTTTTTTAGTGTATTGACATTTGGAGTAATGCAAAAACAATGGAGACTAAGACTGCTTGTGCTTAATTATTAATCAAGGCAGTGGCACCAAACTATTAGAACCTATATTTCTCACCACTATGCATAATAAAGAAACAAAACAAAATGCCATTTTCCTATAAGAATGTCCTTGAAGCAGTACAAATTATTACCTTTATTTAGAGTCTCAACCCTTGAATGCACATCTATTTGATACTCTGTGTGACACAGAAGAGAATATAAAACTCTTCTGGCTGAAACTAAAGTGTGATGATTGTCTCAAGAAAAAAACACTTGTGTTAATTGTTTGAATTACATGCCGAACTACCCACGTTTTTCACCTAATACCATTTTTACTTGAAAGAATGTCTGACAAACCGTGACCATCCAGACTTGCATATTTGACAGATGTTTTCTCAAAACAGACAAAGTCAGCTTATCACTCCAAGACAAACTAGAATTTGGGGGAAATCTGTATCTGCCGCCATGAGCTTGACAGCTTTTCAAACATACTTTAAGAAAGTATACTTAATGACTTTCCTAATGAGATTGGTGGAAATATTAATGAGTATTATTTCTTGATATGTGATGAAATATGTCCAAATATGGAAAACCTACAGAACTCAGGGAACTGATAGTGTTCAAAGACCAGTGTGTGATGTTATAAGCCCTGCATGGTAAAAGGTCAGTTCAAATGCAAGGTAGATGAAGGACTTTTAACATAGGAGTACATGAAAACATCATTGGAAGAGTTTCAGCTAACCTTTAAGAAATCACCATTTGTTCAGCGTGGTGTTGTCAGAAGCATCCAGTTACCTGAAGAGCCTTTCCGTCTGAGGCCAGACTTCATATTCTACAGCCAGTGCAACGTATCACAACAGATTGGACTAAACAGGAATCCATCTAGATTTGACATTAAAGAGATTTACAAAATGGTAAAACATTTCTGTTTCTCACTATATCTTCTTTTGTTTCCAAAAATGGTTTCTCACAGAGTATCATTTTTGTTAGGATCTAATGGATTTATCATTGCTAGGTTTTGAGTCTATTAAGAAATACTTTCAAAATTTCTGTTTTAGTTTCTAGTGTGTACGCGTGTGAATATGTATGTATGTATGTGTGTATATATGTATATATGGATATAGATATGTATTGATAGAGAAAGACAAACAAAATTCCTTTGTGACCATCTGAAAACTATAAAGGGATCCTGAGACCAAACAATTTTGAGACTGCTGAATTAGAACAGTTCTAGTCACTGGCATACATCAGTGAAAACTTAAATCCCTCCTACAGTGAAGTTGATTCATGACTATCACTGTGATTTTGGCTTTTCTGGCATGATCTAACTAGGTACAAAAATCAGTTCAAGTAGGCATGGAATGATTATAGACAAGTGTACAGTGCTCTAGCATCCATGACAAGCCTGGAATGCATATTAATACAAGCACATTAGAGACGTGAAGAAGAACAGTTTACCCAAGAGACTAATAAACGTGTCAGCCCCTTCTAAAAAGTCCAGTTTCTGCAGAGAGAAGCAGCACAGACTATTAGTTACAAATGGGGCAGCCACATTCCTAAGTAGTATGACTTCTTCCCCGGCCCTTCTCCCCTAGCCTTGGACGATTTGGTCCAAGAGACCCTGACCCTATGGTAGCCAAAGTCTGACACACATATTGGTCTGCTGTGAAATCTTCACCCCAGTTTAAAGGCACCATATGCCCAATCAGATTCTTTATAAGAATTTGTGAATGAGACTCACACAGGACTGGGAGGGCTGGCATCCAAACCTGTGACTGGGAAGACAGTCACAGAAGGACATCACAAGCTCGGAGTGAGCAGAAGCTGAGGAAACAGAAGCAGAGGGGAGACCCAAGATGCATGGCAGGAGCAGTCGAAGCAGAGAAAAAGAGTCACCGGTGTGGGGTTCTGTATTCCTGAGGTTAATGGGAGGCCTGAGAATTCAGTCCCCAAAGTTGCCTTGGCTCCTTTGGATTCTTGAGCTGATTTTTTTCTTTTGTTTTTGGTCTCAGGGAGGCCTGTCACCCTTTGGCCCTTATTGTCTTGTGTGTCTTTACAGTAAACCTCTCTAATATGTGAGGTCAATGGAGAGAGTCTGTCCCTTTCCACCAAGGAGCCTACTATACTCTAGGGTGACTGGAAGTCAGTTGGGGCGGTGGGGTGGGGGACAGCCTTGCAGGAGATGGTGTCAGCAGGGCCTGACAGAACTTGAGTGGACAGAGGACGTTCCAGGCTGGGACACTGGCATGGCCGAGAGGCTTGTGTGAGGAGAGGAAGAAGGTGGCAGGAGAGGTCACCAAAGTAAAGTGTGAGGGGATTAGGTGATTAGTCAAGCTGATTAGCTCTAGTGACTTCATGCAGAGAGCACTGGAAAATGCCCCAGAGGAGACCGACTGAGGCAGAAGGTGAAAGGAACTTCCTGTAGGTTCTTGAACAGAGAAGTGAAAGTGGGTGAAAATTAGGCTGGCCTGGTAACTGGAGTGATCTGAGGAGAGTGTTTGAGTTAAGGATGGATAGTGTTTGAGCTGGGATGCTGGTTTCAGGGACATCATGGTAACTGTGGGCATGCTGGTGACCTCAGCCCTGCTTACGGTAGAACCTGAAGAGCCTGTCCCGTTCATTCACCCAGGAAGGGGCCTGGTTCTGAGGGACTTGGTTTTCTTGTTAAATGCCATGTGGCTCTGTTAGGAACATCCCAGAAGTCGCACCCATACTGACTAGAAAGGAACTAACCCTTATCTTTTCCATCTCCCACCCTATTTTCTAGGTAAGAACTTCTTCAGGAAAATTATGAAAAGTTTAATAGGGAATCATTTGTGTAAAATCAGTTGGGGATTTGGATGCCTGCAAGGGCCCTTTTCAATGAGACTCACACAGGACTGGGAGGGCTGGCATCCAAACCTGTGACTGGGAAGACAGTCACAGAAGGACATCACAAGCTCGGAGTGAGCAGAAGCTGAGGAAACAGAAGCAGAGGGAGACCCAAGATGCATGGCAGGAGCAGTCAAGCAGAGAAAAGAGTCACCGGTGTGGGGTTCTGTATTCCTGAGGTTAATGGGAGGCCTGAGAATTCAGTCCCCAAAGTTGCCTTGGCTCCTTTGGATTCTTGAGCTGATTTTTTTCTTTTGTTTTTGGTCTCAGGGAGGCCTGTCACCCTTTGGCCCTTATTGTCTTGTGTGTCTTTACAGTAAACCTCTCTAATATGTGAGGTCAATGGAGAGAGTCTGTCCCTTTCCACCAAGGAGCCTACTATACTCTAGGGTGACTGGACGTGAGTTGGGCGGTGGGGTGGGGGACAGCCTTGCAGGAGATGGTGTCAGCAGGGCCTGACAGAACTTGAGTGGACAGAGGACGTTCCAGGCTGGGACACTGGCATGGCCGAGAGGCTTGTGTGAGGAGAGGAAGAAGGTGGCAGGAGAGGTCACCAAAGTAAAGTGTGAGGGGATTAGGTGATTAGTCAAGCTGATTAGCTCTAGTGACTTCATGCAGAGAGCACTGGAAAATGCCCCAGAGGAGACCGACTGAGGCAGAAGGTGAAAGGAACTTCCTGTAGGTTCTTGAACAGAGAAGTGAAAGTGGGTGAAAATTAGGCTGGCCTGGTAACTGGAGTGATCTGAGGAGAGTGTTTGAGTTAAGGATGGATAGTGTTTGAGCTGGGATGCTGGTTTCAGGGACATCATGGTAACTGTGGGCATGCTGGTGACCTCAGCCCTGCTTACGGTAGAACCTGAAGAGCCTGTCCGTTCATTCACCCAGGAAGGGGCCTGGTTCTGAGGGACTTGGTTTTCTTGTTAAATGCCATGTGGCTCTGTTAGGAACATCCCAGAAGTCGCACCCATACTGACTAGAAAGGAACTAACCCTTATCTTTTCCATCTCCCACCCTATTTTCTAGGTAAGAACTTCTTCAGGAAAATTATGAAAAGTTTAATAGGGAATCATTTGTGTAAAATCAGTTGGGGATTTTCCAAACGTCAGCATGACCACTGCAAGGGGCCCTTTTCCCAAAGCCACATATTCCTGGTGGGGTTTCTCCCAATTTCAGGTGTGAAGTGTAAACACTTTACTTTTGTGTTACTCTTACTTGAGTTGTTGTCTTTCACTGTGAATTTAATGTATGGTTTTGTGCTGCTTGGCTCAACTGCGCTTGTGAATTTAGGTGCTCGACAAGCAGCCGGGCCACCTTCCTCTCCAGGCTCGTCTTGTACGTGGTGGCATCTTAAGAGAGCATTTCATCCTTCCAGTGAGGTTGAAGGAGAGGTTGTCCCTACCTTTCAAGGACCTGTGTTTTCATGGGAGGACAAATTGGAAACAAGTAGAAAAAGAATCTTAACACGTGATTCTAGTGAACATGACTTTTGTGTTTTGCCAGTTAATTTTTAACTCATAAAAGTGATAGCTTAGAATGGTCTGGCTATTGAGCTGGGATGAGTTGCTATTAGAAGAGTTTCATTTTATTAACCTTACCAAAATGGGAGCCGCTAAGCAATTGGCTTTACTTCTCTGCATCCCATCTATGAAATGTTGGTAACTATGATACCCTCTTCTTAGTATGGACAGAAGTGTTAAATGAACTAACTTGTAGTTCAACTGACAAACAGGTATTTACTGAGTGTCTACTATATGTCATTTACTCTGTGCCTGAAGTTATATAGAAACCAAGATTGAAATGGGGCTCACAAGAAAGTACTTCCAAGTGTGCCTGGTGTGTAGTAAAATGTTCAATAAATGGTGCATGCTAAGTCACTTAACTCCTGTCCCACTCTTTGTGACCCTCCCGACTGTAGCCTCCAGGCTTCTCTGTTCATGGGCTTCTCCAGGCAAGAATACTGGAATGGGTGGCCATGCCCTCCTCCAGGGGATCTTGCCTGACCCAGGGATCAAACCCGTGTCTCTTATGTCTCCTGCATTGGCAGGCAGGTTCTTCACCTCTAACGCCTCCTGGTACCCAGTGTCATTATTGTTTTTGAAGGAAGTACACTCAAGTTCAGAAATTCTTGAACAAATCAGCATTAGTCAGAGAAAGGGTCAAACGAAAAGCCTTCTGAGTGCACTAGTTTCAGCAAGGAAGGGCTGCCCCTGGCAAAGACTGGGTTCTCTTAATGTACAGTTTGGCAAGAGTTATGTATTCCCCTTTTCACACACATACACAGAGAGAACATTCATTATCATGTGGCCTTCAGGCACCGAGAACAATGTGTATGTTTAGACTGGCAAATAAATGGGTGTCTTTTATCACTAGGGTGTTCATTTTCATGATAGGCACCCAGCAGGCATGTTTTTCAAAACTGGTCACATGTTAAATTATAAACATGTATTTTATAAGAATTCTGTAATATTAATCATAAGAAGGGCTGTGAAAATAAAATAAAAGAGCCAGTTGTGAATGGTTTTATTACATTCTGAACTTTCCTTGGACACTTGAGAACTAGTCTTTTGAGTCCTCACCTTCTAGTGCCAGTTTTCCCAGAGTGTATATTTTTGCACAGTTGGGTCAGCGTGTACATCTTCGTCGTTGGTCTGCTTTTAGATGTAACTGTGGTTGATGTTGCCCTTTTCCCATCTCCGTGCATGCCACCTCTTTCTCCTTGGGTTGGCAATAAAATGATCTCCTGTATGGATAAGTAGCCATTGATTTACCTTTGTATCCAAATGCTCGACATTTGGGTGGTTGCCAGCGTTCCACAGTGAGGAACATATTTGCTATAAACATAGTGTACAGATTTGCTTAGTCAGTGACTTCCTATGCACCTTCTGGAATGGTGCTCTCTGGCAACGTCTTGGAAGTGATATCAGCTCATTAAACTAAAAGTCTTGAGAACTGGCACTCAGGAGTTCCTGAGGCAGCATCTTATTATTTGACTTATTTTTCTTTGTATACATAGGAGGTAAGAAGGGAGGACCTAGTGTGTGCAAGGGCGTACCAGGCACGGTGAACGAGGTAGAAAAGGTCTCCAGCTAATGATGCAAGCATGGCCGAGAGAAGCAAGATGAGTGTTGTGGGAGCAGACGTCGTCGTGGTGGCATTGCCATCCTGTAAGCACAGTGTCAGATTTCTGGGTGTTTGGGTGGGCCTAGACACAATATAGAGTGTAATTACTTTAGATAAACTGCAGAGGGTGGGTAAGAGGAAGTCAAAATTGTAGACTATTAAAAAGCAATACAGTGTTTTGCTACTTCTAAATTGGGCTAACAAAGTGATAGCTAGGTTCAAAGCTGCATAGTAGAGCGAAAAGTGCAAGGCCTGTGAGTTCAGACAGTCCCAGATTTGACTCTTCACTCTGCCACTTGTAGACTTACCGTTTGGGGGAAAAATATTTAAACTTGCTGAATTTCGCATGTCCTTATCTCTAAAACGGGCATAGTATTTTCTGTCTTTTGGCATGATTTATATTCCCAGTGCCTAGTTCAGTGCCCAGCTCTGGATAGAGGGCCAGTAGTTGGTTGTTGGCAGAAAAAAAAAGAAAGTGTGGATTGTAGGAAGGTTAGTTGGATGGCCTGTTGGTTGGATGGATGGGTGAAGCAATTACTCTGGATTAAGAAAGATTAAGTGCCTCTGTGCTAAATGATGGTAAGTCATCTATAACAAGTCATATTTGCCCAATAAGCTTGAGGTTTGCCAAGCAAATTTTCTCACTTCTAAGTTAATGGGCACCAAATTAAGAAGCCATAGACCTCTCTTTTGTCATCTCATGTATAGCAAGGCTGTAAGTAACAGAAAATACGACTAATTGTGACTCTAACAAGTAGGAGAATTTTTCCCCTCCACATACTCGGGAAATCTGGAGAAGATGGTCACTTCTTTCATTTACTACTTATGATCTGTGTCCTTTTCATTCCTTGAATCTACCTCTTTGCTGTGTTGAGTTTTTGAAATTTAGACTTGCTTTCTCAGTGTGATCACAGTTCTGTGCTTTACTGCCAGTTTTAAGTTGAGAACCAACGAGACACCTATCACATGGCTCCTGTCTTCCATGAGGGGGCAGAATTTTCCCAGCATCCTCATACAATGTCCCCTTGGGTCTTAATGGATTGAGAGCAAAGGCTACCCTTAAGCCAGTGCTCCCACCCTTCCTGAGCCCACAGCATCTGCACCCTAACAAACTGGGATTCTGTTAGCAGGGAAATGTTGAGTCCCATTTTCACAAAAGTGAACTGATTAAAAAAAAAAAAAAAGTTCAACTTTAGTGAATATGATTTATTTGTAAAGCTTTGTATTAGGAGATAAAGGATTTGCAAGACCCCAATTAGGGTGTTAAGATTCTGCTTGTTTAAAGCTGGGTAGAAGTGTTTTTGTGACTATATGTCTCTTTATTGTGCGCGTGTAAAGGGTTTTTCCTCTTCTTCCTTTCTGAGTGGCAGAAGCAAAGAGGAGGAAAAGAGTTAAAGTAGAAAAAAATTTTTTGTGGAATTAGTGCAAGGCCTCCAAAATGCTGCAGCCCTTACTTTGCCAGAAGCCCTGTGCTGAAACTGGCCAAAAAACTGTTAACAAAATGCTTTCCAACCAAGCTAAGTGAAGAGAAGAAAATATTAAACAGTATGGGCAGGGGAAGAGGGGGTAGACATTCTGAAAGGAGAGTTGGCAGTAAAGCTTTGCAGAAAAGTGCACAAATTTAAGGGTTGTTCACTAGTGTGTGGTTTATGTTGGCTTTGCCCAAGTTCAGTGCTCAGAGAGCAGAGGAAGGAAGGAAACACTTGCTTAGCCCGAGAAGGATGCAAGGACTACAGTGGGATTAAGTCCAGAGTTAAGTTGCACCTACATTCTAGGAATCCAGACTTGGGGTTTAAAAATATATATACATATGTGTGTGTGTGTGTATCAAAGTCTTTTTGTGGGAGCTTTTGACTTGAATGACAGAATGCTTAATAATCAGCATCTGCCATTCTCCTCTTTTGGAGAAGTAAAAATGCAAAAACATAACATTCCTAAACAAAAATTGCTAAATAAATAGGATTTCATGTCACAGACATCAAAACTTTTAAGCTTTAAAGAGAGACACATGTCAATAGAAGTCCACCAAGACTTGCATTATTTGGTTTATTGCATTTCATTCATTGAGGGAGGTAAAAGGGCAGACGTGATACCAATCAGTGTTTTCTGTTTGTGTTATCTCTGCTTTCAGAATTTGCCCATCTCTTTGAACTGTGCTATTTCTCAAGTGACTGGAGATGAATAATATCCTGTTTTTAGAGAAGAATTTCAAAACCTCACATATAAAAGCTCCAAGAAAGATGATACTTTAAGGAAAGGAGAGAAGATACAGTTGTCAAGTGCCAATTGACTAGACTCTGTGAAGCTGAGGTTTGCTAAGAGGCCAAGATAGAGAAAGGTGGAATTCAGAGAGAGAGGCTGGTCTCTGCGGGGTTGCGTTCAGTGCCATGCTGGGAAAATGCCAGAGGGCTGGGCATGGCTCTCCCCTCGGATCTAACACTGACCACTGGGTGCCTCATCATAAATGGAGTTCTTTCATGAAGGAAACACTGCCCTTCTGAGAAGCACCCATACTGAAGAAGCCACCAGAAAACCCAGATGTATAGGAGATGCCTGGCAAGAGGGATCTATGCCTCCTCCTTCCCTCTGTCTCTTCCAGAGAGTTTTCTTACTATTTCACAGTATTTTCTGTGGCCACTGGGGCCCAAACTCCCTGGAAGCATATAGCAAAAGTAGTGTAGCCCACCATTTGGCATTGAAGTTTGAGCTAGCCATATTCAGAACTAACTGAAACACTGCCACTATCATAAATAAGGCAGACAGTCTTTATTAGTTGAATTCTCTGAGCAATTTTTTCTTTCTCTTTTTGGCCACTTCTATTGATCTTTCATTTATTTTTGTTCTTTGGCCTGTGTGGGCCTCCCATGGAATCCAGACTTGGGGTTTAAAAATATATATACATATGTGTGTGTGTGTGTATCAAAGTCTTTTTGTGGGAGCTTTTGACTTGAATGACAGAATGCTTAATAATCAGCATCTGCCATTCTCCTCTTTTGGAGAAGTAAAAATGCAAAAACATAACATTCCTAAACAAAAATTGCTAAATAAATAGGATTTCATGTCACAGACATCAAAACTTTTAAGCTTTAAAGAGAGACACATGTCAATAGAAGTCCACCAAGACTTGCATTATTTGGTTTATTGCATTTCATTCATTGAGGGAGGTAAAAGGGCAGACGTGATACCAATCAGTGTTTTCTGTTTGTGTTATCTCTGCTTTCAGAATTTGCCCATCTCTTTGAACTGTGCTATTTCTCAAGTGACTGGAGATGAATAATATCCTGTTTTTAGAGAAGAATTTCAAAACCTCACATATAAAAGCTCCAAGAAAGATGATACTTTAAGGAAAGGAGAGAAGATACAGTTGTCAAGTGCCAATTGACTAGACTCTGTGAAGCTGAGGTTTGCTAAGAGGCCAAGATAGAGAAAGGTGGAATTCAGAGAGAGAGGCTGGTCTCTGCGGGGTTGCGTTCAGTGCCATGCTGGGAAAATGCCAGAGGGCTGGGCATGGCTCTCCCCTCGGATCTAACACTGACCACTGGGTGCCTCATCATAAATGGAGTTCTTTCATGAAGGAAACACTGCCCTTCTGAGAAGCACCCATACTGAAGAAGCCACCAGAAAACCCAGATGTATAGGAGATGCCTGGCAAGAGGGATCTATGCCTCCTCCTTCCCTCTGTCTCTTCCAGAGAGTTTTCTTACTATTTCACAGTATTTTCTGTGGCCACTGGGGCCCAAACTCCCTGGAAGCATATAGCAAAAGTAGTGTAGCCCACCATTTGGCATTGAAGTTTGAGCTAGCCATATTCAGAACTAACTGAAACACTGCCACTATCATAAATAAGGCAGACAGTCTTTATTAGTTGAATTCTCTGAGCAATTTTTTCTTTCTCTTTTTGGCCACTTCTATTGATCTTTCATTTATTTTTGTTCTTTGGCCTGTGTGGGCCTCCCATGACAGCGGCCTCCCTCGTTGCAGAACACCAGCTCTGAGTGCACGCGCTTCAGAGCTCCGGCTCGGTAGTTGGACACATCGGTCCAGCCGCTCCATGGCACGTGGGATCTTCCCAGGTCAGGGATTGAATCAGCACCCCTTGCAACGCAAGGCGGTGTCCTTACCCACTGGACCACCACGGAAGCCCTCTCTGAGCAATTTTTGAAGATAATAAGCTTTAAGGCTTTAGTAAGAGGCAGAAGACTGTAAAACATGTCAGATACTTAGTAAAAACTCAGAGTGTAGCCATGAGTTTGTATGCGTTGAACTCGGGGACCACAGTATTGACCCTCAAGGGGATTGGGCATCCTAGCCCACCCCCTGGTGGGTGTTTCAGGGAAGGTAGACATATCAGAGTCTAAAATGTGTGTGTTGGGAGGGGGTCATTTAAAAATCATCACTTGGAAAAAGGGGAAATATTTATTTTCGTAATACAAATATCGGAAAATCAAGTTCAACAGAACATTTCTGGTTAGTTGACAGTATGCATTCATTCAATAACAACAACAAAAAAGATTATTTTTATGGAATGCCTAGTCTGTGTCAGGCGTCATCTCAGGCACTGGGGGTCCAGCAGGGAACAAACAATGTGCTTGTGGAGTTTACATTCCAATGGAGGACAGGGCTCATAACTCAGAAAGATAGAAAAGAGAGTGTGAGGTACTATGAAAAGACAAAGTGGGGTAAGGGAAGGGAGAGAGGACACTTGTCAGAGACCTGAAGGGCGACCACTGAGTGTGCAGGCCTGAGGGATCTGTAAGAAGGAGACCAGTGGAGTGAAGAAGCGGTGTCAGGGCTCGCTCGAAGCAGGGATTGTGTGGTGTGTTTGAGAAAAGGGGAGTCACTGTGGCCAGATAGAGTGACCCGGCCCAGTTCCTGCTGAGCCAGGTAGACAAAGGGTTGGCAGTACTGGGTGCGCTAAGCATGCTGGGGAGCCATTGGAGAGTTTGAGCCAAGAATTAAGTCATCTGAGGACACGAGTGCCCTTTGCTGGAAGGGAGCAAGAAATCAGCATGGAGGCTGCTGGTGTCACCAGGTGAGAAATGCTGCCAGTTTGGAAGAGGGGAGGGGAGGGACGCTGAGATGTGATTGGATCTGGGAGGTGCTCTGGAGGTGGGGCTGACAGGATGTGCTGACAGTTGACTGCATGTAGAGTAGTTAAAAATGGAGCCAACACGACTGAGGATTTTGCCTTAAACAAGCAGCATGAATGGTGGTATCGCACATTCAGCACTGGGGTACCCCCAGGGGAGGAGCCATATGGGGAGATTATTAATTAGATTGATGCCTCCTCTAACACTGAGGAGATAAGTCAGAGAAGAGGCTGGGAATGGACTTGTATAGTTGAAAGACTAAGGGAAGAGAAGAGAATCCAGGCAAAGGGATGAGAATCATAGTTTCCCAAAACAGCTAAAGAACACATCAGAGTCTGGTTGGGGACACGAAGGGGAAGGTTTTAATGGTTATCAAAAAATGAGTGTGAGTTTTAGAAGGTTAAAAAAGACTGTCTTACATCATCAGTATCTACAGCTGTTCCTAGAATTAAGGAAGACATACTCATAGGAACAAAAACTAGCTTTGCCAATAGAAGACAAGTAGGAAATAGCTAATTTCTGAATTAGCTGTTCTGTTATGCTTCTTCTAAACCACTGTGAACTTCCTTAGTATAGATAATTAAACAGAAATATATACATCTAGATTTTTTAAAATGTATTGGAAGCATGGGATGTGTTAAAGAACTCATTCCTGAGGGAGGGAAAACAAATACATGTAAGTTTATGGTCTTTGTAGTCAGAGGACTTATAATCAAGTTGTCCGTGCAAATACATGAGCAAATGAGAAACATGAGGGTTCAAGGAGAAGGTTGGGCATGGAAATGGCTAATGGCATAGTTAGCATGTTGCTAAATGCCTTGGACTGCCTTTAAAATCCTCCTAATGGTATGGGAAGTGGCAGATTTTTTTTTATTGGCTCCGGGTGGCGGTGATGATGCCATGAGTATATGCCTGTACACATCCCTGAAGTAATGTCAGACATTGTGTCCAGACTCTTGAGTAAAATGCATGAGAATGTCCATGAGAATCTCTGGAGAAGGTACAAACTAATGTTACAATAGAGGCTGCAAAGATGGCTTTACCCAGGAAGCAAGCACAAGTAGTAGGTGTGAGTGAGAATAGGAAGTTTGTGCTAGTTTTCTCAGGAGCTGTCTTCTCTTGAATTGTGGCTTTGAGTGGGTTATATTGAACCTAGTTGGATTTGTTTGTTTGTGTAAGCTGTTGATACCTTGATGATACAGGATAAAGATGAGCAATTCCTAGAAGATTCTCAGTGCCCGGCCACGTCTTTGGTGACTACAAACCACCATTCAGTAGATCCAAGTGCCCAAACTAGTGTGTGGTATTCTATGGCAGGGACACTCCAGGGGCCTGTGAACCTACGGGACTTGGGGAGAGAGCCGCTCACAGGCTTACTTGAGGTCCACTTGTCATTTCCTTCTGCCTCTATGTCTAAGCCTGAAGACGTGCACTCACCCACCGCACAGATCGGGCAGAGTGAAAACAAAACCTCTGTCCTGTTTTTCTGACCCAGGCTCAGGACTGTGGCCTTTGCTGCATCCTGCCCTCGTTATGCTGCCTGACTCTGTGCAGCGGACATAACCCGAATATTTCTGCAGTGAATCTCTGTCTCAGTGTCTGACGGAAAGTGTGTCATGGAGAGGAATGATATGATTAGAGAGCTAAGTCTCCTGGACAGAGTGATTATTTTCAACATAACAGCAGAATCTCAGTTTCCCAGAATGAGAATGCTCTGGACATTTTAGAGAGAAACAGTTCTAATATATGTTACTGGTGATAAATATTGCTACATTTTACTGTGTGTTTTTTTTTTTTTTTTTAAAGTTTTCTAAGGCTAGTAAAATTGAACCCTACTGAATAGTTTTCTTCCTTGAATAGGTTTATTCAAGGACAATTGGATTTTGAAAAAGAGTTTTTTCTTTTCCTTGAAAACTAATCAGAAATGAGTTGGAGATTATTGTCTGTGGTGGAAGAAAGAGTCTAGGTCCTGTCTTCATCCATTCTTGTTTCAGGAGTCTTCACAAAGGGCACTGAGCCTGGCTAACATTAGCTGGGCTTTGTGGGGGTGTGGGCAGGGGGTGCCTTTGAAGCAGGATTGAGTGGTGGGCCCTTTGCTCTTCTCACTTTAAAGTTTTTCTGCATCTTCTGCTGACTGCAGGCCCTGGGGGCTGTTCTACTCATTACCCCGTTACAAGGAAAGCCGTGCTCTTGAAGAGCTTATAGTTCCTTTTATCAGACAAGAGCTAGGCTGTGGCTGACTGAGTCAACAGCACTGAAGTGGTAACTCAAGTATGGTCATCATCTGATCCACAAACCCTGGTACGTTTTTCTGTAGTTCTCCATGGCCCAATTTTTTACCCTGGATCATTCTAGAGAGATTTATTAGCTGCCCCCAGCCTGTCAGATATTGCCATAAGATAATACCTTTCGAACCTATATTTATTGGAAACTGGATTGTTGTTGCTCTAGTCAAAGATAATGAAAACGCTTTATGACTCTACATAGGTAAATAGTTTCATTTATTTAAAGATAATTTGCAGTATTAAATTTGAAAGGTATTTGGTTAATTCTCAGTTGACAACAGAAAGCGCAGCAATTAAATTCACACCTGTCTTTTGGCTGATGACTGTGTTCAGTAAGCGTTGTTAGTGAGTCCCTTCAGCACAACAGCTCATGATCGCTAGGCCCTAAGCTAATCTTTGTGCTTTGCGAATATTGTTTAGCATGAATTATTGCAAATGATAATAGGATTCCCAGACAAGCCCCTGAGATGTCCAGGAGGGTCCTGTAGCTCAGAGGGTCTAGATAAGTGCAGGTTCTGATAGGAAAGCCTAGGGCATAAGCCCTGTTTTCTACTTCGTGCACCTCACAAACTCTCAGTGACCATCATCTTGGTTTGTGTGGCACTAAGGGGTTCCTGGGACATGAGACTTCTTAGTGTTAGAGCTGGAGTGTTCCAGCCATACCAAGATGAGTTGGTTTCTCTAGGCAGGTGTGCTGTCAGTTCACAGAAAGGAAAACTGAGGTTTTTCTTTTCCTTGAAAACTAATCAGAAATGAGTTGGAGATTATTGTCTGTGGTGGAAGAAAGAGTCTAGGTCCTGTCTTCATCCATTCTTGTTTCAGGAGTCTTCACAAAGGGCACTGAGCCTGGCTAACATTAGCTGGGCTTTGTGGGGGTGTGGGCAGGGGGTGCCTTTGAAGCAGGATTGAGTGGTGGGCCCTTTGCTCTTCTCACTTTAAAGTTTTTCTGCATCTTCTGCTGACTGCAGGCCCTGGGGGCTGTTCTACTCATTACCCCGTTACAAGGAAAGCCGTGCTCTTGAAGAGCTTATAGTTCCTTTTATCAGACAAGAGCTAGGCTGTGGCTGACTGAGTCAACAGCACTGAAGTGGTAACTCAAGTATGGTCATCATCTGATCCACAAACCCTGGTACGTTTTTCTGTAGTTCTCCATGGCCCAATTTTTTACCCTGGATCATTCTAGAGAGATTTATTAGCTGCCCCCAGCCTGTCAGATATTGCCATAAGATAATACCTTTCGAACCTATATTTATTGGAAACTGGATTGTTGTTGCTCTAGTCAAAGATAATGAAAACGTTTATGACTCTACATAGGTAAATAGTTTCATTTATTTAAAGATAATTTGCAGTATTAAATTTGAAAGGTATTTGGTTAATTCTCAGTTGACAACAGAAAGCGCAGCAATTAAATTCACACCTGTCTTTTGGCTGATGACTGTGTTCAGTAAGCGTTGTTAGTGAGTCCCTTCAGCACAACAGCTCATGATCGCTAGGCCCTAAGCTAATCTTTGTGCTTTGCGAATATTGTTTAGCATGAATTATTGCAAATGATAATAGGATTCCCAGACAAGCCCCTGAGATGTCCAGGAGGGTCCTGTAGCTCAGAGGGTCTAGATAAGTGCAGGTTCTGATAGGAAAGCCTAGGGCATAAGCCCTGTTTTCTACTTCGTGCACCTCACAAACTCTCAGTGACCATCATCTTGGTTTGTGTGGCACTAAGGGGTTCCTGGGACATGAGACTTCTTAGTGTTAGAGCTGGAGTGTTCCAGCCATACCAAGATGAGTTGGTTTCTCTAGGCAGGTGTGCTGTCAGTTCACAGAAAGGAGAATCAGTGAATACTGTCGTTTAAAACCAGCAACTTTTCTATAGAATGGGGTGATTCTGTCTTCCTCGTGGGGTTGTGATAAGACCTGCGCACTATTCCTATCTGAGCACTGGATATGTGTTTTTCCTTGGAATCAAGCACCAGAATCATCTCTGATGGGACAGTCTGTCTGCTTAACCTGCCTCCAGAGGCCTGTCACCTAACGGGCCTTGTCTGTTTCCTCTGAATGAGTCAGTGCCAGCTGTTTCTGGCGCGAGGGTGCTAGAGAGCCTGGGTTCTTCCTTTTGGCCTTGTGCTTCTCGTTGTGGTCACCCTCTGAGTTTTACCTGCTACTGCCTGTTTGTAATAAAGCCTCTCACTGATTTGAAACTCTTTGCTCTTTTTTTTTTTATTATTATATGATGTGTTTAATTATTTCAGTTTTCCGTATCACTAGGTATACCCAATTGAATGGATAAATGCTGAAAGATTTTTTTCAGATTTTTTTTTTAAATGTATTGAAATATAGTTGATTTATAGTGTTAGTTTTAGGTATAGTGTTTGGTCTTGCAGTGACCCTGACTGTCCTTCTAGTTCTTCTCAGGAGACATAAGCCACTCTAGATCTTTCTCAAAATAGTTACATCCTCTTCATCCAGAGACCACCGTCTAGTCTAGTTAGGTCTTCGTTTGCCCTGTAAGACTCTAAGCGCATTATGAAGATACACATGCAGTGAACACCCCTACTACCAAGCATTACATAAATATCAGTAGGGAAGACATAGGACCAAAGAAGATTATGTTGGGTGAGGACATTCTATTTTGTTTATTTGGATATACATGGCATGAAAGTATTTCTTCCCTTGCAAGTTTTAATAAAATGTGAAATCTTCCCCCATCGGTTCTGAAGATCTGATGATTTTGAATCAGTGAATTTGGGATGTTTCATTTCATAATGTGATCCAGATTATTTTTCTTTCTCCCTCATGGACATTAATCGTTTCCTGTGACTTTTCCTGATATTAGGAAACAGATGTTCCATATTTTTATCTGAGTTTTTTTTTTTTTTTCCCCCAAATGCTAAACCAAGACTTTGTGTGTGTATATTTTCACAGTGAATTTTTGAGGAGTGAGTTATATCAGAATTTGCAAGTAAAAGCATAACAGATATATCTGCAGAGTTATACAGACTTGTCCAAGGCTGGAAACACTTTTGGATGTTCTGTTTAATGTAGTTCAGTATTGTTTAGCTAGTGCAGACTTCTGGCTTAGGACTGCATTAGAACTGCTCCGTGATAGTGTACTTGCCAAAATAAGAAGTGGGGTAGCAGAAAGCACACAGTTCATGCAAATGGTATACTTCAGTGCCCTGATTTTTAGCCAGATTGTAATTGCCTTTACCATGGCCTCTTAGCTTCATATAATTTTCCCCCAGTCCCCCTATAAAACACTGTCTGAGTGCCATCTGTGTGCTGAGCAGGATACTAGGCTCTTTGGGAGATATACAAACAATATATGGACTCTCTGTTTTGTTGTTGTATAGTCATTAAATCTTAGTTGACTCCTTTGCAACCCCCGTGGACTATAGCCTGCCAGGCTCCTCTGTCCGTGGGGTTTCCCGGACAAGAGTACTGGAGTGGATTGCCATATTCTTCTCCAGGGGATCTCCTGACCCACGGATTAAGCTCACATATCCTGAATTGGAAGGTGTATTCTCCCATAGAAGAGGTGAAACATGTTCTGAAGCAGCTATTATGACAGGTAGAAAGTAGTAGAGGCTGTAGAAATTCAAGGAGTTTCCTGAAGCCAAAGAGGGAAGGAATACTTGGGGATAGAGTTTGTACTCTTTTTTTAGCTAGGTTCAAAAAAGTAATAATAAGGCTTCCCTGGTGGTCCAGTGGGTAAAGAGTCCACTTTGCAGTGCAAGGGGCGCTGGTTCGTTCTCTTCCCTCAGAAGACCCCACATGCTGCGGAGCTGCTGGACAGGTGTGTCTAGTTATGAGCAAGCTCTCTGGAGTGCATGCTCCCAGAGCCGGTGCTCGCTACAGGAGAGGCCACTGCAATGGGAGGCCCACACAAGCCAAAGAACAAAGATGGATGAAAATAAATAAATGAAAGACCAATAAAAAGTGGCCAAAAATTAAAAAAAAAAAAAAAAAAAAAAAGGTAATACTAAAGCAACACTTACTTTGGGCTTAAGTTATTTAATTTATTCTACCTATATAAAATCTCCATAAGGATGGCCCATTATGTAAGCCATTGTTTTGGTGCATTTGCTAAAATTGTACCGGCATTCTCAAGGGCCTCCAGTGCAGCAGACCCAGTGCTCTCATGATCTGTATAAAGAATTTGAAATCAAAGCCCATGTGGAATTCATGCTTTGTATAATAATCCATTTTGCACAAAATAGATCTCTTCATTTTACATGGTGAGCTTCTTTTCATGAGGAGCCCTTGGGTTCACAAAGCAAAGGACTGAGGCCAGTCTTGGCCAACTTCAGGATTCAGGGCCCCTCTGTAAGTCACCTGGCCTGTCTGGGTCTCACTTTCTCGACTCTGTAGTGAGAATTGTCATCCTCCCAGCTCACTCACAGGGTAGCTGGGAAAATAAGAGAGCCTAGACTGGGTCTCACTTTCTCGACTCTGTAGTGAGAATTGTCATCCTATAGTCATTAAATCTTAGTTGACTCCTTTGCAACCCCCGTGGACTATAGCCTGCCAGGCTCCTCTGTCCGTGGGGTTTCCCGGACAAGAGTACTGGAGTGGATTGCCATATTCTTCTCCAGGGGATCTCCTGACCCACGGATTAAGCTCACATATCCTGAATTGGAAGGTGTATTCTCCCATAGAAGAGGTGAAACATGTTCTGAAGCAGCTATTATGACAGGTAGAAAGTAGTAGAGGCTGTAGAAATTCAAGGAGTTTCCTGAAGCCAAAGAGGGAAGGAATACTTGGGGATAGAGTTTGTACTCTTTTTTTAGCTAGGTTCAAAAAAGTAATAATAAGGCTTCCCTGGTGGTCCAGTGGGTAAAGAGTCCACTTTGCAGTGCAAGGGGCGCTGGTTCGTTCTCTTCCCTCAGAAGACCCCACATGCTGCGGAGCTGCTGGACAGGTGTGTCTAGTTATGAGCAAGCTCTCTGGAGTGCATGCTCCCAGAGCCGGTGCTCGCTACAGGAGAGGCCACTGCAATGGGAGGCCCACACAAGCCAAAGAACAAAGATGGATGAAAATAAATAAATGAAAGACCAATAAAAAGTGGCCAAAAATTAAAAAAAAAAAAAAAAAAAAAAAAGGTAATACTAAAGCAACACTTACTTTGGGCTTAAGTTATTTAATTTATTCTACCTATATAAAATCTCCATAAGGATGGCCCATTATGTAAGCCATTGTTTTGGTGCATTTGCTAAAATTGTACCGGCATTCTCAAGGGCCTCCAGTGCAGCAGACCCAGTGCTCTCATGATCTGTATAAAGAATTTGAAATCAAAGCCCATGTGGAATTCATGCTTTGTATAATAATCCATTTTGCACAAAATAGATCTCTTCATTTTACATGGTGAGCTTCTTTTCATGAGGAGCCCTTGGGTTCACAAAGCAAAGGACTGAGGCCAGTCTTGGCCAACTTCAGGATTCAGGGCCCCTCTGTAAGTCACCTGGCCTGTCTGGGTCTCACTTTCTCGACTCTGTAGTGAGAATTGTCATCCTCCCCAGCTCACTCACAGGGTAGCTGGGAAAATAAGAGAGCCAGTAGACACTGAAAAAGGTCAAAAGTCAAACATTTTGCAACAAAGTAGTATCACAGCTCATGAGGTTTGTACAAAAATATGACTGTTGCTTATAAGTTATTAAAATGCTGCATAAATGAAGAATGGTTATGTTTATATTACAAAATATCAAATATATTTGTAGCAAATACATATACTAATTTTTGATTATTATGCACTCTTCAAACTCAAATTCAAAAGAAAAATATCGTGATCTTACTACATGAATGAGCAAAGAGTACAGACTTACTCTTTTTCAAGGTAACAAGCCATTAAAAACAGGAAAAAATGTCCACCCTCACTAATTATCTTAGAAATACAAACTGAAACAGCATTTAGAAATAACCATTTTATGTATAAAATATCTCTTTTTAAATGTCAGTCTCAGAAATTCTCAATTATTTGTTGATGATATTATCATATATTAATTTAAAAGCACCTGTAAAAGCAAAACTACGAATTGTACTGTTAAGAATTTAGGGGAGCCAGGGAAATAAGTTAAAGGGATGCAAAAAGCTGAAGCCTGAAGGTTTCCAATGTAATCTTATTTATAGTAATAAAAGCTGACAATAATTTAAGTAGCCAGCATTCGTGGAGATTTAGGTCTCTTAACCATCATTATGAATATGGGTATGGGCAGAAACACACAAAAAGAAATTGAAATTGAAAGTAAAATGGAGAAAGAAAATAATAGCCATCATATACAAGTTTTTCTCCTAATGACTCTTAGTGTCCTCCCTTTTTTTCTCCTATCATAGCAACAATGTGCAAAAGGCGTGTTAATCCTACTTTATCGGTTAGACCACTGAGGCTGGGCTTAGGGGAATATTGTCCCGGGACTCGCATTATTGAGGCGCCAGCACTCAAATCCAGAGCTGTCTAAGTTCAAGGCCATGGTACCAGTAGGCTACAAACTCTCCTTTTAAAAAACTGCCATTGGGAGATACAAACCAACCAAGACTGCCATTTCCCTTTCAGTAGAAAAAGAAGGGGAAAAAAAAAAAGTGCAATGTAACATTTCATAATTATTCACTCTGAGTTTAATTAATATATTCTCTTACAGTTTGGCATATTTTTTTTTCTTTTTATAATTTCTCACTGGCATTGGCATTATGAGGACTGTTTGTCCCAACCTATCCACTACTTAGTTGAGGACATATACCACCACGTCCTCAATTTAAAAAATGTTTAAGTCGCTAGAAGCTCTCCACAGATTAAGAGCAATGACCAGATGGAAGAGTTTCTCCCAGTGACCAGCCCAGACCAGCTCTTCTGCCAGGAGATAGTCTTGAGGTGGGAAAAATGGCATGTCACCATTTGACTGAAGTAGGATGGGTCACCCACTCCAGGTGTGCTCTTCCCTGGGACAGAAACTTTGCACAAGAAGGGAAAATGTCACCTTTTTGGTGACTGTCTACTGTCTTTTACCCTTGAGGATCAGCACTTCATTCACGACGCCCTAACATGCATAGCATTACTTTATCAAGTCAGTAGTCCTCCCAGCATCCCAAAACACACAAGTTTCTGTGGTGGACTCAAGGCACGGGGCGTATTTCTTTTCGCTTCACCTTGCCTTTATGGAACATGTAGTTTTTATGTTACAGTAGAGTCCTTTATGTGCTTCAGAGTCCCTTTTCTATCTGTTTTGTCATCTGAGATAACATCATCAGTATTGGCATGTGAAAACTTAATAGACCCAACCAGAGGATAGTAATGCCAGTCGGGGTAGCTGGAAACATTCTTCAACATACTTCTCAATATAGTCCATTTCAGATCTCTCCCTGTTTTGCTGGGGAAATTGAGGCACAGAGAAGTTTAATGATTTCACTGGAAGTCAATGGCAGTGAAGACAGCTAAAAGCCAGGCTTGGTAAATCTAGTATTTATTCTCCCACTGTGCCTCTATTGTTTTTTTTTTCTACAGAATTAGAAACAAATATGTTCAGATAGATCAGAATCCAGCCACCATTCAAAGCTAAAGATCTCTGAGGATTATAATTTTGTACTTTATAATTTCAATAAGCTTTAAAATAATGAAGGGGCTTTCTCGTTGGCTCAGACAGAAAAGAGTCTGCCTACAATGGGGTAGACCCGGCTTCAGTCCCTAGATTGGGAAGATCCTCTGGAGAAGGAAATAGCAGCCCACTCCAGTATTCTTACCTCAGAAATCCCATGGATGGCGGAGCCTGGCCAGCTACAGTCAAGGGGTCACAAAGAGTCGGACAGGACTGACCAACTGAGTGAGCGCTTTCACTTTTGCTCAAAATAATGAAAGGTGTCTAGCGAGTTATCATGTTCATTCCAGACAAGCCCTGCCCAATAGAACTTTTTATGGTGATTGACACATTCTACCCCTTGTGCTGTACTGTATCTACCTGACTGTTTGACTGTGGCTCATGCAGTTGAGGAAATGAGTTTTTAGCTGTGTTTATTTAAATGAAAATCCCCACACGTACTAATGATTTTTAGTGTTAGACAACACAGTTATAGACTTCCCTGTATTTTCTTGCCATCTTCACGTGGGTGTCTCCAAGTTAACAATACGGTCAACTCAGAATTCTTGCTTTTCTTTCTTCTCTCAACCTGTTTCTCCAATAAAGCCATCAATGACCTAGTCGCTTACATTGGAACCTATGTGTCATCTCAGCCCCTTCCTCTCCCTCATCTCCTACTCCCATTGCATCCGCAAGTCCTAATTGTTTTCCCTCCGGAAGCTATACTGAATCCATCCATTTCTCTCCATCTCTACTGCTACCATCCTAGGCCAAGGTACCATCATCTCTCTCCTGCACAATTGAGTGGCCTCAGGATTGATCACTACTGATCCATTCATTCACCATTGCCTCTTCCAGACTCGTCCATACAGCTGTCAAAGAGATGATGTTACGCTTTTCAGTGGGTTGCCTCACTCCCTGTTTGTATGAAAGGATTTGTAGAAGATCATTCTACTTTGATCCTTATTTCCTTTTTTCTACAGAATTAGAAACAAATATGTTCAGATAGATCAGAATCCAGCCACCATTCAAAGCTAAAGATCTCTGAGGATTATAATTTTGTACTTTATAATTTCAATAAGCTTTAAAATAATGAAGGGGCTTTCTCGTTGGCTCAGACAGAAAAGAGTCTGCCTACAATGGGGTAGACCCGGCTTCAGTCCCTAGATTGGGAAGATCCTCTGGAGAAGGAAATAGCAGCCCACTCCAGTATTCTTACCTCAGAAATCCCATGGATGGCGGAGCCTGGCCAGCTACAGTCAAGGGGTCACAAAGAGTCGGACAGGACTGACCAACTGAGTGAGCGCTTTCACTTTTGCTCAAAATAATGAAAGGTGTCTAGCGAGTTATCATGTTCATTCCAGACAAGCCCTGCCCAATAGAACTTTTATGGTGATTGACACATTCTACCCCTTGTGCTGTACTGTATCTACCTGACTGTTTGACTGTGGCTCATGCAGTTGAGGAAATGAGTTTTTAGCTGTGTTTATTTAAATGAAAATCCCCACACGTACTAATGATTTTTAGTGTTAGACAACACAGTTATAGACTTCCCTGTATTTTCTTGCCATCTTCACGTGGGTGTCTCCAAGTTAACAATACGGTCAACTCAGAATTCTTGCTTTTCTTTCTTCTCTCAACCTGTTTCTCCAATAAAGCCATCAATGACCTAGTCGCTTACATTGGAACCTATGTGTCATCTCAGCCCCTTCCTCTCCCTCATCTCCTACTCCCATTGCATCCGCAAGTCCTAATTGTTTTCCCTCCGGAAGCTATACTGAATCCATCCATTTCTCTCCATCTCTACTGCTACCATCCTAGGCCAAGGTACCATCATCTCTCTCCTGCACAATTGAGTGGCCTCAGGATTGATCACTACTGATCCATTCATTCACCATTGCCTCTTCCAGACTCGTCCATACAGCTGTCAAAGAGATGATGTTACGCTTTTCAGTGGGTTGCCTCACTCCCTGTTTGTATGAAAGGATTTGTAGAAGTCATCACTGTTGGAAGTTCTCTTATTTTCTTTGTTGTATACATGCTTATTTCCTGTCTTCTATTACAATGTAAGGGCCCCTATGTCAGGAACCCTATTAACCTCATTCATAGTTGTACCTCCAGCACCTACAACTGTGCCTAGCCCTTAATTTACACTCAGTAAACCTCTCAAGAATAATTAAATTACTGTTTGTCATGGAAGGAGATAAGAGAGCAAGAATCAAAATGCAGATTTATAATTTGGTTGCTAATATCTGAGAGGATGCTGACATCCATATTCGTGGGAAGTTGGTTTCTTTTGCGTTCTGGATGCAAGTAGAAAGGGTGGGTGTTACGGCTAATTGTAGTAATATTTATCTCTGAATGGGTGGGCTGGACCACAAGCCTGATGTAATCTTGGATGTGAGCCAGAAGAAGGCCTTCTGTTCTCTAGAAGTCCATGTACGTCCCAGGTCTTGAAGTTTTTGTCTTTCCTATTCTTAGAGAAGGAGGAGAGGGTCCTCCTACAAGGATGTTTATATCCATCCAAGGGACATTTTACTAGTGATGGAATGAAACATATTACGGAATTCTAGAGTAGAAAATGTCCCAGCCATGTCTGAACAGAAAACAGAGATTTTCAACATGAGGCTGTTGTTTAAAAAAAAAAAAAAAAGATATTTGGAATATATGTGTCATAGCCTATTATTTGAAGCCAAGAAAACCTTTAAGAAATAGGGTTTTTGTATCCTTTTTTCCTTGAATATTGCTTTTTTTTTTTTTTTTTTTAAAGGAAAATGTCTTTTCTGGCATTTCTTTATGGTGGCCTGCCAAGGCTTTTTAGAGAGCATGTTATTCCTTAAATCCATGTGCAAAAGTAAAATGAAACTGATGAACTTGTTGGGGGTATGGTCAAGTCAGCCAAGCCCTGAGTTACTTCAGTTCCCTCTGGTATTATTAAAAAGGCCTAGGAAATGACTATGCTGTCAGCACAGGCTGAATTTAAAAGATGAAGTTAAAGCTTGCTTTGTTCAAGTATGCATTTGGAGACTTTGTCTCCTGGTATGTTTTTATTAGGCCCACATTTGTAGCCTTATCCCCTGTCCTTCCAGTGCTGTGCTAGTGTTTTCATGTGTGTGACTTTATGGAGCACCTGCTGTATACCAACCAACATACAGGATCCTAGAAAGGCAACAATGAGTTGGATACATTCTCACCCTCCAGAGGTTCTGCAAACAAGGTAGCAGAGGGACCAGTACATGAAAAACTGAAACACAGGAGCCACTTAAGAGAGAGAAGTACAGGAGCAAAGAAAGTAGAAGGCAAGGGAATGCAGAGAGAGGCAAGCATGGTGCTGTGTTAAGAGTGCAGGCTGTGGCACAGACAACACACTTACCAGGCTCACCACGGGGGAAAGGGTGGGGAGGAGAAAGGGAGGAGGTTGGAATTAACAGGTACATCTGACAGTTCACTCACTCGGTTGTGGCCTCCCGGAAAGCCCTAACCTGGCTGTGCTGTCCCAGAGCACATTCGTTGTCATTCAGTCGCTCAGTGGTGTCCAGCTCTGCGACCCCGTGGACTGCAGCGCACCGGGCTTCCCTGTCCTCACCATCTCCCAGAGCCTGCTCACGCTCTTGTCCCGTGACTCAGTGAACAGGTACACACCACCATATACAAAATAGGTAAACAGCAATAACCTACTGTATAGCACAGAGAGCTGTATTCAGTATCTTATAATAATCTATAATTGAAAAGTATTTGAAAATGTATTTATATATGTATGTATTCTTTCTATATTTATAAAACTGAGTCTTTTGCTATATACCTAAGACTAACACACCACTGTAAATCAAATAGATGTCCAAAAAAGAATTGTTTAAAAAAACAACAACAACAAAAGCAGGCTCTGAAACTAGGGGGTGTGGGTTCACAGTCTGACTCTGCCATTTATAAGCTTATAAGGCTACTGATTTGACCTCCATGCCTCAGTTTTCTCACCTGCTAAATGGGGTAATAAAATAACCCATTTCATACAGTTACTCAGACGATTAAAGGAACAACATGTAAAGTGCTTGAAACAGTGCCTGGCACATAGCTCCATAAAGATCAGATTAAAAGGCCTAGGAAATGACTATGCTGTCAGCACAGGCTGAATTTAAAAGATGAAGTTAAAGCTTGCTTTGTTCAAGTATGCATTTGGAGACTTTGTCTCCTGGTATGTTTTTATTAGGCCCACATTTGTAGCCTTATCCCCTGTCCTTCCAGTGCTGTGCTAGTGTTTTCATGTGTGTGACTTTATGGAGCACCTGCTGTATACCAACCAACATACAGGATCCTAGAAAGGCAACAATGAGTTGGATACATTCTCACCCTCCAGAGGTTCTGCAAACAAGGTAGCAGAGGGACCAGTACATGAAAAACTGAAACACAGGAGCCACTTAAGAGAGAGAAGTACAGGAGCAAAGAAAGTAGAAGGCAAGGGAATGCAGAGAGAGGCAAGCATGGTGCTGTGTTAAGAGTGCAGGCTGTGGCACAGACAACACACTTACCAGGCTCACCACGGGGGAAAGGGTGGGGAGGAGAAAGGGAGGAGGTTGGAATTAACAGGTACATCTGACAGTTCACTCACTCGGTTGTGGCCTCCCGGAAAGCCCTAACCTGGCTGTGCTGTCCCAGAGCACATTCGTTGTCATTCAGTCGCTCAGTGGTGTCCAGCTCTGCGACCCCGTGGACTGCAGCGCACCGGGCTTCCCTGTCCTCACCATCTCCCAGAGCCTGCTCACGCTCTTGTCCCGTGACTCAGTGAACAGGTACACACCACCATATACAAAATAGGTAAACAGCAATAACCTACTGTATAGCACAGAGAGCTGTATTCAGTATCTTATAATAATCTATAATTGAAAAGTATTTGAAAATGTATTTATATATGTATGTATTCTTTCTATATTTATAAAACTGAGTCTTTTGCTATATACCTAAGACTAACACACCACTGTAAATCAAATAGATGTCCAAAAAAGAATTGTTTAAAAAAACAACAACAACAAAAGCAGGCTCTGAAACTAGGGGGTGTGGGTTCACAGTCTGACTCTGCCATTTATAAGCTTATAAGGCTACTGATTTGACCTCCATGCCTCAGTTTTCTCACCTGCTAAATGGGGTAATAAAATAACCCATTTCATACAGTTACTCAGACGATTAAAGGAACAACATGTAAAGTGCTTGAAACAGTGCCTGGCACATAGCTCCATAAAGATCAGATTTTATTGTCCTCAGTAGTAGTGATGCATAATTATTGGCTGAATTGAGTGAATACTGCTTTACACTGCAGAGAAGCTTTCCCTAGACTAACCAAGGGAGTTCACACAGGCTCCCTAAAAGCTGTGGTTTTTTTTTTTCTTTTTTTTGAGACTTGAAGGCAGGCAGATGTTATAGAGAAAGGACATTCTTGATGAAAAGAACACTGTCTGCAAAGGTGCAGAGAAGTGCGAGAGTGGAAGGGGGAGCCTTAGGGACCTATAAACAGGTTTGTATGAGTCAAGGACAAGATGTCCACCAGAGGGCCTTCCCTGGTAGTCCAGTGGCTAAGCCTCCACACTCCCAATACTCTCGATCCCCGGTCAGGGAACTCGACCCCACATTGCAATTAAAGATCCTGCATGCTGCAACAAAGACTCGATGTCGCCAAAGAAATAAATAATAATATATGTGTGCTTGTGCTAAGTCACTTCAGTCATGTCCAACTCTATGCCACCTGTGGACTCTAGCCCCCGGGCTCCTCTGTCCATGAGATTCTCCAGGCTAGAATACTGGAGTGGGTTGCCATGGCCCTCTCCAGGAGATCTTTCCAACCCAGGGATCAAACTCACGTTTTCCACATTGGCAAGCAGGTTCTTTACCTCTAGTGCCACTTTTAAAGCCCAATAATATATAAATTCTTTTTTAAAAAGATGCCCGCTGGAGAGCATCCAAGGGGCAGACACTAGGTCATTGGGGTGCTAGAGTCAGACTGGGCTAGGGAACTTGGACTTAATCCTACCACCTAACAGAAGCCACTGGAGAATTTTCAACAGGTTGGCAGCTTGCCTTGGGAGCCTGGGACCCTGGGAGACAGCACTTCCAGCAGCCCCAGCCCGCAGCCTGTTAATGCTAAATGATATCTCTGACCACCATTCTTCCCTATAATTTGGGCAAGGAATACACATGTGTAGATCTGATTTTGCTCATTGGGTATGATTTCTTTGCGGGGGGCCACAAAATAATTCAGTCAAAGGGTATATCTACCTAATTCCTTTCTACTTCATACCCCTGCTAAGAGAGTGATGTCTGTCTCACTCATTTGAGAGTCAGATGAAAGTGATAGACTGACCCTTCCCACAGAAGAATCACAAAGACACAACTTTCCAAACACCCCGCATTGACCTCTCCCTGAACCCCACCTTGATCATCCAGACAGATCCCTAGACAGCAGTCGTTTCCGCTCCAGGCTTGCCTGTGGTTTTTGTATTCCTGCCCCATATTGTTTTAAATCTAATTTGCTAGCACAGTCCATAACTCCTCCATCTGCCGTCACTGCTCTTACCTGACCATGTATCATGGGAGCAGCCATGGATGACTTCATAGTTATAATTAAAACTGTATTTAAGTTCCAGAGGGCCTTCCCTGGTAGCCAGGGTAGCCTCCACACTCCCAATACTCTCGATCCCCGGTCAGGGAACTCGACCCCACATTGCAATTAAAGATCCTGCATGCTGCAACAAAGACTCGATGTCGCCAAAGAAATAAATAATAATATATGTGTGCTTGTGCTAAGTCACTTCAGTCATGTCCAACTCTATGCCACCTGTGGACTCTAGCCCCCGGGCTCCTCTGTCCATGGGATTTTCCAGGCTAGAATACTGGAGTGGGTTGCCAGGGCCCCTCTCCAGGAGATCTTTCCAACCCAGGGATCAAACTCACGTTTTCCACATTGGCAAGCAGGTTCTTTACCTCTAGTGCCACTTTTAAAGCCCAATAATATATAAATTCTTTTTTAAAAAGATGCCCGCTGGAGAGCATCCAAGGGGCAGACACTAGGTCATTGGGGTGCTAGAGTCAGACTGGGCTAGGGAACTTGGACTTAATCCTACCACCTAACAGAAGCCACTGGAGAATTTTCAACAGGTTGGCAGCTTGCCTTGGGAGCCTGGGACCCTGGGAGACAGCACTTCCAGCAGCCCCAGCCCGCAGCCTGTTAATGCTAAATGATATCTCTGACCACCATTCTTCCCTATAATTTGGGCAAGGAATACACATGTGTAGATCTGATTTTGCTCATTGGGTATGATTTCTTTGCGGGGGGCCACAAAATAATTCAGTCAAAGGGTATATCTACCTAATTCCTTTCTACTTCATACCCCTGCTAAGAGAGTGATGTCTGTCTCACTCATTTGAGAGTCAGATGAAAGTGATAGACTGACCCTTCCCACAGAAGAATCACAAAGACACAACTTTCCAAACACCCCGCATTGACCTCTCCCTGAACCCCCACCTTGATCATCCAGACAGATCCCTAGACAGCAGTCGTTTCCGCTCCAGGCTTGCCTGTGGTTTTTGTATTCCTGCCCCATATTGTTTTAAATCTAATTTGCTAGCACAGTCCATAACTCCTCCATCTGCCGTCACTGCTCTTACCTGACCATGTATCATGGGAGCAGCCATGGATGACTTCATAGTTATAATTAAAACTGAAAGTAATTATTAATGTCTTACTTTAAGCTGTTCAGATTTAACGGAGTCTAGTGGCTGTGGGCATGGGCCCTGGAGTCCAGCTTCATAGATTAGAACTCCAGATCTTTTGGTACCTTATTAACCTCTCCGTGCCTCAGTTTTCTCATTACAGAATGGGAATGATAATATATCTACCACATGGAGTTATTGTGAGTGTTCATGAAATTAATGCAGAAGCTTGCCAAGAGCACACAGTGCGTGCTGTTTAGTGTTGGGCTGGCCAAAAACTCGCTTGGTTTTGTCCATAGCAAAAACCCAGACAAACTTTTGGGGTGACCCAGTATTTGCTATTATGATGTTATTATTTCTACTAAATGAGATCCTGGAATGAGGTAATTAACGATGGATTCCTAAGAGCAGGAAAATAGATGAACAAAATCTCCATGTGCATTTCAGTCACTTTGGAGCCTGGCCAGTACCTGAAGGCCAAGCATAGATATCTTAGGCCTGCGCTGTCTGGTATGGAAGCCAGTAGCTGCTGTGCCTGTTGACTGCTTGGACGGCTGCCAGCCTAAGCTGACATGAACTGGGTCTTAAAGATTAAGCATGACACACACAAACAGATGGAAAATGTCTCAATCATTTTTTATATTGGCTGCGTGTTAAATGATGATCTTCTGAAGACATTCAGTTAAATCAGTGCTAAAATCGTCATCTGTTTCTTTTTGCTTGTGTAGATCTGATTTTGCTCATTGGGTATGATTTCTTTGGGGCCACAAAATAATTCAGTCATTCTACCTAATTCCTTTCTACTTCATACCCCTGCTAAGAGAGTGATGTCTGTCTCACTCATTTGAGAGTCAGATGAAAGTGATAGACTGACCCTTCCCACAGAAGAATCACAAAGACACAACTTTCCAAACACCCCGCATTGACCTCTCCCTGAACCCCCACCTTGATCATCCAGACAGATCCCTAGACAGCAGTCGTTTCCGCTCCAGGCTTGCCTGTGGTTTTTGTATTCCTGCCCCATATTGTTTTAAATCTAATTTGCTAGCACAGTCCATAACTCCTCCATCTGCCGTCACTGCTCTTACCTGACCATGTATCATGGGAGCAGCCATGGATGACTTCATAGTTATAATTAAAACTGAAAGTAATTATTAATGTCTTACTTTAAGCTGTTCAGATTTAACGGAGTCTAGTGGCTGTGGGCATGGGCCCTGGAGTCCAGCTTCATAGATTAGAACTCCAGATCTTTTGGTACCTTATTAACCTCTCCGTGCCTCAGTTTTCTCATTACAGAATGGGAATGATAATATATCTACCACATGGAGTTATTGTGAGTGTTCATGAAATTAATGCAGAAGCTTGCCAAGAGCACACAGTGCGTGTTGTTTAGTGTTGGGCTGGCCAAAAACTCGCTTGGTTTTGTCCATAGCAAAAACCCAGACAAACTTTTGGGGTGACCCAGTATTTGCTATTATGATGTTATTATTTCTACTAAATGAGATCCTGGAATGAGGTAATTAACGATGGATTCCTAAGAGCAGGAAAATAGATGAACAAAATCTCCATGTGCATTTCAGTCACTTTGGAGCCTGGCCAGTACCTGAAGGCCAAGCATAGATATCTTAGGCCTGCGCTGTCTGGTATGGAAGCCAGTAGCTGCTGTGCCTGTTGACTGCTTGGACGGCTGCCAGCCTAAGCTGACATGAACTGGGTCTTAAAGATTAAGCATGACACACACAAACAGATGGAAAATGTCTCAATCATTTTTTATATTGGCTGCGTGTTAAATGATGATCTTCTGAAGACATTCAGTTAAATCAGTGCTAAAATCGTCATCTGTTTCTTTTTGCTTGTGTAATGTGGCTAGTAGAACATTCAGAGTTACCTGTGCGGCTTGTGTTGTATTACTGTTAAACCACAGGGCTTTAGGCTCACCATTATCAGTGAAAGAAAAAGGTGTGCTTATCTCTGAACAGGTGACCTCTTCTGGGAAGCCTTGTACACTCCTCCCATCGCCCTTCAGGCCGTACCAGGCCATCTGTTTCCTAATTAGCTCCATAAAGAGAGTCATGGCTTGGTCCTTGCAGAAGAGAGTGGAGGGGCCAAGGCAGGAGCAACAACTGGGAAGGCCTCTGCTGAGTTGGAGGGGTTTGGACAAAAACACTACCATTTATAGTTACACTGGCTTCAGACTTTCCACACTCCCCGAAGGAGATGAGGGAATGTGCTCCATTGAGGAAGTTGAAATATGTAGGCGAAAAACTCTCCTGATTCCATCAGGAGCCAGAAAAAGCTTTGTTAATCTTTGAAAGAATAAATATTCACCACGATGGCAGTCCCTGGGATTGAAGACACTCCCTTTCCAAATGTGACTTTTCTTACGGAATGCTTGTTTTGTTCTATTTCAGGTTCATTCCATCACCGAAAACCTGGTTACGGTGGGCCACGCGGAGTCTTCCTGGTAAGTGCGCTTTCATTTTTAAAACAAAGTGACCATTTGACATTATGTTTGAAACGATATTCACACGTGTAAGTTAGATGCATCCCTACTGGTACTGTGATTAGATGTCTATTTCTTCACATTTTTTTCCCTCTGAAATGATTTACTATGTTTTCAGGCCCTAAAAGAAAACCAGATTAATCCATGTTCTTTCACGAAGAACATGGTCAAGGAAGAGATCTATGATTCCATGCCAAATACTATTAAAATAAAAACTTTTTTGGTAATGAAACTATTTCCAGGCCCCTGTTGATGGTCTGCTTATTTCGAACAGTATCCAAAACAACAAAGTGTTACTTCAGCCAAGGAATTCAGGCAGTCCCATGCAGTGTGTTGTAATGAAAATTGGCTCATAGCTGTAACACATTAGCTTTCTTATTGCCCTACTTTTTTCCTCTCGTCTCTCCTTAAACGTAAGTGTGATTGTCGTGAGATAACAGGTCTCTACTGGTAGAAAATTTTCCTGAGGGCTAGTAAGTAATGTACTTAAGTGAAAAAACTTCTGAGACTTCATGTGGCGCCTCTCTGGTACGTGGTGGTACTGTTATTTGCAGTGTGTATCGGTTAGCTTTTGCTGCGTAACAGACCTCCCCAAAATATGCTGCTGGAAACATCAGCCAAACTTTATTGACTCAAAATGGCAATCATTTTTTTATATCCTAATTCCATGGGTTGGCAATTTGAGCTGGTCCTAGGTGTGTGATTCTTTTGGTATCAGCTGGGACCATTCGTGTGTCTTCCGTTAGTTGCAGGTCCAGGTCAGCTAGGCTAGGGGTCATCTGGCTGTCTGCTAGAGTGATGACAGTGACTAAGACATGGGTCTCAGGGTCCTGCAGGCTTGTGTGCTTGGCCTTTGGACATGGTACCAGGAGAGAGAGCAGAAGTGTCTTGAGGCCGAGTTCAGAACTCCCTCTCCTTGCTCCCACCATATCCTGGTGGCTAATCCAAGCTCGAGGGCTAGCATAGATTCAAAAGGTACAGGAAGAGATTCTACTCTTGGTGAGAAGGAGCTGCAGAGACATCTTGCAGGGAGAACAGATACAGAGGGGAAGATGTGTGGCCATTTTTATAGTCCACCCTGCCGTGTTTATGGAAACGTCTGTGATGGAATGAAAACCTCCTGGAGAGTGGGCGTGCTCAGAGCATGCTCCCGTCGTCTCGCAGCCCATCCCCCCACCCTGGCCTTGCACTTTGCCATCTGGCATCTTGGTCGGTTCCACAGGATCCTGGGTGGTCTTGCCAATACCAGGCCTCCACTCCCCTCCTTGTCTCACGATCCAGAACTGCCACAGCCGTCACCTTCCAGTTCAGCTTTCAGGAGGTGACGCCTTTGTCGGTCCCCCCACGTCATCCACCACACCCGCCCAGACTCTCTCTCGCTTCTCCGCTTCCACTATCTGGCCCCGTCCTCTCCTGTTACTCCTTTTCTAACCAGTCACCATTTCTCCCATGCAGTTTTTAAAACACAATTAGCTTTCTTATTGCCCTACTTTTTTCCTCTCGTCTCCTTAAACGTAAGTGTGATTGTCGTGAGATAACAGGTCTCTACTGGTAGAAAATTTTCCTGAGGGCTAGTAAGTAATGTACTTAAGTGAAAAAACTTCTGAGACTTCATGTGGCGCCTCTCTGGTACGTGGTGGTACTGTTATTTGCAGTGTGTATCGGTTAGCTTTTGCTGCGTAACAGACCTCCCCAAAATATGCTGCTGGAAACATCAGCCAAACTTTATTGACTCAAAATGGCAATCATTTTTTTATATCCTAATTCCATGGGTTGGCAATTTGAGCTGGTCCTAGGTGTGTGATTCTTTTGGTATCAGCTGGGACCATTCGTGTGTCTTCCGTTAGTTGCAGGTCCAGGTCAGCTAGGCTAGGGGTCATCTGGCTGTCTGCTAGAGTGATGACAGTGACTAAGACATGGGTCTCAGGGTCCTGCAGGCTTGTGTGCTTGGCCTTTGGACATGGTACCAGGAGAGAGAGCAGAAGTGTCTTGAGGCCGAGTCTCAGAACTCCCTCTCCTTGCTTCCACCATATTCTGGTGGCTAAACCAAGCTCGAGGGCTAGCCTAGATTCAAAAGGTACAGGAAGAGATTCTACTCTTGGTGAGAAGGAGCTGCAGAGACATCTTGCAGGGAGAACAGATACAGAGGGGAAGATGTGTGGCCATTTTTATAGTCCACCCTGCCGTGTTTATGGAAACGTCTGTGATGGAATGAAAACCTCCTGGAGAGTGGGCGTGCTCAGAGCATGCTCCCGTCGTCTCGCAGCCCATCCCCCCACCCTGGCCTTGCACTTTGCCATCTGGCATCTTGGTCGGTTCCACAGGATCCTGGGTGGTCTTGCCAATACCAGGCCTCCACTCCCCTCCTTGTCTCACGATCCAGAACTGCCACAGCCGTCACCTTCCAGTTCAGCTTTCAGGAGGTGACGCCTTTGTCGGTCCCCCCACGTCATCCACCACACCCGCCCAGACTCCTCTCTCGCTTCTCCGCTTCCACTATCTGGCCCCGTCCTCTCCTGTTACTCCTTTTTTTCTAACCAGACTAGCCTGTCTACCATTTCTCCAGTAACAACCGGCTGAAATAATATTTAGCTTGAGGATCGACCAGAAGATAAAAAAGGGTGATGTATGTGCACGTGCTTTATAAGTGATACAACGTAATCAAAATTCATTAATCGATTATGGATCTGTGACGCACCAGTGTTTTGAAAGGGCAGTTACCTCCGTGGTGGTAGTCTTGGTAGTAGTGATTAAGGAATAGACAGTGAATAATAGTCCACTGGTGGAAAGATGAATGATTATAGTAGCAGTAGTCCTGATTAGTGTCTCCTGTTTACTGAATGCCAACTGAGTGCTGGGCACGTGGCTAGCTGCTTTACATAGAATTATTTGAGATTTTTATAAGACTGTCTCCTTCAGTTGCACCTGCATCATAATTGTAGCCTGTTCCACTATTAGTGATTTAGTCCTTTGATGTCTTCTTCTTCGTTCCTGAGACACATAGGTGGTGAAGCTGCTGTCAACCATTAACAATGTATCAATGTCAAGTACAGGGGCCTGTAGAAGTGTCAGCTGCTTTGATTGGTGGGAGAATTTGGGGAAAGGAGAGCAACCAGCAGTATTAATGAAAAAGTAGGTATGGGATGCGTAGGAATGGACCAGAGGACATCCATTTGCCTGAGGGATAGTCATACTCTTGGTGAGAAGGAGCTGCAGAGACATCTTGCAGGGAGAACAGATACAGAGGGGAAGATGTGTGGCCATTTTTATAGTCCACCCTGCCGTGTTTATGGAAACGTCTGTGATGGAATGAAAACCTCCTGGAGAGTGGGCGTGCTCAGAGCATGCTCCCGTCGTCTCGCAGCCCATCCCCCCACCCTGGCCTTGCACTTTGCCATCTGGCATCTTGGTCGGTTCCACAGGATCCTGGGTGGTCTTGCCAATACCAGGCCTCCACTCCCCTCCTTGTCTCACGATCCAGAACTGCCACAGCCGTCACCTTCCAGTTCAGCTTTCAGGAGGTGACGCCTTTGTCGGTCCCCCCACGTCATCCACCACACCCGCCCAGACTCCTCTCTCGCTTCTCCGCTTCCACTATCTGGCCCCGTCCTCTCCTGTTACTCCTTTTTCTAACCAGACTAGCCTGTCTACCATTTCTCCAGTAACAACCGGCTGAAATAATATTTAGCTTGAGGATCGACCAGAAGATAAAAAAGGGTGATGTATGTGCACGTGCTTTATAAGTGATACAACGTAATCAAAATTCATTAATCGATTATGGATCTGTGACGCACCAGTGTTTTGAAAGGGCAGTTACCTCCGTGGTGGTAGTCTTGGTAGTAGTGATTAAGGAATAGACAGTGAATAATAGTCCACTGGTGGAAAGATGAATGATTATAGTAGCAGTAGTCCTGATTAGTGTCTCCTGTTTACTGAATGCCAACTGAGTGCTGGGCACGTGGCTAGCTGCTTTACATAGAATTATTTGAGATTTTTATAAGACTGTCTCCTTCAGTTGCACCTGCATCATAATTGTAGCCTGTTCCACTATTAGTGATTTAGTCCTTTGATGTCTTCTTCTTCGTTCCTGAGACACATAGGTGGTGAAGCTGCTGTCAACCATTAACAATGTATCAATGTCAAGTACAGGGGCCTGTAGAAGTGTCAGCTGCTTTGATTGGTGGGAGAATTTGGGGAAAGGAGAGCAACCAGCAGTATTAATGAAAAAGTAGGTATGGGATGCGTAGGAATGGACCAGAGGACATCCATTTGCCTGAGGAAGGATGGAATGGGGGTGGAGAGAGGCGTGCAAGAGGGCAGGAGAGTGGGAGGTGGTCTGAGACATTGGCTGACCTGACAGTTTGGCCCAGGGCTATTCTGGGCCAAGGCCACCACCTTCTCATCCTGCTCACTTGGAGCTTCCCCATTATGACTGTCACATACGGCAATATTTGTAATAAAATTGTCCTCCATTTACCGCCTGATGTGTTACACATTATTTTGATTGCTGTTGATATAGCATACATGCCTGTCTTCTTTTTCTTTTTTTTAAAAATTTTTATTTTACTTTGTACTTTTATAGAGGTTTGTTGTTTACAGATATGTATGATCCTACATGCCTGTCTTCTTTCAAAGATTTTTGAGGTGACTTTTAAATACACATAGAATAAGGTCCAGAAAAAGAAGGAAGGAAGGAAAATTTGTGGGAATGGAAAAGTAAGGTGAGGTCAGAGATGAGGTCAGACACCCAGTTCTTAAGTGAGAAGCCTGTACACGCACTAGCAGTCCCAGGGTCTTGCCTCTGAGCTTCTGACCTGTCCAGTACTAGAAAAAGTGTGCTCAGTTAAGAGTTCTTGGTGGGGGCTTCCCTGGTGGTCCAGTGGGTAAGGACACCGCCTTGCCGTGCAGGGGGTGCCAGTTCGATCCCTGACCTGGGAAGATCCCACGTACCCTGGACCAATATGTCCAATTACCGAGCCGGAGCTCTGGGGCGCATGCGCCCAGAGCCGGCGCTCTGCGACAACAGAGGCCACCGCGATGGGAGGCCCACAAGAGCCAAAGAACAAAGATGGATGAAAATAGACAAATGAAAGACCAACAGAAGTGGCCCGCCACCCCCTTCCTCACCAACCCGCACCCCCCAAAATAAATAAATAAATAAATAAATAAATGTTAAAAAAGAAAGAAAGAGTTATTGGTGGCTTGAGCATAAAAGCATGCTAGTTATTCAGAAGAAGCAAGGTTAACTGTGATTCTTTTGAGACTTAGAGTGATTACCCCCTGGTGCTCGTTAAAAGGATGCCACATAAGGTAGTGAACAGCATCCCTGTAGGAATGATTAATGAGGACCACCCTCAGTGTAGACCGGCAACGTCAACATCGGAATGCAGCTCAAGAAAAGTGCTTCCAGTCCAAGGGTGCATTTCTCTGCTGACCTTGCATCTTCCAAGTAGAAAATGTCGTATTTCTGGGCCAAGGCCACCACCTTCTCATCCTGCTCACTTGGAGCTTCCCATTATGACTGTCACATACGGCAATATTTGTAATAAAATTGTCCTCCATTTACCGCCTGATGTGTTACACATTATTTTGATTGCTGTTGATATAGCATACATGCCTGTCTTCTTTTTCTTTTTTTTAAAAATTTTTATTTTACTTTGTACTTTTATAGAGGTTTGTTGTTTACAGATATGTATGATCCTACATGCCTGTCTTCTTTCAAAGATTTTGAGGTGACTTTTAAATACACATAGAATAAGGTCCAGAAAAGAAGGAAGGAAGGAAAATTTGTGGGAATGGAAAAGTAAGGTGAGGTCAGAGATGAGGTCAGACACCCAGTTCTTAAGTGAGAAGCCTGTACACGCACTAGCAGTCCCAGGGTCTTGCCTCTGAGCTTCTGACCTGTCCAGTACTAGAAAAAGTGTGCTCAGTTAAGAGTTCTTGGTGGGGGCTTCCCTGGTGGTCCAGTGGGTAAGGACACCGCCTTGCCGTGCAGGGGGTGCCAGTTCGATCCCTGACCTGGGAAGATCCCACGTACCCTGGACCAATATGTCCAATTACCGAGCCGGAGCTCTGGGGCGCATGCGCCCAGAGCCGGCGCTCTGCGACAACAGAGGCCACCGCGATGGGAGGCCCACAAGAGCCAAAGAACAAAGATGGATGAAAATAGACAAATGAAAGACCAACAGAAGTGGCCCGCCACCCCCTTCCTCACCAACCCGCACCCCCCAAAATAAATAAATAAATAAATAAATAAATGTTAAAAAAGAAAGAAAGAGTTATTGGTGGCTTGAGCATAAAAGCATGCTAGTTATTCAGAAGAAGCAAGGTTAACTGTGATTCTTTTGAGACTTAGAGTGATTACCCCCTGGTGCTCGTTAAAAGGATGCCACATAAGGTAGTGAACAGCATCCCTGTAGGAATGATTAATGAGGACCACCCTCAGTGTAGACCGGCAACGTCAACATCGGAATGCAGCTCAAGAAAAGTGCTTCCAGTCCAAGGGTGCATTTCTCTGCTGACCTTGCATCTTCCAAGTAGAAAATGTCGTATTTCCAGCTGAAATAGCAAGTACATATAGTCATCCCTCCTCCCTCCCCCGTGAGGCACGTCACAGACTGCCACACTTCTTGATGCTGAGCCCGGCCATTTGGCTGTGGACCAGACTTGGCACACAAATTGAAATCTCCTTACCATCCCAGCTCTGAAAGAATAATAAACAACTTCCTGGGAAGTTGAATGTTGTTTCTCCCAACTCCAAATCATGCTGTGCCCTGACTCAGTCTGTGGAGTAGCTTTTGATACACAGACTTTACGTTGACCCTGTCCACTGTGACCCGGCGGCCCACTTGCCTTGCTCCACCTGTCTCTCTCCTTCTGTCCTGAGCCCTGTGGCTCTAGGTCATCTTAGATACCTGAGTGTTCTGGATCTTTGGGGGCAACCAGGAGAGTTTGAGAAGATCACTGAAATAGGATTAGTAGACTTCAAGAATATGGGCTTCCCGGGTGGCTCAGACGGTAAAGAACCTGCCTGCAAATACAAGAGGCCCGGGTCAGGAAGATTCTCTGGAGAAGGAAAATGGCAACCCACTCCAGTGTTCTTGCCTGGAAAATTCCACAAGGAATGGCAGGCTACAGTCCATGGGGTGGCAAAGAGTCGGACATGACTGAGCAACTAGCACTTTCACTTCAAGGATGTGTTGAATGACAGCAAACTATAAACTGAGCTCTTCTTGTCTACTCCTGCGATTTTCTTTTTCCAATCAGTAACTTTATAATTTTTGCGAGAATAGTGTCTGGTTGGCAGCACTGGTAAGATGAACCATCAGGAGCAGAGGATGATATGAGAGTAATGTGCATAGGATGGAAAAAATGTGGTTATCAGAGAGGATCCCAGAATTCAGGACTGCCCACAAAGGGGAATTTCATTTGAGACTTTGTTTTCATTTAGATCAGTTGTCTTAGTTAGAATTAGTTGGGTTGCAAGGGACAGAAATCCAACTTAAACTAGCCTCTTGACTTAAGAACTGAAATGTCCATGCTGGCATGCACTTCAGGCATGGGTGTATCTGGGGGTTCAAAAACTCTCATCAGGCCATTGTCCTTCACTCTCTTCATCTCCTGGCTCTGCTTAACTCTGTCATTTTCATTCTTAGGCAAGTGCCTCCTCAGTACACTGCAGAGGTAGACACCGACTTTACATTTCCCTCATCTTCACAGCTGTGGATCTTAGCAAAAAGAGAGTGCCTCTTTCGCCTTTGTCCTAGTAATGCTGCTGAGGAGGTTTGGCTCTGTTTGAATTCCTCACCTCAATCAACCTGGCCAAAAGTAGTTAGTAGACAGTGAGCAGCCTCTATTTGGCGGCCAGGGCTTATTCACGTGTTCTTGAGAAAGGGCGAATCCACCAGAATCACATGGATGGAGTCCTTAGGAGAAAAGGAGGAATCTCTTTGTTACCAGAAGAAGAAAGAAAGAGTATGCCAAACAAAATTTCTAGGGACCAGGGCATACTGATTTAGAAATTCTTAATTTGGGCTCCATTAAACTTGAAAGGTTTAAAATTAGATTCAGCTTCAGTTACACAGACTACCTATTCCAAGTTTGGTATCGTGATGAAGACTAGCAACCATGGGCAAGTGGAGAGGAGGAGGGTGGGTGACCCCACGGTGGGGTCAAATGGCAACCCACTCCAGTGTTCTTGCCTGGAAAATTCCACAAGGAATGGCAGGCTACAGTCCATGGGGTGGCAAAGAGTCGGACATGACTGAGCAACTAGCACTTTCACTTCAAGGATGTGTTGAATGACAGCAAACTATAAACTGAGCTCTTCTTGTCTACTCCTGCGATTTTCTTTTTCCAATCAGTAACTTTATAATTTTTGCGAGAATAGTGTCTGGTTGGCAGCACTGGTAAGATGAACCATCAGGAGCAGAGGATGATATGAGAGTAATGTGCATAGGATGGAAAAAATGTGGTTATCAGAGAGGATCCCAGAATTCAGGACTGCCCACAAAGGGGAATTTCATTTGAGACTTTGTTTTCATTTAGATCAGTTGTCTTAGTTAGAATTAGTTGGGTTGCAAGGGACAGAAATCCAACTTAAACTAGCCTCTTGACTTAAGAACTGAAATGTCCATGCTGGCATGCACTTCAGGCATGGGTGTATCTGGGGGTTCAAAAACTCTCATCAGGCCATTGTCCTTCACTCTCTTCATCTCCTGGCTCTGCTTAACTCTGTCATTTTCATTCTTAGGCAAGTGCCTCCTCAGTACACTGCAGAGGTAGACACCGACTTTACATTTCCCTCATCTTCACAGCTGTGGATCTTAGCAAAAAGAGAGTGCCTCTTTCGCCTTTGTCCTAGTAATGCTGCTGAGGAGGTTTGGCTCTGTTTGAATTCCTCACCTCAATCAACCTGGCCAAAAGTAGTTAGTAGACAGTGAGCAGCCTCTATTTGGCGGCCAGGGCTTATTCACGTGTTCTTGAGAAAGGGCGAATCCACCAGAATCACATGGATGGAGTCCTTAGGAGAAAAGGAGGAATCTCTTTGTTACCAGAAGAAGAAAGAAAGAGTATGCCAAACAAAATTTCTAGGGACCAGGGCATACTGATTTAGAAATTCTTAATTTGGGCTCCATTAAACTTGAAAGGTTTAAAATTAGATTCAGCTTCAGTTACACAGACTACCTATTCCAAGTTTGGTATCGTGATGAAGACTAGCAACCATGGGCAAGTGGAGAGGAGGAGGGTGGGTGACCCCACGGTGGGGTCAGGTAGGCAGCTTTTGGCCTGAGGACTTCATGTTGCACCCCCTCCCGCAATGTCCCCACCCCAGATCTAGATTCCTGACTTGAAGACAAGCACCAGGCTTCAGTGGACCTGCCGTCCATTGAATGAATCATTGAATGGGCTTCTGTCATTATTTGCAAAATGGTGTATAGTACTTTTTCTTTCTTTAAACTATAGAAAGGGCTCATACCTCCTTCATTTTTTTTTTATAGGACTGCCCGACTCCCTACTGCTTAAGGGCAAGTACTTCAGACTTACTTGAATTGTTTTAGATTTGGCTAGCTTAATCTCACGCATTCATTTCTTTTCTTGGCTAAACTGGTAGAGTAAGGCGTCCATGATAAACACAGCTCCTTATGGGAGCAGACACGGTGATGTCAGTGGCTGAGTATGTCGCATCAAATTGCATGGTGAGGCTTTTAGGCCTGTATGCAAACCTTTCACAGTCAAAGTTGCCATTTACCTAATGCTTACTCTGGGGCTCGCCCTGGGCTCAGTGCTTTAGGTACATTATCTGAACGGTATATTTATACCCGTGACTGTAATTCTGTGAACTCAGGTGTGTTATGATACCAACTGCTGCAGCCAGCTTCTTCCAGCTATCTCTCTGGGGACCCAAGGCCCAAACTCGGGGGTTTTTATCTTACCCATGTCCTCTTGTGTAGGTCCGCCTCTCTCCACAGCCCACACACAGATAGAATCCTAGAATCCCAGAGTTGGAGGAGATGGCTGAGATTATGCAGTGGAATGGTTTTCAAGCTGAGCTTTCTGGTTTTCTAGCTCAAGGGCTTCTGAAAGGGAAGGAGGGGAAGGTTCCAAGACCCTGTCATGCTTCAGTCACCTCCGGCTGATGAAGACCACTCATCTGGGCGTGTAGAGTCCAGGGCTCCAAGTCTGGCTTGAGGTTGAGTTGGAGCTACTACTCTGCTTACCTACCTGTGTGACCCTGGGAAAGTCGCCTCACCTCTCTGAGCCGTAGTTGCCTTTTCTGTCAAAAGGGACGCTAATACCTCACAGAGTTGATGAGGCCCTAGATGAGGTCACGTCTAATAAAGTCCTTGTCCCAGTGCCTGGTGCACAGGCCGTGATGCAGAGGCTAGCTGTGACTCAGACGGAGTACAACACAGCTATGAAACATAAGCAAGGCACAGCTTTATTCTTGCCTCTCACTGTGCCTTTAAAGGTGATTCAGAAGAATGTGTTTTTCCCCATTTCCTGATAAGAACTTGATCAGGCTTGTGACGTTTTTGGTTACTCTTAGGTAACAAAAAATCCTATATGTACAGTCACTTAGTCATGTCCAATTCTTTGCGACCCCATGGACTGCAGCACAGCAAGCTTCCCTGTCCTTCACCATCTTACAGAGTTTGCTCGAACTCATGTCCATTGAGTCAGCCATCCAACCATTTCATCCTCTGTCACCCCCTTCTCCTCCTGCCCTCAGTCTTTCCCAAGATCAGGGTCTTTTCCAATGAGTCAGCTCTTTGCATGAGGTGGCCAAAATATTGGAGCTTCAACTTCAACATCAGTCCTTCTGATGACAGTCCTATGGACTCTTTAATTGACACACACACAGGCACTTACGTGCACACACGTAAGCATCTGTGTTTTCTGAAAATTGAAAACACTCACTTTAGTCTATGAATGGGTTAGTATTCACTGCAAGAGAAGACTTCGTCCATTTTGCCCATCACTCAGGCCTGCCCAGGTGAGGTGGAGAGAAAGTAAAGTCCTTTTGTTGTTACTGACCACTGTTGTCATTACTGACACTGGGCTCTCTGAGCCTGGCTGGGGCGGATGGACTCTTTCGCTCTCCTGGCTGCTTTTGCGGCTGTCCCTAGGACGCCTCTGCCTAGGACGCCCTAGGACGCCTCTCCATCTGGATCTTCCAAGATTCGGGCAGAGCCTCTCCTGCTGTCTGTTACCATCCTCCAGCACCTTCTGGTTCCCATTCAGACTCTCTCCTTTGGCATCCCTCACCCTCATTCTGAAGCCCTGATGTGTACAATCTATTTCAAGACCACGGCTGGCATTCCAGGTGCCCTTTAACCACCCCTCAGGGGAGGGGGTGAGCAGTCCTTTTGTTTCTGTCATTTTACATCTCTTCAGCCCCCTCGGACAGACATTTTGATTCCTCAGGTGGGGGTCACATACCAGTCCCCAAACTTGAGGAAACACATACCTAGCCTTCCACCTGTTGCTTTGGAACCTCTGTCTCCAGGTTTGAGATGAAAAGTGGACTTCCACCACCCCACCCACCTCAGGGAGGGCAGGAAAATCAGAGCATTTCTGAGGAATCAGCCCTACAAAATCCTCCATCACTTTCTACTGTCCTGAACCTCTTTATATCCTCCCTGTGGACCTTTGAGTGGGCTAGGTCAACTTCTTAGAAATTTCCATGTAACGGTCTGGCGCCTGGCTTTGGAATTTCCCATCTGTTGAATTGTGTTGCCTCAATGGAAACTTCCACTTGAGCGTTTTATTATATGAACTGTTGGCTCAGTTCAAGGAACTCCTCTGCAACATCCCTAAAAGCGATCCTGTAACCTGTGCTTCAAACTGTTGAGGCATGAGAGCCCCACTCTCTCCCTCCCTCCCAAGCATCCCATTCCAACTTACAGATGCTTGGAGTTGCTGGAAAGACGCTGCTCCCATGTAGCCGAGCCGGGGTCCCCGTAACCTTCCCATTAATGGAACTGGAAGTGTGCACGGGAGGCTCATCGGAGAAAATCTGCCTGGGCTCAGGAATTCGAGCGGCAGCCAGCTTCACGCCCACTCTCTGGTCTCTAAGACCACAGAGAAGCCTCTGACCTGGTCTCTGGGTCTTTTTCCTTTACTGCCACGCCCAGGTGTACTTTACTTAACCCCCACAGAAAGCCGGTATTGGGGAACTCTGCTCAAGCAGCATTTCTCATGCTCATGACCCTCACATCCTTTCCCTTGATCTGAGAGCTGATCTGCTGGGCTTCACGGGGGTGTGCTGATCTGGGGTCCATCCGCTGTTTATGAATTCTCCACAAAAAAACCTTACAGAATGTGCCCTGTGCTGTGCTGTGCTCAGTCGCTCAGTCATGGCTGACTGTTTTGTGACCCTGTGGACTGCAGCCCACCAGGCTCCTCTGTCCATGGGGTTTCTCCAAGTAAGGATACTGGAGTGGGTTGCCAATTCCCTCCGCCAGGGGCTTATCTCAACCCAGGGACTGAACCCAGGTCTCCCACATTGCAGACAGTTTCTTTACCATCTGAGCCGCCAGGGAAGACCGAGAATACTGGAGTAGGTAGCCTATCCCAAAGTCACTCGGGAGACAGCGGCCTGAGAAAATATTAAATGCATTTTGAGTTGTTCCATCAGGGACTGGTTTCCCTGGCAGGTCTCAGTCTTATGTATCTAGATGTGAACCTGGTCCATGGCCTCCTGTTATTTTTCATGGCTGTCTACAAAGCCGTTGAGCTGCAGCCCCCTGCCCTCCCCAGACCCACCGCCCCGTGCCCCACCTCCTGCCCCGCCTCCTGCCCCAGGTAACGCTGGAGTCAGAGGGCACAACTGATCTTACTAGCCCTGCTCACCTCATCTTCTCTTGGCCTGAAAGAATGTATACATCACACCATTCAAAACTCTAGATATGTAAAATAGCTAACCGGTGGTTAGCTGAAACAAGCTTTCTATTTGTATATATTTTACAGTGAGGAAGTAACATAGTATAAACAGATAGACTAGATTTCAGACCGTTCCTCAGCCATTTGAGATGCTTTGGGCAGAGTGGCTTAGCATCTTTGAGCCTCAGTTTCCTTATCTGTTAAATGGGGATAATGACAGTTGCCTTACAAAGAAAGCTGTATTAAAGTAACCAATGCATGTAATACACTCAGCAAGGCAGCTTGCCACATAATATATATTCAATAAATGCCCTATTACCATTGTTTGCATTCGACTATTGTGAAGATTTCTAAAAAACTTTTCAAGCCTTGAATAAAGGATCAATTCTCTAGCCATACTTCAGCAAGTCACTCTTTAAGTCTTAAATTTCACATTAATAAGTAGAGGATGATCCAGCACAAGAGTACTGAGAATATTAAGTGAAATAATCTATAGGAAGTGCCCGGCACAGGCATGGCACATAGTAAGCATCCTAAAAACGGTGGATGCCATTTCCCCATCCCTACGTTATCTCCAATTTACAGATAATGTGCAGAACACTTTTTTCCTTGTGGCAGATGGCTTCATGAAGACACTTTTATGTATATGAAGTTGTTCTCACTGTTTTGTCCAAGAAGAAACAGGAAGATTTACTTGCCGACTTGCTTATAAGTACCCAAGTGTAGAATATATGAAAGCAGGCTCCGTAACTAAACCAAACAGCTTTCCAGCTTTTTAGGTTTCACCTCCTTTCCTTGTTAAGTCTTTGGATAAGTGATTTTGCCACTGTATGAGAAGTTTATACATTATTTTTACAATCCTGTGGAAATATGCAAACACCTAGCTATATTTAGCTAGAGGCTCTAGCTTCAGATCAGTTTATTCTGTGCTTTTTCAATAAAGATGCGTAGTGGGCACCTTCACAGCACCCAAGGAGGTCTTAGAAGGGGACATGGAGGGGAAGATGGGGCCTGAACTATAAACAGGATGACCGAAACTGGGGGTTGGGGCTCGGTCAGGAGGGTGGAGAGCTGGCCACAGTGGAGCGGGGAGTTCTGTTCGGGAGCTCTGCTCCTGCCACAGGGAAGTGCCTGCAGTCCAGGGAGCAGCTCGTCTGTAGGGTCCTGAGCCAGCAGCACTCCTGTCCCCTTGCTTTTTATTGACCAGTGCCCGTGCTGCGCCAGATACTAGGTTTGCAAGGAATAATGATGACTTCATTATTTGTTGGCTGATTCTGAAGGTGTCCTACTTGGACACCTTCAGTGAAAGAATGATCCGAGTAAGCAGGACACCTGCTCATAGGTGGAGTCTGGCTTACTCCTGCAGACAGTTCAGGAGGGATCTTCCTTAATGTGGAAACTTGAAATGTGGCTGGGAAGTGAGAGAGGGGAGGGATGGGTAGGAGGCCAAGCAGCCAGGCCACTGGAGCTGGTGGCAGCCACTGTTTATTGGAGCATCCTAGGCAGGATGAAGAGGGAGCAGAACTGAACCTCTTGCCCTCTTCCTTGCCCAGTTCCGTAGCCTGCTCCCTGAGGCAGAGGCTGAGCCACGTGGTCTTAGAGAAACCTCCCATTGCCGTTCTGTGGACACAGCTCAAGGGATCCCTCTGCCCACCTATCCTCAACTCGCGGGGCCCAGGGCAGAGCTGATGGCAGTTATGAAGCTTCAGCCTCAGGATCTCTCGCTGGCAAGGACCCCTTCCAATGTCCTGTTGCTCATGTGTTGTTCCTAATTTTGCATTATTTTCTTAAAGAGGTCCCCAAATTGCATAAGACTCAGCACTCACAATAATCTGGATCTGTCTCCAGACCTTTGAGAGCTAGCACACATTCCGGGTCTTTCCCCGCACCCAGTTTTTCCTGCACTGAGATGCTAAAACTCCAGTTTGCTTCTCCTTCAGGAGCAGGCTTTGCCCCCGTGTGTGTCCTCTGCTGTGGCTAGACTCAACCAGACCCACGTGCCCGCCCGGAGCTCCTAACCCCGTGGGTGAAGGGGAGGGGGCCCAACCACTGATTGCCGTCTGGGCTTCTTCCTGCCCACCAGACATCTTCCCCTAGAGTGGGAAGGTCTTCCCTGCAGGAAGGCAGGGCCTCTTGTGGCTTTTTAGTTCCTGGGAGGGAGGCCCTAAAGGAGCCGGGCAGGAGGGAGCCAGCCTGCATAAGGCATTAGCTGGCTGAAATAGGCCTGGTGAAGAAAATTCCTTTAAAGAAAAAAAAAAAGAGAGAGAGAATATCCTTTATACTGTATCATCTTTGGCAAAACCACAGCTCTCATCTCCAGTTTTGAGAGAATGGGCGGGCCAACCTACAGGTCTGTGCTAATCATGCGTGTTGGCTCATTCTGAGCAGTGTATCCTGTCCCTTTCCTCCTGGTCTGCACCCAGGCTGCAGTGCTTTGCTAGTCAGTCAGGATTAAATGTCCTGAGAGGAAGCGAGAGGAGGGGAAAGGCGGTTTTGGATGTGAATATCTTTCTACCACTATGCGAAAGGACATCCAAATTTGAAAACAATGTTCTGTTTCAGTCAAATACTCGCCAACTATGCCCCCTGGTGGAGAAGTGGAGAACTGTGTAAAATGATGCCCTCAGACATCATTGCTAGAACTGATCATCTGCAAAGAAACGGTCAGCCTGTGAAGAGTTAGGACAACGAAAGGGGCTGAGTCTCCAAGGTTTGGGGATTTGGGAGTGGGTCTTTTTGTTTTGAAACAGTTATTCTAAGCTTAGGGTTAGATTTTTTAAATATCTATAAAGAGTAAAACAGTTAAAATGCCACTAGATTTAAGTTTAAGTGTGAGCCTTAAACTACAGTGGACTTTTTGCCAAAAAAAATAACACTGCCATCGTTGCTAGTTTTTGCAAATCCTTACTAGTCTGTGGGTTTCTTTTACTCCTTAAGATTGTGGCAGAGACATAAAACTAGCCAGAAAATAGGAATTTCAACCACTGACTGGATGTCTATCAATGATCTTGACTTACTCCATCTTGCTGCTGCCCACATTGAAATCTTTTGCTTTAGTCCTGCTAGTTTAATTATTTGCCTCAGTTCATTGATACTTAATACTTACCATTGCCAGACAGTCACAGTTGGGCTAACCGGTGATAGTGTTTTCACTATTTCATACACTTTTTATATACTTTTAAAAGGAAAATGCAAAACAGATTAAAAGGAAGGTGCAAAACAGAAGGATAATGGCCAAAATATAAACTCCTTCCCATATAAGTCATCTTCTGTTGAAATATGATTTTATCCTAACACCTTTATCATTCCTAAGTTACTCAGCTGCTTTTAATTACCAGAACTGACTTGATTGTTTAGCTTCTGTTGTGTCTTCAATAATAAGAGCCTTTATAATAGAAATCTCATCTGCTGCCTTTTTCTAATAGCTGGTAGTCCGTGCCCCTGGGGACGGTTTATCATCTCCATTGTCCTGGATCTCCATCCCCCACGTGGAGGAAACTGCTGTAGTGTTTGTATTAATAATGGCTTTAATAATTGTTGTTTTTTCCCTTCTTTGCTCTTGGAAGCTCTTAGATGCACTTCAGATTTGAGGGCTGGGCATTGTAAGAGGCTGTTTGTTACTCATACATCAGACTAATTGCCTATTTGGGGCTGTTTCTCCTCAAACATGTGAAAGAAAGAGAACATGTACATACCATATAGGCTATTGTAACTTTTTCAGTATTCAGTAGAGTTTTCTAATGATTATTGATCACATTTTTATACATACTGTCTACTATTTTGTCTCATGCAATTAAGAGAAAAAAATTTATGCAATTTTTATGTAAGAAACAAGATTTTTGATGGTATCATTTGTTTGCTTTTTCCCCAAGTGTATGGAAACCAATTGTCCTAAGCACTAAATGGGGATTGTTTAGTGATCAGGGTGCTAAGTCACTTCAGTCATGTCCAGCTCTTTGCAACCCCATGGACTGTAGCCTGCAAGGCTTCTCTGTCATGGGATTCTCCAGGCGAGAAGACTAGGGTGGGTTGCCATTTCTTCCTGCAGGGGATATTCCCAATCCAGGGATCAAATCCACATCTCTTATGTCTCCTGCATTAGATGACTAGCACCACCTGTGAAGGCCAGTGGTTGAGGGAGAGGGTATTTCCCCAGGATATTTGCCCCAGGATTAGTTTCTGGCAGATTCCTCTTGTTCCTTGCTGTTTGAGTCACTTTGACCAAGCCCAGAGGAGAGAACGGGTTCGATTCGGGGAACCGGACTTCCTGCAGATCCAGCCTCAGCCCACTGCACAGGCTGCTTGCTGTTCTCTCCTTGCCACGGCTTCAGCTACCACCCCAATTATTTGGAACCCCCCACCCCACACACACACCCACCTTTCTTTATTCCTGGCCATCTGTCCTGTGTTTCCACTAATCCATCTAGCCATTAATCTAGTGGTGAGACAGTCTGATTCATTCATGATTTCTTGATATTCAAGTAATTGCAAGGCTGAGCAACCTCAGAATAGTTTGTAAGTTCTCTGTCGTTTCAGGGCATTTTCCAGCTTTCATTATTATTCACAAATGACAGCTCTCTGAAGTTTAGACTCTGCTCATCAAGGTGAACAAGAAAGACAAAGGCAGACTTTAGAAAGTTGTCTCTGGGCTTGGTCTGTCTGAGGTTCGTGTTTTTGGTAAGGGGCAGGTTTTATGGACATGTTGAGGATCTGCGTGCGGTGCCAGGGTGGAACTGGACAGGCTCCTCTTTCCCCTTGTGTGCCCCGCCTGCAGCCACCCTACCCGCATCTGTCACCAGGCCCTCGCCTGCTCCACTGGGACCACCCGCCCTGTCACTTGACACGGGAGAATTTCATAGCCCTTAGCATCATCTGTATTCCTGTGCTTATTTCTTTACACAAGAGCTTGGTGTCATCCCCAGAAGAGCGCTGGCATGGAGCAGATACGTTGTGACTGTTTCTTGAGGGAAGGAAGGAACACACACACACACTAAACAGTGAACAAATGAATAGACACATGTACTGCAAATCAGTCATGAGAAGAACAACGCTCTTTGTAATCATAGTTTAAGACAAAGTCTCTTGAAACAGTACAATATTAGTTTTTGTCTCCCTGAATTAAATATAAGTTGCCAGTGTGCAAGGCAAATTATTAGTTGTGGGACTACAAACTGACAGGAGCATTGTAGAAAAAGTTTTCAATATATCCTTAAGTATAGAAGTGGATGGAGAGAGGTCCATAGATAGTTGATGGGAAGAAAGAGAAAGAACTTCATTTTGGAATAGTAACAGCATTCTAAAACTGCCCAAGATTCTGCCATCAGGAAATACCTATATAAAATGAAATCTTACTGAAATCATTAAAAATGATGTGTATTCACTTTGGTGGGCTAAAAGTACAAAGCCTAAATCTATCTGATCAGGAAGAAAGAACTAACAAACCCAAGTTATGGAGCATTCCTCAAAGTAACTGGCCCTTTACTCTTAAAAATATCAAAACCGTAAAATACAAAGAAAGGCTTAAGAAGTGTCCCAGCTTAAAGAAAACTAAAGTCTTCCCAGGTGGCACCAGCGGTAAAGAACCCGCTTGCCAGGCGTGCAGGAGATGTAACAGACGTGGATTTAATCTCTGGGTAGGGAAGGTCCTCTGGAGGAGGGCACGGCAGCCCACTCCAGCATTCTTGCCTGGAGAATCCCATGGACAGAGGAGCCTGGTGGGCTGCAGTCCACAGGGTTGCAAGAGTTGGACATGACTCCAGTGATACGGTGTGCGTGCAGAGGTCAGACAGCTGAGTAACTGCAGCATTTTGGATTTCCTTTTGCTGTAAAGGACTGTATTGGAACAGTTGCTGGAATCTGAATAAGGTTGTAGATTGGATAATAGTATATTAACTGGAGGGGGGTTATTTAAGAGAAGTCCTTATTTGTAGAAAATACACAGTGAAGAATTCCAGGGTAAAAAATATTCTCTGGCTTCCACACCCCCCAACCTCAGAGAGGGTATGCAGGGATTAACAGAAATGATTAATGTTGACATTTGAGGAATCCAAATCTGGGTGAAGGGGTTCAGAGAATTCTTCATATCAGTTCCTGCAGCTTTTCTCTAGGTCTGAAATTATGTCAAAATAAAAGTTTTAAAACAGGATGCTGATGAAGACCTTATTTAGGCAGATGTCATTGCTGACAAGGAGTAAAACATAAAATTGCATAATAGAATGTGATTTCAGCTAAAACTCATAGAGAAAAGCTTAAAAGGAAATATAGCAACATGTTAACTTTTGTTATCTTGTATTCATGTTAGTGTGTTTCACACATTTTTCACTAACATGCATTTCTTTAACAATAAGAAGGGAGCAAACTTTCTCAAGGAAGATGATGGCTAACTCTCAAAGAAAACCTGAGTGAATCTTGTCCTTTGTGTTTTTACCACCAAGCACCTCATTCTTAGAAGGACATTGTATATGAATGAAGGTACACATACACACACACATACCTTTTTAAACTTCTGTTTGTCTGAACTGATCTTTCAGCTTCCCAGGTGGCCCAATGGTAAAGAACCCACCTGCCAGTGCAGGAGACATGGCTGTAATCCCTGGGTCAGGAAGATCCCTAGAGGAAGAAATAGCAACCCACTCCAGTGTTCTTACCTGGGAAATCCCATTGACAGAGAAGCCTGGTGGGGTACAGTTCATGGGATCACAAAGAGTCAGACATGACTTAGCGACTAAGCATGAGCACAGGCCATGATTTTTCACAGGGAATCCTATATTGGGAAGGAGCTGAAACTCAGTGACCTCTTATGCCTTGTTGCCCTGGCATCCCTTCTCTGCTTTCCACTTCCTTGGAAGTCAGCACTTCTACGATCCAGACGGTGCTAGATACTGAGTGCATGAGGCCGGATAAGCCACCCAGTCCCCACAGGCAGACCAGTCAGTGACTGTGATCCCATGCTATGTCCTGTAGGCGTGTAGCCGCTCTTACGATGGGCTGACCTGGCTTGGGGCAGGGTGGCAGTGGGGCAAGGCAGCCGTGGATCTCTAGGCCTAGAAAGTTAAATGAGATCTTGCTATTGGGAAAAGAGTAGCAGAGCGTTGTGGACAGAACATTCAAGTATATCTAGAGTATGTCCTCACTCCAGCCCACTGAAAGGTCACTCTGGAGACCCTGGCTGGGTAGGTGAGGGTTTTATCAGACCAAGGACGCTCCAGGTCCCACAGGGTCCGCTTTTGCAGGTGTAGGAGGAAGTGGTCCTGCTGCAAGAAAGGAGCTTCCTGTGGCTCTGGTGCCAGGCCCCACCCATGACCCTGGTGCCTCCACGCAGAATCACTGCGGGCGTTTGCCTGATGCCCTCCACTGCTGAAAGCAGATGCTGCACAGATACCCCAGGAGGACAGACTCAAGGAGATGGCAGAAGCGTTGGAGAGTTTGCCGATCTCTGATGTACTCAGTGGAACTGCTGGAACTCTTGTATCAAAGAAGGAGCAAACTTTCTCAAGGAAGATGATGGCTAACTCTCAAAGAAAACCTGAGTGAATCTTGTCCTTTGTGTTTTTACCACCAAGCACCTCATTCTTAGAAGGACATTGTATATGAATGAAGGTACACATACACACACACATACCTTTTTAAACTTCTGTTTGTCTGAACTGATCTTTCAGCTTCCCAGGTGGCCCAATGGTAAAGAACCCACCTGCCAGTGCAGGAGACATGGCTGTAATCCCTGGGTCAGGAAGATCCCTAGAGGAAGAAATAGCAACCCACTCCAGTGTTCTTACCTGGGAAATCCCATTGACAGAGAAGCCTGGTGGGGTACAGTTCATGGGATCACAAAGAGTCAGACATGACTTAGCGACTAAGCATGAGCACAGGCCATGATTTTTCACAGGGAATCCTATATTGGGAAGGAGCTGAAACTCAGTGACCTCTTATGCCTTGTTGCCCTGGCATCCCTTCTCTGCTTTCCACTTCCTTGGAAGTCAGCACTTCTACGATCCAGACGGTGCTAGATACTGAGTGCATGAGGCCGGATAAGCCACCCAGTCCCCACAGGCAGACCAGTCAGTGACTGTGATCCCATGCTATGTCCTGTAGGCGTGTAGCCGCTCTTACGATGGGCTGACCTGGCTTGGGGCAGGGTGGCAGTGGGGCAAGGCAGCCGTGGATCTCTAGGCCTAGAAAGTTAAATGAGATCTTGCTATTGGGAAAAGAGTAGCAGAGCGTTGTGGACAGAACATTCAAGTATATCTAGAGTATGTCCTCACTCCAGCCCACTGAAAGGTCACTCTGGAGACCCTGGCTGGGTAGGTGAGGGTTTTATCAGACCAAGGACGCTCCAGGTCCCACAGGGTCCGCTTTTGCAGGTGTAGGAGGAAGCGGTCCTGCTGCAAGAAAGGAGCTTCCTGTGGCTCTGGTGCCAGGCCCCACCCATGACCCTGGTGCCTCCACGTGCAGAATCACTGCGGGCGTTTGCCTGATGCCCTCCACTGCTGAAAGCAGATGCTGCACAGATACCCCAGGAGGACAGACTCAAGGAGATGGCAGAACGCGTTGGAGAGTTTGCCGATCTCTGATGTACTCAGTGGAACTGCTGGAACCTGCTTTATTCATTTGGTATCAGAAATAAAACCAGAGCGTCAGGTCACGCAGGCTCTGGAACTGAGTCCGGAGTCCCAGAGTAGTTGCTGAGAAACGTGCTTCTTACTTTCCTGGAAGGAACTACTCTGTGAGCCATTTATTTGCTTGGGCCTGTCGTCCATTCCAGTTCTGAGAGCCTGGGATACTAGTACATAAGTATTTTTAATCTACTGCATAACTAGATCAGAGGCAAACTAGTGGTTAGGAATTCTACACCTGAGTTGGGTTGGAAGCTTCTCCATTTGTCTTGGAAACTTTTTTTTAACCACTTCAGACCATGATTATATTTCCAGATTTACTTCCGTATTTCCATCATGTGTTCTGGATTGCATGAGCTGATATTAATTCGAGATATGTAGTAATCATTTGATTACTTCCAGTTATTAATAAGTATTGATTAACACAGTGTATGAAGAGAAAACACTGGATGGTTGATCAAGTGACCTGGTTTCTAGTCTTATCTCTACCCAAAAAGTCCTAGAAGTAAAGAGAAACAGAGCTGGAAAGAAGCCTTAGAAATTTTTTTAGCATCTAGTCCAACAATCTCATTTTCAGAAATGTAGAAAGGTTTATTAATCATAGCTCATTCATTTTGAAAGCTTTAAAGCAGTAGTAATCGCAGAGTAAGTCCTTAATTGATATTAACTAGTGTTGTCATGTTGATTTTCAGTTTTATTATCTTCCTGTCCCATTGGACCATGAAGATAAGGCTTGCCCTCCTTCCTTATTGTCCTCACCATCTGGCACAGCTGTGAGCATACAGTAGGTGCTCAGCCAGTGCTTGTTGAATGATTAATTGAAGGAAGCATCTTGCTGAAGGTGGAATTTAGGGAAAGTCTGAATCAGAACCATGTCCTAACTCTAAGGTGCAAGATTTCAACTGTTCATGCTGCCTTCCTTCTCCCGTTAACTTGAGACCACCTGCTTCATTTTTTCTGGGCTTCATTTCTCTGCTTACCTTGGGTTTGATCATCAGGTCTCTCCTGGGGTGAGCATGGGTGTCATCTGCCAGCCTTTCACAAAGACCTGTCGTTGTGTGCCTGGATGGCCCCTAGGTGGCAGAATCGACCAAATAACAAAGCAAAAAAGGAGAACTGACCGTCCTACCAAGAGAACAGAGGATGCGGTCTGATACCTTTATACCATTGGATGAGGTGGGAGGCTTGCGTTGAGGAGGAGGCAGGGATTCCAGGGTTTGTGTGGATGGACTTAGGAGCCGAGTGTAGGTTAGCTCTGCTCCTACCAGCTAGATTCCTGAAACTTCCCTGGGGCCCTTGTTTCAGTGATGTCAGGCACAGAACATGCTCAGCACTTCACCAGGCTTGGGGAGGAGCTCCGCACCGTGAGCAGCTATGGGTCTCCTTCTGGTGTTGGATACCATAAAACACCACTTTTCTGTTTCCTGCCTAGGCGTGCGGACCGGCCTTGGAGGCCTTTGCAGGCTAGGGCTGTGTGCCTTGCTCCTTGTTTTACAAAGCTAGAATTTTAAATAGTCCCTGAAATGGAAAAGTGGACTATGGTATATCAGTATCGGGTTAAAGGGAAGCCTAGAATATTTGGAGGGACATCAGAACTCCTGAGAGGATCCTGATGGAACTTGCTCAGCACAAAGCACAGTGTTTTGTGCATAAGCGCAACTCGGGGGGCAAAGGGGTGCCCTTTGATCAAGTTGTTCAAAAAAGGACTTCATTGTTTAATGAACTGTCATTCAGGTCTGAGTATCTTATTTTTAAATAATTTGGGGAGAATCTCCTAAGAGTAGCAGTTACGAGCATTCATTACGTATTACTGTGTGCAAAATATTGTGCTTTAAACACCCTACATTCATTATTCTATTTAATCCTAACAACAACCCTGTGAGGCGGATTTGGTTATCATGCTCATTTTATTGATGAGGAAACTGAGGTGCAAAAAGAGTGTGGTAATGGTAGCCAACAGGTACGGAGTACTTGCGAGAGGTCACAAGTTACTGCGTGCTTTAAGTATCTAGATGCTATTATTACCTTCATTTTACAGACAAGGAAATAGGCACAGAGAGGTTATGTAACCTTGCCAAGGTCACAAAGGGAGTGAGTGGAAGTTGGACTACAAACCCCAACCCACTTGAGTCCAAAGTTGCTGGTCTGTTTACCACTGTCCTGTGCTGCCTCCCACAATGCACTGCATGCAGTAGGAGCTTGATAAGTCTTCATATTCACTTCAGACTATAATTAGCCAACTCAGAGAAGACTCCTTGAGAAGGAGACTCCTTGAGAAGACTGCTTCAGGGCTCCATTATGGGATGTATACACAGCTCCACGTGCTGGATTTTGCTCCTGACTTCCTGTCAGTAATAAGATATTCTTCCATTGGAACCATCAGGGAAAGTCTGTCAGCATGACGAATGTTTCCAGGAAACGCTTCCACAGGGAGCATCTCAGAGAATGTTATCCACTGCACACTTTTCTGGCAGGCACTTCTTAGGCTTGTTTGCTCTACTGGAGTGGTGTCCAGCCACGTCTCATTAGACTCAAAAGGCCAGAGGGCTGCAGGGTGTCAAGCCAGCCCTGCACACAGCCCTCAGCGTGTGCACAGGGAGCCCAGCGGCCCTCGGGCAGATCTGCTCCCCGGTCCTGACACCTGGCCAGTGCCAAGGGAAGGAGCACCAGAGAGGACCTGCCGCCTCTCTTAGCAAGCTGGCCACAGAGACCAGGCAATACTTTTGTTCGTTGTGGTGCCGGTGAGGTCTGAGGAAGGGCAGGACTCGGGCCTCATAAATCCTTCTCTGGGTATAGTCATTCAGTCCCAGGTGTTTGGTTGCTTGTTTCTTCATGTGTCACTGAAATAGGAAACTCAAAAAGAAGTTGGACTAAAACCTCTTCTTCAGACCTGTGACTCTGAGACAGAGGATGGAACCCTCTGTCCTCCACTGCCGCTTCTCTGGAAGTGAACCTGTGTCTTCTCAGAACGTCTCAGCTCCTGTGGGGGTGGGGGAGGGGCGGTGAGTGCTAGGTTCTGGGTTCAACCTTCTCAAGGAAAGCAGTGCTTTTCTCTCCGAATAATTCTGCCTCGAACTAAAAGCATTTTTTGGTTTTTGGGGTTTTTTTCACTGTAATGAAAATTAGGCATGTCACGGGAGACAGAGGGAGCGTTTGGAGAGTCTGTAGAGCAAGGTCCCCAAGGAGGCAGAGGTGGGAGGTGGAAGGCGCAGGTAGAGAGGCTCCCATTTGTCATTGCTCGTGTGTCTCCACAGCGTGTCACCTTCTGGCCATGTTGGTCCTTCGCTCACCTTCCCAGGCTGCAGGTTGCAGTTGGAAGTGGGTTGAATGCCTGCTGTGTCATTCACAGAGCCACTGGACCCTTGGGAGCCAGGGGAGGTGGACGTGAGAGGCTGAAGGCGATGCTGGGCCCCTGTGGCTGTTTTCCTGTCTCTTATCTGGAACAGCACTTCCTGCCTGTTCTCTCATAATGGCTCACGAAGGAGCGTCACAGTAGGGTATGGAGGAAGAGGCCCGCAGCTCGAGGCTCTGGACAGCGAGGCCCTGCCTGGCCACCTGGGGCTGGGGCACGCCTGCGCCTTAACCAGGGGGGCTGCTTGAGAAGCTCCGAGCTAGAGACTCGTCACCCTCAAAATGCAGCTTACCGCACGCTCGTTATCCGGGACCTTAACTGACCAAACCCTTTTGCAGCCAGAAGTCAGAAATAAAGCAGGTATTTGATTTTAGAGTTTCTGAGGTCTAGCCCTTTCATGGGACTTTTGAAAAAAATTGAGGGTCAAAGAGGCTCAAGCTGGGTTACCATGTTGGGACCAGAACCATCTCTGAGCGCACGTAACCTAGATAGGTGTGAATGAGGAGGTGTGACACCACACCAGGTCCAACAGGACTACCCGGCCTCTTTCAAAGTCACAGGTTCTCTTATTTCATTCTAATACAATGTTCTACAGCCAAACAAGTTTTAAACCACTGCGCCGTACCATGTTGCCTCCCACTCAAGCCCGTGCCCCATCTTGAACTCCAAAGTCGAGAGGCTTGGTGTCCACGGCTGTCACGTTTCAGGCAGCAACCCCAGCGGCACGAGCTCTTGGGGAGCCTGATGGTGTCTGTCATCTGCCTGTCTCTAGTCGGAGAGGCTGCTGTTATTCCACAGTGAGCGACTGCAGCGGCCTCCCAGCTGGTCTCCTGGGGTCCAGCCTTGCCTCCTGCACCCCATGTTGTAGCCAGAATGGGCTTATTATAAACTACAAGCCTAATGACAGTACTCTTTTTTTCTTCCTTTATTCCTACCCCTTGGATTCACTAGCTCCCTGCTGTGTCCAGGCAGGTACAGCGTACAGGCTCCCCTGGGGGACCTTTCTGACTCAGGACATCTGGCCTGGGCATCCACCCGCTGCATCACCTCTTGTGACATGGACCACACTGCTTGGAAGTTGTCTCTTTTTCTCTCCGCCCCACCCACCCACCCCCACTCCGAGATGCAAAACCCTTTAGGATGGCAGGTCTTCTGATCGTGGTGGTGGCCCCAGAGCCGGCACCAACAAGATGGCCACTCAGTACACATGCAGCAGCTTCACTGAAGTCTGCCGCCTGAACTTTAGTTTTTGCTTCATTCTCCAGTACCTGGCTCTGCTTCTGGTTCTATTTAAATGCTTCAGCAGCTTGGTGATATCAAGGCTCTCATATACATAAACAACAACGTACCCCTAGGGATGTCCCAGAACCAGGATATATTTGGCACAATTTGTTCATCATTACTGTTCATCGTTACAACCCTAGGCCATTAGAAGTCGTGAGTGCCCTTTACTCATCAGAGGCAAGTTAAATTATCCATTTAGCAAACATTTTTGAGTATCTCCTTGGTACTAAGCATGTTCTTGGCACCATAAGATGTATAAGGATGGGTAGGATGGATTGTGCCTCTTGGCACAATTCTTGTTCCGGTTTCTTCCTATGTTGAACATTTTAAAAACATAAGCAAAGCCAAATTAAGCCCCCTGAAGAAGGAGAGAGCCATTTGAAGGGCAGTGGCACCTCACAGTATGAGCCCAGAAGACAATGGTTGTTCTTCACGCAAGCTCAGGAGTGGGATAAGCCACACTGAGGGATACAAGGATACATAAAATACCAACTCTGCCCTTGCAAAGCCAAAGGTCTAACAGAAGAAACAAGATTTATACCTAAGTGCCTGGGGGGACTTTCGAGTGTCTCCTTGGGCAGCTGTCGATGGCCACACTGCTCCCTGAACCCGCTGGGAGCTGGGGGCGACGAGGGCGGGCGGCACCCGAGCTTGGCATGGACTGGGGACGGGGTCGGAGGGAGCCGAAAGGTCATCTGAAGCCAGTGTGCGCAGGGTCCCACGGACCACACTAGGAGGCTACACTTGATCCTCCTAAGGATCTGTGCAGAGAGATGGCGGGGAGAAAGCAAGGTGAGAAAATACAGTGAGTCCTGGTAGGAGGGACACATCTCTGCGGGCCCGGGCAGGGCAGGCCTGGTCTCATAGGTGACTGGGGAGCGGGCTACAAAGCAGGGCTAGAGGAGAGCCAGAGCAAGCACAAGCGGGATGGGGTGTCCTGGTGGTGCCCGGGTCCTATCCACGCGAGCGGAGTGGTACCCTGCTTAATGTGTGCCGCCTGGCCCATCAGGGCAGGTGTTCTCGCGTGAAGAAACACAGACACCAGCACGCAAGGAGACACCTGAAGAGAGGGGTCAGCACATGTCCGGCTAGTGCTCCTTTTACTAGTTACAAATCCCTACAGAGAATCTTTATTATACAGTTCCATGGGAGGCAGAAAAAAAAGTACAGTGAAGAGTGAAAGTAGGAACAGAGAATGAGGGACTAGGACTTTGGAGGGCTCAGAGGCGGGTGGGGCAAGTGTGGATGCCAGCAAGCCACCGGAGGCTGCCCCGGCCCCTGCCTCACTTCTGGGTCCCCCTACCCACCAGCACAGCTTGCCTTATGATGTCGGTGACCATCAGAGTTCGCAGTTACCAGGGATCGCTCTTCAGTGTAGAACATGGGCTGGAACTCTGGAGATGCTCGACCACGGGAGCTTTAAAAAAACAAACAAAACATTCTTACAACCTGTTTATCAGATGCTCACCATGTACTCACTCATGGTTCAGGGGCTGGGTGTCATAGGTGAGTAAGATGAGGTCTTGCCTTCCTGGAGCTGGACAGAGAAGACAGTACAGCGTCCTGAGCTTGCTTCTGGAGCCCAGGGTCCGTGCTGTGGTGGCACTTAGGAGGCCACAAGGAGATCACCAGCTCAGCCAGGGACTCAACCAGGGAAAGTTGCTGGAAGCGGTGATACTGAACGAGTTCAAGCAACTCTTGCCCGCTTTAGGATCTGTGTAAGGATACACAGACACAAGTTGGCACTTAGCCATTAAGTGTCTGACACATAGTCCACATGCAGGGGCTGATAGCTAATATTATTTTCAGCTCAGATGAGCTCAGGGATGAGCTGAGAATAGAGAGGTTGTTGCTGAAATAATAATACCTTAGTGACCTGTCAGGTACATTAAAGGTAAGAAAGTTAAAGTACTAAATCAATTAGAACAAGACTAGCAGATTGTTTTCAACTTATGTGTCCCCTGCAGTTGATTGGAGCCAGGAGTTGAAAAGGGATGTTAATTAATTCAAGTCTGAGCCCAAAAGAAAAGAGCACTGTGATCTATTAGTGATGTCTGCCGTGGGTGCAGTGAGGGAGGGGAAGACGTGAGACCATCTGCCATCCTCAGATTAGAATGAGAGTTCAAATAATTGGAATCTGGCTTCAGAAAACCTATTAATCCCACTCCTGCACACTTGGTATTTTTCAGAGACAACAGTGGTCTGTTCATATGTGAAATTTTATAAAGTAAGCCATTATACTTTTAAAGTTGTCTACTGGAATTCAGGTTTTTTTCAGCCCACTCTCCTGTACTTGTTAGGCATCTGCCCTCTTGTCACTGATCATAGCTGGAGGTTGAGCCACATCCTGAAACACCAAGGAAAGATACACATAGGGTAATTAATTCCTACCATGATTATGTTGTATGTCTCCCCAGTGGTGGAAGAGAAGAGGAACATATGTTAGATTCTCCTTAAGTGCTGATGTAAGGAAAGGGCCGCTAATGAGAACATGCAGCTATTCAGTGCTTCCCGTTAAAGGGTCAGCGCAATCAATCAAGGATGAGCCGGGCGCAGAGGGGTGGCGAAGAGACCGCAGTTCCTTGTGTCTCGGTAATAACTTGCTGAAAGACAGATGTGATACAAATGCAGTTGTACTTGTCACACTTCACAGTCATTATCCTGACATCTCTGTTGGGTTGCGTCAGATGCTGATTAGGGTTAGAAGGCAGCCATGAATGCTCAAAGATGGGGAGAAGCACGTGTAGTACGTGAGTGTACTAGCACGTGCAGTTTGGGAGAAGCTCCTGTTTGCCTGTTGTTTTGGTTTGGCTCTTCTCGAGTGTCCACAGGAGAACCCTTTGTACCAGCTGTGCTTTTCATGCTGGAGAATCAATCAGATTTCTCTTTAAGGGATGCTCTTGAATGAGAGCAAGGGCCAATGTTTAGGTGTTTGGTTACCTAATTGTCCAAGGAATATTGTAGGGAGCATTACAACCACAAGCATTTGGTGCTTGTGTTTTTGCAGGTGGGCACATGTACTTTTGTATTCACGGTCCTAAACACAGCCACCCTGACCTACTAGAAAGCCCTATCCTGACAGTGCTGCCCCAGAGCACATTCGTTGTTGTTGTTCAGTTGCTCAGCCGTGTCCATCTCTGCAGTCCCATGGACTGCAGCATGCCAGGCTTCCCTATCCTTCGCCATCTCCTGGAGCTAACACAAATTCATGTCCATTGAATCAGTGATGCCTTCCAACCATCTCGTCCTCTGTTGTCTCCTTCTCCTGCCTCCAATCTTTCTAAGTGTCAGGGTTTTTTCCTGTCAGTCAGCTCTTCACATCAGGTGACCAGAGTGTTGGAGCCTCAGCTTCAGCATCAGTCCTTTCAGTGAACATTCAGGGTTGATTTCCTTTAAGATTGGTTGGTTTGATCTTCTTGCCGTCCAAGGGCCTCTCAACAGTCTTCTCCAGCACCACAGTTCAAAAGCACCAATTCTTTAGTGCCCTCAGACTACTGGAGAAACCATAGCATTGACTATATGGACCTTTGTCAGCAAAGTAGTGTCTCTGCTTTTAATACACTGTCTAGGTTTGTCCATATGTTAGATTCTCCTTAAGTGCTGATGTAAGGAAAGGGCCGCTAATGAGAACATGCAGCTATTCAGTGCTTCCGTTAAAGGGTCAGCGCAATCAATCAAGGATGAGCCGGGCGCAGAGGGGTGGCGAAGAGACCGCAGTTCCTTGTGTCTCGGTAATAACTTGCTGAAAGACAGATGTGATACAAATGCAGTTGTACTTGTCACACTTCACAGTCATTATCCTGACATCTCTGTTGGGTTGCGTCAGATGCTGATTAGGGTTAGAAGGCAGCCATGAATGCTCAAAGATGGGGAGAAGCACGTGTAGTACGTGAGTGTACTAGCACGTGCAGTTTGGGAGAAGCTCCTGTTTGCCTGTTGTTTTGGTTTGGCTCTTCTCGAGTGTCCACAGGAGAACCCTTTGTACCAGCTGTGCTTTTCATGCTGGAGAATCAATCAGATTTCTCTTTAAGGGATGCTCTTGAATGAGAGCAAGGGCCAATGTTTAGGTGTTTGGTTACCTAATTGTCCAAGGAATATTTTAGTGAGTATTACAACCACAAGCATTTGGTGCTTGTGTTTTTGCAGGTGGGCACATGTACTTTTGTATTCACGGTCCTAAACACAGCCACCCTGACCTACTAGAAAGCCCTATCCTGACAGTGCTGCCCCAGAGCACATTCGTTGTTGTTGTTCAGTTGCTCAGCCGTGTCCATCTCTGCAGTCCCATGGACTGCAGCATGCCAGGCTTCCCTATCCTTCGCCATCTCCTGGAGCTAACACAAATTCATGTCCATTGAATCAGTGATGCCTTCCAACCATCTCGTCCTCTGTTGTCTCCTTCTCCTGCCTCCAATCTTTCTAAGTGTCAGGGTTTTTTCCTGTCAGTCAGCTCTTCACATCAGGTGACCAGAGTGTTGGAGCCTCAGCTTCAGCATCAGTCCTTTCAGTGAACATTCAGGGTTGATTTCCTTTAAGATTGGTTGGTTTGATCTTCTTGCCGTCCAAGGGCCTCTCAACAGTCTTCTCCAGCACCACAGTTCAAAAGCACCAATTCTTTAGTGCTCAGCCTTCTTTATGGTCCAGCTCTCACATCTATACATGACTACTGGAGAAACCATAGCATTGACTATATGGACCTTTGTCAGCAAAGTAGTGTCTCTGCTTTTTAATACACTGTCTAGGTTTGTCATGGCTTTTCTTCCAAGGAGCAAGCATCTTTTAATTTCATGGCTGCAGTCACCATTCACAGTGATTTTGGAGTTCAAGAAAATAAAGTCTGCCACTGTTTCCATTGTTTACTATCTATTTGCCATGAAGTAATGGGACCAGATACCATGATCTTCATTTTTTGAATGCTGAGTTTTAGACCAGCTTTTTCACTCTCTCACCTTCACTAAGAGGCTCTTTAGTTCCTCTTCACTTTCTGCCATAAGGGTGGTGTCATCTGCTTATCTGAGGTTATTGATATTTCTCCCGGCAAGCTTGATTCCAGTTTGTGCTTCATCCAGACTGGCATTTCCCATGAGATGCTCTGCGTATATGTTAAATAAGTAGGATCACAATATACAGCCTTGTATATTTTACAATATACAAGTACTCCTTTTCCATTTTGGAGCCAGTCCGTTGTTCCATGTCCGGTTCTAATTGATGCTTCTTGCCCTGAATACAAGGTTTCTCAAGAGGCAGGCAAGGTGGTCTGGTATTCCCACCTCTTTAAGAATTTCTCACAGTTTTTTGTCATCCACACAGTCGAAGGCTTTAGCATAGTCAATGAAGCAGAAGTAGATGCTTTTCTGGAATTCCTTTGCTTTTTCTATGACCCAACGAAAGTTGGCAGTTTGATCTCTGGTTTCTCTGCCTTTTCTAAGTCCAGCTTGTACATCTGCAAGTTCTCAGTTCATGTACTAAAAACATAAGTGGCCATTCTTGGAGGCTGTGATTCTTATTACAGATGTTTTTTTGGAAATGGATAGAATGTGAGTGTATGTATAGATATGTGAGTGTGAGTGTATATGATTGGGTAAGTCCAGGTGGCCCAAGTAATAAAGTAGTTAAAAACGATTTCCTTTAAGATTGGTTGGTTTGATCTTCTTGCCGCCAAGGGCCTCTCAACAGTCTTCTCCAGCACCACAGTTCAAAAGCACCAATTCTTTAGTGCTCAGCCTTCTTTATGGTCCAGCTCTCACATCTATACATGACTACTGGAGAAACCATAGCATTGACTATATGGACCTTTGTCAGCAAAGTAGTGTCTCTGCTTTTTAATACACTGTCTAGGTTTGTCATGGCTTTTCTTCCAAGGAGCAAGCATCTTTTAATTTCATGGCTGCAGTCACCATTCACAGTGATTTTGGAGTTCAAGAAAATAAAGTCTGCCACTGTTTCCATTGTTTACTATCTATTTGCCATGAAGTAATGGGACCAGATACCATGATCTTCATTTTTTGAATGCTGAGTTTTAGACCAGCTTTTTCACTCTCTCACCTTCACTAAGAGGCTCTTTAGTTCCTCTTCACTTTCTGCCATAAGGGTGGTGTCATCTGCTTATCTGAGGTTATTGATATTTCTCCCGGCAAGCTTGATTCCAGTTTGTGCTTCATCCAGACTGGCATTTCCCATGAGATGCTCTGCGTATATGTTAAATAAGTAGGATCACAATATACAGCCTTGTATATTTTACAATATACAAGTACTCCTTTTCCATTTTGGAGCCAGTCCGTTGTTCCATGTCCGGTTCTAATTGATGCTTCTTGCCCTGAATACAAGGTTTCTCAAGAGGCAGGCAAGGTGGTCTGGTATTCCCACCTCTTTAAGAATTTCTCACAGTTTTTTGTCATCCACACAGTCGAAGGCTTTAGCATAGTCAATGAAGCAGAAGTAGATGCTTTTCTGGAATTCCTTTGCTTTTTCTATGACCCAACGAAAGTTGGCAGTTTGATCTCTGGTTCCTCTGCCTTTTCTAAGTCCAGCTTGTACATCTGCAAGTTCTCAGTTCATGTACTAAAAACATAAGTGGCCATTCTTGGAGGCTGTGATTCTTATTACAGATATTTTTTTGGAAATGGATAGAATGTGAGTGTATGTATAGATATGTGAGTGTGAGTGTATATGATTGGGTAAGTCCAGGTGGCCCAAGTAATAAAGTAGTTAAAAACTGTTTTTAGTACATAATCAAAAACAAAAGTATGTGCATCCTTTTTTAATGATGAGAAAAAATGTTTACTTCCCTCTTAATGTTTTTTTAAAGTATCAAATATATTACCTGATACCACCTAAAGTTTCATAAAATACGAAATACATGCTACAGGGTAGGGAGGGCAAGTGGGAAGCTACACAAGACCCTGATGCTCTAACTAAAATGAATCATAGAAACGAAGTTTCAAGCACTTGTACTTGACAGTCTGATGTGAGCCTGAGACAAATTATATGGCTCAATAAGAAGGTATATAAATATGTGTAGGATATTCTGAGAAACAAGGTGGCCTAGAAACCTAATCCCCAGTTATAACACTGTTTCTATGGGAAAATAATGCTCCCTAAGTGCCTTCTTTGAAACCAACTTTTGAAACCCTGCCGATTTATAAGTTGGGGGTTAATGATATAACGTGGTCTCCTACTGATGTGTAGAATTCTCAGCCCGAGTCCATCATCAAGCATTTATTGAATGACTGCTGGGTGGATTACACTCTGATAAGCATGACAGGGCGGAACAAAGGAAATAAAGGAGCGTTTCTGCCCTCAAGAAGCGTGTACCTAGCTGGAGAGGGAAAGCATGCCTGCAGAGCACCCTGAGAGCATTCCCAGTGCCTGAGCTACAAAGCGCGGGTCCTGCAGGCCTCAGCGTGAAGGAGGGATGTGAGGGCCTGCAGTTAATCAGGAAAATGTGGGCTCCACTGGCCGAGCATGTCCCTGTTCATTTGTTATCCCCATCAGCACACCAAAGACGTGCCCGTTCTTCCCCGGAGAGCCTCGCAGGCCTGTGAAGCGGTGGCTGCTCTGAACATCATGTGATCCCAGGATGCTGAGCAATTCAAAACCACAACTGGCGTGTGGTGTTACCTTATTAGGGAAGGTTCAGGCTTCTTGCCTTCTTTCTTTCTGTCTTCCTTTCTGCTTTCCTTTCATCTCTCTCTCTCTCACTGTCTCTCTCTCGAAGATAGGAAGACTCTTGGCAGTCTGGGCAGTGATATACCTCCTGTGCCCCAAATTCCAGCTCTTGTGCACGCCCAAGTGCATCAGTCTTTCTGAGATTTGGAGCCTGACTTTGTGTGTTTTGCGTGTCATTTTCTCAGAGACTCTACAAACGAGACAGGCGGTGACTCAGGAGCAGCAGGCAGGCTCCTTGCCTTATTTGTGAGGCAGAGCAGTTGCTTTTCATTCAGCTCCAGCCTCCAGGTCACCCCAAGGGAGAAGGGACATTGGGAGGGGGGAGCAAATTGACTGTAAAATTCCTGAGTCTGGGGCTGTGTACCATCCCCCTGCGAATGCTGACAGCCTGCAGAAGGGGGTGTGGCTGAGGCAGGCCTGCCAGGTAAGGCATCCAGATCAGCCACTGTGTCCCGCTAGAAATGCCTAAAAATAGCCCCTTTGCTCCTTTCTGTACATTGCCTCCGAGAAGTGCTTCCCAGAGGCTGGATCAGCAAATAATTGTACCCAAGCCTTCATATCATGCTGTTCTTTAGCTTTTAGAGGCTGAATCCCTGTTAGCTGTGGGGCAAGAGCCTTGGGGGTGGTGACATTCCTAGCCAAAAGGTTTAAATAGTAATAGTAACAATGTAGCAGCAAACCTTTGTTGAGTGTTTACTATATTCCAGGAACTGGAAGGCTTTCCTGAGCTTTGTCTCATTCAGTTCTCCTTATAGCTCTTAGCAAGGTTTTTGCAGTATTATCTCCATTTTGCAGATGAGAAAACTGAGACTTGGGGAGGTCGTGGAACCTATGCATAGCCTCGCTGCTAGTAAATGCCAGAGCTGGGACACAACCCAGACCTGGTTACCTCCACATTTAATTACCAGATGTTTCTTCCTCTCAGACAACTTTTTTATTTATGGCTTCTCACAGATCTTACTCCTACTTAATTCTCCTGCATTATTTGGGAAGGAGAGGAACTTTTTCCCTCAGGGCTGTGAGAAGAGGGAGAGGCCTTGGAAAAATAACAGAGAGATGAATTTATTTTGAAAAAGGAGGGTTTGTGAGGGAAGTGTTGAGTTGGCCAACTGAAAGGGAGAGGCTCTTCTGGACTCGAGCGAGCGTTAGGGAAGAATGCATGGAAATGAGTGGGAGAAACAGAAACTGAACCAGGACAGGGCAGGATCCAATAGAAGGAAATGTGATAGTCAGCAAAGAAAGGGGAGCCCGGCCTTCAAAAGCAGCGTGTTAATGATTAGCGCTCTGCGAACGCTGCAGGCCTCACGTGCCCTCCGTGGCATGCAGAACTCCCCTGTACGGGGGAGAGTGCTGCTCTCCAAAAAACAAAACCGTGACATTTAATTCCGAGTTTCTGCAGGGACTGAATGAAATCACCACTGGAAAAACAAGAATGGCAGCGCATGTTAATTATTCCAGGAACTCTTAGAGGGTGCAACTAAAATGCCAGCCATCCCAAGGAGAGATGGGCCATTCCTCCACCCTCTCTCCTTGCCCCCACCCCCACCCCCCAGACCTCCATCCCTTGTGTTTCTCCGGGGAAAAAATGCATAAAGGAGATTTTTGTAAAGCAGGCTGCATCATCTTCCCAGAAGCCTAGACTGTCCGCTCTAGCCTTCTCTGACCTTCGCGTGGAATTGATCTTTGATTGGCAACCTGCCTCCTCGTACTACTTTTCCTGCCTCCGGCATCTGAAAAGCCAGGGATTTCTTTATTGATCTTTAACCCAACTCCTCAATACCCAGGACTTAACCACCATCAGGAGCACCATTTTTGCAGAGCAGAAGAATCCTGTAAAAAAAGTGAACCATAGTCCACTTTGCATGTTTTCTCTCCTTTTTCCTCTCCCTAAAAGAAAGGCTCTTTATGCCTGCCCTCCCTCTCCATGCCACCTCCTGTGCGCCCAGGCCGACTCAGTCTCTTGTTGTAATACAGAAAGTTCTGTAATTATTTGTCTTTTGCAGATTAGGAGACTGAAACATCGCAGTCCCTTTCCCTGGGTTCCACTTGGCCCCAGTGACTAAAGCCATGCCCTACCATCCTTGTGCTTGCGGCCAGCAGCCTCAAGTCCCACAGTATCTCTGCCCTGGCACAGGGAGCCGACATTGTTTGCATAGCGTACATTCCTGGACAATTGAACTATCCAGTTTAACCTTCAGAGCATCCCCGTCGGTTTGTGGGTGTTTGTTCCGGGAGAGGGGAAGAGATGGTGACTTTCATGGTTCACACATGATGCTGCCCACACACACCCCACATTCCAAGTCTTTATTCTCTAGAGATTAGCTGCAAATTGCATCTCTAAAATTCACAAGTGAAATCAAACCTTTAATGTGCTACAGTCTTTTTGTCTGGAAGCACATAGCATTCATACTTGCTTCTTTATACCTCTCCCCAGTCACACCTGTCCCATTCTGTGAAAGCTTTTTAGAAACTGCCCCATTTCGTGTGAAAGTAATTGTCATTAATTAAGATGCTATAATAACATTATCATTCTTGAAATATGTTCTGCTTATGATTGGTGCCTAATCAAGGAAACTTTAAAACTGTCATTCCCCAAACCAAATCTTGCATCACCCAACATTCAGAAGAGTCTTGATGCTTTTAAAGGTGCATTTTTGCAGTTTTGTGTGCCTGAAGTTTGGTTCTAGAAATAATATTAGGAAAGGTACGAGATGAAACTCAGCAGTTTTTCTTCCATTTATTTTGAGTGAATTATACTCCCGCCTCGAAAAACAAACTTTTAGAATATGTTGTTTGCTTTAAGGATAACCAGCGTTTCTTTTGCTTTCAAATGGAAATGTAAGCCTTCTCCATTCTTATCACCTTCCTTTGATCTCCTTTCACCTTTCTTGGATTCTAAGAGAAGAAATGTTTTAGAGCCTTGAAATCAAAATAAAATTGCAACCTCCGTGAATTATTTACCACTACTTACAAGGGTTTAAGCATGATCTTCTGCACATAATTTGAAAATCAAAACACCAACTGGAGGATTTAAGCCAAACCCCTATTTTTAGAACAGTATTAAAAAGATGGCAGATTTTATTTTCAGCCATACAGGCACGGAGGAGGCTCCTGGGCATTCCTCCATCCCTCAGGGCAGAGCTGGGCTGACCACCTCCCTGCCCGGGCAGCTGCCTCCCTCCCTCCGGATGCCTTCCCTGGCACTAGCTACTTCCGAGCCCTGAGCCTTGGACAGACTGGTTACTGGGAAGCAAGGATGTTGCAGGCTTAATTTAAAAAAAAAAAAAAAAGGAAAAGAAGTGTTTTGTAACTTTCCTTTTAGTTCTAGTGGATTTGTGTGCTCCTTAAGCTTTAGGGTAAAATAAGACTTTTTTTTTTGTTTTTAATTAAGAATGGAGGAGAAAACTTTCCTTATGTATTCTTACAATTATGCCTTTGTCAGCAGGTAGTTTATAGGGGAGTCAATTTTAAAAAAAGAAGAAGGCTCTGGCCTTTAATTATCCCAGTTGGTATTCACATTTAGAAAGTTCATGTACCTGCTGAGTATGTTAATTTAACCACTTTATAGTATCTTAGGGGCTTCCCTGGTGGCTCAGAAGGTAAAGAATCTTAACTCAGCCAGTCTCCCACCCCAACAACCTCTTCAAAGAACTCAGAGCAGTGTGGAGATAGATGAGAGCTTTGTACCCGCATATCTTTCTGTCTGGTTTCTCAGTACTTTGGGCTTTAATTAAAATCTTGAGGTCAGTTTTCTTTGTTTTAGTTTGGTTTGGTTTTTTGTGTTTTTGCTCCTCATGCAACTTTAAACTTGTTTATCCACTGATGCATATATTTCCACTTTCTATAAACCCAATCAAATATTTAAGTGCTTCATTTCACTAAGTACAGGGATACTGACAGAGACGTCCTGCTTCAGTGACCCTAGATTCTAGAGGGAGAGAGAGTAAACAGGTAAACAAAGGGGGGTTATTCCAGCTCATGGTAAATGATAAAATAATTTCACAAATGTTTCTTAAGAGTCCACATGCTACCCAGAAATAGGATATGTTCTAGTAGGACCATCTTTGGAGAAAGGCTCTCAAATTTGTTTTCTAATTTGTCTGTACCCCTGTGACATATTGGGGACAAGTTCCATCTTCCTCTTAGATGCGAGGAATTGACCTTACTCTCCTGTAAACTGACAAAAGAAATGAAATTCTATGTTGAAAGTTATAAAACTCCTGTGCAAGAGAGCCAGAACCCTGGGCACATAGACCCATTTCTGTCCCCTCTCCCCCGTGCCAGACCGCTAGGTTTCCAGGGGAGGAACTGAGGCCCAGAAGACTGAAAGGCCTTCTCCATATCACATAGGTCATTTATATCCTACCTAGGACTAAAGCCTAGGACTTCATTCCCAATGAAGTTCAGTCGTTCAACAGTTCAAATCAAAAGCCAGCCCCACAGTCAGTGTTTGTGGTGGGTTCACACTGTTGGCCATTTCAAGAACTAGTTTAGATACAGCTTCCGTTGATAATATATCCTCCTCCCCAGCTATTTGTCATCTGTGTACAGGTACTCATATAAAAGATTTATCTTTTTATTTATTTCCCAAACATGTAAATCAGCACTCTCCAAATACTCATTCATTCCTCAGCACACCGGAGAGGACAGGTGCCATTATTATTTATAGATGAGGAAAGAGGCTCAGAGAAAGCAAGTGACTTGCCCTCACGTACATGGCTAGTAGGCAGCAGAGCTGATCAACCCCGACCACATGGCTGCCCGTCAGTGAATGTAGCCACTGCGCCCTGCTCTTGTTTTAAATGAGATTCCCCTATTCCTTTCATTGTTTTAAACTTGAAACTTCTTATTTTGTATTGGGGTATAGCCAGTTAACAATGCAATCCCATATTCCTTAAAGTGAAATGTTAGGAGAACTAAAGAGGATGAAGCTGAAGAGGTATAAGTTCAAATCTCAGATCGACCCTTTACTAAGTGTGCAGTTTGCTGTGAATGAATGAACCTCTCAGGGCATCACTCTTCCATCTGTAACATGGAACTAATGCATGCTTCGTAGGGTCATAGCGAGGAAATGGGGCTGAATTGACAGAGCCTCTTGCAAAGACACCTGAGTCCTCAGAGCAGCCTCTGGGTAAGAAAGGGTTACACATCTGTGATGCTGGGTGCTGCGCCCCGCCCGTCTGTTTCCATAAACCAGCACTGAGACATGTGTGCTGTCTCTGCAGACCACAGACTGACGTCTGTCCTCACAAATGTTCTTTTCTCATTATTATTATTTATTTGGCTGCCTCAGGTCTTAGTTGCAGCATCTTCCTTTGCAGCGCTTGGGCTTCTCTAGTTGTGGCTCAGAGGCTTAGTTGCTTCTCAGCCTGTGGGGTCTCAGTTCCCAGACCAGGGACTGAACGCGTGTCGCCCTGCATTGCAAGGTGGATTCCCCTCCACTTGACACCGGGGAAGCCCCGCTCAAACGTTCTTTACTAGACATCAGTTATTTACAGAGTACCTGGAAGGGTATGAGGCACAGTGAAGAAGCACCTTGGGTAACCCTGAGAATTTCAGCTGGGACCCTAGACTTGCATTCAGCAGTTGGCAGTTCTAACACCCTGCAGTTTCACGTCACCCATTTGCTTAGAAGGCAGATAAGGGACCAGCACTTAAGAGTGAAAGTTTGAGGTCAGCCCTCTAGGTCAGATCCCAGTGCTGCAGCCTACTAGCTCCAGTCTCCCTGAGATTTCTGTGCCTGAGTTCCTCCTTACATCAAGTGCCGATGCTCACAGTACCCCCATGGGTTCCAGTTCAGTTGCTTAGTCCAACTCGGCAACCCCATGGACTGCGGCATGCCAGGCTTCCCCGCCGCCCCCGCCCGCCGCTATCTCCTGGAGCTTGATCAGACTCATGTTCACACAATGTCCATGGATTAGTGTGAAGATTAAATGAGGTAGTCCTGTACAGCACTGAACACAGTGCCTACTGCTTACTAAGAACCCAGGAAATACTATTCAGATTATTGGTAATATTATTATTGTTCAAGCAAAGACCTTTGAACCCCCTATCTCCCTCCCTCTCCTTAGATCGACCCTTTACTAAGTGTGCAGTTTGCTGTGAATGAATGAACCTCTCAGGGCATCACTCTTCCATCTGTAACATGGAACTAATGCATGCTTCGTAGGGTCATAGCGAGGAAATGGGGCTGAATTGACAGAGCCTCTTGCAAAGACACCTGAGTCCTCAGAGCAGCCTCTGGGTAAGAAAGGGTTACACATCTGTGATGCTGGGTGCTGCGCCCCGCCCGTCTGTTTCCATAAACCAGCACTGAGACATGTGTGCTGTCTCTGCAGACCACAGACTGACGTCTGTCCTCACAAATGTTCTTTTCTCATTATTATTATTTATTTGGCTGCCTCAGGTCTTAGTTGCAGCATCTTCCTTTGCAGCGCTTGGGCTTCTCTAGTTGTGGCTCAGAGGCTTAGTTGCTTCTCAGCCTGTGGGGTCTCAGTTCCCAGACCAGGGACTGAACGCGTGTCGCCCTGCATTGCAAGGTGGATTCCCCTCCACTTGACACCGGGGAAGCCCCGCTCAAACGTTCTTTACTAGACATCAGTTATTTACAGAGTACCTGGAAGGGTATGAGGCACAGTGAAGAAGCACCTTGGGAAACCCTGAGAATTTCAGCTGGGACCCTAGACTTGCATTCAGCAGTTGGCAGTTCTAACACCCTGCAGTTTCACGTCACCCATTTGCTTAGAAGGCAGATAAGGGACCAGCACTTAAGAGTGAAAGTTTGAGGTCAGCCCCTCTAGGTCAGATCCCAGTGCTGCAGCCTACTAGCTCCAGTCTCCCTGAGATTTCTGTGCCTGAGTTCCTCCTTACATCAAGTGCCGATGCTCACAGTACCCCCATGGGTTCCAGTTCAGTTGCTTAGTCCAACTCGGCAACCCCATGGACTGCGGCATGCCAGGCTTCCCCGCCGCCCCCGCCCGCCGCTATCTCCTGGAGCTTGATCAGACTCATGTTCACACAATGTCCATGGATTAGTGTGAAGATTAAATGAGGTAGTCCTGTACAGCACTGAACACAGTGCCTACTGCTTACTAAGAACCCAGGAAATACTATTCAGATTATTGGTAATATTATTATTGTTCAAGCAAAGACCTTTGAACCCCCTATCTCCCTCCCTCTCCTTACCTGCCTCCTTTCCTCCCTTCCTTTCTCCCTCTCCAGCCACAGACACACTAACACACCCAAAGTGGCTTCTTCCAGTGTTACAGTACGCACCGTCTTCAGTACTCACAGGTAAATACCATTTTTTTCCATCTTGATAAATTTCCATAGAATTATTTAGTACCTGACTGATATTCCCAGGTCTCTTAGGCACCAAGACATTTGAAAAAAGCTGGGTGACTGGCATGCTTCCTACCTTATTAGCTCCTATTTCCTATAACAATGAATTTAGCTTCTCAATAAATACAAATATAAAAATAGTTTAAGCATGACAGCAGCTCTTTGAGTTCTCTAAAGTTCAAAAAATAGATGTCATACATTTAAATAAGACTTTTTTGGTGATGACTTCAAAAAGCAAATTCAGACAGCCAGATTTAAGGAGACCTGAATGTCTGCTTTCCCCCAGAACCTTGCTGTGTCCTTATGTCCAAAGGCATTCTGGCCTGTTACCCTCCTTATCTAACCCAGCTGTTATCTAGGTTTCACTCTCATTCTGTTGCCTTAGGCCTTGTTAGCAGCAAATAAGAAAAAATGCATCTGCATCTGCTATATAGAAACATTTGTACATAGGTACAGTGTTATGGTTTGTTAACAAAATGTGTTGCATTTTGTATTATTTAGCTGTGATTTGACTTTGTTTTGCTGATCTAGCTGACAGTGTCAAGAAGAGCCTTGCTTCTTTAGTTACTACGTACAATACATAGTAAGTCTTGATGCTGCAAATCCAGGATTCAAATTGCTAGACAGCATTTTGTTTTCACCCACTTTCCTCCAATCCTTTCTTCCCTTTAGATCCTAGGAAATAGCTTCAGTGGTAACACTCGACCCACAGACATTATTGTTAGAGAATCCTGTGTTCCTCTGAATTTTCCACTGAACAGGGAGCTTTGCTCTGACTAGTAAAAGATAAGTGAGAGTCAAGTCACTCAGTCATGTCTAATTCTTCGCAACCCATGGATGAGCCATGGAATTCTGGGGGTGTGAATACTGGAGTGGGTAGCCTATCCCTTCTCCAGGGGAGCCTCCCAACCCAGGAATCGAATTGAGGTCTCCTCCATTGCAGGTGGATTCTTTACTAGCTGAGCGACCAAATATACAGCTCTTATCTTGCTCTTATAAACATTTATTAAACACCAGTATTTTGCATACCAGTGTCAAGTTTATTATGCCTATATATCTAACATCATATGTTTAATATTTTTATTTAAATCTTTTTTTTTTTTGGCCACTTCTATTGGTCCATCTTTGTTCTTTGGCCAGTGTGGGCCTCCCATCGCAGTGGTCTCTGTCACTCCAGAGCTCCGGCTCGGTAGTTGGACACTTCGGCCCAGCCGCTCCGTGGCACGTGGGATCTTCCCAGGCTAAGGATCAAACCAGCGCCCCTTGCACTGCAAGGCGGTGTCCTTAACCACTGGACCACCAGAGAAGCCCTAAATCTATTTTTAAACTCACTTCTTACTCTTTTCTCAAATGATACCATCAGTAAAACCACTGGTGTGATGTATAATTACCTGTTTTTTTCCTAACAAATGTTAAGATAAATACTAGCCATTATTATTAGAGAATGAATGTCTATGTACCACCAAAAATTATTATAAGGTAACAAAGAGTGGAAAATAGCACTCTTTAATGTAGAGGCCAGTCTAAATGATGTAATTTGCTAGCAACTTTATAATAAAAATGTTTTTTTTCCCTTAGGTGGTATGTGTCACTTTGTACACACTGTTCTGCACTACTGTTCTTCAGTTTCTTTGGACTTTATCTGCCATTTAAGGCTTGAAAGTGTATTCCTCTTCTGAGATAAAAATCATTCTTATCTCGTACAGTAATTGTGAGGATGAAAGCCCTGAGCACAGTGCCTGGCACAGAATTAGGGCTATTAGTCTTTCTTTGGTCTGTGTGGGTGTTTTCTTCCCAGCTGGCTTTATCAAATCCTATGGATCAAAGAATTCTTGAATTCTTTATGAGTATAGAGTATACTGGTCTGCCTCCAGTAGACACCCAAGATGTATTTATCAAATGATTAAAAGGTAGTTGTAGAATGATCGTGGAAATAAACACAGACAGATCATGAGAAATACATATTTCTTGATTTTGGCTTATTAATGTACTGTAGATGCGTCTTTGTGACTGCCCTTATTCAAGTCATCTCTGAAAAAGTGTTGGAGAATCTGCCTCTGTCTAGTTCCCCCTTATTCACACAGCCCCTAAGTGGAAAAGGAGAAAGAATTGAAATGCATTCTCAGGATTTTGAGGATTTAGATTCCTAAACTGTCATTGGTCCCATCACTCACCTGAAACAGTGGAACAACTTTCCTAAAAGTCATTTGCCCCTTGGTCACAAACTCGGATACCGATGGGCCAGCCCAGGCCAGTGGAGCAGTGAGGGCGGCAGGGCTTCACCCTGAGGTCTGCAGCCATGCCGGGATGTGCTATCTCTAAAAAAATGTCGGAAATCTGGATTTTTATTTGAAAACTCCCAATATCTAGCTGTTGTCTCTCCATTGCTGGCTTTGTTTGTTTTAATGATCCCCTGTGGTCCAAATAAAACAGCTCCAGCCCTCTAGATGCCACTATGAGACTTGATTTGGATTTTGCTTCCATGATTGATAGGAGAGGCTTGTCCTTAGATAAACCGTATTTTTTTCAGTAATTTATCCTCATGTCAAATGAGCTAGTTTAATTATTATGAACTCTTGAGAATGCTAGAGTCAAAGAATAATTTGTAACTTTGGTGATCAGCTTCCATGGGGAAATCCCAGCTCCTGCAAAACATGAGAATAAGCTATTGACCCTAAAACCTGGACTCCCGTCTTTCCCTTCTTTGCAAACAAAGGAAGCAGATGCCAGGCAGTTAACAGCACAGGTAACCTGGTAGGAACTTTGGTTAGAATATGGTGAACTCTCTGCCAGGGCCATGCCTTTTTGTAGAGCAATAAAGAAGAGCTTGGAAGGAAAGTCCATGTTGCTGCACCTGGTAGTGAGCTTACACAAGAAGGTAATGGCTTTGAAGTCCAGGCAATGAATTGGAATAGCCAGTAACTCTGAACTTGTTTATTCTTCCAGAAGCCCAGAGAAGCTTTGAAAAGCAAACCAAAAAAATTAAAAGCCTTAAAAAATGCTTTCTTCAATTCTCAGCACTAATCTGTAATTTAAGAAGTATTTCTCTCCTTTTCCCTGTGTGTGTTTTATGAAAATGAACTGAGGTCTAAATTAAATGATAAACGTTTTTGATTAATATAGGACCAATTCATCCAAGTTGAAGCAGAAACAGTGGTAAGATGTATTTAGGAGATAATTCATTTTATTTTATTCTTTTGAAGAACTAGTGGATGAAAAGATAAAACAGGTAATTCCCTATGTATTTATCCATATTTATGAAGTACCTGTTAGGGTATATATGGGATGGACTTCTGAATGAAGCCATGATCTTTTTTTGCTCTAGATTGCTGTATTGTTGTTGAGTCTCTAACTGTGTCTGACTCTTTGCGACCCTGTGGACTATAGCCTGCCAGGCTCCTCTATCCATGGGATTTCCCCACAAGAATACTGGAGTGTGTTGCCATTTCCTTCTCCAGGGGATCTTTCCGACCCAGGGATCGAACCTTCATCTCTTTCATCTCCTGCATTGGCAGATGGGTTCTTTACCCCTGACCCACTGGGGAAGCCCTTACTCTAGGTTAGAGGTTGATAAATTTGTTCTATAGAAGGCCAAATAGTACCTGTTTTAGGCTTTGTAGATCATCCATTCTCTGTCACAACTACTCAGTTCTGTCAACCTATACATAAGCATTAAGTAACTCTTGAGAATGAATAAATTTGTAACTTTGGTGATCAGCTTCCATGGGAAATCCCAGCTCCTGCAAAACATGAGAATAAGCTATTGACCCTAAAACCTGGACTCCGTCTTTCCCTTCTTTGCAAACAAAGGAAGCAGATGCCAGGCAGTTAACAGCACAGGTAACCTGGTAGGAACTTTGGTTAGAATATGGTGAACTCTCTGCCAGGGCCATGCCTTTTTGTAGAGCAATAAAGAAGAGCTTGGAAGGAAAGTCCATGTTGCTGCACCTGGTAGTGAGCTTACACAAGAAGGTAATGGCTTTGAAGTCCAGGCAATGAATTGGAATAGCCAGTAACTCTGAACTTGTTTATTCTTCCAGAAGCCCAGAGAAGCTTTAAAAAGCAAACCAAAAAAATTAAAAGCCTTAAAAAATGCTTTCTTCAATTCTCAGCACTAATCTATAATTTAAGAAGTATTTCTCTCCTTTTCCCAGTGTGTGTTTTATGAAAATGAACTGAGGTCTAAATTAAATGATAAACGTTTTTGATTAATATAGGACCAATTCATCCAAGTTGAAACAGAAACAGTGGTAAGATGTATTTAGGAGATAATTCATTTTATTTTATTCTTTTGAAGAACTAGTGGATGAAAAGATAAAACAGGCAATTCCCTACGTATTTATCCATATTTATGAAGTACCTGTTAGGGTATATATGGGATGGACTTCTGAATGAAGCCATGATCTTTTTTTGCTCTAGATTGCTGTATTGTTGTTGAGTCTCTAACTGTGTCTGACTCTTTGCGACCCTGTGGACTATAGCCTGCCAGGCTCCTCTATCCATGGGATTTCCCCACAGGAATACTGGAGTGTGTTGCCATTTCCTTCTCCAGGGGATCTTTCCGACCCAGGGATCGAACCTTCATCTCTTTCATCTCCTGCATTGGCAGACGGGTTCTTTACCCCTGACCCACCGGGGAAGCCCTTACTCTAGGTTAGAGGTTGATAAATTTGTTCTATAGAAGGCCAGATAGTACCTGTTTTAGGCTTTGTAGATCATCCATTCTCTGTCACAACTACTCAGTTCTACCCTCATAGCATAGAAACAGCCACGGTGATACATAAGCATTAAGTGGGCAGGCCTATGGTCCAATGAAACTTTATTTGCAGAAATTGTCAGCCAGCTGGACTTGGCCCACAGACTGTAATTTGCAAACCTCTGTTCTAAGTGACTGAGGAAGAAGTACTGGAGACATAATTATATGTATTTGCTATATTCTTTTAAACTTTGAAAACTACCTTATGTTTTTAACCATTTTTTAAACATTTATTATTTTTATTTATTTATCTTTTGGGGGTGGGGTGGGGAGGGAGGGGGACTGGCGGGCCACTTCTATTGGTCTTTCATTTCTCTATTTTCATCCATCTTTGTTCTTTGGCTCCTGTGGGCCTCCCATCGCGGTGGCCTCTGTTGTGGCACAGCGCCGGCTCCAGGCACATGCGTGCCAGAGCTCCGGCCCGGTAATTGGACACATCAGTCCAGCCGCTCCGCAGCACGTGGGATCTTCCCAGGCCAGGGATCGAACCGGCGCCCCTTGCACTGCAAGGTGGTGTCCTTACCCACTGGACCACCAGGGAAGCCCCTAACCATTCTTAAATTGAAGTATAGTTGATTTACAATGCTGTATTAGTTTTGGGTAAACAGCAAAGTGGGTCATTTATATATATACTTGTATTTTTATATATATTGTTTTTTATATTCTTTCCCATTATCAGTTATTATAAGATATTGACTATAGTTTCCTCTGCTAAAAAGTAGGTCCTTGGTTTTTATCTCTTTTATAGTGTATATCAGTTAATCCCAAACTCCTAGTTTACCCCTCCCTTACCCACTATCCATTTTGGTAACCATATGCTTATTTTCTATGTCTGTGAGTCTGTTTCTTTTTTGTGAATAAATTCTTCTGCATCGTTTTTTAAATTTCACATATAAGTGATATCATATATTTCTCTTTCTCTGTCTGACTTCACCTACTATGATCACCTCTGTCTATGCAAATAACATTATTTCATTCTTTTATGGCTTAGTAATACTCAATTTTATGTGTTTGTGTGTGTGACATCTTCAGTTAATGGTTTGTTGATGGACATTTAGGTTTCTTCTATGTCTTGACTATTGCGAATAGTGCTACTGTCAACATAGCACTGTAATGTTTTCAAATTAGAATTTTGTGTGTATATATACCCAGGAGTGGAATTGCAGGATCGTATGATAATTCTGTTTTTAGCTTTATAAGGAAACTTCATACTGTTGTCCCAATTTCATTACCACCAACAGTGTAGGGGGGTTCCTTTTCTTCCACACTCTCTCCAGCATTTATTATTTGCAGCTTTTTAAAATGATGACCATTCTGATTGGTGTGAGGCAGTACCTCATTATAGTTATGATTTATATTTCTCTAATAATTAGTGATATTGAGTATCTTTTCATGTGCCAGTTGGACATTAATATGCTTTCTTTGGAGAAATATCTATTAAGATCTTCTGCCCATTTTTTAATTGGGTTCCTTGGTTTTTTTGATACGAACCTGTGAGCTGTTTGTATATTTTGGGAATTAATCCCTGCTGGTCGCACTGTTTGTGAATATTTTCTCCTATTCTGTAGGCTGTCTTTTCATTTTGTTTATGATTTTCCTTGCTGTGCAAAGGCTTTTAAGTTTAATTAGGACCTGCTTGCTTATTTTTGTTTTCACTTCCATTGCTCTGGGAGACAGATATGAAAAAATATTGCTATTGATTCATGTCAAGGAATATTCTGCCCATGTTTTCCTCTAGAAGTTTTATAGTATCCAGTCTTCGATTTAGAACTTTAATCCATCTTGAGTTTATTTTTGTATATGGTGTTACAGAGTGTTTTCATTCTTTTACGTGTAGCTGTCTAGATTTCCTAGCACCACTTACTAACAGTACTGCCTTTTCTCTGTTGTATTTTTTGCTGCCTTTGTCATGGATTAGTTGAGCATAAATGTGCGGATTCATTTTTGGGCTTTCTATCTTGCTCTTTCTTGATCTATATGTCTGTTTTTGTGCCAGTAGCATACTGTTTTGATTACTATAGTTTTGTAGTATAGTCTGAAGTCAGGGAGTATGTCTCCTCTACTTCCTTTCTTCTTCTTCCAAGATAGTGTTGGCTGTTCGGGGTCTTTTTTGCTTCCATACAGATTAAAAAAATTTTTGTTCTGTTTCTGTGAAAAAATGCCATTGGTAATCTGATGGGAATGCATTGAATCTGTAGATTTCCTTGAGTAGTATGATCATCTTAACATTCTGATTCTTCCAATCCAAAACATGGTGTATCTCTCCATCTGTTTGTGTCATCTTTGATTTCTTTCATCAGAGCCTTACAGTTTTCAGAGTACAGATTTTGTTGCCTCCTTAGGTAGGTTTATTCATAGACATTTTGTTCTTTTTGATATTATAGTGAATGGGATTATTTCCTTAATTTCTCTTCCTGATATTTTGTTGTTAGTATATAAAAATGCAACAGGTTTCTGTATATTAAGTTTGCATCCAACAACTTTACCAAATCATTTATGAGCTCTAGTAGTTTCCTGGTAGCATCTTTAGGATTTTCTGTGTAAAGCATCATGTCATCTGCATACTAACAGTTTTACTTCTTTTCCAATTTGGATCCCTTTTATTTCTTTTTTTCTGATTTCTGTGGTTAGAACTTCCAAAACTATGTTGCATTAAAGTGGTGATAATGGGCATCCTTATCTTGTTCCTGATCTTGTCGGAAATATTTTCAGCTTTTCACCATTGATACGATGTTAGCTGTGGGTTTGTCATACTTGTTGTTATGTGTGTGTGTGTATACATATACATATATATATATATATATATATATATATATGTTATATTATATGTTGAGATGTGTTTACTTTCTGCCCACTTTCTGAAGATTTGTTTTACCATAAATGAATGCTGAATTTTATGAAAAGCTTTTTCTACATCTATTGAGATGATCATATGATTTTCATTCTTCAGTTTGTTAATGTGGTATAGCACACTGATTGATTTGCTCCTGGAATAAATCCCATTTAATCATGATGAAGTCAACTAATGTCTTTAAATGTATTGTTGGAGTCAGTTTACAAGCATTTTGTTGAGGATTTTTATATGCATATCTATCCATGATATTGACCTGTAATTATACTTTTTTAATGTTTTGTAGTATAGTCTGAAGTCAGGGAGTATGTCTCCTCTACTTCCTTTCTTCTTCTTCCAAGATAGTTTTGGCTGTTCGGGGTCTTTTTTGCTTCCATACAGATTAAAAAAATTTTTGTTCTGTTTCTGTGAAAAAATGCCATTGGTAATCTGATGGGAATGCATTGAATCTGTAGATTTCCTTGAGTAGTATGATCATCTTAACATTCTGATTCTTCCAATCCAAAACATGGTGTATCTCTCCATCTGTTTGTGTCATCTTTGATTTCTTTCATCAGAGCCTTACAGTTTTCAGAGTACAGATTTTGTTGCCTCCTTAGGTAGGTTTATTCATAGACATTTTGTTCTTTTTGATATTATAGTGAATGGGATTATTTCCTTAATTTCTCTTCCTGATATTTTGTTGTTAGTATATAAAAATGCAACAGGTTTCTGTATATTAAGTTTGCATCCAACAACTTTACCAAATCATTTATGAGCTCTAGTAGTTTCCTGGTAGCATCTTTAGGATTTTCTGTGTAAAGCATCATGTCATCTGCATACTAACAGTTTTACTTCTTTTCCAATTTGGATCCCTTTTATTTCTTTTTTTCTGATTTCTGTGGTTAGAACTTCCAAAACTATGTTGCATTAAAGTGGTGATAATGGGCATCCTTATCTTGTTCCTGATCTTGTCGGAAATATTTTCAGCTTTTCACCATTGATACGATGTTAGCTGTGGGTTTGTCATACTTGTTGTTATGTGTGTGTGTGTATACATATACATATATATATATATATATATATATATATATATATGTTATATTATATGTTGAGATGTGTTTACTTTCTGCCCACTTTCTGAAGATTTGTTTTACCATAAATGAATGCTGAATTTTATGAAAAGCTTTTTCTACATCTATTGAGATGATCATATGATTTTCATTCTTCAGTTTGTTAATGTTGTATAGCACACTGATTGATTTGCTCCTGGAATAAATCCCATTTAATCATGATGAAGTCAACTAATGTCTTTAAATGTATTGTTGGAGTCAGTTTACAAGCATTTTGTTGAGGATTTTTATATGCATATCTATCCATGATATTGACCTGTAATTATCTTTTTTGTGAGACTTTTCTCCAGTTTTGGTGTCAGCGTGTCGGTGGCCTCATAATATGAGGTCAGCAGTGTTCCTTACTTCCTCTGTAATTTTTTGAAATAGTTTCAGAAGGATAGGTCTTAACTCTTCTCTAAATATTTGGTAGAATTCATCTGTCAAGCCACCTGGTCCTGGACTTCTGTTTGTTAAGTTTTTAAAATTATTAATTCAATGTCAGTACTGGGAATTGGTTTGTTCCTATTTTCTGTTTCTTATTTGCTATAGTCTCACCTGTTCTTTTTTTTTTTTTTAAGATTTATTTATTTATTTATTTTGGGCGGGGGTTGGGGGGGGGGGGGGAGCGGGCGGGCCACTTCTATTGGTCGTTCATTTCTCTGTGTTCATCCGTCTTTGTTCTTTTGGCTCCTGTGGGCCTCCCATCGTGGTGGCGTCTGTCGTTGCAGAGCGCCAGCTCTGGGCGCATGCACTCCAGAGCTCCGGCTCGGTAATTGGACACATCAGTCCAGCCGCTCCGCGGCACGTGGGATCCTCCCAGGCCAGGGATCGAACTGGCGCCCCTTGCACTGCAAGGTGGTGTCCTTACCCACTGGACCACCAGGGGAAGCCCTCACCTGTTCTTATTGCTCAAGCAAAAGCAAAAGTATTCATAGTCCCAGTAGCAAGTAAATTCATCTTCTCATGTTCTGACCTCTCAGTTTATTTACATAGACAGGTGACCCTTGAACAACCTGGGTTTGAATTACACAGGTCCCTTCTACAGGTATTTTTTTCATAGTAAACAATACCATAGCACATGATCGCAGTTGTGCAAGGCAGAGACCTGCTGATCTGAGGTCACTGAAGAAGTGGACACTTTCTGAAGATTTGTTTTACCATAAATGAATGCTGAATTTTATGAAAAGCTTTTTCTACATCTATTGAGATGATCATATGATTTTCATTCTTCAGTTTGTTAATGTGGTATAGCACACTGATTGATTTGCTCCTGGAATAAATCCCATTTAATCATGATGAAGTCAACTAATGTCTTTAAATGTATTGTTGGAGTCAGTTTACAAGCATTTTGTTGAGGATTTTTATATGCATATCTATCCATGATATTGACCTGTAATTATCTTTTTTGTGAGACTTTTCTCCAGTTTTGGTGTCAGCGTGTCGGTGGCCTCATAATATGAGGTCAGCAGTGTTCCTTACTTCCTCTGTAATTTTTTGAAATAGTTTCAGAAGGATAGGTCTTAACTCTTCTCTAAATATTTGGTAGAATTCATCTGTCAAGCCACCTGGTCCTGGACTTCTGTTTGTTAAGTTTTTAAAATTATTGATTCAATGTCAGTACTGGGAATTGGTTTGTTCCTATTTTCTGTTTCTTATTTGCTATAGTCTCACCTGTTCTTTTTTTTTTTTTTTAAGATTTATTTATTTATTTATTTTGGGCGGGGGTTGGGGAGGGAGGGGAGCGGGCGGGCCACTTCTATTGGTCGTTCATTTCTCTGTGTTCATCCGTCTTTGTTCTTTTGGCTCCTGTGGGCCTCCCATCGTGGTGGCGTCTGTCGTTGCAGAGCGCCAGCTCTGGGCGCATGCACTCCAGAGCTCCGGCTCGGTAATTGGACACATCAGTCCAGCCGCTCCGCGGCACGTGGGATCCTCCCAGGCCAGGGATCGAACTGGCGCCCCTTGCACTGCAAGGTGGTGTCCTTACCCACTGGACCACCAGGGGAAGCCCTCACCTGTTCTTATTGCTCAAGCAAAAGCAAAAGTATTCATAGTCCCAGTAGCAAGTAAATTCATCTTCTCATGTTCTGACCTCTCAGTTTATTTACATAGACAGGTGACCCTTGAACAACCTGGGTTTGAATTACACAGGTCCCTTCTACAGGTATTTTTTTCATAGTAAACAATACCATAGCACATGATCGCAGTTGTGCAAGGCAGAGACCTGCTGATCTGAGGTCACTGAAGAAGTGGACCCACTGGAGGGACAGAGACCTGTGGGTCTTGCTGAAGCCCAGCTGAGCTGCCTCTTGGCTCTTTTTAGACTCTGTGCTCCCCACAAGATCGCCCAGTGTCTCATTTGGCACTTTCCCGAAACACAAAGAGGTGCCCTGTGCAGTGAGGAGGGTCCCCGCCGGTATCTGTCTGTCTCTTTGAGCTTGACTAGCACGTTTCATTCCTGCGAGGATCCCCTCAGAAGGCCCTGATGGAGTCCTGGACCAGTGGCAAGGCCCTCACTGGGGGCTGCCTAGCCTGAGCACACAGCTGGGTGTCTGGTCGTATTGCTGTTGGGCACCTCCCGTGACCACCTCCTCCTGCCTGAGGACTGTCCCTCAGCCCTGAGGAGAGCTGACCATATGGTCAGAGAATGGGCTGTGGAGTGAGGCAAACCTGGAGCCTCCTATTTTTTAAGAAGGGAGAAAGAGGCCAGCGTGAGCAGGAGCTTGGGGAAAGATAGGACTTTCAGGAGAACCTGTGGATGGTTAGGACTGGTCCAGTCACACAGGGCCACCAAGAATTCCGAGTTCCCGACCCCACGATCGCCACCATGTCTGTTTCAGGAGTTATTGCTGCTACTTCAGGAGCCACTGAAATAATTTCTGTGATCTCCTCACAGGACATCAGGATCCCACTCAGCACAGGCCCATGCAGCAGAGTCTGAGCTACCCAGGCACTCTGCCATTTCCTCAACTTTCTTATCAAGTACTCGTACAACCTAAACCCTGGATCAGCCCCTGCCTCAGCAGTCGGTGCCCGAGAGACTGCAGACAGTCTGTGTCTACCTTCTGAGCACATGTCCTTGTCTATGGGATGGTTAGAATGTTATATACTTGGTTGGGTTAGTGCAAGGACTAGAAATAAAGTAAAAACAGAAGCTGGCACAGAAGACACAGGTCATGGTACTTAAGAGTATCGATATTATATCACCAACACATTCATTCAACATGTATATACCAGGCCCTGTTCTAGGAGCTGGGCAGACTGCATTGAAAAAACAGACGTTTGTCTTCATGGAGCTCATATTCTAGGGGCAACAGCAGACCGAACACACCTAGTCTATAATGTCATGAAGTGGTCCATGCTCGGAAGACAATCGAAACACAAGGGGAAAGAAAGTGACCTATAGGCTAGGGCAGTGACTGTTTTCAGGCCAGCATCGAATGCCCTCCTGAGAAGGTGATGTGAGCAGAAACCTAAAAAGAAGCAAAGCATTACGCACGTACACACTTCAGAGAAGAGCATTCCAGGCCAGAGGACCAGCAAATGTTAAGGCCATGAGGCTGGAGCAGTCTGACATATTTATGGAAAAGCAACTAGACTACAAGGATTGGAAAAGAATAGTGAAACAGGAGTCAGGGCTCGGATCTAGGGTCTCACAAACCATACTAAAATCCTGGGATTATTCCAGAAACAATGAAAACCACCAGAGGGTTTTGAGCAAAAAGAATAATGTGGTCAGATTAAATCTAGAAAATGTCACTCTAACTGCTGATGATAAAACTATAGGGCAGCAAAAACGAAATAGGATAAGACAATGGAAACGCTGTCTCGGATGTCTAGGAGAAATACGAGGTGGCCTGGAGCGTGCTGGGGGCATGGAGGTGAGTAAGAAGCCGCTGGGCTCAGAATGTGTTTCTGAGGATGGAATCAGCAGAGCTTTCTCTGGTAGTAACTGCTGGGTATGAGAGGACGAAAGGAGTGAAAGATGCTCCAGGTATTTTGGGCCTGAGCACGTGGGTGAATCCGGTGCCACTACTGTCCAATTTCAGCACAGGCCCATGCAGCAGAGTCTGAGCTACCCAGGCACTCTGCCATTTCCTCAACTTTCTTATCAAGTACTCGTACAACCTAAACCCTGGATCAGCCCCTGCCTCAGCAGTCGGTGCCCGAGAGACTGCAGACAGTCTGTGTCTACCTTCTGAGCACATGTCCTTGTCTATGGGATGGTTAGAATGTTATATACTTGGTTGGGTTAGTGCAAGGACTAGAAATAAAGTAAAAACAGAAGCTGGCACAGAAGACACAGGTCATGGTACTTAAGAGTATCGATATTATATCACCAACACATTCATTCAACATGTATATACCAGGCCCTGTTCTAGGAGCTGGGCAGACTGCATTGAAAAAACAGACGTTTGTCTTCATGGAGCTCATATTCTAGGGGCAACAGCAGACCGAACACACCTAGTCTATAATGTCATGAAGTGGTCCATGCTCGGAAGACAATCGAAACACAAGGGGAAAGAAAGTGACCTATAGGCTAGGGCAGTGACTGTTTTCAGGCCAGCATCGAATGCCCTCCTGAGAAGGTGATGTGAGCAGAAACCTAAAAAGAAGCAAAGCATTACGCACGTACACACTTCAGAGAAGAGCATTCCAGGCCAGAGGACCAGCAAATGTTAAGGCCATGAGGCTGGAGCAGTCTGACATATTTATGGAAAAGCAACTAGACTACAAGGATTGGAAAAGAATAGTGAAACAGGAGTCAGGGCTCGGATCTAGGGTCTCACAAACCATACTAAAATCCTGGGATTATTCCAGAAACAATGAAAACCACCAGAGGGTTTTGAGCAAAAAGAATAATGTGGTCAGATTAAATCTAGAAAATGTCACTCTAACTGCTGATGATAAAACTATAGGGCAGCAAAAACGAAATAGGATAAGACAATGGAAACGCTGTCTCGGATGTCTAGGAGAAATACGAGGTGGCCTGGAGCGTGCTGGGGGCATGGAGGTGAGTAAGAAGCCGCTGGGCTCAGAATGTGTTTCTGAGGATGGAATCAGCAGAGCTTTCTCTGGTAGTAACTGCTGGGTATGAGAGGACGAAAGGAGTGAAAGATGCTCCAGGTATTTTGGGCCTGAGCACGTGGGTGAATGGTGTTGCCATTGCAGAGGCAGTGAGGTGGTGAGTGCTAAGAAAGAATGGATTTGGGCAGGCGCGGGAACCTAAATCCAAACGTTGCTATATACGTGTTAAGTGTGAGATGTGTTAAAGATATCCAAGTGAAGATGTCGAGCAGGCAGGTGGCTATTAAAAGTCAGCGGTCTGGAGGGGCTGAAGCTGGAAATAAGTAGAAGGAGCTCTCGGCATTGAGGGAAAGAGACCAAAGCTCTGTGAGAACAGAGACTGTCTGTCTCATTGACCTCAGTGTGCCCAGCCCGAGCATTCAGCACACATCTGATGAATAAATTAATCTGGGGCCATTTAGCTATTGCATGATGAATATGGTTTCATGCAAAACAAAAGAACTAACTGAAAGTTTGCTTTATGACTTCAAACCAAAAATAGAAACCCAGTGCGTGGTTTCTTCTTTTTTTTTTTTTGGCCACTTCTTTTGGTCTTTCATTTGTTTCCATCTTTGTTTTTTGGCCTGTGTGGGCCTCCCATCGCAGTGGCCTCTCTCGCTGGAGAGCGCCAACTCCGGGCGCGTGAGCTCCAGAGCTCCGGCTCGGTAGTTGGGCACACGGGTCCAGCCGCTCCGCGGCACGTGGGATCTTCCCAGGCCAGAAGCGTCACCCCTTGCACTGCAAGGCATATCTTTACCTACTGGACCACCAGGGAAGCCCCAGTTTGTGGTTTCTTAAGAAGTAATTAGCATATAGTAGACTCAAAGCTTGACACTGAAAGGAAGCTCTGAGGCCATTTAATGGAAAAGTTCAGAATTGCAGAGGAGGGAATGGTAAGGGGAGTAGATAATTGCCAAGGATGAGAGAGTGTATAGGGGCTGCCAGTGGCAGTCAGCTGAATAAATATGGTCTCTTGACTTCTGTTCTATTTCAAGTATATGAAGATGTTGCAACTAGTAATATAAGAGAGAGCAATGTATCCTCTTAAACAGTAAGTTCCAAAGACCAGGTGTCTTTGGAAGGGAGAGGTTTAGTGAGTGTATACATTAGAAGGAGTCTTTGTCTTGAAATGGGTGGGAAACTTGGATCTAATCCAAGCCCTTTGTTTCACTGATAGAGAAAGGGAAAGGGAGTGGGACCGGTGACTTGCATAAATGACACAGCTAATTAATGACTGGATGGACCCCCTAGGTCTCCTTAACCTGAGCCAAAACTCTTTGCATCACCCGCGTGCCTGTTCTGACTTTGAGCACCAAGTTTCTTCAGACCAATCATTGAGGTATATAACCTTATAACAGAACTCATTTATTTTTGGCCGTGGAATTATGTTAGTGATTTATTTTGCAGGCAATTTAATATGAGAATTATAATTAGACTTTGCCTTAGCTAATTTCAAAATCCATTTACAGTTCCCTAAGCACATTTATTTTGGCAATGCAAAAGAATTAGTAGTCCAAGAAGGGTCACTGAGAGGAAAATGTTTAATTTGCAAGAGATAACTTACCAAGTGAGTAAATCTCATGTCGAAAAATTATAACTTGGTTGGAGTTACAAACATCATTTTAACGAAGCTGAGAAGCCCATGTAAACCTCCACTATGGGACACATCTGAGTATGCACAATTCTCAGTTCAGATCCTTGCTGCACAACTCAATTACCTGTACCGACCATGTCGACCAAGCTAACTCACTCCTCCAGTTCTCAATTTACACAACTGCAAAATGAGGAGGGAGACATTTCCTTTCTAAAGAGGACGTTAGGGCTTCCCCTGGTGGTCCAGTGGGTAAGGACACCGCCTTGCAGTGCAAGGGGCGCCAGTTCGATCCCTGGCCTGGGAAGATCCCACGTGCCGCGGAGCGGGTGGACCGATGTGGCCAATTACCGAGCCGGAGCGCTGGAGCGCATGCGCCCAGAGCCGGCGCTCTGCGACGACAGAGGCCACTGCGATGGGAGGCCCACAGGAGCCAAGGAATGAGGACGAATGAACATAGAGAAATGAACAGCCAATAGAAGTGGCCCTCCCGCTGCCCTCCCTCCCCAACCCGACCCCCGCCCCAAAATAAAAAAATAATAAATAAATCTTTTTAAAAAAATTAATAAAGAGGACGTTAGAAAGCACACCCATTTGATGCCCGTATGGGTGAGGCCCTGGGAAAGAGAGAAACCCCTCACATCTTACACATGAGGAAATTGAGATCTGTTAGAAGTGACCCCCCACACACACAAAAAGAAGTGACCCAAAGAGACCACTGAGTTTAGCCAGCAGTCCAATCCCCTGTGTTTTACCTATACCCTCCAACTCAGTCTCTGTCTCCTGATGTTGCAGGCTCCTACCTTCCTCCAGGCTGCGTTTGCCAGGAAATTGCCCAGCCATACCGCCTGGACAGCTTCCCTGGTGGAGGAGGTGCCCGGTCGGGCCCCAGCCCCTGGGGCTGACATCACAGCCTAGCCTGTGGGCGGCCCCAGCGGGTTCCGCAGAGAGGCTGTCCCGGCGGCTCCATTACTCACACATCCCCGCCACCCGGCACAGCTGGCTCCAGCCTGAGCACAGGCTCGTTTACATTTGTTGCACAACAGGAAGCAGGGCTGGGGTTCAGAGCTGACCTGGCCCACGGAGAGCAGTGGTTCCAGGTGCCTGGTCCTGCAGCTGTGGCCGTGCCCCGGCCTCAGCGTTTGCCAAGGGGAGTAGCAGTCTTCTCCTGCAGCTTGGTGTGGGGTTGGGGGTGGCAGTGATGGGTAGCTTTGGCTTTGTCTGCTGTTACATGTTTGGCAGTCACGACCAGGAGGCCGGGAAGGAGGGTGGCTTTGGTGGAGTCAGGGTTCCCCCACGGAGTTCTCCCACAGTCTCTGCAAGCAAAATGGCAGCGGCGTGAGTCACCACATGAGACGGGAACAGAAAGACATCCTGTTGATGCCAAGCCATTTGCAGTTCAGTGTTGAGAATTTACACTCCCCCTACAAAAAAGAAAAGATTAGCATTCAGCAGGCATCTCCCCCCAGCGCAGAGGGGTCTAGCACCTGGCCTTGGCAGCGGTGAGGGATGGCCCTGGACACAGCGTGGTTTAGCACTCAGGAGATTGGCCATATCCTTGATCTGCTGCATCTGTGACAGTATCAGGGAACCCTCTTGGCTAAAGAAACTTTCTGTCTGAGGTTTTGTTCGTTTGGTTTTTGATGTTTGTTTTGATTCAAATATGTCCCCTTGTTTCTCTTCTTGGGACGGTAATGCATGCTATGGCTTTTTAGGATTTGCTTTTGTGTAAACATTTTTCATGTTTCTCTGACAGGAAATGTTACTTGTGAAGATCAACTGAGAATTTATAATATCTGAGGGACAGTTTGCTCCTTTTCATGGAATTCTCATAATCCCATTGTTCTTAAATTATTCATTATGGTAATATAATAGCTCCCATGTATTGACTACTTTCTTTGCCAGGAAATTGCCCAGCCATACCGCCTGGACAGCTTCCCTGGTGGAGGAGGTGCCCGGTCGGGCCCCAGCCCCTGGGGCTGACATCACAGCCTAGCCTGTGGGCGGCCCCAGCGGGTTCCGCAGAGAGGCTGTCCCGGCGGCTCCATTACTCACACATCCCCGCCACCCGGCACAGCTGGCTCCAGCCTGAGCACAGGCTCGTTTACATTTGTTGCACAACAGGAAGCAGGGCTGGGGTTCAGAGCTGACCTGGCCCACGGAGAGCAGTGGTTCCAGGTGCCTGGTCCTGCAGCTGTGGCCGTGCCCCGGCCTCAGCGTTTGCCAAGGGGAGTAGCAGTCTTCTCCTGCAGCTTGGTGTGGGGTTGGGGGTGGCAGTGATGGGTAGCTTTGGCTTTGTCTGCTGTTACATGTTTGGCAGTCACGACCAGGAGGCCGGGAAGGAGGGTGGCTTTGGTGGAGTCAGGGTTCCCCCACGGAGTTCTCCCACAGTCTCTGCAAGCAAAATGGCAGCGGCGTGAGTCACCACATGAGACGGGAACAGAAAGACATCCTGTTGATGCCAAGCCATTTGCAGTTCAGTGTTGAGAATTTACACTCCCCCTACAAAAAAGAAAAGATTAGCATTCAGCAGGCATCTCCCCCCAGCGCAGAGGGGTCTAGCACCTGGCCTTGGCAGCGGTGAGGGATGGCCCTGGACACAGCGTGGTTTAGCACTCAGGAGATTGGCCATATCCTTGATCTGCTGCATCTGTGACAGTATCAGGGAACCCTCTTGGCTAAAGAAACTTTCTGTCTGAGGTTTTGTTCGTTTGGTTTTTGATGTTTGTTTTGATTCAAATATGTCCCCTTGTTTCTCTTCTTGGGACGGTAATGCATGCTATGGCTTTTTAGGATTTGCTTTTGTGTAAACATTTTTCATGTTTCTCTGACAGGAAATGTTACTTGTGAAGATCAACTGAGAATTTATAATATCTGAGGGACAGTTTGCTCCTTTTCATGGAATTCTCATAATCCCATTGTTCTTAAATTATTCATTATGGTAATATAATAGCTCCCATGTATTGACTACTCAGAGGCAGGCACCCTTTTAAACACTTCACATACACATTGGATCCGCACAGCAGCTCCCTGAGGTAGAGGGACTATTGTTATTCCCAATTTGCAGATAAGGGGAACTGAGGGTTATTCCCAATTTGCAGATAAGGGGAACTGAGGCTCAAGTTAAGCATTTTCCAGAATCACAAAGTTAGTTGAATGGCAAACGCCAGAGCTTAAGCTCTGTTCCTAATCATGCTCCTTGCCAGCATTTACTCAAAACATGTCAGCAGAACTCTGATCTCATGAGATGTTCCTAGGAAAACGTAACTGTGTTCAAATAATTCAGGGAAATGCTGCAAACCACATGCCTCTTGCAGATTGTAAACGCATCTTAGTGTGGAAAGACCCTGAGGAGTCCTGCGTGGAAGAAGTCTACTTTGTTGAAACTAGGGCTTTCCAAAACAGATGTGAAAGGGACCCTTATTTCCATGTATACCTATGAAGTTGTAATGCGTTTTGAGAAACACCACCCTAGTATCTGAAAGTATATATAGCCAGGTGATTGAGTGTGTGGGCTTTGGAGCCAAAATACTTGGGGTGCATACCATATATGCTACGGTGTGGGCAAACTGTATAGCTTCCTCTGCCTTACTTTTTCCATCTGTACATGGGGAAATATAATAGCACTCTCTCCCAGGGTGATAGTGAGGACTAAATTAGTCAATGCGTCTAGAAGGCCCAGAAGAGTGTTGTGCAGAGACATATTCATTCTAAATGTTGACGAATGAATCAAAACACTTGCTACCTGTGGGGTCTGGCCAAAACCAAAATGCTGTTTCATGGTGTTTAGAAAACACGACAGAGGAAGTACGCCCTCCCTCTTTCCCTTGGTGCTGTCTCTAGCTGCCCCGGATTCTGCTTCTCACCGTCTGGTTGGTCCAGATAGCAGCCCAGAGCTGGCCTCGGGTCTGTGCCCTTGAGTCAAGATTAGCATGCACTCTTGCCGGGACAGGGGACAGCTATCGGCGTTTGCCACACACTTGTGGGTGGCCTCGGCAGAATCTGCAGAGAGAATGTGCTGGTGAGAAAGGAACACAGGTTTCCTGGGTTTAAACAGGACAGCCACCCTCACATGCTGCTGACTCCTTTATTTCCAGAAGGGGAGACAGTCCGGAAAGCATTGCACTTGTGCTGAATTTGCTGCTCTTCCCGTCGCCTGCCGTTCCCCAGAGCAGCTCCTCCAAGGGGTTCAAGCACTAGATGAAAAGCCGTAGAGTTCTGCAGGCTAGGCTTCTGGTGCTGTGTCTCACACCCAGCCAGCCGAGCCACCTCAGCCTCGCACAAAACCCTGCAGCAGGCAGATAGCGCTTGGTGGGACTCCCGGCTCTTCCCCTCCCCTGCGTGTTCCAAAGGTGGTTTGCACATTGACTCTCAGGAAGGATTAGAGAGAAGTCCACGGGGAGAAGTAGAGCAGTTACAGGAATTTACTCATTTTGGAAGTGAGGTGCTATTGCTCTTTGTGATTTTTCTCTAAATTTTCAATGTCTCAAAATGGGAAATTCTCATTAGCAAAGTGCATGAACCCTCTGTGTGAGCAAGGCTGGTTGTCCATGATATAGCTGTTATTGAGTAAAAAGTGAAGTTTGCAGAACTGTTTGTCAGTATGGTCCCACTTGTGTGAAAATCCACATGTACGCAAAGGATGCATATGTTTGGAACAGCCAGAAGGAGGTGTAGAAAGACGAAAAAGTGGCTAGGGACAGTAGTTACCCTTTTGGAGTAAAAGTAGAAGGAAAGAGTTTTAACTTTTTATCCTACTCACATGCATATTGGTTGACTTTTTCAACATATTTCTTTTGTTATTCAAAGAAGAAAATAATAAAAGGGAAACACCCCTTGCTAGCTCCAAAAATAGGGCTAGACTGAATAGTGCTGGTTGATAATGGGTGTTGTCAGCCTGGGCTGGGAGGCTTTGCAATGAGAAGGAAGGAAACTCAGACCAGAACAGAAAATAGGCCAACTCCAGTCCCAGTCAGCTCAGTGCTGGCTGGGCTCAGCCGTGCAGTGGGTGGCTTTGGAGCCTGTGCAGTTACAAGTAGCGCTAAGTTCTGCTTTTCCTTTCCCACGCCTTCCCTCCGGTAAGCCACCCAGGCTGCTCGGGTCCTCAGGGATTCAGCTCCCCCTGTACTGCCCTTTGCCATGAGAAAGCACTTTAACCAGGCCCTGACTGAACAGAGGGGTCCACCCCAAGTTCAAACACAAGTGGGCACTGACTGCCAGGAGGGCCATTGTTATCTCTGGGTCACCTCTGCAAAGTCTTCCCTCCCTGAGAAAATTCCTCCCCCAAACCTTGGCGCCCTGCCCAAGGGAAAAAGATTCAAGAGTGCGAGAGGGAGTGCGAAGAGCCTTGTCTCAAAGTCAGAAACGGGGGTCCTTTCTCAGTGCCAAGGGGCCTTGACAAATCAAATGTCCTTCTGTCTCAGTTTTCTCAGATGCTAGACATACAAAGTAATTTAATTACAGGGTGATTGGAGGTGTGATCATAGAAGTGAAAAGAGCTTCAAAAGGTAAAAGGTGGTGATTTAAAAATAAAAACAGGCCCCTGGATAGTAGTAGTGGTGGTGGTGCTGTTGGGGGGGGGAGTGCTCAGGGCCTGAGCTGATTTCTCTCCCAACACAGCCGTTCGCTTTCTGCGTTGATTTGGAAGCAGAGCCCCCTTCTTTGCAGCATTCAAAGTACTTTCTGTCCTAGGAATCCCCTCTATGTAGATAAGAAACATGAGGGCCTGGGAGGTTGAGTAGTCTGTCTCTCTATCCCACCTTCCCAGACCCCACCCCCGCCCCAACCCCCCACTCCACCCCACCCCCGGAAATCAGGGCACAGGGCCCAAGCTGAGGACTCAGACTCCAGGTTCTCGGTACAAAGCCTTTAACTGGACCCTCCTCATACAACAGGCGTTCTACTCCGAGGGTAGCTGTAACCGGTAGTCAGTGTCCGTTGAAGAATGGCATGGAGTGGAACTCTACGCCTCACAGATACTTCCTGTAGGGTTTACAGGTTTTCCCTCCAGATGTCCTTCAGTATAATGAACATCTGGGCAGAAACATCAGATCGTACGGTTGAATGGCACACCTAAACTTGCCAGCTCATTTATGCTATGCCTTGGGGGTTTGGGGTGTTTTTTTTTTCTGTTTCACCTTCCCACTCTCTTCCCTCATTCACTCAGAAACTAAAGAGACATTGCTCACTCATTTAAGTAAATATTTGAGTGCCACCATGGGTAAGACAGTGCACTAGTGCTAAAACCCTATCAGTCTTTCACTAGCTTTTAAGTCCTGTGGGGCTGGGGAACACCAAGAGATAAGCACACAGATAACACAGAGCCAGAGGCAGCTTCGTGCCAGAGGCAGAACGGTGTGTTTCAGGCCCTCAAAGGAGGAACATCTCATCTCCGTCCATCTGACAGACCCAGGAGAGACATCTCTGATCGTATCATTCCCTGCTAAAAATTTTTCAGTGGCTCAGTTGCCTCCAGCCTAAAATCCCAGCTCCTGAGCGTGGCAGCCTACCTCGTGACTCTCTGCCACACCCCTTCCAGATCTTCTTCATGGTGTCTCTGCTCTGGCGACCCTAACCTAACCTAACTTCTGGCCACCTGCCTTTCCCTGCACTACACCAGGGCTTTCACCATCTTTGCCCCTTGGCTTAGAATGCCCTACCCTCTCAGCTCCCATGCCTGCAGTGTGGTACACCGCCCCCATGAAGCCTGCCCAGACTTCCCCTAGCCAGAAGGAATCAGTCCCTCTTCTGAACTCCCCTTTCCCTGACCTCTCTGTCTGTCTTGATGCAGCTTTTTGGTTTCAGGTTCTTTGTAGACACACCAGTTTTTCCTCTGCTGGATGGAAGGCTCCTTGAGGGTTTCTTTGTTCACACTCAGTGCCTCCCAGAGCATCAGAGCAGCCCCCGATCAGCAGCTTTTGGGGGGTGGGGGTGGGATAGCCTCTGACTGGAGAATCAGTAGAGATTTGGTGATACAAGTAAACTGAGAGGACCTTGAAACAGGGGTGGCATCTCAAAGGGGGTCTAGGAAGTCAAAGTTCAAATCCAGGGACAGTTAGAGTGCCTGCAAGTCAGGTGAATTTTCTCTACCTCTTTTACGTTGTGGGTCCCCTTTGACGAATGCTCTGGACCTTCTCCCTGGAAAATGTAAATACCCACAGTATTTCAGAGAAGGCATCTGGGCCTTTGGGTCAAGAATCCCCAAAGCAAAAAAAAAAAAAAAAAGCCTGAAGACTGGAAAAGTCAATTACAGCCATATTGTGCAGGGTTTCTGGGCCATAGTGAAAGTTGCATTGACTTCAGCTGTTAATTGGGAACAGTGGACTTTTTTTACTTTCTTTTGAAGAGTATGTTATAGCTACTGGCCCAGATCATAGGTATAATGGGTTTTTTCCACAAGCTAAACACACACGAATGTAACCAGCATTTGAAAAAGTCCCCTTGTGTCCCCCTTTGCTGCCTTCCCAGTCAGGAATGGCCACTAGCCTGATGTCTGTCTGCACAGATTAGTTTTGCCTTTTTTTGTGCTTAATGGCCTTGTATGACAGGTACTTCTTTTTACTCTTTGTGTCTGGCCTCTTTCAGATGGCAACCCACTGCAGTATCCTTGCCTGGAAAATCCCAGGGACAGAGGGGGCTGGCAGGCTGTATTCCATGGGGCTCAACAAGAGCTGGACACAACTGAGCATACACATATGTGTGCATGCACACACACACAGACACACTGTCTTCTTTCATTCAACGTTATGTTTGCGAGATTCATCCATATTATTGCATGTATTCGAAGCTTGTACGCAGTCATTTGCTATGGAATATTCCACTGAGTTGTTATTCTCCTGCTTGAGTCGTCCGGGCAGTTTCCATTTGAGGGTGGCTATGAACATTCTAATGCATTCTTCTGGTGGATATGTGAACGCATTTCTGTTGGGTACACACCTTGAACTAGAATGGCAGTATGTAAATATTCTGCCCAAGTGAATATCGCCATATTTTGTGTTCCTTCCCATCAAATTCATGATTTTTGAGGGGCATCCTAAGATTAGAGCAGAACTTTAGGAATATTTATCTGGCTATGGTATCTCTGACAGTTTGGAGCAGTGGTTTCAGGTTGTATTTTGTTTCTAAGAGCCCTGGGAATCTGAAGAGTCCCCTTAGGTACTGCCACCAGGCAGAGAAGGGAGACTGAGTTAGTAGTAGGGCCCTGGGCTCCTCATTCACAGCCTCCTTCCAGCAGAGCAGGTGTGCTCCTATCTGTTTAATTAGCTTTTACCATTATCTAGGATTACTGGTCCATGGCCAGCAGTCTGACAAGGTGACAGCTGTTGGGGGAGAGCTCGGGGAAACCAAGAAAAGCCAGGTGGTTTTAGTCATCTCCAAACCCATGTCAAGGAAGGTCCTAACTTTAGGTGACCTTGACCCTAGAAGAAGGTGCAGATAGGAAAATAGAACCTGTAGGGCAGGTCACCCCTTTGAATGTTGGATAGCAGAGGGTAGTTTCAGAAACAGAATTGAAGTTCTGAATCTAGCTGACTGTAGTAAAAAAAAAAAAAAAATTGGTAAAGAATTTGTCTGCAATGCAGCAGACCCAGATTTGATCCCTGGGTCAGGAAGATCTCCTGGAGAAGGGAATGGCCACCCACTCTGGTATTCTTGCCTGGAGAATTCCATAGACAGAGGAGCCTGGTGGGCTCCAGTCCACTGGTCACAAAGAGTTGGAGAAAACTGAGCGACTTTCACTTTCAACCATAGTAAATGTTGCTTTATGAGCAGAGAGATTGAGAAGCCAAGTCCAGAGAAGAACCCCCTGAAGAGAAGAAGGGGAACCTGACTTCTAACAACTTTAAGGAGCAGGAACATGGGGACCACAATACAATCTGGAAACAGAGAGAAGAGTCTTCTGCAAGCCCTTGGAAGGAGATGGAAGGAGGGAGGACAGAGAGAGGAAAACTAAGTACACCAACCAAGTCTTCAAGGACTGCTGAGCTTGGATGACTTGGACAGGGAAGGACATCAGCGTATGAGATAGAGCGGGACAGTCAGAGGCGTAAAGATGTGCCCAGAGAAGGGCTGGGGCTCAGAGACCGAGTCAGCATCAGGAGGGCGGGACAACCCAGCAGTGTCACCGCCAAAATATGGACTCATTCCAAGCGTCCTTCAGCTTTATCTGGAATCATGACATTTCACGGAAGTGCCTTCTTAGCCATCAGTAGTGTTCAGAGTTCTAAGTATATTGTGCTGTTATCTCTGAAAATTGGTAGCAGCGTGCCTTTGCTGCCCAGAAATTGGCTCTGACAGCTTTTCCTAAGGAAAAGGGACTGAGTTAGTAGTAGGGCCCTGGGCTCCTCATTCACAGCCTCCTTCCAGCAGAGCAGGTGTGCTCCTATCTGTTTAATTAGCTTTTACCATTATCTAGGATTACTGGTCCATGGCCAGCAGTCTGACAAGGTGACAGCTGTTGGGGGAGAGCTCGGGGAAACCAAGAAAAGCCAGGTGGTTTTAGTCATCTCCAAACCCATGTCAAGGAAGGTCCTAACTTTAGGTGACCTTGACCCTAGAAGAAGGTGCAGATAGGAAAATAGAACCTGTAGGGCAGGTCACCCCTTTGAATGTTGGATAGCAGAGGGTAGTTTCAGAAACAGAATTGAAGTTCTGAATCTAGCTGACTGTAGTAAAAAAAAAAAAAAAATTGGTAAAGAATTTGTCTGCAATGCAGCAGACCCAGATTTGATCCCTGGGTCAGGAAGATCTCCTGGAGAAGGGAATGGCCACCCACTCTGGTATTCTTGCCTGGAGAATTCCATAGACAGAGGAGCCTGGTGGGCTCCAGTCCACTGGTCACAAAGAGTTGGAGAAAACTGAGCGACTTTCACTTTCAACCATAGTAAATGTTGCTTTATGAGCAGAGAGATTGAGAAGCCAAGTCCAGAGAAGAACCCCCTGAAGAGAAGAAGGGGAACCTGACTTCTAACAACTTTAAGGAGCAGGAACATGGGGACCACAATACAATCTGGAAACAGAGAGAAGAGTCTTCTGCAAGCCCTTGGAAGGAGATGGAAGGAGGGAGGACAGAGAGAGGAAAACTAAGTACACCAACCAAGTCTTCAAGGACTGCTGAGCTTGGATGACTTGGACAGGGAAGGACATCAGCGTATGAGATAGAGCGGGACAGTCAGAGGCGTAAAGATGTGCCCAGAGAAGGGCTGGGGCTCAGAGACCGAGTCAGCATCAGGAGGGCGGGACAACCCAGCAGTGTCACCGCCAAAATATGGACTCATTCCAAGCGTCCTTCAGCTTTATCTGGAATCATGACATTTCACGGAAGTGCCTTCTTAGCCATCAGTAGTGTTCAGAGTTCTAAGTATATTGTGCTGTTATCTCTGAAAATTGGTAGCAGCGTGCCTTTGCGCATGGTCACTCAACCAGAAATTTCAGTTTGCTCTGACAGCTTTTCCTAGAACATTCTGGCTAAAAACAGAGCTTCCTGTATTTGTGAGCATGGCTGTGTTTTAAAATGTTCATGAACAGATTTCTCTCCCATAGGATTGCTTGCTTTAGAACCCACTTGGTGAGGGCAGCTCCCTCCCCCATTCTCCCCTATTTGGGTTGCCCCCCACTTATAAGGTCTGCTGGGGCTTCAGAAGCAGCTCTGTGCTGACCACATCCCCTGCCCGGTGCATAATCCACTCAGAACACTAGATTCGGCTACTACGTGGTGTACTTTAGTGATACAGTCCCTGCCTTGATTATTATGACAGTATAAAAATATTAAGCTCTGAAATCAATGATCTGAGTAGTTCTGAAGAACAGGACAGAGGTGACCGCTCAGAGAGCTGCAAGGAAAAGGTGCACAGCAAGTATATTGTTGTCCTTTGTTAAGGATGAGGAAGCTGAGACCTAGAGAGAGGAAGTGACATGACTGAGGCTGCTAGCCTGGCAGAGAAGTCGTGGAGTCCCAGGTGTTGTGCTGAACAGCCCTGATATGTCCTAGTCCCTGTGGCTCTTTCACCTGAGTGTGCATCCACATCACCTGGACCTTTTTCAGAATGTACTTTTCCAGGACTTACCTTGAAATTCTGATTCTGGAGGTTTGGGGATGAGTTTCGGCCTTGGTGCGTTGAAAGACCTGCCCAGGTGATTCTGAAAGCAGCCCTGTTAGGAATCCAGCTTCTAGCCACTTTGTGGTCTCTGTGTTTAATTCCACACTACCTCTTAAGGACAGGTATGATCTGCTTCTAAGAAAATGTCATTACACGGGTTACATTTCAGAGAGGAAAAACCAATACTTTGCTCTATTTAAGAAGTATATGGAGTTATTAAAGGTGAAGGTTACACTCAGTAGTGAGAGGGGGAGCATCTTACCTGTTGTTCACCTAAGTTTACGTGTTAAAGTCAAGAGGTTCGCACAAGTCCGTAAGTAGAAATTAAATAGTTAGTTGACACCCTCTGATAGAGATGGTATACAAAAAAGCATTTCATAAATTTCAGTTCTGGTGGCATTATATCACTCCAGACTTACCACCTTGGAAACAGAATACCAGATTTTGACATGGAGTCAAGGCAGAAATAACCTACGAACATATGGCAGATCCTACATACAACATGTAGGTATATTTCCCTAGAATGTAGCTTTTCATTTATAAATGATGATGTGAACATCCCATGATCATGTGACCACTGAGCCTGGTCATTTATAACTTTTGATACTGACAGGTAATGGCTGTTAATAAGACTTGGATAGGTTTATTCACTCAGTCTGCTTAAATCAGTCTCATAGTTTCTATATAGAATAGAAATATGTGTCATTTATTTTGACTTACACATAAAATTGTTCCAAAGTATCTCATGAGTTTCTGAAAATATCCCGGGGACAAACTTTGATGGAACCTCCTTCCACCTTCTGAAACTCTTATTTGGTCACAGACAACTCAATGCTCTCAGGAATTTCATCCCTGGACTCATTAAGTGTTAGAAAAGTTAACCTTTACAGTTGGATGCAGGAGTAAATAAAAGGCACCAGTGGTGTTGCACTGGAATTAGTATTTGTGGGAAAGTGTGTGTTGCCCCCAGTACCCATCATAAGATGAATTGGGAAGCAGCCCCCTGCCCTCCATCTGCTGTAAGCAGCTGACCTGCACAGGCAGGCTCGAACAGTGGAGGCATCTGGGGGGATGTTCCTTCTTTCCAGAGCTTGTAGCATCACAATTCTATTTGCCTTCAGTACAAGGGGAGAAAGCACCAGCAAGGCCACAGCCCGGGTAAGGAGCTGCTTTTGAAACCAAGGGTAGCAGGAGGCTGAAGCCAACCTCGGTGTCACCCTCACTTTCGTAAGTACAGGAAGGAGGAAAGGACACACACTGGTGTTCATTTTGGAAACTCAAGTAGAACTGTGCTCAGGACACGAAAAGCATTGTGTGAAATGTCACACTTGAGTTGTTTGTTATGTTCCTAACATATAATCAGAATCAGAGCTAATGCATGGAGTTTCTCTGACTCGACCTTTCCAACCCAAGATAATGCATCTGGCCAAGAATTCTGTGAAGGAATCTTTTTATAATGTGACACGATTCCCTTTTGTTTCAGGAATTCTGATTCTTTTATACCTTGGGTTCAGGCCCTTATCACTCACCTAAAATACTGCCACAGATCCCTTGTCAGTTTTAGTGAGTATTTATTGAGTTCCTGCTTTGTGTCCAGCCCCAGGAATATATTGTCCCTTCTGTTCTCTGAATTATAAAGAGAATGATTGCAAAGCCATTGCTTCCTGCCAAGGCCATCCATGTGTCTCAGAACAAACCAAATCAGTATGTATTTGCTTTGTATGTACTGCATATGGAAGAAGCAAAGGACTGTGTAATACAAGCTGGCCAGTCTCAAGGGCCAACCATCAGATCGAGGACTAGACTTAAGAAGGACTCTGGTGGGTGAAGTAGATGCAAGTATGTGTGAGAAGTATGATGGCCAGAGTTGCAAAGCCAGCTCTTGGGACCTGTGGTCTGGTAACTTACTAGTACACTAAGAGGAGCAGAATATTTGAAATAGTTCTGGCCTGGAAAATCTGGGACTGAGAGTAGCCATAGAAATTCTTTTTCAGGGTTTATAGCCAGCATCCTTTCCCACTGCATTCCATTTGATGATCTTGTTTTGTGAAATTCTTGCCTCTAAGAGAGCAAACCTTAGCAAGCAAGCTGTCGTAATGCGCTCTGTGTTTAAATTGGTGTCATCTTTCCGATGGATTTAAGCATCATTCTGTCATGATTTCTCTTTTGCTTGATTCGGCCCTCCTTCTCAAAAGTTCTGTGTCTCATTGAAAGAAATATTGTAGTGGACTTGAATTCTTTAATGTTTCTGAGGAATTTTATATCGCCTCTTAAGGTGAACAGAGACAGTTCTGAAATTTTGAGCTGAAGCCAACCTCGGTGTCACCCTCACTTCGTAAGTACAGGAAGGAGGAAAGGACACACACTGGTGTTCATTTTGGAAACTCAAGTAGAACTGTGCTCAGGACACGAAAAGCATTGTGTGAAATGTCACACTTGAGTTGTTTGTTATGTTCCTAACATATAATCAGAATCAGAGCTAATGCATGGAGTTTCTCTGACTCGACCTTTCCAACCCAAGATAATGCATCTGGCCAAGAATTCTGTGAAGGAATCTTTTTATAATGTGACACGATTCCCTTTTGTTTCAGGAATTCTGATTCTTTTATACCTTGGGTTCAGGCCCTTATCACTCACCTAAAATACTGCCACAGATCCCTTGTCAGTTTTAGTGAGTATTTATTGAGTTCCTGCTTTGTGTCCAGCCCCAGGAATATATTGTCCCTTCTGTTCTCTGAATTATAAAGAGAATGATTGCAAAGCCATTGCTTCCTGCCAAGGCCATCCATGTGTCTCAGAACAAACCAAATCAGTATGTATTTGCTTTGTATGTACTGCATATGGAAGAAGCAAAGGACTGTGTAATACAAGCTGGCCAGTCTCAAGGGCCAACCATCAGATCGAGGACTAGACTTAAGAAGGACTCTGGTGGGTGAAGTAGATGCAAGTATGTGTGAGAAGTATGATGGCCAGAGTTGCAAAGCCAGCTCTTGGGACCTGTGGTCTGGTAACTTACTAGTACACTAAGAGGAGCAGAATATTTGAAATAGTTCTGGCCTGGAAAATCTGGGACTGAGAGTAGCCATAGAAATTCTTTTTCAGGGTTTATAGCCAGCATCCTTTCCCACTGCATTCCATTTGATGATCTTGTTTTGTGAAATTCTTGCCTCTAAGAGAGCAAACCTTAGCAAGCAAGCTGTCGTAATGCGCTCTGTGTTTAAATTGGTGTCATCTTTCCGATGGATTTAAGCATCATTCTGTCATGATTTCTCTTTTGCTTGATTCGGCCCTCCTTCTCAAAAGTTCTGTGTCTCATTGAAAGAAATATTGTAGTGGACTTGAATTCTTTAATGTTTCTGAGGAATTTTATATCGCCTCTTAAGGTGAACAGAGACAGTTCTGAAATTTTACAAGACTCATTGAACGGCAGTAGATGTGTGCTTTGGGGGTGAAGGGGGCAAATTACTTAAATTGCATTGATGTAGCTAATGAAGTGTGGACCTTGGATGATTTAGCCTGGTTTCCTGTCCATGTTTTCCCTCAAGTAGCATTTTTTTTTTTGAAAAAGGAATGAGAATCAACAAGTTTGCTTTGAAAGAGAGAGTTCTACTCCTTTCCCATAGAGAAGGAGAACTCCAAGAAGCTTCCTCTGGGACCCATTGTATCTTCAGTTCTTTCCCTTTGAAAATATGTACACTTTGAGGTCCCATGAGGTTTGAAACAAGTACTTTAGCTGGGGGGACCAGCATGGACAGTTCATCCTGCCAGTTATTCCAGGAGTTCGGTAGACATCGCTTTTCCCCAAAGCAGTTACCAAGTCTGGACATGTTTGAAAGGAGGTCAGGCGTGTTCCCTGGTTACAGTTTCAAGGGAGAAGGTGAGATGAAAGAAGAAAGAAAAACAAACTGTCCTGTTATATAGTCTATAGCTTGTACAAGTCATGGGTATCTGGACCAGCGTGGGGCCTTTTGTTTTTCATCAGTGAATGCAAGGAGGGGCCCGAGGCTTCCTGGTGGGTTAAACTTTGGCATCTGTGACCCAGGGCCTGAACACTGCGTACAGCGGCCAGAGGGCCCAGGTCATAGCTGCTTCAGTCCCTTCTGCACCTCCTTAAAAGGCCATTACTTCCTGTGCACTGTGGACATTGGCCCTCCTTGCTAGATGGTGATCTGGAAGAGGAAACGGTAGAATAATTAAGCCCCTTTGGCATTCAGGTCCCTTTTTCATGCACCTTCCATTTGATGATCTTGTTTTGTGAAATTCTTGCCTCTAAGAGAGCAAACCTTAGCAAGCAAGCTGTCGTAATGCGCTCTGTGTTTAAATTGGTGTCATCTTTCCGATGGATTTAAGCATCATTCTGTCATGATTTCTCTTTTGCTTGATTCGGCCCTCCTTCTCAAAAGTTCTGTGTCTCATTGAAAGAAATATTGTAGTGGACTTGAATTCTTTAATGTTTCTGAGGAATTTTATATCGCCTCTTAAGGTGAACAGAGACAGTTCTGAAATTTTACAAGACTCATTGAACGGCAGTAGATGTGTGCTTTGGGGGTGAAGGGGGCAAATTACTTAAATTGCATTGATGTAGCTAATGAAGTGTGGACCTTGGATGATTTAGCCTGGTTTCCTGTCCATGTTTTCCCTCAAGTAGCATTTTTTTTTTTGAAAAAGGAATGAGAATCAACAAGTTTGCTTTGAAAGAGAGAGTTCTACTCCTTTCCCATAGAGAAGGAGAACTCCAAGAAGCTTCCTCTGGGACCCATTGTATCTTCAGTTCTTTCCCTTTGAAAATATGTACACTTTGAGGTCCCATGAGGTTTGAAACAAGTACTTTAGCTGGGGGGACCAGCATGGACAGTTCATCCTGCCAGTTATTCCAGGAGTTCGGTAGACATCGCTTTTCCCCAAAGCAGTTACCAAGTCTGGACATGTTTGAAAGGAGGTCAGGCGTGTTCCCTGGTTACAGTTTCAAGGGAGAAGGTGAGATGAAAGAAGAAAGAAAAACAAACTGTCCTGTTATATAGTCTATAGCTTGTACAAGTCATGGGTATCTGGACCAGCGTGGGGCCTTTTGTTTTTCATCAGTGAATGCAAGGAGGGGCCCGAGGCTTCCTGGTGGGTTAAACTTTGGCATCTGTGACCCAGGGCCTGAACACTGCGTACAGCGGCCAGAGGGCCCAGGTCATAGCTGCTTCAGTCCCTTCTGCACCTCCTTAAAAGGCCATTACTTCCTGTGCACTGTGGACATTGGCCCTCCTTGCTAGATGGTGATCTGGAAGAGGAAACGGTAGATAATAATTAATGCATCTCCCACACTTTAATGACAGAGCTCATCATACAGTGTTGATAATTACTGTGCCATAGGTTATGAAGTGTTTAGGATCATAGAGTTTTAACTTTTTACCCTGGAAATTTTCAAACTTATACAAAAGGAAGACGCATTCTGAGTAGCTACCACCCAGCTTCAACAATTAGCAACAAATTCTTGGTCAGTCTTGCTTCATCTGCCTCCTCACCCACTTTCCCCACCCTTCTCATCTGTCACCAGAGATGAGTTTTTCCTTGAACTGTATGTATAAATGGAATTTGTAGGTGCTCTTCTGTGACCGGCTTCCTTCGCTCTGGGTGCTGTCTGAGGGATTCACCTATGCTGTGGCTGCATCAGCAGTCAATTTCCCTTTTGCATCCCCTATTAGAAGACTTTTGGCCCCTTTTTCGTAACTATTCCCCTGTGCTCACCACCCATGAATTAATGGACCTCCCCTTATCCTCCCATCTCCCGCCCCTTCACAATGTGCAGCCACTCACTCAGGCGCCCCCAGTCACCAGGTTCCATGAGCTGTGCTTGCTCTCTCCCTTCTTTCCCTCTGGAAAGTGACTAATAGCTGCCCCTCCTCTTGGTTTGGTGAATAACAGTTACTGGGTTTTTTTCCTTTTTTCTTTAATCATAAAAGCCTCACATGGGGTTGAGAGCACAGCCTCTGGAGCCAGGCTGCTGGGTCCCAGTGCTGGCTCTTATGCTTACCTTCATACCAACCTTGGCTATTTTCTAAGCATCTGCCTTCTTCAGTTCCTTTAATCCTAAACTAGGAAAAACAATAGTAAGAACCTCATAGCATTGTTCTGAGGATGAAGTAAGTTAATATCTGTAAATCTCATAGAACAAGGCTTGGCAAGTGTAAGAGCTATACGAATATTAGCTATGAAGGACAAAAAATAAGTAAGGATGTACACACTGCAGGAGTGCATCAGAACACTGAAAATCCTTACGGCCGAGTGAAAGCTCCATTGTGGAATATTTTCTTCCACTGTGTTTTTGGATATAATATATTTTCATTTTAACACTGACTGTTGTATACTTGTTTCGGTGATCTGGAAGAGGAAACGGTAGATAATAATTAATGCATCTCCCACACTTTAATGACAGAGCTCATCATACAGTGTTGATAATTACTGTGCCATAGGTTATGAAGTGTTTAGGATCATAGAGTTTTAACTTTTTACCCTGGAAATTTTCAAACTTATACAAAAGGAAGACGCATTCTGAGTAGCTACCACCCAGCTTCAACAATTAGCAACAAATTCTTGGTCAGTCTTGCTTCATCTGCCTCCTCACCCACTTTCCCCACCCTTCTCATCTGTCACCAGAGATGAGTTTTTCCTTGAACTGTATGTATAAATGGAATTTGTAGGTGCTCTTCTGTGACCGGCTTCCTTCGCTCTGGGTGCTGTCTGAGGGATTCACCTATGCTGTGGCTGCATCAGCAGTCAATTTCCCTTTTGCATCCCCTATTAGAAGACTTTTGGCCCCTTTTTCGTAACTATTCCCCTGTGCTCACCACCCATGAATTAATGGACCTCCCCTTATCCTCCCATCTCCCGCCCCTTCACAATGTGCAGCCACTCACTCAGGCGCCCCCAGTCACCAGGTTCCATGAGCTGTGCTTGCTCTCTCCCTTCTTTCCCTCTGGAAAGTGACTAATAGCTGCCCCTCCTCTTGGTTTGGTGAATAACAGTTACTGGGTTTTTTTCCTTTTTTCTTTAATCATAAAAGCCTCACATGGGGTTGAGAGCACAGCCTCTGGAGCCAGGCTGCTGGGTCCCAGTGCTGGCTCTTATGCTTACCTTCATACCAACCTTGGCTATTTTCTAAGCATCTGCCTTCTTCAGTTCCTTTAATCCTAAACTAGGAAAAACAATAGTAAGAACCTCATAGCATTGTTCTGAGGATGAAGTAAGTTAATATCTGTAAATCTCATAGAACAAGGCTTGGCAAGTGTAAGAGCTATACGAATATTAGCTATGAAGGACAAAAAATAAGTAAGGATGTACACACTGCAGGAGTGCATCAGAACACTGAAAATCCTTACGGCCGAGTGAAAGCTCCATTGTGGAATATTTTCTTCCACTGTGTTTTTTGGATATAATATATTTTCACTAAACATATTTATAACTAACTGACTAAACGTATTTACGCATCATTGACTTGTCCTTCCTGCCTCTGTTTCCCCGGCTTTTGTGATGACCGTGTGGCCCTGCCCCTTCTCTTCCTCTTTAAAGCTGCCTTTCTGGTCCTCCCCCACACGGGAAAGGCCCAAGGGGTGCGTCCTGCTCTTCTCTCGATTCTCTCCCTCCAAAGTTCTGCACTCAGCTGTCACCTCTGGGCTCCAGATCCCCATTCAGTGCAAAGAAAGAAGTTTTATTCATTCTCACATTGCTTACCTCTTGGTTCTAGCTTTCTCTTTGCATTCCAGTTGCTTCCATCTGAAACCTTATACTCTGACTCCTAAGAGCATTAATGATGCTAGTGGATGACGTCGGGTGGTTTTTCTGTGCCAGGTTCTTTTCTCTGTGATTCCCTTTCATCATTACAGTTCTGTGAGGTCGGCATTCTTGTCACCCCATTTTACAGATAGAGAACCTCGAGGTTCCATGAGGCTAAGTGGGTTCATTCCACCTATACACAGAGCACAGATTTGAACTCAGTTCCATCTGATCTAAAATATGATCTATACCACATGGCCTGCCCCCTAGACCTTCCACGGTAATATTATACTTGTCCCTCTCGGTTCCTCACTTCTGTTCCATTCTGCATAAGGTTGTGGTTTGTGTCTTTCTGATAACACTCCCCATGCCTGTCATGCTGCGTAGAACCCTTGGGTGCCTTCCGTTTTCACCACTCAGTAACCGTTCTGAGATTCTCCCCACTCCTTTGCCACCACCCATCCAGTTCACACCTGTAGGGGACTGATCATTGAAGAGTTGTATGCTGCGTGCATGTCTGCTTGCTCAATCCTTCACTGACTGTGTCTTCTCTAAGCTCCTAAGGCTTGCCCTTGGCCTGCCTTTTGGCCCACTGATATTCCTTATTCATATTCAGGACTTGGTCCATCTTGTTGGAATCACAAGCCCTTTAATCACCAGTGTAAGAGCCCACAGTCATTGTTTGTGAGCCATGCCCAGCCCAGCTGGTGGCTGTAAATGTCAATGAGCTGTACACTCTCGTCTCAGTCCTCCTCAGCCTCTCTCTCTCAATCCCACTCCTATGTCCTGTGCTTTCAAGCTGCTGTGCCTTTCAGAGAAGAATGACGACCTCGTTGCTTAATCTAAAATGGATGAACACTGTTGGCCTGTTGCCTCACTTGCAACTCTCCTATTAGGTGTTTGCTTGGTTGGTGGTTTTAATTCGCTCTGGGCATGTAGGTGAACTCCTCTCTGCTTACCAGGATTAGAAAGCATGCCCTTTGCTTAAAATCGATCAGAGGCTAGGACTTTATGACCAGAATCCTAAACATCTGTGTTGCGCTGCTTTGTCAGCCCACCAGGAACAAGGGTAGAGTGGTTGTATGGCAGACAACCCACCGGGTAATAAATCTCATAGCAGACAATGTCCAGCCCCACTAGCTAGGGGAGCTAGAAAGCGGGCAAGGCAGATCCCTCAGGAAGGCTGGTGGGGAGGACACCCGGTCAGTCTCACAGATGGAAAAGAAGGCACCAGTTGTTCGGGTTTGGGGCTCAAAAGGGCCATCAACTATGCTTGCTTCGGCAGCACACATACTAAAACTGGACTGATACAGAGAGGATTAGCAGTGCCCCTGTGCAAGGGTGGCATGCAGATTCATGAGGCGTTCCATATTTTTTTCTTAATTTTTGAATTTGTTATCGAAATTCCAGCTAAACATCTTAATATATATATTTAAAAAGGTAGTTGCAATATAGTAGAACTTTAGTGGGTAACTTAATTTTGTACTTTCCAAGTCTCCTGTAAACGTGTTATCATACTTCCATAATTTAGAAAAATTTAAAAAGAGGGGAAGAAAAGGCCCCTCGACCACATAACGCCAGGTAAGAAATGAGTGGGCATGTGGAATGCTCCGCCTGCTTCCTTAGACACATTGGTCCCATGTCGCTTCCCAGGAATAACTTTCTCAAGGTGAAGGGCCTGTGTCTTTTGAGAGTAGACGACACTCTATGCGGTGAAAGATTGATTTCCAAATGACACAAGAGCATAGCCAAGAGACACTGCATTGCACCCTGAGCCGCTCAGCATCTGTGAAGGGAAAGGAGCCTGAGTGTGGGTGACTCCAGTGAGGAGCCCGTCCACCAGTGGGCTCCGCACCCCCAGCAGCATCAGCCTCACTGGGAATGTCTCACAAATGCAAATTCTCCACCCCACCGCCCAGATCTACTGACTCAGAGGTGGAGAAGCACTTGTCACAGGGGACTTCCTCACTTCATAGAGCATCATGTGCTCCCCAAAGCCGTGAGCCCTTTGAAGCCAGAAATTCAGTCTTCTGCTTCTCTGATCCCTCCCATCTCCTCTCCAGCCCCAACAAGCTCCTCCTTTGGGACCCTCAGGCAGCTGCAGTGTGTGCCATGAGCACCAGGGTTGATTTCAGCCCTAGAGAGCTTCAGTCTCCTCATCTGAAAAATGGGTTCATAATTCCACCTTCAACATGACCCCTAAATATATTAAAATAATAACAGGGTACAGAGCAATCCATGTGACATGATCCCGTTTGTGTATTTGGAAGCACCTATATGAGTCATCACATTTGTGTGGGCCTGTCATGTCTTCAGAAGGAAACCCAAGAAACCAGTAAGAGTGATGGCCTTGTGAAGTCTAGGGGAAGGGGAGAGCTGGTTTTTGTTGCCCACCCTTTGGGGCTGTTTAACATTTTAACTACGAAATTCCAGGGCTTAAACATTCTTTCATTTTTTTAATTTTTGAATTTGTTATCGAAATTCCAGCTAAACATCTTAATATATATATTTAAAGGTAGTTGCAATATAGTAGAACTTTAGTGGGTAACTTAATTTTGTACTTTCCAAGTCTCCTGTAAACGTGTTATCATACTTCCATAATTTAGAAAAATTTAAAAAGAGGGGAAGAAAAGGCCCCTCGACCACATAACGCCAGGTAAGAAATGAGTGGGCATGTGGAATGCTCCGCCTGCTTCCTTAGACACATTGGTCCCATGTCGCTTCCCAGGAATAACTTTCTCAAGGTGAAGGGCCTGTGTCTTTTGAGAGTAGACGACACTCTATGCGGTGAAAGATTGATTTCCAAATGACACAAGAGCATAGCCAAGAGACACTGCATTGCACCCTGAGCCGCTCAGCATCTGTGAAGGGAAAGGAGCCTGAGTGTGGGTGACTCCAGTGAGGAGCCCGTCCACCAGTGGGCTCCGCACCCCAGCAGCATCAGCCTCACTGGGAATGTCTCACAAATGCAAATTCTCCACCCCACCGCCCAGATCTACTGACTCAGAGGTGGAGAAGCACTTGTCACAGGGGACTTCCTCACTTCATAGAGCATCATGTGCTCCCCAAAGCCGTGAGCCCTTTGAAGCCAGAAATTCAGTCTTCTGCTTCTCTGATCCCTCCCATCTCCTCTCCAGCCCCAACAAGCTCCTCCTTTGGGACCCTCAGGCAGCTGCAGTGTGTGCCATGAGCACCAGGGTTGATTTCAGCCCTAGAGAGCTTCAGTCTCCTCATCTGAAAAATGGGTTCATAATTCCACCTTCAACATGACCCCTAAATATATTAAAATAATAACAGGGTACAGAGCAATCCATGTGACATGATCCCGTTTGTGTATTTGGAAGCACCTATATGAGTCATCACATTTGTGTGGGCCTGTCATGTCTTCAGAAGGAAACCCAAGAAACCAGTAAGAGTGATGGCCTTGTGAAGTCTAGGGGAAGGGGAGAGCTGGTTTTTGTTGCCCACCCTTTGGGGCTGTTTAACATTTTAACTATACACATATATTCCTAGTTAATAACAGAAGAGTAATTTCTTCTTCAGGAATGTTGTCAAGAGTAAATAGAAGAAAGTTACATAAAGCCCTGAACCCAGTACCTGGCATAGAAAACAGCACACTGTTACTGTTAGCCTTTGTCTTTAGTACTACCTAGTTATGCAAGTCACCCATCCATTTATTTATTCATTCATGAATAAACAAATGAGACATCCAGCTGTCCTCAGCCAGTCACGCAGATCTGAGCTCATGTTTCTCAGCCAGTCTTGCTATGCTAGGTAGAGAATAAAACTTGTCTGTGAAGCTCATTCTCAGTCTTGATGGTACACGTGGGCCTTTGTCAGGCCTGGCGCATGGGGGCAGGTGGTCGGGAGCCCGGCACCCCTCCAGCACCTCTTAGAGAGTTGTTCCCTCCACCCATCTTCACTGATTATGAACTTGTTTGGGACACAGTATGGGGGTGCAGAGCAGCACGGCCCTCAGAATCTGTACACCACCTAAGTGGCCAGCCCACACTGGAGGTGAATGTGCACACCGCTGGCCATAGTCAGGAGCGTCGGAGTCCCAGAGGCTCCACCCCAGCTCCTCAGGGCTGCGAAGAGAACCAAGCAGGTGGGTGACCTTTGGCTTGGAACAGGCAGTATTTTACAGGGTACGCGTGGGAAGGAGCAGCAGGGTGTATCCCGTCTCTAAGAAAACAAACATGGGGCACCTTGACACCCCAGTGTGATGGGTTCACACTGGCTGATGTGTAGGTTGCTACATCGCATGTCTTAGGCTAACCCAGGAATTTACTGAGGCCCCATTCTCTGCATTAGTCAACATGCAAGAGAGGATGGCACAGAGAACTCACCTGCCTGGTTAAGGAAGGGCGTGGCTTTGAAGGAGAAGAGCTCTGGGTTCAAATCCTGTTTCTGCCACTTTCTAGCTGTCTGATCTTCCCCAAATCCTTAATCTTCCTGAGCTTCAGTCTCATACATTTGACCTTACAGTTGCAGACAGTATTAAGTGAAGTATTATCTGTAGAGAGTACTTGATACAGTAGCTAGCACATAGTAAGTGATAAATAAATATACTTGCTAGGCTAGTATTATTGAGCTAAACTTCTCACAGTTAAATGGGAAGACAGTTCTCATGCAAAGTCAGTTACATACCTATAAGCATTAAATAGTGCAATTAAGCATTCAAATAGATGGTGTTTTGGACCCTTTTTGAGAGCTTGATGATAGGTATAAATCCTCACTTCAGAAAATATAAACATAGGCACACACAGTGAATTTTGCATACCATTTTAGGGTCTTCATTCACAACTACATCTTATGCATGGGCTATCCCTTTGGGATCCTTGAGCCCCTGAGTTTCAAGCATATATTAATAGCAGGAATCCACAAGGAAAACTAGTCACAGTAAGCAAAAGTAGTTAGGGAGATCTTCCTAGAAGAGATAAAATGTGAGGTAGCCTAAAAGGAAGAGAGGGTTATAAATTGGCCAAAGGACTACCCTAGTGGTCAAGAATCCTCCTTGCAATGCAGGGAACGCTTGTTCAACTCCTGGTTGGAGAACTAAGATTTCGCATGCTGTGGAGCAACTAAGCCCATGTGCGACAGCTAGAGAAGCCCATTCACCACACCGAGAGGCTCCACATCATGCAATAAAGGTCCCAAATGCCACAACTAAGACCCAACACAAACAAGTCAAATAAATATTTTTAAAAGATAAAATACAATTGGCCAAGAAAAGCAGACAGAAAACTCTTGGGTGGAGATTGGCAAATGGGACTTGAAAACACAGCCCAGAGAGCCAGGGATGGGGTGACAGATCCATGAGGCTCAGCAGCAGATAGCAGACAACGTTCTAGCCGGGCCTCTGGAATTAGATTGCCTGAGCTCAAATGCCAGCCAGGGAGCTTGCTAATTGCATCCTTCATCTCTCTGTGCCTCAGTTTCTTCACTTATAAAATAGAGATGAAGATGCATAGAATTTCTCACAGGATGATTGTGAAGATTCACTAGGATAACACATTGTAGTGATTGGCTTACAGGCTGCTAGCTGGTGTACAGGTTCAAATCCTGTTTCTGCCACTTTCTAGCTGCCTTATCTTCCCCAACTCCTTAATCTTCCTGAGCTTCAGTCTCATACATTTGACCTTACAGTTGCAGACAGTATTAAGTGAAGTATTATCTGTAGAGAGTACTTGATACAGTAGCTAGCACATAGTAAGTGATAAATAAATATACTTGCTAGGCTAGTATTATTGAGCTAAACTTCTCACAGTTAAATGGGAAGACAGTTCTCATGCAAAGTCAGTTACATACCTATAAGCATTAAATAGTGCAATTAAGCATTCAAATAGATGGTGTTTTGGACCCTTTTTGAGAGCTTGATGATAGGTATAAATCCTCACTTCAGAAAATATAAACATAGGCACACACAGTGAATTTTGCATACCATTTTAGGGTCTTCATTCACAACTACATCTTATGCATGGGCTATCCCTTTGGGATCCTTGAGCCCCTGAGTTTCAAGCATATATTAATAGCAGGAATCCACAAGGAAAACTAGTCACAGTAAGCAAAAGTAGTTAGGGAGATCTTCCTAGAAGAGATAAAATGTGAGGTAGCCTAAAAGGAAGAGAGGGTTATAAATTGGCCAAAGGACTACCCTAGTGGTCAAGAATCCTCCTTGCAATGCAGGGAACGCTTGTTCAACTCCTGGTTGGAGAACTAAGATTTCGCATGCTGTGGAGCAACTAAGCCCATGTGCGACAGCTAGAGAAGCCCATTCACCACACCGAGAGGCTCCACATCATGCAATAAAGGTCCCAAATGCCACAACTAAGACCCAACACAAACAAGTCAAATAAATATTTTTAAAAGATAAAATACAATTGGCCAAGAAAAGCAGACAGAAAACTCTTGGGTGGAGATTGGCAAATGGGACTTGAAAACACAGCCCAGAGAGCCAGGGATGGGGTGACAGATCCATGAGGCTCAGCAGCAGATAGCAGACAACGTTCTAGCCGGGCCTCTGGAATTAGATTGCCTGAGCTCAAATGCCAGCCAGGGAGCTTGCTAATTGCATCCTTCATCTCTCTGTGCCTCAGTTTCTTCACTTATAAAATAGAGATGAAGATGCATAGAATTTCTCACAGGATGATTGTGAAGATTCACTAGGATAACACATTGTAGTGATTGGCTTACAGGCTGCTAGCTGGTGTACAGTAAGCTCTAGAGAGTAATAAGCTCTCGAGGAGCTGATTAGGATTTATATTACGGGGTGGAAATACTGGGAAAGATCTTGACTGCAAAGCTGAGCCCTTTTGGACTCTTCCTGGGGTACTGGGGAGTCCCTAGAACTTTTCTGAGCCAGAGAGACGTAAGCTGGAAAGGGTGCTTTATCTGAGCATATGCTGGTCAGGATAGATTAGATTGGAGTTCAATAAGGGATGTGAATGCTTCCAAGGCTGATGCAGCAGTCCTAATGTGAGGTGCTGGGAGGCAAGACTGAGGTAAACTAGAAACCGGAAAATGGGGAGAAATTTAAATGCAGGGTTTGTCAAAATAGGAATCAGAAGAATTTGGAAAGTGACAGGGTCTAAGTTGGCACTGATTAAACCCGGGTCTCCTGCATTGCAGACAGCTTCTTTACCATCTGAGCCATCAGGGAATCCCTCTAACAGGGTCTTAAGTTTGCACTATCCAGTTAAACAGCCACTCTGACTGGTGAGCACTGGAAGTCAAAATGTGCTGTAAGTGTGAAATGCACACTGAGTTCCAGAGATTTAATGCCAAAAAGAGTAAAATAGCTCAACTTTTTAACGTTGATTTATGGGGTTTTTTTTAAACATTTATGTTAATTTTTTAAAATTTTCATCCATCTTTTTATTCAAATTTTCATCCATCTTTTTATTCAGGAGGTGTGGGCCTCCCATTGCAGCAGCCTCCCTGATCACGGAACACCGGCTCTGGGTGCATGCCCTCCAGAGCACCGGCTCACAATTGGACACACCGGTCCAGCCACTCCGTGGCACGTGGGATCTTCCCAGGCCAGGGATCGAACTGGTGCCTCTTGTACTGCAAGGCAGACTCTTTACCCACTGGACCACCAGGGAAGCCCTGATTTATGTTTTAATTTTGGTCCCATTGGGCTAAATAAAATCTGTTCCTTTCACTTTTTCTTTCCTTTTTCTTTTCATGTGGCTAATTAGAAAATGTAACCTCACATGTGTGGCTCACATTTCTAGCAGACGAAGGTGGGTTTTAGGAGTTGGAAGGATGTCTCGTGACTAGGACACTAGGTGTTGAGAAAGGCTGGGGCAGGCAGCAGTGTTGCATCAGATTTTAGGTGTGTTGTGTTTGAAGCAGCTGTGCATCATTTTAAGTGTAAATCAAAATAAGCTTTTATCTAGATGTCAGCATTAAGGTATAAAAGGTCAGGGCTGTATGCATGGGAGGCACGTTGGTCTTAGCTGACGTCCTTTCCGGTCAAGCATCTCTGTCGCTGATGACCAGCGTGGGTCAGGCAGGTGCTGAGTAATTTACATATGTTCTCTCATTTCCTCCTGGTTTAACCAGATGAGGTAGCTACTATTCTTATCCCTTCCCATTTTACAGAACTGAAGGCCAGAAAAGTGAAGCAACTCTGGGTAGTCCGTGATGAGCCAGGATTCCAGTCTATCTGACCACAGGGGCTGTTGTTCACGGGGCTGCTCCAGCCCTCCAAGATGGAGCGCCTGAGAAAACCAGAGTCGGAAAAAGGAACAGAGCTGCAGAAAGAGAGAGCACTGGACAGGCAAGAACAGGACAGTCTAGCATCAATGAGACCAGGGAGGAGACACTTCCCAGAAGAAAGGAGCTGTTAGGAAAACAAATTTAGACTTGAGTCTGTATGGATGTTAAGTACTAAGAACAATTTCAAACTGAGGGAAGGTTAATCCTGGAGGTTAAGGTCATGAGAAGGAATCAGAATTTTCCAGGGCTTGTTCAAACTTTTGAAAAGTTAAGTATAGATAGAAAGTGGCATTCTTTTAAGCTGATTTGGTCTAAGACTCAGAAAGAAATAAGCATAAGTAGTACCCAGAGCTGAAGACTCTGATGAGCATCACGGGTGTTTTTCAGGAGGACCTGTATCAGAGTCCCCCAGGAAGCTTGTGAATACAGATTCTTGAGCCCGGTCTCAGACAGGCTGAATCAGATGTTTGTAGCAAGTGCCCCACACCGGTCCAGCCACTCCGTGGCACGTGGGATCTTCCCAGGCCAGGGATCGAACTGGTGCCTCTTGTACTGCAAGGCACTCTTTACCCACTGGACCACCAGGGAAGCCCTGATTTATGTTTTAATTTTGGTCCCATTGGGCTAAATAAAATCTGTTCCTTTCACTTTTTCTTTCCTTTTTCTTTTCATGTGGCTAATTAGAAAATGTAACCTCACATGTGTGGCTCACATTTCTAGCAGACGAAGGTGGGTTTTAGGAGTTGGAAGGATGTCTCGTGACTAGGACACTAGGTGTTGAGAAAGGCTGGGGCAGGCAGCAGTGTTGCATCAGATTTTAGGTGTGTTGTGTTTGAAGCAGCTGTGCATCATTTTAAGTGTAAATCAAAATAAGCTTTTATCTAGATGTCAGCATTAAGGTATAAAAGGTCAGGGCTGTATGCATGGGAGGCACGTTGGTCTTAGCTGACGTCCTTTCCGGTCAAGCATCTCTGTCGCTGAGGACCAGCGTGGGTCAGGCAGGTGCTGAGTAATTTACATATGTTCTCTCATTTCCTCCTGGTTTAACCAGATGAGGTAGCTACTATTCTTATCCCTTCCCATTTTACAGAACTGAAGGCCAGAAAAGTGAAGCAACTCTGGGTAGTCCGTGATGAGCCAGGATTCCAGTCTATCTGACCACAGGGGCTGTTGTTCACGGGGCTGCTCCAGCCCTCCAAGATGGAGCGCCTGAGAAAACCAGAGTCGGAAAAAGGAACAGAGCTGCAGAAAGAGAGAGCACTGGACAGGCAAGAACAGGACAGTCTAGCATCAATGAGACCAGGGAGGAGACACTTCCCAGAAGAAAGGAGCTGTTAGGAAAACAAATTTAGACTTCAGTCTGTATGGATGTTAAGTACTAAGAACAATTTCAAACTGAGGGAAGGTTAATCCTGGAGGTTAAGGTCATGAGAAGGAATCAGAATTTTCCAGGGCTTGTTCAAACTTTTGAAAAGTTAAGTATAGATAGAAAGTGGCATTCTTTTAAGCTGATTTGGTCTAAGACTCAGAAAGAAATAAGCATAAGTAGTACCCAGAGCTGAAGACTCTGATGAGCATCACGGGTGTTTTTCAGGAGGACCTGTATCAGAGTCCCCCAGGAAGCTTGTGAATACAGATTCTTGAGCCCGGTCTCAGACAGGCTGAATCAGATGTTTGTAGCAAGTGCCCCAAGTGTTCTAGATACACAGTGAAGTGAGGAACCTGCTGCTCAGGCTCTGCAGCTCTCTCCTCTGGATTTATGACCCCGGACTGGCTCATTCGCATGGCTGCCTGCCAGCCTCACTGGGCACAAGAGGATGATGGGAACCGTCCTGTGTCTTTAGCAATAGTCCTACCTGAAATCTGGGGCAGTCCTTCTTTTAAAATAAGAGCAGCCAGTTCTCCTTCGCTTAGATCTCCTCTCAAGGCCACTGAACTCCCTACTTTACCGACATTGCTATGGAGGCCCCCCATCTGGAGGAGCAACAGGCCCTAGGGGGAGGGAGGCCTGTCCTCTTTGTCCGGTGCTTCTGGTCGACGCTTGGCCTTGCTTTCTCCCGATTCCTCCCTGTGCCTTTGATGTGCAGGGGCATGCAGTATAGTGACGGTGGAGAGGATGACCTTAAGAGTCAGGTGGCCCTGATCCCGCTCTGCTGCATAATTCAGTGTGATCTCCGGCAAGACTTTTTTCACCTCTCTGCGCTTGATCTATAAAACAGAAATGATAAAAGAATTCATCTCTAGGAGGATTAAATGGACTGATTCTTGGATTTTACTTACCTGGCACATATTAAGTACTCAGTAAGTGGTAGTAGTTGACTCTTTCCGTGATGACAGTAGCAATAACCTCATCATTATTCAAGGGCATGTACCCTGGATGTCAGGTAAAATCAACTAATCAAAGATAACAGACAAGGGCTTCCCTGGTGGTCCAGTGGGTAAGGACACCACCTTGCAGTGCAAGGGGCGCCGGTTCGATCCCTGGCCTGGGAAGATCCCACGTGCCTCAGAGCGGCTGGACTGATGTGTCCAATTACCGAGCCGGAGCTCTGGAGTACATGCGCCCAGAGCTGGTGCTCTGCGACAGCAGAGGCCGCCGTGATGGGAGGCCCACGCGGGCCGAGGAACAAAGATGGATGAAAATAGATGGATGAAGGACCAATAGAGGTGGCCTGCCCGCACCCCTCCCTCCCCACCCCCCTCCCCACCCCCTCAAAAATAAAGAAATAAATAAATGTTTAAAAAAAAGAAAAGATAACAGACAAGGACCTCAAAAGGTTAGCAAGTATAAAAACACCTGCTTTTAGAGGAAGAGTTCTGTTGAAATCTTGAGAGAGACCTGTTCTCCTTTTTTTTTTTTTAAATTATTTGGCCTCTTTTATTGGTCCTTCATTTATCTACTTTGATCCATCTTAATTTCTTTGGCCCGTGTGGGTCTCCCATCACAGTGGCCTCTCTTGTTGCAGAGCACTAGCTCTGGGTGCATGCACTTCAGAGCGCTGGCTCAAAATTGGACACAGCGGTCCAGCCGCTCCGTGGCATATGGGATCCTCCCATGCCAGGGATCGAACCGGCACCTCTTGCACTGCAAGGCAGACTTTCCACCCACTGGACTACCAGGGAACACCCCCCTTTTTTTTTTTTTTTGATTTTACCTGTTTATAGCTACCAATCTATCTCCCTTCATCCCCTTCATGCGTGCATGCTTAGTCGTATAACCCTAGGACTGTAGCCTGCCACGCTTTTCCATCAATGGGATTTCCCAGGCAAGAATGTTCTCTTTTTTCACTCTGCTGATTCTGAGCCTACATATACTTCTCTTAGAAAGGAATATCAGGACTTCCCTGGCAGTCCAGTGGTTCTCTGCCACACTTCTAACAAAAAGGGTGCAGGTTTGATCCCTGGTCAGGGAACTAAGATCCCATATGCTGTGCAGTGCAGCCAAAATTTAAAAAAAAAAAAAAGGGAATATCGCTAATACTTTGTTATCTCTTTTCCATCCCAAAGCATGTCTTCTACTGTTCCATACAGGCCTTCCTCATCTCTCATCTTATTTTCTATCCCCATAGGCCAGCAGCTTGTTCTTTTCGCCCTTTGTTCTCAGAACTGAACAAGAGCAGGGTAGGACATGCAGGCAGCCGGTTCCAGGTTCACCACCCTTGGCCTCCTTGCCTGCAAGCTCTATTTGGGAAGAAGGATTCTGTCTTAGTGCTCCCTTTCAAGTCTCAGAATCTGGTGTGTTTAGCAACAACAGTATGAACATAGAAATCATAGCTAATCTTTGTGAGCTATTTACAGATTACAGACTAACAGATTAACAATTGTGAATCAGTTAGGGTTCAGGTCCAGCAAACCAAAAGCACTCTTGGGGATGTTAGCAGAATGAGGGAGACCGCATGCTTGCATAGTCAGTGGAAGGGATGGAGAAGCAGGGTCTCTGTGGAGCCCCCTCCTCCACCCCACCTCTGTGGATATCACCACAGAGCGAGCCCCAGGGGCGCTGCAGCACATGCACAATTAGCAGGCTGCGGTTGCAGCTTCTTAGCACCGTGCTCCTAGTGACTGTACACTGGGGTGCCAGAACCTCCACACAGAGCAGGTCACTCATCACCTGGTTGGCCATTAGAAAGAAAGTGGCCTTCTCACTTCCGCCTTCCAGATCGCTTTCGAATGCATCAGATCAGCAGAGCCTGCATCATCCAGAGCCCTAGCTGCAAGAGGACCTGGGTGTGTTCATTTTCTTGGGCTGCTAAAACAAAGTACTACAGGCTGAGGGACTTAAACAACAGAAATTTAACTTCTCACAATTCTGTAGGCTTGAAGTCTGCAAGTAAAGTGTTGGGCGGGGGCTGGTTTCGTGAGATCTTTCTCTTTGGCTCGTGGTGCCCATTTCCTGTCTTCACATGGTCATTCCTTTGTCCCCGGCTGTGGCCAAATTCCTGCTGCTTAGGAGGACCCCACCCTAATGAGCTCATTTTAACTGAATTACCTCTGTAAAGACCCTGTCTTCAGATACAGTCACATTCTGATGGGGAGCTAGGACTTCAACTTGGGAATTCTGGGGGGACATGGTTCAATCGGTGACACTGGGAGAAGCAGTCTCTGTCTCACCCTGCAGCAGCAGGACTGCACCAGAGGAGAGGGAACAGAAGCCTGCGGTGCTCAGAGCTCTCCCCCAGGCTGTGACCTGAGGATGCAGGGACTAACGACTCAGCGGAATGCTGTCTATAGTTACTATACTCACGTGCTTATTTTATCTGATGCCTGTGAGATGGAGATGTATTATTATACCCAGGTTCACCACCCTTGGCCTCCTTGCCTGCAAGCTCTATTTGGGAAGAAGGATTCTGTCTTAGTGCTCCCTTTCAAGTCTCAGAATCTGGTGTGTTTAGCAACAACAGTATGAACATAGAAATCATAGCTAATCTTTGTGAGCTATTTACAGATTACAGACTAACAGATTAACAATTGTGAATCAGTTAGGGTTCAGGTCCAGCAAACCAAAAGCACTCTTGGGGATGTTAGCAGAATGAGGGAGACCGCATGCTTGCATAGTCAGTGGAAGGGATGGAGAAGCAGGGTCTCTGTGGAGCCCCCTCCTCCACCCCACCTCTGTGGATATCACCACAGAGCGAGCCCCAGGGGCGCTGCAGCACATGCACAATTAGCAGGCTGCGGTTGCAGCTTCTTAGCACCGTGCTCCTAGTGACTGTACACTGGGGTGCCAGAACCTCCACACAGAGCAGGTCACTCATCACCTGGTTGGCCATTAGAAAGAAAGTGGCCTTCTCACTTCCGCCTTCCAGATCGCTTCGAATGCATCAGATCAGCAGAGCCTGCATCATCCAGAGCCCTAGCTGCAAGAGGACCTGGGTGTGTTCATTTTCTTGGGCTGCTAAAACAAAGTACTACAGGCTGAGGGACTTAAACAACAGAAATTTAACTTCTCACAATTCTGTAGGCTTGAAGTCTGCAAGTAAAGTGTTGGGCGGGGGCTGGTTTCGTGAGATCTTTCTCTTTGGCTCGTGGTGCCCATTTCCTGTCTTCACATGGTCATTCCTTTGTCCCCGGCTGTGGCCAAATTCCTGCTGCTTAGGAGGACCCCACCCTAATGAGCTCATTTTAACTGAATTACCTCTGTAAAGACCCTGTCTTCAGATACAGTCACATTCTGATGGGGAGCTAGGACTTCAACTTGGGAATTCTGGGGGGACATGGTTCAATCGGTGACACTGGGAGAAGCAGTCTCTGTCTCACCCTGCAGCAGCAGGACTGCACCAGAGGAGAGGGAACAGAAGCCTGCGGTGCTCAGAGCTCTCCCCCAGGCTGTGACCTGAGGATGCAGGGACTAACGACTCAGCGGAATGCTGTCTATAGTTACTATACTCACGTGCTTATTTTATCTGATGCCTGTGAGATGGAGATGTATTATTATACCCAGCTTTACCATGAGAAAGTTGAGGCTTAGTTAGGGTACAAGTCCTGCACAGGGCGCTAAGGTAGAAAGGAGCGGAGGGTAGGGTTTGAGGGGAGGGGTAGGAATGAGCCCACGTCCCTGGCCAGACCCTCAAGCATGTCCCCAGAGCTGAGCATCCAAGGCAGAGTGTAAAGGCTGGACCACGAGCTCAAATAGAGGGCCTGGCACATGTACCCCTCTGCGGATCCAGCCCACTTTGGTAAGATTTTCTGATATTTCCAGAAATTTTTCTTTTTTGAAGTGAAATTTCTTTTATTTTTCACATGTTGACAATTAAAACACATACACACATTGTTTCTCTCTGTGTGTCTCTGTCTTTCTCATTCATACACACACATACACACACACCCGGGTTAACCCTGTGTGGGGCCCAACCAAACACATCTGCAGTCTGGATTCAGCCTGTAGGCTCTGATAGAAAATAATGTGTTTATGAGAATAGGAAACTAGTTCTTTGGGGCCTGTCCATTCCCTGTGTCCACTCCATCTAAGGCCATGTCAGTAGCTGTTACTACCCGATTACCTTGAAATTCTTTTGCTGTCTGAGTTTTTCCCTTGTTTCCCATTGTACACGTGGTTTTCATCTTGTTACCAAGTTTAGGAAGCGCTCCATTGAGGTCTTGAGAGAGAACTGTTCTCTTTCACTCTACTGATTCAGAGCCTACATATACCTCTCTTAGACAGGAATACCAGGAGTTCCCCAGCAGTCTAGTGGCTAAGACCCTGCTGCACTTCCGGTGCAGAGGGCGTGAGTTTGATCCCTGGTCAGAAAACTAATATCCCCCATGCTGTGCAGTACAGCCAAAAAAAATTAAAAAGAATATCATTATCACTGTTTTACCTCTTCTCCATCCAAAGCATACCTTCCAGTGTTCCATACAGACCTTCCCCATCTCTCCGTCCCCTTGACACTTGTTAAACAACCATGTATACCAGGTGCATTAGTGCTCAGTGCTCCCTCCTAACAGACCTGTGATGAGATAAGACTATAGTTACTATACTCACGTGCTTATTTTATCTGATGCCTGTGAGATGGAGATGTATTATTATACCCAGCTTTACCATGAGAAAGTTGAGGCTTAGTTAGGGTACAAGTCCTGCACAGGGCGCTAAGGTAGAAAGGAGCGGAGGGTAGGGTTTGAGGGGAGGGGTAGGAATGAGCCCACGTCCCTGGCCAGACCCTCAAGCATGTCCCCAGAGCTGAGCATCCAAGGCAGAGTGTAAAGGCTGGACCACGAGCTCAAATAGAGGGCCTGGCACATGTACCCCTCTGCGGATCCAGCCCACTTTGGTAAGATTTTCTGATATTTCCAGAAATTTTTCTTTTTTGAAGTGAAATTTCTTTTATTTTTCACATGTTGACAATTAAAACACATACACACATTGTTTCTCTCTGTGTGTCTCTGTCTTTCTCATTCATACACACACATACACACACACCCGGGTTAACCCTGTGTGGGGCCCAACCAAACACATCTGCAGTCTGGATTCAGCCTGTAGGCTCTGATAGAAAATAATGTGTTTATGAGAATAGGAAACTAGTTCTTTGGGGCCTGTCCATTCCCTGTGTCCACTCCATCTAAGGCCATGTCAGTAGCTGTTACTACCCGATTACCTTGAAATTCTTTTGCTGTCTGAGTTTTTCCCTTGTTTCCCATTGTACACGTGGTTTTCATCTTGTTACCAAGTTTAGGAAGCGCTCCATTGAGGTCTTGAGAGAGAACTGTTCTCTTTCACTCTACTGATTCAGAGCCTACATATACCTCTCTTAGACAGGAATACCAGGAGTTCCCCAGCAGTCTAGTGGCTAAGACCCTGCTGCACTTCCGGTGCAGAGGGCGTGAGTTTGATCCCTGGTCAGAAAACTAATATCCCCCATGCTGTGCAGTACAGCCAAAAAAAATTAAAAAGAATATCATTATCACTGTTTTACCTCTTCTCCATCCAAAGCATACCTTCCAGTGTTCCATACAGACCTTCCCCATCTCTCCGTCCCCTTGACACTTGTTAAACAACCATGTATACCAGGTGCATTAGTGCTCAGTGCTCCTGTTTGTCCTCCTAACAGACCTGTGATGAGATAAGATTGCTGTTGCCCTTTAGTAGATGAGGTGCAGGCAGAAAGCTGGGGTGAGACATTGATATTAATTGTTGAAGGAGGCATCAGAGAGTAAGTGGAAGCCTGTGTCCTTTTTTTTTTTTTTTAACAGCCTGCTCTTTTATTACAGCCACAAGGGGTGTGTTTGCTCAGAATGCTGGCTTTACTCCAGTAATTCAATTACTGACTAGACCTTGAAGACTTGTGGTTCACATGCTGGGGCTTCCTGATGCCTTCCTGCCAAAGTGTGCTCTGTGGCACACTTTCCAACCCCACCCTTCTCTCCCTGCTTCAGGCCCCTCTAGACAAAGATTAAAATGCTCACATTTCCCTAATGAGATAATCTTGTTCCTAGGAATTTCGAGGAAGCTGAGAATTCAGAGGAATAATAGCATTAGAACTAATGCAAAGTATTTGAATAGCTAAATGCAATCAATGTATGTTTATTCAAATCTCTCAGCCACATGTAAAAATGAAAACAAGGCTGCAGAAGCAATAGCCAGGGTTTTATCAACCCTGAGGTTCTTCACAGGCAGGCACAGGCCTGGGCCCCTCTGGATAGGACAGACCCCCAGTGACACAGGATGTCTACATGCTGACCTTGGTCCTTGCCTCGTAGCCGCAGCAAGGACATTCTTGCTTTGCTCGTGGATATGACGGGAGACCTGTCTTCCAGAGCATCAGACAGAGTCCTTCTGCACCAGAAAGGGCATTGCACAAATGTGAAGCCATCAGTAAGGCCACAACTATAGATCATGGGGTGTCGAGGTCACCCTTCACTGAGAACCCCATTTTAGACTGTTCAGTGATGTCCTGAGTGTTTGTGACTCTGATTAGTTAGATTGCATCCTTTCATGATACAGTAGGAAATGTGGCTTCTGGCATAGAGAGGCTTATGAGCTGGTTCAAGGTTCTGAGCTGGATTAACTGGGAAACAAGTGCCTTTGTGAACTCTATTTTAGTTGCTCTCTGATCAACGACCATCTCTCCGTCCCCTTGACACTTGTTAAACAACCATGTATACCAGGTGCATTAGTGCTCAGTGCTCCTGTTTGTCCTCCTAACAGACCTGTGATGAGATAAGATTGCTGTTGCCCTTTAGTAGATGAGGTGCAGGCAGAAAGCTGGGGTGAGACATTGATATTAATTGTTGAAGGAGGCATCAGAGAGTAAGTGGAAGCCTGTGTCCTTTTTTTTTTTTTTTAACAGCCTGCTCTTTTATTACAGCCACAAGGGGTGTGTTTGCTCAGAATGCTGGCTTTACTCCAGTAATTCAATTACTGACTAGACCTTGAAGACTTGTGGTTCACATGCTGGGGCTTCCTGATGCCTTCCTGCCAAAGTGTGCTCTGTGGCACACTTTCCAACCCCACCCTTCTCTCCCTGCTTCAGGCCCCTCTAGACAAAGATTAAAATGCTCACATTTCCCTAATGAGATAATCTTGTTCCTAGGAATTTCGAGGAAGCTGAGAATTCAGAGGAATAATAGCATTAGAACTAATGCAAAGTATTTGAATAGCTAAATGCAATCAATGTATGTTTATTCAAATCTCTCAGCCACATGTAAAAATGAAAACAAGGCTGCAGAAGCAATAGCCAGGGTTTTATCAACCCTGAGGTTCTTCACAGGCAGGCACAGGCCTGGGCCCCTCTGGATAGGACAGACCCCCAGTGACACAGGATGTCTACATGCTGACCTTGGTCCTTGCCTCGTAGCCGCAGCAAGGACATTCTTGCTTTGCTCGTGGATATGACGGGAGACCTGTCTTCCAGAGCATCAGACAGAGTCCTTCTGCACCAGAAAGGGCATTGCACAAATGTGAAGCCATCAGTAAGGCCACAACTATAGATCATGGGGTGTCGAGGTCACCCTTCACTGAGAACCCCATTTTAGACTGTTCAGTGATGTCCTGAGTGTTTGTGACTCTGATTAGTTAGATTGCATCCTTTCATGATACAGTAGGAAATGTGGCTTCTGGCATAGAGAGGCTTATGAGCTGGTTCAAGGTTCTGAGCTGGATTAACTGGGAGCAAGTTTTTCTAATTTTAGGTGCCTCATCTATGAAACAAGGATGAAAAAGTAACACACCTTCTAGGCTGAGAGAGAGGCTTCACAGATGAATATAGATGAAAGTGCTCTCTGAGGTTCCACACGAGTATCAGGTGGTGTTTGTCTTGGAAGCTATTCTTGGAATAAGAATAAAGCAGGTGGTTTTTTTTTTTTTTTAATCCAAGTAGTAGCACAAACAGCCAGACATCCGTGCTGTTGAGGGAAGACCAAAGAAACCCTCTGAGGGTGCAAAGATGCTCAGGGATGTTTGTGTCCCAGCCTCCGGGTCTGGTTCTGCCCCAGCCCAGCTGTTGAGGTGATGCAGAGCAGCTGCAAGTGGGGAGGAAGTTCTTGGGAGACCGCCGGCTCCTGTAAACACCGCCCACCACTCAGACGTCAAGCAGCCGTGACCTTGCTCTCAGGCACGTGAGGTAGCTCAGCTGACCGAGTTCCTTGAAGAGGCTTCTCGGGGTAAAACTGTAATTTTGATTTGACTGCAATTGGAAGCATGTTATCATAAGAAATTATGTGCTTTCTCCAGTGGCCTGGTGAACAACCTTTTTTAGAGGGGTCTGCAGTGGAGGGGAGCAGGCAGCCATCTGAGGGACTGGGACAAGGCTTTCTGTCCCAGACGGTGGCAGGTCAGAAGTAGTGAAGGCTGTCAGAGCCCCAGGCTGGCAAGCACCAACTGTGAACCGCTGGCTGTTGATCGTCTTGACTGTAATACAGTCGGGAAGTCAGTCCTCTGTGAGGCAGATGCAACGTTTCTCACCAGTTTTAGGAGGACCTAGCCAAGCATTGTATAAATAAAGCCTGACTGTGGACGATTTCCTTATGGCCACGTGGGTGGGAGCCACGGCTGACCCAGTCCTGACACGTGTGTGAAATGTTCTGCAGTTACAGGAAAACTTGCTCAGGCTGTGGAAACTCTCTGCCCTGGAGGTTGAGACAAAGAAGAAAATGCTTGGCGTTATTTTCCTGTGAAGGGAACATTAAGAAAGTCCTGAGGGTGCAGCCTGGAAACCACAGGCTGCTCAGAAAGGGTGTCATGTTCACGTTCTGGAGGCTGGGGGCCAGTCCTCCCAGCCAGGCGCCAGCTGGCAGGAGAGCCCGGCTTACCGTTCCTCAGGGAACAAACCCAGGGTGCTGTGAATCAGGCACTTAAACTGTTCACAGAGGGGCTGCCTTAGACCCATTTCAAAGGCTCTGTTAACAAGTGCTTGCTGGGAGCACAGAAAGGGGCTGGGCCAGGCCTCTGGGTGGGAACAGAATCACCAGGAGGAGACCCTTGGCCTCTCCTTTGGGTGTGGCAGGATGACTGAGGAATCAGAGGAAGAGGCAGCTCATCAGGAAGTGTATTGTAACCCAGTCGCCCAAGGCAAGGCCACCGTGCCCTGCCACATGATAGCTCCTCCCAGTTTCCTGCATGGCTTGGGTTCCCTAACTCTAGGGAATCTTCAGTTGGCTGTCTCCAGCTGTTCCAGTCTGCCCTGACACCAGAGTGCAGCAGAACTGCTTAGGGCCCATGCCCACTGCCCACCCAGACCGGTCAGCCAGAATCCTGGAGGCCCATTGACCAGGGGTAAGCAGACAGGTACAGGGGGTTCCCGTTCACTGTGCCGGGTGAGACCCCCAAGGATAAATACAGTAGCAGGTTCTGTGTGTGGACTGCCTTGCTCCTTTGCTAAATTCTGCCTGTGTGCCAGTGAATTGAATCCTCAGAAACCACAGTATCGGGGCTTCCCTTGGTGGTCCAGTGGGTAAAGAGTCCTTATTGCAGCACAAGGGGCACCAATTCAATCCCTGGCCTGGGAAGATCCCACGTGCCGCGGAGCGGCTGGAGCAATGTGTCCAATTACAAGTCAGTGCTCTAGAGCACATGTGCCCAGAGCCGGTGCTCTGCAGTGAGAGAGGCCACAGCAATGGGAGGCCTACACATGCCAAAGAATAAAAAGATTGATGAAAATAATAAATAAAAGAGGCATGATGGGGGAAAAGAAAAAAAAAAAAAAACCCACAGTATCCCTATATTACAGATGCAAAAATGTAGGCTCATAGAGATTAGGTAACCCGTCTGGTTTCACTTAGCTAGTAAGTGGAAGAGTCAGGGTCCAAACCAGGGATGTGAAGCTTGCTGATTTTGATTTCAAAGTTCTGCCAGCAGTTAAAAGCACAGTTGTATCTGGGCGTTGGACCCAAAGCTGCCTCTGACCTCAAAGAGAGCAAGTCCTTGAACTCAGCCATCCGAGCATTGTGAGTGCAGTGGGTCTCTGGTGGACACCGCTGGAGCTGTGGGTGTCTCCTTTTCTGCAGCTCTGTGTGACGTGAGCTTGTACAGCAGATACGCTTTATGCAGTTGCAGCCCCTCGAGAAGGCTGAGTCATCTTGGGTTTGCCTCCGGCGCCACCGTGCCCTCAGACTTTGCTGAGCCCCGTGCATAGCACAGGGCAGCACACCTACCATCCACCTGCTCTGAGTCATAAAACTGCCACAGTGCTGCCAGGCCTGCCAGCTCTACGATCTCTTCCGGTGCCACTGCGCCGAGTGAGGAGTTGGCCATATATGGCAGGGATGCCAGGCAGTGCTTTTTCCTCACCTGCCTTCCGTTTGGATTCTGCCATGGGACAACTGGACAGGTCGAAGCTCAAGATCTGGGAGGTTTCCTCTGTTTTGCACCAGGTGGCTGGGGAGACAGGCAGAGAGTGGCCTAGAGTCCACGGGCTTAGGCCTGAGAGGAGAGTCAGCCCACGAACTTGTGGTGGGAGTGTGGGATTAGCCAGTACCCTGGCCACCAGGATGAAGCCAGAGAGGTCAAAGGGCCGTTGCTGGGAGGGACTGATGAAGTTCCATTAAGTATTTCAGGTCTGAAATGGTTATTTCCATTTTTAGCTCATGCCAAAGTAAGGCGCTAACATCTTTCCATTGCTGGTTTTGTTCCTTTTTTATTTCCCCAAGCCTAGTCGTTAAATCTTGGTAGCCAGAATTTAGCTCTGTTCTTTCTGAGTTTTGGCTGTGAGCCCATAATTCGGTTCTTTAACTCTGTTCTGCTCTGCGTTCTAATTGAGTTTTGGGGTTTTTTTTGGAGGGATATTTTTTTTTCTTTTTTTTAGGCTGTATCCCATTTGACTTTTAGGTCTGTCGTTGAGAGTCTTTCAGCTGAAAAGGTTCCCACTTTTTCCTGAATTAGGGCTTCCTTATCTGCCTAACAAACATTCTCCAAACAATTGCATATCTTGATAGCACCGAAAAATGCACCCTTTGTGGAGAGTTCTCCGGGAGCACTCTCTTTTGCAGTTTTTTGTTGCCAGAACTCTCATCAGTGTAATAGTTGGGTAAGAGAGCCAAAACAAAATGAAATCAAACCTTCTATTAAGGTACACGGCCCAGTAATATTAACCTGCACGTTGAATGGCCCACGTTTGCCAGAGGCCTTGTAACTACCACAGATGTTTGTGTGTGTTTCCTCTTGGAAAATCCTAAGAATGGCTATTTTATGCTGTATCTAGGGCACATGGATTAAACTACTAGTGCTCGGTTTTGGGCACCGTAGTAAAGAATCCGCCTGCCAATGCAGGAGGTGCAGAAGACTCAGGTTTGATCCTTGGGTCAGAAAAAATTCCCTGGAGTAGGAAATGGCAACCATTCCAGTATTCTTGCTTCGAAAATTCCATGGACAGAGCAGCCTGTGACAGGTGGGCTGCAGTCCATGGGGTCGCAAGGAATCAGGACTGTGTGAAACTAAATACACACAGACTGAGTTTCTGCAGACGAAAGAGTCATGAAGGTGCTGAAAGTACTACAAATTTGGACACCATGGCCACCACTCCCGTTTCTGAGGGACTTTGAGGTAACTTGCCTCCAAGAAGCTATGGTAACTGGAAATGCATCCTTTTCCCCTGGAGTACACAGAGCATAATGAATGTCTAAAAGGCTTAAAGATGACTGTTCTTTACCTTTAAAAAAAGTTCTCTTAAATTTCAGGTGAAAGCCATAAGTGAAGATGTCCAGCAAGACAGCCAGCACCAACAATATCGCCCAGGCCCGGAGGACTGTGCAGCAGTTGAGAATGGAAGCCTCTATCGAAAGAATAAAGGTAAGAGCCTCGAGTGGGTGAGAGGTGTTCCTGACCAGCTCCTCTACTCTCCTGGGGCCGAGCCATATTTCTGAGAAGCTGATGCCATGTAATTCAACCAGGTGCCATGGTTTTCCCGAAGCTGAGAGTTTCTTTTTTAGGCTGTATCCCATTTGACTTTTAGGTCTGTCGTTGAGAGTCTTTCAGCTGAAAAGGTTCCCACTTTTTCCTGAATTAGGGCTTCCTTATCTGCCTAACAAACATTCTCCAAACAATTGCATATCTTGATAGCACCGAAAAATGCACCCTTTGTGGAGAGTTCTCCGGGAGCACTCTCTTTTGCAGTTTTTTGTTGCCAGAACTCTCATCAGTGTAATAGTTGGGTAAGAGAGCCAAAACAAAATGAAATCAAACCTTCTATTAAGGTACACGGCCCAGTAATATTAACCTGCACGTTGAATGGCCCACGTTTGCCAGAGGCCTTGTAACTACCACAGATGTTTGTGTGTGTTTCCTCTTGGAAAATCCTAAGAATGGCTATTTTATGCTGTATCTAGGGCACATGGATTAAACTACTAGTGCTCGGTTTTGGGCACCGTAGTAAAGAATCCGCCTGCCAATGCAGGAGGTGCAGAAGACTCAGGTTTGATCCTTGGGTCAGAAAAAATTCCCTGGAGTAGGAAATGGCAACCATTCCAGTATTCTTGCTTCGAAAATTCCATGGACAGAGCAGCCTGTGACAGGTGGGCTGCAGTCCATGGGGTCGCAAGGAATCAGGACTGTGTGAAACTAAATACACACAGACTGAGTTTCTGCAGACGAAAGAGTCATGAAGGTGCTGAAAGTACTACAAATTTGGACACCATGGCCACCACTCCCGTTTCTGAGGGACTTTGAGGTAACTTGCCTCCAAGAAGCTATGGTAACTGGAAATGCATCCTTTTCCCCTGGAGTACACAGAGCATAATGAATGTCTAAAAGGCTTAAAGATGGCTGTTCTTTACCTTTAAAAAAAGTTCTCTTAAATTTCAGGTGAAAGCCATAAGTGAAGATGTCCAGCAAGACAGCCAGCACCAACAATATCGCCCAGGCCCGGAGGACTGTGCAGCAGTTGAGAATGGAAGCCTCTATCGAAAGAATAAAGGTAAGAGCCTCGAGTGGGTGAGAGGTGTTCCTGACCAGCTCCCTCTACTCTCCTGGGGCCGAGCCATATTTCTGAGAAGCTGATGCCATGTAATTCAACCAGGTGCCATGGTTTTCCCAAGCAAGCTGAGAGTTTCTGAATCTTAGTTTTCATTGCTACATAGCACAAGCGAGCCAAAGTGTCTGAATGAGCCTGTCCGTTTGGACAAAAAACCTAAAACCCATGACAGGATTTCCTTAGGACTGGCCTCCCTGGGCGCACACGGTCAAGCCCTCTGTCCCTGCGTTCTTCCTCAGGACAGGAGTTTACAGGTGGACTGCATAAACATCCTCTGGAAGGTATGAAGTATTTGAGAGTTATCGCGGCAGCCAAGGTAGCCTTGCATAACAAGTCAACAGGCGGGTGTCCTTTTCAGGAGAAGGCACTTTTTCAGTGTGTGTAGATTTGGATGACCACCACAGCCTGCATCAGGGTGAATAGCACCCGCCTTCGTGGAGATCTGAAGGGAACCAGAAGGCATCTGATGGATCTCCTGACCGAGAAGTCTTTTCCCCAAAAATCCCCTGAGAGGGCTAGGCTGTGAGTGCCTTGGCGTGTTGTGATTATGCTGTTTCCTAGATACTGAAGCAGTCACCTGATAAATTCCTCTGGGCCTGGAGATAGTCACCTGTCTTCAAAGCAGGAGGCTGCCTGTGCTGTATTTGCCAGGGCTCAGCTGCCCTCTGCCCCTGGTCTGAGGATGCCGATCTGATGATTCTAATGGGTCTCCCACCCAGGCTTCTGAACAAGGCGTGGTATTTCCATTTTTAACTCACGCTAAAGTAAGATGCCACATCGTTCCATACTGGCTTTGTCCTTTGTTTTTATTTCCCCAGCCTAGGCTTCTTTAACGAAGGGCCACCATCCCGTTTCTGAGGACTTAAACTGCTCAAAAGCTAATACCCCCGGCCCAGGTCCTTAAAGATGCTGTTCTTTACCTTTAAAAAGTTCTCTTAAATTTCAGGTGAAAGCCATAAGTGAAGATGTCCAGCAAGACAGCCAGCACCAACAATATCGCCCAGGCCCGGAGGACTGTGCAGCAGTTGAGAATGGAAGCCTCTATCGAAAGAATAAAGGTAAGAGCCTCGAGTGGGTGAGAGGTGTTCCTGACCAGCTCCCTCTACTCTCCTGGGGCCGAGCCATATTTCTGAGAAGCTGATGCCATGTAATTCAACCAGGTGCCATGGTTTTCCCAAGCAAGCTGAGAGTTTCTGAATCTTAGTTTTCATTGCTACATAGCACAAGCGAGCCAAAGTGTCTGAATGAGCCTGTCCGTTTGGACAAAAAACCTAAAACCCATGACAGGATTTCCTTAGGACTGGCCTCCCTGGGCGCACACGGTCAAGCCCTCTGTCCCTGCGTTCTTCCTCAGGACAGGAGTTTACAGGTGGACTGCATAAACATCCTCTGGAAGGTATGAAGTATTTGAGAGTTATCGCGGCAGCCAAGGTAGCCTTGCATAACAAGTCAACAGGCGGGTGTCCTTTTTCAGGAGAAGGCACTTTTTCAGTGTGTGTAGATTTGGATGACCACCACAGCCTGCATCAGGGTGAATAGCACCCGCCTTCGTGGAGATCTGAAGGGAACCAGAAGGCATCTGATGGATCTCCTGACCGAGAAGTCTTTTCCCCAAAAATCCCCTGAGAGGGCTAGGCTGTGAGTGCCTTGGCGTGTTGTGATTATGCTGTTTCCTAGATACTGAAGCAGTCACCTGATAAATTCCTCTGGGCCTGGAGATAGTCACCTGTCTTCAAAGCAGGAGGCTGCCTGTGCTGTATTTGCCAGGGCTCAGCTGCCCTCTGCCCCTGGTCTGAGGATGCCGATCTGATGATTCTAATGGGTCTCCCACCCAGGCTTCTGAACAAGGCGTGGTATTTCCATTTTTAACTCACGCTAAAGTAAGATGCCACATCGTTCCATACTGGCTTTGTCCTTTGTTTTTATTTCCCCCAGCCTAGTCTTTAATGCTAAATCTTGAAGCTGCACCAGAATTTGGCTGTGTTCTGCTCTGCATTCTAACTGATTTTGCGGGGGGATGGCAGGACGGGTGGTTAGAAGCTAAGATACAACCCTCCGTTGAATCATTGACACTTTTTTCCCCCCTCCTGATAACATTTTATCTTGAGAACTCTTAAACTTATGGAAGACCTGTACCAATAGACATCCATATACTCTTTATCAGGAGTCCCAGTTGTTAGCCTTTTACCGTTGTTTTCTGTCTCTGCACACACATACAGAACTGACGAAATTTTTTCCTGAAATTTCTTGAAAGCTATTTGCCGACATCAGGACTCTTCACCCCTAATACTCCACCATCTGTCTCCTAAGCACAAGGGTGTGCTCTTCTGCATAACCACAGTGCAGTTATTACACTTGGGATCAGCTGCTGATCCCTAACACACACTCCAGTTTTGAAGATTCCAGGCCACCTACTTTGCAGAATGGGCCTCACTTTAAATGGGATTGTTTCCTGATGATCAAATTCAGGCTAAAGGTTTTGGCAGGAACACTAGGCTGGCTAGTGGCATGTCTTCTGCACTCATCCCAAGAGACACCTGAGGTCAGTTTGATCGCTTGGTTTAGGAAGGCCTTATCTGTCAGATTTCTGCATTTGGAAGTACCTGGAAGTGATTCTTTGAGACTCTGCTTATTATCCTATTCTCCAGTAGCCTTCCACCCAATAGGCTAGCATGCACCTATCTTTCATGTTTGTAAATTTTTTTAAGTTTTTATCAAAGCATAGTTGATTTACAATGTTGTGCCAATCTCTGCTATACAGCAGAGTGACTCAATTATAAACATATCTACATTCCTTTTTATATATATTCTTTCTCATTATGGTTTATCACAGGATATTGAATATAGTTCCCTGTGCTATATACATTAGTACCTCATTGTTTTTCCATTCTAAATATAATGGTTTGTATGTACCAACCCAAACTCCCAGTTCATCTCTCTCCCCCACTCCCCCTTGACAACCCCAAATGTGTTCTTTCAGTCTGTTTTGTAGATAGACTTATTTGTGCCATATTTTAGATTCCACATGTAAGTGATATCATATGGTATTTGTCCTTCTCTTTCTGACTTCATTCACTTAGTACGATCATCTCTAGTTGCATCCTATAAATATTTTCTGTGTTTGCTTGGGTTTGTCTACACACCAGGTTTCAAAGGCATCAGCGGACCTCATGTCCTACTGCGAGGAACATGCCAGGAATGACCCTCTGCTGATGGGAATACCAACTTCAGAAAACCCCTTCAAGGATAAGAAAACCTGCATCATCTTATAGAGGAGTAGTGAAGCGGTTCCTCCCCTCTTCTCAACAAATGATGAGCAGCTCCTTGAAAAAATTTACCTTCAGCTTATTTGGTAACCACTGCTAAAAACGAAAATGCTCTCAGCTTGGAATTAGGGACTCTGAAGTCCTACTTTCCAAGTTTTTCTTCCTCTAAAATGCCCTTTACCGAATTAATACAGAGTAATACTCTTGTTTTCCATTTGTTAACTACGGTGCCCTTTTAGTTACTGCTGAAGGAAAGTTGGTCTGGCCTTTTTAAAACAACAACAAATATATCAGTGATCCAGTTAAAACCTAAATTACCTAAGCAGTTGTCTAGATTAAAATGCCAAGGATAACTGGTCCTAAAATCTTTCTATCATAGTCTGTTCTTAATAAGAGTTGTGCCAACCTGTACAGTCTGTGTGGGTGAGAAGTGTTTTGTGTATATAAATGTGTTTGTATATACACATCTCAAAGCTTATTTCTCTATTAACATGTCTCTCTATGCGATCAGTTCAACTCTCGAAGTTATACCTGTATCTTGAGCTGTGTATAGGTAGAAATTCTTTTCTTGTAGTTATTGTACAAAAAGTCAAGTGCACCCTACAGCCTATAGTCATTGAATCTGAATAATGAAGTCATCTCTCTCTACCCTCCTGAAATCCTGCTGACCTGTCATTCAAAGTTTTTAAATTGAACTAAAAGCCCTTTTATAATATGAGCATTCATTCACCAAGGGCTTTCCAGCTTCAGTGATCCTGAGTCTGCCTAGGAAAGGGGAGGAGGCCCTTTAGGGGCACCCGGGCCAGCTGTGCCCCAGGGCTCGTGGTCTCTGGATCAGGCATAGACACCTCTGAAATTCCTGCTCTAATAACAGGAAGGAGACAGAGCATCTATGATCCTGGCCAAGAGAGGCACAGGAGTGTTTGAAAACCAGCTGTTCATTGTGATGTAGCTCGCTTTCTTCTATCTCTCCCTCTGTGACCAGAACATGTCTTCGGAGGTTGTGTCCACCTGTCCAGCCCCAAGTGGGTAGACCATGATGGGAAACAAGCAAAGAACCAGAAGGTATCAGACATGTAAGCTCTTTTCAAAAAGCTGTAGCGCCCGGGATCATGCCTACCTGGTCCTCACACCATCGGAGGGAGACGCGGACTCAGTGGGTCACTACTTGGGCTCCAGGTTCCTTGATTTTCCTCTGGGCCTGGATACTGCTGCCACCCATCCTCAGAATTGCTAGTGGGGACCCCAGAGAAGGTGCGTCCTGTGGCCAGACAGTGTATTGTTAACTTTATCAAAGAGGAGGAGAGGCATTTTTAATGCTTATTTATGAGCCCAAACCACACACCAGACCTTTGATATTTTAATTCAGCTTCTGTTCATTAAAAATTACTAATTAAAATATTTTTCTCAAGAAGGATTCAACCCCAAGAAGGAATTCTTTACAGTGGTTTTCCTTAGTTCGGTACAGTCTTACCCTGAAGGGCAAGCCCATTTTTAAGTCTAACGTCTGAGATTTGAGTATGAAGCTAATTATGGGTGAACAAGCACAGTACTGTTTTCGGGCAGCTTAAATAATGATTTATCCGTTTTAAACAGTCTGTGTGGGTGAGAAGTGTTTTGTGTATATAAATGTGTTTGTATATACACATCTAACAAAGCTCTATAGTCATTGATATTCTGAGCTGTGTATAGGTAGAAATTCTTTTCTTGAAGTTATTGTACAAAAAGTCAAGTGCACCCTACAGCCTATAGTCATTGAATCTGAATAATGAAGTCATCTCTCTCTACCCTCCTGAAATCCTGCTGACCTGTCATTCAAAGTTTTTAAATTGAACTAAAAGCCCTTTTATAATATGAGCATTCATTCACCAAGGGCTTTCCAGCTTCAGTGATCCTGAGTCTGCCTAGGAAAGGGGAGGAGGCCCTTTAGGGGCACCCGGGCCAGCTGTGCCCCAGGGCTCGTGGTCTCTGGATCAGGCATAGACACCTCTGAAATTCCTGCTCTAATAACAGGAAGGAGACAGAGCATCTATGATCCTGGCCAAGAGAGGCACAGGAGTGTTTGAAAACCAGCTGTTCATTGTGATGTAGCTCGCTTTCTTCTATCTCTCCCTCTGTGACCAGAACATGTCTTCGGAGGTTGTGTCCACCTGTCCAGCCCCAAGTGGGTAGACCATGATGGGAAACAAGCAAAGAACCAGAAGGTATCAGACATGTAAGCTCTTTTCAAAAAGCTGTAGCGCCGGTATCATGCCTACCTGGTCCTCACACCATCGGAGGGAGACGCGGACTCAGTGGGTCACTACTTGGGCTCCAGGTTCCTTGATTTTCCTCTGGGCCTGGATACTGCTGCCACCCATCCTCAGAATTGCTAGTGGGGACCCCAGAGAAGGTGCGTCCTGTGGCCAGACAGTGTATTGTTAACTTTATCAAAGAGGAGGAGAGGCATTTTTAATGCTTATTTATGAGCCCAAACCACACACCAGACCTTTGATATTTTAATTCAGCTTCTGTTCATTAAAAATTACTAATTAAAATATTTTTCTCAAGAAGGATTCAACCCCAAGAAGGAATTCTTTACAGTGGTTTTCCTTAGTTCGGTACAGTCTTACCCTGAAGGGCAAGCCCATTTTTAAGTCTAACGTCTGAGATTTGAGTATGAAGCTAATTATGGGTGAACAAGCACAGTACTGTTTTCGGGCAGCTTAAATAATCGATTCTGTATTTCTGCAAGTCACCTATCTATTCAGCTTCGTCGACTGCCCTCACTCTTCCAGGATCACATGGAAATCATGTCACTGCCCTTACCTTCTGGTCATCTACAGTTGGTATGCAAAAGGCCCAGTTCCAAGTAAATTATAGGCATCTGTTAGTGAGAGAGAGGTTTTTCCTTTCAAAAGGTGAAATTTGAAGTGTACATTAAGACAACTTTACATGTACTGTTTCACTTAACAAGGCATTCTTTTTTTTTAATAAGTATTTTTCTAATGATAGTTTCAGAACACTAATCTTATTTTCACTCTGATTTTTATCATGTTTCTTTAAATATTTATAATGTAGCTTGTTACAAAATGTTTTCATGAAATTTTATTATACTATTATGTACACATTGTTGGTAGCAGGCATAGTTTATTCTTTAATCCTAGAATGTCTTCTTTTACCAATCAGAAAACAAATATGGTTTGCTATCTATTTGTTAAGATGCTTGTAGTGGCAAGGAATGGACTTGAGGTCCCAGGAGATGATTTTTAATTTTGCTAGCCAGATACGACTACAAGGATGGACATCATGTAACCTCCTAACCAGGTGTAGGGCATGTTTCAGCAAAGTGATATCAAGTCCTTTTGATGCTGGACCCAAGAGGGAAAGAAATTGTAGCTAAATGTTGATTTACTTATTACAAGACGTCTATGTGAGAAAAATATAATATATGTATACATATATATGAAATGCAGAAGTCACTTTTATTTATCAGGCTTTCTTGTACTTGTAAAGCCACAGTTTAACAAATTATTTTGATTTTCCTCTGGGCCTGGATACTGCTGCCACCCATCCTCAGAATTGCTAGTGGGGACCCCAGAGAAGGTGCGTCCTGTGGCCAGACAGTGTATTGTTAACTTTATCAAAGAGGAGGAGAGGCATTTTTAATGCTTATTTATGAGCCCAAACCACACACCAGACCTTTGATATTTTAATTCAGCTTCTGTTCATTAAAAATTACTAATTAAAATATTTTTCTCAAGAAGGATTCAACCCCAAGAAGGAATTCTTTACAGTGGTTTTCCTTAGTTCGGTACAGTCTTACCCTGAAGGGCAAGCCCATTTTTAAGTCTAACGTCTGAGATTTGAGTATGAAGCTAATTATGGGTGAACAAGCACAGTACTGTTTTCGGGCAGCTTAAATAATCGATTCTGTATTTCTGCAAGTCACCTATCTATTCAGCTTCGTCGACTGCCCTCACTCTTCCAGGATCACATGGAAATCATGTCACTGCCCTTACCTTCTGGTCATCTACAGTTGGTATGCAAAAGGCCCAGTTCCAAGTAAATTATAGGCATCTGTTAGTGAGAGAGAGGTTTTTCCTTTCAAAAGGTGAAATTTGAAGTGTACATTAAGACAACTTTACATGTACTGTTTCACTTAACAAGGCATTCTTTTTTTTTAATAAGTATTTTTCTAATGATAGTTTCAGAACACTAATCTTATTTTCACTCTGATTTTTATCATGTTTCTTTAAATATTTATAATGTAGCTTGTTACAAAATGTTTTCATGAAATTTTATTATACTATTATGTACACATTGTTGGTAGCAGGCATAGTTTATTCTTTAATCCTAGAATGTCTTCTTTTACCAATCAGAAAACAAATATGGTTTGCTATCTATTTGTTAAGATGCTTGTAGTGGCAAGGAATGGACTTGAGGTCCCAGGAGATGATTTTTAATTTTGCTAGCCAGATACGACTACAAGGATGGACATCATGTAACCTCCTAACCAGGTGTAGGGCATGTTTCAGCAAAGTGATATCAAGTCCTTTTGATGCTGGACCCAAGAGGGAAAGAAATTGTAGCTAAATGTTGATTTACTTATTACAAGACGTCTATGTGAGAAAAATATAATATATGTATACATATATATGAAATGCAGAAGTCACTTTTATTTATCAGGCTTTCTTGTACTTGTAAAGCCACAGTTTAACTATTAGACAGCAGCTGATTTATAATAATGATGGACAAATGCCCAGGGTGTGTTATTTTTTCCAAACTACCACTATAATGACACTTAATCACTTTTATACATGTAACTTCTTGGCTTCATATCTATGAGGCTTTTTAAATATGTTAAGTATACTTTGTCTTTAATTCTGCTTCTGTTAACAGTGATCTCATTTTCCATTCTGGTATCTTGAATTCATCATTAATCTGTCCAAGTGAGGCCTCAGGACCGTGGCAAGAATTTCATGACTCCAAAGTATTTTACAGACACTTTTGTTTTTACATAGAGTAACACTTTCTATACCAGGTGGTTCAAAAGCTCTAGTTTTTGGTTTTTGTCTTCTAAAAAGAACCAGGTTTTTACGTATCTGTCTTATTATTAAAATCTAAAGTGCCATACTTACCCTTTAAAACAAAGACTTGATTTGCTTTCTCTCTATTGGGACTATTTTTGTACTTTACTAACTTTTCAACTATCAGAAAAAACATTATAGCAATGATTTAGAAATTTTGAGGCATAAGTGTAGGTAGTGGAAGATATGCCAAACTATCCCTTCAGATGTCGTCTTCTCAATCGGTTTGCAACAAAGACAGTGTTGTCTGAGCAATTCCTCTGAATTTCAAGAGCCATAGAGGCCCAAGAAATGAATCACAGTACCCGTCAGTCCTTTCTTAATTAATATAACAGCGTGTGCTAGGACTGTATTGACTCTTTATGATATACCTGTTAATAGGAAAAAAATACACCAACTCAAAGTAGAATTATCTGTGTGTTAAACAGAGCACTTACCTAGAGCTGGGTGGCCTGGGTCGCTGTCTAACCAATCCTGTGTCCCTGTGTTGTGTGACTTGGGACAAAGCACTCCATCTCTCTGGGCCTCCATTTTGCCATCTGTAACATAAGAGGCTTGAAGTAGCTGATGGCTGATGCCCTCCTGTTCCGTCCAGTGGCCTACCCCTCTACTGGTCCTGCCAACATGTTGGTGCTATACGCTGCTTCAAAGAGAAAATCAGTTTGTCTATTGTATGTGCTCATTTAATAGCTTATGAAAGGCCTTTTTGTTATATGGCTTTTTTTTCCCCTAGTTTTATGAACTTGATTACTGTAATAATGTCTTGTTTGTAGCCATGTAACTATAAACATATATTCTCTTGATGTCTCAGTAAATTTGTATTTGATAAATAGTTGATGGGACTGTTGTTTTAGAACATTCTTTGACTACTTATCTGTCCAGCGTCTTATTAACCTAAATATTGTGATCATTGTTTGGAAATCTGTTCTGTGGAAAGAATAAAAGCATTTACTTCACAGCTAATGTGTTCACAAATTTGAAGTTTCATTGAAGCACCATTGCTCTCTTTACTGGGTCAGTGCCTCATTGAGTCTTCCTACCTTTGGAAGTTGCTCAGTTGTGTCTGACTCTCTTTTTGAGACACCATGGACTGTAGCCTGCCAGGCTCCTCTGTCCATGGAATTCTCCAGGCAAGAATAGTGGAGTGGGTAGTCGTTCCCTTCTCAAGGAGATCTTCCCAAACCAGGGATCAAACCCAGGTCTCCCACATTGCAGGCAGATTCTTTACCGTGCAAGCCACCAGGGAAATGGTTCCTACCTATATTTTGCTCAGTAAACAAACTAACAGAAGACCCATTCTCTTCCCTTTTTTCCTGCACTCATTCAGTTAACCTTTTCTGGGCACCTGCTTAGAGCCAAGTGTGGGACTAAGGCTCTGATTACACACAAGTGAATAAAGCTCCCACTAGTGTGTGAGAAGCTCACAGGCTAGAGCAAGGAAGATGGGCTTGACTGGTATATAAACTCATAATTATAGTACTTGTGCAGTGTGCCTAAACTCAGGTGAACACCCAGTGCTGTGAGAACCCAGGGGAAGGAGGGCTGCCGCCACATCAGTGGAGTCTGAGGCGGCTTCCAAGGGAGCTGGTGTTTGAGCTGGGTCTTGAGAGAGAAAGAAACCCTGATGTCTTGGGAGGGAATGACAGGAGGAGGAGAAAAGTAAGCTCAGAGCTGATGCCCAGAGCATCCCCATTTTCTTCCTGCCAACGTGTTGGTGCTATGCGCTGCTTCAAAATAAAATCGGTTTGTCTATTGTATGTGCTCATTTAATAGCTTATGAAAGGCCTTTTTGTTATATGGCTTTTTTTTCCCCTAGTTTTATGAACTTGATTACTGTAATAATGTCTTGTTTGTAGCCATGTAACTATAAACATATATTCTCTTGATGTCTCAGTAAATTTGTATTTGATAAATAGTTGATGGGACTGTTGTTTTAGAACATTCTTTGACTACTTATCTGTCCAGCGTCTTATTAACCTAAATATTGTGATCATTGTTTGGAAATCTGTTCTGTGGAAAGAATAAAAGCATTTACTTCACAGCTAATGTGTTCACAAATTTGAAGTTTCATTGAAGCACCATTGCTCTCTTTACTGGGTCAGTGCCTCATTGAGTCTTCCTACCTTTGGAAGTTGCTCAGTTGTGTCTGACTCTCTTTTTGAGACACCATGGACTGTAGCCTGCCAGGCTCCTCTGTCCATGGAATTCTCCAGGCAAGAATAGTGGAGTGGGTAGTCGTTCCCTTCTCAAGGAGATCTTCCCAAACCAGGGATCAAACCCAGGTCTCCCACATTGCAGGCAGATTCTTTACCGTGCAAGCCACCAGGGAAATGGTTCCTACCTATATTTTGCTCAGTAAACAAACTAACAGAAGACCCATTCTCTTCCCTTTTTTCCTGCACTCATTCAGTTAACCTTTTCTGGGCACCTGCTTAGAGCCAAGTGTGGGACTAAGGCTCTGATTACACACAAGTGAATAAAGCTCCCACTAGTGTGTGAGAAGCTCACAGGCTAGAGCAAGGAAGATGGGCTTGACTGGTATATAAACTCATAATTATAGTACTTGTGCAGTGTGCCTAAACTCAGGTGAACACCCAGTGCTGTGAGAACCCAGGGGAAGGAGGGCTGCCGCCACATCAGTGGAGTCTGAGGCGGCTTCCAAGGGAGCTGGTGTTTGAGCTGGGTCTTGAGAGAGAAAGAAACCCTGATGTCTTGGGAGGGAATGACAGGAGGAGGAGAAAAGTAAGCTCAGAGCTGATGTCCAGAGCATCCCCCATACTTCTTACTTACCCTACAAGAAGCAGAGTATCTCCCAGACCTTACACTGCAAGCAACAGAAAGGAGGTGGAAGTTGTTAAGGAGGAGTGGTGTAATGATTCACTGTGTGGAAGGCTGTTTCCCATCCTCAGACCTGGCTATGACTGTGGAAACAGATAACAAATGGGAAAGTCATCAGACTTGATGACTCACATTCACCAATGGTCTGCTGAAGGAAACCTACCTCCTGCCCAGTCCCTTTCTCCAGGGCTGGGGTTCCCTCAGAGATGAAGGGAGGGACAACAGTCAGAGAGCCAGGGGAAGGAAGAAGGCAGACAATGAGGTTATGGGCTGGGTAAGAGATGGCCCCTGCTTCCAGCACTCACACACTCCAAAGCGTCAGGGCAAAGATAGCCACTCCCCTCTTTCTAGGAAAGGACTGAAGAATTTAGATACTGCAGTCATGAAAAACAGGCAGCAACTGACAAGCGCTTTGATGGTTCAAACCAAATTACCAGCTGTTCCTGTGACTGGCAGTGGAAGATGACTGTACTGGAGGTAGTAGATGGGATTTGGGTAAAGGTTTCCCTATGGCTCAGCCAGTAAAGAATCTGCCTGCAATTTAGGAGACACAGGAGATGCAAGTTTGGTCCCTGGGACGGGAAGATAACCTGGAAGAGAGAGCAACCCCCTCCAGTATTCTTGCCTGGGTAACCTTATGGACAGAGGAGCTTGGTGGGCTACAGTACATGGGGTCACAAAGAGTCAGACACAACTGCCTACTAATCCAAACTAACAGAAGACCCATTCTCTTCCCTTTTTCCTGCACTCATTCAGTTAACCTTTCTGGGCACCTGCTTAGAGCCAAGTGTGGGACTAAGGCTCTGATTACACACAAGTGAATAAAGCTCCCACTAGTGTGTGAGAAGCTCACAGGCTAGAGCAAGGAAGATGGGCTTGACTGGTATATAAACTCATAATTATAGTACTTGTGCAGTGTGCCTAAACTCAGGTGAACACCCAGTGCTGTGAGAACCCAGGGGAAGGAGGGCTGCCGCCACATCAGTGGAGTCTGAGGCGGCTTCCAAGGGAGCTGGTGTTTGAGCTGGGTCTTGAGAGAGAAAGAAACCCTGATGTCTTGGGAGGGAATGACAGGAGGAGGAGAAAAGTAAGCTCAGAGCTGATGTCCAGAGCATCCCCCATACTTCTTACTTACCCTACAAGAAGCAGAGTATCTCCCAGACCTTACACTGCAAGCAACAGAAAGGAGGTGGAAGTTGTTAAGGAGGAGTGGTGTAATGATTCACTGTGTGGAAGGCTGTTTCCCATCCTCAGACCTGGCTATGACTGTGGAAACAGATAACAAATGGGAAAGTCATCAGACTTGATGACTCACATTCACCAATGGTCTGCTGAAGGAAACCTACCTCCTGCCCAGTCCCTTTCTCCAGGGCTGGGGTTCCCTCAGAGATGAAGGGAGGGACAACAGTCAGAGAGCCAGGGGAAGGAAGAAGGCAGACAATGAGGTTATGGGCTGGGTAAGAGATGGCCCCTGCTTCCAGCACTCACACACTCCAAAGCGTCAGGGCAAAGATAGCCAATCCCCTCTTTCTAGGACAGGACTGAAGCATTTAGATACTGCAGTCATGAAAAACAGGCAGCAACTGACAAGCGCTTTGATGGTTCAAACCAAATTACCAGCTGTTCCTGTGACTGGCAGTGGAAGATGACTGTACTGGAGGTAGTAGATGGGATTTGGGTAAAGGTTTCCCTATGGCTCAGCCAGTAAAGAATCTGCCTGCAATTTAGGAGACACAGGAGATGCAAGTTTGGTCCCTGGGACGGGAAGATAACCTGGAAGAGAGAGCAACCCCCTCCAGTATTCTTGCCTGGGTAACCTTATGGACAGAGGAGCTTGGTGGGCTACAGTACATGGGGTCACAAAGAGTCAGACACAACTGAGAGACCAAGTACACACATGCATAGGGGAGAGAGGATAATGAAGCCAAAATAGGCAGACTAAGTTAATGTGGCAGATGAAATGGTCTACAGTCTAAATGGTATAAAAAAAGAATTCAAGCTGGTAATGTGGGAGCTAAATGTAGAGATGCAGGTCATCTCCCAGCTCTCCTGGGTATGGGCTGTGATCAGCTTCTCATTGGCAAGGGTCTGACACATATATACAATGGACATTCACCATAAACCTTCTTACTTGGATCTAGGTATTTCTGCCTCCTTCCTTCCCTATATCTAAATTTACAAACTTTGGGCTTACGACTGTACAGAACCTGTCCTATCATCAGCTCTAGCCACCGATGCATAGCCTGGCACGACTATCGCCTTTAGCTTGTTTTCAGAGCATGGCCCTGCTTGCTACTCTATCCCTTTGCCGCTGTGAGCAGCAAATAACCTTTGCCTTCAGATGCTGCCACAATTACTGTTTCTTTATCTGAGTCAGTCACATCTATTAAAGGCCACTGAGCTATGGGGCCAGCCCTGGGCAAACATAGACAGTTGATCTCAGGAACCCTCACCTCAGCTACTTACTTTTTTTAAGAAACCAGTATTTTCTCTTCACTGGAAGCAAATGCCATCCAAATAAATTCATCCTGACACACTATATGACTCCATGTATTATTTCTGTAGAAGACTGCTGGCACTGTAAAACAAAACTATGGAGTGAGCAAAGCTTAGCACAAAGGAGTGGAAGTTCATCATAAAGTTTTAGGTATCTTGAGAATTAAGTTTACATACAAATCATTTTTATGCTTTATAAATCCTACTAGATAATCTATTATGAAAGCAAGTAGTTAGGATGGTTGAGATATATAATGGCAAGTTCTCGAATTTGGAAGTTAAATCTGCAGCCAAGATAATCTCTGTGCCAATTGCTACTTCTGGTCTCTAGAATCATTCATGCCCCCACTTACACACACACACACACACACACACAGCTTAGTGAAAGTTCCAACCACAAAAAGACCTGAAATCTGGTCCTGACTTAGGCCAATAACCATGCGTCACCACAAGGACCCTGTGGATCTGTAAATTGACATCTGGGAGGCAGGCCGCATGCAGTCACTCACTGAACAAGCTGTAATATAGTTTCCTTCTAAAAAAGACTTAAATCAAAAGCAACTTACATTTTCAAAAATGTGAGTGTAATAGCACAGCTTGTACTTGGATATGGCAAAAATGGTAACGAAGCCTTACAGTGTATCAGAAGACGAGCATCTCTCTGAAGCACAGTGCTCCAGAAATCAGCCTTGTGCAGCAGATTCTTGCTACTTATTACCTTGAGACATTTTCCCATGGCCAGGGCATTAAAATGGTTTTGTTCTAGATAAACCCTTGTTGCTCTGATGTCAATGAAGTATATATTTCCATGTAGCTCATACAACATCTATCAATATTTACAGACATTTGTGTGAGGCACTGGAGAAAAGAGAAACCCAACACTGACACTGGGCTAGGCATTCCTCATGTATCCTCCCATTTAAGCCTCACAACAACTCTTGAAAGTGGACTTTAACTCTGTCCTACAGATGAGGAATTAAGGCTCAGAGAAGTTAAATTATGCATGATCCTACAGCTAAGAAGCAGAGACCCTAATTCCACATACCTAGCTCCCCATGAACTATAGCCCACCACGCTCCTGTGTCCATGGGATTCTCCAGACAAGAATACTGGAGTGGGTCACCATTTCCAGCTACTTACTTTTTAAGAAACCAGTATTTTCTCTTCACTGGAAGCAAATGCCATCCAAATAAATTCATCCTGACACACTATATGACTCCATGTATTATTTCTGTAGAAGACTGCTGGCACTGTAAAACAAAACTATGGAGTGAGCAAAGCTTAGCACAAAGGAGTGGAAGTTCATCATAAAGTTTTAGGTATCTTGAGAATTAAGTTTACATACAAATCATTTTTATGCTTTATAAATCCTACTAGATAATCTATTATGAAAGCAAGTAGTTAGGATGGTTGAGATATATAATGGCAAGTTCTCGAATTTGGAAGTTAAATCTGCAGCCAAGATAATCTCTGTGCCAATTGCTACTTCTGGTCTCTAGAATCATTCATGCCCCCACTTACACACACACACACACACACACACAGCTTAGTGAAAGTTCCAACCACAAAAAGACCTGAAATCTGGTCCTGACTTAGGCCAATAACCATGCGTCACCACAAGGACCCTGTGGATCTGTAAATTGACATCTGGGAGGCAGGCCGCATGCAGTCACTCACTGAACAAGCTGTGATATAGTTTCCTTCTAAAAAAGACTTAAATCAAAAGCAACTTACATTTTCAAAAATGTGAGTGTAATAGCACAGCTTGTACTTGGATATGGCAAAAATGGTAACGAAGCCTTACAGTGTATCAGAAGACGAGCATCTCTCTGAAGCACAGTGCTCCAGAAATCAGCCTTGTGCAGCAGATTCTTGCTACTTATTACCTTGAGACATTTTCCCATGGCCAGGGCATTAAAATGGTTTTGTTCTAGATAAACCCTTGTTGCTCTGATGTCAATGAAGTATATATTTCCATGTAGCTCATACAACATCTATCAATATTTACAGACATTTGTGTGAGGCACTGGAGAAAAGAGAAACCCAACACTGACACTGGGCTAGGCATTCCTCATGTATCCTCCCATTTAAGCCTCACAACAACTCTTGAAAGTGGACTTTAACTCTGTCCTACAGATGAGGAATTAAGGCTCAGAGAAGTTAAATTATGCATGATCCTACAGCTAAGAAGCAGAGACCCTAATTCCACATACCTAGCTCCCCATGAACTATAGCCCACCACGCTCCTGTGTCCATGGGATTCTCCAGACAAGAATACTGGAGTGGGTCACCATTTCCTTCTCCTAGGGATCTTCCTGACCCAGGGACCAAAAATGGGTCTCCTGCATTGCAGGCAGAAACTTAACCATCTGAGCCATCAGGAAAGCTATAGATGAGGAACTGAAGCTCAGAAAAGTCAAACAAATTATGCAAGGTCTTGCAGCTAAGAAGTGCAGATCGTAATTCCACACACCTAGCTGCTCAGTGGATTCTACAACCCATGGTCTGTCTTCATTATTTATAGAATGGTTTGAGTGGGGGTGAAGAGGGGTGCAAAATAACTTTGGGAAATTTAAAACGAATCAAGTGAGAAATAGAACCACCATATGACCCAGCAATTCCACTCCTGGGTATACAGTCAAAGAAGAAAATGAAAAGACGAGTTTGAAAAGATACATGTCCCCAGTGTGCATAGTATCGTTATTTGTAATTGCCAAGATATGGAAGTAACCTGTGTCCATTAACAGATAAGAAGATGTGGTATATAAGTCTATTCAATAAAATACCACTCAAGCATAAAAATGAATGAAATTTTGTGCAGTTCTAAGAGGGAAGTTTATAGCAATACCTCAAGAAACACATCAATAAGACAATCTAACCTTACACTTACAATATCTTGAAAAAGAAGAACAAAAAACCCCTAAAGTTAGCTGAAGAGAAATCATAAAGATCAGAGCAGAAATAAAAAGAAATGAAAGAAACAATAGTAAAGATAAATAAAACGAAAAGCTGGTTCTTTGAAAAGAAAAACAAAAATGACAAACCTCTAGCCAGACTCATCAAGAGAAAAAGAAGAATCAAGTCAACAAAATTAGAAATGCAAAAAGAGAGGTTACAATAGACAATACAGAAAGACGAAGTATTATAAGAGACTTAGGAACAACTATATGGAAATCAACTGGAAAACCTAGAAGAAATGGACAGATTCTTAAGAGAAGTTCAATATCCCAAGACTGGACCAGGAAGAAATAGAATTGATGAACAACCCAATTACAAGCTCAGAAACTGAATCCATGATCAAAAATCTACCCTAAAATAAAAGCCCAGGGCCAGGTGGCTTCACAGGTGAACTTCAACAAACACTTAAAGAAAAGCTAATGCCTATCCTTCTAAAACTCTTTCAAAAAATTGCACGAGGAGGAACACTTCCCAACATGTTCTATGAGGCCACCATCACCCTGACACCAAAACCACACAAAGACAGCACTAAAAAAGAAAGTTACAGGCCAATATCACCAATAAATTTAGACGCAAAAAATCCTCTACAAAATTCTAGCAAACGGAATTCAGTGACACATCAAAATGCTCATGTACCATGATCAAGTTGGGGTTATCCCAGGCATGCAAGGATTCTTCAATATATGCAAATCAGTCAATGTGATACACCATATCAACAAACTAAACAAAAACCAAATGATAATCTCAACAGATGCAGAAAAGGCCTTTAACAAAATCCAACACCCATTTATGATAAAAACTCTCCAAAAAATGACCATACTTATACCCTGATGAAATCAAATCTGAAAGAAGCACCTGTACCCCAATGTTCATTGCAGCTCTCTATACAATAGCTAGAACATGGAAAGAACCTAGATGCCCATCGACGAACGAATGGATCCAAAAGCTCTGGTACATATATACAATGGAATACTACACAGCTGTCAAGAGAAATGCAGAAGAATCAGCCCTAATGAGGTGGCTGGATCTAGAACGTATCATCAAAAGTGAAGTCAGTCAGAAAGAGAAGGACAAATACAGTATATTAACACATATATATATATGGAATCTAGTAGGATGGTGATGATAGCACATGCAGTGAAGCGACGGAAAGACAGACATGGACAGTGGACATATGGACATTGTGGGGAAGGAACAGAAGGTGGGAGGCGTAAAGGAAGTAACATGAAGGCCTGTACTATCATAAGTGAAGAAAATAGCTCTAGTCATTGCTCTGTGAGAAAAGGGGATCCTTCAGGGGTGCAGTGTGATGGTTGGGAGGGGTGGGAAGGGGGGGATATACATATGACTAATCTGGGAACATTCATATCTGTAAACAACAAACTCTGTAAAAGCTAAAAGCAAAATAAAGGTTAAAAAAAAACAAATGGCCATAGAAGGAACCTACCTCAACATAGTGAAAGCCATATATGAGAAGCCCACAGCGAACATTATTCACAATGGTGAAAAACTGAAAGCATTCCCTCTAACTATTCAACATAGTCATGGAAGTTCTAGCTACATCAATTAGAGAAGAAAAAGAAATAAAAGGAATCCAGATTGGAAAATAAGTAAAACTCTCACTATTTGCAGACGACATGATACTAAGAAATCCCTAAAGACACTATTAGAAAATTCCTAGAACTAATCAATGAATTCAGCAAAGTCACAGGATATAAAATCAATACACAGAAATCACTCACATTTGTATATACGAACAATGAAAAGTCAGAAAGAGAAATCAAGGAAGCAATACCATTCACCATTGCAACCAAAAGAATAAAATATCTAGGAATAAACCTACCTAAAGAGACAAAAGAGGACTTCCCTGGTGGTCCAGTGGATAAAGAGTCCACCTTGCAGTACAAGGGGCACCAGTTCAATCCCTGGCCTGGGAAGATCCCATGTACCACGGAGCAGCTGGACTGGTGTGTCCAATTATGTGCCAGTGCTCTGGAGCACATGTGCCCAGAGCCAGTGCTCTGCACCGAGAGACGCCACTGCAGTGGGAGACCCATACAGACCAAAGAATAAAGATGGAGGGAAAATAAACGAATGGAAAACTAGTAAAAGAGGCCAAAATTTAAAAAAAAAAAAATTTAAAAAAAAAGGACAGAAAAACTGTACACAGAAAATTGTAAGACACTAATGAAGGAAATCAAAGATGACATAAACAGATAGACATTCCATGTTCTTGGGTTGGAAAAATCAATATCATAAAAATTACCATACTACCAAATATCATCTATAGATTCAGTGCAATACCTATCAAATTACCAATGGCATTCTTCACAGAACTAGACCAAAGAATGACACAGTTCATATGGAAACACCAAAGACCCCAGTTAGCCAAAGCAATCTTGAGAAAGAAGAACGAAGCTGGAGGAATCAACCTTGCTAACTTCAGACTATACTACAAAGCAATGGTCATCAAGACAGTATGGTATTTGGCATAAAAACAGAAATATAGACCAACAGAACATAATAGAGAACCCAGAGGTAAACTCACGCACATATGGGTACCTCATTTGTGACTAGTGAGGCGAAAATATAGAATGGGGCAAAGACAGCCTCTTTAACAAGTGGTGCTAGGAAGATTGAACAGCTATATGTAAAAAGATGAAGTTGGAACATTCTCTAACACCATCCACAAAGATAAACTCAAAATGGATTAAAGACTTAAATGTACGACCAGAAACCATAAAACTCTTAAAGAAGAATATAGGCAAAACACTCAATGACAGAAATCAAAGTGTGATGTCCTATAACCTGCCCTCTAGAATAATCTAAATAAAAACAAAAATAAACAAATGGGACCTAATGAAACTTAAAAGCTTTTGCATAGCAAAAGAAACTGTAAAAAAGGTGAAAAGACAACCCTCAGAATGGGAGAAAGAGCAAATGAAGCAACTGACAAAAAATTAATTTCCAAAATATACAAGTAATTCAAACAACTTACTGAAAAAACAATCCAATCAACAAATGAGAAAAAGACCTAAAAGACATCTCTCCAAAGAAGACATACAGATGGCCAAGAAACACATGAAAAGATGCTCAACATCACTCATTATTAGATAAATGCAAATCAAAACTAAAATGAGATACCACCACACACCAGTCAGAATGGCCATCATCAAAAGAATCTACAGACAATAAATGCTGAAGAGTGCAGAGAAAAGGGAACACTCCTGCATTGCTGGTGAGAATGTAAATTGATACAGCTGCTATGGAAGATAGTGTGGAAATTTCTTAAAAAACTAGGAATAGAACCACCATATGACTCAGCAATCCCACTATTAGGCATATACCCTGAGGAAATCAAAATTAAAAGAAATACATGTACCCCAATGTTCATTGCAGCTCTTTTCACAATAGCTAGAACATGGAAGTAACCTAGATGTCCATCAACAAATGAATGGATAAAGCTCTGGTACATATATACAATGGGATACTTCTCAGGCATAAAAAAAAAAAACTGCATTTGAATCATTTGAATCAGCCCTAATGAGATGGATGAATCTAGAACCTATTATACAAAGTGAAGTAAGCCAAAAAAATAAAAGGACAAATACAGTATACTGACACACACATATGGAATCTAGAAAGATGGTACTGATAAATGCACATGCAAAGCAGCAATGGAGAAACAGACATTGAGAACAGACTTATGGACGTTGAGCAGAGGTAAGAGTGGGTGAGAGGTATGGAAAGAGTAACATGGAAACCTATACTATCATATGTAAAAGAGATAACCATTGTGAATACGCTGTAAGATTAAGGGAACTTTCATGGTGGCTATGCAATAACCTGGAGGGGTTGGCGGGGAGTGACAGGGAGGGGGCCTCAGATGGGGTCAAAGATACACCTATGATGGATTTGGGCTTACATGTAGCTGTAAACAACAAAACTCTGTAAAAGCAAAATAAAATAATAAAAAAATCAATAAAAAAATTTTTTTTCATGAATGAAATTTTGCCATTTGCAACAACACAGATTAAAAATCAGAAAAAGAAAAATACAGTATGATATCACTTATATGAGGAAGCTAAAACAAGCAAGTGAATACAGCAAAAATGAAACAGACTCACAGATATAGAGAACTAGGGGCTACCAGTGGGGTGGAAGAGGGTATAATATAGGAGTAGAGGATTAAGAGATAGAAACTACGATGTATAAAGTAAATTACAAGAATAAACTACAAGGATATACTGTAGAGCCTAGGAAATATAGTCAATATTTTATAATAACTATAAATGGAATATAACCCTGAAAATTGTGATCACCATGTTGTATACCTGAAATACAGTATTGTGCATTAACTCAATAATAAAAACAACAAAAATTTAAATAAAATTAATCAAGTAAAACAAAATGAGTAGCTCCTTAGCAATGAAGAATGTAATGTATTTCTATGTGGTCCCTTATAAACATCACTAGCTTTATATCTACTGAAATGGAAAGGTGTCCATGACATATAGATGTCATTAAAGGAAACAAAATGGGGGTTGGGGGAGAATGTAATATATTGGACCTTAAATAATAAACAATACTAGACTCCAGGTACTTACTGTGGCCAGGTGTTGTTTTCAGAAATTTTGCATCTCTTAATTCATTTAATTCTCATTGCAAACCCATGAGGTCACTGCTGTTATTAGCACTCCTTTCCCCATGAGGAAATGAAAGTTCAGAGAGATCCAAAAGTGCATTCGGTATGCTTTTTGGGGGGCTTCCCAGGTGACTCAGTGACAAAGAATCCACCTGCCAATGTAGGAGATACGGGTTTGATCCCTGGGTCAAGAAGAACCCCTGCAGACATTGAGAACAGACTTATGGACTGGGTAAGATTAAGGTATGGAAAGAGTAACATGGAAACCTACACTATCATATGTAAAATAGATAACCAGTGTGAATACGCTGTAAGATTAAGAGAACTTTCATGGTGGCTATGCAATAACCTGGAGGGGTTGGCGGGGAGTGACAGGGAGGGGGCCTCAGATGGGGTCAAAGATACACCTATGATGGATTTGGGCTTACATGTAGCTGTAAACAACAAAACTCTGTAAAAGCAAAATAAAATAATAAAAAAATCAATAAAAAAATTTTTTTTCATGAATGAAATTTTGCCATTTGCAACAACACAGATTAAAAATCAGAAAAAGAAAAATACAGTATGATATCACTTATATGAGGAAGCTAAAACAAGCAAGTGAATACAGCAAAAATGAAACAGACTCACAGATATAGAGAACTAGGGGCTACCAGTGGGGTGGAAGAGGGTATAATATAGGAGTAGAGGATTAAGAGATAGAAACTACGATGTATAAAGTAAATTACAAGAATAAACTACAAGGATATACTGTAGAGCCTAGGAAATATAGTCAATATTTTATAATAACTATAAATGGAATATAACCCTGAAAATTGTGATCACCATGTTGTATACCTGAAATACAGTATTGTGCATTAACTCAATAATAAAAACAACAAAAATTTAAATAAAATTAATCAAGTAAAACAAAATGAGTAGCTCCTTAGCAATGAAGAATGTAATGTATTTCTATGTGGTCCCTTATAAACATCACTAGCTTTATATCTACTGAAATGGAAAGGTGTCCATGACATATAGATGTCATTAAAGGAAACAAAATGGGGGTTGGGGGAGAATGTAATATATTGGACTTTAAATAATAAACAATACTAGACTCCAGGTACTTACTGTGGCCAGGTGTTGTTTTCAGAAATTTTGCATCTCTTAATTCATTTAATTCTCATTGCAAACCCATGAGGTCACTGCTGTTATTAGCACTCCTTTCCCCATGAGGAAATGAAAGTTCAGAGAGATCCAAAAGTGCATTCGGTATGCTTTTTGGGGGGCTTCCCAGGTGACTCAGTGACAAAGAATCCACCTGCCAATGTAGGAGATACGGGTTTGATCCCTGGGTCAAGAAGAACCCCTGCAGGAGGCAATGGCAGCCCATTCCAGTATTCTTTTTTTGTTTGTTTTGGCCACTTCTATTGGTCTTTCATTTATATCCGTTTTTGTTCTGTGGCTGGCGTGGGCTTCCCATCACAGTGGCCTCTCTCCATGCAGAGTACTAGCTCTGGGCACCTGTGCTCCAGAGCTCTGGCTCGGTAGTTAACTGGACACATCGGTCCAGCTGCTCTGTGGCACGTGGGATCCTCCCAAGCCAGGGATCGAACCGGTGCCCCTTGCACTGCAAGGTGGTGTCCTTACCCACTGGACCACCAGGGAAACCTGCATTCCAGGATTCTTGCCTGGAAAATCCCATGGATGTGAGAGCATGGTGGACGATAGTCCATGGGGACATGAAGAGTCAGATATGACTGAGCGTGCATGCATGGTTTTTAAAAACTGCATTTTTTCATGAGTTGTCAGTATGAAGTAAGAGAAAGAATACATCTTGGAAACAGAAAATATAGGTTGTAATTGGATTGGCACTAATTTGCTGTGCAGTCTTAAGACTTATGACTATTGGCCCTGTTTCCAGAAAAAAAAAAAAAAAAGGGATTTTTAAAGAAGGATTTGGTTAACATTTCTTCTAGTTTTAAACTTCATGCAAATTTGGGGGAGAAGAGCAATTCACTTTGGGTCACTTTTCCTTTTTTGCCACCTTCGCCCTCAGTCATTTTACATTTTCTCTCTTGAAGTGAAAGCCAGGAGGGAATGAAGCAAAGTCTGGAGTATGGGGTCATAGAAGGGAATGTGGGTTTGCTGTGTATAATTATAGACACTTAAAAGGTATTTAAAGGATCACTTCCCGATAGTTCAGCTACTGACTCATCATCAGGACTGGAAAGAATTTTTAAGGAAGAATGAATTGTAGAAAGATATTTTGTATATAAGCAATTAATAGAATTAAATGAGCAAATTTCTTCAGTATCAACAATATCTCATGAGTTATAACTACAAAAAGAAAAATAGCCCACTCAGACATTAAGTGTGAATAACTGAGCATTTAGATTTGGTTTTTAGGAGCAGAACAAAGAGGAATTCATTTGTTGAACTCCTACTGGGTGTATGGTAGCTTGTACTAGTTCTGTGCTAAGAATATCCTAGTATAAACCCAGAAAAGATTAGGCTCTCCCAAGATAGGGAGGGTAGGAGTGGAGGGTGGGCATTACTATGCAGTGTGCTAAATTCTCTATAAGATGTCGCCCTGCCTGAGCGAGTCAAGCTCAGTCAAACCTTTCTGAATGAGTCAAGAAAGGTTTCACAAGGGTGGCAGTGGTACCAGCTGGGTCTTGAAGGATAAGCAGGAGTTTGTTAGTGAAGACTAGGGAAAGGATATTCTTGGTGGCGCAACCAGTGTATGAGCTAGGTTCTAAAGAAGTCTGGGGTATCAGGTAACATACCTGCAGAACTACAGGGAGGAGAATGCTAGTGAGGCTGGGAAGGAAGTTTGAGTCATCAAAGTCCAGAATCTCCACTGATTATAAAGGCAAGGGGAGGGAGTTGGTAGAGTTGTTTAAGAAGGGCCTTGACATGGTAAGCCTTGTTTTCTTAAAGATAATAGAGTGTAGAAGAAGAATGAACTAGTGAAGAGACACTGGCCATGGTTATCTCTAACCTTTGCTGAGCCTCCAAAGGCATTTCATAATTCTTTTATTGATCCTTGTTCAACTCCTACATTCCAAACCTTTATCACCCTTCTCAATCGCCCCCTCCCCCATTTATCTCCTTCCTATCAAGCAAATAATCCTGCCTTCCCCATCAGAAAAAAATGCTGGGGCCATTTGGCCTGAATTCTTAAAACTTCCTACCTTTCCACATCCAGATGTCTGCATCGCACCCACGCACATAACTTCTATCCAGCTCACAGATGGGACGCAAGTCCTCCAACCATTCCTTGAACCCCTTCTCCTCTTTTCTCCTTATCAAAATTTCCCTAGAAAGTAGTCCACCTTCCCTGTCTTTCTTCCTCACTCCTGTCTTCTCAATCGACGGCAATGTGGTTTCTACCTACACCAACCATCACGGTGAAACTGATTTCATCCAACAAAATGGCCAACGAACTCTCAATTGCCAAATTCCATGAGACCTTTCAGTCTCTGCTTCAGGGACTCCTCTAACAGTGAGAATTACTCACTTCTGTAAACTCACCATTCTGGCCCACCAGCTTCTGTGACATCAAGACTCATTTCCCCCTCTGTCTCCTCTTCCTATGTCTGCCTTGTAAAATACCCCCCTCAGTCCCAAGCATCTATCCTTGGCCATCTGCTGTTCTGCTCACTTTGTCCATTCTTCTTGGTGAGGTCATTCACTCTCACAGACAGTATAGGCTGATTCCCGAATCAAATGGCCAGTGCACATTTGTCCAAGCATTCAACTTATCTTTCTACTGAACACTTTTAACAGATGTCACACAAGTATTTGAAACAGAATGCATCCAAGTCTAAACCCAGCTCTCTTCCAGTAACTTTAATTGATAGTATTATCTCTAAATTCCCTCAGCTGGAATTCTGAGAGGCATTCAAGGATTCCCCCTCATTCCTTACATCTGGTCACCCAGTCGCATCTATTTTATTTCCCAGATACTTCTAAAATCCACCTCGGGTTTTCTTTCATCTACTGCAAGTCCAGGTCTGTATCACCCTTGAGTGAACTCCTGCAAAACCGGCCCATGTAGGTAGATTCCAGCCTCCATGGTTGCCCTGGTATTAGGATAGTCAACTGTTTCTGTTTACTTGGGACTGTCTCAGTTTGGGCCCTGAAAGTCTTGCATCCAGGAAATCCCTTAGTTCTCACTCTTAGTTGCAGAAAAATGAACCAAACCTTTATCACCCTTCTCAATCGCCCCCTCCCCCATTTATCTCCTTCCTATCAAGCAAATAATCCTGCCTTCCCCATCAGAAAAAAATGCTGGGGCCATTTGGCCTGAATTCTTAAAACTTCCTACCTTTCCACATCCAGATGTCTGCATCGCACCCACGCACATAACTTCTATCCAGCTCACAGATGGGACGCAAGTCCTCCAACCATTCCTTGAACCCCTTCTCCTCTTTTCTCCTTATCAAAATTTCCCTAGAAAGTAGTCCACCTTCCCTGTCTTTCTTCCTCACTCCTGTCTTCTCAATCGACGGCAATGTGGTTTCTACCTACACCAACCATCACGGTGAAACTGATTTCATCCAACAAAATGGCCAACGAACTCTCAATTGCCAAATTCCATGAGACCTTTCAGTCTCTGCTTCAGGGACTCCTCTAACAGTGAGAATTACTCACTTCTGTAAACTCACCATTCTGGCCCACCAGCTTCTGTGACATCAAGACTCATTTCCCCCTCTGTCTCCTCTTCCTATGTCTGCCTTGTAAAATACCCCCCTCAGTCCCAAGCATCTATCCTTGGCCATCTGCTGTTCTGCTCACTTTGTCCATTCTTCTTGGTGAGGTCATTCACTCTCACAGACAGTATAGGCTGATTCCCGAATCAAATGGCCAGTGCACATTTGTCCAAGCATCCAACTTATCTTTCTACTGAACACTTTTAACAGATGTCACACAAGTATTTGAAACAGAATGCATCCAAGTCTAAACCCAGCTCTCTTCCAGTAACTTTAATTGATAGTATTATCTCTAAATTCCCTCAGCTGGAATTCTGAGAGGCATTCAAGGATTCCCCCTCATTCCTTACATCTGGTCACCCAGTCGCATCTATTTTATTTCCCAGATACTTCTAAAATCCACCTCGGGTTTTCTTTCATCTACTGCAAGTCCAGGTCTGTATCACCCTTGAGTGAACTCCTGCAAAACCGGCCCATGTAGGTAGATTCCAGCCTCCATGGTTGCCCTGGTATTAGGATAGTCAACTGTTTCTGTTTACTTGGGACTGTCTCAGTTTGGGCCCTGAAAGTCTTGCATCCAGGAAATCCCTTAGTTCTCACTCTTAGTTGCAGATAAAACTCTTTATAGTTGAAAATGGAATTACACACATTACTAAAAATCCATGGGCCTCCCTTCAGGTATAGCTGGATTCAGGAGCTCTGCTTGCAAGTTTCACTCCCGCCCTTTGCTTTCTCATTTTGTTTTTAACTTATTATTTTGTATTGGAGTATAGCCATTAACAAAAAAGTATTGTAACAGTTTCAGGTGAACTGTGGAGGGACCCAGATGCAAATAAACATGTAGCCATTCTCACCCAAACTCCCCCACCCCCATTCAGGCTGCCACATAACATGGAGCAGAATTCCATGGGCTATACAGTAAGTCCTTGTTGGTTATCCATTAAAAATATAGCAGTGTGTACAGGTCCAACCCAAACTCCCCAACTATCTCTTCCCCTCATCCCTTCCCCAGGCAACATAAGCTCATTCTCCAAGTCTGTGTTTGAGTCTGTTTCTGTTTTGTCAGTAAGTTTGTTTATAACATCTCTTTATAGAGTTCACATATAAGGGATGTCATATGAAATTTCGCCTTCTCTGACTTCACTGTGACCGCCCTTGCTCTTGACTAAACATACTCTCTGTGGCTTGTAAGTCCCTGCCAGCAATCGTAGACTCATCCGTCAGCTTGGCAGCCTGCAGAGAGATTCTCTACTCTGACAGAAAAGTCTCAGGAAGATTTCTGACTGGCCTCGCTGATGTCACAGGATCTATCCTCATACCAATCACTGGGGCCAGGAAGATGAGTCCGGCCTATATTCCAAATCACCCTTTGAGGCTGGGATGAGGGATGCTAACCAAAGAGAGGGTTCACAGAAGGAAGGAGAAGGAGGGGAGCGGGATGGACAAGAACAACAAACACTCCCTCAAGTCCCATCACACTGATCCGGATAACTGAATGCATCTGAGAAGAGTGAACCATAGACCACGGCCCCACTTTACTTTTCTGAATAAAATCCTTAGAGTCTGCTCAGAGCCTGCAGGGAAAAGCCATGCTCCTCAGGACATACAAGGCCTTCTCTGCGCTGGTTTCTCTACTTTCTCAGCCTACCTTTCTCCACTCCCTTCAATAACACGTAATCCTCCAGTGGACACCACAGACTAAAAGAGTCCCTCGTGCAGAGCATTTTTCTCCCCAACTCACTTTCAACCATGCTTCTGGACTCATCGGGCCTCCCTTCAGGTATAGCTGGATTCAGGAGCTCTGCTTGCAAGTTTCACTCCGCCCTTTGCTTTCTCATTTTGTTTTTAACTTATTATTTTGTATTGGAGTATAGCCATTAACAAAAAAGTATTGTAACAGTTTCAGGTGAACTGTGGAGGGACCCAGATGCAAATAAACATGTAGCCATTCTCACCCAAACTCCCCCACCCCCATTCAGGCTGCCACATAACATGGAGCAGAATTCCATGGGCTATACAGTAAGTCCTTGTTGGTTATCCATTAAAAATATAGCAGTGTGTACAGGTCCAACCCAAACTCCCCAACTATCTCTTCCCCTCATCCCTTCCCCAGGCAACATAAGCTCATTCTCCAAGTCTGTGTTTGAGTCTGTTTCTGTTTTGTCAGTAAGTTTGTTTATAACATCTCTTTATAGAGTTCACATATAAGGGATGTCATATGAAATTTCGCCTTCTCTGACTTCACTGTGACCGCCCTTGCTCTTGACTAAACATACTCTCTGTGGCTTGTAAGTCCCTGCCAGCAATCGTAGACTCATCCGTCAGCTTGGCAGCCTGCAGAGAGATTCTCTACTCTGACAGAAAAGTCTCAGGAAGATTTCTGACTGGCCTCGCTGATGTCACAGGATCTATCCTCATACCAATCACTGGGGCCAGGAAGATGAGTCCGGCCTATATTCCAAATCACCCTTTGAGGCTGGGATGAGGGATGCTAACCAAAGAGAGGGTTCACAGAAGGAAGGAGAAGGAGGGGAGCGGGATGGACAAGAACAACAAACACTCCCTCAAGTCCCATCACACTGATCCGGATAACTGAATGCATCTGAGAAGAGTGAACCATAGACCACGGCCCCACTTTACTTTTCTGAATAAAATCCTTAGAGTCTGCTCAGAGCCTGCAGGGAAAAGCCATGCTCCTCAGGACATACAAGGCCTTCTCTGCGCTGGTTTCTCTACTTTCTCAGCCTACCTTTCTCCACTCCCTTCAATAACACGTAATCCTCCAGTGGACACCACAGACTAAAAGAGTCCCTCGTGCAGAGCATTTTTCTCCCCAACTCACTTTCAACCATGCTTCTGGACTCAGGTCAAGCATCGCCCTTCCCTGGAAGGCTTCCTCACCACCACGCCCCACCTCCACCACCCTCCTAAACACACACATGCACACACAGCGCATGCCCAAACTTGCCAAGCCACCACACCACCTTGACAATACTGTGTCCGTCAGCTCCTAGACTGCAGGTCGAAACTGCACCATAATCATCTTTCTGCAGCAAGTTCCAGCACATACCTTGGCACACACTATGCACTCAACCTTTGATTCTGAACTGAAACCACTCTGATAATCCAAATAAGTGATAAAGGACCAAATTAAGTTAATGCAAATGGAGAGGAGAAACCAGATTAGTGGAAATTAACATAATTTAATTGGATGATGTCTTTCCATACTCAGTTCTTTGTAGTTTACTGGGCGAGGGAGAGGAGGGGAGGCTTTCTTTTTCACTTAAATCACCCTCTAATTTGCAAACAGAGAATAATGATAAAGTACAGAACATACAGGGGCTTCCCTGGTAGCTCAGTGGTGAAGCCTGCCTATACAGGAGACATGGGTTCAATCCCTGATCCAGGAAGATCCCACATGCTGCAGAGCAACCAAGCCCGTGAGCCACAACTTCTGAGCCTGTCCTCTAGAGCCTCGGAGCAGCAACTATTGAGCCCATGTGCTGCAACTACTGAAGCCCGTGTGCCCTAGAGCCCGAGTTCCACAACAGAAGTCACTGCAACAAGAAGCCTGCTCACCTCAACTAGAGAGTAGCCCCTACTCCCTGCAATTAGAGAAGAGCCTGCAGCAGTAGTGAAAATCCAGAATAGCCAAAAATAAACAAATAATACATAACATACATACCCAGAAAATTACCTACTGGTGGGAGATTATCATTTGGTTACACGTATCCAGTACTTTCAGGAACTGACCCAAGCGGTTTATCTCCCTTCTTTTCTTTAATCTCCACAAAACAAACCAATGACATAAACTTTGTTTATGTTTCCATTTTCTGGGAGCAATCACTGAGGTTGAAAAAAGCTATACTACCTTTTACAAGTCCTAGCTGGGATCCAGGACCCAAGCTCAGGTCTTTCTAGCTGTAAAAGCCTATTGTCAAGGGCTTCCTTGGTGGCTCAGTGGTAAAGAATCTGCCTGCCAGTGTAGGAGACACATGTTTGATCCCTGGTCTGGGAGGACTGCACGCACCCCAAGGCAATTAAGCCCGTGTACCACAACTACTAAACCTTATGCTCTAAAACCTGTGAGCTGCAATTACTGCAGCCCATGCGCACTAAAGCCGTGCTCTACAAGAGAAGAGACTGCAGTGAGAAGCCCATGCATCTCAGCTAGAAGTACAAGCAGAGAAAGCCCACATGCAGCAACTAAAACCCAGCATAGCCAAAATAAACTTTTAAAAAGCCTATTGTCTTAACTGCTACATTCTTACTCTTTATCTTTTGCCAGCTCTGTCCTTAACAGTTACACAAAGAAACAAAATGAAATCAGAAGGCTCCTCTCCTGGTGCGCCTTTCTTCAAAGTGATTATTGTGATGATTGTGGTGATGTAATCAGGTGTTAAGTGGTGAGACTAGGAAAGTTTGCTGCTTTTCTGCATAAATTCTCAGACACTTATTTGTAGAAAAGACATTAGGATAAAGGACCCAGAGACACAAAAGTCGTTTCCCTCATGATGAGGTTCTAGGATGAAAGAGAACAATTCTTAGAATTCTCTCCTGTTTTTTGTTTTCCTGGGGTTCTGTCCCACTTGGTGGATAAGTAAAAGATTAGATCCAATTAGTTTCAGTCTCCCTCAGGCTAACCTGTGCTGTCTGGCATCTTTCGAGAGACGCAGTTTATAGTAGAATTTTGATTTTCCTTTTCCTCACCATGTGGCTTTATAGGAGTCTCTTGACCTCTGAGCCTCAGAAGCATTGGCAAGGAATCAAATGGACTAATAAATGTGAAAAGTCATTATAACCAAAATTACCTACTGGTGGGAGATTATCATTTGGTTACACGTATCCAGTACTTTCAGGAACTGACCCAAGCGGTTTATCTCCTTCTTTTCTTTAATCTCCACAAAACAAACCAATGACATAAACTTTGTTTATGTTTCCATTTTCTGGGAGCAATCACTGAGGTTGAAAAAAGCTATACTACCTTTTACAAGTCCTAGCTGGGATCCAGGACCCAAGCTCAGGTCTTTCTAGCTGTAAAAGCCTATTGTCAAGGGCTTCCTTGGTGGCTCAGTGGTAAAGAATCTGCCTGCCAGTGTAGGAGACACATGTTTGATCCCTGGTCTGGGAGGACTGCACGCACCCCAAGGCAATTAAGCCCGTGTACCACAACTACTAAACCTTATGCTCTAAAACCTGTGAGCTGCAATTACTGCAGCCCATGCGCACTAAAGCCGTGCTCTACAAGAGAAGAGACTGCAGTGAGAAGCCCATGCATCTCAGCTAGAAGTACAAGCAGAGAAAGCCCACATGCAGCAACTAAAACCCAGCATAGCCAAAATAAACTTTTAAAAAGCCTATTGTCTTAACTGCTACATTCTTACTCTTTATCTTTTGCCAGCTCTGTCCTTAACAGTTACACAAAGAAACAAAATGAAATCAGAAGGCTCCTCTCCTGGTGCGCCTTTCTTCAAAGTGATTATTGTGATGATTGTGGTGATGTAATCAGGTGTTAAGTGGTGAGACTAGGAAAGTTTGCTGCTTTTCTGCATAAATTCTCAGACACTTATTTGTAGAAAAGACATTAGGATAAAGGACCCAGAGACACAAAAGTCGTTTCCCTCATGATGAGGTTCTAGGATGAAAGAGAACAATTCTTAGAATTCTCTCCTGTTTTTTGTTTTCCTGGGGTTCTGTCCCACTTGGTGGATAAGTAAAAGATTAGATCCAATTAGTTTCAGTCTCCCTCAGGCTAACCTGTGCTGTCTGGCATCTTTCGAGAGACGCAGTTTATAGTAGAATTTTGATTTTCCTTTTCCTCACCATGTGGCTTTATAGGAGTCTCTTGACCTCTGAGCCTCAGAAGCATTGGCAAGGAATCAAATGGACTAATAAATGTGAAAAGTCATTATAAACCAGAAAGTACTTAATGAATATAAAAAAAGTAGGAACTCCTCATGCTCCTTACCTTGTGCCTGAGTTCTCTGTACAACAGGTTGTCTTTACAACGCTGGCAACTTCTCGTCCAAGTGTGCAGCTCTGTGTCTCCCACGTAACAGATCTGTTTGGTCAGTTCAAGGCAGCGCTGAGAGCCAACCTGTTTGTGGACCTTCCCACATTTCGTAGTTATTTTTCTCAGGCTCAGCCGTAATGGACTATTACCCGGCAGGTTCCTCAGTCCGTGGAATTATCCAGGCTAGGATACTGAAGCGGATTGCCGTTTCCTACTCCATGGGATCCTCCTGACCCAGGAATAGAACCCACGTCTCCTGCAGGTCCTGCACGAGTAGGCGGATTCTTCACCATGAGCTACCCGGGAAGCCTTAGATCTTTTAACTCATACAGCATGATAAACCAGTCAATGCTAACTCTGTGCACAGACAGCAAATTATCCTGGTTATACCTCATCCCTGAGAGCCTCTTCGATCTTTGCAGAGACACATGTACTCCTCAGCTCATGGTGGGCTGACATCAAGGCGACTGGAAAGCGACCCAGTGAAAGTGGCTCCACCCCCTCCCCTGAGATTTGTAAAGAGTGATTCTGCTGAGTTTCAGGTGGAAGAGCTCCAAGAAAGCAGTGTTTGTCAAACTGCCCTGATAAGAAGAATGACCTGAAATACTTGTTAAAATAAATTCTGAGCCTTCCCCAGCTTCATTTAATCTAAAGATCTTGGGAAGGGGTCTTACAGCTGTATTTTTATCATTGAATGTCTTCATCGTTTATTGGAAAATGTGAGCAATTCTGGAGGGCAAACCTCTTATTTTACACAGGAAGAATGTCAGCCCCAGACTGAGAGACACCTGTCATGGGGTGGGGGTGGAGGGTGGACCCCACATGTCTAAAAGGATTAGGAAGGGAAACCTAATGAGTCCAGGAGGCTTGAGTGGCAAGGTCTGTGGCAAACTGGAGTGCCTTGTCTAAAATGGCGGAGTCTACCTCAGCTGCCGCCAATTGCTGCCGTGCAGTCTGTGGGCCCACTGATGCTACAAGTAGCAAACTTCTAAGAGACAATAAAAACAAAGATTTTTCTAAGAAATTTCTCCATGCTTAAATGCTAACAACTTTTTCCAAAAAAAAAAAGTTGTTAAAGATCATGTGAACCAAATTTCTCCTGGCTATCAGTTTCAAGGGGCTTCTCTGGTGGCTCAGTGGTAAAGAACCTGCCTGCCAATGCAGGACAGTGGGCTCAATCCCTGGGTCAGGAAGATCCCCTGGAGAAGAAAATACCATCCCATTCATGTTCTTACCTGGAAAATCCTGTGGACAGAGGAACTTGGAGGACTACAGTCCATAGGGTGGCAAGAGAATCAGACACGACTTAGCAACTGAACAACCACCAATTTCCAACCTCGCATTAGGACTTTGTGAGCTATAATTTCATCGGTTCATCTTTTCCTTGTCTCTGTCGTGGTGGTAATAGCACCCTGCCTCTTTTATCAACTTTAACTCTTATCTTAAAATGACTTTCTATCACCTGAAAGGCTGGCTTACAGGGGCCCTTCCTGGTCTTCCCTTCCATCTTTTCCCACGTCTGACATGACTGAGCACAACAGCAAAACAATAAAGCCCTGTGTGAGTGCTGTGGCTGCCCCAGAAACTCACCCCAAACACGCCTTAAACATATCCTCCAGAGCTCTGGCTCCTCTCACTGTGCTTCCTCTCCAGGAACAAGTGTCCCCTCACCGTCCCCGAGCAGGTCTCTTCATCCTCTGGGTCTCGCTGAGTCTGGCAAACCCTCCCAGCCTCTAGGAACACTGAGGCTTGAACAGCTCACATCATCACCAATCACCCTGCATCACAGGTGTCCGTCGTTTACACTAAATTGCACACATTCTTAAAGGCAAAGACCTTGTTTTTTTCACTTTTGCCGTCCCGGGACATAACACAGTGCCCGGTGCATGATGGGCTTTCAGTAAGTAGCATTAAAGAACTGAATGTGCTAATCTTGAGTTCCTTATTTGATCATTAACTTTATAAGGACATGTGCTCTTACAGACTGCATCTGCGTATTCTCTGCAGCACCTATCAGAATGATGTTCAATATTCCATCAGTGAAGTAATTTGTGTTGTTTGAAAATACGATGCTAGCTTCTGATCAAAGAGCTTACAACCTTATTCTCCATGCTTAAATGCTAACAACTTTTTCCAAAAAAAAAAGTTGTTAAAGATCATGTGAACCAAATTTCTCCTGGCTATCAGTTTCAAGGGGCTTCTCTGGTGGCTCAGTGGTAAAGAACCTGCCTGCCAATGCAGGACAGTGGGCTCAATCCCTGGGTCAGGAAGATCCCCTGGAGAAGAAAATACCATCCCATTCATGTTCTTACCTGGAAAATCCTGTGGACAGAGGAACTTGGAGGACTACAGTCCATAGGGTGGCAAGAGAATCAGACACGACTTAGCAACTGAACAACCACCAATTTCCAACCTCGCATTAGGACTTTGTGAGCTATAATTTCATCGGTTCATCTTTTCCTTGTCTCTGTCGTGGTGGTAATAGCACCCTGCCTCTTTTATCAACTTTAACTCTTATCTTAAAATGACTTTCTATCACCTGAAAGGCTGGCTTACAGGGGCCCTTCCTGGTCTTCCCTTCCATCTTTTCCCACGTCTGACATGACTGAGCACAACAGCAAAACAATAAAGCCCTGTGTGAGTGCTGTGGCTGCCCCAGAAACTCACCCCAAACACGCCTTAAACATATCCTCCAGAGCTCTGGCTCCTCTCACTGTGCTTCCTCTCCAGGAACAAGTGTCCCCTCACCGTCCCCGAGCAGGTCTCTTCATCCTCTGGGTCTCGCTGAGTCTGGCAAACCCTCCCAGCCTCTAGGAACACTGAGGCTTGAACAGCTCACATCATCACCAATCACCCTGCATCACAGGTGTCCGTCGTTTACACTAAATTGCACACATTCTTAAAGGCAAAGACCTTGTTTTTTTCACTTTTGCCGTCCCGGGACATAACACAGTGCCCGGTGCATGATGGGCTTTCAGTAAGTAGCATTAAAGAACTGAATGTGCTAATCTTGAGTTCCTTATTTGATCATTAACTTTATAAGGACATGTGCTCTTACAGACTGCATCTGCGTATTCTCTGCAGCACCTATCAGAATGATGTTCAATATTCCATCAGTGAAGTAATTTGTGTTGTTTGAAAATACGATGCTAGCTTCTGATCAAAGAGCTTACAACCTTATTCTGCATGCTGTCATGTGCTCTCAGAAAGTTATACCCTTTGAGTTCTCATAGCAGTTCTCTGGGCGCTTCTGCTTTGGGTTATATCTGTTGATGTTCATGTCTCATTATTTCACTAGCCTGGGAACTCTATGAGGTCAGTGTAGACTTCTGATTTGTCATGGATTTTAATATAACGAGCATAGCCCCTTGCCCATAAGAAGCATTCACCAAGTCCTCCTTGGTGATCTTCCTGAATACAACCTTTTTACACAGTTTCTTATGTTTATCTGTGCTGTGTGCTAGGTCACTTCATTCATGTCCAACTCTGCGACTCTATGGACTATAGCCTGCCAGGCTCCTCTGTCCATGGGATTCTTCAGGCAAGAATACTGCAGTGGGTTGCCACACCCTCCTTCAGGGGACCTTCTGGACCCAGGGATCAAACCTACCTCTCCTGCATTGCAGGTGAATTCTTTACCACTGAGCCACCAGGGAAGCCCCTACGTTTATCTAAAGATTGTTAAAAAGGAAAAAGAGAAAAGATTCAATGCAATCTGAGGGACACTGGCCCAGTGTTAAAGCATGCCATTGAGAGTTTTATTCATTTAAAGGAATCACGTCTCACTACTTGCAGCCTTGTACCTACATGTCAAAGAATAAAACTGAACCCATATAGATGAAAATTGAGGAAACAATGATTTTATAAGGGCTATAGTAAGGGCTCTCAAAACATTCTTTGAAAACACTTCCAATTAACAATTAACAATATACAACTGCTCTTTCCTAGCTATGACCTTTTCTTCATTTGGGAAATAAAATAGGTATTATGGGAGACTGGTTACCTTCGTGAGTCCTTTCATTATAGAAGTTGAACTTACTGAAGGCCTTGGTGAACGTCACAAGGGAGAAGTCAATATTATTTATGACACTGAGGTGAAGCTTCCTGTGGAAAAAATAGGTATTTTCCATGAACACACCTTAGGAAGAGGAGGGGATTTCTGTCCTCTTTGTAACATTTCCACCTAGTTGCAATAAGTAGGGTTAATGACATTTAAAGCAACAACTGAAAAATATTAGCATCATTTAAAGGCAGAGTCAGCCCTGATAATCACACACTTGTTTACAATTAACTCAATTGTTTTGGATTGGATTTTTCAATGCCCTGTTACTTTTGCATTCTGTTCAATCAGGAATGAATAACAACTGCAAAAACTTAAAAACTAAAACCTCAACATTGCATGAATTGTTGAGATTTTTCTGAAAGCAAACCACCTGAAGGATGTGTACTACCACGTCACACCTCTAACTAAGCACTATGAATTAGGAATACACATTCAAAACACTTCTCTTAAAATGTATACGCCATGTTATAAGCAATGGATTTCGCCGATGCCTTAAATGTTTTCCTATTGCCTTTGCCCAAGTTTCAGTAATAGACACACTATATAGACATCTACCAGGTGCCAGGTAGGTTGCATTCATTAATTCTAAATCATTATATCAACAATATTAATTCAGCACCTACTGCTTGCTGAGATGTGTTAAGTATTGGACTACAATTACGAAACAGACTTGACTTCAGGGACGTTATAGTCCTGTAGAAGAGAAACAACTCTGCAAGATGGTTAATTTCATCTCCACTTTGCAGATGAGGAAAACAGGATACAGAGGGACTAAATCCAGCCGCTCCCCATGCTCTTTCCACCAAGCAAAGCTGCTTCTCCCCACTCTGCCCTCCTAGTTTAACTTACTCATCTTTGCAGAAGGGTCTTTAATCAGTAGTTGTGGGAAAGAACTGAAAATATTTTTACTTTAGTGGGAACAAAAAGGAATTCTGTTTAAAACTCACTGCTCTCAATCTTCTGATAATGTAAGAAACAACTGTTAAATCACAGTTATGTTTTGGATTGGGCACTGGCTTAAATAAGATAGGACGAGTCTAAACAAGGCGTAAAACACATTTCTTGTAGATGTCGAAAAACAGAAACTTAATTGCAATGTGAAGGGCTCATGTGCCTATGTTATTCCTAAGATACGCAGAAACTTGGCGTTTGTTACTGATTTTTGACTTAGCATTTCCACCTAGTTGCAATAAGTAGGGTTAATGACATTTAAAGCAACAACTGAAAAATATTAGCATCATTTAAAGGCAGAGTCAGCCCTGATAATCACACACTTGTTTACAATTAACTCAATTGTTTTGGATTGGTTTCAATGCCCTGTTACTTTTGCATTCTTTAAAGGTCAGAGTCAGCCCTGATAATCAACACTTGTTTACTTCTTTTTTTTCAATGCCCTGTTACTTTTGCATTCTGTTCAATCAGGAATGAATAACAACTGCAAAAACTTAAAAACTAAAACCTCAACATTGCATGAATTGTTGAGATTTTTCTGAAAGCAAACCACCTGAAGGATGTGTACTACCACGTCACACCTCTAACTAAGCACTATGAATTAGGAATACACATTCAAAACACTTCTCTTAAAATGTATACGCCATGTTATAAGCAATGGATTTCGCCGATGCCTTAAATGTTTTCCTATTGCCTTTGCCCAAGTTTCAGTAATAGACACACTATATAGACATCTACCAGGTGCCAGGTAGGTTGCATTCATTAATTCTAAATCATTATATCAACAATATTAATTCAGCACCTACTGCTTGCTGAGATGTGTTAAGTATTGGACTACAATTACGAAACAGACTTGACTTCAGGGACGTTATAGTCCTGTAGAAGAGAAACAACTCTGCAAGATGGTTAATTTCATCTCCACTTTGCAGATGAGGAAAACAGGATACAGAGGGACTAAATCCAGCCGCTCCCATGCTCTTTCCACCAAGCAAAGCTGCTTCTCCCCACTCTGCCCTCCTAGTTTAACTTACTCATCTTTGCAGAAGGGTCTTTAATCAGTAGTTGTGGGAAAGAACTGAAAATATTTTTACTTTAGTGGGAACAAAAAAAAGGAATTCTGTTTAAAACTCACTGCTCTCAATCTTCTGATAATGTAAGAAACAACTGTTAAATCACAGTTATGTTTTGGATTGGGCACTGGCTTAAATAAGATAGGACGAGTCTAAACAAGGCGTAAAACACATTTCTTGTAGATGTCGAAAAACAGAAACTTAATTGCAATGTGAAGGGCTCATGTGCCTATGTTATTCCTAAGATATGCAGAAACTTGGCGTTTTTGTTACTGTTAGCTGGGTTTTCTCACCTCCGATTTCTTTTTCCTGATTGTATGTGGTCAAGACAAGGGTGGGAGAGAGATGGCTGGACAGCCATGGTGTTGCAGGGTGGGCAGAGGGGGGCATGGTTTGAGAAGTAGGCAAAGAAAAACCCTGTGGACTGTAGCTATATTAGGCCTCTCCTCAGTAGGCATTTTTGCTTTCTTTGGCTGTATCTCCAGAAGATTGTTGCAGTTAATTATCAAGTGACTGTTCCAAGCAAAAGATGACTGTTCTGCTAAAGCCTTTCATTTGTTTTGCTCTTTTCTTTCACCTCTCCCATCTAATTTAGCCAAACCCCTCAGAACCATAGCACACATGTTCAGCCAGAAGGCACATAGCTCTAGAACGAGAATAAAGGCACCAGAATCTCTGGCAGGCCTCTTCCCTATTTGTTCCCCAAATATGCTTCCGCAAAATGCACAACCTTGGACAGTTGCAGTCACTTTCCAACTGGCCTTCTTACCTACAGCAGCTTATCCAGTAACCCGTCTTTCAGTGCCCAGTGTTATCTCCCTAGAACACAGATCACGTCACTCCCTGCGTGAAGGCCTCTGCAGACGGGGCAAAGTTTACTGAAGAAAGCCCAAATGCTAAGGGTGACATGGAATGCCCTTCACAGCCTGGGCCTAATTCCCACCTACCTTTCAGCCTTATCACTTCCTTATCTTTCTACGCCAGAAGCACACAGAGACTCACTCTTTGTTCCCTGAACAGGTTTTTTTTTGTCTTTACGGTTTTCTATACCTTCGCTGCTGCTGCACACAATATCCTTTTCCTGTTTTCTCAATCCAAATAAAATGATCTCTTCCCCAGGAAAAACTTGACTGATCTTGCCGGTAGCCTTGGCCACTCCCAATGCTCTTTACTATAGCACTAGAATCACTGAACTTTTGCAAGTGCAGTTTCCAACACTGTTTCCCCAACTCCTTCCAAATCATCTTCGTTTTTCTGACTTTGGGTGTTGGGTAGAGCAGGGCATCACTAAAATGTCCACTAAAGAATAAATAAAAAGCAGTATTACGCCCCCATGTCCAGCCCAAATGTTTTGAGTGGAAAAAATTTTATATATGTACATGCACATACACATCTAAATATATAGATACACATATATTACACATATGATTTCACGTGGGCTTTAATTTTTCCATATTGAAAAAAGAAGTTGCTTAAAAGAAAAATAAGTTAAAAGAAACAAAAGCACACATTAAGAACCTCTCCCATCTAGATTTGGGCCCCCAAATTTGCTTTCTTTGGCTGTATCTCCAGAAGATTGTTGCAGTTAATTATCAAGTGACTGTTCCAAGCAAAAGATGACTGTTCTGCTAAAGCCTTTCATTTGTTTTGCTCTTTTCTTTCACCTCTCCCATCTAATTTAGCCAAACCCCTCAGAACCATAGCACACATGTTCAGCCAGAAGGCACATAGCTCTAGAACGAGAATAAAGGCACCAGAATCTCTGGCAGGCCTCTTCCCTATTTGTTCCCCAAATATGCTTCCGCAAAATGCACAACCTTGGACAGTTGCAGTCACTTTCCAACTGGCCTTCTTACCTACAGCAGCTTATCCAGTAACCCGTCTTTCAGTGCCCAGTGTTATCTCCCTAGAACACAGATCACGTCACTCCCTGCGTGAAGGCCTCTGCAGACGGGGCAAAGTTTACTGAAGAAAGCCCAAATGCTAAGGGTGACATGGAATGCCCTTCACAGCCTGGGCCTAATTCCCACCTACCTTTCAGCCTTATCACTTCCTTATCTTTCTACGCCAGAAGCACACAGAGACTCACTCTTTGTTCCCTGAACAGGTTTTTTTTTGTCTTTACGGTTTTCTATACCTTCGCTGCTGCTGCACACAATATCCTTTTCCTGTTTTCTCAATCCAAATAAAATGATCTCTTCCCCAGGAAAAACTTGACTGATCTTGCCGGTAGCCTTGGCCACTCCCAATGCTCTTTACTATAGCACTAGAATCACTGAACTTTTGCAAGTGCAGTTTCCAACACTGTTTCCCCAACTCCTTCCAAATCATCTTCGTTTTTCTGACTTTGGGTGTTGGGTAGAGCAGGGCATCACTAAAATGTCCACTAAAGAATAAATAAAAAGCAGTATTACGCCCCCATGTCCAGCCCAAATGTTTTGAGTGGAAAAGATTTTATATATGTACATGCACATACACATCTAAATATATAGATACACATATATTACACATATGATTTCACGTGGGCTTTAATTTTTCCATATTGAAAAAAGAAGTTGCTTAAAAGAAAAATAAGTTAAAAGAAACAAAAGCACACATTAAGAAATGATGCAATTATTCCATACCAGTTTATTGTAGGTATTGTGTTTCAAAAAATTTATAGCATAAATAACCTTTCCTGTCACAAAATAACTTAGTACAATTTATAATAAAACTTTGAGAATTTAACATCTCATCGAAATACAATAAAATATGGTTTTAAAATATGATTAACCCTTTCTGCATTTTTTAGCTTGAGGGCATGAAAACCAAAACTACCCAAACTACTGCTGCACATTGAAACTTTAACAAAGCATATTTGGTTTATTTAAATGTAACTCAACCATCCTGAATTAATACATAGTTTTGTTTTTCTTCCTTCGTGGTTCTTTGTAAGTTTTGTTCCTTTTGACTTGTATTTCTGTTTCCACACAGCTTCCTTCTTCATTTTCACCTCTTTCCATCTGCAAAGTCATCTATCTCCGGGCTCCCAGAACATGTAGTTGAACTCACTTCAGCCCCTTGACATCAGTTTCTGTAATCCTTGCATCAGAGTAGGGAGTAACTGCTTGAGTAACTACAAAGGTATTTCAAAACTCCAGTGCAATTTGGTTCAGTTATTTTCATTCAGATGCCATCACCGTTCAGGGAGATTAATGACTGGAACCCACTGATCCATGTAGCGACTTTCCCGGCAAAAACAAGTAAGTTGACTTAAGGCAGGATCCTTCCACTGTGATGAATGTGGATTCTGGGGACAAATTTAGAAAAAAATAATTATTAAAAAGAAATCAGCCTTCGCTACTCATTCCCACATTTCTGAAGGGAAGAGGCTTGAACATTCTATACTTTGGCTTTGTGACAGAGACTTATTTCTAGGGTTTCCTGCAAAATCGTTAAGGAATAATTCTTTACGAAGCTATACTCTGCAAAGTCTGAACACATGCAACTGACTGAGCCATAGATATGTTTTTATAGTATTTCAGTTTTTGTATGAGGATTCACAGGCTTGTCCTACCATCTGGTACCTTGGCAGAGCCCTGAGAAATATTTCCATGCTGGGCTACCAGGAGGTTAGAGCTGCAGAGCAGTTAACCAGAATTGCCACCTGTTATCGTCCAGAGAGAGTAGTATTTTTCAGGAGTAGCAAAATAATGAGGCTGCCACTTAGGGAGATCAGCCAAAAAGTTGTAAAATGTGAAAGACAAAACAATCACATTTACCTCTGTAAACACAAGTTATCAACCTTCGTGCTTTCAGGGCTTTTAGGGGGGCAAGGGAAACTCCAAAACGCAAGACTGCAAAGAAAAAATTTCCACTCTAACCCCTTAATGTATTTCTAGGGAATTAATAAGGTCCGTCTCCTACACCATTTCTATTTTTAGCTCTGACTGGCAGAGAATGAAGCTGACTCCTTAATGAGGGTGAGCCAGGAATTTATTTGGCTTTATCTAATCTGCCCTGCCAAAGGAATTAGTCACGGGAGGTAGTGCAGATGTAGGTAGGGAGTAGCTGGGCTGACAATGCTGACTCACAAGGATCTCTTCCGTTTCTGGCAGCCTCCAACGTGCTTAGACATGTTCCGTCTCAGAGAAAATCCCCATGATGAAACTAGCACATCTCGGCTGAAAGTCCAGCCACACACTTTAATGGGGCAAAGGCGCCCCGCTCTTGACCCTCGACCATTTCAGATCTGGAGTCAGGCGGCTCCCAGCCCTCGCGGACTTCCCGTCAGGACTCTAACCCCGATCTGCCCGCAAGTCCTCTTCGCCCTTACCGTCACCAGCACGCAGTGCAGGTCCGGGGGCTGCCCGGCTCCCTCGCTCGCCGCCGAGCCCGCGTCGGTCTCCAGGAGCAGGAGCTCGGCCAGCCGGCCAGGGTTGCTGACACGCAGGATGTCTATATCGTTCTCGCAGCAGAATGCCTGGATCAGGGTGAAGTGAATCTGCAGAGCCACGTCCCTGTCGTCGTCCTCGTCCGCCGCCAGTAGGCACAGCACCACGTTATCTGGGTCGCTGTGGGCAAGGACCGGGTTGGTGAGCCCAAAGGCAAGACTCGCCGCGTGGGCGCCCGGACCCCCTGCCCAGTGCCGGGTGCGGCGCCCGGGTCCGCTCACTCCCCCTAGGGCAAGCAGCCGCCGGGTAGATGAAAAGCGCCTGCTGGGTTTTACCGCCAGAGAGAGTTTAGAGCTGCAGAGCAGTTAACCAGAATTGCCACCTGTTATCGTCCAGAGAGAGTAGTATTTTTCAGGAGTAGCAAAATAATGAGGCTGCCACTTAGGGAGATCAGCCAAAAAGTTGTAAAATGTGAAAGACAAAACAATCACATTTACCTCTGTAAACACAAGTTATCAACCTTCGTGCTTTCAGGGCTTTTAGGGGGGCAAGGGAAACTCCAAAACGCAAGACTGCAAAGAAAAAATTTCCACTCTAACCCCTTAATGTATTTCTAGGGAATTAATAAGGTCCGTCTCCTACACCATTTCTATTTTTAGCTCTGACTGGCAGAGAATGAAGCTGACTCCTTAATGAGGGTGAGCCAGGAATTTATTTGGCTTTATCTAATCTGCCCTGCCAAAGGAATTAGTCACGGGAGGTAGTGCAGATGTAGGTAGGGAGTAGCTGGGCTGACAATGCTGACTCACAAGGATCTCTTCCGTTTCTGGCAGCCTCCAACGTGCTTAGACATGTTCCGTCTCAGAGAAAATCCCCATGATGAAACTAGCACATCTCGGCTGAAAGTCCAGCCACACACTTTAATGGGGCAAAGGCGCCCCGCTCTTGACCCTCGACCATTTCAGATCTGGAGTCAGGCGGCTCCCAGCCCTCGCGGACTTCCCGTCAGGACTCTAACCCCGATCTGCCCGCAAGTCCTCTTCGCCCTTACCGTCACCAGCACGCAGTGCAGGTCCGGGGGCTGCCCGGCTCCCTCGCTCGCCGCCGAGCCCGCGTCGGTCTCCAGGAGCAGGAGCTCGGCCAGCCGGCCAGGGTTGCTGACACGCAGGATGTCTATATCGTTCTCGCAGCAGAATGCCTGGATCAGGGTGAAGTGAATCTGCAGAGCCACGTCCCTGTCGTCGTCCTCGTCCGCCGCCAGTAGGCACAGCACCACGTTATCTGGGTCGCTGTGGGCAAGGACCGGGTTGGTGAGCCCAAAGGCAAGACTCGCCGCGTGGGCGCCCGGACCCCCTGCCCAGTGCCGGGTGCGGCGCCCGGGTCCGCTCACTCCCCCTAGGGCAAGCAGCCGCCGGGTAGATGAAAAGCGCCAGCAAGTATCGCTGCAGGGCAAGGGGCGCCCGGTGAAGGCGACCGCCTCCGGCTGGGACGGAAAGGGGAACCACGAGGGTCACGCGAGTGCTCCACTTACACGTTGAGCAGCTTGGCCGCCTCGTACACCCCGACGGTGATGGTGCGCTGACTCAGGGCTTTGCTGAGCACCTCCTCGAGGGCATCCCCCACCTTATCCATCCTACACGCGGGGAGAGCAAGGGGATCCCGTCACACGCTGCCCCTCCGGGCCGTCTCCGCCTCCTGGCCCTGCACCGCGACCCTCCCTATCGAGTGCACGCGCCACAGCCCACCTCGGTCTTCAGCAAACCCAAGACTCCCTGGGATGTCACCTCTTCCCCCTTAAACCTCTCTTACGCCCAGAGGCCGGGTGTCCTGTGAGAAGCCCGGAGAGCGATACCCGCCACCCTTTCCCGAGTACACTGTCAGTCCCTGCCGCTGGGCGCAGCCACAGGCTGCCGGCCGCAAAAGCCGCACGGGCAGGGACGGTCACTTCTGCCTTTTGCAAAGGCTTGAAGGGATCGATCGGTATAGGAGGCACGCTCTTTCAGTCCACGAGCGCTTCTGAAATGTTCCGAAGAAAGGCGGGATAGGAGGTACCCACTGTAAACTTTTAACCGGTCGCTCTCCAATAACCTTGCACAGCCCAGCAGAGCTGGGGTGCGCGCAGAGGGCAAGCAGAGTTCATGCAGAGGCTTTGGCCGACTTACCTTTCGGTCTTTTGCTCTCCAGCCGAGAATTCCTCCAAAGTCATATTGCAACTGCAGGTCGCCCACAGAGAGAGCGCGGCGTGCGGGCTGTTCCTGCCACCGCGAGCGCGCGGGCGCCTGCTTTCTACACTCCCTTGCAGGCTCCTCCAGCGCCCGCCGCCGCCGCCGCCGCTGCTGAGCTGTCCACCCCTCCCTACCCACTCGCTCACTCGCTCGCTCGCCCGCCAGGGGCCCCCAGCTTCGCCACGGGCCGGGACACCGACACCGCAGCTGCCTCACAGCCACTGAAGGACAAAGGCCCCGCTCGCCGGAGATATCCTGCCAACCCCCAGCCAACCACCATCCGCCTCATTTGCATGCGCGCAGCCATTGGGCTATGCAAATCAGCCTGCTCAGACAATTTTGACCTCAGCTCCTGGAACTAGGCTGAGAGGAGCGGAAGAGGGCGGGGCCACGAGGAAGGCGGGCCAAAGGGGCGGGGGCGGGCGAGGAAGGGGGAGGGCGGGGTCAGGAGCTACTCTCACTCGGCAGGCGGGGCGGGTAGCAGAGGAGGTCTTTGGGGGCTGGGGGGCGGGGAGAAGAGGGTGTCTTCAACTTGGGCTGGAGCTGGCTGCCAAGTGTTTTTTCTTTTTGGTGCACTTTTTAAAAATTATTGTTTCAAGTCTTTTGTTTTGGGGGGATGCTATTAAAATCTATTTTCAGGGTTAATGCACCCAAGTCTAGTCATTATTAGTACGCAGGTTATATAAAAAGAGTGTCTCCAGACCTCTGGGGCAAAGTTTAGCTCAGAAGTGTTGTTTATGTAAGTCTAAGCAAAGCTGCTTATTAGTAGTAGTAGTATTTCGGTGCCCTGATGGCTGGTTTGATTTATTTTGGGAAGGCTGCAAGGGTTGGAAGCTTAAAAGAGAAAAATCAACACATTTGTGTTTGGTGATGGCAGGGAACCAAGTTGGAATCTTTTCCACAGAAAGCAGAAAGGCTTCCCACCTGCCCAGGGTAACTGGAAAACCGCGTTCAGGAGGAGCTGGTTACCACATGTGTCTATCCAGCCTCACAGCCCCAGTTCACCTTTCTCAGGCAGCCTTTCCCAAAGGAGGATCCTTCTGCAGAGCACCAACTCAGAGACAAATGTCTGACACCCACACAAGCCACACATCGACACTCAAAATGCTCTTAATATGCCCTCAGCTTCTTTTCATAAGCAAGTATGTCACTACCTTCCTCAGGGGGCCTATGATCTCACTGTGAATTATTGATGTTAGTTGCTGAATCATGAAGCTGCAGCTATAGGTCTTTTTAGTCATAGGCTAAAATTTCACCTTTGAGATAATGGCAACCTGTGGGTGGAAAGAAAGTAGTAGTTACACGTTTCTGGAAAACAAACTTGAATGTACAGACTTTGAATAGGTTGAAAGTTCTTTTCTTTGTTTCGTGAGTGTATGTAATAAATGCAAAAATATTTACTGAAGTTACCAAAAGGGGTCAAAAAAAAAAAAAAAAAGGCTCTATGCTTGCTTTCAAAACAGTGCTTGCATTTTTAAGGTCACTGTACAGACAAAGGTCACAAAACTAATTTTCTGCTAAGCTACAAGGGAGTTTTTACACCTGTATGTTTGTATCATTCTAGACAAAATATTCTTCAGTTCTCTTGATTTTCATTTAGAGGAAAAGAAAAGTGATAGGTCGGCTTTCTGGCTCATTTATTTGAGCTGCCATTTTGCAGCTCTAACTGCGTTGTCAGCAAGGTACAAGGACTGAGTAAAGGAATAGTGCTGGTCAGTGCATAATTTACCCAGAAATGTAAAGTATGTTTGATACCTTAAATTTTAACCTGTAGTGGCTTTGTTAAAGAATTCATTTAAGTTGGAATTTAGGTAGGTGCTGAAGCCTTTTCAGTTTTGCAAACAAAACCTGAATTATGCAACCTGGCTTGAGTCATCATTCGGAGACAGCTGAACTCTGTTCTGTGGAACTCCACGGTTCTACCCACTAGGTATTTCTTAGAGGTTCCTCGGAAAAAGTGTGATCACTGCAAGCTGACAACAAATGAGAGAATCGACTGAGTTTCTTGACAGCAGGGAGTGTGATTTTATCAACTTGGTGTTCTTGGCACCCACCACCATGTCTGCATTTAGTAAACGCATGGTCACTGTTCAGTGAGTTAAACAGAATCTGAGAGTTGGACAGTAAGATTTCAGAATCCTGCAGTCCTTTGCAACGCATGAATTCTAAGATATCCCACATTTAACTTTAGTTCAGAAAAACTTCTCTTGTGCTCCTACAGTATACCAAGAACTGTACAGGTCCTCGTCCTCTGCCTTTAAAATGCTTATCATCTAATTGGTATGCTTATGTTTGAACAGGATTTGGGGACAAAATAGTAAGCACTGTCATCAGCCAGCTATGCTGAAAGTCCCATGACTTTAGTCATCTGAACGGAAACTCTAGGACAGTAGAACCCACGTATTGTTATTCCAATTCAAATGAACCACAACCCTAGTAATGCCCCACCTGGGTCAACTGTAAGCAGTAAAATGCAGTATAAAAGGATTACTTCTTAACATAGGCCTAGTCTCTCACTCAACAAGTACACTGCCTTCTATATTTGATCTCCAGGGAAAGTAGTTTGTTCAAGTGCTGTGGGGTTTTTCTCTGTGAGATATAAGCTTAGCCTTCCAGTATTCAAAAATACCCATTGTCATACTTTCTGACTCAGATACGTTACACCATTCTGCCTCATTGCTGAGTCTACCCAGACTGTTTCATCACTGATTATTTTCAAAGCTGGTGTTTCCCACTGGAAGAAGAAGCTGCATTTGGCTAGAGCTAGGTTGCAGTTATCTATGAGGATGAATGTAGATGATACATTTTATAAGTTGCTCATTAGTCTCTGGGGAGGATGGTATCCAATGATAGATCAGAAGAATAGCCCTAGATAGTTTTATGTGCATATATATACTTTTTGATGCATTTTTAAAATGATTTGTATTAAAATATAATTTGAATATATAAAATCACTTTTAGTACTGTCCAGGGAAACTCCAAATACTTCAACTGTACAGACTGGAATGACCTTCTAATAATATTTATTATGATGCTAAATGGTTATATTTGGACATTAGACAGAAAAAAAAAATTTACTCAGGAATTATTAAATAATTTTAGCACTGCTACCTGCTTTGCATCTTAAAATTCTTTTTTTGATATTTTCTTCTTTATTATCATACATATATTCTTACTACTGTTTCTGTAGTATGGAATGATACATTTTCTTTCTTTCAAAAATTCACCAATCCTTTAACATCTGAAAGAAATATGATGCTTATTATTTTAGTATTAGACATATCGTTGTTCACACCGAAGGAGATCAATTAGTCTGCTGCAGATGTATCAACTATTAATACTTACTTAGGACTGTATTATATTTTATTGTTAAAACTCCTGAGGTTCCTGGGGTATTTTCTGTGTAAGTCTGAGGATTTGGGGACAGAAATAGTAAGCACTGTCATCAGCCAGCTATGCTGAAAGTCCCATGACTTTAGTCATCTGAACGGAAACTCTAGGACAGTAGAACCCACGTATTGTTATTCCAATTCAAATGAACCACAACCCTAGTAATGCCCCACCTGGGTCAACTGTAAGCAGTAAAATGCAGTATAAAAGGATTACTTCTTAACATAGGCCTAGTCTCTCACTCAACAAGTACACTGCCTTCTATATTTGATCTCCAGGGAAAGTAGTTTGTTCAAGTGCTGTGGGGTTTTTCTCTGTGAGATATAAGCTTAGCCTTCCAGTATTCAAAAATACCCATTGTCATACTTTCTGACTCAGATACGTTACACCATTCTGCCTCATTGCTGAGTCTACCCAGACTGTTTCATCACTGATTATTTTCAAAGCTGGTGTTTCCCACTGGAAGAAGAAGCTGCATTTGGCTAGAGCTAGGTTGCAGTTATCTATGAGGATGAATGTAGATGATACATTTTATAAGTTGCTCATTAGTCTCTGGGGAGGATGGTATCCAATGATAGATCAGAAGAATAGCCCTAGATAGTTTTATGTGCATATATATACTTTTTGATGCATTTTTAAAATGATTTGTATTAAAATATAATTTGAATATATAAAATCACTTTTAGTACTGTCCAGGGAAACTCCAAATACTTCAACTGTACAGACTGGAATGACCTTCTAATAATATTTATTATGATGCTAAATGGTTATATTTGGACATTAGACAGAAAAAAAAAATTTACTCAGGAATTATTAAATAATTTTAGCACTGCTACCTGCTTTGCATCTTAAAATTCTTTTTTTGATATTTTCTTCTTTATTATCATACATATATTCTTACTACTGTTTCTGTAGTATGGAATGATACATTTTCTTTCTTTCAAAAATTCACCAATCCTTTAACATCTGAAAGAAATATGATGCTTATTATTTTAGTATTAGACATATCGTTGTTCACACCGAAGGAGATCAATTAGTCTGCTGCAGATGTATCAACTATTAATACTTACTTAGGACTGTATTATATTTTATTGTTAAAACTCCTGAGGTTCCTGGGGTATTTTCTGTGTAAGTCTGGTGAAGTTAGTTTCTAAAGGCAGGCCCTAAATTTCCCTCAATGTTTTTCTCAGAGAAGACCATTAAGACAATTTACATCCTAAAAATGTATCATTTCTTAAGCTCAATATTTCCATTTGAACTTACACATTTAGTTTCTTAGACCATCTAGTAGGCAAATTCTGAGATGGCTTCAGTGCTCTTTAAACCCAGGTGTTAAGCTCTGTATAATCCTCTCCCTTTGCGTGTGGGCAGAATCCATTCCTTGTTTCTAACCAATAGAATATGGCAGTGGTGTTGGGCTCTCACACCCATGATTGTGTTACATTCTATGGCAAAGGTGAAAGTACTTTGCAGGTGTAATTAAGGTGCCTATTCTGTTGACTTTGAGTTAATCAAAAGGAAGTTTGACTGTAAATTGGAACAGCCACTGTGGAGAACAGTAAAAGCTAAAAATAGAGCTACCATATCATCCAACAATCCCACTGCTGGGCATCTCTCTGGAGAAAAACTTGGTTCAAAAGTGTACATGCACTCCAATGTTCATTGCAGCAATATTTACAGTAGCAAAGACATGGAGGTAACCTAAAAGTTCATCAACAGATAAATGGATAAAGAAAATGATACAATGAAATATTACTCAGTCATAAAAAAAATTAAACAATGCCATTTGCAACAACATGAATGGACCTGGAGATTATCATACCAAGTGAAGCACGTCCGAGAAAGACAAATATCATATGATATCACTTATATGCAGAATATAAAAAATGACATAAATGGACTTATCTACAAAACAGAAACAGACTTACAGACTTCGAACATGAACTTACGGTTACCAGGGGTAAGGTTAGGGGGAGGGATAGACTAGGAGTTTGGGGCTGATATGTACATACTGCTATATTTAAAACAGATAACCAGCAAGGGCCTACTGTATACAAAGGGAAGTTTGTTCAGTATTATGTAATAACCTAAATGGGAAAAGAATTCGTATGCTATCGTTGTTCACGAAGGAGATCAATTAGTCTGCTGCAGATGTATCAACTATTAATACTTACTTAGGACTGTATTATATTTTATTGTTAAAACTCCTGAGGTTCCTGGGGTATTTTCTGTGTAAGTCTGGTGAAGTTAGTTTCTAAAGGCAGGCCCTAAATTTCCCTCAATGTTTTTCTCAGAGAAGACCATTAAGACAATTTACATCCTAAAAATGTATCATTTCTTAAGCTCAATATTTCCATTTGAACTTACACATTTAGTTTCTTAGACCATCTAGTAGGCAAATTCTGAGATGGCTTCAGTGCTCTTTAAACCCAGGTGTTAAGCTCTGTATAATCCTCTCCCTTTGCGTGTGGGCAGAATCCATTCCTTGTTTCTAACCAATAGAATATGGCAGTGGTGTTGGGCTCTCACACCCATGATTGTGTTACATTCTATGGCAAAGGTGAAAGTACTTTGCAGGTGTAATTAAGGTGCCTATTCTGTTGACTTTGAGTTAATCAAAAGGAAGTTTGACTGTAAATTGGAACAGCCACTGTGGAGAACAGTAAAAAGCTAAAAATAGAGCTACCATATCATCCAACAATCCCACTGCTGGGCATCTCTCTGGAGAAAAACTTGGTTCAAAAGTGTACATGCACTCCAATGTTCATTGCAGCAATATTTACAGTAGCAAAGACATGGAGGTAACCTAAAAGTTCATCAACAGATAAATGGATAAAGAAAATGATACAATGAAATATTACTCAGTCATAAAAAAAATTAAACAATGCCATTTGCAACAACATGAATGGACCTGGAGATTATCATACCAAGTGAAGCACGTCCGAGAAAGACAAATATCATATGATATCACTTATATGCAGAATATAAAAAATGACATAAATGGACTTATCTACAAAACAGAAACAGACTTACAGACTTCGAACATGAACTTACGGTTACCAGGGGTAAGGTTAGGGGGAGGGATAGACTAGGAGTTTGGGGCTGATATGTACATACTGCTATATTTAAAACAGATAACCAGCAAGGGCCTACTGTATACAAAGGGAAGTTTGTTCAGTATTATGTAATAACCTAAATGGGAAAAGAATTCGAAAAAAGAAGAGAAAAATAAATAAAAAGGGAGATGATGCTAGGTGGGCCTGACCTAATCATGTGAGTGCTTTAGAAGAGGGCTCAGCCTTCTCTGAAGAGGGACTGGAAGCATCAGACTTTCTTTCGTCATTGCTGGTTTTGAAGGGGCAAAATACCATGAAGTTGCAAGAAAATGGGTTTTACCAAAAACCTGAGGGAGCTTGGCAGTAGACCCTCCTCTACTCAAGCCTTCACATGAGAATGTAGCCTGGGCAACACTGATTTTAGCCTTGTGAGATGCTGCGAAGAGAGCCCAGCTAAACCAGACCCAGGCATCTGACCTGCAGAAACTGTGTGTTAATACGTAAGTATTGTTTTAAACCACTAAGTCACCTGTTATTTGTAATCCGTTATGTAGAATCAATCCTTGATGCTGTCTTGTTGTGGGTTTGATAAATTCTTACCCTATGGAAATTTTCTTCAGCTATTACTATTCACGGCACTAGAGGCATGGTGTTGCTTTGAACTTTAGGCTGACCGCCTTGTGCTGCCATCAGCTGTTCACATTTCACAAACCATGCAGAGGCCAGCCAGTTGAGGTCTCAGATGAAGAGACTAGCTAGGACACTTCAGGGACCCCCTTGCTCCATTTCCCCACCTCCCAGCTGAGTTAAGTGTGCCATTAGGTTTCTATCATTGTAGGGATGTTCTCTCTGTGAATGTCTCTGCTAGGTGGGCTGATCAAAAGTGAAGAAGATACGTGTTCTGCGTTGGTAATTGGCCATTGGTGATTTTTCAGGTACTTTGACCAGGCTTCTGAATTTTCTGGCTCTGAAATACAAGAAGTGATTCTTTTCAACCATGTTCTTCATTGAATAGCTTTCTTCTTGCTAACTCTAAACAGCTTAGTTCTTCTCTATCTACACTCACTCTCTTGGTGACCTCATCCAGTCTCATGGCCTTACATACTTATATGCTGATGACTCCCAAATACCCTTCCAATCTGGTCAGTCATCTCTTCTGAACCTCAGGCTTACTCGTCATCTCTGTATCAATATACAATAAACACATCAAACTTACAAATGACAAAAATTGGCCTTCTGATACTTCTTCTACAGGTTAATGGAAACTCCATTCTTCCCATCGCCCAGCCCTCACATCATGGTGTCATCCTTGACTTCTTTTCTCACAACCCACAACCCATCCATCAGCAAACCCTATCAGCTTACTTTAAAATGTAAAATAACTCAGTCATTTCTCAGGGCTGCCACCATCACCACCATCATCTCCCACCCAAATAGCTGCAACAACTGGTTTTTCTCTCTGCTTTTGTCCTTCCTCTATTTGCTTCTTGCAGCCAAAGTATTCTGTATACTATAGAGTACCACAGTACTGCATATACTATAGGACACTCCGCCAGGCTCCTCTGTCCGTGGGATCCTCCAGGCAAGGATACTGGAGTGGACAGTTATTCCCTTCTCCAGGGAATCTTTCCAACCCAGGGACTGAGCCTGCATCTCCTGCACTGCAGGCAGATTCTTTACCATCTGAGCCACCAGGAAGCTCATACCATAGAATAGTATAGTACTATATAAACTATAGAATACTATATATATGATTTCTATAAAAAGTAAGTCAAATCACAGTCACTTCTCTGACCCAAACTTCCTAATGTGGTGATAACTGCACAACTGCTATTGTTCACTGTGTCCCAGTCTTTGCAACCCCATGGGCTGCAGCACACCAGGCTTCCCTGTCTTTCAGTATGTACCAGAGTTTGCTCAGAGTCATTTCCATTGAGTCAGTGATGCCATCCAACCATCTCACCCTCTTTCACCCCCTTCTTCTTTTGCCTTCAATCTTTCCCAGCATCAGTGTCTTTTCCAATGAGTCGGCTGGTCACATCAGGTGGCCAAAGTATTAGAGCTTCAGCTTCAGCATCAATCCTTCCAATGACTTCCCTGGTGGTTCAGTGGTTAAGATTCCATGCTTTCCATGTAGGGGATGTGGGTTCAATTCCTGGTCAGGGAACAAAGATCTCCCATGCCATGCAGTGTACAACTATATTAATATGCTATAGTCACTAAGTAACACACGTAGGGTGAATTTTTAAACCCCAAATCTCTGTATCAATATACAATAAACACATCAAACTTACAAATGACAAAAATTGGCCTTCTGATACTTCTTCTACAGGTTAATGGAAACTCCATTCTTCCCATCGCCCAGCCCTCACATCATGGTGTCATCCTTGACTTCTTTTCTCACAACCCACAACCCATCCATCAGCAAACCCTATCAGCTTACTTTAAAATGTAAAATAACTCAGTCATTTCTCAGGGCTGCCACCATCACCACCATCATCTCCCACCCAAATAGCTGCAACAACTGGTTTTTCTCTCTGCTTTTGTCCTTCCTCTATTTGCTTCTTGCAGCCAAAGTATTCTGTATACTATAGAGTACCACAGTACTGCATATACTATAGGACACTCCGCCAGGCTCCTCTGTCCGTGGGATCCTCCAGGCAAGGATACTGGAGTGGACAGTTATTCCCTTCTCCAGGGAATCTTTCCAACCCAGGGACTGAGCCTGCATCTCCTGCACTGCAGGCAGATTCTTTACCATCTGAGCCACCAGGAAGCTCATACCATAGAATAGTATAGTACTATATAAACTATAGAATACTATATATATGATTTCTATAAAAAGTAAGTCAAATCACAGTCACTTCTCTGACCCAAACTTCCTAATGTGGTGATAACTGCACAACTGCTATTGTTCACTGTGTCCCAGTCTTTGCAACCCCATGGGCTGCAGCACACCAGGCTTCCCTGTCTTTCAGTATGTACCAGAGTTTGCTCAGAGTCATTTCCATTGAGTCAGTGATGCCATCCAACCATCTCACCCTCTTTCACCCCCTTCTTCTTTTGCCTTCAATCTTTCCCAGCATCAGTGTCTTTTCCAATGAGTCGGCTGGTCACATCAGGTGGCCAAAGTATTAGAGCTTCAGCTTCAGCATCAATCCTTCCAATGACTTCCCTGGTGGTTCAGTGGTTAAGATTCCATGCTTTCCATGTAGGGGATGTGGGTTCAATTCCTGGTCAGGGAACAAAGATCTCCCATGCCATGCAGTGTACAACTATATTAATATGCTATAGTCACTAAGTAACACACGTAGGGTGAATTGTAGATAATGTGGGTTACACCTCAATAAACTTGTTATTTAAAAAGTACTGAATCCCTCCTCCAGTCTCATCTTCTCCTACTCTCCATCATGCACATTCCTTCCATGCCACACTGACCTTCCTTTTGCCTCAGGGCCTCTTTACTGGTTGGAATTGCTAGTTGTTCAGTCATGTCCGGCCCTTTGGGACCCCATGGATTATAGCCCACCAGGCTTCTCTGTCCATGGAATTCTCCAGGGAAGAATATGGAATGGGTTGCCATTCCTTACTTCAGGGGATCTTTCCTGACACAGTGATTGAACCCGCATCTCCCACATTGCAGGCAGATTCTTAATCATCTGAGGCACCAGGGAAGACTTGTGCTGACCGAAAGCCAGGAATATTTTCTCCTGATCACCACATTGCTCACTCCCGTCAAGTTCCCTTATCAGTGAGGCCTACCTTGCCCACTCCTGGCATTACTGATCCCCTAGACCCTATTCTTTCTCATTTTAAAAGCTTACTAACATACTAATATAATATTATCTGGCTCCTCTCTCCTACCCACTCCACTCCCCAAGTAAAAGTTCAATGGAGTAGGATTTGTTGTGTTCACTTGCTGATCCCTAAGCAGTTAGGAAGGTGTCTTCCACAGGGTAGGCCCTCAATAAATATTCATTGAACCAGATATTGTTGAATGAATAAGTTGTACAGATTAAAGATGCAATTAATGAACCAGAACATAAAGCTACACATCTTCTGCATATATCAGAAATGATCTCTTCTTATATATCAGAAACCATTTTTGACTAAATCCTAGTTTTGTTGATTGTACTTTTTTAATTATAGAGGGTTATACACCCTTATCTACATTTTTATATTCTTCTTTGTATGTCCTTCCCACCCCAACAACTGTTTATATATTTTTTCTGGAGCTATAATCTGGACCATTCTGTACCTAAGGATTTGTGACCTCTACCAGTCTATATTGTATACACGTATAAAAGCCAATAGATTAAAAGGTGCTTAATTACCAAGTTTTAAGGCTTGTTCTTTTAGTGTAGCATAAAAGATTATAATGATGAGGAAAACAACCTTGAAGGATTTTTATGAAGGTGTGTTTTGAAGTAGGAGATTTAAAATAGCAGAGATGGGCTATTTCATTATAGAAGCAACATACAAGAAACTCAAATGGAGATAAAATCGAAAACATTGAGTAATATTTAGGAGACAGCAAACAAAACAAATAGGGCACAAAGGAAAATAAAAACATTCTTTACTATGATTTGAACTCGTACCTTTTTCTCCAGCTTTAGTGCCTGTAAGCATTTCATCTCTATTCACTGGAAATTTCTGCCAGAAGAGCTTATACTCTGAAATTGCTTGTAAGGCCTACTCTGTGAATACTACACATTCTTATATTTTGCTTTGGTTCTCCTTTGGCAATGAAATGTCAGTCGCTAGGTCTGGAAGATATTAAATATTAAAAAGGATAATTTACTATTAAACCCTATAAGGCTGTGATCTTTTGAAGAGGGTCTGGGACACAGACTTTTGAAACACCCGTCACTAAAGGCTGATCTGGAGGTTGTCTGACAGTATTCTTTCTGACTACTGTTTGACTTTATATTGTAAAGGTTCAAAGTAGCCTCGTTTTTAGTAACTAAAGAATTCAGTAAGCAGCCTGTTATCTGACTGCCCATTATGAACACTTTACTCCTGAGCTTCACAGACCATATCAGTTTGTGGCAAAGTGATGGATTGTGTTTAACATTGTGTTGTTGACCTATAAGAACTTTTGCCATATGGTGTAGCTCATCCCCTTTAAGACAGAGGAGGGGGAGGCCCTATTAGTATCACTGGCCACTAAGCAGAAACGTGTCAGGGATTTTGCTTTCTCAGCTGGAGCATCACCTTTGCTCAGCAAGCCATCCTCCCTATTTTAGGAAAGCATCACCATCAAACATAAGAAGTCCTTTCTCTAGATTCACTTGATTGTTTATGTTCTATGTCTGTATCTCAGGGATGTTTTGAAGTGATGCTATAAAATTAAGATCTATGGGGCTGCCTTGACTGCATAGCCAGCATGATAAATCTAATTTGATGTCCTTCTAAGAATGTGGATTGAATGATAAGTGATCTTAGGCAGGATGTTTGCCCTCTTCATACCTCAGTTTCCTCATTTATTAAGTTTATTTATTTATTTTTTTCTTGGAAGAGAGCTCCCTTTCCCCCAAAGAAGTATAAGTATAATCCCACACACAGATAAATAAAACCAGAAGTGTTCTGGCTGACTTGGTCAGATTGGGGTAGGGCTGAGAACAGAAGTGTGCTGACTTAGGCCTCCTTTTACCAAGACCCCCACCCCAACTCAATTCTTTGTTGGTCATGGTTGGGAACGGAAACGTTTCTTCTGTAACACCTTTCCAACTTTGACATTTTTTGCTTAATAATTTTGTGAGTCTAATAATTATTCTATAATTTTCAACAACCACCAAAAAACATTTAATCTTATTTTTACCAAGAAAAAATTATTTTTCTGGGGACTTGCCTGGTGCTCCAATGGTTGAGAATCTGCCTTCCAGTGCAGAGGACTCAGGTTCAAATATTGGCCCAGGAACTAAGATCCCACATGCTTGGGGGCAACTAAACCTATGTGCCACAAGTAGAGAGGCCTGCAGGCCACAGCTACTGAGCCTGCACACTCTAGAGCCAATGCTCTGCAATAAGAAAGTCCACACCCCAACTAGAGAAAGTCTGCATGCAGCAAGAGCCTGTGCTCTGCAACCAAGACAAAATAAATAAAAATAAAAATACTTATATAATAAAAACATAAACTATAAAAAAGTGATTTTTCTGCCCTTAAACAGTTAATCACCAGATTATCTGCCTAAAGAATTAGGAACACATTCATATCCCTCTCCTGTGGTACCAAGTTTTAAAAATCTCAATCCATTTCAATAGGTAGTCGAGATTATGTTACAGCTTGCCTTGTTAATCTTAATATAGTGCCTGGTTACCAAATGCTATGGAGTATGATTTGGCACTGTCTTAATAAACAGGTCGCACCTGGGAGCTAGTGGGAACTCTCCCGTCTGAGAAGGAACAGCTACAGCAGATGGTAAAATGACTGAAAACCAGGTGGGGTCATTGTTTAAGGACCATCTGAATTAAGTTTGGTTAATTTGGCGTGTCTCTCATTATCCCTAGCAACTGGACCCTCTACTCCATTTTATAAGTTTGGGCTTATATCTTTTACATAAACTATCAAAACAGGTCCATCTGTGATCCTGAAGCTATATTCGCCTTAAATCCAACCACAATGTAGACCCTAAAGTCTTTGGGTCTAGCTGTGAGAAGCTCTTAAACACAGGCCTTTAGCAGTACCCTGCAATTAACTTTTTCTCAAGTGCCTTCTTGTCATCCATGACATGGATAAATGTCCCTTTACACGTTTCTAAGTTTTTATTGAGGAGAAGAACTTCCTCTTAACTTAAAACACTTCTGAGCAGAAATTTCCAAGAAGCTGAGATGAGCAGATTTCAACCCATGTGCATCCCTTTAGAATTTCTCCTTAAATCTCTGTGTAACAGCAAGTTGGCTCTCAGGGATGTCTGAGAAGACTTCTAGCTAGGCTTGTGATTTATTGATAAAAACAGCTGATTTGTCACATGCTTATATTATGCTTGGCACTTTTAATTTATATGATATCATACTGCTCTCACGACCATCTTTGGGTTAAGTACTGTAATCTTCATGTTATTGGAAGAAGCTGTGGTCTATTGGAGAGCTACTTTCTATCTCAAAGGACCCTTAGCTAAGGGGCAGAGACAGGATGCAAGGGCACATCTGAAAGACCCCAGATTTCACCTCTTTAGCAGCAGATCCTCCTCCTCTAGACCAGCTGTAGTTCACACAGCATCAGGGCATAGTGTTCAGAATGCAGGCTCTTGAGTCAGACTGGGGTAAATCACCTAAGCCATTCTGTCTCTTTCCCGGGTAGTAGTTCCTGTCTCATATGTTGATGTTGATGATTGAGTAAGTCCATCACTTACAGTGCATGGTACCTAGGATGCCATAAGTATTAACTGTTTGGCACCCATTTTTCCAAGTCCTCTATCTAAGTAAAATGTTGTATTTTCTTTTTCTCTGACATTTGGGGCATCCTTGCTGATGGTAAAAGTACTGGGCTGCCCTGTTTTCAACTAAGGCTGTGAACAATTCCCCTGAAGGAGAATGGATACATGTATATGCACGGACAAGCCCCTTCACTGGTCACCTGAAACAATCATAAAACTGTTAATTCGCTATACACCAATTTTAAAAATTCCCTTGAATTGGAATATAGCTGTAGAGGAATCCAATATACATACTCCTGACTACAGAGGGAGCAAACTTTTCCCATTCGTGCATTTCAGATCTTTATGTGGCTTTGACAGTCCAAAGGATGTACTTCTCCGTGCTAAGAAACAGAGCTTGATGGTATTCAAACCCTCCTAATGTGTGTGTGGAGAGGAGGGCTATGTTTTAATACAGAACAGTAAGTTTCTTAAACTGTAGAATACTCGATGTTTTCTTTTATCCTCTGAGAGCTTCCTGTCTTTGTGAAACTCCTTTCAAATCAGCCACTGCAGCCTCAACATCTGGGTCCTCCCTGCTGCAGGGAACATAAATTAACCAGTAGTAGCATCCTCTAAACTTGATGCGCAGGAGCTTGGGGAGCACACAGAGGCAGGCCAGGGTGCTCTCAGTATCTAGCAGCTGGTCCTGGTGGAGTGCCTCAGAACTGGTTTTAACTGACGTCAGATAGCGCTGATGTGCACCAGATTGGCTTGTAGTACCAGTAAAGCTGATCCCTCGCACTTCCCCTCCTGCCCCTGTGTTTGCCAGAACGCTGGAGACCATTATGAACTCACAGTTGTCATTTGATCTCCATCTGGCTGCTGTCACTAGGGCTGCCTTTTATCGCTTGCCAAAAGTGTAAAGCTCAAGACATTTCTCTTTCTCACAGATCTCTGCTTCTAGTCCTTACTATTCTAATTTTCTGGGTAGTTCCAAATAATTCTCCTTCTGTCTGGGTACTATGTACCACCATCGGAAAACTAACAAAGGACACACCAGACTATTTACCCAGACATCTTCTTAGTGAACTAGATTTAGCAACAGATTTTAGGAAGTGTTAGAGGTGGGCTGTGGCTTTGTTGACTTCAAATATTATGTCTTAAGTTTGATGTGGTTTGAATTTCTGATATAAATATGAGATTTGCGTGTATGATCTCATGCTGTGGACAGTTTTATGAGGTTGTAGATCACAATAGTCTAGCCATACAATTATATGGGTCCCTGTATTGGATTAGAATCTATACAAATTAAACAATAAATATAAGAGTAATGTTGTAAACTTGATTTTATAACAGCTTAATAATCTGAGGAGGATAGAAGAATGGATTCTGAGGTGATGTTTAATGTACGTAGTCACTAGACTGTTTTTAGTTAAAGCTGATCTTAAATTTGGAACCAGCTTAAAGATTTACTGTTAGTGATTGTCTAACACTTAAGATTTAGCAATCTTAGCACACAGCCTGAAGAGCATTCTTGGTCAATAAATCTCTTTAGGGATGGCATTTCACATTCAGTAAGTGTTGTTGGTGGTGATGATGATGGAATATTATAGGGTTTAAAAGTTTTGGAAAGAAATTTAAGATCCAGATTTTTACTTAGTTTAGCAAATTAATACCATAAAAAGTAGTTACAAAGAACTTCTTATGAATGTTCTAAGCGTACCATTTTAAAAAAAACAAATAAGGAGGCACTACGTTCTGTATGAACTATATTGTGTTCTAATGTGCAAAAAATGAAATTTGGAAGGATTTACATCACAGTGGAAACAGTGATCCTCTTTGAGTGATGGGATACAGATTATTATGATTTTCTTCTTTCTGCTTAGTTTTAGTTGATAATATTTCATATAATGAGCATAAAACTATTATTAATTGAGGTAAAATTTTACTTTCAGTGAAAGACACACACAGATCATACCATTTGATAAGTTTTGGCAAACATACACACCAACCAAGATATAAAGTCTGATCAAGATATAGCCCCAATAATGATATTATCCCAATGAAGATACATAACAATTCCATTGCTCCAGAAAGTTGCATTCTAACCCCCTTCCAGTCAATATTTACATCCCATAGAAACCACTGTTCTGATTTCTATCATCATAGATGTGCGTGTCACTTTTTAATTAAAAAAAACCCAAAAAACAGTAGGGGGCTGCCCTGATGGTCCAGTGGGTAGATAGTCTGCCTTGCAGTGCAAGGGGCACCGGTTGAATCCCTGGTCCAGGAAGATCCCACGTGGCACGGAACAGCTGAACCCGTATGTCCAATTATGAGCCAGTGCTCTGGAGCGCATGCGCCCAGAGCCAGTGCTCTGCAATGAGAGAGGCCACTGCAGTGCGAGGCCCACACAGGTCAAAGAATAAAGATGGATGAAAGTAAATAAATAAAAAACCAGTAAGAGAGGCCAAAATTAAAAAAAAAAAAAAAAAACCCAGTTATGGATACTTTTGTTTACAAGAAACTTCTGTGTAAACTGAGATGCAACCAAACAAAAACAAAGTTGAAATGATCTCCTGTCTTCAAGTATCTTACCTTGTCAGTGAGGAAATGAGAAAAATGATGGAGGAAGAGCTTAGGAGAGAGCGTTTAAGAACTAAATCATATGGTTCAAGAAAAATCAAGAAGAGGAAGATTATCATGTAAAATTTTACAAGATCTTAGATCCATATTCCATTCCACTAGGAAAGGGAGAAAGTGCAGGATTACAAGCTCTAAGAGGTCAGGGACTGTTTATTTTGTTCAGTGTATCCTCAGTGCCTTACACATTACCTGGCAGAGCTACTGACTCAAGAAATGTTTGTGGACTGAATAAGTGGATACTATTATTTGTTGACAGTCTACAAATATTCATTGACTCTTCCAACAAACATTTATTGACTCTTCCAACAAATATTTAATGACTTCTTACTATGTGTCATGGATTGTGCTAGATTCTAGAGATAGAATAGTGGACAACGGTCCCTAAAAATGATAAAGATATTCCCTAGCTTCATGGAGCTTGCGACATGTCTTGACAGGAAAACTGATACTAACAATGTTCTAGAAGCAGAGAGAATGGCACAAGTGAGGGATTAAAAGGGAAGGAGTTTGGTGAGCCTGGAGACAGAGAAGGCCAGTGCGGTGAGAGGTTAGGAGGCAGGAGGTGGGGCTGCAGAGTTAGTTAAGAAGAGGCAGATAGACTCTTGCTGGTTGTCGGATGGATTGAAAATTTTATTCCAGGAACAAGAGGGAGCTACTGAAGGATTTTAAGCAGGGGAGGGACATGATCAACATTCTTCTGGATAGAGAGAGAATATCAAGAGTAGGACAGAAAGAGTCTGGACAGAAGCAAGAGTAGATATTCAAGACGCTGTTACAATAACGAAAGAGAGAGCCAAGAGCCTTGGGGAGGGTAGCAATATAGGGAGTGAAAGAACTGAGCCTTAACAAATGACTGACTGATGAATAAATAAGTAGAGGTGTCAGGAATGACTTCACATCCTGGCATGAGCAACTGGGCTCATGGTGAAACCATTTAATTCTTTCCCCTCAGGTCATTTTGCGAAAGAAGTCACACTCACGGATTGACCATGGTGAGGGTCAGATCTTTACTAAGCAGAGTTCAGACTATCTTACCTTGTCAGTGAGGAAATGAGAAAAATGATGGAGGAAGAGCTTAGGAGAGAGCGTTTAAGAACTAAATCATATGGTTCAAGAAAAATCAAGAAGAGGAAGATTATCATGTAAAATTTTACAAGATCTTAGATCCATATTCCATTCCACTAGGAAAGGGAGAAAGTGCAGGATTACAAGCTCTAAGAGGTCAGGGACTGTTTATTTTGTTCAGTGTATCCTCAGTGCCTTACACATTACCTGGCAGAGCTACTGACTCAAGAAATGTTTGTGGACTGAATAAGTGGATACTATTATTTGTTGACAGTCTACAAATATTCATTGACTCTTCCAACAAACATTTATTGACTCTTCCAACAAATATTTAATGACTTCTTACTATGTGTCATGGATTGTGCTAGATTCTAGAGATAGAATAGTGGACAACGGTCCCTAAAAATGATAAAGATATTCCCTAGCTTCATGGAGCTTGCGACATGTCTTGACAGGAAAACTGATACTAACAATGTTCTAGAAGCAGAGAGAATGGCACAAGTGAGGGATTAAAAGGGAAGGAGTTTGGTGAGCCTGGAGACAGAGAAGGCCAGTGCGGTGAGAGGTTAGGAGGCAGGAGGTGGGGCTGCAGAGTTAGTTAAGAAGAGGCAGATAGACTCTTGCTGGTTGTCGGATGGATTGAAAATTTTATTCCAGGAACAAGAGGGAGCTACTGAAGGATTTTAAGCAGGGGAGGGACATGATCAACATTCTTCTGGATAGAGAGAGAATATCAAGAGTAGGACAGAAAGAGTCTGGACAGAAGCAAGAGTAGATATTCAAGACGCTGTTACAATAACGAAAGAGAGAGCCAAGAGCCTTGGGGAGGGTAGCAATATAGGGAGTGAAAGAACTGAGCCTTAACAAATGACTGACTGATGAATAAATAAGTAGAGGTGTCAGGAATGACTTCACATCCTGGCATGAGCAACTGGGCTCATGGTGAAACCATTTAATTCTTTCCCCTCAGGTCATTTTGCGAAAGAAGTCACACTCACGGATTGACCATGGTGAGGGTCAGATCTTTACTAAGCAGAGTTCAGACTATGTGTCTAAAACATGTCCGTGGCAGACCAGAGGTGCACAGGTGGTGACTTGCAGACTTGGAATGGCTGGTGCATGGCAAAATGTGACAGTGGAAGGATTTTTACGCCCACACCTTTTCTGTTGGGTATTTTTCTTGATCTTGCCCATGTTCCTCCTTTTCTTTCCCAATCTTTATATGCTTTTCAGGTATCTGATAATTCATCTCTACTAAGGCAATCATTGGTAACTGTGACTTTAAAGCAGGGTTCCTTTATCCTGCCTCCTAGACCTGAGGCACCTTGGGTTTTCGCCTCTTAAGAGTAGTGGGGTGGATGTTAGGGAGACTGAATGGGTCATAGAGCTAGTTGTTGCAATTGTAAATATCTTAGAAAAATGAGGCTGCCCTCAGTCTGTGTAGGCTGGGCCCATCCTATTTCTAGTTCCCTTATTATTTTCTTCTGTGCCCTTTTCTAGCATTTTCTTTTCACTCTCTATCAGTTGGCTTTATTTTAGATCCTCGTCCTTTGTCTTTGGAAAGTTTACTTAAGATCTCTGAGCATCAGTCTCTTCAGCTCTAGCTGGGGGATAATATCAGTGTCAGTGGATCCAATGTCTTCTGTGGGGTAATTTCTCACTGTTAACTGCTTTCTTCTACTACTCATGAGGGTGTATCCTCAGTAAGTATAGTATAGTAGCCAAAGGCATATATTTCCATTTATCTTTTCTTGATTCCAAAGGGATTTAAGGTAGAATATAATAATGCAAACAATATAGCAAGGAAAATTAAATTTAAATAACTATGAAACATAGGGTGGGCTTCCCCTGATGGCTCAGCAGTAAAGAATCTGCCTGCAATGCAGAAGACACAAGTTTGATCCCTGGGTCGGGAAATTCCCTGGAGAGGGCATAGCAACCCACTCAAGATTTTTTATCTTCTCTGGGAAATCTCATGGACAGAGGAGCCTGGTGGGCTGTAGTCACAGAGAGTTGGACAAGACTGAAGCAACTTATCATGGGCACACCACCCATGCACTGGCTTCATTGATGGCAGCCCCCAGGAAGTCACTCTCAGGTGTACTCAACTCCCATAGGCAAGCTTCAAGGTGCAGGCACAGTAGATGTGGAAGATGTTTCTCTCATTTCTACTCTCCTCCGCACTTGGCTACCCCATGAAGACACGCCATCTTTGAGAGATAGCCTTTTTGTCTCACCAACTTGTAAATGTATACCATTGGACATTACAATTATTAAGGGGGAGAGTATGCCTAGATCTGCATAAATGCATCCCCACCCTGAGTAAAGTAATTCAGTAAGTGCACTGTACAGGTTCCCAATCACAAATGTCCTTCAGTGGGAAGCCTAGTCCTTTGTTCAAGGTGTACACACACAAATCAAGCATACTAACCCATATCGTTATGTATAACTATGGATCTTATTTGTGTTTATCAGTTAACAAGGAACCAACACCCCCTCATGCATTTAGTCACACATGGTTATTAAGCACCTAGTATATGCTGGAGAAGACTCTGTAAAGTCCCTTGGACAGCAAGGAGATCAAACCAGTCAATCCTAAAGGAAATCAATTCTGAATATTCATTGGAAGAACTGATGCTGAAGCTCCAATACTTTCCTCAAATACTGCTGGCATTGGAAAAGACTCTGATGTTGGGAAAGATTGAGGGCAGGAGGAGTAGGGGGCAACAAAGGATGAGATGGTTGGATGGCATCACTGACTCAATGGACACGAGTTTGAGCAAGGAGAGACAGTGGAGGACAGGGAAGCCTGGCATGCCTGGGATTGCAAAGAGTCGGACACAACAGTGACTGAACAATGAACAAGACAGAGTCCCAGTGAAATCCACGTGCTATTGAAGGAAATGCACATAAAACAACTAATTGCAGAATTAATTGCTTAGTTATAATTGTGCTAAATTCTACAAAGAAACAATTACAGATTGCTAGGAGAGCTTATGGCAAGGGATCTGATGGAATGGAGAGGTCAGGGAGTAGGGGGCGGCTTCCCTGGAGGCATAGCAACCCACTCAAGATTTTTTATCTTCTCTGGGAAATCTCATGGACAGAGGAGCCTGGTGGGCTGTAGTCACAGAGAGTTGGACAAGACTGAAGCAACTTATCATGGGCACACCACCCATGCACTGGCTTCATTGATGGCAGCCCCCAGGAAGTCACTCTCAGGTGTACTCAACTCCCATAGGCAAGCTTCAAGGTGCAGGCACAGTAGATGTGGAAGATGTTTCTCTCATTTCTACTCTCCTCCGCACTTGGCTACCCCATGAAGACACGCCATCTTTGAGAGATAGCCTTTTTGTCTCACCAACTTGTAAATGTATACCATTGGACATTACAATTATTAAGGGGGAGAGTATGCCTAGATCTGCATAAATGCATCCCCACCCTGAGTAAAGTAATTCAGTAAGTGCACTGTACAGGTTCCCAATCACAAATGTCCTTCAGTGGGAAGCCTAGTCCTTTGTTCAAGGTGTACACACACAAATCAAGCATACTAACCCATATCGTTATGTATAACTATGGATCTTATTTGTGTTTATCAGTTAACAAGGAACCAACACCCCCTCATGCATTTAGTCACACATGGTTATTAAGCACCTAGTATATGCTGGAGAAGACTCTGTAAAGTCCCTTGGACAGCAAGGAGATCAAACCAGTCAATCCTAAAGGAAATCAATTCTGAATATTCATTGGAAGAACTGATGCTGAAGCTCCAATACTTTCCTCAAATACTGCTGGCATTGGAAAAGACTCTGATGTTGGGAAAGATTGAGGGCAGGAGGAGTAGGGGGCAACAAAGGATGAGATGGTTGGATGGCATCACTGACTCAATGGACACGAGTTTGAGCAAGGAGAGACAGTGGAGGACAGGGAAGCCTGGCATGCCTGGGATTGCAAAGAGTCGGACACAACAGTGACTGAACAATGAACAAGACAGAGTCCCAGTGAAATCCACGTGCTATTGAAGGAAATGCACATAAAACAACTAATTGCAGAATTAATTGCTTAGTTATAATTGTGCTAAATTCTACAAAGAAACAATTACAGATTGCTAGGAGAGCTTATGGCAAGGGATCTGATGGAATGGAGAGGTCAGGGAGTAGGGGGCGGCTTCTGGGGAAATTAATGAGCACTGAATGTGAAGGCTAAAAAGCAGTTCCTAGGAAGGACAGAGAAGAGCTCCCAGCTGTTGGGAGGATATAGATTCTGAATTTCCAAGTGCTGCTGGTGGGTTGTCTCGGGTACCACCCTGGCAGAGTGGATTCTAACCTCGGTGACCTATTCAAGTTCCGGAGCAGGGATCTGTAAGGATCTTCCTACTTGGTTACACCCAAAGGAAAAAACCTACTTAGGTATCCTCAGAACCAATCAATTAAAATTAGATAGAGAGGGGGTTCCCTGGTGGACTAGGGGTTAGGAGTAAACTGGGTTCAATCCCTGGTCAGAGAACTGAGATCCCACAAATTATATGGTACAGCCAAAAATAAATGAATTAACTTTAAAAAAAAATAAAGTTTGGTAGAGAATGAAGATATATTAAATATCTATTTCCCTTATGAAACACCCATGTAGGCTACTCAGGAGCCTCAGTTTATTGAAGTTCTGCTTTGGGACAACTGATTTATACTTTCATGAACTTATTCAGTCTTCTATTAACCTTTCGCTGCAAAGATAAACTCCAGTTTACACCCAGGGCAACACCCAAGTTCAGGGAAACGAAATAACCTGACCAAGATCATCCCTGCACCAGCCCTTATCCCATGAAAGCCCTTGACCTTCCAGTTATACCAAGCTGCCCGGCTGTTGGCATATTGTTAGCTGATTGCTAGCCTTTTTAGAGGCATTTAGATCATTAAAGAACATGATTAAGTGATGAACGAGAGAGTAAACCCAAGTACAATCTGCAATGTTCTCATTTTAAAAAAATTGTGATTTAATGGAGATGATTATGGCTTGTGAGCAGGTCCATGTTTTCACTAAGTTTGTGTCTGTTGATATTCTGGTGCCCTAAGTTTTATCAGCAAAGAAGTGTAAGAGAAGTTAGCATGATTGGGAGAATTTCTAATGGGCTGAAAAATGGAATAAAGCAAAATAGCATCAGCGAATTAAGAAGTGAACACGTTAATTCTGTGAAGCACTGTCATCTGCCCAGGATATGGGTGATTACTGTCTTCATGTAAATGAAACTGCTATCACTGTATTTACATTGAATTTCTATTTCCAAACACTACAGTGTTATTTAATTTCATTCTTACTGTATTGGATATCACATTCAAATAGTGCCAGAAAACCAAAGGGAACTCAAGAAGCTTTGGGGAACAGTTTGGTGGTTGGGAAATCACATCAGAAGGTTTTTGAGAATTGTTTCTTTTTTTAATTCATGGGAAAAACCTGAGTGACCCAAAAAAGATGGTTCTTTGGAAAGAGATCAAGAAACAAATAAATAGACTCTTCATGTGCCTCTTTGCTTGTGGGAGTTTCAGAAATGGAAATCTGCACAAGGACTTCAATTCTTACAGTTTGTACTTGGATTGGGGGTGTCCCTGATGTGAGTGATGGTAAATAATTGTATCCAGCACTGCTCTCAATGGGTCTGGTAGGCGCAAGCACAAGGGTGATGTGTTCTCTTGAACCTCACAGACTTGACTGAGCCTTTGGTCCAGACTTCTTTCCTCATGGGCTCCTTTTGTGTACCCCTGAGCCTTAGCTCCTGCCAGCTGTTTACCTCACTGCTCACTGCTTTTTCTAGCCCTCCATTCACTTCCAGATCATTAACCCGGGGAACACCATTCAGGGAAACGAAATAACCTGACCAAGATCATCCCTGCACCAGCCCTTATCCCATGAAAGCCCTTGACCTTCCAGCTATACCAAGCTGCCCGGCTGTTGGCATATTGTTAGCTGATTGCTAGCCTTTTTAGAGGCATTTAGATCATTAAAGAACATGATTAAGTGATGACGAGAGTAAACCCAAGTACAATCTGCAATGTTCTCATTTTAAAAAAATTGTGATTTAATGGAGATGATTATGGCTTGTGAGCAGGTCCATGTTTTCACTAAGTTTGTGTCTGTTGATATTCTGGTGCCCTAAGTTTTATCAGCAAAGAAGTGTAAGAGAAGTTAGCATGATTGGGAGAATTTCTAATGGGCTGAAAAATGGAATAAAGCAAAATAGCATCAGCGAATTAAGAAGTGAACACATTAATTCTGTGAAGCACTGTCATCTGCCCAGGATATGGGTGATTACTGTCTTCATGTAAATGAAACTGCTATCACTGTATTTACATTGAATTTCTATTTCCAAACACTACAGTGTTATTTAATTTTATTCTTACTGTATTGGATATCACATTCAAATAGTGCCAGAAAACCAAAGGGAACTCAAGAAGCTTTGGGGAACAGTTTGGTGGTTGGGAAATCACATCAGAAGGGTTTTTAGAATTGTTTCTTTTTCTAATTCATGGGAAAAACCTGAGTGACCCAAAAAAGATGGTTCTTTGGAAAGAGATCAAGAAACAAATAAATAGACTCTTCATGTGCCTCTTTGCTTGTGGGAGTTTCAGAAATGGAAATCTGCACAAGGACTTCAATTCTTACAGTTTGTACTTGGATTGGGGGTGTCCCTGATGTGAGTGATGGTAAATAATTGTATCCAGCACTGCTCTCAATGGGTCTGGTAGGCGCAAGCACAAGGGTGATGTGTTCTCTTGAACCTCACAGACTTGACTGAGCCTTTGGTCCAGACTTCTTTCCTCATGGGCTCCTTGTGTACCCTGAGCCTTAGCTCCTGCCAGCTGTGCCTCCTGCTCACCTCTCAGATCTACCTTTCTCAGCTGTCTCCACTGAAATGGTCAAGTTCAAGACCTGAGCCTCTCTGATCCTGCATAATTGCTAATGCTGCGACTGTGCTTTTTCTCTAGCCCTCCATTCACTCCCAACAGGAAGACAGCAGCATCTTTTTGTAAATGAATCCGATCAGGTTGCATCAGTGCCGAGACGCCTCCTCTGGCCTCTTGTGAACTACGGGACAAAGTCCAGGCTGCTTAGCCGGGCATATGATCTGACCCCGGCTGACCTCAGCAGTGTCATTTCCTGCCTCATAAAGTACTTCTGCCCCAGGTACTTCTTGTTCCAGCGAGGCTGAAGCATTTGTGGTGCCCAGCAGTCTGGCTTCATGGACATGGAACCTGCGCCCTGCACTTACAAGGGCTGTTTGAGTTCCTTCTCTGCTATACACATTTTGAAAGTCTTTATAATTTATGAATAAGGGGCCCCACATTTCCATTTCTCTCTCGGCTCAGCAAATTAGCTGGTCCTGCAGTCCAAACATCACACTGGTTTCCTCCTCTGTGTGTTGCACATACTCTCTCTCCTAGCATATCCTTCTCTTCCTTTCCATCTCCTGGGTGCTTCTTAGTCCGGCACAGCTCATTTGAAGACCACTTCTTTAGTGAAACCTTCCCTGAACCCCTCCCTCCTCTGCACTACCCCTTTATGTTGCACGAACGACTATTATAACCTTTCCACGCTCTATGATGATGAGTCATTTACCTGCCTGTCTCCATCTACCAGTCTTTGAACTCCTTAACAACAGGGTCCGTGCAGGGTCCAGGCAGTGGAACATAATGGTTAGGAGCTCTGAAGCCAGACTCTCTGGCTGAAGGTCACCTTGGAGTGGGCAGCTGGTTTCTCTGTATCTTAGTTTCCTCATTACAAAGGGAGGATACTCAGCAGCTCCCTTGAAGGGTTGTTGCTGTGAGGTTTGAACAGTATGATCCAACATAAAGTGCTTGGCACAGGACCTGGTATATAGGAATTCTCAAAAAATATTTTCTATTCTTACACCTTATTTTCTTTTGTGTTCCTAGAACCTAGTACAGTGGCTTCTGCTCACCTCTCAGATCTACCTTTCTCAGCTGTCTCCACTGAAATGGTCAAGTTCAAGACCTGAGCCTCTCTGATCCTGCATAATTGCTAATGCTGCGACTGTGCTTTTTCTCTAGCCCTCCATTCACTCCCAACAGGAAGACAGCAGCATCTTTTTGTAAATGAATCCGATCAGGTTGCATCAGTGCCGAGACGCCTCCTCTGGCCTCTTGTGAACTACGGGACAAAGTCCAGGCTGCTTAGCCGGGCATATGATCTGACCCCGGCTGACCTCAGCAGTGTCATTTCCTGCCTCATAAAGTACTTCTGCCCCAGGTACTTCTTGTTCCAGCGAGGCTGAAGCATTTGTGGTGCCCAGCAGTCTGGCTTCATGGACATGGAACCTGCGCCCTGCACTTACAAGGGCTGTTTGAGTTCCTTCTCTGCTATACACATTTTGAAAGTCTTTATAATTTATGAATAAGGGGCCCCACATTTCCATTTCTCTCTCGGCTCAGCAAATTAGCTGGTCCTGCAGTCCAAACATCACACTGGTTTCCTCCTCTGTGTGTTGCACATACTCTCTCTCCTAGCATATCCTTCTCTTCCTTTCCATCTCCTGGGTGCTTCTTAGTCCGGCACAGCTCATTTGAAGACCACTTCTTTAGTGAAACCTTCCCTGAACCCCTCCCTCCTCTGCACTACCCCTTTATGTTGCACGAACGACTATTATAACCTTTCCACGCTCTATGATGATGAGTCATTTACCTGCCTGTCTCCATCTACCAGTCTTTGAACTCCTTAACAACAGGGTCCGTGCAGGGTCCAGGCAGTGGAACATAATGGTTAGGAGCTCTGAAGCCAGACTCTCTGGCTGAAGGTCACCTTGGAGTGGGCAGCTGGTTTCTCTGTATCTTAGTTTCCTCATTACAAAGGGAGGATACTCAGCAGCTCCCTTGAAGGGTTGTTGCTGTGAGGTTTGAACAGTATGATCCAACATAAAGTGCTTGGCACAGGACCTGGTATATAGGAATTCTCAAAAAATATTTTCTATTCTTACACCTTATTTTCTTTTGTGTTCCTAGAACCTAGTACAGTGGCTATAACGTTTGTTCTTAGAACAATTTTTGAATCCCTAGTGTGCTCTGGGCTCTGTGCTGGCTGCCTGAGATATTTACAAGGTGCAATAAAACATGACCTCTGCTATTAAAGAATTTAATTCTAGTCAGGGAGACAAGCAGTTAACAAACATGGTCCCCTTGATAAAATATTAAGTACAGGTTTCTTTGAGAGCACAGAAGAAAGACATGCAGATCTTCATGCAAAGGTTGATCTGAATTGTGCAGAATGCTCCAGAGTTACAAAACTTGGAAAAGGAGAAGATTATTCTGGGGAGAGGGAATAGCAGAGGCAAAGGCAGGCAAGTGTGGAAGTCCTGGGTATTTAGGAAACTATATTTCATGCAATGTGACTAAAGCGAATGGTATTTGGTGATATTTGAGGAGAGCAGAGGGATAGATTGGCAGAACTACCAAATAGATCTCACCTCTGATCTATTGGTAGTGGCTGCCTGGCACATTATATTAAGAAGGATTCTGAAGCCACGTCCAGTCTCTATGGGAAAACTTGATGGGATCAGAAGCTCCATTTGTAATAGGACCAGAAGAGCGGAGTAGAAGCCCGCATGTCACATGTTTGCCATTGCTGATAGATAAGGTAGGGCCTCACATGCTGTATTAAGAGGCTGAATTTTATCCTGAAAACCATAGAGAATAATATCAAGAATTTTAGTATGGGAGTGACATGATCAGATTATATGATAGATGTTCCATAAATGCTTGTTGCATTGAACTATGAGCCTCTCGCCACCTATTGATTTAATGGATCAGATGTACTCAAATGATTGGAATCTAGCAAATAAAACATGTATAACCGGGCCAGTTGTGCTCAGAGGCACTGTGCTAAGTGCTGAAAGAATTAGAGAAGCATCTAAAAGTGCTTAACATGCTCCCATGGTGTGGTTTCCATAGTAAAACAGTCTGGTTCACACTGCAGCTTCCAACAGAGGTTTAAAGTGGTATTAATAATTTATGCAGCTATAATATTTCATGCTATGAGTTGGATGTAACCCAAAAGAGAGACTTCTAGGAGGCTTTTTGAACTTTTAACCATCCTGCTCATTACAAATCAAACAGTGGAAATAATTGGAAGAAACAGATTTCAATGTTTTAAAACATAAATTCATTAATAAAAGTCTTTTGTAATTTATTCTAATAGGCATTTATGTATACCTAAGTGAAAGGGGCTCTGAAATTTGGGCTATTTTAAAAAATAAATTCCCTGACCTATTAGCCTTATTAATAAAATGAATTAAAATTCTATAAATCCAGCATTTGTCCCTGCAATCATTATCTTTTAACTGTGACAGGTTAAAAGAATCTTGTGAGTTGTACTTCTGAAGCAATATACAAAGGACGGTTTTCCTCAATAAATACAACAGAATAGCCAAAGACATATATTTCTATTCATCTTTCCTTGATTCCAAAGGAATTTCAGGTAGCATAGAATAATGCAAACGATGTAGCAAGGAAAATTAATTTTAAATAACTATGAAACATAGGACGGGCTTTCCTGGTGGCCCATTGACAAATAATCTGCCTGCCAAACAGGAGGCATGAGTTCTATCCTTGGGTCAGGAAGATCCCCTGGAGAAGGAAATGGCAACCCACTCCTGTTTTGTTGCCTAGGAAATCCCACGGGCAGAGGAGCCTGGTGGGTTACTGTCCACACAGTCACAAAAGAATCAGACACAACCTAGCGACTAAACAACAACATGAAAGATAGGGCAAAGGGAATTTGAGTGCAAGAAAATTCAACAAAGTCCACCTATGAGATTAGAACACAACCTAAAAGAAAATGTACGTATCTCACAACACTCAGGCTGAGTGAATTCTTATTATGGATCCAAAAGAAAACAGAAGTAAGTGACATTTCTGATTTAATTATTGTAAGTGGAAAGACAAAAAGTAGATTTTTCATTTAATGGCCTAGAAATGATTTTAAAAATCAATGAAGATAACAAGATTAAACTGAAAATTTGTCCCATGTTGACTAACCATGTCACACTTTCTTGTGAGTCTACTTGTTCTGCCTTTGTAGCTTTCTGGCACTTCCTCTGTTTGACTTCCTATCATTATAAAGACTGACAATGGCCAGAGATCAGTATGGGAGAGTTTTGTCTTTGTGTAAATATTCTTCTTTGCAGTAATATTTCAGGGGTTGATGGTAAGAGGAAAGGAGTTGGGCCACAAACAACATGAATAGCCAGTGTTGTCTATATATATCACTGGAATCTAGGACAGTTTCCAATACATAATGAATTCTCAATAATTGTGAGTTGAAAGAAGAAAGCTTCACAGACTGTATTAATCCTTACAAAAATGCCATAACGTGGGACTTCCCTGTTTGTTTAGTGGTTAAAACTTTGCCTTCCAATACAGGGAATATGGCATGTGCAGATTCAATCCCTAGTCGAGGAGCTAAAATTCCACATGCCTTGAGGTCAAAAAACCAAAACATAAAAAAGAAGCAATATTGTAACAAATTCAATAAAGACAAAAAATGGTCCACATTAAAAAAAATCTTAAATGCATAGCCACTACAGATTTATGCCTATATGATGCCTTTATCAAAGCGTCTAAAATTCAGTTTTTAGTTTATATGGTCATGCTACCATGGACATTTCATTCTAAAACAATCTAGGCTACAATGAAGCCTTAAGAAGAAGGTAAATTAGGAAGACAGAAATGAAAGTTAAAAAAAAGAGAGAGAGGAAAAAAGTAATAAAAATTAAAAAAGAAAAAAGAAAAAAAAAGAAAAAGAAATAAAAAGAAAACTAAAAAAAAAAGGGGGGGGCACACAGCAATTCCTTTTCTTTGCTACTCTGTTATTTGTTGTTCCCTAATTTCATGCTTTTATATAAACAGGAAGACCTCTGGGGTCTCTGACAACACTCTCCCACTTTCAACAGCTACCCCTTATTCTCAGAAAGGATTTTATTTTAACTTCCTTCCACTGAGACCTTAGAACCCTCCAGAGATTTGGGAAGGAAAGAAGAGATCGATTTTCTTTTTTGGTATCAACTTTGTGCCAGGTGCTCCACAAAGCAATTCAGCAGCGATTATACCATCTAATGCTCACAGAATTTTGATAGCGCACTGAAATACTGCTCACAAAACTATCTAGCTTCAAGCATCCTAAGTATATGATGGGCAGTCTACTTGTTCTGCCTTTGTAGCTTTCTGGCACTTTCTCTGTTTGACTTCCTATCATTATAAAGACTGACAATGGCCAGAGATCAGTATGGGAGAGTTTTGTCTTTGTGTAAATATTCTTCTTTGCAGTAATATTTCAGGGGTTGATGGTAAGAGGAAAGGAGTTGGGCCACAAACAACATGAATAGCCAGTGTTGTCTATATATATCACTGGAATCTAGGACAGTTTCCAATACATAATGAATTCTCAATAATTGTGAGTTGAAAGAAGAAAGCTTCACAGACTGTATTAATCCTTACAAAAATGCCATAACGTGGGACTTCCCTGTTTGTTTAGTGGTTAAAACTTTGCCTTCCAATACAGGGAATATGGCATGTGCAGATTCAATCCCTAGTCGAGGAGCTAAAATTCCACATGCCTTGAGGTCAAAAAACCAAAACATAAAAAAGAAGCAATATTGTAACAAATTCAATAAAGACAAAAAATGGTCCACATTAAAAAAAATCTTAAATGCATAGCCACTACAGATTTATGCCTATATGATGCCTTTATCAAAGCGTCTAAAATTCAGTTTTTAGTTTATATGGTCATGCTACCATGGACATTTCATTCTAAAACAATCTAGGCTACAATGAAGCCTTAAGAAGAAGGTAAATTAGGAAGACAGAAATGAAAGTTAAAAAAAAGAGAGAGAGGAAAAAAGTAATAAAAATTAAAAAAGAAAAAAGAAAAAAAAAGAAAAAGAAATAAAAAGAAAACTAAAAAAAAAGGGGGGGGGCACACAGCAATTCCTTTTCTTTGCTACTCTGTTATTTGTTGTTCCCTAATTTCATGCTTTTATATAAACAGGAAGACCTCTGGGGTCTCTGACAACACTCTCCCACTTTCAACAGCTACCCCTTATTCTCAGAAAGGATTTTATTTTAACTTCCTTCCACTGAGACCTTAGAACCCTCCAGAGATTTGGGAAGGAAAGAAGAGATCGATTTTTTTTTTTTTTTTTTGGTATCAACTTTGTGCCAGGTGCTCCACAAAGCAATTCAGCAGCGATTATACCATCTAATGCTCACAGAATTTTGATAGGCAGGTATATTCTCATTTTATCAGTGAAGAAACTACTGCTCACAAAACTATCTAGCTTCAAGCATCCTAAGTATATGATGGGGCTAGGATTCAACGACACGTTTATCCAGCTTCTTTCTTCCTTACTGTGCAGAAGTATTCTCCCACCCTCAAAACTTTCTCAGGGTTTTCCTGTTTTAATCGTTGAGCAAGACCCTCTAGGCGCCATGATCATGAGGGTGTAGTAATCTCCCCCTGGAATGGGCCTTATAGGTTTGTATTTCTAATACATTTGGCATTAACTGTTATCATAGCAGATTAATCCAGTTAGCTAGGTATTTTACAGTGCTCTGTTGTTTGAGGAGAGATAAAGGAGGCATAGCAAGTATGTAGAGAAATACTTTCTTTTCCGTGCTGCCATAAACGCGGTAGCTCTCCAGTTCCATGAGCTGACCATAAACTATGTTACTCACACTACCAAAATGATATAATGACGATGATGAGAATAATGGTGATAGCACACTCATTTACTGAGTGTTTAATGTGTGTCTGCGATTGTTTTAAGCACTGCTACTGCGTCTTTAACCTTAGGATAACCCTACAAACTAGGTATTATTTTCCTCACTTAGCAGCGGAGAAGCCGGAAGCTCAGAGTAGTGACTTGCTGAGTTCTTATAGGACTAAATGGCAGAGGGTGTTTGAACCTAGGTTTGATGTTCATGCCCTGACTTTTAGTCAAGATGCCAAATAGCCTTCAGCAATAACAACTTGCCTGTGTTGCTATCTTTAGATTTTAGTTTTGCTTTCATGTCTCTACCAGAGTTGCATTTTGTTAGATTTTTTTTTTTTTTAGTATACTGTGCGTGTATGTGTGTGTAGTATGTGACTGTAGCTAATTCTGCCATAACATCTAATTCTACCAACATTTCCACAGCTTCAAGAGTCTTCCTGGCCAGGATATGCTGGTTTGGTCAAGTAACTGAATTTTTCTATAATGTATAATGCCTTTTTCCTGTAATAGTAACAGTCTTCAGAATAAGCTATTATATTACTTTACTTTCATACATATGTGTGCGTGTGTGTATATATATATATATATATATATATTTATACACAGGCATACTTCATTTTATTGTGCGTCACTTTATTGCACTTTACAGTTACTGAGGTTTTTTACAGACTGAAGACTTGTGACGACCCTGTATTGAATAAGTCTATAGGCGCCATTTCTCAACAGTATTTGTTTACTTTGAGCATTTGTGTCATACTTTGGTAGTTCTCAAAATATTTCAAACTTTTTCATTATTTTTATATTTGTTATAGTTATCTGTGATCGGTTATCCTTGATGTTACTACTATGACTTACTGAAGGCTCAGATGTCAATTAGCATTTTTTAGCAATCAAGTTTTTAAACTAGGTATACACATTTTTTAGATATAATATTATTGCACATATATATTACAGTATAGTGTAAATATGAGTCTTATATGAACTGGGGAACTAAAAAGTGTATGTTGCTAGCTTTATTACGATATTCTCTTTGTTACAGTAGTCTAGGAGCTTCCCAGGTGATGCTAGAAATAAGAACCTGCCTGCTAATGAAGGAGACATAAGAGATGCAGATTCGACCCCTGGGTTGGGAAGATCCCTGGAAGAGGGCATGGCAGCCCACTCCCATATTCTTGCCTGGAGAATCCCATGGACAGAAGAGCTTGGCGTGCTAGAGTCTATACTCAACAAGGTAGTTGCTGCTCCTGCCCTCATGAACCTTACAGCCTGGTGAGAGAAAGAGGCGATCAATGAACTCGGTGCTAAGGCAGAGAATAAAGAGGGGAAACGGGAGTGGAGGGGGCTGTCAGAGCAGGCTTCTCTGCAGAGATGATGCCTAGGCTGACATCTAAATATGCAAAGAGCGCACTTTGTAAACAGCAAGTGACAAATGTATTTTGGGTAAGGGAAGTGATTTGTGCAAAAGATCTGAGTTGTTAAGGAGAAGTTGAGAAACTGAAAGTAGCCTAGTAGCTCAAAAAATACAAATGAGGGCATGATCCTAAAAAGTGGATATTGTCTACCCTCAGATCCAATATTTCCACTCCTGGGTACATATGCTAGAGAAATCCTTGCATTTGTCTACTAGGAGACATATAAGAACACTCTTATTTGCACTAATCTTTGTGATAGCACTCAAAACAATCCAAACATTGACAGAAGGAAAGAGAAATAAATCTTAGTATGGTCTCATTGTGAAATATTACACAGTGGTGAAATGAGTGAATTGTAACTACTTGAACCAATAAAGATAAATGTTATAAACCCTACTTTAAATGGAAAAAACAAATAATTAAAAAACAACTTACAGTAGTATTTATTATATATTTAAATGATCTTAAAATACTCAAAAAATTTTAACAGTGTATACATATTATATTGTAAAAGTATTTTTAAAAAGCAAGGAAACTGGAATGAAAATTTCTAGCCAAGATGTCGGAATGGAGAGTAAATTTACCCTTTTGCCTCAAACAAGTGGGAAACTAGTTTTCGGAAACTGGACAACAGCAAGCAGGGCTGTCGTGCCTGAGTGAAGGAAAACAAACAAGGTGAGATCTGTAATGGCACCAGCTTACTCCTGGAAGGAGCTGCCAGGTGGTAGTATAGAAAGGGGAAACCAAACAGAGTCCAGTGTTTCTTGCTGAGTAGGAAGCAGAGACTGGAGTTCGGAGAGAACCAGGCAGATGGAATTTGTTGGGCAGAGGACTGCAGGGAAGGTAACTGTGCGGAAAGAGCTCCAGAAACCTGGAGAAGGGTCGACCAAATGCCTATGACTGAGTACTTCTCTATGTTTGAATGAGAGGGACTTAGCCAAGGTCAGGCAAAGACTTCTCAGAAAGGAACAGTCTTAACACAGGACTGAGAAAAGTTCTTCCCACAAGTCAGAGTGGAAAGATCTCATAATATATAGGCATCAGATAGGAAATACAAGGTCAAATATCTCAGTACTGGGCCTAAAACCATACTAAAGGCTGTTGTGGACCCAAAAGAAACAGCTTAAAAGCAAGCTTGAAGAGATCCAAGTGTGATCTAACAACTCTGGGTCAGAAAAATATGATGGTATATAAAGGAGAAAATCTAGCAACCAACAGCATAAATTCACAATGTCTGGTATCTGAATAAAAAAACACTATAAGGCAAGAAAATAAGCAGTAAAACCATGACTCAATCGAGACAGCTTTGTCTACTAGGAGACATATAAGAACACTCTTATTTGCACTAATCTTTGTGATAGCACTCAAAACAATCCAAACATTGACAGAAGGAAAGAGAAATAAATCTTAGTATGGTCTCATTGTGAAATATTACACAGTGGTGAAATGAGTGAATTGTAACTACTTGAACCAATAAAGATAAATGTTATAAACCCTACTTTAAATGGAAAAAACAAATAATTAAAAAACAACTTACAGTAGTATTTATTATATATTTAAATGATCTTAAAATACTCAAAAAATTTTAACAGTGTATACATATTATATTGTAAAAGTATTTTTAAAAAGCAAGGAAACTGGAATGAAAATTTCTAGCCAAGATGTCGGAATGGAGAGTAAATTTACCCTTTTGCCTCAAACAAGTGGGAAACTAGTTTTCGGAAACTGGACAACAGCAAGCAGGGCTGTCGTGCCTGAGTGAAGGAAAACAAACAAGGTGAGATCTGTAATGGCACCAGCTTACTCCTGGAAGGAGCTGCCAGGTGGTAGTATAGAAAGGGGAAACCAAACAGAGTCCAGTGTTTCTTGCTGAGTAGGAAGCAGAGACTGGAGTTCGGAGAGAACCAGGCAGATGGAATTTGTTGGGCAGAGGACTGCAGGGAAGGTAACTGTGCGGAAAGAGCTCCAGAAACCTGGAGAAGGGTCGACCAAATGCCTATGACTGAGTACTTCTCTATGTTTGAATGAGAGGGACTTAGCCAAGGTCAGGCAAAGACTTCTCAGAAAGGAACAGTCTTAACACAGGACTGAGAAAAGTTCTTCCCACAAGTCAGAGTGGAAAGATCTCATAATATATAGGCATCAGATAGGAAATACAAGGTCAAATATCTCAGTACTGGGCCTAAAACCATACTAAAGGCTGTTGTGGACCCAAAAGAAACAGCTTAAAAGCAAGCTTGAAGAGATCCAAGTGTGATCTAACAACTCTGGGTCAGAAAAATATGATGGTATATAAAGGAGAAAATCTAGCAACCAACAGCATAAATTCACAATGTCTGGTATCTGAATAAAAAAACACTATAAGGCAAGAAAATAAGCAGTAAAACCATGACTCAATCGAGACAGAAAAAAAATCGATAGAAACAGGAAAAATCATGTAGCCATAATAAGAAAAGAATTTGCAGACATGAAAAAAAAAGCCAGTGGAACTTCTGGAGATTAAAATTACAATATCCATAGTGAAAAATGTCCTGAATAGCAATTGTGTTACTGAATTTACAGTCATCTCTGGTAGGAAAAGTATATTGAATCTTGCTTTTTAAAAATCCTATCTGACAATATTTGACTTCTGTTTGGAGTGTTTAATCCATTCACATTACATGTAATTATCAACATGGTTGGATGAGGTAGGCCACTTCGCTGTTTTTTTCTACTCATCTCATGTTTCTGTTGTTTTCGTTTCTCCTCCATTCCTCCTGTATTACTTTTTGTGCTTATAAATTCATTTTGTATTCCTTTTCAGAAAATGTTTATGGGATATAGTTGCTTTGCAATGTTATGTTATTCTGCTGTACAGCAAAGTGAATCAGCTATATGTATGTGTGTGTGTATCCTCCTTTTGGATTTCCTTCCCATTTAAGACCTAAATAGATATTTCTCCAAAGAAGACATACAGATGGCCAAGAGGCACATTAAAACCTGCTCAATATGTTAATTATTAGAAAAAAGCAAATCAAACTACAATGATCGTTACTCTCATGGTACTACAGCAGATAAGAATCTACCTGCTAATGCAGGGCACATGAGCTTGAGCCCTGGTCAGGGAAGATTCCACATGGCACAGAGCAAAGACTTCTCAGAAAGGAACAGTCTTAACACAGGACTGAGAAAAGTTCTTCCCACAAGTCAGAGTGGAAAGATCTCATAATATATAGGCATCAGATAGGAAATACAAGGTCAAATATCTCAGTACTGGGCCTAAAACCATACTAAAGGCTGTTGTGGACCCAAAAGAAACAGCTTAAAAGCAAGCTTGAAGAGATCCAAGTGTGATCTAACAACTCTGGGTCAGAAAAATATGATGGTATATAAAGGAGAAAATCTAGCAACCAACAGCATAAATTCACAATGTCTGGTATCTGAATAAAAAAACACTATAAGGCAAGAAAATAAGCAGTAAAACCATGACTCAATCGAGACAGAAAAAAAATCGATAGAAACAGGAAAAATCATGTAGCCATAATAAGAAAAGAATTTGCAGACATGAAAAAAAAAGCCAGTGGAACTTCTGGAGATTAAAATTACAATATCCATAGTGAAAAATGTCCTGAATAGCAATTGTGTTACTGAATTTACAGTCATCTCTGGTAGGAAAAGTATATTGAATCTTGCTTTTTAAAAATCCTATCTGACAATATTTGACTTCTGTTTGGAGTGTTTAATCCATTCACATTACATGTAATTATCAACATGGTTGGATGAGGTAGGCCACTTCGCTGTTTTTTTCTACTCATCTCATGTTTCTGTTGTTTTCGTTTCTCCTCCATTCCTCCTGTATTACTTTTTGTGCTTATAAATTCATTTTTGTATTCCTTTTCAAAAAATGTTTATGGGATACAGTTGCTTTGCAATGTTATGTTATTCTGCTGTACAGCAAAGTGAATCAGCTATATGTATGTGTGTGTGTGTATCCCCTCCTTTTTGGATTTCCTTCCCATTTAAGACCTAAATAGATATTTCTCCAAAGAAGACATACAGATGGCCAAGAGGCACATTAAAACCTGCTCAATATGTTAATTATTAGAAAAAAGCAAATCAAACTACAATGATCATTACTCTCATGGTACTACAGCAGATAAGAATCTACCTGCTAATGCAGGGCACATGAGCTTGAGCCCTGGTCAGGGAAGATTCCACATGGCACAGAGCAACTAAATCCACATGCCACAACTACTGAGCCCGGGTGCCCTAGAGCCTGTGCTCTGCAACAAAAGAAGCCACCACAATAAGAAGCCTGCACACCACAACTAGTGTAATCCCTGCTCTCTGCAACTAGCAAAAGCCAGTGTGGAGCAATGAAGACCAGTGCAACCAAAAATAAATTAAAAAAAAAACTACAATGAGGGGGCTTCTCTGGTGGTCCAGTGGGTGAGGAGTCCACCTTGCAGTGCTGGGGGCACCGGCTCGATCCCTGACCCAGGAGGGTACCACTTGCTGTGGAGTGGCTGGACTAACATGTCAATTACCAGCCAGCACTCTGGAGCACATGTGCCCAGAGCCAGTGCTCTGTGGTATGAGAGGCCACTGCAATGGAAGGCCCACACAGGCCAAAGAATAAAGATGGATGAAAATAAATAAAGAAAGAAAAAAACAATAAAAGGTGCCAAAATTATGAACAAACAAACAAAATCCCCCCCAAAAAACTCACTACAATGAGGTATCACCTCACACCAGTCAGACGGTCATCATCAAAAAATCTATAAACTATACATGCTAGAGAGGGTGTGCAGAAAAGGGAGCCCTTCTATACTTTTATATTCCACTTTAATCCTTGTCAATTTGTTAGCTGTATTTCTTTGCCTTATTTTTCTTTTGAATTTTTTTGGCCTCTTTTATTGGTCTTTCACTTATTTATTTTCGTCCATCTTTGTTCTTTGGCCTGTGTGGGCCTCCCATTGCAGTGCCCTCTCCCGTAGCAGAGCATTGGCTCTGGGCGCATGTGCTCCAGGGCGCTGGCTCACAATTGGACACACAGGTCCAGCCACTCCGCGGCATGTGAGATCTTCCCAGGCCACGGATCAAACCAGCAACCCTTGCACTGCAAGGCGAACTCTTTGCCCACTGGACCACCAGGGAAGCCCTTCCTTATTTTTTAGTAGTTTTTCTGAAGATATACTAGGGCATCCCTGGGGGCTCAGTGGTAAAGAACCCACCTGCCAATGCAGGAGATGTGGGTTCGATTCCTGGGTGGGGAAGATCCCCTGGACAAGCAAATGACAAACCACGCCAGTATTCTTGCCTGGGAAATATGGACAGTGGAACTTGGTGGACTACAGTCCATGGGGCTGCAAAAGAGTCAAGACACGACTTAGCGACTAAACAACACGATACTGTGCATCTTTAACTTATCCTAATCTATCTCAAGTAAACACTTATGTACTACTAATAAAACATAACTAACCACAAGTCTAGTAGTATTGCTCTCCCTTTTGTACTATTATTGCTCTATATCACATCTATGTATGTTGTAAACCCCACAATAGTGTTAAAATGTTTGTTTTAAAGAATCACATGCCTTTTAGAGAAATTAAGAGAATAAAACAGAAAATATATAAATACACATCATATGCATATTTACCAATTCCCATGTTTTTCATTTCTTCCTGTGGATCTGTATTACCATCTGATATCATTTTTCTTTAGCCCAATAGACTTCCTTTAGCATTTCTTATAGTTCAGATATGCTAACAAATTCTGTCAGATTGTTTATTTGGAATTGCCTTTGTCTTTGTTTCTGAAAAATAGTTGAGATATGAAATTCTTGTTGAGAGATTATTACATGTAGGATAGGTTGCTTCATGTGATTCAGACAAGTCTCTAAGCTTCTGTTCATTTTTTCAAATCTTTTTTCTCTAAATTCGTCAGATTTATAATTTATATTTTAAGAGCTCACTGATTTTCTTCTGTTAGGCCAAATCTGTTGAGCTCATCAAATAAACTTTTCCTTTCAGTATGATACTTCTCATCATTTTTCTAGACTTTCAGCATTCTCTAGAATTCCCAAGTTGGATCTGTTTTTCATAAGGTCTGTTCCTCTGGTGTGTTACCCTATTTGCGCACCCATTTTTAGCATATTTTCTCTTAATTATTTGAATACATATATTCAAAATTTTTTCTTAGACATATTTACACACCACTTTTGAAATTTGTGTGTGTGTCCTAAATCCAGCACCCAGATTCATCTGGAATCCGTTTTATTGACTGGTTTTCATTTCCTTTGTATAGATCATACTTTTATATTTCTTTGCGTATCTTAATTTTTTTGTTGTTAAAAAGCAAAACTTGTAGATAATATGTGTAGTGATTTGGGATTTTGTTTTACTTTTCTTATGATTGTTGTTTCTGGTTTCAGTAGGCAACTAACTTGTCTACTCAAAATTGAGAACTTCACTTTCCCAGACTAGGCAGCCATCGACGGTTCCGCTCTGTTCTGCTGTTTGGTTTTCTTCCAGGAGGAGAGTGCTTAGCTCCTGAAGGGCTCTCCCATATCTTCATAGCTTATTGGTAAGCTGGTGGTTTGGGCAGAGGTTATGCTCAGAAACCTCAAGCTAGCAAAGCTTTCACTCTCTCCTGAGATGTGTGTAGGCTGAGGAGCACATTTTAAGACACAGCATTGGGACGTCCTGACGGTCCAGTGATTAAGAATCCACCTGCCAATGCAGGGGACATTGATTACATCCCTGTTCCAGGAAGATCCCACATGCTGCCAGGCAACTAAAAGCCCATGTGCCACAACTACTGAGCTTGTGCTCTAGAGCCCACAAGCCACAACTACTGAGCCTGGTGTCTCTACTAGAGAGCCCGTGTGCTGTAAACTACAGAATCCACGAGCCCTGGAGCCCATGCGCCACACAAGAAAAAAGCACAAACACTGCAATAAAAGATCCCACATACTGCAGCTAAGACCCAATGCAACCAGAAACAGGCTTCTTAATTCGTCAAAAGATTTATAATTTATATTTTAAGAGCTCACTGATTTTCTTCTGTTAGGCCAAATCTGTTGAGCTCATCAAATAAACTTTTCCTTTCAGTATGATACTTCTCATCATTTTTCTAGACTTTCAGCATTCTCTAGAATTCCCAAGTTGGATCTGTTTTTCATAAGGTCTGTTCCTCTGGTGTGTTACCCTATTTGCGCACCCATTTTTAGCATATTTTCTCTTAATTATTTGAATACATATATTCAAAATTTTTTCTTAGACATATTTACACACCACTTTTGAAATTTGTGTGTGTGTCCTAAATCCAGCACCCAGATTCATCTGGAATCCGTTTTATTGACTGGTTTTCATTTCCTTTGTATAGATCATACTTTTATATTTCTTTGCGTATCTTAATTTTTTTGTTGTTAAAAAGCAAAACTTGTAGATAATATGTGTAGTGATTTGGGATTTTGTTTTACTTTTCTTATGATTGTTGTTTCTGGTTTCAGTAGGCAACTAACTTGTCTACTCAAAATTGAGAACTTCACTTTCCCAGACTAGGCAGCCATCGACGGTTCCGCTCTGTTCTGCTGTTTGGTTTTCTTCCAGGAGGAGAGTGCTTAGCTCCTGAAGGGCTCTCCCATATCTTCATAGCTTATTGGTAAGCTGGTGGTTTGGGCAGAGGTTATGCTCAGAAACCTCAAGCTAGCAAAGCTTTCACTCTCTCCTGAGATGTGTGTAGGCTGAGGAGCACATTTTAAGACACAGCATTGGGACGTCCTGACGGTCCAGTGATTAAGAATCCACCTGCCAATGCAGGGGACATTGATTACATCCCTGTTCCAGGAAGATCCCACATGCTGCCAGGCAACTAAAAGCCCATGTGCCACAACTACTGAGCTTGTGCTCTAGAGCCCACAAGCCACAACTACTGAGCCTGGTGTCTCTACTAGAGAGCCCGTGTGCTGTAAACTACAGAATCCACGAGCCCTGGAGCCCATGCGCCACACAAGAAAAAAGCACAAACACTGCAATAAAAGATCCCACATACTGCAGCTAAGACCCAATGCAACCAGAAACAAATGAGTAAATATTTTAAAACACACACACACAAGACACTCGCTGGAATGGCTAAAGTTGAAAAGACAGACCATACTGAGTGTTAATGGTGATATGAAACAACTGGAATCTCACATATTACTGGTGGGATGAAAAGTGGTGCAAGTGCTTGGGAAAAGCTGGATAGATTCTTACAAAGTTAAAAATATACTTTCCATAGAATCTAGAAATTTCCTCCTTTGGCATTTATCCGAGAGAACTGAAATATATGTTCATACAAGACCTGTGAATAGCATGTGCAAAATGCTTGCAAAATGTTCAAAACAGCATTCATCAGAATAGCTCAAACCTGGAAACCACTCAGATGGCCCTCAGTTGGTGAATGGATAACACTGAGGTATAGTCATGCAATAAAATGCCATTCGGCATAAGGAATAAACAATTGATGAATATAACAACATGGATGAATCCCAAAAATGTTATGCTGTAAGAAAAAAAAAAAAACCCAACAACCTACTGTGTGATTCCTTTTATATAAAATTCTAGAAAAGGCAGGGCCATATTACAGAAATCAGTGGTTGTTAGAGACTGACGGTGGAGATAGAGACTGACAGCAAAGGAAAAAGAGAACTTTGAGGGGTTAAAGAAATGTGCTAGGTTATGATTATGGTGATGGGTACATGATAGTATATACTAAGCAAAATGCACTGGGCTGTACTCTTAAATTATGTGAATTTCACTGCATAAATTATTTGAACATATACGTGATAAACAGGTAAGGGAGTGGTAAAAATAAAATTCAGATAGTGCTTACCTTTGGAAGGGATGCAGGGAGACAGAATATAAGAGGTGTAAATAAGAACATTGAATGTTGGTGATTTTTACCAGTTTTCCTATACATTACGTTATAATTAAAACAACAGAGGGATGAGTGAATAGGGGAGAAGGATGTAGACACATGTAGACAACTTTAGAGAATTAAAACAGTGGCTACAGAAGAATGTGATGCCAAAGCTTTTTTGTTGTTGTTTATTTTTAAATATAAGAAACTACTAGAGCATGTTTTTATTCCAGTGAGGATGACTCATTAGAAAGGGAGGGAACAATGAAGGAGAAAGGGAACAAAGAAGGAGCGAAGCACAAGGGGATCAGAGGGGATGGCTGGTGGAGTTAAGTGCAAGGACTAGACTTGGGTCATAGGAAGCTGTCTTCCTCCACGGTAACAAGAGGGAAGAAGATGGGTACAGACTGTTAGGCTTAGGAACTTAGTGGTGGGAAGATGAAGCAATTTCCTTCTGAAAATTTTTCTTTTCTCAATGAAGTATGGTTAAGACTGCCAGCAGACGTAGGGGGGGGAACAGGAAATTGGAGGAGAGTGTTTGAAATGGCCATGTGGGAGTGGAGTGAAGATCCCATCATGAAATACAGTGCCTGGTATACAGACCCCTTCCTTCAATCGCGTGTACTCACTTCAGCTACACTCTGCCTCCATGGGCTGAGGGCTATTTATTCCCGTGACTTTGGTCTGGAGGGGAGCAGTGCTCAGTAGTGAGTAAGAGTCAGCAGAGGAGGCAGCTGTCTTCCTGGCAGCCTCCTTGTCCTGGATCTGCAGTCAAAAACATTGCTAGAGATCTGTTTACAGCATTTTGCAATCCACGGAGGGCGACGGAGGCCTCTTCTGAACGTTTTGCTTGCTAATGTTTCCAGCTAGGCCCCTGCTAAACAGAATGCTTTCCTGGGTGGTTTTTGCTTGGGGCATTTATATGTGGTGTTTTGGATGTATCAATCAGGTGATCTCTCCTTCTGTTATATTCCCACTCTCCATACTATACTGTAATATAGTGAATACATATATGTATATGTACAGTATTTGATATACTACAATAGCATTTTCTGATTGGGATATAACTTGCATTTTGTCTTTCATCCTAACATTGCACACATTCAATAAATGGAGAATGAATTAATCAATCAAAATGTGTTTATTGAATATTTATTGCAGTACTTTGTGAGACAGGCTTTAGCAGAAAGTGCAACCAGCCACTGCCCTCACATCACCTATGACCTGGTTTATACTTGTAAGGTGGGATAGTATATATTCCCTTAGTGGTAAAGAATAAAAAGGCCCGGCCAGGAAACGGATTATTTTAAATATAAGAAACTACTAGAGCATGTTTTTATTCCAGTGAGGATGACTCATTAGAAAGGGAGGGAACAATGAAGGAGAAAGGGAACAAAGAAGGAGCGAAGCACAAGGGGATCAGAGGGGATGGCTGGTGGAGTTAAGTGCAAGGACTAGACTTGGGTCATAGGAAGCTGTCTTCCTCCACGGTAACAAGAGGGAAGAAGATGGGTACAGACTGTTAGGCTTAGGAACTTAGTGGTGGGAAGATGAAGCAATTTCCTTCTGAAAATTTTTCTTTTCTCAATGAAGTATGGTTAAGACTGCCAGCAGACGTAGGGGGGGGAACAGGAAATTGGAGGAGAGTGTTTGAAATGGCCATGTGGGAGTGGAGTGAAGATCCCATCATGAAATACAGTGCCTGGTATACAGACCCCTTCCTTCAATCGCGTGTACTCACTTCAGCTACACTCTGCCTCCATGGGCTGAGGGCTATTTATTCCCGTGACTTTGGTCTGGAGGGGAGCAGTGCTCAGTAGTGAGTAAGAGTCAGCAGAGGAGGCAGCTGTCTTCCTGGCAGCCTCCTTGTCCTGGATCTGCAGTCAAAAACATTGCTAGAGATCTGTTTACAGCATTTTGCAATCCACGGAGGGCGACGGAGGCCTCTTCTGAACGTTTTGCTTGCTAATGTTTCCAGCTAGGCCCCTGCTAAACAGAATGCTTTCCTGGGTGGTTTTTGCTTGGGGCATTTATATGTGGTGTTTTGGATGTATCAATCAGGTGATCTCTCCTTCTGTTATATTCCCACTCTCCATACTATACTGTAATATAGTGAATACATATATGTATATGTACAGTATTTGATATACTACAATAGCATTTTCTGATTGGGATATAACTTGCATTTTGTCTTTCATCCTAACATTGCACACATTCAATAAATGGAGAATGAATTAATCAATCAAAATGTGTTTATTGAATATTTATTGCAGTACTTTGTGAGACAGGCTTTAGCAGAAAGTGCAACCAGCCACTGCCCTCACATCACCTATGACCTGGTTAGCAAGACATATACTTGTAAGGTGACGGCATAGTATAATATTGGGGCTTCCCTGGTGGCTCAGTGGTAAAGAATAGGCTGGCCAGTGAAAGGGACACAAGTTAGATCCCTGGACCAGGAAGATCCCCGGATCAGGAATATCCCTTGAAGAAGGATACGGCCACACCCTCAGTATTCTTGCCTGGGAAATCCAATGGAAAGAGGAGCCTGGTAAGTTACTGTCCAGGGAGTCACAAAAGAGTCAGACACAACTTAGCAACTAAACCACAACAAAGAGTATAATATAAAGGTACAGTATTTGGAGTTGAATTTGAAGTCTATAGAAATCAACTATATTTATGATTTGGAGAGCCTGCTAACTGAAATTATCTCATTAATTAAATATCATATTTAAAGGGCAGACAGTTGTTTCTTTCATCTGTAAAAAAAATGGAGACTTCAGCAGCGCCTGTTTCCCAGAATCATTATGAGAACTGTGCTATAACAATGTTAAGTAGAGGGTCGCCCCTGGTAGTCTAAAGGTTAAGAATCTGCCTTCCAGGGCTTCCTTCATGGCCCAGTGGGTACAGAGTCCACCTTGCAGTGCAAGGGGCACTGGTTTGATCCCTGGCCCAGGAAGATTCCATGTGCTGTGGAGTAGTTAGACCGGTGCGTTCAATTACGAGCCAGCATTCTGGAACGCATGTGCTGAGAGTCAGTACTCTGCAATAAGAGAGGCCACTGCAGTGAGAGGCCCACACAGGCCAAAGAATAAAAAGATGGATGAAAATAAATAAATAAAAACCAATAAAAGAGGTCAAAAGTCAAAAAAAAAAAAAAAAAAGACGTATTCCCACTTAACAACAACAAAAAAAGAATCTACCTTCCAGTGCAAGGGCCAAAGATTTAATCCCTGATCCAGGAACTAAGATCCCACATGTCTCAGGGCAGCCAGTGCAGTGCAACTACTGAACCTGCACATTACAACTAGAGAGCAGTCTGTGCACCACAACGAAAGATCCTGCATGCTGCAACTAAGACCCGACACAGCCAAAAATAAAAGAAATATTTTTACAAAGCAAAATGCAAAATAAGAACAATGCCAAATAGACTATCTGTAGCATTGCATTTGTTTCTTCATAGTAACTCTGTGAGGTGGGAGGATACTTACGCCTACCTTACAGATCAGGGAACTAAAATATAAAGAGATTAATTAATTTGCCAAAGATTATACAACTAATGCATGGTAGAATCAAGGGATACAAACCCAAGCGGCCTTTTAACCACAAGTAATGGAAGTAATGGTAGTAGTAGAAACAGCAGTACTATGAACGGAATGGTGAAATAAGAGTGAAGAGATCACCTTGAGGGCAGTGGGCACAAAAGATTTCTTGGCAGAGGGATCTGAGACTGGCTTTTAAATATGGCAAGGTTTGTACAGGCAGAGAAGGAAAAGGTCTTCTCAAAGCAGAGGGCAATTGCCAGAAAAAGCTTAGCGTCAGGACAGGAGCAGGCTTGCTTGTGGAACTATGTCCTTTGACCCCTGCAAAGGGTCTGCCTCACAGGGAAGTAGAGTAAAGTGAGGCCAGAAAAGATGGCTAGGGCCAAATATGGTGAGAACTAAAAACTGGAAAGAAGACATTTGCTGGTAAGTTTCTGTGAGCGAGGGGAGCTTTTCATCTGACGTGCAGGATTCCCCTGGTAGTCCAGTGACTAAGAATCCACCTGCCAACACAGGGGACACAAGTTCAACCCCTGGTTCTGGAAGATTCCACATGACTCAGGGCAACTAAGCCTGTGCACCACGACTACTGAGCTTGTGCTCTAGATCCCGTGCTGGGCAGCAAGAGACACCACCACAGTGAAAAGCCCATGCCTCATCACGAAGAGTAGTGCCCACTCGTTGCAGCTAAAGAAAGCCCCCCCACAGCAATGAAGACCCAGGGCAGCCAAAACTACATAAATAAATTATCTAGTGTGCAAGCCTGGAACTACAGACACAGGCTAGGGGAGAAATAAAGATTTGGGATTCGTGTGCCCAATGGTGGTAAAATACAGCTTACATTTTGACAGAGTTTGAGAGCTTGCCTAGTGCTTTCACACCCAAGGTTTTTGTTGATGTTCACAGTAACCTTGTCCTTGGAGTGGCAGGTGATTCCCATTAAGTGAGCTCCCGACACAGCCAAAAATAAAAGAAATATTTTTACAAAGCAAAATGCAAAATAAGAACAATGCCAAATAGACTATCTGTAGCATTGCATTTGTTTCTTCATAGTAACTCTGTGAGGTGGGAGGATACTTACGCCTACCTTACAGATCAGGGAACTAAAATATAAAGAGATTAATTAATTTGCCAAAGATTATACAACTAATGCATGGTAGAATCAAGGGATACAAACCCAAGCGGCCTTTTAACCACAAGTAATGGAAGTAATGGTAGTAGTAGAAACAGCAGTACTACGAACGGAATGGTGAAATAAGAGTGAAGAGATCACCTTGAGGGCAGTGGGCACAAAAGATTTCTTGGCAGAGGGATCTGAGACTGGCTTTTAAATATGGCAAGGTTTGTACAGGCAGAGAAGGAAAAGGTCTTCTCAAAGCAGAGGGCAATTGCCAGAAAAAGCTTAGCGTCAGGACAGGAGCAGGCTTGCTTGTGGAACTATGTCCTTTGACCCCTGCAAAGGGTCTGCCTCACAGGGAAGTAGAGTAAAGTGAGGCCAGAAAAGATGGCTAGGGCCAAATATGGTGAGAACTAAAAACTGGAAAGAAGACATTTGCTGGTAAGTTTCTGTGAGCGAGGGGAGCTTTTCATCTGACGTGCAGGATTCCCCTGGTAGTCCAGTGACTAAGAATCCACCTGCCAACACAGGGGACACAAGTTCAACCCCTGGTTCTGGAAGATTCCACATGACTCAGGGCAACTAAGCCTGTGCACCACGACTACTGAGCTTGTGCTCTAGATCCCGTGCTGGGCAGCAAGAGACACCACCACAGTGAAAAGCCCATGCCTCATCACGAAGAGTAGTGCCCACTCGTTGCAGCTAAAGAAAGCCCCCCCACAGCAATGAAGACCCAGGGCAGCCAAAACTACATAAATAAATTATCTAGTGTGCAAGCCTGGAACTACAGACACAGGCTAGGGGAGAAATAAAGATTTGGGATTCGTGTGCCCAATGGTGGTAAAAATACAGCTTACATTTTTGACAGAGTTTGAGAGCTTGCCTAGTGCTTTCACACCCAAGGTTTTTGTTGATGTTCACAGTAACCTTGTCCTTGGAGTGGGCAGGTGATTCCCATTAAGTGAGCTACCACGTGTGAAATGCCTGCTGTAAGGTGGGTGCTTAATTAAGGCCCGTTCCTTTTTAAAAATGAGACAATGAGGATCAAAGATGTTAAGTAACTTGCTCAAGTTCATGGAGCTAGTAGTGTCGGAGCAAGGGCTGGAACACAACTCCTTTCTCCCAGCTTATTCAGTTTTCTACACTTTACATGTCAGTCCAGCTATCACTTCTGTATAATTCATCCAGCAAACAGTTGAGCATCCGTTATATGTCTCATAAAGTATCAAGCTAGAGGGATGCAAAGACAAATATGTGTCATGCTTGCACACCATTGGGGAAAATATACTTTTTTTAAAAAAAAGCAATTTTCAAGTGTGGGGATGGCAGTGGGGACACAAGTGTGACAGAAGGGGGTGTATGGGGGGAGAACAGCTTCACAGAGAAGGCCAACTTTGCAGGGAGCTTCATATCCAAGTACACTCTCCCAGAATGTCTGAGTCCCACACTTAACCCTCACAAGATGTCAAGTGATAGTGGACACGCTGGAACCAGAGAGCCTCCAAGGGGAGGAATCATGCCAGTGAGGGACAGAGCGAGTGCAGGATGCGGCAGCCAAGGGAGTGCACCTCAGATCTCCCTCCAAGAGAACAGGATGTGAGGAGACCACAGATGACGGCCCCCAGTGTGCACACAGCATTCACGCAGAGGTGACATCCCCCAGGCTGCTTCTGGCCAGTTGTCAGAGCTTGGCAAAGGTTCAAGAGCCAGGTCATTCTTGCCCAACAAGTTCTCTGACAAGCGCTCGTTGCTCCAGAGCTCAGCTGTCTGACAAGTACTTTCTCAGGTCTGTATAGCTGGCAGCCTGGGCTCTTCCTGTCCAGTCCCCCTTCCATGCCCTCTGTGGTCACAGATATCAGGTCTACATTGTGGTACATGGCTCTCCCTACCCGCTCCTGCTCCCTTCTCCTTGGATTGACACACAGAGCTAGACAGAGAGAGAGAGCAAAGCCCAAAATGCTTGAGAGGGACTTCCAGTCTAGTTGTTAAGCTTCCACACTTCCACTGAAGGGGATGTGGATTTGATCCCTAGTTGGGGAATTAAGATCCCACACGCCATGTCCCTTGGGGAATGAAGGAAAGAAATTAGGCGGAAGAAGAGAGAGGAAAGAAGGAAGGAAGGAAGGAAGGAAAATGCTTATGAAAGACTTTTATCTTGTGAGGAAGAAATGAAGACCATGGAAGCAAGAGGAAATCCAGCAGACCTTCTGTGACCCAGGCTCCAAGAGTAGATGTCAGGAGGACGGTCCCCAGTTGTATCCTGAAGAGACAGCAAGCCAATGAGAAGACTCACAGCTGCATGCCAGCACATGGTCCGGAATAGTGTTGACTGAACAGATGAATAGAAATGAAGACCCATCAGGGTATTTAAAGCCAGCAGCTGCAACAGAAAAACCCCTAGTTCTCAGTTGGTTTAACTCCATAAAGGTTTGTTTTTCACTCACAGCAAGACGGGTGCTGTGGTTTGTCCATGTAAAGCAGGAGTTGCTGCTGATGCCAAGAAAGGCGAAGAGGGGGCTGGAGCACGGGGGTGGGGGAATTTTTGAGGGTCTGACTTCAGAAAGGCTGGCATCACTTCTTCTTACACCCCATTTGTCAGAACCTAGACACACGGCCCTAACCTAACAGGAAGTGGAGGAAGAGAAAAGACCTGTTCCCGAGTGTCTGGGCAAGTCCATAGCATCATCTCTTGCCACAGATGACGGCCCCCAGTGTGCACACAGCATTCACGCAGAGGTGACATCCCCCAGGCTGCTTCTGGCCAGTTGTCAGAGCTTGGCAAAGGTTCAAGAGCCAGGTCATTCTTGCCCAACAAGTTCTCTGACAAGCGCTCGTTGCTCCAGAGCTCAGCTGTCTGACAAGTACTTTCTCAGGTCTGTATAGCTGGCAGCCTGGGCTCTTCCTGTCCAGTCCCCCTTCCATGCCCTCTGTGGTCACAGATATCAGGTCTACATTGTGGTACATGGCTCTCCCTACCCGCTCCTGCTCCCTTCTCCTTGGATTGACACACAGAGCTAGACAGAGAGAGAGAGAGCAAAGCCCAAAATGCTTGAGAGGGACTTCCAGTCTAGTTGTTAAGCTTCCACACTTCCACTGAAGGGGATGTGGATTTGATCCCTAGTTGGGGAATTAAGATCCCACACGCCATGTCCCTTGGGGAATGAAGGAAAGAAATTAGGCGGAAGAAGAGAGAGGAAAGAAGGAAGGAAGGAAGGAAGGAAAATGCTTATGAAAGACTTTTATCTTGTGAGGAAGAAATGAAGACCATGGAAGCAAGAGGAAATCCAGCAGACCTTCTGTGACCCAGGCTCCAAGAGTAGATGTCAGGAGGACGGTCCCCAGTTGTATCCTGAAGAGACAGCAAGCCAATGAGAAGACTCACAGCTGCATGCCAGCACATGGTCCGGAATAGTGTTGACTGAACAGATGAATAGAAATGAAGACCCATCAGGGTATTTAAAGCCAGCAGCTGCAACAGAAAAACCCCTAGTTCTCAGTTGGTTTAACTCCATAAAGGTTTGTTTTTCACTCACAGCAAGACGGGTGCTGTGGTTTGTCCATGTAAAGCAGGAGTTGCTGCTGATGCCAAGAAAGGCGAAGAGGGGGCTGGAGCACGGGGGTGGGGGAATTTTTGAGGGTCTGACTTCAGAAAGGCTGGCATCACTTCTTCTTACACCCCATTTGTCAGAACCTAGACACACGGCCCTAACCTAACAGGAAGTGGAGGAAGAGAAAAGACCTGTTCCCGAGTGTCTGGGCAAGTCCATAGCATCATCTCTGCCACAGGGAATATGCCAGTGGTTGTCAGGAGCTCATTATAAACCTTCAAAAATAGGAGTTCATACATGGGGGTAGGAGGAGAGGCGGCATTTAAACCTGTCCAACGTTTGCGCAGAGTGAGCAGGTAGTCCAATTGCAGGGAGGGAATGAAAAGGGGTGTAAGGAAGCGGCAGCAATTCAGCACTGCCTCTCAAGAGTCCTTCCGTGCTGCTCACCTCTGCCCTCCAACCCCAGGGTGAGCCCGGCCCTCTCATCTCCCACGCACTCTTTGCATCTGCCCTTCCTGCACTGGTTTGCTTGACTGGGCTGAGAGCTCCAAAAGCACAGGTGATGTGTGCTGTGTGTCTGGATCCCAGCCTCGAGAACTGACCCCGGCAGAGTCATTGTCTGTTGGATGAGTGCAAAGTGTTCTCCACCTGGAGATCCTGACATAGGGGATCTGGGCTGAAGAAAGGGCAGTCCTCCTTTTACTCATTTTTTAAAGAACTATCATGAAATATACATAAAATAAAAATCCTGTAGGGGCGCTGTGCGAAGGCCTGGAGGAGTGGGATGGGGGGATTGGGAGGGGGATGGAGAAGGGAGGAGTGTCAGAGATATACATATGACTAATCTGGGATTATACGTATCTGTATAAGTAAAAAGTACAATAAAAATAATTATTAACAAATTGACTTTTTTTTAAAAGATTTTTCCCCCATCATGCTTCTTTTATTTTTATATTTATTTTCATCCATCTTTAATTCTGTGTGATATGTCAGTCTCCCATTGCAGAGCACAAGATCTGGGTGCATGCACTCCAGAGCACTGGCTTGTAATTGGACACACCTGCCCAGACGCTCTACCGCATGTGGGATCTTCCAGGGCCAGGGATCGAACCAGTGCCCCTTGCACTGTGAGGCAGACTCCTTACCCACTGGACCACCAAGGAAGCCCCTCAAATTGACTTTTTTTTTTTTTGCGGGGGGAAGTGGGTTGGGAAGGGAAGGGGGCGGGTGGGCCACTTCTATTGGTATTTCATTTCTCTATTTTCATCCATCTTTTTGTTCTTTGGCCCGTGTGGGCCTCCATCGCAGTGGCCTCTGTTGTCGCAGAGCACCAGCTCTGGGTGCATGCGCTCCAGAGCTCCGGCTCGGTAGTTGGACACATTGGTCCAGCCACTCCGCAGCACGTGGGATCTTCCCAGGCCAGGGATCGAACCGGCGCCCCTTGCACAGCAAGGCGGTGTCCTTACCCACTGGACCACCAGGGAAGCCCCTCAAATTGACTTTTAAAGCATTTTTAAGAGTACAGCCCTGTGGCATTAAATACATTCATGTTACTGTGCCGCCACCACCACCATCCACCTCCTGAACTCCTTCCACCTTGCGAAACCGAAACTCAATCCACATGGAACAGTAACTCTCCATTTCCCCCTCCCCTGGCCCCAGGCAATCACCATTCTACTTTCCATCTCTACTAGTCTGACTCTTCTAAGTACCTCTTTTAAGCAGATTCATGCACAGTATTTGTCCCTCTGTAACTGACGCATTTCACTCAGCGTGTGAGTGAAATGGGTCAGTTTTCACTAGGACTATCCTCTGAGTCCATCCATGTGATTCAATCTATGTCAAAATTTCCTTCCTTTCTAAGGCCGAGTAATATTCCATTGTATGCATACAGCACATTTTGTTTTTCCACTCAGGCTTAGAGGGACTCCTTTACTATTGTGAAGAATGCTATTATGAACATAACGGTGCGAGCTCTTGAAGACACTGTTTTCCATTCTTTGGGGTATATGGATACTTTTTAAGGTGGTTTGGGTGATTTGAAGTACAGTTAGGGTGGAAAACCTCTCTTTCATGCAAAAGAGAAGAGGGTTAAAAAGAAGGATGAGCAAGGTAGGTATCTGGGGAAATGAGTGACCATGCAAGGGTCAGGAGGTGACAGCTACCCATGGGATTCTGGCTACAGTGGAGGAGTTTCCGTGGCCAGAATCAAGGGAAGACAAGGAGGAAAGTCACAGGACTCTGGTAAGAAGAGAATGTCAGATGACCTAATTCCTTAAGGAGAGGTGACGTCCTTTGCTGAGCAGAGCAAGAGCAGAGGTGAAACTCAGGCTGGAGCTTGAGCAAAGAAAAGATTCACAGCGTTATGGAGCGAATGCAACTGAGAGAGCGTGGAGGAAGATGAACCAAGGCCAGAGACAAGGGAAAGGCCCAATGGCATATGTGTTGGAAGAAAAAGGGTGCATGTATTAGGAATTCCTTTTTCTTAAAGTCAAGCTTGTCTGAGGGCAAGGAGTAAAGAGAGCTGGTCACAACTATGCTCAGAAACAGATGAGAAATCATTAGAAGGATAGCAGGATGTCTGCAAGGCAGACAGACATGTGGCAGGCCAGGTCACGTGTCAGGCTCAGGGATCCAGGGCAAGATGGAGAAAATGGATCATGGAAACTATCCAGGTTTGGAAACTGGCCAGAGGATGTGGCCGGAGGTCAAGGTAGGCCACATGCCAAAGAAGTGCTGAGCACTGCATACCTAAACAGACCCAGGCTCTCACAGAGGCTTCCTGGTACAAATAAGGAGGCTCACTGTCACATACATAGACACTATTATCCCGTCAATCTCATAGATCAATCATGATGCCCCCCAGAGCCTGCCTTTGAGGACTACCCTCTGCCTCTAGACCCACCATCTTCCTAATTAGTGAGAATTTGTCACATAGGTCAAAGGTCCTCCTGGCTGTGTTCAGGAACCAGAGTCCTCCCCTTGTGCCTGCCTCATTGCTCCGTCACTGCAGCCGGCAGCCTAACCCCGGGCTACCAGCCACAGATATCTAAGACCTCAGGGAGGCCCCTCGTGAGTCAAGGCAGTGACTTTGCACTTCCAAAAGCCTTTGCCCTTCCTGCCTTACCATGGCAGCTGTAGGCTGCAGTGACAATGTCCCCAGTGATCTCATTTTGAGCTCATTTTTGTAAAAGGGGAAGAAAAAATCAGAAGTTTTCTAAGCAATGGTACTGGATGATCTATTCCCGTTCCCCTCCCTTCCTTCCCCTCCCTTCCTCTGAGAGGACCCCATCTCTCTTTTTGATCTGGAACCTTCTTTATTTGGTATCTTATGCCAAATGGGAAGCTTTGTTCATATTTCCCTTGGATGCCCCCGTTTACCCTGAAGTCTTTGTTGGCCCTGTGCCATCTTTCCCTGCTCTGTGGGTCTCAGCTTCATCCCTGGATAATGGCTCAGCCGCTCCCCTGCCAGCTTTGAGAAATCTGTCAGTTGCTGCCTGCTGCTTCCTGTCTGTTATCCTTTACTTGCTCCACTGGGCTTCTGGCTGCCCTCTGGATATTGCCGCTCTTCTAGGAACAGATATGGATCTGTTTGTTTTTCTAAGCAGTCTCTTACATGAGCATTTTGCTGTTCACATTTTATAGCCTTTTCTCCCTTTTGTGTTTTTTTCCCCCTCTTTGCCTACTTCCTGTTGAGTGCAGGCGTGTAAGAGGGTCTCCAGAAGGCAGGCAGCCTGGGGAAATCACCGTCCTACTGAAGTCCCTGGGTGTATCCAAAGTGACAGTGTCCTTCAGTTGCAAATGCACAGGCAGCCTGGCAAGTGGCCTGCTGACTCTAGGACAATCCAATCATCAGAGGGTATGGAGGGAATAAACACTGTTTAATAAACGAAACAGCCAGACAAAGTTACCTGTGAAGACGTGGGGCTGGGAAAGGAAAAAGATGAAGAGGAAGCGTCCCTTCATTCTTCTGTGAGTGCCATGTAGCTCTGACTGATACAGAACGTGAGGCCCCTCCAGGCTTTCTTTGAAATGCCTGGGACCCTCCTTTCTTCATTTCCGACTTGCTTCTACTTCTTTCCAGCTTTGGCAGAGCTATTGAACTTTGACCTTTCTGTTTGCCTCCAGAAACTAGTGTGGGCCCTTGGTTTTCTGTGTTTGTACCCTCAGCACTCCCTGGGGATTCAGGACATTTCAATTCTTGGTTCATGAGGCAGAACGCCCCACACTAACTCTGGTCGCATTTTGGTCTAACACCGGGTACGACAGTCAGGCCTCCCCTCTCTGTCCAGGCCTCCGGAGGCTGTTGGGCTTGGGAGGTGCATGGGGAGGTGCAGCCTAGTTCACAAGGAACCCTTGAAGCGCCCTTGTCCCTGGCTGGCAGAACTGTGAGCAGAGAGTTTCATAAAAGGAGTGGAAAGAGATTTAGAATAACTTCTTTGCAATATGAGTAAAAGAAATATAAGGGAAAATATTAGAACATGACTCAAGTGGCTGATCATGAGTACAAAATTGGCAAAGTTCTTAAGAAATAGATAAATACTGAGTTGAATATTTGAGCTCAGTGTAAGAATCTGTGTAAGAATCAGTTCTGGGGCTTCCCTGGTGGTCCAGTGGGTGAAGAGTCTGCCTTGCAGTACAAGGGGCACTGATTCGATCCCTGGCCTGGAAAGATCCCACATGAGGTGGAGCGGCCGGACTGGTGTGTCCAATGACAAGCCAGCACTCCAGAGCGCATGCGCTGACAGAGACTACTCTCTCTCACTGCTCTGCACCGAGAGAGCCCACTGCCATGGGAGCCCCACACTGGCCAAAGAATAAAGATGGATGAAAATAAATACATAAAAAAACAATAAAAGATGCCAAAATTAAAAAAAAAAATCAGTTCTGTGTAAAACATAATAATCATCTAGACCATTGATTCACAACTGGTGTATATTCACAATTAGTATGTGTGTGTGTATATATATATATGTGTGTGTGTATACATATATATAAAAGTATATATGAATATATATATATATATTCACAAATAGTATATACTATTTAACGTAGTTACAGTACCACTCCATGATACAAAAAGTGAGAATACCTGACCTTGGTCTTTCCTTCTTTCACTGACCTATTTTACAGACTTTTTTTTGAAAACCAGTCAAGTGCTTACCTGGTGCTAGATGCTATGAGAGATACAAAGAATTACAACATCCGTGGTCTTAATTTAACCATATAAAGTTGAGGTAAAGACACAAAAGGTGCTGCAAGAGAATATAATTATTGATTAAAGAAGTATTAGGAGTCCCCAGGAGGAGGCATCTCTGGGGGCTGGAGTGAATCACAGAGGGTTCCTGGAGAAGGTGAGCCCCAAGGGACCTTAACGAACAAGTACAACTGTAAAGAAAAAGATGAATCCTTAGGCTTGCTGATGATTTACTGAGTTCTCATGACATGTGATGAACTATAGAAGAGCTGTCTCAGATTAAAATCAACAAAGGACATCCTGTCTTCTAAGACTTAGAATAAGAGAATAATGACAAACACCTGCTCTCTGGGTATGGGGTGATGGGTCAGCGTGTGGTTCAGATGCTATGTGGCATCTTTACCGCGGTACACACCTGGAACCTGCATCCTGTGACCTGGGGAACAAGAATGCGTGTTTAGAAGGCATTCAATTTCCCCTAACAGGATGCTTGATTAACAGTGGCTTCAACAGTAAAGATGTCAAATTATCACACAAAACAAGAAGTCCACAGTTGCTTTCGCTGCCCACCTATATCCTGAGAGGCCCAAGTTTTATTTGGTTGTTTTTTTCACTCTGCCATTGTCACTGCAATTGTTTTGCATGTCCTTCAGCTAATTTCCCTATGGTCACATAATGGCAGCTGTGACTCCTACAGAATTTCATTCCAAGCAAGAGGAGATGCGCAAGGAGGAGTTCCCTGACAGCCCAGCGGTTAAGACACTGCGCTTCTGCTGTGAGGTGCGTAGTACAGTTTCAATTCTTGGTTGAGGGATTAGATCCTGCGTGCCACCTGATGTGGCAAAAAAATAGGAAGAAAGGGGTAAAGCAAGGGCCAAAGGTGTTCTCCTCCTGAAGCTCCATTTTTCCATCTAAGAAGATGGCTGAAGCTATACTGCAGATTTGCCCTGAAATCTCCTTGACCAGAACTGAACCATAAGTCTACCTCTATAGCCAATTACTTAAGACATCTAAGGGGAGATGCAGCCCTGAAGGGATCTCTGACCTATTTTACAGACTTTTTTTGAAAACCAGTCAAGTGCTTACCTGGTGCTAGATGCTATGAGAGATACAAAGAATTACAACATCCGTGGTCTTAATTTAACCATATAAAGTTGAGGTAAAGACACAAAAGGTGCTGCAAGAGAATATAATTATTGATTAAAGAAGTATTAGGAGTCCCCAGGAGGAGGCATCTCTGGGGGCTGGAGTGAATCACAGAGGGTTCCTGGAGAAGGTGAGCCCCAAGGGACCTTAACGAACAAGTACAACTGTAAAGAAAAAGATGAATCCTTAGGCTTGCTGATGATTTACTGAGTTCTCATGACATGTGATGAACTATAGAAGAGCTGTCTCAGATTAAAATCAACAAAGGACATCCTGTCTTCTAAGACTTAGAATAAGAGAATAATGACAAACACCTGCTCTCTGGGTATGGGGTGATGGGTCAGCGTGTGGTTCAGATGCTATGTGGCATCTTTACCGCGGTACACACCTGGAACCTGCATCCTGTGACCTGGGGAACAAGAATGCGTGTTTAGAAGGCATTCAATTTCCCCTAACAGGATGCTTGATTAACAGTGGCTTCAACAGTAAAGATGTCAAATTATCACACAAAACAAGAAGTCCACAGTTGCTTTCGCTGCCCACCTATATCCTGAGAGGCCCAAGTTTTATTTGGTTGTTTTTTTCACTCTGCCATTGTCACTGCAATTGTTTTGCATGTCCTTCAGCTAATTTCCCTATGGTCACATAATGGCAGCTGTGACTCCTACAGAATTTCATTCCAAGCAAGAGGAGATGCGCAAGGAGTTCCCTGACAGCCCAGCGGTTAAGACACTGCGCTTCTGCTGTGAGGTGCGTAGTACAGTTTCAATTCTTGGTTGAGGGATTAGATCCTGCGTGCCACCTGATGTGGCAAAAAAATAGGAAGAAAGGGGTAAAGCAAGGGCCAAAGGTGTTCTCCTCCTGAAGCTCCATTTTTCCATCTAAGAAGATGGCTGAAGCTATACTGCAGATTTGCCCTGAAATCTCCTTGACCAGAACTGAACCATAAGTCTACCTCTATAGCCAATTACTTAAGACACTCATGATTCATCCTCTGGTCTGGAGTAGATGCCCAGCTTCCATGAGATCAAGGGATCTCTACTCACTTTCTGAATAAAACCAGAGCTGTCTTTAGCAAATAAGGGAGTGGAGATGATGTATAAACAGACAGTAATTCAGGAGCTTTAAGGGTCTGTGCCTATGTGTCTGCTCCAGCTCATCGCTTTGCTACAGCGGCCCTTGACCTTGACCTTCATGGACAGTTCTGAATTTTTTCCCACTTCTTGGAATTTATTGTTCTTGCATAATAGATTTGACTTATACAAGACGGCCAATGTCTCAAAACTCCAATCAGCAAACCCTTATTCAGAGAAAACCCTTTGGCTATACCTCACAACACTGGTAGATGAATGTACTTTCATATTTTTAAGTGTGAGAAATATTAAAGTTAGATATCACTTTCATATCTTCTTTCCTTTAATAGACTGGCTACAAAGAAACCAACCAGTTTCTAAACCAAACTGCTTTAACTTTACATTTTCATTTTCTTATATTGTAACTGTTAGTTTTTTTTATGTTTTTCTTTTTTTTCCCCCTGCATTCCCTACTAAATTGAAATCTAGAGAACTCTAGAATTGTGTGGTCCAATACAGTAGCCACTAGTCACACATTTGAAAAATGGCTATTTTGAAATGAGATGGAGGAATTGAATGTTTAAGTGTATTAGATCTTCATTTAATTAATTTATTTATTTATTTTGGTGGGGGTGGGGTGGGGAGGGAGGGGAGCAGGCGGGCCACTTCTATTGGTCTTTCATTTGTCCATTTTCATCCATCTTTGTTCTTTGGCTCGTGTGGGCCTCCCATCGCAGTGGCCTCTGTTGTTGCAGAGCACCCGCTCTGGGTGCATGCGCTCCAGAGCTCCGGCTCGGTCATTGGACACATCAGTCCAGCCACTCCATGGCACATGGGATCTTTCCAGGCCAGGGATCAAACCGGCGTCCCTTGCACTGCAAGGCGGTGTCCTTACCCACTGGACCACCAGGGAAGCCCTAGATCTTCATTTAAAATTAAAACTTGATTCAGTCACTGGAAAACTTTTAAGTATGCTTGGAACAACTCAGGTATAAGAACCTACTTTTCAAGAGCAAATTTTATGAAATCAAGATACGTATAGATTGATTACTTCCAGTGAGAACTTAGCATCTGGATTGGGATGTGCCCTAATTTAAAACATACACCAGGGCTTCCCTGGTGGTCCAGTGGGTAGAGAATCTGCCTTGCAGTGCAAGGGGCACAGGTTTGATCCCAGGTCCTGGAAGATCCTGTGTGCCATGGTGCGGCTGGACCAGTAATTACGAGCCAGTGCTCTGGAGCACATGTATCCAGAGACGGCGCTCTGCAATGAGAGAAGCCACTGCAATAGGAGGCCCACACAGGCCAAAGAATAAAGATGGATGAAAATAAATGTATACAAAAATCAAAAAAAAAAGGAGGCCAAAATTAAAAAAAAATACACATATCAGATTTTGAAGACTTAATATGGAAAAAAGGATGAAAACTGCTATAAATAACTTTTTATGTTGACAGCTCAATGCAATAGTAATACTGGGTTGGCCAAAAAGAGCATTCAGGTTTGTCCATAACACCTTACAAAAAACTTGAACAACCTTTTTGGCCAACCCAGTATTTTTAACCTACTAGGTTCAGTACAATATATTAAATTAATGTCACTTATTTCTTTTTACTTTCCTATAGTCACAGCTAGAATTTTTTTTTTTTTCCGCCACTTCTATTGGTCTTTCATTTATCTATTTTTACCCATCTTTGTTCTTTGGCCTGTGTGGGTCTCCCATTGCTGTGGCCTCTCTCACTGCAGAGCACCAGCTCTGGGCACATGCATTCCAGAGCTCCGGCTCAGTAGTTGGACACATCAGTCCAGCTGCTCCACGGCACCTGGGATCTTCTCAGGCCAGGGATTGAACCAGCACCCCCTTTCGCTGCAAGGCAGTGTCCTGCCCACTGGACCACCAGGGGAAACCCCTAGAAAAATTTTAAATGATATGTGTGGCTTCCTTTAGACTTCCCTTTGATGGTGCTGCTCATCTGAAAGTTGGTCAATTGCATGAGTTCAGTGACTTGACCAGTCACTCAGAACAACTCTAAATGGAGTCTCAAATTCCCTGAGTCCTGCACGCACGCTTTCTTTCCACCACTCATGGAGGCCTCCTTTATCCCACTCTGTGCTTGTTCCTCGCATTCTCCTGACCACCTGTAGGGCATAGACTTTCCTCATGGGACAAACTCTGAGGACAGGGAGGAGCATCTGTGCTGAGGTTTTGTAAAGGCAACAGCTTATGGGAAACAGAGCCCTCCCTGATGGAGAGAAGTCAGTAATCTAGTATGCCACACCCCAGAGGACCCTTTTGTTTCATATTTTACTGTTTCTGAGCATCTTTTTGGAGACCTCCAGTCATCTCAATGAATATTCTCATTTTGAAAGTTCTTTCAGTAAAAGCGTGGTTTTACATTTCTGGGCAGATTTCTTGCCATCCCAGGGCTTTGGTGACACAAAACAGACAGGAGTAACGTAGGCTGTGTGCACACAACTGGAGGAAGACCAAGAAACTGCGGCCACCCACGCTGCTCGCCAGAGAAGCTCAGCACCCCCCACGGGTTTTGCTCGCGCCAGAGAAGCTTCTTATTATTTTTTTGACAGCTCAATGCAATAGTAATACTGGGTTGGCCAAAAAGAGCATTCAGGTTTGTCCATAACACCTTACAAAAAACTTGAACAACCTTTTTGGCCAACCCAGTATTTTTAACCTACTAGGTTCAGTACAATATATTAAATTAATGTCACTTATTTCTTTTTACTTTCCTATAGTCACAGCTAGAATTTTTTTTTTTTTCCGCCACTTCTATTGGTCTTTCATTTATCTATTTTTACCCATCTTTGTTCTTTGGCCTGTGTGGGTCTCCCATTGCTGTGGCCTCTCTCACTGCAGAGCACCAGCTCTGGGCACATGCATTCCAGAGCTCCGGCTCAGTAGTTGGACACATCAGTCCAGCTGCTCCACGGCACCTGGGATCTTCTCAGGCCAGGGATTGAACCAGCACCCCTTGCGCTGCAAGGCAGTGTCCTTGCCCACTGGACCACCAGGGAAGCCCCTAGAAAAATTTTAAATGATATGTGTGGCTTCCTTTAGACTTCCCTTTGATGGTGCTGCTCATCTGAAAGTTGGTCAATTGCATGAGTTCAGTGACTTGACCAGTCACTCAGAACAACTCTAAATGGAGTCTCAAATTCCCTGAGTCCTGCACGCACGCTTTCTTTCCACCACTCATGGAGGCCTCCTTTATCCCACTCTGTGCTTGTTCCTCGCATTCTCCTGACCACCTGTAGGGCATAGACTTTCCTCATGGGACAAACTCTGAGGACAGGGAGGAGCATCTGTGCTGAGGTTTTGTAAAGGCAACAGCTTATGGGAAACAGAGCCCTCCCTGATGGAGAGAAGTCAGTAATCTAGTATGCCACACCCCAGAGGACCCTTTTGTTTCATATTTTACTGTTTCTGAGCATCTTTTTGGAGACCTCCAGTCATCTCAATGAATATTCTCATTTTGAAAGTTCTTTCAGTAAAAGCGTGGTTTTACATTTCTGGGCAGATTTCTTGCCATCCCCAGGGCTTTGGTGACACAAAACAGACAGGAGTAACGTAGGCTGTGTGCACACAACTGGAGGAAGACCAAGAAACTGCGGCCACCCACGCTGCTCGCCAGAGAAGCTCAGCACTCCCGTGGCCCGGAGAGCAGGGCTTTGTCAGACTCAGCGCCAGATGATTTGTTCAAACACCACTGAGCTCCTTCTCCCAGAAGGCAATCATCACAGAACGGCACTTTTACCGTGAGACATGCACAAAGCCACCTGGGCTTGTGATTCATACCCTGAAATGAAAGCACTGCAATTTCACATTTTCAAATTTATATCCTCATGTTCATGCTGGAAATATCTTTGTCTATGAAAGATTTCTTTTAATAGACATTCATTCAACAAATATTTATTGAATACCTGCTGTGTGCCAGGCAGTGTGAGTTGCTGACATAAAATAATACGTAGATTTACTGGTATACTATAGATAAATTACTGAACTATACAAATGTACTGAACCATACATAAATTGCTTTTTTACCTGAACTATACATAAGTTGTGTATAAATTTATGTGAACTATCTAGGCAAAGAGAGGCATAGATACTTTTAAAGAGCATAGTCCAAAGATATATCTTTATATAGAATAGTATACTTGCCATTCTGATTCAAAATCAAAATCTCTCTGAATGAAATTTTTGCCTCTGACAGTGACATTAAAAGATTTGGTGTACTTCTAGGAATCTATTCTAATGAAATAATCAGATATAGGGTCAAGATTTAGACACATAGGTGGATATTGCACTATTATTCAAAGGAGAAAAAATGTAAACCCTCTAAATATTGAATAAGAGATGTTTGATAAAATTCAGGGCTGATTATATCATGACAAGTCATTACAGATCATATTTCGTGATGTGAGAAAATGTTTTCCTTTTATACTAAGATTTAAAGCTCAGTATATTAAAATACATGTGGCATATGTTTTCAGTTCAGAGGAATAGCTATAAATGCAGGGAGAAATAAGACTGTAAGGATACACACTGAAATTAACATTGCATCTCTGGGGGTAAGATTATTCATGGAGTTTAATTTCTTCTTTATATTCTATACTTTAAAAATAGTCTAAATAATTGTTTACTATTTTTGTAGTGGGAAAAAAACCACAAACTTTTAAAAGAAATTTGGGGGGCTTTTCTGGTAACTCAGTTCAGAGTAACTGCCTGCCAGTGTAGGACACACAGGCTCAATCCCTGATCTGGGAAGATCCCACATGCTGCTGAGCAACTAAACTCATGTACCAAACTACTGATCCTGTACTCTAGAGTCCAGGAGCTGCAACTACTGCGTCCACGTGCCTCAACTACTGAAGTCCAAGCACCATAGAGCTCATGCTCTGCAACAAGAGAAGCCATGGCAATGAGAAGCCTGCACACTGCAACTAGAGAGTAGCCTCCACTTGCTACAACTAGAGAAAAGCCCACAACAGCAATGAAGACCCAGCACAGCTAAAAATAAAATAAAATAAATAAATAAAATTATATAAAAATTTGATACAGTAACATTATTTTAATTTATGGAATAAATTTTCAAATATTAAAAAAAATAGTCTAACATTTCCCCATTTCCTTGGCATGCTTACCTTTATTAAAACTTTTAAAGAGCATAGTCCAAAGATATATCTTTATATAGAATAGTATACTTGCCATTCTGATTCAAAATCAAAATCTCTCTGAATGAAATTTTTGCCTCTGACAGTGACATTAAAAGATTTGGTGTACTTCTAGGAATCTATTCTAATGAAATAATCAGATATAGGGTCAAGATTTAGACACATAGGTGGATATTGCACTATTATTCAAAGGAGAAAAAATGTAAACCCTCTAAATATTGAATAAGAGATGTTTGATAAAATTCAGGGCTGATTATATCATGACAAGTCATTACAGATCATATTTCGTGATGTGAGAAAATGTTTTCCTTTTATACTAAGATTTAAAGCTCAGTATATTAAAATACATGTGGCATATGTTTTCAGTTCAGAGGAATAGCTATAAATGCAGGGAGAAATAAGACTGTAAGGATACACACTGAAATTAACATTGCATCTCTGGGGGTAAGATTATTCATGGAGTTTAATTTCTTCTTTATATTCTATACTTTAAAAATAGTCTACATAATTGTTTACTATTTTTGTAGTGGCAAAAAAACAACAAACTTTTAAAAGAAATTTGGGGGGCTTTTCTGGTAACTCAGTTCAGAGAAACTGCCTGCCAGTGTAGGACACACAGGCTCAATCCCTGATCTGGGAAGATCCCACATGCTGCTGAGCAACTAAACTCATGTACCAAACTACTGATCCTGTACTCTAGAGTCCAGGAGCTGCAACTACTGCGTCCACGTGCCTCAACTACTGAAGTCCAAGCACCATAGAGCTCATGCTCTGCAACAAGAGAAGCCATGGCAATGAGAAGCCTGCACACTGCAACTAGAGAGTAGCCTCCACTTGCTACAACTAGAGAAAAGCCCACAACAGCAATGAAGACCCAGCACAGCTAAAAATAAAATAAAATAAATAAATAAAATTATATAAAAATTTGATACAGTAACATTATTTTAATTTATGGAATAAATTTTCAAATATTAAAAAAAATAGTCTAACATTTCCCCATTTCCTTGGCATGCTTACCTTTATTAAAACTTTTGAATCAATTTGTAGTACTGTGACAAATTATGTTTATGCCACATCCAATGGAAAATTAACTCCATAAACTTACTTCTTATTAGCACATGGCATACCACCATTTACCTCCCTGGTTTAAGATTGGATGATACAAAGAATGTGAGGAACTTCATCCAGTGCTGCCCCATGATGAGCCCTCACCCTGATTTCATCCTCCTCTGCCTGAATTTATTCCCTTCACTACTATCTGTCTTGGAGAAGGAAATGGAAACTCATTCCAGAATTGTTGCCTCAGAAATTCCATGGAAGGCTACATTTCATGGACTTACAAGAGTCAGACACAGTTCACTCTCTGCCTTTGCTGTTGTTGAGTCGCTACTCCTTGCAACCCCATGGACTGCAGCATGCCATGCTCCCCTGTCCTTCACTATCACCCAGTTTGCTCACATTATGTCCATTGAGTTGGTGATGCTGTCTAATCATCTCATCTCCTACAGTCCTCTTCTCCTTTGGCCTTCAGTCATTCCCAGCATCAGGGTCTTTCAGTGATTTGGTTCTTCACGTCAGGTGACCGAAGTACTAGAGTTTCTACTTCAGTATCAGTCCTTCCAATGAACATTCGGAGTTAGTTTCCTTTAAGATTGGCTGGTTTGATCTCCTTGCCATCCAAGGGACCTTAAAGAGTCTTTTCTAGCACCACAATTTGAAAGCATCAGTTCTTTAGTGCTCAGCCTTCTTTATGGTCTAACTCTCACATCTGTACATGACTACTAGAAAAACCATAGCTTTGACTATATAGATCTTTGTCAGCAAAGTGGTATCTCTGCTTTTTAATGCACTTTCTAGGTTTATCATAGCTTTCCTTCCATAGAGCAAGGGCCTTTTAACTTTCATGACTGCAGTCATCATCTGCAGTGCAATGTAGGTACACAATAAATACTTGATGGACTCATAGATATGAAGAATAAACTAGTGGCTACCAGTGGGGAGAGGGAAGAGCAAGAGGCAAGATGAGGCAGAGGATTAAGAGGTATAAAGTATTATGGAAAAAATAAATATGCTACAAGGACATATTATACAGTACTGGGAATATAGTCAATGTTTTATAACTTTAAATAGAGTATAATCTATAAAAGTATTGAATCACTTTGTTGTACACCTGAAACTAACATAATATTGTAAACCAGAATAATATTGTGCTTCAAAAAATTACCATAAAAATAGTATTTTTTTCTAACTTCTAGAAGCCCATTTTCACTGTTAATGTGTTCTTTCTTCTCTTCCTCATTCTTCTGTCAACTCTCATGTACTGTGATTGAGTAGACTGCTGCTAATAATTTCCATATCTCTAATGATTTGGTCAGGTTGCTCCTTTTAGGGTCATTCAGCCGTTAAAACCTCAGACGATGGAGTCAGAAAGACCTGGCCTCAAGTCTCGGTCTCTTACTACTTATAAGTTATGTTAGCTTGAACAAGATGATAACCTCTTGTTTCAGATATTTATTGCTGTATAACACTCTAATACTTAATGGTTTGAAACAATAAACATTTTATTCCTCACTTCAATTCTGCGGGTCAACTGGGTCACTTCTTATACTCCACATGGTGTCCACTAGAATCATTCACATGGCTGCATTCCTCAGCAAACTAAACTAGAGTTTGAATGACCAAGAAGGCTTCTTTCAGATGTCTGACACCTCAGCTGGGGTGGCTAGAATCGCTGGGGGCTGGCTGGGCCTTTCTTTCTTCTTAGCTTCTCATAAAAAATGGCCCCTTTTCCTATGAGGCCTCTCTCTCTCAGGGCAACTAGATTTCTTCCATATTAAGTGGCTTCCAAGAGAACAAAAAGGCACATTGCCAGCTGTCCTAGAACATGGGTCAGAATCAGCCCAGTGTCACTTCCTATCTACTCTAGTCAAGAAAGTAGCCACAAGTCAATCAAGAATCAAGGGAAGGGGAGGACTTCTCTGGTGATCCAGTGGTAAGAGCTCACTTTGCAATGCACAGACACTGGAACAGGTTCAATCCCTTGTCAGGGAAATAAGATCCCATGTGTTGAGGAGCAACTAAGCCTGTGTGCCACAACTAGAGGGTCCCTGCATCAGAAGGAAAGATGCTGAATGACACAACTAATGCACAACTAAACCTAACGCAGCCAAATATGTAAAAAAAAAAAAAAAAAAGAAGAAGAAGAAGAAGAAAAAAGACTCAAGGGAAGGGGAAACAAGGCTGTATCATTTGGTGGAAGGAGGACCATGTGCTTACTATGAAGGGAGGAATTGGTGGTCATATTGGCTTCCTATCTCTAAGCCTTTGTTTCCCCATCTGTAAAACTGGACCTAATATTAATTGCTATCATTAAAAAGTCATAGTTAAGATTCAATGTGATAATGCATGAATATGTACACCAATCATGACTCCAATCATCGTCATCATTATTATTGCTATTTTATTCCAATCAGGGTGGAAGTTGTTCAAGCTCATCCTGCAACTTCTCCCTTTCTTTCTTTAATAAGATGAACACATATGAATCATCACTGCAAAGAGGACCCAAAACCAAAACAAAAGTCTTGGAGGACTCCAAGTCAGGTCCCCCTGGGAGTCCTCAGGGCTTTCTAGTTTCCATGCCTGCTCCCCACTTCCCTGTTGAGCTGTGGCTCTTGGGGTAAAAAGTGATTGATGTCTTTGGGGCCTACTTTCAAAATGCAACAGCTTTCTGAAATTTATTTTTATGAAATTAGCATTTTGCTTCTTGGAAAATCTTAATGCCTTTCTTCCTTTGAACTTTGAAATATCATTATGTACTTTCATGAAAGAAAAATAAAAAGCAGAGGGTAGCACAAAATGCTCACTTCATAACTCAGATACTCAAAGAAACATGTCAACTCCATGCTGATGTGGTGTTTCTCACCAGACTGTGTGCTTTGGTGAGTGGGAGGAAAAATTCACTCAAGAGTGGATCTGGGGCTTCCCTGGTAGCTCAGTGGTGGAGTTTGCCTGCCAATGCAGGAGACACAAGTTCAATCCCAGGAAGCTCCCACATGCTATAGAACAACTAAGCCCGCGAGCCACAACTGTTGAGCCTATGCTCTAAAGCCTCAGAGCCACAACTATTGAGCCCATGTGTCACAACTACTGAAGTCCATATGCCCTAGAGCCCGAGTTCACAATAAGAAAAGTTACTGCAGCAAGAAGACCCCACATGCTGTAGAGCAACTAAGCCCATGAGCCACAACTGTTGAACCTCTGCTCTGGAGCTTCAGAGCTTCAACTACTGAGCCCATGTGCTGCAACTACTGAAGCCTGTGAATCCTGGAGCCCAAGGTCCGTGGCAGGGGAAATTTCCACAACAAGAGGCCTACTCACCTCAACTGGAGAATGGCCCCCACTTCCTGCAACTAGAGAAGAGCCTGCAGCAGCAGCAAAAAACCCAGAATATCCAAAAATAAATAATTTTTTTAAAAAAGAGTGGATCTGCTTTAAAAAGTAGTCTAGGGCTTCTCTGGCTCACGGGTAAAGAGTCCATCTGTCAATGAAAGACACATAGGTTTGATCCCCGAACCAGGAAGATCCCACATGCCGCAGAGCAACTAAGCCTGTGGGCCATAACTATTCAGCCTCTGCTCTAGAGCCTGGGAGCCACAACTAATGAGCCCATGTGCTGCAGCTACTGAAGCCCGCATGCCCTGGAGCCCATGCTCTGCAACAAGAGAAGCCACTGCAATGAGAAGCCTGTACACTGCAACTAGAGAGTAGCCCCTGTTCGCCACAATTAAAGAAAAGCCCATGTAGTAAGGAAGATCCAGCAGAGCCAAAAATAAATACTATATAAAAAAGAGCAGTCTAATCTTTATACAGTTCCCTTTAGATGGGGTGCCATGTGTCTTAGACACTCTTTCATTCCTTCTGGTTTCCTTCCTAAGCCGATTCCATATGCCTATTGATGTTTCCTGGATATATGCATGTATGTATGTATGTATGTATGTATGTGTATGTGTATACACACACACACACACACACATATTATATATATATATATATAAAAGAGCCAAGGAAAAGAACATGCCCATAAGCTTTCGATCCTGATGACCTTTGCAGGGGCTGGAAGAAGGTATGTTTTTAACAGTTCTTCCATGGTTAATGGTTTAATGTTTGTGACATCTTCTTGAACAAATTTTGGTTACTTTTATATTCCTAGAAAATCATCCATTTCACATGGGTCACATATTTTTGGTATAAATTGTTGATAATGTTCCCTTTAAATAGTCCCCTCTAGGACTTCCCTGCTGATCCAGTGGTTCAGACGCCTAGTGCAATGCAGGGGATGCAGGTTTGATTCCTGGGCAAAGAGTTAAAAATCTCACATGCATTATGTGTGATGTGGCCAAAACAAATATAAACAAGTAAAGGTTTACAAAGCATTAAAAATATATTTTTTAAAAAGTACCCTCTGTGCTGGGTCCTCGACCACTAGAAGGAACTACTGGCTGGTATTTAATATAGTGCTCTATGCCAATAAACCAAAAATATGTAAAAGAAAAAACGTACCCTCTCTCTGTGTCTATTTCCTACTTCTTCATGGCTGATATTACGTATTAAGTACTTTCTCTTCTTGGTCAAGCATTCTAGCCAAATAATTTGTTACCTTAAAAGAGCAAACCTATGGCTTCATTGATCAAGTTTGCTGAGTTTTCTCCATTTCATTAATTTCTTCTTCTATATTAGTTAACACATTTCTTACTACTTGCTTTGGCTTCATTTTGTTTCCCTTTTCAATCTTTTTTTACGTTCTAATAAATAAATGCAGGGCTAGTGTTTTCTACTGAAAATTGCTTAGGCTGGATTCCATTGGTTTTGATGTGTGCTATTTCACTGTGGTCCAGTTCCAGCAGCTTATTTCCTCTTTAAACCAAGAGATCTTTAGAAGTGTATTTTTGTATTTCAGAAGTATAGAATTCTTTTGCTCCCTGTCTGCTAATTTCTAAATTTATTGCATTCTGGTCAATGAATGTGGGCTTGTATAATAACAGTTTTAAAAAGTGTGTTATTATTTCCTTCGGGCAAAGAACAGAGTCAATTTTGTTGAGCTCTGTATGTATTATTTTAACTAAAAAGAAAGGCTTAATATTGCATTATTTTTACCTTCAAGTAACTTCTGAGAAAGGCAACAATTTAGTTGCACTAGATAGCTTTGAACTCATTTATTTAACCTTCACCGAGTATCTGCATGTTCTAGACACCATAGGTTTTGGGAGATAGACAGATGAGCAAAAACAGACAAAGTTCACCCTTGTGAATTCATGGGAAAAGCAGGCAGGAACCTTAAGACAGTCCCTTTAGTGACACAACGGGCCAGAGAAAAAAAACATTCGCTTTGTGAATGCATATCACAAAAGATGTTAGCCTAGAAAAAGTTCTCCTGATATCTACACATAGAGCCAAAAGGGGAGTGGAAACTAACCAGGAAAAAGACGGGGGAGGGAGAGGAAGAAGAGCATGTCACAAGGTTCATTGTGGAATGTGAGCAGGTGTATGCAGTGGGGCCCTGGGAACATGTCAGGGTGACTGCAGCCTCCACAGCAGGATGTTCATGGTACTGGGGGAAGCTGGGAAAGTAAGTGTGAGTGTGAGTGTGTGTGTGTGTGTGTGTGTGTGTGTGTGTGTGTGTGTGTATGCACATGCGCATATGTGCACAAGGGGGTTTCAGACACAGGCCACTATTTATCTTTAAGAAAAATAGGAAGTCAGTAAATGAATTTAGATAGGCTTATGGGACCATATTTGTAGGGTTGTTTTTTTTTTCTTTTGTCTCTATGGCTTCATTGATCAAGTTTGCTGAGTTTTCTCCATTTCATTAATTTCTTCTTCTATATTAGTTAACATTTCTTACTACTTGCTTTGGCTTCATTTTGTTTCCCTTTTCAATCTTTTTACGTTCTAATAAATAAATGCAGGGTAGTGTTTTCTACTGAAAATTGCTTAGGCTGGATTCCATTGGTTTTGATGTGTGCTATTTCACTGTGGTCCAGTTCCAGCAGCTTATTTCCTCTTTAAACCAAGAGATTTTTAGAAGTGTATTTTTGTATTTCAGAAGTATAGAATTCTTTTGCTCCCTGTCTGCTAATTTCTAAATTTATTGCATTCTGGTCAATGAATGTGGGCTTGTATAATAACAGTTTTAAAAAGTGTGTTATTATTTCCTTCGGGCAAAGAACAGAGTCAATTTTGTTGAGCTCTGTATGTATTATTTTAACTAAAAAGAAAGGCTTAATATTGCATTATTTTTACCTTCAAGTAACTTCTGAGAAAGGCAACAATTTAGTTGCACTAGATAGCTTTGAACTCATTTATTTAACCTTCACCGAGTATCTGCATGTTCTAGACACCATAGGTTTTGGGAGATAGACAGATGAGCAAAAACAGACAAAGTTCACCCTTGTGAATTCATGGGAAAAGCAGGCAGGAACCTTAAGACAGTCCCTTTAGTGACACAACGGGCCAGAGAAAAAAAACATTTGCTTTGTGAATGCATATCACAAAAGATGTTAGCCTAGAAAAAGTTCTCCTGATATCTACACATAGAGCCAAAAGGGGAGTGGAAACTAACCAGGAAAAAGACGGGGGAGGGAGAGGAAGAAGAGCATGTCACAAGGTTCATTGTGGAATGTGAGCAGGTGTATGCAGTGGGGCCCTGGGAACATGCCAGGGTGACTGCAGCCTCCACAGCAGGATGTTCATGGTACTGGGGGAAGCTGGGAAAGTAAGTGTGAGTGTGAGTGTGAGTGTGAGTGTGTGTGTGTGTGTGTGTGTGTGTGTGTGTGTGTGTGTATGCACATGCGCATATGTGCACAAGGGGGTTTCAGACACAGGCCACTATTTATCTTTAAGAAAAATAGGAAGTCAGTAAATGAATTTAGATAGGCTTATGGGACCATATTTGTAGGGTTGTTTTTTTTTTCTTTTTGTCTCTAAGTCATCATTTATTTTTCATCCATCTTTATTCTTTGGCCTGTGTGGGCCTCCCATTGCAGTGGTCTCTCTCATTGCAGAGCACTGGCTCTGGGCTCATGCACTCCAGAGTGCCGGCTGGTAATTGGACACACCAGTCCAGCCACTCTCAGGCATGTGGGATCTTCCCAGGCCAAGGATCAAACCGGTGCCCCTTGCACTGCAAGGTGGACTCTCTACCCACTGGACCACCAGGGAAGCCCCATATTTGTAGTTTTAAAAGCTATTTTGTAATGTTTACTCCAGGGAGCTTTTTATTTCTTGATGTTGTGCATATAGAGGTTCAACTTCCCTTCTTACACTTTAGCTATGTTGATCTAAATATACTTCAGAAAAATAATCCCCAGGTGCATTTTCTATTAGAGTCCTATAAATTACCCTGTACTTTTGGAACCAAGTCTGCACTACTAGTAGATTATAGTAATAACCATAACAGTAACAATCATGTCATAAGAGCTACCTCTTTTTGAGCATAGATCCTCTACAAGTTTTATCTCATCTGATTGTCACAACAATCTTATAAGCTTTTTTTTTAACCACATTTGTTAACCACCATACCTGTCATCCTTCGTAAGGGAAACTCCTTACCTACCACCTTCTTTGAATGGGATGTCTCTAGCGGCTGTGATCTATCTGACGTGATTATCCTCAAACTCTCTCTCTCTCTCTCACACACACACACATTTATGACTGAATCAGGGGTGAGCTGTGGACACAACTGCAACAATTCCATTGGCCAGCCAGAAGTTTTTAGGGTATCATAACACAAAACCCTTGTGCAAATAGAGCCTTGCTTTGAGACAGTCCAAGTTGGAATGTATAAAGCAATTCAACTTGTTGAATTCAAACAATTTAACTGCAGAAGCTGAAGTTGAAACATGAAAGGCCTGTGAGGCCATGATGATCCTAAGTAAGCTGAGGGCATAAGTAGGGCAAATGTACAAAGGAGCAGAAGCTGGAAAAACTGATCTATAGAGGGAAGAGAAGCAGATTCAAAAAGCATCCAACTTCAAACTTCCCTGGTGGTCCAGTGGTTAAGATTCAGTGTTTCCGGGACTTCCCTGGTGGCCCAGTGGGTAAGGAGTCCACCTTGCAGTGTAAGGGACACCAGTTCGATCCCTGTCCAGGGAAGATCCCACGTGCCTTGGAGTGGCTGGACCGGTGTGTCCAATTATGAGCCAGCGCTTTGGAGCACATGCGCCCAGAGTCCGTGCTCTGCAATGAGAGAGGCCACTGCAATGGGAGGGCCACACAGGCCAAAGAATAAAGATGGATGAAAATAAATAAATAAATAAAAACCAATAAAAGAAGCCAAAATTTAAAGTAAGAAAGATTCAGTGCTTCCACTGCATGGGGTGTAGGTTTGATCAGGGATGTTCCGCGTGCCGTACGGTATGGCCAAATAATAATAATAATTTTTAAAAAAGAAGCCAACTCTTGGAAAACAGCTCAGCCATGTGAATGATGAGCACTAGAGAAAAGATCCACACATTCCTACCTGGACATGTAATTCCCATCTCTGAAGTCCTCCTCTCAGCTTTGCATGAGATACTTCCCTCCCCGGTCAGGCATCATTAGGGCTCATTACTAGAGTGTACCTGGAGGGATCTCTGCTCCATGAAACACAGGAAACTCAGCATTCTGAAGAAATAGAGACTCAGAGAGTTTAAATAACTATCCCAAACGGCCACAGCTCATTGGCAGAGCAGAAATTTGAACTCAAATGTGAGTGTGACTGTAAAGCCTTCATCCTTAAGTGTTGTACTGTTAATATTACAGCAGCAGGAATTATCTGCTCAAAAATATTTGCTCAGATCTTTACCTTCTTTGCCTTGAAAATAAATACCAGAGGCACACAGCTTTCGAATCAGCAAACCAAGTGACTTTACATTACTGGCCTGTTGTTAAGTATCACAGTTTAACAATATTTAACATGAGAGGGTCACCGCTTTTGAGTGGACCACACAAAATCATTGTTTTGATCTAGTCGGCAATTTGCAGAGTGGGAATGGGGTAAGGGTGGGGTTTATAAGAGATGAGTCAAGAGATGGGTTTATAATGTTTCTTCCAAGAACTGATCAGAGTCTTGTAAGTCTCAGACCTGATTATCCATTGAATCAGGGAATGACCACAAGTGAACTGGATGATTCAAAAGGAACTTCTAGCAATTATTGAGAAGTAGACTGCCACTAATCCAGTTTTTGGTCATGAAGAACACAGCTGAGCATCCACTCGGTCCTCACAGTGGTCCTCCATGTGGAATGCCCTCTTCCTTGTAAAAGAGAAATCCTCCAAGGGGAATGAGTCCACAATAAACTCACTGAGTGCCTGCTAAGGGTGAGGCCTGTGCCCAGGGAAAGGACAAAGGTTGGAGTCTGGCTCCCCAAAACCTGAAACAGGTCATGTTCACTGGGACACAGTGGGAAAGCTCTGAGATTGCAGCCTTCTGGTAAACCACCAATACATTCCTCTCCCAGATCCTTCTTCCATGTGTGCACTGACCCAGTTGCCTCTCCAGATGGTCCCAGGTCCTGTGCTGAGGGCAGTGGAGAGCTTCCTCTTTGGTGTCACTTCTCAGCAAGCCCTTATGTGCTCTGAGCTCATTGTGGCTAAAGACAATTCTTTTCGTGACCTTTGCTGAATCACCTTTTACCTAATTCCTGGTGTTTACCCTATCAAGAGAGGGTATGACCAGAACCCAGAGACCAGACAGACCCATAGGGGCAAGAGAGATTAGGAAAGTCCCAGTGGGATGCCACAAGTCCCAGCAATACGGCCCATGAGTGTCAGTGAACAAATAGAGTCCAACAGAGTCCAACGACAGAGTCCAACGACAAAGATCAAAACTGAGACTTGAGGGCAGCCTCCAGATTCCACGATTGTCCCCCCTGCCCCTGGGTCCATCTTCCCTCTTTTCTCCTTCTCCACATACCCACCGTTACTCACAGAAGGTTTTTCTTTTTTAAAAATTTACTTTAAAATTTCAATATGTAAAACTACATAATAGTAAAGTACATGAAAAATGAAGGTCACTTGTCCAAAATAAAAGAGGAAGCCTTAAAAATAGATTTAGGGACTTCCCTGGTGGCCCAAGGAAAGACTGAGGGCTGGAGGAGAAGGAGGCAACAGAGGATAAGATGGTTGGATGGCATCACGTACTCCCTGGGCATGAGTTTGAGCAAATTCCAGGAGTGAAAAACAGGGAAGCCTGGCGTGCTGCACTCCGTGGGGTCACAAAGAGTCACACACGGCTTAGCAACTGAACAACAACAATAACTTGTGGTCAAGTGGTTAAGGATTCACCTTCCAATGCAGGGATGCAGGCTTGATTCCTGGTCAGGGAACTCAGATTCTACATGCCACAGAGCACCTGAGCCTACATGCCACAACTACGGACCCTGTGCACTCAGAAATCAGCGTGCCACAACGAGAGAAGCCCACGTGCTGCAATGAAGACCCAGTGCATCCAAAAGAAAAAAGATATTATCAAGGGAAAGCTCTGAGATTGCAGCCTTCTGGTAAACCACCAATACATTCCTCTCCAGATCCTTCTTCCATGTGTGCACTGACCCAGTTGCCTCTCCAGATGGTCCCAGGTCCTGTGCTGAGGGCAGTGGAGAGCTTCCTCTTTGGTGTCACTTCTCAGCAAGCCCTTATGTGCTCTGAGCTCATTGTGGCTAAAGACAATTCTTTTCGTGACCTTTGCCGAATCACCTTTTACCTAATTCCTGGTGTTTACCCTATCAAGAGAGGGTATGACCAGAACCCAGAGACCAGACAGACCCATAGGGGCAAGAGAGATTAGGAAAGTCCCAGTGGGATGCCACAAGTCCCAGCAATACGGCCCATGAGTGTCAGTGAACAAATAGAGTCCAACAGAGTCCAACGACAGAGTCCAACGACAAAGATCAAAACTGAGACTTGAGGGCAGCCTCCAGATTCCACGATTGTCCCCCCTGCCCCTGGGTCCATCTTCCCTCTTTTCTCCTTCTCCACATACCCACCGTTACTCACAGAAGGTTTTTCTTTTTAAAATTCACTTTAAAATTTCAATATGTAAAACTACATAATAGTAAAGTACATGAAAAATGAAGGTCACTTGTCCAAAATAAAAGAGGAAGCCTTAAAAATAGATTTAGGGACTTCCCTGGTGGCCCAAGGAAAGACTGAGGGCTGGAGGAGAAGGAGGCAACAGAGGATAAGATGGTTGGATGGCATCACGTACTCCCTGGGCATGAGTTTGAGCAAATTCCAGGAGTGAAAAACAGGGAAGCCTGGCCTGCTGCACTCCGTGGGGTCACAAAGAGTCACACACGGCTTAGCAACTGAACAACAACAATAACTTGTGGTCAAGTGGTTAAGGATTCACCTTCCAATGCAGGGATGCAGGCTTGATTCCTGGTCAGGGAACTCAGATTCTACATGCCACAGAGCACCTGAGCCTACATGCCACAACTACGGACCCTGTGCGCTCAGAAATCAGCGTGCCACAACGAGAGAAGCCCACGTGCTGCAATGAAGACCCAGTGCATCCAAAAGAAAAAAGATATTATCAAGGCAAAAATCTTCTGTCCACATTTTATCTAAAATTGTAACTCATCCGGGAGTGGCTCCTCACCATGGCCTGCCTTGGGCTGGGGTGTCCAGGCCTGACCCACAGTCAGCCCTGCACGTGGGGCCTGTTTCCACCAGCTGTGCTTGAGAGACTGGCGAGAGGGGACTGCAGCCAGCTGGACCTATTTCCTTCCCCATCAACAGTGGGCACCGACAGTCCCTGCTTCATAGGGTTGTTGCAAAGATCCAATGAATAATGCAATGAGAGCTCTTAACACGGGCCTGGAACATACGATACACTCCATAGATGCTGTCTAGTTTTTCCAGAACTCTCCCTGTAAGTGCACTTGTGATTTTCAGACCATGCATCTCAATGTTTGTTTGGGAAACATGGTTTTTATCAGTAAGACCAAAGTTCAAACTTGGAATAGAAGGCACCTAAGTTACAAAACAGTGAGAAAAATTTAATTATAGTGCTATTATTGTTTGGAACGAGAAACAGTAAACTAGAACCACGGTTCATGAGGCACAACTGGCCAAGATTAAAGGCACCTTTATGAAGGGTGTCAGGGCTCTCTCCAGCCGAAGGTGCTGGCCACGTCCGCCCTGGCACAAGCCCCTCACCCGAGCCGCTCTTTAGCGGAACCTGACTCTGGATTCTTGGCAGCACAGGCTGGAACCGGGTCAGGTCAGCCTGCGTCCTCAGCCCCACTTGGCACAGCTTCAGCCATAGGTCTGGGTTCACGGTCGTGCCAGGTCTAAGGTGGGGGCCTGGCTTGCTGCACTCGGGGTGCTGCTCGGCCTGGGACAGAGGGCACGGCTGCGGCCAGTCCCTGGCCTCCAGCACAGCAGCTTCCAGACATTCTGCCACAGAATTTTCCCAAATGAAACTTCCCCTTTCCTGTACAGCTTGGCTCTCGCCGCCTGACCTCCTCTCACTTTCAACCACTTCCTTTCTTTCTCAACACAAGTTTCCTTCCATGTGAGCTGCATTTCTTCATAAGGTCGCTTCACTCACCTTTCAGGACACTAATCTACCTTCTTTCTCTCTCCTGTCTCTTCTCTCACTCTTATTCCTTTTTCATTCTACCTTCTCCTCCCCTTCCTTTATTCTTTCCTTCTTTTACACATGCTTCTGGAGCATTTACTAATGGGCTAGGTATCATGTTAGAAATCACTATGTAGTGAAGTACTTTCTCTAAAAGGAAAGATGAGCACTAACAAATAATTTCTTGAATATTAGCTTATTACATCCATAATCATGCTGGAAATAAGGCAGCCACGTGGGCCAGATCCTACAGAGCTCATCTGATCCTGTACACCTCCACCCGGTATATCTCATGTGCTAGATTGGGACTGCCCCTTGGAGCAAGGAGCACGGCTGCTTCTCACTGTGTCTCCAGGGCCTGGCGCGGGGCCTGGCCCAAACACAGTGGACTCACAACAGTTATCCATGGAATCAATGGACAAAGTACTTTTACGTATAGGTTGTGAAAACTCATTTGGACATGAGACTCATGAGGGAAAGTCTCCATTCTCAATCTCCAACCCCCGCCCCCAACCAACAGTCAGGTAACTGATAGCACCTAATTAGACACTGGAGGAATGAGATGTGCAGGAACAGATAAAAGTCAAGCATTCTCCTAGATTCTCAGACTTCAGCTCTCCCACTGAGAAAAATGTACCCTTAACCTCCCTTCCAGAAACCTCTATCTTTGAGGACAGAAAAGACAATCCTTCTTCACAACTTCTCTGGTGTGGAAGCATGCTGACGATTCTTGTCATGCTCAAATAAGTGTCTTTCAATGCATAGCCACTTTGGGGTTTGTTTTTCTGACTACTTCAATTACGTAGAAAATAGTAGGGCACTGAGAATCACGCTAATAGGAACAGCTATGAAAAGGAATTAATTCAAAATGAGGGGCATAAATTCTAGTAATAAGTGAAAGGAGAAAATATCCAGAACATATTTACTCCATCACATTTTCACTTCAAACTGAAAAATAATAACAAGGCGTTCAATGATGGGAGGAAACCAAGAGACAAAGCAACATTCAAAAAGCCTTCAGTTACAGCAAAGGCACCACTCAGAGGAGGGCAGCGAGGGGCAGAGTGCCGCTATCACCCGCAGGCCCCAGGAAGACGGTGGAAGTGGTGGTGGGTGTGAAGGGAGGATGGGCCATCACGCAAGAGATACCTGGCCTTGGACGTGACCTTGATCTGACTCTGACAAGAATCTGTCCAACTTGGCAGTGATGTTACAGTAAATTCCACGGATTTGAAGAGCACAGTTCATGCCAGAAAAGCTTGATTACATTTTTGGACGGAATGATCCTCATTGTTACTGGACCAAAGAAAAAAGTGCACAACGCACAGAGTCTGTGACCCTCTGGCCCAGGACACAATCGGCTCCTTTCTCCCTGACAGCCTGGGGAAGCTGGCTGAGGTAAGAGCCGGTGAGGTCGCCTTCAGCACCCTGCGCGTGCCTGACAGACACATCAGAGCCAAAGGGAGACGGGCGCCCAGCCCACTTTGGGACAAGCAACAGCTCAGCAGGCTCAATTCATAAATTCAGAATTTTATAGTTGTAAAGGATGTTAGAAACTGCCCAGGCCCAAAGCCCTGAACTCGTTCAACCCCATTGTTTCCAGGGTGAGACTGAGGTCAAGAGAGAGGAAATGACTTTACTCCAAGAGCTTTGCTAAATTGTTAGCAGAGCCAAGACCTGTTCGAAGGTGACTTCAACTTCCATTTCCTCACATAGCAGAGGTCAGTAAGTGCAGCCATCGTCATCTCTATTAATATTATGTGTACTTTGCACACCCTAATGCAATTCGATGATATCCTCCTGCTTTGTGAATGCAGAAACCAGGTAACCTACAGAGGGCCACACAAAGGAAGCAGCCCTGAGCCCCGGGGTTCTGATTCCACCTCCACGCTCTCTCTGGCCCTCACACTGTCGCCATGCACACTGTGTCCTGTGGTCTGTTTATTGTGACGTTCTGAGCCTAGAAAGACCCTGTGATCGTTGGTTCTAGAGAAGAGCTCTGCTCTGTCTGCACACTGGTTGGGCGGTTGGGATGTTCCCCACGGCGATAAAACAGACTACCTCTTCAGGATGGTTCTTTTCTCTCTGGAGAGTGTACAACTGGGGACCGTGCTGGGAAGCAGAAGCAGTCCAGGCAGGATACTGGAAATGCAGACAAGCAGGGAATCCCAGAAGATGCCCTGGTTAGGGTGCTTGGATTTTAGTTAACTTTTGGAAATGCTGGTGGGGTTTGAGCAATCAAATGCCATGACGAGATTGGTGCTTGAGATATTTCTCGCTGGCACCTGGGTGAAGGATGGTTTTGAAAGGGCTGGAGTAGAGAGAGGGAGGACTGATAGGAGGCAGCGACTTACTGAGATGGTGGGGGCTTGCAAAATGATCGTAGAGGAGGAATGGAGAAGCAGATGGAGGGCCAAAGGGAAGAGTCAGAGTGAGCGTCCAGTTTCCAGTCTTGCTGGCTGATGGGAACGAGTGGAGGAAACGAGTGGGACTGGGGGGAAAGACTGCAGTGAAAATCACTCAGTCATGTCTGACTCTTTGCAACTCTCTAGACTGTAGCTTGCCAGTCTCCTCTGTCTGTGGGATTCTCCAGGCAAAATACTGGCGTGGGTAGCCACTCCCTCCTCCAGGGGATCTTTCTGACCCAGGGATCAAACCCAGATCTGCTGCATTGCAGGCAAATTCTTTACTGTCTGAGCCAGCAGGGAAGCCACCAGGGGAAAGAGTTCTGATTTAGACAGTTTGAGATAAATATGCCCAAAGGATATTTGAACCTGGATTCCTCCAAAGCAAGGCCCAGGACACAGGCTTATGGGCTGGCTGTTTATCTGCGAAGTGATTCCAGGGAACAAGAGTGAGAGGGCAAGGAGGCTAATCGAAGACAGGACGGAAGTCAATCCAGGATGTGGATCACATTGGTCTCTGCATGGGACACTAGCACTGGATCCTTGAGGGGCCTCCAGGGCACTTACACGGCATCTCAAGAGTGTCCACCAAAGACGCAAAGGGAGAAACGTTATCTGCTGGTTCTTGTACCTCATTTGTCCGGGGCCTCTCCACGCAGTGGTATGCCCTCCCCATGTCTCGCTGGCACTTGCATAAGTATCAGGCATTTCCACAGGTGCTCAGGTGAATGACTAGGTATTCAGGAGCATCAGAGAAGCCCCAAGGCAGGAAGCAAGATGGAAACTACCTTCTCAGAATACCATTTCCCCCTAGATCCCAGCCCTGAAGCCTGGCCACTTGTCACGTATCACAGATGCACATACAGCAGCAAGGTGAAGAGCTTGAGGCCTGCAGAGACAACATGACTTTAAAAGCCAGGGTCAGATTCCGAAAAAGAACTCTCGCTGGTGTCCTGCCTTCAGGCTTAGAGCGGCTGCTTCCTATCTCCAGCTCTTCCGTCTTTGATCCATTTTCACAAGATCGAGAGAATCGGGGTGGGGGGTGGGGGGCAGGTGGGATGCTCAGTCTTTCTGACCTAGCCTCTCACCCCCACCCCACTCTGAACTCGGTACAGGTTTTGGAAGTTTCCATACCAGCAGAACCTTTCAGGTCTAGCACTGTGAGGTGATAGAATGATTCAGGAAGCAAAGGAAGACAGCTGCACCCTGTACAGTGGTTGGAGGTGAAAAGCACAGACTCTGGTTGGAGAACTGGCTCCAATCCCAGTTTTGTCATCCATGAGTTCTGGTAACCTGAGTTATGGTAAAGTAACCTGGCAAGGTTACTTTAGTCTCAGTGAGCCTCAGTTTCTCTATCTGAAAAATGGGAATAAAACCTATATCATAGAATTGTTATAGCACATTATTGTTTGTCAAGTGTCTGATTCAGAATAAGAGGATGTGACAGATCCAGTACACTGGTTCACTCAAAATCCTTTCTCAAATATCTTCTGCCTTCCTCTGCTAGAGAAAGTAGAGAAAGGTATAATACTCAAACTTCCAGCTCTTCTGTAGTGAGGTGGCCATAAAACCCAGTTATGGCCAGTGGGATGTAGGTAGAAGTCCTTGACATTTCCAGCTAAGCAGGCAGGACTTCCTAGCAGCAAGTCCTTACCCTTCTCTCCCTCCCTCACCTTCTTGCCTGGAACTCAGCTCGGGAGGGTGGCGGTAGAACAGCCATATTGCAGTCATGAGGTAACAAGACAAAGATCATAAGGATAATGGGGTGGCAAGATAGAAGTACTGGGTACTTGATGACATCACTGAGTCTCTTTTAGTCCGTGGCTGCCTGCCCAGAAATTTATTATTGTGTGAGACAAATACCTCCTTACTGATATTTGCCAGTGTTTGGTAGGGACTCTCCTATGTGAAGCAAGCACAATTAGTATCAATAATCAATTCATCATCATCATCATCATCATCTCTGTTCTCCTGCATTGCAGGCATATTCTTTACTGCTGAGCCACCAGGGAAGTCCCCAAACTAGATGGTGGTGAATATCAAATTGTCACAGTCACTGTCAGGTTGCTGCGGTACTTAGAATTCCTTGGGAAACACTTCAGAGAGCAATGTAAGAGTTTTATTTTTAAATGGCAATATTTATAACATGTCTCAAATCATATCCTTTGCAACTATTTAAACTTATCATGAAACTTTTCAGTAGTTTAAAAATGGATAATGGGTATATGATTTTCAAAATTTTTGGAAGTGTACACAGACAAAAGTTTGAATGTCACTGCCATAGTGAATCTGCTCTCATGGGTAATTAAAAGAATGCAAAGTAAGTAAAAATAATATTGTGGAGATAGCGCTTCTATAATCCTTTATTCTTCTGAAAAAGGCTACTTATAACCACTGCCTTGCATATCACACAGGTACACATAGATAATCCAAAGCTGAACTTTACTCCTGTCTCTCTCCCACTTAACCAAAAATAAGACAGCTGTTGGGAATCCAAAGCTATCAATCTATTAGTTGTTAATCTAAATTGTGAGGATAAGACGATAATATAGCCTACAATCAAATAACCTAAAAGAAAAATACATTTGGAGAATAAAATGCCACAAAAAGGGAGACAGAATTCATAACAACAACAGAAACATACGTTATCAGTGAGAGCTGAGTAGGAAGAGCAAGCAGAGGCGAGGGGTGGGAGCTAAATGATCTGTCCCGGCTGTCGTTGTAGACTGTATTGTCTACTTCTTTGGGATACATAGGTTGGGACCCAGTAGGCTTAGAAAGAGATGGAAAAGGCAAAGAATGGCAATCAAGAATAATGAAGATCTGATTTTATTGGAAGGCCTGTATTCACTTTGAAGTAGTTCATTTATTATGTTTCTGTCTAAATGCAACAGGAAGTCAAATGGTAACCCAAAGGATGTTTGAGATTCAAGCTTCTCCAAAGAAAGAAATTAGAGTGTATTAAGGATGCATTTTAAAAAATTGAATGATACTTGTTTTGGTAAAGAATCTTTGATGATCCAAATTCCTGCCTAGACTTCTTCCACCATATAAAAGGGAAAACTGGGATTAAAAATAAAGAAAATAAAATTTTAGATGATCACAACTATTATAAGATGATCAAATTGTAGTTTGAATCAATTTTAATAGCTAAAGCCAACTTTTGGTTAATAATCACGAGAGATGTTGTTAATAATATTGGGTAAGCAGAAAAGTTAATTCAGGTTTTCCCATGTTACAGAAAACCTGAACAAACTTTTTGGCTAGCCTGATATATATATATATATTTTTTAAAGATTTATTTATTTATTTTGGGGTGGGTGGGCTGGGGAGGGAGGGGAGCAGGCGGGCCACTTCTATTGGTCTTTCATTTGTCTAGTTTCATCCATCTTTGTTCTTTGGGCCATGTGGGCCTCCCATCGCGGTGGCCTCTGTTGTCGCAGAGTACCTGCTCTGGGCGCATGCGCCCCAGAGCTCCAGCTCGGTAATTGGACACGTCAGTCCAGCCGCTCCGCGGCACGTGGGATCTTCCCAGGCCAGGGATCGAACCGGCACCCCTTGCACTGCAAGGCGGTGCCCTTACCCACTGGACCACCAGGGAGGCCCCCTGATATATTATTAACAGCTTGATTTGTTGTTTATTAACTAATGTGCATAACTGAATAAATTATTCAGTTTTATGACAAATGTTCAAGCTTCCTGTGAGCCAAGCATCCTAACATCTTCTCTGGTAGAGGTGTCAAAGTAATTTAAGGATAGGGGAAATGTGGGAAAGATCTACCTGATTCACAGCTGGGACTCTTGATGTTTGAAACTGAGGAGCCAAGAGAACAGAACAGGAAAGTGAATGTCCCAGTCCATCCAAGAGGACAGAAGACCTGCTCTTAAGAAATCAAAACAATTCTCTTATTCCAGTCTACTCCAACATCATATATTAAGTGTCATTAATAGTTATTTTGATATGAAGAATGAGAGTCTTCTCAAGTTAATTTGCTTCTCCTTCTGCACGGCCTTGCTCATTGTGAGTCCACAACCTACACACCTGCACATGGCAGCCCTGATTCACCATCTACCCCCTCACTTACACTAGAAACCTAGAAATCATGCTTGGTTTCCTCTAATATTTCCCTCATCCACTTCTCTCCATCTGCCTGACTCCTAGCAAAGAACTCAAACACGTATGGAATAAGTGTCCTGATTTGATAGGATCTGCGATTGATCTCTTTCTTCAAGGAATGCTTTGTGGAAAATGGAGAGATGGATACAAAAGTTCCTTGTCCTTTAGCCCTTCAGGTGCTGCCACCTCCTCCAGGAAGTCTTCCAGATTCCCTTCCAATCAGACTCAGGTATGTGACTCTCTCTGATCTCCCAAAGCATCTTGTGCCTACATTTGCCAAAGAACTTACAATTCTGTCTTGCAACAATTAATTTACTTGTTTGAGTTTCCCACTAGTTAGGGACTTTTATACCTGAGTCTCCAGTGCCTAGAAGAGTATCTGGTACAAATACAAAGACAATGAGTTTTGTTGAATGAATGATACATGGAATTAGTATAATGAGAGACACCCACAAAGCAATCATATGGGAAGACATGTGAAAGTGCAGGTAACTCTGCTGTTAGGAAAGCCTTAAAATATGAGTTGATATTTCCCTAATGAATAAGGCAAGGAAAGGTGTTATAAGCAGAAGGAATAGCATGTGTAAGAAAGCACATGAAGTATTTAAGATAATGGGGCCTGGCAAAGCTCAAGAACAGCTTTGAGTGGGAGGAAATGGGGGCAAACGGGGCTAGAAAGTTTGTTTTAAATAAGCTGTAAAAGATCTGGAAGGGCTATACAAATCTAAAAATTATAAAGTGGAAAGTCACTGAAGTTTTTAAGCAGAGTAATATGGCATGATCTGATCTCTAAATGGGCAAAATATTTGGTTTCCTTTTTAGTAACTAAAAGCCATAGATCTAACTTCCTCCATCTTTATATTTCTTGATTTGTCATGAAAAAAAAAAAAAAGCCAGCTGAAGCAATTCTACTTCCCTTGCCTTGCCTGAACTAGGCGCTTTTTTTTTTCCCTTGTTTTCTGGCCAGTCGCTTGGTGAAGTGAGTGCATCATACAGCTGGGAAAACACGAGCTTCTCGAGTTTGTTTGGCTTCAGAGCTATGTGGGTGAGCTCGAGACTGGGCAGTGTGTCAGCTCCTTCCTGAAAGTCTGGGTCAAGGAAGTCCACGACACAGCCCTGTTTACTTGATTTTGCTTTTAGTGTTGAGAACACTGGTTCTGATGACTACAAAGGTGTATGTGGTTGCTGTTGGCTCACAAGCCTGCAATTCCTTCGAAAAGACGATCTGATTGGGACAACTGTGACCTTATTTTAATATCTTCCTTGTCCTTTAGCCCTTCAGGTGCTGCCACCTCCTCCAGGAAGTCTTCCAGATTCCCTTCCAATCAGACTCAGGTATGTGACTCTCTCTGATCTCCCAAAGCATCTTGTGCCTACATTTGCCAAAGAACTTACAATTCTGTCTTGCAACAATTAATTTACTTGTTTGAGTTTCCCACTAGTTAGGGACTTTTATACCTGAGTCTCCAGTGCCTAGAAGAGTATCTGGTACAAATACAAAGACAATGAGTTTTGTTGAATGAATGATACATGGAATTAGTATAATGAGAGACACCCACAAAGCAATCATATGGGAAGACATGTGAAAGTGCAGGTAACTCTGCTGTTAGGAAAGCCTTAAAATATGAGTTGATATTTCCCTAATGAATAAGGCAAGGAAAGGTGTTATAAGCAGAAGGAATAGCATGTGTAAGAAAGCACATGAAGTATTTAAGATAATGGGGCCTGGCAAAGCTCAAGAACAGCTTTGAGTGGGAGGAAATGGGGGCAAACGGGGCTAGAAAGTTTGTTTTAAATAAGCTGTAAAAGATCTGGAAGGGCTATACAAATCTAAAAATTATAAAGTGGAAAGTCACTGAAGTTTTTAAGCAGAGTAATATGGCATGATCTGATCTCTAAATGGGCAAAATATTTGGTTTCCTTTTTAGTAACTAAAAGCCATAGATCTAACTTCCTCCATCTTTATATTTCTTGATTTGTCATGAAAAAAAAAAAAAAAGCCAGCTGAAGCAATTCTACTTCCCTTGCCTTGCCTGAACTAGGCGCTTTTTTTTTTTTTTTCCCCTTGTTTTCTGGCCAGTCGCTTGGTGAAGTGAGTGCATCATACAGCTGGGAAAACACGAGCTTCTCGAGTTTGTTTGGCTTCAGAGCTATGTGGGTGAGCTCGAGACTGGGCAGTGTGTCAGCTCCTTCCTGAAAGTCTGGGTCAAGGAAGTCCACGACACAGCCCTGTTTACTTGATTTTGCTTTTAGTGTTGAGAACACTGGTTCTGATGACTACAAAGGTGTATGTGGTTGCTGTTGGCTCACAAGCCTGCAATTCCTTCGAAAAGACGATCTGATTGGGACAACTGTGACCTTATTTTAATATCTCAGTTCCTTTTGAAACACCCATATGGAAACTGATGCTTTATTTTCCTAGTGGCTTTTGTTTCTGGCTAACCATCATAGTTTGATGGGTCATTGGGAGAAATTCTTTTAGACTGAGTTGCTGGGTTGGCAGATTTGGAGGAGATGGGTTGGGGGACGGGACTTGAGGGACTAATCTGGAGCCAGTCCACTAGCCCAAATACATGAAGTTACAGTTAATTGACAGATGTTCACCAATGATGGCTTTGTGCCAAGCACTGTCCCAGGCACTGGTATTTCAAGCTGAATGAGACAATTTCTGCCAGAGTCTGGTAGCTCGACTAAAAATTCATCAAGGGACAAACCAACTCTTATTCTCTTATAATATCTCTCAAAGTGCCTAGTGTTGTTAACTCAAGGCGGAGCCTCAGTAGACACCAAGGTCTTCAATAAACAGGTGTATTTCAATTTTTCCCAACAAATATTTACTAAGAACCTACTATGGTCCAATATGATGCTCGGTAGTAGAGAGACAAAGATGAGAAAGATTTTACCTCCAAACTGGTCAGTCTTGTAGGGAATGCAGGTATTAAAACAAGTATTCAGCCTATTCGAATCTGAGCTTCCAAGGAACCCCAAGGCCCCTGAAGAACCTCTGGCCACTGCATTCTTCCTCTGGAACCATCGGCATGCATACATGCTCGCTTGCTCAGTCATGTCCAGCTCTTTGCGACCCCATGGACTATAGCTCCAACCTCAACCCCACTCCATGGACTATAGGCTTCTCTGTCCATGGGATTATCCTGCCAGGAATACTGCAGTGGGGTGCGATTTCCTCTTCTAGGAGATCTTACTGACCCAGGGATCATACCTGAGTCTCCTGCAACTCCTGCACTGTAGGCGATTCTTGACTGCTGAGACACCTGGGAATGGGAAGCCCTGGAACGCCAGAGCCCCCCTACAAAAAAGGGTGATGGCCGGTATACAAGAGAGGCTCCAGGACACCACCAAGCACTGAGCCCATTCTGATGCTTTTGCCTTTTCAGTTGGTATTTTACTGTCATTCCTCCAGGTAACAAGAGAGGCACAAGCCAGTCTTACATGGGGCTTAGAGGAGGGAACAACTTGAAGACATGCTGAAAAGAGAGCCTGATTATATCTGGAAGGGGATTATGCAATCTCCAGCAAAACCCAACAGAGCAGGTGATGTTTTGTTCCAAGGAGTCTACTAAAAACTCAAACCTACTCTCCCAAGCATGAGTTGTGCAATCCAGATACAAGGCACCTGACCATTTTATTTCATGTTGGAAATGATGGACTCCAGATATGGAAAGGTGCATTGTTTTGTTACCAAGTGAGTCTACTAAAACATTTCAAGCTGAATGAGACAATTTCTGCCAGAGTCTGGTAGCTCGACTAAAAATTCATCAAGGGACAAACCAACTCTTATTCTCTTATAATATCTCTCAAAGTGCCTAGTGTTGTTAACTCAAGGAGCCTCAGTAGACACCAAGGTCTTCAATAAACAGGTGTATTTCAATTTTTCCCAACAAATATTTACTAAGAACCTACTATGGTCCAATATGATGCTCGGTAGTAGAGAGACAAAGATGAGAAAGATTTTACCTCCAAACTGGTCAGTCTTGTAGGGAATGCAGGTATTAAAACAAGTATTCAGCCTATTCGAATCTGAGCTTCCAAGGAACCCCAAGGCCCCTGAAGAACCTCTGGCCACTGCATTCTTCCTCTGGAACCATCGGCATGCATACATGCTCGCTTGCTCAGTCATGTCCAGCTCTTTGCGACCCCATGGACTATAGCTCCAACCTCAACCCCACTCCATGGACTATAGGCTTCTCTGTCCATGGGATTATCCTGCCAGGAATACTGCAGTGGGGTGCGATTTCCTCTTCTAGGAGATCTTACTGACCCAGGGATCATACCTGAGTCTCCTGCAACTCCTGCACTGTAGGCGATTCTTGACTGCTGAGACACCTGGGAATGGGAAGCCCTGGAACGCCAGAGCCCCCCTACAAAAAAGGGTGATGGCCGGTATACAAGAGAGGCTCCAGGACACCACCAAGCACTGAGCCCATTCTGATGCTTTTGCCTTTTCAGTTGGTATTTTACTGTCATTCCTCCAGGTAACAAGAGAGGCACAAGCCAGTCTTACATGGGGCTTAGAGGAGGGAACAACTTGAAGACATGCTGAAAAGAGAGCCTGATTATATCTGGAAGGGGATTATGCAATCTCCAGCAAAACCCAACAGAGCAGGTGATGTTTTGTTCCAAGGAGTCTACTAAAAACTCAAACCTACTCTCCCAAGCATGAGTTGTGCAATCCAGATACAAGGCACCTGACCATTTTATTTCATGTTGGAAATGATGGACTCCAGATATGGAAAGTCATTTTGAAATGGTACTATAAAACATTTTCATTTTAAAAGTTAATTTATTCATCTTTTTATTGATTTTTTTACTGGACTATAGTTGCTTAAAAATTCATTTAAATAGTCTTATTTCTTCTGATTCTATACCAACCATTATCCACAAGCCTGATTTTGTCGCCATCTTCGTTCAAATAATCTTGCTACCTGCTGAATCATAAGACTCATTTATGAGCCACAGTGATCCAGAGAGTCTTCCAAGTACTAGTTTAAAAATCTCTAGCACTAATCCTCCAGTCAGGGGAAAGAAGTGTGCTTTTGTTCCCTTTTCATCTCCTAGGAAGCTGATGCTTAGCACCTTCAACATACTGAAGAACAAAAAGAAAGAGATGGTGAGTGAGAAGGGGAAAGGAAGGACAGGAAAAGAGAGGAAGGGAGGAAGAAAAGAAAAGAGAAAGGGAGAGGAAAGAAAACCACCTACCCAAACTTCTCAGATTTTCAAAATATAAATTCATAAAATCTGAAAGCCAAAAGGCCCAATTTTGCACTTGTAAAAGCACCGTATATCACCCGAGCTGCTTTTTCATTAAGAACCACAATTATTCCATAGAAACATTTCAACAGTTCCCTGCTCAATTTTATGAGCAAAAACAGTGAAGCGAATTACACTTGTCTGTGCTCTACAGGTAATTGAATTTGGCTTCTTAAAATTCATGTATTGTACTGTTGAGTAGAGCATGCTAGTGCCTTTATTAATGCTTTTGTTTTCACCCAAAGCCAGATTTCATAATTGGATTATTTAAAAATAAATTACTAGGCACAAGACTAGACTAGTCTCTCATCACTTCTCCAGTCTCATCTTTCTCCACCTCTTGCTGTGCTCACAGACTATAGTTCTCGATCCCCATGAAGAGAGCACACCATTTCACTCCCAGGCATTACCCACGTCCCCTTTCCCTGGAATGACTCTCCCCAGTTTTCCCTGCAAGCATGGACTCCTTCAGGATGACTCTCCTCCTCTGGGTGAGGAGCCCTTCCTTTGTGCTCCCCTCTCACACTCAGCACATCTGATCATCCTACTCACCAGATTGCATTGTAAGGACCACATTACATCCTGTTTTCTCCCTCCCCAGATGCAGTGACTAAGCATCTCTTATTTTTCAGGTTCATATGGCCTAGCATACCACTCGAAAAGTAGTATATACTAGTATCAGTCACTTATTGCTGCCTAACAAATTGCCTTAAAACTTAACAGCTTAAGTCAACAATATTGATGATCTCAGTTTCTTTGGGTTAGGAATTCAGGTGCAAGTGCAGTTTCCAGGGTCTCTCATGGGGGTGCAGTCAAGGTGTTAGCCAGGCTGTGGTCATTACATGGGTTTCAGCAGTAGGCTCTGACTCCAAGCTTGCTCATGAGGCTGTTGGCAGGCCACAGAAAATTGACTTCCAAGTTCAATCACATGGCTCTTTGGCAGTCTTTAGGTGCCTCTTGGCTAATGACAAGATATTATTCCCTTGCCCCGTGAGGCTCTTCACAGTGTTGCTCAAAACATGGCAGCTGGACTCCCCCAGAATAATGGCTCAAGAGAGACAGCAGGCATTAAAGCACGTGAGCAAGACGGGAGTCACTGTCTCTTTGGAACCTAAACTCAGAAGTGACATTCCATCACTCTTGCTGTATTCTATCTGTTAAAGCCATGTCACTATGTCCAGCCCACATTCAGGGGGAGGGGACCAAACAACAATGCTAATACCAGCAGGTATGCGGCAGTCTTAGATGTGGTCAGGTACAGTGCTTAGTAAGTATGTTGAACAAATCGATGAATTTCTCTGGTCAGAATGAATCTTTCCTTTTCTGCAGGTCCATAGCATTTCATCTATTATTAAGGAATACAGCACAGTGTGTGTGACTTTTAACTGAGTATATGCCCACACTCAACAGCGGACCGTAAGCAAAACATAAAAACAATGCCCCCCGCCAGATTTCATAATTGGATTATTTAAAAATAAATTACTAGGCACAAGACTAGACTAGTCTCTCATCACTTCTCCAGTCTCATCTTTCTCCACCTCTTGCTGTGCTCACAGACTATAGTTCTCGATCCCCATGAAGAGAGCACACCATTTCACTCCCAGGCATTACCCACGTCCCCTTTCCCTGGAATGACTCTCCCCAGTTTTCCCTGCAAGCATGGACTCCTTCAGGATGACTCTCCTCCTCTGGGTGAGGAGCCCTTCCTTTGTGCTCCCCTCTCACACTCAGCACATCTGATCATCCTACTCACCAGATTGCATTGTAAGGACCACATTACATCCTGTTTTCTCCCTCCCCAGATGCAGTGACTAAGCATCTCTTATTTTTCAGGTTCATATGGCCTAGCATACCACTCGAAAAGTAGTATATACTAGTATCAGTCACTTATTGCTGCCTAACAAATTGCCTTAAAACTTAACAGCTTAAGTCAACAATATTGATGATCTCAGTTTCTTTGGGTTAGGAATTCAGGTGCAAGTGCAGTTTCCAGGGTCTCTCATGGGGGTGCAGTCAAGGTGTTAGCCAGGCTGTGGTCATTACATGGGTTTCAGCAGTAGGCTCTGACTCCAAGCTTGCTCATGAGGCTGTTGGCAGGCCACAGAAAATTGACTTCCAAGTTCAATCACATGGCTCTTTGGCAGTCTTTAGGTGCCTCTTGGCTAATGACAAGATATTATTCCCTTGCCCCGTGAGGCTCTTCACAGTGTTGCTCAAAACATGGCAGCTGGACTCCCCCAGAATAATGGCTCAAGAGAGACAGCAGGCATTAAAGCACGTGAGCAAGACGGGAGTCACTGTCTCTTTGGAACCTAAACTCAGAAGTGACATTCCATCACTCTTGCTGTATTCTATCTGTTAAAGCCATGTCACTATGTCCAGCCCACATTCAGGGGGAGGGGACCAAACAACAATGCTAATACCAGCAGGTATGCGGCAGTCTTAGATGTGGTCAGGTACAGTGCTTAGTAAGTATGTTGAACAAATCGATGAATTTCTCTGGTCAGAATGAATCTTTCCTTTTCTGCAGGTCCATAGCATTTCATCTATTATTAAGGAATACAGCACAGTGTGTGTGACTTTTAACTGAGTATATGCCCACACTCAACAGCGGACCGTAAGCAAAACATAAAAACAATGGTGCCAAATACATGACTGACATGTAATAAATAATCATTGTTTGAGAGAATAAGGGCAGGAAAGGTTGACAGAGGACAGTATGTACTTATCGATATTTGTTCTTCAGTAAAGGGGTCATTTTACACTTAGCTGGGCACACAGGAGCCCCAATGAAGATGACATTTTTCAATGTCCCTCACAACTAGAGATTGGCCATGTTACCCATTTTGGGCTGGTGGGATGTGAGTGGAAGACTTGGTGAGTGCCTTTCTTTCCTTCTTCCCCCTCTGACTGGGAAAGAGAGGTTTGGGTGGGTTCCTAAGAAAGAAGATGAACAATGCGGGCGTCAGTCAGTCTCCCTATGAACCAGTCCTTGAGGCAGAACTACTTTTACCTTATAAAAGCTATGTGCCCTATATATCTATTACACAGCCATAAAAAAGGAAATAATGCCATTTTCAGCAACATGAGTGGGCCCTATGGATTATCATATTAATTAAAGTCAAATGTCATATGAATATCATTTATATGTGGAATCTTAAAAAAAAATGATGCAAATGAAATTATTCACAAAACAAACACTCACAGACTTAGAAAGCAAACTTATGTTTCCTGGAGGGGACAGGTTGGGAGGAAAATCAATTAGAATGTTAGGATTAACATACACACACTACTATATCTAAAACAGGTAATCAACAAGGACCTACTGGATAGCACAGAGAATGCTACTCAATACTCTGTATAACCTATATGGGAAAAGAATCTAAAAACAAAAGATATTTGTATATGTATAAATACATCACTTTGCTGTATATTTGAAACTAAAACAACATTGTAGATCAACTGTACTCCAATATAAAATTAAATATACCGGGGCTTTCCTGGTGGCCCAGTGGGTAGAGCGTCCACCTTGTGGAGCAAGGGGCACCAGTTAGATCCCTGGCCCAGGAGGCTCCGCTGGACTGGTGTGTCCAATTACGAGACAGCACTCTGGGGCGCATGAGCCCAGAACCACTGCTCTGTAACCGAGGGAGGCCACTGCAATGGGAGGCCCACACCGGCCAAAGAATAAAGATGGATGAAAATAAATAAATTAAACCACCCAAAAAAAAGGCCAAAATTAAAAAAAAAAAAAAATCATTGTTTGAGAGAATAAGGGCAGGAAAGGTTGACAGAGGACAGTATGTACTTATCGATATTTGTTCTTCAGTAAAGGGGTCATTTTACACTTAGCTGGGCACACAGGAGCCCCAATGAAGATGACATTTTTCAATGTCCCTCACAACTAGAGATTGGCCATGTTACCCATTTTGGGCTGGTGGGATGTGAGTGGAAGACTTGGTGAGTGCCTTTCTTTCCTTCTTCCCCCTCTGACTGGGAAAGAGAGGTTTGGGTGGGTTCCTAAGAAAGAAGATGAACAATGCGGGCGTCAGTCAGTCTCCCTATGAACCAGTCCTTGAGGCAGAACTACTTTTACCTTATAAAAGCTATGTGCCCTATATATCTATTACACAGCCATAAAAAAGGAAATAATGCCATTTTCAGCAACATGAGTGGGCCCTATGGATTATCATATTAATTAAAGTCAAATGTCATATGAATATCATTTATATGTGGAATCTTAAAAAAAAATGATGCAAATGAAATTATTCACAAAACAAACACTCACAGACTTAGAAAGCAAACTTATGTTTCCTGGAGGGGACAGGTTGGGAGGAAAATCAATTAGAATGTTAGGATTAACATACACACACTACTATATCTAAAACAGGTAATCAACAAGGACCTACTGGATAGCACAGAGAATGCTACTCAATACTCTGTATAACCTATATGGGAAAAGAATCTAAAAACAAAAGATATTTGTATATGTATAAATACATCACTTTGCTGTATATTTGAAACTAAAACAACATTGTAGATCAACTGTACTCCAATATAAAATTAAATATACCGGGGCTTTCCTGGTGGCCCAGTGGGTAGAGCGTCCACCTTGTGGAGCAAGGGGCACCAGTTAGATCCCTGGCCCAGGAGGCTCCGCTGGACTGGTGTGTCCAATTACGAGACAGCACTCTGGGGCGCATGAGCCCAGAACCACTGCTCTGTAACCGAGGGAGGCCACTGCAATGGGAGGCCCACACCGGCCAAAGAATAAAGATGGATGAAAATAAATAAATTAAACCACCCAAAAAAAAGGCCAAAATTAAAAAAAAAAAAAATACCATCGCTTAGATGATACCATCCCTTACCCCAGAGTTTGCCCCATGCTTTAAGCATGCTCTGGGAACTCCACAAATATTTCTTACATCAAGCTGTGCCTGAAGGCCCATTGGGCAATTCTGGTGAATGAGAGGAGTATTAAAGTCACCACTCTTCCCTGCAGTCAGGCAAGCACAGGCTTCTGGGGTCAACTCTTGTAAAATTAAGAGCTACAAGACTTCTCAGAGAAGCAGCCACAGCAGCATGGAGTGGCCTGAACTTTCAAAGGTCGGAGGCAGAAAGCCAGCAGGGAGAAGCTGACGTCAAAATGGATTCTTCTCAAGGAAAACCTGTCCAGATTGAGGTTTCCTCACAGGATATTGATTTGTTTTCCCAAAAAGGAGAAGAGTTCTCAGCACAGCCCCTGCAGAGGGCCAGGTGGGCAGCTCCTTCAAATCTCTGCGGGCCTCAGGGGCAGGTGTCCCACTGGGCAGCCGTCTCACTGTCGGCCTTGTTCCCCAGTCCTCTCCTCTTGGAGAGCTAGCCGGTTCTCCCATCGCGGAGGAGCCGGGCTCTGCCTTAATCTGGAGCTGGAAAGGATCCACGGCTTCAGACTGAATGTTTTTGTTCTGTTTGTGTTCTTTCACAGTATACGGAGAGAAGGCTCCAACCAACACCACCTGCAGATGCCAAAATAAAATGCTCACCTAGCCAAATCATCTGTGCTGAGGCTGGCTCAAGGAGATGACAAAACCTTGTTAAAATACAGGAAGGGGAGAGGAAGGAAGTGGGATAAACTTTTCTTGCCTGGATTGAACATTTCTTAATAGGACAAATATGTGCCAAACATGGAGTAATTTGACAACATTTCTCTTTTATGGGAAGGCAAATTTGAGAAACCAGAAGAGGAAGAAGGGGTAAGGAGCTCCAGGTGGAAGTCCACAGGTTCATCTGTCTTGGAATATGGGGAAGTTTTAGAACACCTACTGTTCCTGGGCCTTCAAGAGGCGTTCAGAGCACTAAAGATGACAGCCATGTCCACTGCCAACAATGATTCCAAGTGGAAAAATGTTTCTATGTTATTGTTCCTACAGGAAGAAAACAGTCACTCTAACCGAAGGGGTGGGTTTGGAGATTTTTGGTATTGGTGGTGGGTTTTTAAAAAAATTTACTAGAGTATAGTTGTTTTACAGTGTTGTGTTAGTTTCTCCTGTACAGCAAAGTGAATCAGCTATATGTATACATGTGTGTGTGCCTGCTAAGTTGCTTCAGTCATGTCTAGTTCTTTGCAACCCAAGGACTGTAGCCCCCCAGACTCCTCTGCCCATGGGATTCTCCAGGCAAGAATACTGGAGTGGGTTGCCATGTAGGGAATCTTCCTGACCCAGAGATCAACCCTGGGTCTCTTACATCTCCTGCTACCTATACATATATCTCCTCTTTTTTTTTTGGATTTCTTTCCCATTTAGGTTACCTCAGAGCATTGAGTAGAGTTCCCTGTGCTATTACTATGAAGTTCTCATTAATTATCTATTTTATACTTAGTAGTGTATATATGGGGCTTCCCTGGTGGCTCAGATGTAAAAGAGTCTGCCTTCAATGCAGGAGACCCGGGTTCAATCCCTATGCCTGGAAGCTCCCCTGGGAAGGACATGGCAATCCACTCCATTATTCTTGCCTGGAGAATCCCACGGACAGAGGAGCCTGGCGGGCTACCGATCATGGGTTGCAAAGAATCAGACACGACTGAGCGACTAGCTTTAACTCTCAGTGTATATATGTCAATCTTAGTCTCCAAATTCATTCCACTTACCCCTATCCCGCCTTGGTGTCCACATATTTGTTCTCTACGTCTGTGTCTCTATTTCTGATTTGCAAATAGGTTCACCTGTGTCATTTTTCTAGATTCAACATACATGCAGTAATATATGGTATTTGTGTTTCTTTTTCTGACTTACTTCACTCTGTATGACAGTCTCTAGGCTCATTTGTGTCTCAGAAGGAGTGATTTTATGGAAGTGGACTGAAGGAGCTCACCCCTGAACAATGATAATGGTTTTCCAGGTGGTCACTGGCATGCAGTGGAGAGCATGTCAGGTGAGGAAAGGCAAGAAATACACCCCAGAGATCTGAGGGTGCAAGGTATGTTTCTGGAATTCCCAGTAACCTACAAAAGTACAAACATAGGGCACTTGAATTACGGCTTTCATGTGAATAACTAGAGATGATCCCAATTAGAATTATGGAGACTAGGTCTTCCCTGGTGGTCCCATGGGTAAAGAGTCTGCCTTTCAGTGCAAGGGGTACCGGTTGAATCCCTGGCCTGGGAAGATCCCATGTACCGCGAAGCGGCTGGACTGGTGTGTCCAATTATGAGCTAGCACCTCTGGAGCGCATGCGCCCAGAGCCAGTGCCCTGCAGTGAGAGAGGCCACTGCAATGGGAAGCCCACACAGGCTGAAGTATAAATGTGGATGAAAAATAAATAAGTAAAAAATCAATAAAAAGAGGCCAAAATTAAAAAAAAAAGAAATATGGAGACTATATATAAAATGGATAATTAATAAGGACCTAGTGTATAGCACAAGGAACACTACTCAATACTCTGAAATGACCTATACGGGAAAAGCATCTTGAAAAGAGTGGACATATGCTAATGTGTAATTGATGCATTTTCCTATACAGTAGAAACACACTACATTGTAAATCAACTATACTCCAATACAAAGTTTTTTAAATGTTCAAAAACATGGAGAAAATAGTGCAGAGGAGATGGGAGAAGATGAGGAAGGGTTACTAGAGAAGAAAAAGGGAGACAGAATCTGTTCCCCAGGATCCGGCTAGAGCAGGAATGCAGGCTTCAGGAAAAAAGCTTGTAAAAGGTTTAAGTCATCAGCTCTTGAGTCTCCAAATTCATTCCACTTACCCCTATCCCGCCTTGGTGTCCACATATTTGTTCTCGTCTGTGTCTCTATTTCTGATTTGCAAATAGGTTCACCTGTGTCATTTTTCTAGATTCAACATACATGCAGTAATATATGGTATTTGTGTTTCTTTTTCTGACTTACTTCACTCTGTATGACAGTCTCTAGGCTCATTTGTGTCTCAGAAGGAGTGATTTTATGGAAGTGGACTGAAGGAGCTCACCCCTGAACAATGATAATGGTTTTCCAGGTGGTCACTGGCATGCAGTGGAGAGCATGTCAGGTGAGGAAAGGCAAGAAATACACCCCAGAGATCTGAGGGTGCAAGGTATGTTTCTGGAATTCCCAGTAACCTACAAAAGTACAAACATAGGGCACTTGAATTACGGCTTTCATGTGAATAACTAGAGATGATCCCAATTAGAATTATGGAGACTAGGTCTTCCCTGGTGGTCCCATGGGTAAAGAGTCTGCCTTTCAGTGCAAGGGGTACCGGTTGAATCCCTGGCCTGGGAAGATCCCATGTACCGCGAAGCGGCTGGACTGGTGTGTCCAATTATGAGCTAGCACCTCTGGAGCGCATGCGCCCAGAGCCAGTGCCCTGCAGTGAGAGAGGCCACTGCAATGGGAAGCCCACACAGGCTGAAGTATAAATGTGGATGAAAAATAAATAAGTAAAAAATCAATAAAAAGAGGCCAAAATTAAAAAAAAAAGAAATATGGAGACTATATATAAAATGGATAATTAATAAGGACCTAGTGTATAGCACAAGGAACACTACTCAATACTCTGAAATGACCTATACGGGAAAAGCATCTTGAAAAGAGTGGACATATGCTAATGTGTAATTGATGCATTTTCCTATACAGTAGAAACACACTACATTGTAAATCAACTATACTCCAATACAAAGTTTTTTAAATGTTCAAAAACATGGAGAAAATAGTGCAGAGGAGATGGGAGAAGATGAGGAAGGGTTACTAGAGAAGAAAAAGGGAGACAGAATCTGTTCCCCAGGATCCGGCTAGAGCAGGAATGCAGGCTTCAGGAAAAAAGCTTGTAAAAATTGGTGTTTTAAGTCATCAGCTCTTGAGTCAGCCACTGCATCAGCGTCCTAGGGCTGCTGTGACAAAGTACCACACGCTGGGTGGCTTGACCGTCAGAAACTTATTGTCTCGTGGTTCCGGAGGTTAGAGTCCGAGATCAAAGTGCTGGCAGAGCTGGCTCCTTTCCAGGCCTGTGTGGGAGCATCTGTTCCATGCCGCTCTCTGGGCTTCTGCTGGTTCGTTGGCAGTCTTTGGAGTCCCCTGGCTTGTAGCGCCAGCGAGAACCCTGTCCCCTGTCTGCATCGTCATGTGGCACTCTCCAGGTCCCCGTGCACAAGTCTGCATCCCGATTTCACCCTTTATACACTCACAGGCATTTGGATCAGGCCCACCCTAATAACTTCCTTTGAGCTTGATTACCTCTGTAGAGACCCTCTCTTCAAATCAGGTCGCATTCACATGTACTGGAAGTCAGGATCGTCAGCATCTTTGTGGGGAGGGGCACACAACGTAGCCTATCACAGCCATCTAGGTTTGAATCCCAATTCAGCCACCTCACCGACTGGGTGGTCTTACGAAACCCCTAAGCCTCAGTAAACTGACTAAAATGGGACAGACAACACTCTCCATGTGAGGACGAGCACAGAATGAAGTGCCTGGCCAGCATCGTGATTATAACAGCACGTGCTAGAGGACCACAGGTGGAAGTCAAGAGCCGCCAGGGCTTCTTGCCTCAGGAATGGAGGCCAAGAGGCCCTGAACAGGCCACCATTTTACTCACTTCTTTCCTCCCCACCCTCCACCTCCCACCCCCACTGCCTAGCCTAGGAGTCTAGAATCTTAGAGGCCCGATAGATATTTTCTACTGTTTACAATTCTGTAACTCGGTTTTGAGCCACTACATCCCCAGGGTGATGGTAACTATAAGGACCAATCAGGGGTTTCAGTGTGACTAAATCTTAGGGAATCCCATCACACGGGGACTCAGAGCAGATGCGTGGGAGCTGATTCTTGTTTCGCTGGTCCATTAGGCCTTCAAAGAGACCTGGTTGATCCCATGGCACCAGTCTGCACAGGCCTCATTTCCATCTGAATGAACCCCCGTTCCTGGCATGTCTGGTGGGGCTCCCTACCTCTGCATGCCTGGCCGCCATGTTTCCTCCATACTAACCCAGAACACAGAAGTCTCTCTGAAGCTGTTGGAGGTTTCATCTCTGCAGTCACTCCCTCATGGGCTCCCCATTTTCCCCAGCACTCTGTGTAGGAAGGAGGCAGAGCACTCCTGCTCCTGGGCTCCCCAAAGCTTTCTGAGGACCTATAGCCCTGCAAACCCCACATCCCAAGACTATATCATCCTAGCCTTCGTAAACTCCTCCCTCGACCAAAGTGAGCAGGACTGGAGGAATTGCTTCTCTCTCTTTACTGCATGTTCCTCAAACATTTCGGGGGCACCCCAGTCTTGTCTGTTCACTTAAGAACTTGGGCTTTGGAAACCAAAGCCAGAAAAAGACCTACAGGCTTCCTCCTCCTGCCTCCCTGCCCACCTTCCCAGGCATGGCCCCAGACTGGTCTATTGACTCAAGGGGGAAATACCAGGAAAGGAAAAAAATTAAGTTAATATTTAAAAAATATTATCCCAGCTTGTTTCAGTGAATAAATAAATGAATACATGGCACCGTGCCAAAGCACTTGGGGTAGATCCTGAGCCAGCTACATGAAAAACCTCTTTCCTGAGCTTCCACGAACACCTCTGCTCCCAACAAGAGGGCCCACAGACCCCAGCCTTTCCCACCCAGAAGTCCCAGCTCAGCACCGAAGCTGCTCCGGTTGAAGTGCTGCTGGCCACGTGCCCCAGGTGGAATCACAGGTTTCTCTGCCCTTGGTCCCAAGTGTGGCTGGCAGTTCTAATGAGCACTTAGCCCTGCTGCCTGGTATTACTACAGTTAATGTTTTACATGGCTGACCTCCTTGCTACCTGGAACCAGTTCATACTCAACCTATGTGGCAAAGTGAAAGTTTTGCCACTTACTACCCAGGTGACCCTGCATTTTGCTCGCATTTTGTTTATAGGTAAAATGGGGATAAGAACACCCACCTGCCGGATTGCTGTGAGGATGAAGGAACATGCCTAAAGAAAGCCCCAAGCCCGTGGCCTGCTAGGTGGTGTCTGCCACTGGGAATAGCTGTGGCTGTGGCTAGTTGCCCAGGCTCTTCTGTACCTCAGCTGTGCAGAGGGACAGGCATTACTACCCTGCCTGTGGGCCGTGGACCTCACTAAACCTACAGAAGAACCATCACTGAAACCCACTCATGCCTTAAACCACCCCAGATTAAGATCAGCATTGAACCACTCAGTAGCTAAGCCCTTACGAAACATCAGCTATGAGCCTGGGATTTTCATGCACCTGAAAAACGGCTCCACAGGGAGATACACATGAGTGGAATAATCATGAAATGGGGCTAAAACAATTAGGTTTAAAGGGAGGGAAATCGTTTCTTTGCTTATGGTCACTGATGGATTCACACCACCTTCAGATCCCTTGTGTTTCCAGACAGGATTTAAGGAGGCCTCAGAGAAATAAGGAACTTCACCCAAGAGGTCATCTGTGAGCCTGGCCCTCAAGACTGTCACTAAGCACAGCAGTGGGACACAGACGCTCCAGGAACAGCATGTGCAGGGACGTGGCCAGCGGGACACCCCAGGCCCAAGATGCTACTTTTGCCAGGAAGGAAGCAGAGTGCCTGTCCCCAGATATTCACACACCTCTTCCAAGGTTCTGTTCAAATGTTATATTCTCAGCCAGGCCCTCTCAAACCACCAGTGGTGTGCTGGCGTGGGCAAATCCCGACTCATGAGAGCTGACTGTTCAGGAAATCTGCAAACTGGTTAGTGTACCTCATGACTGATGAACATTAAATCATGCAAATGTACAATTAAATGAATGGTATTAGAAATCAATTAGAAATTATAATAGAAATTTTTAAGTTCCTGAACTCATCACTTAATTGTTTTTGTGCATTTATGCCAACAAATAGTATCACATATATACATGTATACATATATACATGTGTGTGTGTGTATATATATATATATATATATATATATATATATATATATATATATATATATATATATACATACATACATATATATGTTCTCAAGGCAAGAATACTGAAGTGGTTTGCCATCCTTTCTCCAGTGGACCACATTTTGTCAGAACTTTCCACCATGACGTGTCTGTCTTGGGTGGCCCTACATGACATGGCTCATAGTTTCATTGAGTTCCTCTACAGGATGCACATGGGTTGCCCAGGCTCTTCTGTACCTCAGCTGTGCAGAGGGACAGGCATTACTACCCTGCCTGTGGGCCGTGGACCTCACTAAACCTACAGAAGAACCATCACTGAAACCCACTCATGCCTTAAACCACCCCAGATTAAGATCAGCATTGAACCACTCAGTAGCTAAGCCCTTACGAAACATCAGCTATGAGCCTGGGATTTTCATGCACCTGAAAAACGGCTCCACAGGGAGATACACATGAGTGGAATAATCATGAAATGGGGCTAAAACAATTAGGTTTAAAGGGAGGGAAATCGTTTCTTTGCTTATGGTCACTGATGGATTCACACCACCTTCAGATCCCTTGTGTTTCCAGACAGGATTTAAGGAGGCCTCAGAGAAATAAGGAACTTCACCCAAGAGGTCATCTGTGAGCCTGGCCCTCAAGACTGTCACTAAGCACAGCAGTGGGACACAGACGCTCCAGGAACAGCATGTGCAGGGACGTGGCCAGCGGGACACCCCAGGCCCAAGATGCTACTTTTGCCAGGAAGGAAGCAGAGTGCCTGTCCCCAGATATTCACACACCTCTTCCAAGGTTCTGTTCAAATGTTATATTCTCAGCCAGGCCCTCTCAAACCACCAGTGGTGTGCTGGCGTGGGCAAATCCCGACTCATGAGAGCTGACTGTTCAGGAAATCTGCAAACTGGTTAGTGTACCTCATGACTGATGAACATTAAATCATGCAAATGTACAATTAAATGAATGGTATTAGAAATCAATTAGAAATTATAATAGAAATTTTTAAGTTCCTGAACTCATCACTTAATTGTTTTTGTGCATTTATGCCAACAAATAGTATCACATATATACATGTATACATATATACATGTGTGTGTGTGTATATATATATATATATATATATATATATATATATATATATATATATATATATATATATACATACATACATATATATGTTCTCAAGGCAAGAATGCTGAAGTGGTTTGCCATTCAATTCTTCAGTGGACCACATTTTGTCAGAACTCTCCACCATGACCCGTCTGTCTTGGGTGGCCCTACATGACATGGCTCATAGTTCCATTGAGTTCCTCCAGGAGATGGTGAAGGCCAGGGAAGCCTGGCCTGCTGCAGTCCATGGGTTCGAAAAGAGTCAGACACAACTGAGCGACTGAACTGATATATATATATATATATATATATACACACACACACACACATACACATTCTTTTTACTCTTTTGCATTATAGGTTATTAAAGGGCTTCTCCTGTGCCTCAGCGATAAAGAATCCACCTACAATGCAGGAGATACAGGAGACATGGGCTCAGTCCCTGGGTAGGGAAAATCCCCTGGAGAAGGAACTGGGAAACCACTCCAGTAATCTTGCCTGGGAAATCCCACTGACAGGGGAGCTTGGCAGGCTACAGTCCATGCGGTCGAAAAGAGTTGGATGTGACTGAGCATGCACGCACACACATTATAGGTTATTACAAGATATTGAATATATTTATCTGTGCTCTAGAGTTGGAGAAGGAAATGGCAACCCACTCTTGTATTCTTGCCTGGAAAATTCCATGGATGGAGAAGCCTGGCAAGCTACAGTTCATGGGGTCTTATCTATCTATCTATCTATCTATCTATATATGTGGGGCTTCTGTGACGGCTCAGTGGTAGGGAATCTGCCTGCAACGCAGGGTCTCTGGGCTCCACCCCTGGGCTGAGAAGGTCCCCTGGAGGAGGGCATGGCAACCCTCTCCAGTATTCTTGCCTGGAGAATCCCATGGACAGAGGAGCCTGACGGACCGCGGTCCGTGGGGTCACACAGAGTCAGACACGACTGAAGTGACTACGCAGCAGCAGCAGCTCTAGAGCGGGTCCTTGTTGTTTATCTGGTTTATATATCGGAGTCTTCACTTCTGAATTATTTTACACTTTACTATTATCTCTACTCAAGACTATTTGATCTACTCTGTTTAGTAGAAATACTGTCTAACATTGCGTTACTGTACACTTCTTCCCAATTCTGTGTTTAATGATGTCACATTCATAGCTTTCAGTCTGCCATGGCAAGGATAGTTACATCACTGAAACTGGCCATTGTAACGAATCAGGACTGTCTCTACCCAGAAAACCAGTTTTTCCACATTTCCCGGCACCCACTGCTGCCCACCTTCCTTCCGCTTCCCACTTGCAGCCCCACTTGTTCTGACTTGTTGTCTTCACGGATCTTATTATGTTTAACATGTTGCACAAATTTGCTCACTGTCGTTACTTTCTGTCTCAGCCACAACAGAAGTAAGCTCTGTGAGGGCAAGGGAGTTTGCTGGTGCTCGATACATCTGTATTAAATAAAGCTGGTGAATGCTGGCCTCTCTGACTAAGACAGGTGGGGATGGAGTTGAAGTCCCTCCCACCACTCTTCTCCAGCCCAGCCCTGCTGACCGGAGTTTCAGAAGCTCTCTTTCTCCGTTTCTGCTGTCTTGTTGGCACCCACTCCCACAGCCTGCAGCCTGAGGGGAGTCTTATGTAAATGTGTCCAGGAGGATCCAAGTCTGAGGCTTTCTCTATTTCCTGCCTGCTCTACTCACAGGCCAGAAGGTGCTCAGCACATGTCTCTCAAGACCAGTGCTTTGCCGCGCTATGGCAGTGGTTCCTTCCCAAGTGGCCCCAACTACCCGCACCACCAGCACCTCCCTAGAAATGCACATTCTCTGACCCCACCCCAGCCACGTTGAGTCAGAAATCTATATATGTGGGGCTTCTGTGACGGCTCAGTGGTAGGGAATCTGCCTGCAACGCAGGGTCTCTGGGCTCCACCCCTGGGCTGAGAAGGTCCCCTGGAGGAGGGCATGGCAACCCTCTCCAGTATTCTTGCCTGGAGAATCCCATGGACAGAGGAGCCTGACGGACCGCGGTCCGTGGGGTCACACAGAGTCAGACACGACTGAAGTGACTACGCAGCAGCAGCAGCTCTAGAGCGGGTCCTTGTTGTTTATCTGGTTTATATATCGGAGTCTTCACTTCTGAATTATTTTACACTTTACTATTATCTCTACTCAAGACTATTTGATCTACTCTGTTTAGTAGAAATACTGTCTAACATTGCGTTACTGTACACTTCTTCCCAATTCTGTGTTTAATGATGTCACATTCATAGCTTTCAGTCTGCCATGGCAAGGATAGTTACATCACTGAAACTGGCCATTGTAACGAATCAGGACTGTCTCTACCCAGAAAACCAGTTTTTCCACATTTCCCGGCACCCACTGCTGCCCACCTTCCTTCCGCTTCCCACTTGCAGCCCCACTTGTTCTGACTTGTTGTCTTCACGGATCTTATTATGTTTAACATGTTGCACAAATTTGCTCACTGTCGTTACTTTCTGTCTCAGCCACAACAGAAGTAAGCTCTGTGAGGGCAAGGGAGTTTGCTGGTGCTCGATACATCTGTATTAAATAAAGCTGGTGAATGCTGGCCTCTCTGACTAAGACAGGTGGGGATGGAGTTGAAGTCCCTCCCACCACTCTTCTCCAGCCCAGCCCTGCTGACCGGAGTTTCAGAAGCTCTCTTTCTCCGTTTCTGCTGTCTTGTTGGCACCCCACTCCCACAGCCTGCAGCCTGAGGGGAGTCTTATGTAAATGTGTCCAGGAGGATCCAAGTCTGAGGCTTTCTCTATTTCCTGCCTGCTCTACTCACAGGCCAGAAGGTGCTCAGCACATGTTTCTCAAGACCAGTGCTTTGCCGCGCTATGGCAGTGGTTCCTTCCCAAGTGGCCCCAACTACCCGCACCACCAGCACCTCCCTAGAAATGCACATTCTCTGACCCCACCCCAGACACGTTGAGTCAGAAAGTCTGGGGGGTGTGGCTTAGTCTGTTCAGGCTGCTAGAGTAAAATACTGCAGCCTGGGTGGCTTATAAACAACAGGGATTGCTTTCTCAGCTCTGGAGGCTGGAAGTCTGAGGTCCCGGTGCCAGCATGGTTGGGTGAGGGTCACATGCTTCTGTTGCATCGTCCCATGGTAGACATGACAAGGAAGCTCACTGGGGTCTACCCATTCATGGAAGCTCTGCTCTCAGGACCTCATTACCTTCCAAAGTCCCTACCTCCTAATATCAAGAGGGTTAGGTTTCAACATGTGAACTTTGAGGGAACACATTCCAATCCTAGCAGAGGCCGAGCAATTTGTGTTTCCAAGATTCCAGTGCAGTGATGTGAGGACCACTGATCTAAGGTCTAGTCACTCTAGAGCAGTAGTTTTCAGGGATTTCCCTGGTGGTCCCGTGGTTAGGAATCTGCCTTCCAATGCAGGGGACATGAGTTTGATCCCTGGTTAGAAAACTAAGATCCCACGTGCCAGGGGGCAACTAAGTCTGCATGTCACAATTACTGAGCCCAAGCACCACGTCAAAAAGTTCTTACATGCCTCAAACAAGACCCAATGCAGCCAAATAAATAAATATGGCTCAGTAGGGCAAGAATCTACCTACAATGCAGGAGACACAAGAGACATGGGTTTGATCCCTGGGTCGAGACGAATGGCAACCCACTCCAGTATTCTGTGGGATTGCCTGGGAAATCCCATGGACAGAGGAGCCTGGTGGGCTACAGTCCAAAGGGTCTCAAAAGAATCGGACATGACTGAAGGACTAAGCACACACACACGCGCGCGTGCACGCACAAAATAATAAGTAAGCCGTGGTTCCCTAATGGGGTTATGTTTCCATCGAACCCCTCCCTACCCAGGACACTTTAGGCAGGGTCTGGAGACACGTTTGGTCATCATCAATCTGAGAGTGGTAGTGCTACTGGCATCCAGGGTGTAGGGGCCAAGGACACCACTCACCCTCTTACATTGCACAGGGAGGTCCCCCTACAACAAGAATTGTCTGCCCAAAGGTCAATGGTGTGGGGGGTGCAGAACACTGTTCTAAGGTATCACTGCCCCACATCTATCTAGCCCTCCCTGCCTTCTTTCCTATCATGTGTCCTTAGCCCCTAGCAGCTGATACAAACCCAGATGCCAGCCTGTGGCGGCAGCTGTGAGGAAGACAGATGAGACTGGGCATCTGCTTCCCGCAGAGTCCTTGCACTGAGGAATCCAAGCACTGCAGGTGACCTTTACAACCCAGCATGGTAAGTACGCTAATCAGAGACATATCAAGGAGGTGCTCCCAAGCTTGGAACATCAGGGAGGACTTCCTGGAGAAAGAGGCTTCTGCGCTGGGACTTCAAGGCAGAGTTAGGTTTCATCGGGGAGGGATGGACGGGGATGGCTCTTCGGACGGAGCATTTCAGTCAGTCGCTATGCTGAGTGCTTCATCCATGACTGCTTCATCCATGAGTGCTTCATCCACACTTTCCAAGGAGGATACCATCATTATCTTCATTTTAGGAATGAGGACACTCCAAGAAGATACATTTAATAACCTGCCTAAAACCATCAAGCTAGAAACATGAAAGCGGGGATTTGAATTCAGGTCTGTAAATTCCAAAGCCTGACAGGGGGTAATAGTCTGACAAAAGACAAAAGAGAGAGACAGGGAGCAATGGAGATGGACACCATTAACCCCTGTGTTAAGGGCTGAGGTGTATCCCCCCATCAAATGCATATGTCGAATGTGACTATATTGGGGCATAAGGTCTTTAAAGAGGTGATAAAGCTAAAATGTGACCATTAGAGTGGGCCCTAATCCAATATGACGGATGTCCTTATAAGAAGTGGAAACCTGGACACAGAAAAGAACACCAGAGATGTGCAAGCATGGGAAAGACCCTGTGAAGACACAGAGAGGCAGCCATGTGCAAACCAAGGAGAGAGGCCTTGAAGAAACTAAACTTGCTGCCACCCTGGTCTCAGACTTACGGCCTCCAGAACTGTGGGTAGATGAGTTCTGCTGCGTAGGCAACCCCCACCCCCACCACAGTCTGTGATGTTTTGTTTGGACAGCCCAAGCAAACTAAGAGACTTTGTGTCTTCTTTGGAGCCATTGCTTCGATAATGGGGAAATTTAAGTCCTGTTAATTGTGTTTGGTTGTTTCTGTTGTAAGATAAAAGAGAAAGAGGAATCTAGGTCTGTGTCCCCTTCTTTTCCCAACCTGACCGTCCATCCCCTGCCGAAGGGGCAACAACCAAAGCTGCTAGGACATAGTTTCTCTTCCTGGCTTTTGTAAGAGTCAAAACATATACACTACCACACGTAAAACAGATAGCCAATGGTAATTTGCTGTGTGGTTCAGGGAACTCAAGCTGGGGCTCTGTAACAACTGAAAGGGATGGAATGGGGTGGGAGGTGGAAGGGAGGCTCAAGAGAGAGGAGTATACGTATTCCAGTGACTGATTCATGTTGATGTATGGCAGAAACCAACAGAATATTGTAAAGTGATTATCCTTCAATTAAAAATAAATATATGCATATATTAAAAGTATTCACTGAGGAGATTGTGCAGTGCATCCTAGCAGGGGAGGAGATCTGGGAGGGCCTTAAGCGGCAGGGGCTTATTCTCTGAGGTGATACAAATCTGAGAGTGTCACCAAGGGGGCCCCAAGTCTCATTCCTAGCAGCACCACAGGGAGTGGTCATTGGGCAGCTGGCATGGCAAACCAGGCCTAAATTCTCACGCAGCAGAGTACTTGCAGGCAGAGACAGTGGACTCCTTGGCCACTGTGGATATGAGACTACAGGTAGGACTGCTAAGAAAGGCCCTAGAACTGATCCTGCCTTGGGCAGACGTGGGGAGAAGCCCACACCCACACAGACTGAGAAGGAGTCTCACATTCGCCCAGAGGGATGGAAGGTCCAAGTTAGACTGAAATGAACTTAAAGCTGAAAACAAAGCAATGTGATATTTTTGCACATCCAAACTTGTACATTAAGATCCAAACCAACTACACTTTATTTTCAGAACTGGGATACAGAAAAGCAGGGCAGAAGCCAATTCAACAACAACCAAAAACACTTCCGTCAGCAGGAGAGACAGTGTGCCAGAGAGCAGGAGGAATCAGCGACCCAGTGTTTTCCTCCTGGCTCTGTTTTGTCTCCTGACGAGACCTAATTACGCCTGTCATCTGCCTCAGAAGGATGGGGCTAAGATTAACAAATTAATGTGGGTAAAAGCTCTTGGAGCTCAGTAGATGAAAGGAGATCTAATTAGCAAGCCCAGCAATGACCGCAGGCAGGCGACCAGGGTGGGCTCCGCCCCCTGGACTCACCAGGGAGCTGGTTAGACCTCCTGGGAGGGGCTTCTGCAAATTCCATCTAAGCCTGTAACAAGCACTCATAGAAGAACTTTCTATGTTTTCCTTCAGCCCTAGAAGTCTGTGACTTTTCACAGGTGCAGGAAAAAATGTGAATACCTCTCTCAACTGATGGAGACAAGGAAAAGGTACAACCCTCATGCCTTGTTTCTCAACATGGGCTGCTCTGCCCAAACTGGGTTAATGATACACAGAGGTCAAGTGAGTTCTGAGAGGGACACAGGATCAATCCTGACTGCCACTTACTAGGTGGAAGAATTTAGGCCACACATTCAATCCCTTTGAGGCTCTGTTTCTTCCTTTGCCTAAATGGCGATAATATTTCCTCCCTCAGAGGTGCGAGGCTTAGGTTTGTTCACACTGGACCCAGATAATTGTGTTTTAAAATGAATACTAATCAGGATCTCCCCAGTGGTCCAGTGGTTAAGAATCTGCCTGTCTTTGCAAGGGGACCGCATGTTCAATCTATGTTCTGGGAAGATTCCACTTGCCTTGGGCAACTAAGCCTGTGTGCCACAACTACCGATCCTGTGCTCTGCAACAAGAGAAGCAGGACAGTGAGAAGCTGGACCACCACAAGTAGAGAAAGCCTGCACACAGCAACGAGGACCCAGCACAGGCAAACAGAAATCAATAATAATAAGTAAAAAAATAGTAATAAAATAAAATGAATATTAATCAGTTACAGTAGTGCCTGGAGCATAATCGTTATTGCTGTTGTTCAGTCAGGTCCAACTCTGTGCCCCCATGGACTGCAGCACAACAGACTTCTCTGTCCTTCACCATCTTCTGGAGCTTGCTCAAACTCATGTCCATTGAGTTGGTGATGCCACTGAATTACCTTGTCCTCTACCGTCCCCTTCTCCTCCTGTCCTCAGTCTTTCCCAGCATCAGGGTCTTTCCAGTGAATCAGCTCTCTGCATCAGGTGGCAAATGTATTGGAGCTTCAGTTTCAGCATCAGTCCTTCCAGTGAATATTCAGGGTTGATTTCCTTTAAGATTAACTAGCTTTATCTCCTTGCAGTCGAAGGGACTCTCTAGAGTCTTCTCCAGCACCATCGTTCAAAAGCATCAATTCTTTGGCACTCAGCCTTTTTTACAGTCCAGCTCTTATATCCATCTGTGACTACTGGGACATAACAGCTGCTTGAAATACTGATTGGATTGAACTCTTTCATTCAACAAAAACTTGTTGAATTATCTATTATGGGCTGGGGGAATGGGCATTGTACATGCTGGGTGTACAGCGATGAGCCATAGATACACCTCTGCCTTCACAGAGCTGATGGTGTGTACCACACAATAACCTCCATAAACTCTCAAATCTTCCCCTAGTGTCTTGCTTCTTCTCTAAAGACTTGAGAACTTTAAATTTTAAAAATCTTAAAACCTGCTCACAAGTCTATCTGTCTCAAAGTAGAAGACAATTGAATCTACTCTCAGAATTAAAGGGAATTCGTTTAGAAAGAATACCCCGCAATTAGCCTAGAACTTTAAAGTGCAAATGCTGGAGTAAATCTTGTAACCTTTCCCTTTCAGTTATCTGCTGTGTTATCCAGGTTTCACTGTTATGTAAATGGGGGCCTGGCTTGCCTGGAAGTAGGGGAAGAGTTTGTCCTGTAACTGTGAAAAGGACCAGTTCTCACTGGCTGTTCTCCTTCTGGGCACTTATCACTCCTGCTGCAGAGCACATGTTTGTGTAAATATTTAGCTAATGGCTATCTCCCCCACTGGGCAGTGACCTGCAGGAGGGCAGCGTTCCTGACATGGGTTCCCAGTTGAACCTCCCAGGCCTGGTGCTGCCTTCTGTACCTGGGTTCAGGGCTCAGCATGCCCTGCAGTTTTCCTGCAGGAACTTTATGAAGTGGAACTCTTATCAAGTGCTTTTTGCACATATAGAACATGCAGCACAGAAGGATTCCTGACTTGCCGGAAATTCTACAACTAGGGAGGGGCAGAGTCATGACTCGGAGCATAGAGCCGTGCTCGCCCACACCACCCGGCTGACAGAGGTTAGGAGACAGATGCAGGCTGGGAGAGGTGGTGTGAGGCTTGTCTGCAGAGCTGGGTGCTTGGGTGAAGCAGGCCCCACATTCTAGGCCTGTGGGTGTCAGCTGCTGGGTTTCAGAACTGCCCCAAGAACTACGTGGTGTAAGCTGGTCTCTATCCATTCGCTGAACAACCTTAGGCAAACTACCTCATGTTTCAAAGTCTTGGTTTCCTGTTTGCAAAATGACAATTAAAAAAAAAAAAAAAAACAGAAATCAAAAACAAATGCCTCACACTCTTTGGGGTGGCTAGTATTACAAAAAAAAAAAAAAAAAAAAAGAAGAAAAACAAGTATGGGCAAGGGTGTGGAAAACTCAGGATTCTTGGGTACGGCCAGTGGGAATGCAGCAGCCACTATGGAGAACAGTTTGGCGATTCCTCAAAAAGTTAAAAATAGAATCACCATATGATCCAGCATTTCCACTTCTGAGTACATACCCAAAAGAATGGAAAGCAGGCTCTCAAAAAGCTATAGGTACACCTATGTTATTAGCAGCATGATTCACAAGAGCCAAGAGGTGAAAGCAATCCTAGAACTTTAAAGTGCAAATGCTGGAGTAAATCTTGTAACCTTTCCCTTTCAGTTATCTGCTGTGTTATCCAGGTTTCACTGTTATGTAAATGGGGCCTGGCTTGCCTGGAAGTAGGGAAGAGTTTGTCCTGTAACTGTGAAAAGGACCAGTTCTCACTGGCTGTTCTCCTTCTGGGCACTTATCACTCCTGCTGCAGAGCACATGTTTGTGTAAATATTTAGCTAATGGCTATCTCCCCCACTGGGCAGTGACCTGCAGGAGGGCAGCGTTCCTGACATGGGTTCCCAGTTGAACCTCCCAGGCCTGGTGCTGCCTTCTGTACCTGGGTTCAGGGCTCAGCATGCCCTGCAGTTTTCCTGCAGGAACTTTATGAAGTGGAACTCTTATCAAGTGCTTTTTGCACATATAGAACATGCAGCACAGAAGGATTCCTGACTTGCCGGAAATTCTACAACTAGGGAGGGGCAGAGTCATGACTCGGAGCATAGAGCCGTGCTCGCCCACACCACCCGGCTGACAGAGGTTAGGAGACAGATGCAGGCTGGGAGAGGTGGTGTGAGGCTTGTCTGCAGAGCTGGGTGCTTGGGTGAAGCAGGCCCCACATTCTAGGCCTGTGGGTGTCAGCTGCTGGGTTTCAGAACTGCCCCAAGAACTACGTGGTGTAAGCTGGTCTCTATCCATTCGCTGAACAACCTTAGGCAAACTACCTCATGTTTCAAAGTCTTGGTTTCCTGTTTGCAAAATGACAATTAAAAAAAAAAAAAAAACAGTAATCAAAAACAAATGCCTCACACTCTTTGGGGTGGCTAGTATTACAAAAAAAAAAAAAAAAAAAAAGGGAAAAGAAGAAAAACAAGTATGGGCAAGGGTGTGGAAAACTCAGGATTCTTGGGTACGGCCAGTGGGAATGCAGCAGCCACTATGGAGAACAGTTTGGCGATTCCTCAAAAAGTTAAAAATAGAATCACCATATGATCCAGCATTTCCACTTCTGAGTACATACCCAAAAGAATGGAAAGCAGGCTCTCAAAAAGCTATAGGTACACCTATGTTATTAGCAGCATGATTCACAAGAGCCAAGAGGTGAAAGCAATCCAAGCATTCATTGAGGATGAATGGATGAACAAAATGTGGTCTATACATACAATGGAATATTATTCAGCTTCAAAAAGGAAAGAAATTCTGACACATACTACAACATGGGTGAAACCTGACAACACTATGCCAAGTGAAGCCAGTTGGTCACAAAAAAACGAATACCGTATCATCCCATTTATATAAGACACTTAAAGCAGTCAAATTCATAGAGATGGAAAGTAGAAGAGTGGTTGCCAGGTGCAGGGGGCAGACAAGGGGACGTTGTTTAGTGGGTCTGGAGGTTTAGTTTTGCAAGAAGAAAAAATGTCATGGACATCCACAACAATTTGCATGTATTAAGCATGACTTTAGGGCTTCCCCTGGTAGTCCAGTGGGTAAGGGCACCGCCTTGCAGTGCAAGGGGTGCCGGTTCAATCCCTGGCCTGGGAAGATCCCACGTGCTGCAGAGCCGCTGGACTGATGTATCCAATTGCCGAACCGGAGCTCTGGGGCGCATGCGCCCAGAGCCGGTGCTCTGCAACGACAAACGCCACCGTGATGGGAGGCCCACACAGGCCAAAGAACAAAGATGGATGAAAATAGAGAAATGAAAGACCAACAGAAGTGGCCCGCTCGCTCCCCTCCCTCCCTAACCCGACCCCCACCCAAAAAAAAACAACATGACTTTACATGAAAAATAGTCAAAAAGGCAAAATTTATATTATGTGTATCTTACCACAATTTTAAAAAGAAAAAGAAAAAAGAAACAAATGAATCTACCAGAGAGGAGGAGATAAGATAACTAACCTCTGGCATATCAGCTGTATAGAATGAAAAGGTAAAGGCCCAAATACCTTAGGATCTGCACTTTAAACAAGAGTTTCTGTATCTTCAGCCTTAAAGAAGTGCTGAGCACCACAGAACTTTCATCCAGTGTGGCGGGCCACACAGAGAGGTTTATTGTTGGTGGTTGTTTTTTTTTTTTAAAGCAGAGAGAACTTTGGGTGCAACTGCCAACTACAAAGCAGACACCTCTCACTGCCCGCAGCCCACAGGCCCAGGGAGTGTTTGGAACTAGCCTCCAGGCAAGGCAGGGCAAGAACAGGGCCTGACGGGGTGAGGGCCCATTTTTATATCTCTGCCAGACTCTGGTGCCAGGTTGCTACCAGCTGCTGGCATCTTTCAGTGCTGCCAATCAAAGTTTCAGCAATGCTCACCAAGCCAGAAATGCCAGGCCTGCACTCCGATCAGCACCCAGCTGTACCACCTGCATTGACTCTCTGTACTGTCTACTGCAAAGCAGGAGCTATAGATTCTATTTATGGAACCCTGGTGCTTTGCATATATGATCTCAGTTAAACTTCTCAACAACTCAATAGGGTGTTATTGTATTCATTTTCTAGGTGTGCAAACAGAGGTTCAGAGAGGTAAAGTGACTTGCCCAAACTAGTAGGTGGAAGAAACTCGACTTGAACTTAGGTCTGTCCAGAGTTGACATCCATTATGCTACATTGGAACAGTGTGAGTGAATGGATAGACAAGTGAATGAACCCATGAAAGAATGAAAACTGGAGGGTTGCTATTTCCACATGTCTTTCACCTGAAGCTTTCCAAGCACTTTGCAAGAATTCAACAGTGACAGTTGAATGTGTACTCTGCAGGCACCTCAGAGAGCTGGATTTATAAAGTAAGGTCACAGTTTGGCTTGTCTTCAAGGAACTTTCCAGCCAGTGGGAGACACAAACTTGTGAAAACTAGTAACCACTGACATTTACTGACATTGCTGGGCTCACTTTCAGAGGGGCTATTTTATTTACTCCATAACAAAAGGTAACCTATGAAACAGGGACTATAACTTCATTTTTCAGATGAGGAGCCTGAGGCTTTGGCGGGTTAATCAACTTGCCTCGGGTCTGTTATATCAAGGCTACTCAAATGATTGGCTCTAATTGTTCGCCAGTGGTCCACTACAAAGTGAGTACAGAAATAGGATATTAGTGTCTTGTAGTAATCTGATAGAGTAAATTTTTTAAAAAATATATATTTATTTGACTGTGCTGGGTCTTACCAGGGCTTGAACCCAGGCCTCCTGCATTGGAAGCCTGGAGTCTTAGCCACTGGGCCACTGGAGAAGTCCCTGATAGAGTAAATTTATATCTGGTGAATAAAATTATTTTTAGAAGTTGGTTTTACAATTCATATATTCACTTCTTTTTATTTTGTCTCATTTTTAGTGAATTTGTATCCTTCTAGTTCATCTCATTTTTACTGAATCCCTGTCAGTATTTAAGAGAATTGGTTCTAGGACTCCCAAGGATACCAAACTCTATAGTTGCTCAAGTGCCTTATATAAAATGGTATCATATTTGCCTATGACCTACATATTTCTTCCCATAAAGCATTCTTTTTTTTTTTTAACTTTTTTTGGGGGGGGGCCACTTCTATTGGTCTTTCATTTATTTCCATCTTCGTTCTTTGGCCTGTGTGGGCCTCCCATCGCAGTAGTCTCTGTCGCTGCAGAGCACCGACTTTGGGCTCGGTAGGTGACACATCAGTCCAGCCGCTCCGCGGCACGTGGGATCTTCCCAGGCCAGGGATCGAACCAATGCCCCTTGCACTGCAAGGCGGTGTCCTTACCCACTGGACCACCAGGGCAGCCCCCCATAAGTCATTCTTAGATATCTAACACATGTAATGCTATTAAGTAATTTTAGATACAATGTAGATGCTATGTAAATAGTTGTCCGTGTATTGTAATTCAAGTTTTGCTTTTTGGAACTTTCTGAAAAAAATTTTTTAATATATTTGATTTACGATTGGTTGAATCTACAGATGCAGAACCCACCAATATAGAGGGGCGACTGTACTTCATTCCCTTCTGTTTTACAAAAACATGGATCTACAATGGATTGAGGAAAAAAACAGCTGCTTCTTTGCCACAGGTAGTTGGAGAAGCAGTGAGACAGTTTAGCAATAGAAGACCTGGGATCTGACCTACTGAGTCTCACTCCATAGCCTATTGTTGCCCTCAGGATTGAAAGATGGGTGCCGCCCCTTCAGGCTTTGTATCTGCATTCCAAGAAGGAGGAAGGGGAGGGAAAGGGCAAAAGGCACATGCCAGCCAAGTCTCCTGGCTCCTTAAGTCACATGGCTCCTTTGTCAGGCCGAATGAATTCCCTAACTCATGGCCTTTGTTCTTTATATCTTTTCCTCTCTAGATATCCACATGTCTTGCTTTTCACTTCAATTCCAATCTGCATTTAATTTCACCTCCTAAAAGAAGAGGCTGTCTCTGGACATCCTGACTAAAATAAGGCCACTGTCCACTCACTCCCTAGCTCTGGGCTGTCTGGTGTCATAACCACTAACCACCTGTGCCTAGTGAGCATGTGAAATGTGGTCGATTCAAACTGAGATGAACTGGAAGTGAAAATATCGTATCATACCTGCTGGTAATGTTTTGAACCTACTGTATTAAGTTAAATCAGATACATCATTAAAATGAATTCCATCTGTTTCTCTTTACTCTTTTAAACGTGACTACTGGGAAATTTGAAATTACAAATTGTAAACACATAACTTTCATTATATTTCTTGAATAGAGGTGTTCTAGCCCCTGACACTGCTTTATTTCCCTTCATAAGGCTTATTACCACCAGTCATTAGATGATATATTTCTATTTAATTTGTTTATCATTAGCCTCTCCTGCTGGAATGTAAGCTCAATGATGTCAGAGATGTTATTTCCTGTTCACCACTCTAACCTCAGTGTCCACAACAGTGCTTGGGCAGGTACTCTAGCTCTGTTCTATGAATACATGAAAAATGAACAAAACCAACTGGACTAGAGTTTGTCAGGCCCTTTCATCTCTGTGACTGTATCATTTCTATGTCTGACAATTGCCTAAAAATGTATTTTTGTAAAAAGTGGAATCCGTGTGTGTACTCTAACTTTAATCTATACCCTCCAGGTAGCTAACTATTCAATGTCCTATTTAGAAATCCACACTCTAGTGGAGACTGCTTAAACTTTTCAAATATAGAAATCTGTACCAGGGGTTTCTTTTTATATATAATTGTATTTATTTTCGATCGCACTGGCTTTTCATTGCTGTGTGTTCAGGCTTTCTCTAGTTGCAGGGAGCAGGGGCTACTCTAGGTGCACTGGGCAGGCTTTGCATTGCAGTGGCTTCTGTTGCAGAGCACAGGCTCTACAGCATGCGGGCTTCAATAGTTGTCATGCACGGGCTTAGTTATCCCTTGGCAGGTGGAAATCTCCCTGGCGCAGGGATGGAACCTGTGTCCCCTGCATTGGAAGATGGAATCTTAACCACTGGACCACCAGAGAAGTCCCCAGGGGGTTCTTAATTAGTATTAGGAATGAAAAAATCACTGGACATCCTGACTAAAATAAGGCCACTGTCCACTCACCCCTAGCTCAGGGCTGTCTGGTGTCATAACCACTAACCACCTGTGCCTAGTGAGCATGTGAAATGTGGTCGATTCAAACTGAGATGAACTGGAAGTGAAAATATCGTATCATACCTGCTGGTAATGTTTTGAACCTACTGTATTAAGTTAAATCAGATACATCATTAAAATGAATTCCATCTGTTTCTCTTTACTCTTTTAAACGTGACTACTGGGAAATTTGAAATTACAAATTGTAAACACATAACTTTCATTATATTTCTTGAATAGAGGTGTTCTAGCCCCTGACACTGCTTTATTTCCCTTCATAAGGCTTATTACCACCAGTCATTAGATGATATATTTCTATTTAATTTGTTTATCATTAGCCTCTCCTGCTGGAATGTAAGCTCAATGATGTCAGAGATGTTATTTCCTGTTCACCACTCTAACCTCAGTGTCCACAACAGTGCTTGGGCAGGTACTCTAGCTCTGTTCTATGAATACATGAAAAATGAACAAAACCAACTGGACTAGAGTTTGTCAGGCCCTTTCATCTCTGTGACTGTATCATTTCTATGTCTGACAATTGCCTAAAAATGTATTTTTGTAAAAAGTGGAATCCGTGTGTGTACTCTAACTTTAATCTATACCCTCCAGGTAGCTAACTATTCAATGTCCTATTTAGAAATCCACACTCTAGTGGAGACTGCTTAAACTTTTCAAATATAGAAATCTGTACCAGGGGTTTCTTTTTATATATAATTGTATTTATTTTCGATCGCACTGGCTTTTCATTGCTGTGTGTTCAGGCTTTCTCTAGTTGCAGGGAGCAGGGGCTACTCTAGGTGCACTGGGCAGGCTTTGCATTGCAGTGGCTTCTGTTGCAGAGCACAGGCTCTACAGCATGCGGGCTTCAATAGTTGTCATGCACGGGCTTAGTTATCCCTTGGCAGGTGGAAATCTCCCTGGCGCAGGGATGGAACCTGTGTCCCCTGCATTGGAAGATGGAATCTTAACCACTGGACCACCAGAGAAGTCCCCAGGGGGTTCTTAATTAGTATTAGGAATGTCAAAAATAATTACTCATTGTTGAAGAAAAAATGGGGATCCAAGAAGCTTATCTAGAAAGACTATTCAGTTCAACACGTTTGCAGAAAAAGGTAGAAGAATCAGCAGGTTTGGCAGTTAAGCACTGTACCATGCAGTGTGCCTGTGAGATTCACCCTTCCCCACCTCTTAGAAGAACTGACTGTGTGTTTTGTGCCTAACTTGCCGATAAACACAAGGCTGGCAGAATTTGGTTTAAGACCTGCTTCCTTAATAGCATACCCCCAGGTAGCAAGGTGAGGAGGATCAAGTGCACGCCCCCATTCTGACTCCATCTGCCAGTCATTGCTGGGGGCTGATAATATTTATGAAAAGAAACTGATTGTTGCTAAACCAACAGACTGGCTTAGGCCTGGTGATAAGAGACGATCAGACCTCTTCCCAGATGCTTCATCTTCAGCCTCTCCCTTCAAGTCACAGAGCCCTGACCCTCGCTCCCACGATGCCTGCCTGCACTTTGGCTACAGTGTTTCTAGTCTCTTCCACCCTGGTTATAACAAGCTGCTGCCAGGGTGGCGGGCAGCACATCTGCAGCATCAAACGTCATGAGTGTATTGCTCAGTCTGAGCCAAATTTTAAAGGCGGCCGACATTCTCACAGGCAGGCCTCTGGAATTAGCCATGGGCCTTTATTCCCATTTTGGTGAACAGAGAGCTTCAGTCTGTATTAACTCTGGGCAGGCCTGGCTCCAGGTTCCAACCCAGGGGCTACCACTCTTGGCCGCATTAGGGTACTACAGGCAGGCTGTGAATAAACACACACACACACCATTGTCCAGGGGCTAAAAACTCAATGTTTCTCATAAGCATTTACCATATTTTGTATTTACTGGTGTTCAGGCACTACACTGTGTCTGACTCTTTGTGACCCCGTGGACTGCAGCACGTCAGGCTTCTCTGTTCTTTACCATCTCCAGGAGTTTACTCAGATTCACGTCCACTGAATCAGGTAAAAATGCATTTCCATTTGATTGTTCTACTGACGCCATAAAAAAGCCCCTGTTTTTTTTTTTTGAAAAAAAAAAAAAAAACACTGTTTTGTCAGTATCTGACTCCACTGATCCTAAAGTAACAAATGCTACTCCTCAGAGTCCTCAGTACTCAAAAAATGGATGCTGATGAACTGATGCTACACTTTTGAGTTGGAAGAGACTTTAAAGAGCAACCAGATCAGAGATTTTCAAAATTTAGAAGTGAGAGGGAAGCAGCTTTTAAAAAAAATAATAAAATACAATTTTAAAATGAAAGAGAGAACAACTGAAATCCAAGATGTCTCCCTATGCAGCAGGTACCCAGGGGACGGGCTTAGCCCAGAGAGACCCTGGCAGATCTGAGCTGAGATGCCCTGTCTTCCGTGCACCACGAATGTCTGCAAACCTGCACCCCATCAGCCAGGGCCTGCCACCTCTCCTTCTGGAGGAGCCATCCATTCATCCCTTCACTCCACAACCATTTACGAGCACACTGTTTGGGCCAGGCAGACAAGGGTACAGTGGTATCACAGTGGAACAGGCAGCCATAGGCGTACTGGGGTAGAGCCTGTGACCCCTCGAAGGAGTCCAGAAAAGGAAATGATGTCTTAGACGACCCTTGAAAGTGGATGAAGGGAGAGGAAAGAGGGAGGGTGGGTCAGCAAGGAGGTCGTGTGTTCTCCAGGCCAAGGGACTCACATACAGAGGAGACAGTTCTTATAACCGAGCCATGTGACAGAGATCTAAGTGCTTTTGCAGGCAGACCGCCCCTTAAGGTAGGTACTATTTTTGCTCCATCTTACAGATGAGGAAATGAAGGCACACAGCAGCTAAGTAACTTGTTTGGGAAACTGAGTCATTGAGCCCAGACCCCGGGCTAATTTAGGGTACTACAGGCAGGCTGTGAATAAACACACACACACCATTGTCCAGGGGCTAAAAACTCAATGTTTCTCATAAGCATTTACCATATTTTGTATTTACTGGTGTTCAGGCACTACACTGTGTCTGACTCTTTGTGACCCCGTGGACTGCAGCACGTCAGGCTTCTCTGTTCTTTACCATCTCCAGGAGTTTACTCAGATTCACGTCCACTGAATCAGGTAAAAATGCATTTCCATTTGATTGTTCTACTGACGCCATAAAAAAGCCCCTGTTTTTTTTTGAAAAAAAAAAACACTGTTTTGTCAGTATCTGACTCCACTGATCCTAAAGTAACAAATGCTACTCCTCAGAGTCCTCAGTACTCAAAAAATGGATGCTGATGAACTGATGCTACACTTTTGAGTTGGAAGAGACTTTAAAGAGCAACCAGATCAGAGATTTTCAAAATTTAGAAGTGAGAGGGAAGCAGCTTTTAAAAAAAATAATAAAATACAATTTTAAAATGAAAGAGAGAACAACTGAAATCCAAGATGTCTCCCTATGCAGCAGGTACCCAGGGGACGGGCTTAGCCCAGAGAGACCCTGGCAGATCTGAGCTGAGATGCCCTGTCTTCCGTGCACCACGAATGTCTGCAAACCTGCACCCCATCAGCCAGGGCCTGCCACCTCTCCTTCTGGAGGAGCCATCCATTCATCCCTTCACTCCACAACCATTTACGAGCACACTGTTTGGGCCAGGCAGACAAGGGTACAGTGGTATCACAGTGGAACAGGCAGCCATAGGCGTACTGGGGTAGAGCCTGTGACCCCTCGAAGGAGTCCAGAAAAGGAAATGATGTCTTAGACGACCCTTGAAAGTGGATGAAGGGAGAGGAAAGAGGGAGGGTGGGTCAGCAAGGAGGTCGTGTGTTCTCCAGGCCAAGGGACTCACATACAGAGGAGACAGTTCTTATAACCGAGCCATGTGACAGAGATCTAAGTGCTTTTGCAGGCAGACCGCCCCTTAAGGTAGGTACTATTTTTGCTCCATCTTACAGATGAGGAAATGAAGGCACACAGCAGCTAAGTAACTTGTTCAAGGTCACAGGGCTAGAAAGACGTGGAGTCAGGATTTGAGCCCAGATTGTGTGGGACCAGAGTCTTTGTGCTGAACCACTGTATTGCATGGCCTGAGAGTGCAGAAGAGCAGAAAAAACAAGTCAGTCAGGTTCAGTGGAAGGCCGCAGTAGACTCAGAGAGAAGGTTGGGAAGGCAGGACTTTGTTCTTAGTGCTGAGGCGCCTGAACTTGATCCTAAGGGCAATGAGAGATACTGAAGGTTTTTTTTTTTCTTTTAAATATATATATATATTTTTTTTAATTTTTTAATTGGAGAATAATTGCTTAATAATGCTGTGCTGATTTCTGCTGTGCAACAACATGAATCACCTATGAAGTATACATATATCCCCTCCTTCCTGAGCCTCCCTCCCATCCCTCTATTGAAGGGTTTTAATCAGACAAGTGAAATGAATAAAGTCACTAAACTTCCGAGCTTCCCTGGTGGTCCAGTGGGTAAGGACACTGCCTTGCAGTGCAAGGGACACCAGTTCGATCCCTGGCCTGGGAAGATCCCATGTGCCGCGGGGTGGCTGGACCGATGTGTCCAATTACCGAGCCGGAGCTCTGGAGCGCATGCGCCCAGAGCCGGTGCTCTGCGACAACAGAGGCCACTGTGATGGGAGGCCCACATGGGCCAAAGAACAAAGAAGGATGAAAAATAGATAAATGAAAGACCAATAGAAGTGACCCGCCCGCTCCCCTCCCTCCCCAACCTGCTCCCTCCCCGCAAAAGTGAAAAAAAAAAAAAAAAGAAGAAGAAAGTCACTAAACTTCTGACTACAAAACCAGAATCTTAGAGGATCAGCACTAGCCCCACAATTTCCCACCTCCCTGCTTATCTCAGTCACTTCCAGAATGTCAAGACACCTTTTAAGTCAGTCACCAACACCCTGACCCTTTGCTTCTGTCCTCTGCACATCTATTGGTCTGACCAGTTGTCACCCTTCCCATCCTTTCACCAGCCTCCCCTGCTGTAACTTTAATCTATTCTTTCAGTGTTTATCTCATGTCTTGCCGTGCCTAGTGTCTGAATTTGCCCTAAAACTTTGCTTCCATTGCTGCTACCTGAAAGTAAATGACTTCTTTCTCTCGTACCCTGTTCATCTCACACAGCTAGGAGATTGAATGGGTATGTGCCTTGCTTTCCATGGCCACTTCCAAGTCATTTTATCCCCTTCTCTTTCAATCCCTCTTCCATGGAGCTTTATTTCAGTAGACTTTGCTCCGTCTCTTCTGGATTATCACCCACTCTGACCCACCCTGTCTCACCCTTTCTACTCCATCTCCTTCAACTGCTACCATCCTTGGTTACTTCAAAATTGCAGTGGCTTATCCACCCAATGCCTGGTCTGCTTGTTCTTCAGTCAGTTCACGCTAACCCCTTTCCACCATCCTACTTAGTTATCGTCTTCCCTTAATCCTATCCTTTCAGGTTGTGAACCACATTAACTGTACCATCTCTGATTTCAGCCTCTCATATCCCAGTCTCCACGCTTCTAGCTCACTTTCTCTGATCCTCCAGTCCTGTAAGCTTTCTGCCTCATAAAGGCCTTCGACGATTATTAACCTCAGAACTTTCTCATCAGTCACCTCACTCTCACCTCCCTCAGTCCAATGGTTCTCTCTTTAGTCACTTCCCTGCAAACTCCCTCCATCAGCCTCAGCTGCCAGGTGCCAACCTTCCAGCACCCAAACGGCTGCAGGTTCTGGATGAAACCACTGTTCTGAGAATGGGATTCCTTTTACATTTATGGACACAAATCTCTCGTGGGTTCTCACCACTGACTGGTAAACACTTCCCCAGTATCTTCACTTTCCACTCTTTCCAAAACTACTGCTCACATTTTCTCGTTTCCTCAGACTTCCTGCATTGCTCCTTCCCTCACTCTGAGCTGATAGTCTTGATTTGTAGTTCAGTGAGAAAAAAGAGAAACGTCTAACCACATGCAAACTGCCCCATCTTCTCATTGATAAAACTTCCAACTTAACCCTGAATATTCATTGGAAACGATGCTGAAGCTGAAGCTCTGATACTTTAGCCACCTGATGACCAGTTGTCACCCTTCCCATCCTTTCACCAGCCTCCCCTGCTGTAACTTTAATCTATTCTTTCAGTGTTTATCTCATGTCTTGCCGTGCCTAGTGTCTGAATTTGCCCTAAAACTTTGCTTCCATTGCTGCTACCTGAAAGTAAATGACTTCTTTCTCTCGTACCCTGTTCATCTCACACAGCTAGGAGATTGAATGGGTATGTGCCTTGCTTTCCATGGCCACTTCCAAGTCATTTTATCCCCTTCTCTTTCAATCCCTCTTCCATGGAGCTTTATTTCAGTAGACTTTGCTCCGTCTCTTCTGGATTATCACCCACTCTGACCCACCCTGTCTCACCCTTTCTACTCCATCTCCTTCAACTGCTACCATCCTTGGTTACTTCAAAATTGCAGTGGCTTATCCACCCAATGCCTGGTCTGCTTGTTCTTCAGTCAGTTCACGCTAACCCCTTTCCACCATCCTACTTAGTTATCGTCTTCCCTTAATCCTATCCTTTCAGGTTGTGAACCACATTAACTGTACCATCTCTGATTTCAGCCTCTCATATCCCAGTCTCCACGCTTCTAGCTCACTTTCTCTGATCCTCCAGTCCTGTAAGCTTTCTGCCTCATAAAGGCCTTCGACGATTATTAACCTCAGAACTTTCTCATCAGTCACCTCACTCTCACCTCCCTCAGTCCAATGGTTCTCTCTTTAGTCACTTCCCTGCAAACTCCCTCCATCAGCCTCAGCTGCCAGGTGCCAACCTTCCAGCACCCAAACGGCTGCAGGTTCTGGATGAAACCACTGTTCTGAGAATGGGATTCCTTTTACATTTATGGACACAAATCTCTCGTGGGTTCTCACCACTGACTGGTAAACACTTCCCCAGTATCTTCACTTTCCACTCTTTCCAAAACTACTGCTCACATTTTCTCGTTTCCTCAGACTTCCTGCATTGCTCCTTCCCTCACTCTGAGCTGATAGTCTTGATTTGTAGTTCAGTGAGAAAAAAGAGAAACGTCTAACCACATGCAAACTGCCCCATCTTCTCATTGATAAAACTTCCAACTTAACCCTGAATATTCATTGGAAAGACTGATGCTGAAGCTGAAGCTCTGATACTTTAGCCACCTGATGCAAAGAGCCGATTCACTGGAAAAGACCCTGATGCTGGGAAAGGTTGAGGGCAGGACGAGAAGAGGGAAACAGAGGATGAAATGGTTGGATGGCACCACCAACTCAATGGACATGAATTTGAGCAAACTCCGAGATGGTGAAGGACAGGGAAGATTGTTGTGCTGCAGTCCAAGGGTCAGAAAGAGTCTGACGTGCCTTAGTGACTAAACAGCAGTGACCAACGTAACCAAACCTATGCTCATATCTGGAACATTTCCTCCTCTTTCTATGGAGGGCACATCCCTGCTGCCATCTCAGGTCAGCCCATCCTCCCCTCATGCACAGGGCAATCCTCTCTTGCCTTCTCTTGGGCATTACTCCTTTAAGTATGGCCTCTCCTTCCTGCATTGATGTCTTCCTTTCTACTGGCTCACTGTACTTACCATTCCTCTTCCCCGAACCCCAACATAGGGCTAGGAATCAAGTTTCTCAAAAAACAAAAACACAACAACAATAACAAACTTTTCTTAGCTCCCCATACCCCTTCAACTATGGTCCAAAGCTCTAGTCTACTGTACTGCAAAGCATCTTAGAAATGGTTCTTCACAACTGCTGTCTGCTCTCTCCTACCTCAAAAGCTCTTCTCCCCACCCTAACTCCATATTCCTTCCGAGCTTCTAGCTCTTCACCTCTGTTGAGATGGCTCTTGGCAAAGTGGCTGGTGACCTCTGGATGATCAAATCCAATGGTCACTTTGCTCTCACTAGAACTCTGCAGCAGCATTTCACAGTTTACCAGACCCTCCTTCCTGAAAAACTTTCTTTGGTTTTTTTTTTTTAGCTTGTGTGATATCAAACTTTCCTGGCTTTACAACCCCACTTCACTGGAAGCTCCTTTTTCACTTCCTTTGCTGACTTTCTTCCCTTTGATTTTAATATTGGAGCTCCTTTCTTTATGCATTCTCCCCTATGATGATCCAATTCAATCCAATGGTTCAAATATCAATTTGAGTCTGTTTCCTGCAAACTGCCCATCTTCTCATTGATAAAACTTCCAACTTAACCCTGAATATTCATTGGAAAGACTGATGCTGAAGCTGAAGCTCTGATACTTTAGCCACCTGATGCAAAGAGCCGATTCACTGGAAAAGACCCTGATGCTGGGAAAGGTTGAGGGCAGGACGAGAAGAGGGAAACAGAGGATGAAATGGTTGGATGGCACCACCAACTCAATGGACATGAATTTGAGCAAACTCCGAGATGGTGAAGGACAGGGAAGATTGTTGTGCTGCAGTCCAAGGGTCAGAAAGAGTCTGACGTGCCTTAGTGACTAAACAGCAGTGACCAACGTAACCAAACCTATGCTCATATCTGGAACATTTCCTCCTCTTTCTATGGAGGGCACATCCCTGCTGCCATCTCAGGTCAGCCCATCCTCCCCTCATGCACAGGGCAATCCTCTCTTGCCTTCTCTTGGGCATTACTCCTTTAAGTATGGCCTCTCCTTCCTGCATTGATGTCTTCCTTTCTACTGGCTCACTGTACTTACCATTCCTCTTCCCCGAACCCCAACATAGGGCTAGGAATCAAGTTTCTCAAAAAACAAAAACACAACAACAATAACAAACTTTTCTTAGCTCCCCATACCCCTTCAACTATGGTCCAAAGCTCTAGTCTACTGTACTGCAAAGCATCTTAGAAATGGTTCTTCACAACTGCTGTCTGCTCTCTCCTACCTCAAAAGCTCTTCTCCCCACCCTAACTCCATATTCCTTCCGAGCTTCTAGCTCTTCACCTCTGTTGAGATGGCTCTTGGCAAAGTGGCTGGTGACCTCTGGATGATCAAATCCAATGGTCACTTTGCTCTCACTAGAACTCTGCAGCAGCATTTCACAGTTTACCAGACCCTCCTTCTTGAAAAACTTTCTTTGGTTTTTTTTTTTTAGCTTGTGTGATATCAAACTTTCCTGGCTTTACAACCCCACTTCACTGGAAGCTCCTTTTTCACTTCCTTTGCTGACTTTCTTCCCTTTGATTTTAATATTGGAGCTCCTTTCTTTATGCATTCTCCCCTATGATGATCCAATTCAATCCAATGGTTCAAATATCAATTTGAGTCTGTTTCCTGAATCTCTCTTTCTAGGGCCAATGTCTTGGCTGATTCTGGGACTCATATCCCACTGCCTTCTTGACATTTCTGTATGGATAATAAATAGACCTTCAAATTTACCATGGTCAAAGCACAACCCTTCATCCCCTGCTACCCTGAATTTCATCAGGCTTCCCAACCACGGCAAATGACAGAACCACTCACTTAGTTACTCGAACCAAAAACCTAGGAGCAGTCCTGATTTCCTCCCCTCCCTTATTCCCACAAGTCAGTATGCTTCCCTTTCTTCTTCAAAATATTCCCAGTACCTATTCTCCCTACTATTAATGATAACATGCCCAACCAAGTCTGCAGCATCTTTCAACTTCACTACTGCAAAAACATTCTAATTATGCTCTCTGCCTCTTCTCTTGCCCTCCCTTCTATAATCTATTTTCCACATTCCTACCAACTTGTCTTTGAAAAGTAAACCATTTTCTCCTTAAATCTTCCAGTGTCTTCCCATCGGACTTAGAGTAAAATTAACACTCTAGTCCCAGTTCAGAGTCCTCCATGATCAGTTCTCTGCTTACTCTTCCCCGTGCTTACTCTGTATCACTTTGTGACCTTGGTACTCTGAACTTGGAAGGCTGCTCCAGTCTTAGGGCCTTAGCTCCAGCTCTGTTCTGCCTAGAATATTTTTCCTCGATCTCTCCATATGTGTGGATCCTTCTCAAGTCTCAGCTAAGTATAGCATCTTCAGAGAGACCCTTCCTCATTTTCCAACCTAAAACAAATCATCCTACCACCATATACATGTCATTTCCATTACACTATCTTGTCATGTTTTCATCAGAATTGGTGAAGAGAAAACACCGCTTGAAATTTTTATATTTATGATATTTGTTTGCTTAGTTCATGTCTGTCTACTTACCTCTCCCCACCTCATCACACACACAGTCTAGACTATAATCTACACCTTTTCCTGTTCACTAACCTAGAAGAGTACCCACAAGCATACTGGTTGAATGAATGAATTATCAACTATGTATTTTACATTCCAAAGTCCAGAATGTGCACCTGTAGCTAGACGTGCTGTGAGAGGAAAGCATGAGCAATCAAGAGAAAAACTTTCAGATGAAATATGAAAAAGCCTGCAAATAAGTAATTTAAAACCTCCTAACAAACAAATGCAGAAGACCTGGGTTCTATATCTGGGTCAGGAGGCTGTCCCGTAGAAGGGAAGAGCAACCCATGCTAGCAGTCTTGCCTGGAGGGTCCCGAGGACAGAGGGGCCCGGCGGGCTACCGTCCATGGGGTCTCAAAGCGCTGTACACAAGCAAGCAACTAAGCACAATGGAAACAAGTCCAGGACTAGACAGTTTTACTGGTGAATTCTACCAAACATTCAAAGAAGACTTAGTACCAATCCTAAAACTCTTGCAAAAAATATAAGAGGGGGGAACACTTCCAAACTCATTTTGTGTGGCCAGTATTATCCTGATACCCTAAACCAGTTAAGAACAAGAAAAGAAAATTACAGGCCAATATTCCCAATGGACATAGATACAAAAATCCTCAACAAAATATTAGCAAAACAAATTCGACAGCACATTAAAAAAGATCATAGCCATGATTAAATGAGATTTGTTCCAGGGATACTAATATGGTTCAGAACACATTAATTAATCTACTTGATATACCACATTAACAAAACAAAGGATAAAAACCATATTATTACCTTAATAGATGCCAAAAAAGTATCTGACAAAACTCACCATTCGTTCACGATAAAAACTCTCAACAAAGTGGTTACAGAGGGAATGTACCTCAACGTAATAAAGACTATATATGACAAGGCCACACCTAACATCATACTCAACAGTGAAAAGCTGAAAGCCTTTCCTCTAAGATCAGGAAGGATGCCCATTCTCATCAATTTTATTCAACATAGTACTGGAAGTCCTAGCTGGAACAATTTTGCAAGAAAAAGAAATATATGGAAGTTAATTAGAAAGGAAGAAGCAAAACTGTCACTATTTGCAGATGACACTATATTACATGTAGAAAATCATAAAGATCCCACCAAAAACTGTTAAAAGTAATAATATCAATATACAGAATTTTGTTTTGTTTCTGTATGAACTATCAGAGAGAGAAATTAAGAAGAAAACATCATTTACAATTTCATTAAAAAGAATAAAATACCTAAGCATAAATTTAACCAAGGAACTTAAAGACTTGTATACTACAAACTATTTCTAAGATATTTTGAAATTGAAAAAGACACAAATAAATGAAAATATATCCCATGATCATGGATTGAGAGAATTACTATTGTTAAAGTGTCCATACTACTCAAAGTAATCTATAATTAAATGCAATCCCTATCAAAATTCCATTGACATTTTCCACAGTGACCTAGTAAGCACTTCTAAAATTTGCATGGTACCACAAAATATCCCAAACAGTCAAAGTAATCTTAAGAAGAACAAAGCTAGAGGCATCATGCTCCCTGATTTCAAACTATATTACATAGCTCTAGTAATCACAAAAGTATGGTGTTGGCATAAAAACAGACATATGGATCAATGAAACAGAAACAGAGCCTAGAAGTAAATCCATGCATACATGGCCAGTTAATTTACAACAAAGGAGATAAAAATATACAATTGGGAAAGGGCAGTTTTCTCAATAAATGGTGCTTGGAAAACTGGGCAGCAACATGCAAGAGGATGAAATCAGACCACTATTTTATACCACACACAAAAATAACTTCAAATGGATTAAAAATTGGAATGTAAGACCTGAAACCAAAAACTTCCTGAAAGAAGATAGAGTAGGTAAGCCCTTTGGTCTTGGCAATGATTTTTTTGGATCTGACAGCAAAAGCAAAGGCATTTAAAAGCAAAAATAAACAAGTGGGACACATAAAACTGAAAAGCTTCTACATATCAAAGGAAACCATGAACAAAATGCAAAGGACACCTAACTGAATCAGAGAAAAAATGCAAATCGTATTAGCCAAAAAGTTAAACAATCCAATTAAAAATGGACAGAGGATCTAAACAGACATTTTCCCAAAGACATACAAATAGTCAACAGGTATATGGTTAACAGTAATAACCACCAGGGAAATGCAAGTTAAAACCACAATGAGATATTGCCTCACAACTGTTAAAATGGCTACCATCAAAAAGATACGGAATAACAAGTATCTGTGAGTATGTGGAGAAAAAGGAATTCCTGTGCACTGTTAGTGGGAACGTAATTGCAGCAGGCTCTATGGAAAATGGTATGGAGTGTTCTCAAAATGTTAAAAATAGAACTACCATACAATACAGTAATCCCACTTCTGGGTATTTATCCAAAGAAAAGGAAAACAGGAGCTTGAAAAATGTATGTGCACTTCCAAGTTGATTGCAGCATTATAACAGCCAAGATACTGTAAATTGTCCATTGATGAATGAATGGATAAGAAAATGGGATATACACATACATGTGTGTGTGTGTGTGTGTGTGTGTGTGTGTGTGTGTGTGTGTATGTGTGTGTGAGTTGCTCAGTCATGCCCAACTCTTTGCAACCCCATGGACTACAGCCCACCAGGCTCCTCTGTCCATGGAATTTCCCAGGCAAGAATACTGGAGTGAGTAGTCATTCCTTTCTCGAGGGGATCCTCCTGACCCCGGGGTCAAATTCAGGTTTCCCATATTGCAGGCAGATACTTTATCATCTGAGCCACCAGGGAAACCCATGTATATGATTCAGTCATTAAGAAGAATAAAATCTTGGGCTTCCCTGATGGTCCAGTGGGTAAAGAATCCACCTTGCAGTGCAAGGGGTGCCAGTTCGATCCCTGGCCCGGGAGATCCCACGTGCCGCGGAGTAGCTGGACTGGTGTGTCTGGAGCGCCTGCACCCAGAGACGATGCTCTGCAGCGAGGGAGGCTGCCGCGGTGGGAAGCCCACACAGGGCAAGGAGTGGAGATGGGTAAAAATGAATAAATAAAAAGTCAAAGAGGCCAAAATCAAAAAAAAGAGAATAAAATCTTGCCATTTCCAACAACATGGATGGACTTTGAGAGCATTATGTTAAGTGAAATGTCAGACAAATATTGTATGATCTCTCTTACCTGTGGAATCTATGAATAAAATGCAAAAACGCAAGCTCATAGCTACAGAGAAGAGACTGGTGGTTGCCAGAGGTGGGGGTCAGGGGTTGGTGAAATGGGAGTCAAACGGTATAACTTCCAATTATACTATAAATACCATGATGATGTAATGTACAGCATGGTGACTATGGTAAATAATACTGTATTACATATTTGAAAGTGGCTAAGAAAGTATATCATACAAGTGTTCATTACAATGAAAAAGTAACTCTAACTATGTATGGTGACAGGTGTTAACATACATTATTTGGGTGGTCATTCCATAATATATACAAATATAGCATCGTTATGTTATATACTTGAAACTAACATAGTGTTGCACGTCAATCATACCTCAATAAAAAATATATAGAATATTAACTGCAATAAGAAAATGCACTATTTATAATATAATTAAAATCATCACATGTAATGGCAGTACAAACAATGATAACATTATCATTTTGTAAGAAAAACAATATATAAGGAAAACATTCTCAAATTTTACCATGCTTTAGTTTTCTTTTTTTTTTAATTTTGGCCTCTTTTATTGTTTCCTTTTTTTCTCTCATCCATCTTTATTCTTTGGCCTGTCTGGGCCTCGCATTGCAGTGGCCTCTCTCGTTGCAGAGCACTGGCTCTGGGCGCATGCGCTCCAGAGTACTGGCTCGTAATTGGACACACCAGTCCAGCCACTCCGCAGCACATGGGATCTTCCCAGGCCAGGGATCAAACTGGTGACCCTTGCACTGCCAAGCAGACTCTTTTCCCATTGGACCACCAGAGAAGCCCTAGATATTTTTTAAAATTCAGTGTTTCTGTTTTGCTGTGTCCCTGCATCAAACTTAGATTCTCAATATATTCATAATAGGGGGGAAATGGTCGTTGGGTTTTTTAATTAATTCATTTATTTTTGACTGCACTGGGTCTTTGTTGCTGCTCAAAGGGTTTCTCTGGTTGTGGAGAGCAGGGGCATCTCACTAGTTGTCATGTTCAGGCATCTCACTGCGGTGGCTGCTCTTGTCGTGGAGCACAGTCTCCAGAGCCTGGGCTCAGTAGTTGTTGAGCACTAGGCTTAGCTGCCCCACAGCATATGGAATCTTTCCAAACCAGTCAGGGATCTAACCTGTGTCCCCGTCATTGGCAGGCTGAATCTTAACCACTGGACCAACACGGAAACATTTTTTGAATGTTTGGGGGAAGAAAAAAAAAAGACTTTTCAAAAAATTAGAGCTTAAAAGGATTGGGCTCTTCTGGAAAAGGGAAAGTTTCAAGGAACTATTGTTTAGTACCTATTACAAAAGTTTCTCTCATTCTCACAACAATGCTCAGAATTACATATCATTATGTACCCCCACTTACTTATGGAGAAACAGGTTCAGAGAGGTTAAGTAGTTGGCCCAAAATCACATAGTAGGAAGCAGGAACTGAACCAAAGATGTTTAATTCTATAACCCATGGTTTTGACTAATAAACCCAAACGGATCTTCAACTGCAAAGGATGGCATATATAGTAACCCCCGCAATAAGAAAATGCACTATTTATAATATAATTAAAATCATCACATGTAATGGCAGTACAAACAATGATAACATTATCATTTTGTAAGAAAAACAATATATAAGGAAAACATTCTCAAATTTTACCATGCTTTAGTTTTCTTTTTTTTTTAATTTTGGCCTCTTTTATTGTTTCCTTTTTTTCTCTCATCCATCTTTATTCTTTGGCCTGTCTGGGCCTCGCATTGCAGTGGCCTCTCTCGTTGCAGAGCACTGGCTCTGGGCGCATGCGCTCCAGAGTACTGGCTCGTAATTGGACACACCAGTCCAGCCACTCCGCAGCACATGGGATCTTCCCAGGCCAGGGATCAAACTGGTGACCCTTGCACTGCCAAGCAGACTCTTTTCCCATTGGACCACCAGAGAAGCCCTAGATATTTTTTAAAATTCAGTGTTTCTGTTTTGCTGTGTCCCTGCATCAAACTTAGATTCTCAATATATTCATAATAGGGGGGAAATGGTCGTTGGGTTTTTTAATTAATTCATTTATTTTTGACTGCACTGGGTCTTTGTTGCTGCTCAAAGGGTTTCTCTGGTTGTGGAGAGCAGGGGCATCTCACTAGTTGTCATGTTCAGGCATCTCACTGCGGTGGCTGCTCTTGTCGTGGAGCACAGTCTCCAGAGCCTGGGCTCAGTAGTTGTTGAGCACTAGGCTTAGCTGCCCCACAGCATATGGAATCTTTCCAAACCAGTCAGGGATCTAACCTGTGTCCCCGTCATTGGCAGGCTGAATCTTAACCACTGGACCAACACGGAAACATTTTTTGAATGTTTGGGGGAAGAAAAAAAAAAGACTTTTCAAAAAATTAGAGCTTAAAAGGATTGGGCTCTTCTGGAAAAGGGAAAGTTTCAAGGAACTATTGTTTAGTACCTATTACAAAAGTTTCTCTCATTCTCACAACAATGCTCAGAATTACATATCATTATGTACCCCCACTTACTTATGGAGAAACAGGTTCAGAGAGGTTAAGTAGTTGGCCCAAAATCACATAGTAGGAAGCAGGAACTGAACCAAAGATGTTTAATTCTATAACCCATGGTTTTGACTACCATATAACTCGGTCCCCTTACTTTATCTCCTTAAATCCAAGGATCTTCAACTGCAAAGGATGGCAATGACATGCTTCAGAAGCTGCAGTGGGTATTGCAGAAGATAGAGCATTGAAAAAAGGTTAGCTAGTGCTTGGAACATAAAATACACTCATGACCTATTTGTTGCTATCAGTATCAGTATCAGTATCAGTGTTGCACAATATCACACAAGAAGCATATAGGAGAGCTAAGAGGTGAAACCAGGACTAGCTAATTCCAAAGCCTGTGATTTTCCCATAGTTTGTGGGCACTAGTCAGATCTACTACAGAAGAAGAGCTACTTAAGGATAGACGATTTTCATAGTCCCACCAGCTCTTATTTTCATGGATCAATAGCAGTAAGAGTCAGGCTGAGTAGAAAAGATATTCCTTCATTCTCCCCTATTTCCAAGTGGCCCTGGCATTATGGGAGTTGAGGTGAGAGCCCTCGGTTTGACCTTATTAGTCAAACCCAGTTGGGTGTGAAAAACACTCCTATATCAAGTTGGGTGAGTAGTAAGTTCCTTTGTCACCTAAGGCCTTAGTTCTTTTATCTATAAAATGGGGATAATAACAGGACTTACCCTCATGGATGGTAGGGATTAAAAGGGTTAATACAAAAGGGTTAGAGTGCCTGTCCCCATGCCCACAGCCTGGCTGGTGTTCAGAGCGGCATCCTCTAGCTGGTGCCTCTGGTTATTCTTCTCATCCAGGAAACCAGCATGAGCAGGGCATTGTTTAAGGACCCGGGAAGCCATGTTTGTGCAAAATTCACTTCCTATTGTTGGCCTGTCTGATTGGTAACCAGCTGATTTAGAATTTGCTCACACGTGTTAAGAGCCAGGACGTGAAAGGGCTTGGATCCCTGTGCAGAACACATAATAAGGCAAACAAGTTTTGCTGTTCCTGTTTTTGAGCTTTAGGGAAAGACCAAGGACTATTTTTAGCTGTGGTAGGTGTGGGTTCTGGGGAGGGCACAGGGGCCGTGTTTGTTACATTACATTTTAACATAATACAGTCACCCGGCCGAAGGGATCTGTTTCAGGTTGTTACACTGAACATCTTCAGGAAAACCGGTCCCCTTACTTTATCTCCTTAAATCCAAGGATCTTCAACTGCAAAGGATGGCAATGACATGCTTCAGAAGCTGCAGTGGGTATTGCAGAAGATAGAGCATTGAAAAAAGGTTAGCTAGTGCTTGGAACATAAAATACACTCATGACCTATTTGTTGCTATCAGTATCAGTATCAGTATCAGTGTTGCACAATATCACACAAGAAGCATATAGGAGAGCTAAGAGGTGAAACCAGGACTAGCTAATTCCAAAGCCTGTGATTTTCCCATAGTTTGTGGGCACTAGTCAGATCTACTACAGAAGAAGAGCTACTTAAGGATAGACGATTTTCATAGTCCCACCAGCTCTTATTTTCATGGATCAATAGCAGTAAGAGTCAGGCTGAGTAGAAAAGATATTCCTTCATTCTCCCCTATTTCCAAGTGGCCCTGGCATTATGGGAGTTGAGGTGAGAGCCCTCGGTTTGACCTTATTAGTCAAACCCAGTTGGGTGTGAAAAACACTCCTATATCAAGTTGGGTGAGTAGTAAGTTCCTTTGTCACCTAAGGCCTTAGTTCTTTTATCTATAAAATGGGGATAATAACAGGACTTACCCTCATGGATGGTAGGGATTAAAAGGGTTAATACAAAAGGGTTAGAGTGCCTGTCCCCATGCCCACAGCCTGGCTGGTGTTCAGAGCGGCATCCTCTAGCTGGTGCCTCTGGTTATTCTTCTCATCCAGGAAACCAGCATGAGCAGGGCATTGTTTAAGGACCCGGGAAGCCATGTTTGTGCAAAATTCACTTCCTATTGTTGGCCTGTCTGATTGGTAACCAGCTGATTTAGAATTTGCTCACACGTGTTAAGAGCCAGGACGTGAAAGGGCTTGGATCCCTGTGCAGAACACATAATAAGGCAAACAAGTTTTGCTGTTCCTGTTTTTGAGCTTTAGGGAAAGACCAAGGACTATTTTTAGCTGTGGTAGGTGTGGGTTCTGGGGAGGGCACAGGGGCCGTGTTTGTTACATTACATTTTAACATAATACAGTCACCCGGCCGAAGGGATCTGTTTCAGGTTGTTTTTATTAATCTAAGAATGTTTTTTTCTTCCTGAGTTGAGATGTTCAGACTTAATGGGGAGCAAGCACACAGTGCCTGGTACACAGATTTAACCTAACAAAAATAAATCTTTTGTTTTATCAAGTTTCCATGAGGCATCCTAAAAACAAGGGGAAAAAAATGTCATAAATACAAAACTGTTTTCACTTGAGTAAGCTGTTCTCTCAGGAAAAAAAATATTTTGTTACTATTGTCTATCTCACACAAACTTTGGAAGGAGGTTTTGTGATTCAAACAAAGCAGGAGTAAGACCTTCTCCTGAAATTTTCTTGATTTCTTTCAGGTACAGACAAGACCTCTATCTTTCTCCTGAGATGAGAACAAGCACAAGTGTGGGGGTGAAAAATAATCACATCAAGCACAGATAATTTGGATTTGAGATATGAGAACCAAAATGCCTAGTACAGGGGTAGAGGAAACAATGTTCTCCAAAACCAGACCTCAAAAACTCACTTCGGAAACATCAGCTGAGTGCCTAGGATGGGCCTGCTGCCGGAGATGCAAAAAAACAAGAAGACAGACTCAGTTCTTGCCCTAAGGGAGTCCACAGCTCAGTAGGAAAAAAGATAAGAAAACAGTATGAAGGGTGCTCTGGCAGGGAAAATACCCTCCTAGACTGACTGGACAATTTCCAAGTTGCTTAATATTCCTGAATTTCAATTGCTTTATCTCTGACATGAGGCTGCGAATTCCTGTGGAAGATGGCAAGTCAAACGTGTGTGCCTATTGTTAAACAAAAAACTCCCATGTCCTCCTTTCCACGCTGCAAAATGAAACATTAAAAAAGAGGAAAGCACAGGATCCAAAAGAAGGAGTTTTGACTAAAGAGAGAGGCATGAAGAAGGCCCAGGGTGAGGACGGTGAAGGATCCCGGGACGACAGCTGTGGACCAGGCCCGGAGGCCACCTGTCCAGGTCAGAGTCGGTCAGCAGGCCCCCAGAGAGACTGCTTCAAAACGAAAGCACTGATAGGAAAACGAAAGCCTCGACAGAATCCCACATGCACTGAAACTTCCCAGAGAAGATTTATGCAACTACAGACAGGCTTGAGGCTGAATTAGAGCGAAGTACACAGAAAATTAAGCAAGCTTCAAAAAACAGGAAAATGATTCCACGGGAAATTAAAAATTGTGCCGGAAAAGTAAAAACTCTAGTATGCTAGATGACATAGTTGTGAAAATGCTGACCTGGCTAAAACTCAGTTACGGCTACGCTGGAAAGATGGGAGTACAGGGAGCAAGTATGTGTATGTGTGTTGCACGTGGGGAGGTGGTTTGATGTCAGCTAAACCCTCATCTTCCCATGGTAGAAAGCCAATAAATAAGCCTGAAACCGAGAAATCACAGAGTAGCAACATAAGCATGTTATTGAGAGATATGAAGGATGAGTAACAACAACAAAAGTCAGCTGAAGTGTTGATAGAGACTGTCTCCGGACCATGGGAAACGGCACTGTGTGGGTATGGGGGAAGACAGGGGAACAGGAATGTACCCAGTATCTTTTGTATCAAAGCGTGTAGAATGTTTTGACTCTTTAACTACCTGAACATGTATCTTTGACAATGCTAAAACTAAATTTTAAAAGACAGCGACACAGAACAGAAAGTACTGGAATTCCTTGCAGTATTTGTGAATGATCATAAAAGTCATGTGCACACTTATGAGAACTTTTCTGAGAAAGAACGGCCATCACATGGTGTGCCAGGCTGACCAGCCCTTCATATTGTTTCTCAGATTTGCCACGTCAGCTTGTTGATAAAACATCGTTTGCGTAAAAACAGGAGGGAGGATAATAACAGTACTTACCCTTATAAGGTGGCAGAGGTCAAATGAGAAAAGGCACTGATTTAGCACAGCGCTCTATAAATATTGGCAAGTTATTCTCTCTGTCCTCCTCCTCTCTGTTCTAATTATCTATTTATCCCCAGGAGACACCCTTAGAGCCAAGGAGAGAAGGCTCTCTTCCCCTTGTACACTGTCCTAGTCAGCTCTGGCTGACCAAAGAGAACACCAAGGGCTGGGTTGGTTAACAACAAATTGGTATTTCTCGCAGCTCTCAGGGCTGGAAGTATGAGACAGGAGGCCCACATAGCTGGGTTCCTAGTGAAAGACCTCCTCCTGCTTTACAAATGGACAGCCATCTTCTCATTGTATCTTTACATGGCAGGATGAATTGGGAATAGGAGAGAGTGGGGGTGGGTGGGAGGGGTGGGGAGAAAGACATGAGCTGTGTCTCCTTATAAAGGCACTAATCCCATCATGAAGGCTCTGCTTTCATCAACTGATTACCTCCCACAGGCTCCATCTCCAAATACTACCACACTGTGGATTAGCATTTCAACATACAAATTTGGGGAGGATACAAAGATTCAGTCCATAGCAGCCACCATACCAGCTGGATAAACGGAATGTCAAATGTGGCAATGAGCCAACCCGGACCATGCCAATGAGGGCTACCACCCTGAGGATACAAAGAGACATGACCTGCTGCTAACCCCCAACCTCTAGGCTAATAGTGAGAAAGAGATATACTTCTATCTTGTTTAATCTCAGGGCAGCTATCATAGTCTCATACTCATCTTAATTTCATTAACATTAGCAGTGATTCTAGCAGTACCAATGACTTACGGTGTGGTGAGGGGGAATACCCTTTTGGACCTGGAGACCTGAAGTCCTGACAGGCATGCAAAACTGAAGGAACTATTAGGCAATCAGACAAACAGAAAGACAAGAATAGTCTTGAAAGGAAGAACATAGACAGGGCACTGAAGATGAGAGACATACTGCTTGGGAAACAGAAAACAGTTGAGGATGGACTGAGAGAGGGCAGTTGCCAAGAAGCAAGGCCAGTGAAGTAATGGCCTTACAGGTCACATTCAGGAGTTCCGGCTTTCATTCGAGGGCAACAGGGAACCTTGGAAGGAAAGATGATGTGGTTCAAATTTTAATTGATATGTTTGTGGTATGGAGAAGGGAGTCAGGAAAGATGGAAGCAAGGAGACTATTTTAATTATTAAAGCAAGAAATAAAGGCAGCCTGGACTCTGGTAGGCTACCCAGGAAGGAGACACGAAGACAGATGTGGACAGATTCAAATGACAAAGGTAGAATCTGATTTCTAGAATAGATTTCTAGCTATTAACTTGGAAGAGTGATTTTGAGAAAGAACATGGAAGTTGCTGATTTGGTTGTAGGAACCAGCAAACATGCAAGTGCTAAAGTTCCAAGGTCAAGTAGATATTTAAAAGAGAGTCTGGGGCTACCCACGGATTTGGACTCAATCCAGAATTAGTCTTTTCAAGCATTTTTAAAAAGTGAAAGACTTGGGGTCCACTGGTCTTAGTGGTCCAATGGCTAAGAGTCTGTGCTCTCAATGCAGAGGGCCTAGATTTGATCCCTGGTTGGGTAACTAAATCCCACATGCTGCAACTATGACATGGTGCAGCCACATAAATAAATCACATTTTTTTAGATGCTTAGGAAGGTAATAGGGTAATCGCCACTGCTAGCAGAGAAAACTGAAGCCCAGAAAGATCCAAATCTGCAGCCAAGAAAGTTAATCCCTTAATTTTGCTTTAAAAAAAAAAAAAAGAAAGAAAGAAAAAAAGAAAAGAAATCTAGATCATACAATTAAACACAACATACAACTCCCTGGATCTTTGCAAAACTACTTATCTCACTAAGTCAATTATTTATTCACCAAACAATAACTGAGGACCCAGCTGTGCTTTGCACAGAACTGGGAGTTGCAAATACATAAGGCAAACGAGACCAAGTCCCACTTGAATGACTTCTTTTATTGGAGAGGCTCTTCTGACTGGGGAAGACAGAAATTCAGCCAACAACAACAACCAGGAGAATGTCAGGTAGCAAGCGGTAAATACTATGATCAAAAGAAAGCAAGACAAGCACGAAAGATGAAAGTGACAGGAGATACTTGAAATTGGATGATCAAGAGAAGACCTCTCTGAGAATGTGCTGTGAATAACAAGATGAGCCAGATATGCAAAAAAAATTTCAGGAAAAGAAAGGATCTGCCTGTGCAAAGACCCTGAAGTGAGATGGGACTTAGTGTAGAGGTACAATTGGAGGGCCGTGTGGTTGGGGAGGTGAGCCTAGGAAAGAGACACAGGCGATGCAGGTGGGTCGGGCCAGAGCAGGGGACTTGCTAGTTAGAGCTTGGATTTCATTCTAAGTACAATGGAGAGTCACCAGAGCATCTTAGGGTTTTTTCCGACTTTGAACAAAAATTGAGTCACTCTATATCTATCTGAGCTTCCCTGATGGCTCAGAGGTAAAGAAACTCAGTCTACCTGCCAATTCAGGAGACATGGGTTGGATCCCTGGGTCAGGAGGAAGAGAAGGGAACGGCAACTCTGTCCAGTATTCTTGACTAGGAAATCCCATGGACAGAGGAGCCTGGTGGGCTACAGTCTTGGGGGTCAGACAGGACTTAGCGAGTAAACAGCAACAACAAACCTAAGTGAAAGACTTGGGGTCCACTGGTCTTAGTGGTCCAATGGCTAAGAGTCTGTGCTCTCAATGCAGAGGGCCTAGATTTGATCCCTGGTTGGGTAACTAAATCCCACATGCTGCAACTATGACATGGTGCAGCCACATAAATAAATCACATTTTTTTAGATGCTTAGGAAGGTAATAGGGTAATCGCCACTGCTAGCAGAGAAAACTGAAGCCCAGAAAGATCCAAATCTGCAGCCAAGAAAGTTAATCCCTTAATTTTGCTCTCAAAAAAAAAAAGAAAGAAAGAAGGACAGAAAAGAAATCTAGATCATACAATTAAACACAACATACAACTCCCTGGATCTTTGCAAAACTACTTATCTCACTAAGTCAATTATTTATTCACCAAACAATAACTGAGGACCCAGCTGTGCTTTGCACAGAACTGGGAGTTGCAAATACATAAGGCAAACGAGACCAAGTCCCACTTGAATGACTTCTTTTTTTGGGAGAGGCTCTTCTGACTGGGGAAGACAGAAATTCAGCCAACAACAACAACCAGGAGAATGTCAGGTAGCAAGCGGTAAATACTATGATCAAAAGAAAGCAAGACAAGCACGAAAGATGAAAGTGACAGGAGATACTTGAAATTGGATGATCAAGAGAAGACCTCTCTGAGAATGTGCTGTGAATAACAAGATGAGCCAGATATGCAAAAAAAATTTCAGGAAAAGAAAGGATCTGCCTGTGCAAAGACCCTGAAGTGAGATGGGACTTAGTGTAGAGGTACAATTGGAGGGCCGTGTGGTTGGGGAGGTGAGCCTAGGAAAGAGACACAGGCGATGCAGGTGGGTCGGGCCAGAGCAGGGGACTTGCTAGTTAGAGCTTGGATTTCATTCTAAGTACAATGGAGAGTCACCAGAGCATCTTAGGGTTTTTTCCGACTTTGAACAAAAATTGAGTCACTCTATATCTATCTGAGCTTCCCTGATGGCTCAGAGGTAAAGAAACTCAGTCTACCTGCCAATTCAGGAGACATGGGTTGGATCCCTGGGTCAGGAGGAAGAGAAGGGAACGGCAACTCTGTCCAGTATTCTTGACTAGGAAATCCCATGGACAGAGGAGCCTGGTGGGCTACAGTCTTGGGGTCGCAAAAGAGTCAGACAGGACTTAGCGAGTAAACAGCAACAACAAACCTCAGTGCATCTACACGTTCTGACTGCTGTGTAGAGGGCAGACTTTGGCAGGCATGGAAACAGCGATGAAAAGCCACAGCCCTCCTATTCTAGCTCGACTTCTCTGCTGTCTGTCGTCACAATCTTCACTCCCTCGCGATGACCCAGGAGGTATACCCCAGTTTACAATGAGGATTTTGATTCTGATATCCTTCCACAAAGCCAAGCACAGTTTGGGGCATGTAGCTGTCCCTTTAATAATATGTGATGTTTGATTAATAAATTAAACAACCCACTGATTCCTTTTATTCAGAGAATCAGACAAACCAATTAAAAGGCCTCAAAACAAAGTCCAGACATAGCAGCTGCTTGCCGGCCCTGGTCAGTTGATTGACCAAGAGGGCTTGTCAAGCTCAATCAACAGGGTGAAGCCAGCAGTCCACAATGACACAGAGTTCCCAAGTCTGCCATTGTTCTCTCTTCCCAGTGTTAAGCTACAGTCTGTGAATCTCCAGAAATCTGGAGGAAAGCAAAAACATTCTTTTTCTTTTCCTTTGAACTTTTTATTTTGTAATGGGGTATAGCCGATTAACAAAGTTGTGATAGTTTCAGGGAAAAATCTTTTTCAACCTGGTGCTTTCAAGTTTTCAGTGGTGTGTCTTTCTCCAGCCATCCCAGGAGCACCCAGGCTTGGGTGTGGAGCAGCAGCACATGCGGAGCAGAGTGTGGTTCACATTTTATCTACTTCCTTCCAGATTCACTGCTTAACACAGGATCTCTGGGTTTTCCTCGCAAACAAAGGTCTGAATCACCCCAGAAGCCCGGGAAAAGCACGGTCATACTTCCGGCCCTAACCATCCAGTTCCGAGGCCAGGCCAAGGCATCAACGCCAACCACTGGATCACTGCCATCCTGACATAAAAGGCACTGGAGAGTCAAACTGCCTCCTCGGCACAGCCCCTCCCAGGGAGCCCCACCCTGCCCTTGCTGAGAAAGTATGAGAGTCCATGACCTGACAGTCAGGTGTGAATGCTTGACCTGAAAGGGTTTCTTACTTTGAGTAGCCTTCAGCTTGCAATCTGGAATGAGAAGACGAGTAAAGGCAGTCAAATGACTCTCCTAGGCTATGAGACATGAGAAAGCAGAGATGTGACTGTCAAAAGTGGGCCCTGGGCTGAGAGAGGAGGCAGGAACTGTGGCTGGTCATCTGTCAAGGAGGTAGAAGAGGCTGGGGTAGGATATGTGTGCACCTTCACATTTCAGAGTGAGAGGCAGAAGGAGACAGGAAGAGGGAGAGAGGGAGGCAAGCCCAGGCAAGAACCGTGCTGTACAGTTTTTTTAGCAGCAACTGCATATGCCGCTTAATTCTATGTAAATAATGTGTGTGTGGACACTCAGTTCTGCTCCATGCAACCCCATGGACTGTAGCCAGCCAGGATCCTCTGGCCATGGGATTTCCAGACAAGAACACTGGAGCGGGTTGCCATTTCCTTCCCCAGGGGATCTTCCCAACCCAGGGATTGAATTTGGTCTTAGGTCTCCTAGATTAGCAGGCAGATTCGTTACTGCTAGCACCACTTGGAAAGTGTACTTACATAATAATTTTAATTAACTGATTTCAGTTGTTTCCATTTAAATTAATTTCTTTAAGTAACATTCAAATTTTAAAATTCAGTTTCTCAATGGCATTGCACAGAGATAGAGCTTTTTGTGAGATTGGTGCTTTCAAGTTTTCAGTGGTGTGTCTTTCTCCAGCCATCCCAGGAGCACCCAGGCTTGGGTGTGGAGCAGCAGCACATGCGGAGCAGAGTGTGGTTCACATTTTATCTACTTCCTTCCAGATTCACTGCTTAACACAGGATCTCTGGGTTTTCCTCGCAAACAAAGGTCTGAATCACCCCAGAAGCCCGGGAAAAGCACGGTCATACTTCCAGCCCTAACCATCCAGTTCCGAGGCCAGGCCAAGGCATCAACGCCAACCACTGGATCACTGCCATCCTGACATAAAAGGCACTGGAGAGTCAAACTGCCTCCTCGGCACAGCCCCTCCCAGGGAGCCCCACCCTGCCCTTGCTGAGAAAGTATGAGAGTCCATGACCTGACAGTCAGGTGTGAATGCTTGACCTGAAAGGGTTTCTTACTTTGAGTAGCCTTCAGCTTGCAATCTGGAATGAGAAGACGAGTAAAGGCAGTCAAATGACTCTCCTAGGCTATGAGACATGAGAAAGCAGAGATGTGACTGTCAAAAGTGGGCCCTGGGCTGAGAGAGGAGGCAGGAACTGTGGCTGGTCATCTGTCAAGGAGGTAGAAGAGGCTGGGGTAGGATATGTGTGCACCTTCACATTTCAGAGTGAGAGGCAGAAGGAGACAGGAAGAGGGAGAGAGGGAGGCAAGCCCAGGCAAGAACCGTGCTGTACAGTTTTTTTAGCAGCAACTGCATATGCCGCTTAATTCTATGTAAATAATGTGTGTGTGGACACTCAGTTCTGCTCCATGCAACCCCATGGACTGTAGCCAGCCAGGATCCTCTGGCCATGGGATTTCCAGACAAGAACACTGGAGCGGGTTGCCATTTCCTTCCCCAGGGGATCTTCCCAACCCAGGGATTGAATTTGGTCTTAGGTCTCCTAGATTAGCAGGCAGATTCGTTACTGCTAGCACCACTTGGAAAGTGTACTTACATAATAATTTTAATTAACTGATTTCAGTTGTTTCCATTTAAATTAATTTCTTTAAGTAACATTCAAATTTTAAAATTCAGTTTCTCAATGGCATTGCACAGAGATAGAGCTTTTTTGTGAGATCTTAGTTCCCCGACCAGGGATTGAACTGGCACTTTGGCAGTGAAAGTACAAAGGCCTATCCGCTGGACTGCCAGGGAATTCCCATGATATAGAACATCTCTGTCATCACAGACAGCTCTATTGGACAGCACTGGTCTAGAAGCCCCACTAGGATAAAGAATCCTAGGGCCAGGGTTTCAGTTCCTGATTCCAGTTGATGTGAAGCTCAACGATATTTATTTCCTACCCTGAATTCCAGGAGATCATTTGTACATTTATAATTTGCATCTACCACCCTACTTCTCTCATCACTACCTTTTTCTTGAGCTAGTTAGGGTAGATTTCAGTTCATATTTTCACTATTTATACTCAAAAGAATATGTTACTAACCGATATCAGTAACAATATCAATCTACAATTTATGAGTGCTTCTGTGTAAGAATATCATACCTTAGTATTTTACCTGCATACTTTTATTTGATCTTCACAGAACTTTGTAAGATAGATCTTTTCTCTCCATTCAACAGCTGAAGGAACCAAGGCACAGAAAGGTTAAGCAAGTTTTCCGAGGTCACACAGCCGGTGGGTGGCCAAGTAGGAATGGAATCAATCTTCTATATTCAATGATTGAGGCATAGGTGTCTGGCCTGACTTTTTACCACAGAAGCAGACTTGGAAAAGTGGCCAGTGCCCATCCCAGGACATGGTAAGTAAGAAGTAGAAGTCTGAAACTTCTTTAGAGATCTGTGGACTCTGGGACACCTACTTTGGGCAGCTGGTCTTGTTCCAATCATCTCTCTGTCTAGCTGTTTCTCTTCCACTGAAGAACAGGAAGTTTGAGAAGCGACAGGCCGTAGGCACAGGCTGACCCTGCTGTGAAACAGCCCATGGGCAGTAAATTGCATGTCCCGTGAACCCAGGGACCTGCCAGCAAAATTGCCTGATGCTGGAACTTTGGTCAGAGAACCTAAAGTTCTATGCTGCTTGCTGTCAGAAGCCAAGTGTGGTGGGGGGGGAGGGGAGTCAGCACATACTTCTCTGCTGAACTCTGCTTCCCATTTGGTCTGGCAGCTTGTTTTTAATGAAATGAGGCCAATCCAAGAATTCCGTGTCAACATGGCTCCTTTTACTGGAACCGCAAATGCAGCCCCCTGGGACCTGGCTCTATCTCTGGGCAGGCATCAAAAACAACTCCTTTATCCTTTGAAATCATAAGTCTTCTAAGAGCGATCCACTTCCTTACCTTTCTTCCCCCTCTCTGAGGAAGAAAGTAAGGGCCAGGGCTTATGGGCTGCAGCACCCCAGGATTTACGGTTGGCAGAGAAAGCCTCCGAGCCAGCCAGGCCACGGGGGTCCTGGACCCTGCTGTCAGCTTTCCCTTTCTTGTGTGTCCAAGGCCTCGCGGTTCCTTCCTGCCTGCTTGCCTCCTGTCCAGGACCAGCTTGATGAGCAGGCAAAGCTTTTCCAGCTCCCTCGTCACCCTGCCACATCTGCCCTCATGTTGTGACTTCGGGAGTGGGGGTTGGAGCGTGTAAAAGATGCTGCCACATCAAAATCCTCGCCGACCCCTGCCCCCTGCTCCGTCACTGCCTTAAGCCTGAGGCATGTGTCAGCCCTCCATAGCTCTCCGGAGTTCCTCTGCACTGGAGAGAGGGGTCACTTTTTAGTGGCTCCACCTCTTGGGGGGCCCCGCAGGAGGTGGAAGGTAGGGTGAAGGGTGGGAGGGCAGGAAGAAAGCAGACACATCTGGGGATGAATAATAGTGATTAGTGGTTGTGCATGCTTAGTCGCTCAGTCGTGACCAACTCTTTGCAGCCCCATGGACTGCAGCCCACCAGGCTCCTCTGACCATGGGGATTCTCCAGGCAAGAACACTGGAGTGGGTTGCCATGCCCTCCTCCGGGGGATCTTCCCAGCCCAGGTATCGAACCCAGGCCTCCCACACTGCAGGTGGATTCTTTACCATCTGAGCCACCAGGGAAGCCCAGTGGTTAGTGATTAGTGGACAGTCAAAGGTGGAATTGCATGTCCGTGGATAGCTTTGGTCAGAGAACCTAAAGTTCTATGCTGCTTGCTGTCAGAAGCCAAGTGTGGTGGGGAGGGAGTCAGCACATACTTCTCTGCTGAACTCTGCTTCCCATTTGGTCTGGCAGCTTGTTTTTAATGAAATGAGGCCAATCCAAGAATTCCGTGTCAACATGGCTCCTTTTACTGGAACCGCAAATGCAGCCCCCTGGGACCTGGCTCTATCTCTGGGCAGGCATCAAAAACAACTCCTTTATCCTTTGAAATCATAAGTCTTCTAAGAGCGATCCACTTCCTTACCTTTCTTCCCCCTCTCTGAGGAAGAAAGTAAGGGCCAGGGCTTATGGGCTGCAGCACCCCAGGATTTACGGTTGGCAGAGAAAGCCTCCGAGCCAGCCAGGCCACGGGGGTCCTGGACCCTGCTGTCAGCTTTCCCTTTCTTGTGTGTCCAAGGCCTCGCGGTTCCTTCCTGCCTGCTTGCCTCCTGTCCAGGACCAGCTTGATGAGCAGGCAAAGCTTTTCCAGCTCCCTCGTCACCCTGCCACATCTGCCCTCATGTTGTGACTTCGGGAGTGGGGGTTGGAGCGTGTAAAAGATGCTGCCACATCAAAATCCTCGCCGACCCCTGCCCCCTGCTCCGTCACTGCCTTAAGCCTGAGGCATGTGTCAGCCCTCCATAGCTCTCCGGAGTTCCTCTGCACTGGAGAGAGGGGTCACTTTTTAGTGGCTCCACCTCTTGGGGGCCCAGCAGGAGGTGGAAGGTAGGGTGAAGGGTGGGAGGGCAGGAAGAAAGCAGACACATCTGGGGATGAATAATAGTGATTAGTGGTTGTGCATGCTTAGTCGCTCAGTCGTGACCAACTCTTTGCAGCCCCATGGACTGCAGCCCACCAGGCTCCTCTGACCATGGGGATTCTCCAGGCAAGAACACTGGAGTGGGTTGCCATGCCCTCCTCCGGGGGATCTTCCCAGCCCAGGTATCGAACCCAGGCCTCCCACACTGCAGGTGGATTCTTTACCATCTGAGCCACCAGGGAAGCCCAGTGGTTAGTGATTAGTGGACAGTCAAAGGTGGATTTGTTGGCAGGGGGTATGTACTGATGGGGTGTGTCCACAGTGGGGTCTGCTGCACATAAGGTTCTCTGTGGGAGACAGGAGGTGAGAGAAAGGCTTTCCATGTCCTGTCCCCTGGGGCATGGGATGACCTGGCTCCGGGTCGCTTTCTCTAGAAAGGCTTCTGTGACTCCTGACTTATCCCAACATGGCTACGTGGTCTCCCTCTGCAGCCTCCTAACATCCTGTGCTTCTCTCCTTCATGGCTCTGAGCACCCAGTCATCACTTCCTCACCTTCCTGCCTTCTTCCTCAGTGCTTCCTGCCAGGCACCCGTCATTCCTGCGTCTACATGGTGAGGTGAGCAGACACCTCCGCTGTGGTGAGTGACTGAAGGACTAGCAGCTGCTCCTTGCAGCGTTGGAGAGGAGCAGCTGAGGGGGTGTGCGGGGGGGCTATTGCTGCTGTAACTGAAGTGGACGCTGTGACCCGCAGACCAGGTGGTGGTGATGCAGCGTGCCTGGAGCGCGTGTACCTGGGCTCCATCACTTCCTAGCTGTGTGTTTGGGCAAGCCGTTTCATCTCCCCATACCTCAATGTCTTCATTCATAAACTAGGGATTATAATAATACCTAATTTTTATGTGTGAGAAATTAATGAATTAATGTATTCAAAATCCTTAATGTTGGATACATGGTAAGCTCTTAATAAGAACAATTTTAAAAACCCTAGGCTGTCACCCTTCATTGCTGACTTGCTTTGTTCCCACCTCACTCACCTCCTTCTATTGCTTTCACACACTGGCCCAGTCTTGCCGCAGAAGCCTTTCCTCTGAACTCAATCTGAAAGAGCACACTTCTTGCCCTCCTTTGGGTTTCATCACTGTACTTTACAGTGTAGTTTAAAACACAGTAGCTTCGCATTACTTTGGGTTTTGTGTCCACACAAAAAAAGGCAGGGGCTTTGCTTTATTCACTGTATCATTCCTTGTGCTCAGTATACTGCCTACCACATAGGAGGTTCTTAGCAATAGTTGCTGGATGGATGGATGGATGGATGGATGGATGGATAGATGTATAGATGAATGATTGGATAGGTGGATGGATTTGTAGATGGGTGGGTGGTTGATGAGTGAATGAACAGGTGGGTGGATGGATCCAATGATCTCCTTTGGGAGACTTCTATGACTATTTCTCCCTGCCTTTCTCTCCTCAGTCTCCCAATCACACACTCTCATGTGCAACCCTATTTCCAACTCCCATTCTACCATACTTGCTCTCGGAGCCCATGTCCCCCCATATGGTCATTTGCCAAAGCCATAAACTGTATTAGGAGGCAGGATCCTCACACATGCACAGTGGGATTTGCTGACTAGTCCAGAAAGATCAGCTGCCCAGTGTCAGGTATAGTACACAACGAATAAGGCAGTTCAATGACAGAGACAAATGAACAGAGAGATGATTACATCTGCTTTGAAGCTGGGTCAGAGAGAAGCCCAGGGAGCACAGGGCCACCAAAGAAGGGTCCATGAGATGCATCCAGGCCAGGACTCTCCCTTAGACCCAAAGCTAGGCTCCACCATAGAGTCTCTTCAAAATACAGCATGTGAACAGATGACACATAGCTAGTCTGTCGGATTTCTCCTGAAATGAAAAAGTACCTGGAGCACGAAAGTGAAACTGAAAACTGACATCAGTCGCAGGAGTGCAGATTTGATATCATCAAAGAAATATTTTCAAGACTATGGAGAAGGGCAGGCAGTATAAGTAGCTGTGAGTAGAACACTTCCCACTTTCAAGGGTGGAGAGGGCTTGGGCTCCAGATGCTGTGGAATGGGGTGAAGAGTGACTCCACTCATGGGTCCCTGCTGGGAAGGAGACATTTCACCAAACTCCGTCATCTGTAAATC